>CM044892.1:0-1415760 GCA_024500025.1 Syzygium aromaticum
CATGTAGGTGGTATTGTTAAGCAGGAATGAAAAGGGCAAAACAGTAAGAAGAAGTAAGAATATATAACAAATGCAGTGATTGCTTTAAAGTAAAGTACAAGCCATCCACATGCGATTCGACTTGCCGTTTGTGGGGTATGTAAATGTAAATGTAAGGAAGAAATTAAAAGAGATAACTATTATTCAAACAAGATGAAAAGATTACAACAATAGTATTGAAAGATTACAATTGAAATGTAACTATTGAAGTGCAAGTGCAAAATATTTAAAAGCTTTGTATTCTCATATCATGAACAAAATCTGGAACGCAAGGTGTTACAGGGATGTTATAGAAACTCTAGGAATTGATGGTACTTATTGGTTATGGAAGGAATATGGAATGGTTGTGAGATGAAAGATCTCATATTTCTTCGAAGAAGGTTTGGAGAGATCTGTAGAAACTGGAGGGGTTTTGAGAGAAAGGTTCTAAGAAAAGTTGTGTTCCCTTCAGAAGGGTGAGGTCTGGTTATATAAGTAGGCTAGGTTTCTATAGAAAATAGTTCACAGGTAGTATGTGGCAAACAATAGTAAGTACACAGTGTTATAGTGAACAATGAGCAGGCATAATTATGAAATCTTATGAAAAAGGAAAAGACTGGTAGACTCTTTTCGAATTAGAAATTATGACGAATTATGAAAAGAGCAGGAGTCTTTCGGCGCCTTTCTCTTAAGAGAATCTGGAGAGATCTTCCACTGGTTCAGACTCTTCTTCTTCTTCTTCTTCTTCATTCTTCACACTTGCCCATTTAGCGGGAATGGGGGCTATTCCGGGGATGCCATAGCAGTCGTCTTCATTGGAATTGCCGCTGTGATGCGAATGAGAAGAACTGGAATCTTCAATTTGAGAAATGGTCTGTTTTAGCATTCCTGCTAACTTTTGATAAGATTTAGCAAATGCTAATTTGGATATTACAAACCCTTTATCATGTAGAAATGGAGTAATATCGTCGGAGGATTTTATGGGATCCACTTCTCTAGAAATAAGCCATTGTGTAACGGCTTGTTTAATAACTCTATTGAAGAATTTAAATCCATTCCACCATTTAACTTTGTATCTTCTTATTAAAATGGGGATGCTAGTGTCTACAGATTTTCGGTAGTCAAAATGCCAACCGAGAACCTAAGATATCTCGAAGTGGTAGAAGAATAGCAAAAGTTTGGGAAAATTTTTCTCAAAATGAAGGGGAACGAATTTATTGAGAAATATTTCATAACTGGGCTGGATTTTTGGATGGAGAATTTCATCAGTAGGTCCAAGATGTTCCCACCACTGAATGAACCAATATGGAACCTGTTTAATATCAAAGTTTTCAAAAAGAATAACCAAGTATGAGAATTATTGGCATTTTGTCTCCATAAGGTATTCCACTAGGCTTGCTTATAATCAAAATATGAAAATGATGATTTGTATGGAAGAGATTCGACCATTTTGATATTGAATTTTTTCAAGGACAATGGATCAAGTTTCCATTGAGAAGAGTGAATGACCCTCTGAATCCTAGTCGTGGAGTAGTTTATGTGGCCTTTATCAGAAAAATGTCGGAAAGTAACAGATTTTGTTTCTTCCAAAATTTCCTCATAAAATTTTGTCGTTTTATAAATATCATGAGGAATATAATAAAACTTTTCAAAAAACATATTTTTAGCAAAAAGATATGGATCTTCATTATAAAAGCCACTTTTAACATTGCAGATATTTTGAAAGATTGTTTTATGGAAAAATTTGTTTGATTGAGTAGTTGTCTATGATTAAATGACCACCTCACTAGAAATCTTTTTTCCCGTTGCCTTTTGAGAGGCTAAGGGAGAAGGGTCAGGACTTACCATCACCATGGAAGGTTGGGGCTGAGTATTAAAAGCTTGTTGAAGAAATTGTAATGCTTCTTCATGAGACAATTTTGAAATATCAAAAGGTGTACCTGACTCTTGTTTGGCCTAGTTAGAAATAGTGGTAATATTCAAGGGTGGTTGAGTTGCTTGAAGCCAACTCCTGATATTGGTGAGTTTCCCAAAGGGCTTTTGTTCTGAGGAGGTTTCGGCAATTTCTTTGCCTTCGTCTCTCCTAGTAGGCTTATTGAGAGGCATTTCCCTGCAAAAATTCTCTTGTGAGAAAATTTGGAAGAGAATTTGAAGAGCCATTTATAAATTCTATATCGAAATCAAAAACTGATAATATAGCTTGCTATCTAGCAAAAATTTGTTTGGAAGCAATGTTTTGAACATTTTTTTGGAAAACATCTTTTGCAAATTTGCAATCAATTCTTAGCAAAAATTTCTGATTCAAAAGATTTCCTTGAAACTTAGAAATAGAAAGTATAATAGTAAGAATTTCTTTTTTAATGGTGGAGTAATTCTTCTGACAATCATTCCAATGTTTAGAGACAAATTGAACAATTTGTTCTTTATTGTTTTTGGACAACTTAAGAATTCCTCCATAACCAATATCAGAAGCATCAGTTTCAACAATTTTAAAAGCAGATAGATCAGCAAGATGCAAGCAAGGAATCTCCTTGACAGTACGTTTGATTTGTTTCACAATATCAGTATGGACTTGGGTCCATGGTAGAGGATCCTTTTTGAGTCTCTGATGGAATGGTTTGCAAATTATATTGATGTGAGAAAAGAATTCAATGATGTAATTCAGACTCCCAAAAAATCTTTGCAATTGATTTTTGTCTCTGATCTCATCAGGGAATTTTTCAGAAAATATTATTGATCTTTCAATGGGTATGATGGTTCCTTGATGAATGTAGTGTCATAGAAAATGAATTTTTGTTTTGAAAAGGGATATTTTAGTAGGTGAAACTACTAAACCATTCTTTTTCACAATATTGATAAAATGATTGATGTGTTTAAAATGTTTTTCTATGAATGTAGAAAATATTAAAACATCATCTATGTAAACTATAATATAATCAGAACATAGATTGAAAATATCATTCATTATCCTTTGGAATTCAGAAGGAGCATTTTTTAAACCAAAAGGCATGACATTTCATTCATATTGGCCAAAATGAACAGTAAAAGCTGTTTTATACTTATCCTTCTCACTAGTCTGAAATTGCCAAAAGCCAAATTTTATATCAAATTTTGAAAAGATCCTAGCACTATGAAGCCTGTTCAACAAGTCTTTCTTATTAGGAATCGGATATCTTATCTATTTTAAAGCTGTTCTCAAGGGTTTATAATTTATTACCAATCTTGAAACTCCTCTTTCTAGCTCATCATTTTTGTTGACATAGAAAGCAGAGCAACTCCAAGGTGATTGGCTCTTCCTAATAAGCTTCTTATCAAGAAGTTCTTGTATTTCTTTTTTATAGAAATTGAGAACTTCGTGGTTAATTTGAGAAGGTCTAGCTTTAGTAGAAATGTTCTTTTCAGAAAATCTTGGTTCATAAGGTAAATCAACTATATGACATTTACGAGACTAGAAAGTATTGGGAATATTTGAACATATGGAATTTTTTATTTGATTTTCAAGATCGGAAATCTTTTTCTGAAGACTTGCTTAAGAGAGATTCTTGTTTATCTTCTTGTACTCAAGGTCTTCTTTAATAAATTGAAGGTGAGTTTCTTTGTCTTGAATGATGCAATTTATTTTAGAAATAGAATGTTCTTGAAGTGTATTCAAATTTCTGATTTGGAGCTTTGGAATGAAATCAAAACATATTCTTTTGCCTAAGGTTTCTATTTCAATTCCTTTTTCAGAAACTTTAAAAGGCTAGAGTAAATTGATAAAAGGTGATCCCAAAATAACATTTTGTTTGATATTTTTAGCAAGAAGAAAATGAGTTTTGAAAGAGATTTGGTCTTTCACAATTTCGACTTCAGGAATTTTGTAATTTATAATCAGCTTATCACCAGATGCTGATTTGAGAGATTGGGAAGTTATTTCAAAATATTTGGTTTGTATAAGACTTTCTTTTATACAATTAAGATCTGCTCTGGTATCAAAAAGGGCCGTTGTTTCTAAAACAATTTCATTTTGGATTCTTATAGAAATATTGATAATCTATTTCCTCGTGGTTATTTCAGATAGCATTAAAAGGAAATTTGTATAAGAAGAAGAAGGGGTTGAGGAATATTAATTTCTTCAAAATCCTCTTCTTTTTGTTTTCCTTTTAAATTTTTCATTTTAATATCCAAAATGTCCTTTTGCATGATTATCTGAGCAGCTTTGAGATCTTGTATTTCTTGCTTTTGCCTATTAATCTCGTGAGTAAGATCACTTATAGAAATAGGTTTGAAACTTGCTTTCTTAGGTTTTCCAAGTATGGTAGAAATATTATAAGGATTGTCAGTTTGGAAGATAGATTTAGAAATTGGCTTGGAATTTTGGAAATTATTTAAATATTTTATTTTTGTTTCAGGATCAGTAATTTGATCAATCGTTTGCAAAAGAATTTCTTCTTCTTTTGTCAAAACATTTATTTCAAAATTGGTATCATCTTCATCTTCACTATTTGAAGTTGATGATGAAGAGGTTTCTAAATCATAAATCTGTAAACCTTTTTCAAAACTAGATTTATCAGAAGAGCTATTGTCAGCTTCAACCATTAGTTGGTTGAGCTGGTTAATAATTTCTTCATCTAAATCTAATTCATTAACTTTTTTGCTAATTTTGCAAAACCGAGAAGTGTGGCCTTTCTTACCACAATTATAGCAAGTAATGTTTTTAAAATTTTTCTTTGGTTTCTTGGTCTTATCAAAACTTTCTTTTTCCTTTTTCTTGGAAAACTTTTTATCGAATTTCTTCTTATGTGGTTTTTTATAAAATCTCTTTTGATCTTTCTGTTTAGAAGAGCATTTTCCTGAACACTTTAATTTATCAAAAGATTCAAAAGAAGGAACATATTGAGCACAAAAATCTCATAAACCTTTGTTGGAAAGTCTTTGTTCTTTCTTAATTTGTTTTTGGAGACGAATATTGGTGCACAATTGTGTTCCTATTTTATAAACATAGGAGATTAATTCACCATAAGAAAGATGGTCATATGGAATTTGATTTCCATATTCTTTTCTTGTCTTATTGCGGACTTGTTCTCCTATAAGTTTTGGTAAGCCAGCAAGAAATTTTTCCTTCCAAAAAGACTAGTTATAGTCCATTCTTTGGAAAACTCTTTGCAAAAATGTGCTTTGTATTCTCTAAATTCTCCTAGAGACCTACATTTCATATTTGATAAAAGGTCTTGGTTTTTGTCAAGAATATGTGAAGAGTCTCCTAGAAAATGTTGGGATATAGAGAATATTAAAGTATTAACATCGTCTTGGATGGGTTGGTCATCTTTATCAAGAATATTTTGACCAAAAGGATCGAGCTTATAAGCATTTAAAATTTGAGACCTTTGCTCTTGATTCAAGTAATTATCCCATCATCCTTTGAGCTGGCCTGTAAATCCAGCTATTGAAAGATGAGCAACTGAATGGTCAGAAGTATCATCACTGGTTTTGTAAGTGTTTGCAAGCATAATCATCTAGGTTAAAATATTTATAAGATTTTGGTAAGAAACTTGATCTATGTTCCACTCATCAATAGTATCAGAAGAATATTTATTTTGAACTTTTGAAAATGTTTCTTCTGTGAGAATATTGGGAGGAGTGGCACAAGAATAATATAATTTTTGGGGATCCTTTCAAGTGATGCGATTTATTTCAGGAATTGATTCAATATCAGATTTATCTAAAAGGTTGATATGATTGGAAGCTCAATGCGATCAGGAGTGTTTTTGACACTCAAGTTTTGTATTAAACGAGTATCCAAAATTATAGGATTTTTAGGGATTAAAACTGCTTTTCTTTTGAGGAGTTTTCTCCTATCTTCTAGTGCTTTAGCAAATTCAAGATTAGGATTTTTTGGAATCTCAAAATTTTTAAAGAGTGGTGGTTTTAAATCTCTTTTAGAAGTGGATATCAAAGAGGATGGAAAGCTATTTTGGACAGAAATTTCTATTCGATCTAATTGTTTTCCTATAGCATGAAGCTGTTGACTTGAAAAATTATTCTATTCAACAATCTTTTTGATTCCCATGCCATCTATTTCAGATATAGTTTTGAAAAGAGAAGCTATTATTTTCAGTTTCTCAATGTTCAATTTTGATTTTTCTAAGGAAAGGATGATTAGACTCGATGACATAGCCATCGTCTAATTTTCACTTATAAAATTGATCCAAAACAAAAATCTGTTTTTCTTCTAGAAATTTGTTTTCAAACCAATCAAAGAAGAATATTTAGATTTCATGCTGGTACATGTAATCATAATATTCCTTTTTGATTTCCGGTGCTTGTTTTTGAAAATTATTGAAAAACCATTCTCTAATTTGTTTGTTCTCAGAAGAATTGAATTCTTGATTTAAAAATATTTTATCAGGTTCAAAAGCTTATTCCAAAACATTGATTTTAGGGTATTCCATTTCAGAAAGAGATGGATCAGGGAAATCAGGAGTATGTTGATAGACTGGTCTGGAAATTCCTGACCTGCTATCTATACCACTGATGTTTGGAAAAGGAGGAGCACTTGCGGTTGCTTCCTCAGGATTATTCAAAGGTATATTAAGAATATTATCTAATGATCTTCGAGAAGAGGTGGAATGCCAAGAAGGAATTGATCTAATGTCACAAGACCTCCTAGGAATATCAACTGGTCTTCTGGAAAATTGAATAGTTGCTCTTCCTTCAGGATGTTGAATAATATTGGTAGGATCAGGATTTTGAATGATTTGTTGGGGAATTCGGTTTTCTAATTCCCATTGATCCCGAAGGATTATTTGATTCCAAGGAATGGTCCTATGAATGGTAACATTTGCTTTAGAAATATCTGTTTGTAAAAGAAGAGTTTTCCTATTGGAATTCAATTTAAAAGCTTTGCTACCAAAAACAGAATTCATTACTTTATAATAAACTATGTAGATGAGAGGTATGGGAATAGAACCTTCAGTTATAGAATAATTATGGGTCTTTATTTGGAGAGTGAGAGATTATAAAATATTTTTGTCTTTGAGAGAAACGATAAGACCAGAATGACTATCAAAATGAATTGGTCAACTGCAAATGCTTGTTTATATGGCTCCAAGAATGGATTCATCGTATTTTAAAAATCATGTATCTCTCAAAACAAGAAGCAAGGAAGTATCCAATCCTTATTTGGTAAGGGGTTTTGCACCGACTTGTGCCAAACCTATATGCATATAATTCCATTTTTGGGAATGTTTCTTTATCGAATCTTTATTCAAAAGTTGTATTGAAGTAAAAGAGTTAGAAAGTAGTACATCTTTTTCTTTGGTAACAATAACATAGTCATTGTGCCCGAAGAGTTTAAACTTTGAATGCTCATAAATTTTATCAAGTTTGACTTTCGGAATGAACCAATTTTCAATTGATTTATTGAAATCTTCTAATATATATATTTGATATTGAATCAATCCCTGAAATATATCGTATCACTTGGAAGGATCCCCAAAAATTATATTATTCTTGTGCTACTTCCCCTGACATTCTCACAAAAGAAACATTTTCAAAATTTCAAATAAATATTCTTTTGATGATATTTATGAATGAAATATAAATGGTGTTTCTGAGCAAAACCTCATAAATATTTTTACCCAAATGATTATGCTCGCTAACACTTATAAAACCATTCCAGACACTTTCGATCACTCTATTGCATATCTTTTAATAGCCGAATTTACAGGCCAGCTATAATATATATAAATATATATATATATATATATATATATATATATATATATATATATATATATATATATATATATATATATATATATATAGGCAATTTGAATTGATTTCTAAAGGTACACATGCATATTGATGGCTTCCAAAAATGACTTCATCGTGGGAGTTTCCATCTCTTCGTTGCGCATTGTGCTCATCATGTGCTCTGATGCGGTAGCTGCACGTGATGATACCCTCACGTAAGTTCCGCAAAGACTTTCTAATTTGTTGAACTTGATGATTTTCGTACACAGTTCTAGTTCATTTACTCATGTTAGTCATATAGATGAAGAAGATCTAGAAGCGAAGAGCACAAAGGCCATCTTCCATTAAAAGAAAAGAAAAATTTGATCACGGATTTTTTCCATACACAGGATTCAAAGGACAGAGCTGGGAGAATACGGTCAGCTAGCGAAGGATCTTTATGGACTGTACAAAGTATGGAACAGAAGAAAGAAGGCATATTAATCGGTGAACATCACAATGGCGGACGCAGAGAAGAGCGTCGATGAGTAGTGCCAGCAAAATCCACCATACTATTGCTGCTTGGTGGACAATCTTTACCTCTTCTGTCTCCAATGCTGCGTCGGTACATGCCCTGAAGGCTCATTGCTCTCGTTCTCAACTTCTCCGTCTCCATTGCCGATGCCATCCTCATCTCCCAAGAGATTTTCACCACCACCTTCATGGAACCAGCCCCTTCTCAGCCTTGCTGTTGCTTATAATATGTATGTGATCCTGAATATGTAATACAAGTGAACCTATTTTCCTCTTTTGCGCAAGAAGCTATGCTCTCCAAAGGACTACCAGACATGGAATAAGTGATGAGCTTCGCTTCACTTTCATCAGTTGCCCTAGCTAGAGTGGTGGATATCTTAAACAGTGCTGTTAAATATGATTTGATCTTGTATACTTGAAGTAAGTAAGGCTGTTTGTTTCCTGTTATGATCTCATTCTCATCGGTTTGTCGGAGTGTTTCTCATTATCTTTCTAGATAAAAGAACTCGATCTAATTCATAAGTATACATATGTATGCATTTGTATATGTAGGGTCATTACTACTACTTCTCTTTCCTACTTATAGTCAATATGAAGAAGATCATTCTAATCGAAGACCTAATCAATATAGAGAAATACCATTCATTAATGGTTGGGGCCATCAATGCTACTTCTCTTTTGTTCACACAAAATTTTAGTGACTCATCATTGATATTATCATAGAAATACAGTTACATAACAATAAGGTATATTCCTTGCTGTACATTAAACATGATCAATGGTACATGCGAAATAGACTTTAATCAATGAGCAAAATAGTTCCCAATTCTCGTTCGTGATTGAAAGAAATTCAACTTTTTCATGCAAACTAAACTAGCGTGGCTTATGTGGGCTAGAGCGAGTAATGACTACGTGGGGAGGGGAGGGCTGCGCCTATTCATAATCACAATTGATCGGGTCTAGTTAGATGGGCTAAGGCCCAAAAAGGGAAAACTTTGCCTAAGCGTAGTGTTTCTTGTAGAAAAATTATCTAAAAAATCCTAAACTGACGAGTAGAATCAGCAGTTGGTAGTCAAGAGTGGAAATTTTCTTTTGATTTGGTCAGAGAACTGACCAAATTAACATACGCATATGCTCTCTCACAAGTTGACATATATAGGCGATTCGTATCAATTTACAAACAGCATACTTGCATATAATGGCTTCCAAAAATGACTTCCTCATGGGAATTTGCATCTTTTCGTTGTGCATAATGCTCATCACGTCCACTGATGCAGTAGCTGCACAGGATGATGCCCCCGCGTAAGTTCCGGAAAAACTTTCTAGTTTGTTGAACTTGATGCAGTAGCTGCACAGTTCTCTGATGCCCCCACGTCCTCTGATGCAGTAGCTGCACAGTTTTTCTTCATTCACTCATGTTGGTAACATACATGAAAAAGATATAGAAGTGAAGAAAGGGAGAATTTGATCATGGATTTCTTTTTTATATACACAGGATTCAAAGGAGAGAGCTGGGAGCATTTGGTCAGCTAGGCGAGGATATTCATACATTCTTCCATGTATGGGACTATGAAAAGAAGGGACATGATTTGGCGAACATGACGATGGCGGACGCGGAGAAGATCGTCGATAAGCAGTGCCAGCAAAATCCACCTGAGTATTGCTGCTTGGTGGAAAATCTTCACCTCAATTGTCTCCGATGCTGCAAGGGTACACGACCTAAAGGCTTATTGCTCTCGTTCTCGGCTTCTCCGTCTCCATCTCCATCTCAGTCGCCTTCTCCGTCGCCAATGCCATCCTGATCTCCCAAGCGATTTTCACCACCTTCTTCATGGAACCACCCCCTTCTCCTCCTTGCTTTTAAATATAATATATTATTATATATGTGATCCCGAATCTGTAATTAAGTGAACCTATTTTCCTCTTTTGCTCCACAAGCTATGCTCTCCAAAGGACTACCAGATATGGAATAAGTGATGAGCTTCCCTTCACCTTCATCAGTTGCCCTAGCTACAGTGGTGGATATCTTCAACAGTGCTGTTAAAGATGATTTGATCTTGGACACTTGAAGTAAGTAAGACTGTTTGTTTCCATCCCTGTTATGATCTCATTCTCATCGGTTTGTTGGAGTGTTTCTCATTATCTTTCTACATAAAAGAACTTGAACAAATCAATAAGGATACATATGGACGCGTTTATATATATATATAGAGGATCATTATTATTACTTCTCTTTCCTACTTAATTAATATGAAAAAGATCATTCTAAACGAACAGACCTAATTAATATAGAGAAATACTTTATTCATTAATAGTTAAAATCATCGCTGCTACTGTTACTTCTCTTTTACACAAAATTTCAATTACTTATCATTAGCGTTATCGGATAGATACGGTTATATAACCACAAGTATGTATATTCATTGCTCTACATTAAACTTCAACGATGGGCAAAATACTTCCCAATTCTCGTCCGTGATTGAAAGAAATTCAACTTTTTCATGCAAACTAGCTTGGCTTATGTGGCCTAGCGAGAAAATAGTAGGTGCAAATATGATCCTAGCTTGGCAAAATCCGAGTCCATTCATCGGGTGACACGTGTCACCCAGGCCCCACCGCATCAGATCTCTTCCTTTGTCTCTCTCATCTCTCCTCTCTCCCCTCACGCCCCTCTCGTTTTCTCTCTCTTTCTGCAACTCTCTCTGAACCTCCATCTCCGATGACCTCCTGGCGTTCAATTCCCATAACGGTGCACCCAAGGACGGCAGCTGTGATGGCGACGACATCGTGGACTCCTCCTCGTCCGCCGCCGCTAGGGTCCAAGAACATGCCCAAGCCCCCGTCGTCATCACCCGCGACCCGAGCCCTCCCACAGCCCCTGTATCCTTGAGGTCCTTTGCGGCTCTGATATCGTCGCCTCCCTCCACAACTTATGTATCTGGCGAGCCCTCGTCTAGGCAGCAAGGGTCGGACCCCTTCAAAGGCTATGAGGGCAACCCTTGCCCTAGCAGTGAGCGTCAAGCCCTCGCCGAATCCGGGCAAGCGACCCTCGATTATGGTCGACAAGGGCTGCGACACCCTCGCCTGTGGCCAGTCGCTAGCCACAAGCCAAAGGGAAAGAAATGAATAAGGTTGGGTGGAGGCATCGGCTAGGGCGTGGCAGAGGCGTCAGCTAGGGTTGGGTGGAGGCCGAGGCCGAGGCGTCGGCGTCATTCGTCGGGGGCATCGGCGTCGGCTCATCGGAGGTGATTGAGGGAGCGTAAGTGCAGAGAGTGACTCGGATTTTGCCACGCTAGAATTACAGTTACACCCAATATTTTCTCGTGGGCTAGAGCGAGTAACGACTACGTAGGGAGCGGCGGCTGGGCCAAAAAACTTGCTTACCATGATGCCCTTATTCATAATTAGAAATGACCGGGTCTAGTTAGATGGGCTAAGCCCCAAAAAGGGAATGGCCTTGCCAAGCCTAGTTTTCTTTGCATGTGTTCGGCTTGATATGCTTTCCTAAGTTTAAATGATGTCTGGTTGGAGCCACGCAATCCTTAACTTTGTATCCATCTTCTTCTATGTTTTTCTTTTAGTGATGCGTTCATCTGCAGTTATTTCACTCAAAATGTATAAAAAGAAAAGGATGAAAGCAGCACCGTGCTCTGGGAAATAAGTCCATCAAGTAAGGTCATTAGGAGAAAAAAAAAACCACAAGCATAGTTGGCTATCGTCTAGACTAGTGAGAATGTCTGAGAAGATTGACAATTGAAAGTTTGAACCTCTGTACTTTGGACCTTGTTCGTTCTCACATCACAATTTGTGAACAGGATAACTGTAGCATTGATATATAGAAAAGCCTCCAAAACAAGCAACTGCAATATTGACAAGTCTGCCTCCAATAGAATCAAAGGGAAAAAAAGTAGAAAAAGATTAAGAAAGAAAGGAAGGAAGGAAACCATGGTGTTAATTTCGACCACTGCCACAAGACAGGTGGTCGAAAAGCTTGGAGCTCAAGTGGCCATGACCATAGCCGAGAGAGATCGTAGAACGAAGAAGATGAATGGACGAAAAGAAGAAAGAAAAAAGGAAGGAAGATAATATTTGAGCTTTGGGTGAAAATGCACTTGGACTCTAGACTTGGAAGGTGTGGCGTACGGGAGGTTCGGACTCCGACACAGTAAAGCCCCTCTCGAGAAAGAGAAGGTGGCCGTACTTCAGGTTTCTCGTTTAAAATTTTCTTCCAAAAATATCTCGTATGCCTGGGCGGCGATGGGCGGGTCAGAGTTGACTTGGGTTCAGTGAGGTCCAAAAGTCAGAAGTGGCACGAGGGGGAAGACGAAGAAGAGAAGGAGAAGGAGGAGAAGGAGAAGCGTGGGGGAATTTGCATATTGCATCTTGACGTGTTTCCTTGGCTTTCCTCTTTGATTGAGCTCGACTCTCTGTCTCTCTGTCTCTGGGTGTTCAATTCTTTACTTGCTCCTCTCTTCTCCTCCTCCCTTCCTTCTCCTTCCCTCCTCCCCTCCCCTCCCCAGTTCAGTTCTTCCAAAGGAATAATAATGATCTTGTGAGGAGGAACAGCGCAGCATCCCAAGTCTACCCAGTAATAATATCACCACCTCCATTTCATCAACAAAGAAAGAAGATACGGGGAAGAAAGAGAGAGAGAGAGAGAGAGAGAGAGAGAGTTGACCCATTTCTTCCCCTCCTACCTAACATCATCCCCCTCCCCCCCCCCCCCCCCCCCCCCATGGTAATGGAGGTGTCCACGTCGTCTTCCTCTCCCCTCTCCATCCACTCCCCCTTCGCCGCCTCCGCCGCCGCACCCTGTCGCCGGAGCAGGATCCTTCCCATCCGATTGCCCGTTTCCAGCTTCTGGGGTTCTTCCCTGCACTCCCGTTGTTCCATTGGACCCGCCAAAACTCAAGCTTCGCCGCTCCGGATCGCCAAGAAGAAGAAGCACCGGTTCCTTCGCGTGAGGGCGGTGTTCGAGAGGTTCACGGAGAAGGCCATCAAGGCCATCGTCTTCTCCCAGCGTGAAGCGAAGACCATGGGCAAGCCCATGGTCTTCCCCCAGCACCTCTTGCTCGGCCTCGTCGCCGAGGATCACGTCCGCCACCATGGCAATCACCCTTCGGCTCCCGGCTTTCTCGGCTCCGCCATCACCCTCGACGATGCCCGCGCGGCCGTCCTCGACATCTGGCACAATCATCATCAGAACGATGATGTGATCGAGAATGATGTTGTGGCCGACGAACACCAAAACGGCAACAGCAGCAGCAAATCTTCATCGCCTGCTCACGTCCCCTTCTCAATCAGCACCAAGCGCGTGTTCGAGGCTGCGGTTGAGTACTCGAGGACGATGGGCCACAACTTTATTGCCCCCGAGCACATCGCCATTGGACTCTTCGCTGTCGACGATGGCAGCGCCTCCCGTGTTCTCAAGAGGTCCTCCTCTCCCTCTCCTGAATTGTTGACTCTCTGGTTGTTGTATTTTCCTGTGAAATCGCATATACGAACGATCATCCCAGCCAGAGCATGGCGCAGTGTGTTATAGCCGGAGGGTACTGACATGTGATAGCATTTCATATGTGTGTGTGTGTGTGCGCGCGTGTGTTTTGGGACTGTAGATGCAGTAATTGATTATGCACATGCAACGCCTTATGTTTTTGTGGGCTTTTGTGATACCTTCATTTGCAGATTGGGAGCTAATCTTAATGATTTGGCGGATGCGGCAGTGTCAAGACTTCAAGGGGAGCTTGCAAAAGACGGCAGAGTACCATCTTCTGCTTCTGCTGCTGGAGCTTCCAAGGTTATGCCTAACAAACCCTTTTCTGGAAAGGTTTCTGCCCTTAAATCCACCGACAAAAACAGAGGTACCATCCTCTTTTGCTTATGTTCTCTGTGTATCGACCAAACAATGACTTAGGATGTTTGGCTAAAATAAAAAAGATATGCTGGTTGCTCTTTGCCAGGGAAAAGTGCTCTTGCTCAATTCTGCGTGGACCTCACTGTTCGAGCCAGCGAGGGACTCATCGATCCTGTGATTGGCCGTGATACTGAAGTTCAGAGAATCATTGAGATACTTTGTCGGAGAACCAAGAACAACCCTATCCTTCTTGGTGAAGCTGGGGTTGGGAAAACGGCCATTGCTGAAGGCTTAGCAATTAAAATCGCCGATGCAGATGTTCCGCCTTTTCTTCTGGTGCGTCTCTGCTTATGTGCATGATTTCATGTAACTATCAACTCTTTGAGAACACTTTTTAGACCGACTTATTTAGGTCAAGTTTGATGATCTCTCTTGTTTGAACAGAACAAATGCATAATGTCCTTAGATATAGGTTTATTGATTGCCGGTGCAAAGGAGAGGGGGGAGTTGGAGGCTCGTATTACCTCTTTACTGAAAGAAACTTTGAAATCAGGTGAATTAAGTTATGAGCGGGCTGTCTTTTGTTGAGCAACTAATCCTTTCAGCGTCTAATAGTTCCGAAATTGCCACCTGCAGGAAACATCATCCTTTTCATAGACGAGGTCCACACGATCATTGGATCTGGCACTGTTGGTAAAGGAAATAAGGGATCTGGTCTCGACATTGCCAATCTATTGAAACCCTCACTTGGAAGAGGTGATTTACAGGTAATGCTTTCTTGTGGGAACCTTCTCTGCCTTTAAATTTCTTACATGCCCATGTTGAATTAGTGAGAATGCCTTATCCTTCTGTTGTTAACTTAGTCTTTTACACCAGAAAGCTAAAGAGTTCTTCTGATGGATTTTAGATTGTTCCCTATTGTCAATCTCAAGAAATGAGATCAACTATCCTTTACTTGCAATCTAATCAATGAATCAGTACTAAGCCCTACGGTTAGATTCAGGTTGATCCTACCAAATTATTTGTAGAAGACTTTGGCATTCTCCTTAGAAGCCTATCTTTTGTTATGACCTTAGTCAATGTATAACTGGGTGATCTCACAAGACACGAGTGAATTTCAAACGACACTTCCTGGAACTTTTACTATTACTACAAATGAGGATTTATGCTATGCAATGCAGTAAATAAAGGTGAAACAGTATATAGATGAGCCCAAGTCAAGTAAAGATTTCTGTCATGTAAAAGCACACTTTTGAAAGTATGAAGATTGAAGCTACTCTCCCTACCATCTCACCCAATTTCCAACTTGAGTATATTTATATAATTTGAATCCATGTCAATTAGAACGAAGGCAGTCTGCTGCTTTTCTCTTGCAATTGGCTCATGATTGGGTCTTAGTTTATATTGCGGTGTATGCTTTAGGTGTAGTAGCTTTAAAACTATGTTTGGTGTGTTAACTACCCTTTAGTTTGCCAATCGAAGATGCCTTTTATTCTTTTTCTTTGCAGTGCATTGCTTCAACAACTATGGACGAATACAGGACGCATTTTGAACAAGATAAGGCATTGGCAAGGCGATTCCAACCTGTACTTGTTAATGAGCCAAGCCAGGTTTTGTCTCATCGAAGTTTTCTTCATGAAGCTGACAATTGTGTATAGAATGTTATTTGACTTGTTGAAATAAATTCATAGGAGGATGCAGTTAGGATTCTATTGGGTTTACGCAATAAATACGAAGCCCATCACAAATGCATATTTACTTTGGAAGCAATAAATGCTGCTGTGCAACTCTCGGCAAGATACATTCCTGACCGATACCTCCCTGACAAAGCAATAGATCTCATTGACGAGGCTGGGAGTAGGGCTCACATCGACGCCTTCAAAAGGAAAAAGGAACAACAAATATGCATACTCTCCAAGTCGCCCGATGATTATTGGCAAGAAATTCGTACTGTTCAGGCTATGCATGAAGTGGTAAGGGTGCTGCTTCTGTATCTATCCAGCTTCTTCGTCAGTTCATGGCTCTTATTTCATTAGGTAACATTAGCAGGTCCAGGGGAACAGGATGAAGGTTGAAAACGGCTCTTCAAATATGGATGATTCAGACTTTGCTTTGCCTTCAACGTCAAATGATAATGAGTAGGATTTCCTTAAAAAATATATATTCATAAATAGTGATTGCAATGTGCCTTTCACAGACTGAACTTGATGTTCATTTACGACTTCCCTGGTAATTTTTTGCAGGCCTACACTGGTCGGACCTGATGATATAGCAGCTGTTGCTTCTCTCTGGTCAGGAATCCCAGTTCAGAAGCTCACTGCTGATGAAAGATTGCTGTTGGTGGGTCTTGATGAGCAGCTCAGAAAGCGGGTCATTGGTCAAGACGAGGCTGTTTCTGCCATCTCCCGAGCGATTAAGAGATCCAGGGTTGGTTTGAAGGATCCAGACCGACCTATTGCGGCAATGCTTTTTTGTGGCCCTACTGGAGTTGGCAAGACTGAATTAACGAAAGCTCTGGCTGCATGCTACTTTGGATCGGTAAGTTGATGCATTAGTTTTTATATGAGCTCCTCTGTTGTTAATATCTAGTGGGAAACATAAATCTAATCTTTTTGTCCTTTTCCTTGAAGAAGCTTGATTTTGATGTGGGATAAGTGCTTTTAAAGTCCTAAAACTTTCAATTTGTGCAGTCAAGTCTTAAAACTTAGCCAAAAAGTGCAATCAAAATACTCATGTTAGTTCTGTCCAATTTGAGTGACGGAAAATGCTGATGTTGTTTCTAAAAATATTTTTGAGGCTGCGTAGCACTGATTTTGAGCCAAGTGGGCCCCACAAGCAAAAAAAAGGCAAACATAAAAAAAAATAAAGGGAAAAACAAGAAAAAGCACTGCGAATGAGTTAATGGAATGGCCGACAGTGCAGCCCCACATTCACTAGCAACCCTCGCTAGCCACAGGTGACGGCCGGTGGCCCTTGCTCATGGTGGCGAGCGGTGGCGCTACCACTGTGCGAGGGCCTGCAAGCCGTTGCCCGCTTGCAGCAATGGGCACTGGCCATTGCGGGGAATGTGGGGCAGCGCCGCCCCCATTCAAGCAACACCAACACCGATGAGGGCCATTGTTGCAGCCTCTTGTTCTGATTTTTTTTTTCCTAGGTTTTCCAGTTTTTTATTTTTTAGGACTTTGTGATGATGTGGCACCCACTTGGAGCCAAATAAGCCTCGTTGGCATTTCTGTCTGTTAAAAGATCCAATCCAAAAGCTTGAGTTATTAGGTGGAGGGAGACCACATAAATATAAAGAGCATTTAGGATCTATTGTCAATTAATATGGGATAATACTTCAACACCCCCACTCTTGTGCAAGCCGGATTACGAGCAGCACGTGAAATTTTGACATCGGATATTCACATGGAATTTTTATCACGCACATTCGCGAAAGGGATAGCATTGTCTTCAATACCATGTTCGAAAGTCCTATCCAAAAACTTAAGCTATTAGGTGGAGGGAGATCACATGAATATAAATAGCATTTAAGACCCGTTGTCAATCGATGTGGGATAATACTGCAACACTGTCACTCAAATTAGACAAACATAATGGAGGTACTTGATTATACTTTTTGGCTAAGTTAGGACTTGATTGCATTTTCTTTAAAAGTTTTAGGACTTTCATTGCAATTATGCCATCTTGGTTTTTATGAAGATCCTCTCTAGATATTCTTGATCTACCACAGGTGGAGAAAAACAAGACTTGTCATGTCTCTTTCAGGCATTTTTAATTTGAATAAGAATTATGAGACATGAAAAAATATAGGATTGCACAACACTTCCTTTCTGAGCACCATCACTGTTCAGGTAGGGCCAAAGTTAAATAGACATGTCACGTGACTTTAAGTATCCATGTCTACCTGGGCAGTATGCCAAAACACTGATCTTAACCTGTCCAAATCAGTTATATTTTGTCTTGATTTTGCTTTGCCGGTTGTCAGGTGCGAATCCTTGCTCCTCGGGTGCCTAATTCCACAGAATTGAGTCTAAGCATAATAGGTCATTGAGTTTTAGTCTCTCATATTTGCTTAGTGCAGTGAAATTTTACAAACTGGTTAAACAAAAAGGTAAAGTGTCATAATATTTTACCCACCATTGCCCTCAAGAATGATAGCCTGTACAAAGGCTATAAGCCACAAACATGTAGGATAGGGGATCTTTACTTAAAGCTAGTGATTTTTTCTTTCCATTAATCTAGCTTATCAGACTACCCAACCTTGAACAACTTCGGTGGTAGTTTCCTTACCAAAAAAAAAAACGACTTCGGTGGTAGTGAGATGCTTCTTGGCTAATGACCTTGATCTATATACATCAATTAGGTTTCCAAACATATGTAAGTTGAGCCTTTCTTTTAAGCATTCCTACGTTGAAGAGTCTATGTTTTGACTTCTATATCCGACTTAGCTCATGATGGTTGATGAGTTTTCACTTGACATTTCTACTTTTTGCCTCTATTCTATTATATCAGGAAGCATCTGTGCTGAGATTGGACATGAGTGAGTATATGGAGCGGCATACTGTGAGCAAATTGATTGGATCACCTCCGGGTTATGTAGGATATGGACAGGGTGGTACTCTTACAGAAGCTATCAGAAGAAAGCCTTTCACAGTAGTGTTGCTCGATGAGATAGAAAAAGCACATCCAGATGTATTCAATATTCTTCTGCAATTGTTTGAGGATGGACACCTCACAGATTCCGAGGTTTGTGCCTTGTAGAGAACATTCAAGATTTATGAACTTCTGGACTTCATATTGGGACTGAAAAGTGCACTAATTCTTACAGTGAGGGTATAAAGTTAGATGAGCAACAAGTTTCTTTCCTAACACGCAATCTTCTTGTGATGCACAGGGACGAAGAGTTTCATTTAAGAATGCATTAATTGTAATGACATCCAATGTGGGTTCTAGTACAATTGCAAAAGGTGGGCGCTCTATTGGTTTTCTGAGTCCAGATAATGAGTCAACATCGTATGCTGGATTGAAAGCACTGGTGATGGAAGAACTGAAAGCATATTTCAGGCCAGAGTTACTCAACAGGATAGATGAAGTGGTTGTGTTCCGTGCCCTCGAGAAGAGTCAGGTTAGATGTTTTAACCTTTTCATTTGCCAGTCTCACTGTTCCTCTGATAGCATTCTATGCTCACCAAACGTGTGCTGATGTCTCAACATATTTTCAAAGAATATGTGGTTAGGTTTCTGCAACATAAAATCTACTTTGTACTGTAAAGTAATAAATCCATCTCATTGCCTCTCTTCCAGATGCTCAAAATTTTGAACATTATGTTGCAAGACGTGAGAAAGCGGCTTATGTCGATGGGTATTGGATTGGAGGTGTCTGAATCAATCATGGACCTCGTATGCCAACAGGGGTATGACCAAATTTATGGTGCAAGGCCTCTTAGGAGAGCGGTGACCCGGTTGATTGAAAACCTATTGAGCGAAGCTCTCCTTTCTGGAGGTTACAAGCCGGGTGACACAGCCGTCGTCGATGTGGACTCTTCTGGAAATCCGTGTGTTACGAACGGATCCCATAGGAGTATCCATTTATCCGACAAAATGTTTTAAAGGAATCATTACTTGATAAATTATCTAATCCCAATTTTTTTGTAAAATTACTGCGTGTAATGTAAATATGCAATTCTTCAACTGTATATTCGATTGCGGGGACATTCATGTCATATTCTTTGAAATAAGTGGATATTTGGGGATGCATAGACTACATTTTGTGTTTTCATGGGGCAGTGTCGTAATATATTTAGCAAAGCAACTTGGCGAGATCGGTTGCCCATCACTATCATCATCCGCTTATCCATATAACACTGCAGAAAACTGGTGAGATTGCTACTTTTGCCACGGTGAAGTTAAGTTGCTGTGTAGCAGGAAAAGGGTTGGAAACATCTTTATGCCAATGATCTGATTATTTTCTAAAAAACAATCACTTGTATAGCTTGATATATTTAATTATGTGTGTCTAAACATAATATTTTTATAGATAATGGAATTTTGTCTCATGAATAATGTGGTCTCTGAATTTTTAATTCGTTCAGTATGATTCATGAACTTTAACTTAACATTTAATATGATCCATAAATTTGAACATGTATCAATAATCTAAGGACAACATTAAATAAATTAAAAATTCATAGATTATATTGAACATTAAGTTAAAGTTCAAGGATCATATTAAACAAACTAAAAATTTCGAAATTACATTACATATTGTTTCAAAATCCCAAAGTTATATTCGTGTTATCACGGTGCATACTCTTAAAATCTGCAAATGCCGCCTTATTCGTAGCATCGCTATTACAACAAGCAAAAACGTGCCATTCAGAAGGAAAAAAACCCCCCCGAGTCCGCTCGCCCGAAACACCCCTACCTTCCATATAAAACTTTGGGATAAAGAAGGCTCACCCTCCAATTCCCTAGTCACAAAGCCAGTAAGCAAAGCACACCACCAGAAAGAAAGAAAGAAAGAAAGAAAGAAAGAAAGAAAGAAGAAGAAGAAGTTCCGAATTTTTTTTAGGGTTTTTTCCAGTTCCACAGTCAGTCGCTCTGCGAATTCCCCCAGGAATGCAGCCCGAGCAGCGGGATTCGGCGATGCAGCGATCGGTGGCCCAGCTGTCCTCCCTCTCCTCCGCCATCGACGCCTTCCGCCGCCGCATCCTCGACCTCGACGACCACCTCCGTACCGTCCACCTCGCCCTCGACGTCCGCACCCTCCTCCTCCAATCCGATTCCCAATCCCCGCGCCATCGATCGATATCCCCGCCTCCGCTTTCGCAGGAGGGTGCGAAGTCGGCGCCCGAATTGCCGGAGAGCGCCTGCGCCCCCCAGTCCGAGCTCGAGCAGCTCTGCCACACCATGTGCAGCCGCGGCCTCCGCCGCTACCTCGTCGCCCACCTCTCCGACATCGACGCCCTCCGCCGGCGGGTCCCTCCCGCCCTCAAGAACTGCGCTCCTGACGTCCCCAGGCTCGTCTACGAATGCGTCGGGGGTTTCTATCTCCAGGGTAGCAAGGCCTTCACCCACGACTCCCCGATGATCTCCGCCCGCCACGCCGCCATCCTCGTCCTCGAGTTCTTCCTCCTCTCGGACTCTCTGGGCGTGCGGGAGGATCCCGCTGCTCTCTCGGTCAAGCTGGAGGCTGAGTCGTCCGCGATCGCGTGGAGGAAGAGGCTGATCGTCGAGGGCGGGGTTTCCAGGGCAGGCGAGAGCGATGCTCGCGGTTTGCTTCTTTTCATCGCTTCCTTCGGCATTCCTGGCGTTTTTAAGACTGAAGATATTGCGCACTTGCTCCGGCTCAGCAATTGGAAGGAAATCGGCAATGCACTTCCGCGTTCCCCGTTCCTACGCCCTCGAATTCCTGGTACTTGTTGGTGCTTTCTCTGTTTTTTACTCGTTGATGCTTTCTCTATCTTAACAAGTGGTTGCAGTAGTTCGATTTGTCTGTACGATGGTTAGTACCGAATTCGGTACTTTATTTTCGTCCCCTTTCGCGCAGATCTTTGATTTGATCTAAAATAGCCATATCTAAAGCGCTCTGTTGTTGAATCGCTCCCCTCATTAAATAGATACGGCCTTCTCTATAGGTTGCGAACCCCTAGTTCAAATTTTTGTTTTTTACTACAGAAAAAGAGACGCACGGCCAGTTATAAATGGACTTCCTTTTTGGCTAGAGTCGAAATGAGGATTCCTCACTTCTTTCTCTATTTGAGAAACAAATAATTTCTTTTTGTACCTTATGGTTGCATGGTCCAATGTGGGGAAGCAACAGAGGTCTTAAAAACGCCACCTACTGAAGGTGTAGTTGGGCACAAAAAGTGGCAAAATTGAAACAAACCACGTGGGAAAACTGTGATTTAACTATACCAAAAAGTCAGTAAAACGATCGGTGCAAGAGAAAAACCCAACCTTGAATTGATGTCTGAAAAGAGAGGAAGTGGGTCTTGATGAGTTTGTCGCTTTGGACCGCCCTCCCTAAGATTTAGTGCAAACAGCTTCCCAAATTATTCTGTCAAGAAGCATAATCTGGTCGATGCCCATGGAGGGAGAGAGAGAGAGAGAGAGAGAGAGAGAGAGAGAGTTTTCCTTGCTGGATGGGCAAAGCTGTGAAACTGAATGTGGCTAACCTTTTGAATCATGGAAAAACCAAATCACATTTCAGTTGAAAGGAGGTTCTAGGTCAAAAGGATCAAGGGCTAGAACTTTAAAATTGGGAGTGCATCATCTAGATTAGGATATTTATGTAATTTCAGGGTGAAGATTGAGAGAGAATTTCTCCATTTAATATTTTTTTGGTAAGTTAAGAGAAATTCACTGAGGCACCAAGGAGATGCCGACCCATTTACAAAAAAAGCTCAAAGCCAAAAAGGACTCATTTACAAGACAATGAATCAACAATGTCGATCAAAGCTTCGCAGATATTAATTTTACCAGAGGCACGGTCATTTCTGGAAGTATGTTTACGTAGATTGCCTCCTTAAACACTGATCAAAAGAAACTTTTTCTCTCGAAATGCTGTATGTCCTCCACTCATTCTTCGCTTTCCTCCATTTTCGTGACCTTGATGATATTTCTTTCTACCAAAAGGCTAAAAACCGGAATATGTGTAGCCACTAAAATTATAGCATTCAAAACAGGCTGGGCAAATCTGCCATACATGTTTATTAAGTTAGACAAATTACCATTTGAAATGGCTTGTGTTATGTATATCCTCAAATTTTTGAGTTGATTATATTATGAGCCTTCTGGTAGCAAGAATCACTTATTGTCTGTTCTCTTAATCATAAAGTTTTATCCCACTTCTGTGTTGAATTCACTCATGGTAATTTGATATTATTTGTGACCACTTTCTTCTGGTCTAGTGTCGGCCTCATTATTTCATGTCTGTTGTTAGATGCCCTCATTGGAAGTCTTTATTGTAATGCTGGCTAACCTTGAATCAAGCAATGGACCGTCCAACAGAATTTTATTGATTTGGAAGGACCTTGATGAGAATGACATAGAAAGATGGAAATGACGGATATCCTTGATGTAAACCTTCCTGGAACTGAAAAGCCACAAGTGTCGGCTGACTTTGCACAAATCTAATGGTTAAGTCAGATACGTCCAGTGCTGCCTATTCTACCCTAGACGCATTCAACCTAACAGATATAGGAAGAAACTCCAGTCATGATTTTCGATATCCCATCTGTAGGTAAAACCTGGAATGCCTGCATTTGGTAAGTTATGCATACATATTTGGGCTGCAAGTCCGTGTACCACGACTGAAGGTTTCTGGGAAACATTCACCTGACCTGACAACTATAATCGGTTGCCTCATATTTTAGCAATTAGCTTGATTAAGCCTCCAGCTAGGCTAATGGCTCTATCAGCATTCCAAAACCAGTTTTGGAATGCTGCATAATTCAAGCTTGGTGAAAGTGTTGTGATTGATTGGATCGATCAGAAATACTTATTGCATTTTCTTTAAAATCACTCCGCCAAGCCTTAAAGAAGGTTATTTAAATGCTTTTTTGAGCAGTGGCTTGGCTCCGTGACAGTATAATGTTTTCTCTGACTGTCAAATGAATTTTAATAATTGTCACTGGGCTACTTTTGCCCTTTGTACCAACAAGGGAAACCAATGCCTAAAAGGAGGAGCTTGGGAGACAGAGGCGCAATGTACAAGATCTGCATAGTCATTCGACTCATAAGTAACTGTCCACTCTAGCCTCAGTGAATATAGTTGCTATGCTATCAATTCATTGATTGTTACTGCTATTGATTGCATCTTTGTGGATGGTGCACTTGTAAACGTAATAAGGTGTTGATTTTAGAAAAACATATGATTAATGACATGGAGAATGACAGTTAGAAAGGAATAGTTGGATAGTTTGAAGCAAATTAGTTCCCTAGTGAGAGATGCTATCAATGCATTGATTGTTACTGCTATTGATTGCATCTTTGTGGATGGTGCACTTGTCAACGTAATAAAGTGTCGATTTTAGAAAAACATATGATTAATTACATGGAGAATGACAGTTAGAAAGGAATAGTTGGATAGTTTGAAGCAAATTAGTTCCCTAAGTGAGAGAAAAATGTTACCTCCAAAGGTTCAATTGTCTAATAAAAGTTTATGATTTTTGCCATATCTGTCGTTATCAAGGATTGCCAACACTTGAAGAAATAAATTGGAGACTATCACGCTGACCTAACTCATTGAAAGCATCTCATGTTCTTCTTAA
This sequence comes from Syzygium aromaticum, assembly GCA_024500025.1. Taxonomy (NCBI): domain Eukaryota; kingdom Viridiplantae; phylum Streptophyta; class Magnoliopsida; order Myrtales; family Myrtaceae; genus Syzygium; species Syzygium aromaticum. The sequence continues at coordinate 24,397 of CM044892.1, forward strand.
TGGGTTGCAGATGTCTTAGAGGAAATGATGAAGATTGGAATGAGCATTGAAGCTGTTGATGTCTCTATCGGTTTCGGTCTAGAGGATAATTTCCCCCCTCGGACAATTCTGACATCATTTCTAAGTGAAGCTAAAGAAAGATGTGACAATAGTAAAAAAGCACATAGTTCACCTATGGCTGTGGTGGGTTTTCAACTCTGTTTGCATCTTTGATGGATATTTGATGAGGATCTTGCTTCATTTTGCGTCTTCACTGATGCTTCCATATTATAATATTTTGCAGAAGGCAGCGACCCAAAAGCAATTGACTGCTCTAAAGTCTGGTTTGAAATGTTTGGAAGATCATAATTGGGATCCTGCAAAAGTACTTCCTGGCTGGAAATTGAAGGAAACGATAGTGAAGCTGGAGAAAGATGCTGCTGACATTGATAAGAAGATGAAGGAGAAGGTGGTTTCAAAGAGAAGGATTGATGTTGTGGAACCCTCGAGAACATTTAAGAGTCATGAGGCTAAACGCCCGAAGTTCTCGCCTGAAGTGGCACCCCACTTTTCTCACCCATTCTTGGGTTTCCAAGAGCAAAAGGACAATAGTCGTATATTTGGTAGGAGTTTGTATGATGATGGTTCACGGCCAATATTTTTGTTTGACGGTGGACTCTCCCGGCATGGTAGCAGTTATCCCGCTGCATCATTGGTATCTCATGGATCTGGTGGGGGGTCTTTGCCAGAAACTTCCTTGAAATCCCCAATGCAGAGTGCAAATGCCTTGCATTCTGCTGGAGTTGGAGGTAGAGTCTCTGCTGGAATCAGCATGATGGCTGCAGGTGAATCTTCTGCTTTCCCTGGAGATAGATTGGCCGACAGGATTGGACTTGTAGGAAGTAGTAACAATGCTTCAATTGGACAATATGTGATCAGGGATGCCGCATATCGAGACCAGCTAGAGCAAAGAAATCTCGGGAGGTATACATCTCTGGGAACTGGTCACTATGGCCCCTCATTGGAAGGTTTCAAAGGCCTGCCGAAATTTTCATCCAGTAATGCCACTGATCACGGTTCAAACTTTGATTTATATAGTTTTGCTGATACCATAATGGAGCGGAGTCGTACATAAGCAGCATTTCTCATTATTCACCAGGGAGGCAGGTCCTGTCTTTCCTGTCCCGACTGCTCACAAGGTTCATCTTTGTGCTGAGCGAACCCAGATTGCTTGATTATAGGTCTTTCTCTTTCATGTTCAGGTATTAATTTGCATATGGTGCAATGGGCAGTGGCTTTGATACCGATCATAGTCTTGTCCAAGACTTTGAAATTGCTTTATTAGGAAAACCACAGCCATCTGTTAGTGGGCATACTCAAGATATTGGACAGTAAGTCATTAATGATGATTACTTGGTGCCAAAGCCAAACTCTCCAGGCAGATAGATGGGGAAAGGAAACTCAATCAAAGGGACTTTAAGCTACAGTTGGTGGTAGGATCGTCGAGAAAGTTGTTTTGGAACTGGAGCTGAACTCTTGTAGCGAAGAGTGGTAAAGGATCAGGTTTCCCAATAACATATATTGTTTTGCAATAGGAGTCATTTCTTGAGGAAATCGAGACTCCGAAGATGCACACATTTTGGCTCAATTGTCATTTGTTAGTAGGGTAGCAACCCTGATTTGGCTCATGCAGCTCCCGCTGGCATATTACATTTTCGGGTGGGTCTCTCACATGTATGCATAAGTGTGTGCAGTTGCTGCTTCAGTTTTAGTTTCTATGGTGTTACTTATGAAATTTATCACCATGGGCTCTCCCTTTCTCTTGTTACCTGACTGCCGTGTTGGCTTGCAAATTTGTATATAATGATTTCAGCTTTGTGGAAGGCTGACAAAGTGAGTCTTATATGATGGCGAAAATTCTTATGACTTAGTAATGACAATCCTTTTGCTCGGGACTCAAACCTTGGACCTTAGTTGCGTTAAAGCTTCAAGTGATACGGTTCTACCCATGCTTCTTATATTACTAATTTGAACACTATAGGTGGACGAAAAGCTTTCGCAAGCTGCATTAACCATCATTTTTGTGCTGATTGATTGTAACTATCCTTTTCCTAACCTGCATATTGTTGGCGATTGATTGTAACTATCCGTACCTCGTGATTCGAGTTGCTTGTGAAGAAATTCTCTCTATTGGACGGTGCTTGCATTATAAATATTTACGGATCCTTATGTATGCATCCGAGCTCAAACAAGAAAATCACATTTCCCCTCAGGAAAGCACAATTGTAGTACTTATTCGGAAGGTGCTTATGAACCAACCGTGTATGTACTGTAGTGTACATAAACTAAAGCTGAAATTTTGATGGTAGATTGAAAGAAGTCTTTTTTCCTCAAATTCCCTTCTTCTGTTAACACTCTGAAAAGTAAAGCCAAAGTAAATGCAAAGAGCATGACGAATTCAAAATGGATGCGCGTAGGTCAATTCTCTTAAGTGAGAAGGCATGAAAGCTAATATCATGAGCACAATTAGGATGGCAATTAGGATGGCAATGGGGAGCAACAGCAACATGGAAGGAGGGGGAGGCAATGGTGGAAGAATGAGAGGCAGTATCAGGAGAATCGCCGTCAGGCATATAAGCAAGAGTATCCAGTCCAAGCTGAAATATGTTGTCACTCGCGAAAATTTCCCACATCCTATTGAGAAGGAATTGCTGCTGCTCTATTCGTTTTTTTTCTTTCCAGGAATTGAAGTAGATGTCCTCCTTTCTCTTGTGTCCATGAATTGTTGGAGTTGATGGCTGATGCTTATGCTTTCAAAACTTTCGCATTTGTGTTAGCAAGTTCGACACTTATCAAGCTTCCAAGGCCTCCCCCGAACGCTCAATCTGGCTGAAACTAAAGCCAAATGAAACCAAAATTTCTCTCAACAATCAACAATTTTTACAAGTAGACCAAAAAAAAAAAAAACTCAACAATTTTTATACAAAAAAGGATCTTACTTGGACTTATAAATGAAAGACCCAAATGAAACTAGAAGACGGACATAGATTATGAACTTCGCGTAGGATGAAGAGTCTGGTTCAATGGCTCAATCCTACTCTAGTTATTCAATTAAATTCTTCCTTGTGACGACGACGACGACGATGGATCCCAAAAAGAATTTGCTTCCCTTGATTTCACCTAATGCAATTCAATTATGACTAGCGAGTAATACTAGAAATACAAAGCATTTACAATGATTGATATGCAAAGCTTATGCTTCCATTCAAAGGAGTGAATAGAGAGCCCCATTTGTTGCCAGAAATCATCCAACATTGAGGTCATGAAATTCAAGAACAAATACTATATATATGCAGCTGGTTGGGGGTAGTAGTGATCCTTGGAAACAAGATAAAATTCCTCTTCTTTTTGGTTACTTCCTTTTTTGGCCATGGAACATCACAATGAATTCGATATCAAAGTGTGGTTGTGCTGTTAATGGAGGAGTAGAAAAGAGGAAAAAAGTGTCACTAGTTGATACCTTATTTGGCCTGAGATAAAGAACACTCAAGAAGTTTTATGAGGAATCCCTTGCTGAAATCCCTTCCCTGTTTCCTTGTACCAAGAGAATGAGAACAATGTCACTGGGTTTAAGGAGGGTGGTTCTTGCAAAAGTTAAATCATTTGTAAGATGTGACTTCTCGCTTTGAAAAAAAAATAGTTGAGTAGAGAGAGAGAGAGAGAGAGAGAGAGAGAGAGAGAGAGAGAGAGGGTGAATGCATTGCATTTTCAAAGTTCTAGTGGACAAGGGGTTTTTTTTTGCACAAAACGGCGGCTCTAGTGTGATTGTCATGTCTCTGTCCCCTGAGTTCTTCTCCCCTGGACTCTTTCTCTCTCTAAACAAAAGCAAAAGCAAAGCCCAAGACTGAACCGATCTCATTCAATGTATGTTTATGCACTTGCATGTTTGATAAAGCGGTGAGTAGAAGTCAAACCCACGAGCTGCACGCTTCGGGTTCAGGCTGGCAAGCTGAAACACAAAATGTAGTAGACAGCAACTTCCTCAAGAAGCAATTCATCTTTTCACGAATCGCCCATCAGTAAACATTAGCAGTCGGAGTAAATACCTCATAACGTCTGCCGTAAGGGCGGTCCTACCTTTTTTTTTTTCCCTTCAGTTGCTGAGTGTGTTCTGGATGGAACACATTATAAAGTTTTGCTCCTCACCGTGGCTGTAATCGCAAAGCATCATCTCTAACGTAAATGATAAGTTTTTCTATTCTACACATGGCAAAAGAATCTTATCAACTTTTACGAAAAGCACTTGATAGTTTCCTTGCCAGGGTACAAAACAATAAGGAGCGGTAGGGAAAAGGACTACCTTGCTTGAATTGGTAAGTGTCTGGTCTCTCTTCTGGTTGAAGATTGAAACTTTAATCCACCCTAAATCCTCGGTAGACATCTGCCGGTGCACATGAAGTCAAGTGAGCCTCAAAACTCAAGTACAAATTATGATAAGGTGAGATGGGAATGAGCATGCGCCATGTTGGATCTCGTTCCACCCAATGCACCTTCACATGTCACGTCCACCACCTCCATTATTTTTTGTTCGTTTTGGACCCTCTAATATTGCTTTACCGTCTTTTCCTTTTTCTACTAATCGTAATTCAGATGTTTATTCGTTCAATTTAGTCATTTAAATCTCTTGATTCCTATGTCTTTTCTTATAGCTAGCTGCTGGCTGCTCTTCATCAAAATGTTGATCCGTAACAATGGCAGAAAAGTTTTTTCGAGAAATAATTGAAATTTGATAAAAGAACTGTGATTGACGAATTATTGATCCACAGTATCACAGCCTTATGACAGTTCAGGAGCTAACGTTCGATTCTTATATCGAAGCACGTATGTCGGCTTTCTGACCTTCGCAAAGATCGAGAGGACAAGAAGTGTAAGTAATAGAGGGTTCCGCAGTCATCCCTGTTGAACATGTTCACAAAACACCGAGTGCCCAAGCACACTGGAAATTCACGTTGTGGATTTACGAAACGTTATTAAATCACATCTGCTGTCTCCTCAACTTTGTTATTGTACAAATGGAGAATCAAAATCGTCTTCCCTTGAAAGAAACGATGGGCAAACGAATGTGTTTCAGAAACAGGTTCTCTCCGCCCACAGAAATTTCCCAAGCCCTCTCCGCCTCGGCTAGGCCGTCAAATTGTTCACTCTGCTCAGCCTCTTGATCTACAAGAGCATTTTCCGAACAAAAAACTGCAAGTGATGTTATCGAAATTAATGTCTACATCTATTTGTTCGTTATTCAAATACGATATTCTTCGTACTCATGGGGTGTAATCTACTTCAACGATAAGAGTTGTTGAATTTACTTTCTCCTCATTTGGACAGCTTTACGTGTAGTGCTTATAATAATTACGATATTCATGCGGCGTGTTTCACGGGAATTTTTCCTTTTTTGGGCTAACACTTGACACCGGACTACACTGCAACAGTGTTGGTAACTGTAGAAATCATCATCACTTTCACGGACAGGCAGACTGGTTCTTGGGAGAGTCGGCAGCAAACTCCATCGATCTCAAATCAACAGAACAGTTGCCAAATGCTACGGAGTCCATTGAATATTGATACGAGACATGAGCTACTGTCGAGTGGTCGAGATGATGCCACTTTCCTGTAAAATCCAATGGAATTGCACCCACCATCTCCGGAATTGTGGCGATTTCAAAACCGGGAGAGCGCACGCTTTAGAACTGTAGTGAAACTTCCTACATCGCTATGGAAATATTGCTAACTGTAGCTATGCTTTGAAAAATCGAGTGATTCGAACAAAATGGCAAAGCTCAGCATGTAAGAAAAATCGGGAAACATTAGAGCAGGAACTGTACGGCTGGAGGTCGAATGCTAATGTTGGAGAGCTACATAGAACTAACTATGCTCCATACTTTTGCTGCCCCTCGTACTGAACTGTAAATCAGATAATCTAGCTCGCTCACTCTTTCAGATCCTAACTAAAAATATGTTTTCGAGTGATTTGTCATTATAGCTGACAGCGCATTTATCCTCCGCGGCCACACATCAACAGAGTTCACTTAATAGGTAGTTTATCTTTGTGTCATCCCATGTATGGCATAGCTTCTTCAGATGTGTTTGAAGTCGATGCTGAGTAGAGAGAAAACGACATTGACTAACTGACGCAGCCCGGAGGTCCAGTGGCGAAATTGGATATAACAAAGGGAAATCAATCCGCTTACCATATCAACCGATGCTTGGACAAGCATCAAATAAAGCAACACAAGCAACGACATTGAGAAATGAGGTAAGGATTTTCTGCATAATCTCTACCTTCCGAGAACATGAATGTAAACAGAAGCTGCACACAAAACTGATCAAAAGATCTCCTTTCCACCGGACCTACCTAAAGAGTCAAAGATAGATACTTTTCACATTTCAGTCGAGATAAGTAGCAAGACCAAGGAGTCCAGATGCCCTGGTTTCCAGAATTGTTACAGTTATGAGATTATGCACTCTTGACGAATTCCTAGGAAACCAACAGCCACAAGCATTTCCATGAGATCAATATGATTGCCCGCAACCAAGAAAACCATCACTCCTTATATAGCAAATACTATTACATTCATTAGCATCTAAAACAGATACAGCACTGGTGACTAATAGCCCGCTCTCATTTGCCAAACACAGTCTGAAAAACAGGATCATCTGGTCATCACGTCCACACAGCCTCATAGAAGTTCTTAAAATACATGCCAATGCTGTCTTGACACCAACTGTCACAGTGATTGTGCAAGAAAATACAGTGCCACGGTGCAGCATATATCGGAAATTAACAACAAACACAGCAAATTTAAAAGCTGACATAACAAGTAAATAAATCAAGAACAGAAGCTGACAGCTCAAGTTGAAATTGGCCACATACTCTCTCGTTCAAGTAGAACTCTGTCAGGCAAAATAACTATCTTCCTGAGAACATCTTCAATCCTGCAACAATAGCAAGTTCCATGAAGAGTCATCCATAAGCGGCTACTTCAGAAGCTCAGCAACAAATGCACAGACATGGACGGATAAAGACAAGACTAAACTTGTGCAGAACCACGACTACACACAATCGACTTTGCCAGTAAGATACGCATTCTTTTGCCAGATATTCTACTCATTAGTGGGAGGACAAAAAAAACACGTGCATAGTGAATAGAAGAGTTTAGCATCAGATGGAGTTTCTCTGTATGCACAAGAGGACAATTTGAGAGGAAGAAATTGAGGGTTGAGGTGCACAAAGCTCAGTTTTCTGGAAGAATTGAAAGGATGAAAAGAGGACATTAAATTGTTTCCCAGCAAATTAAGAAAGAGATGGAAAATTTCTTGGTGTGATGATAAGCGGTATAAGTAGCGGAAACATAGAAGCTAAGTGGCCATTGAAAAAAGATGTTTTATCAAGATTAAATCTCTGCTTTACATTAAGAGCATAAAAAGTAAATGTGCTCCAAATTAAAGGCAACAGATTAACTACCTCCTCGTCGTTGTCGTCATCATCGTTCTTTTTTAGGCGGGTAGTTCCTCCTTCCTTGCTGATGGGCAATTTGATAGCTCCAAAAGGTGTGTCCGCATTAATATTTCCTTTCATGGTGTAACCTGTGCCTCTCCCCCTCATCATATCCCACAATGCAGAGCCAAAATCTTTTGGTCTGAAGGTTATGGGAATCAGAAGTTTACTGATTCCATTTTTTTCGATTGTAGTAGATTCAGAGAGCTCAGCACCTCCAATGCTCACATCAGCCAACCAAATCTCGTAATCAAGGTCCTTAAGTCCCAAGTTGAAGTCATTCTTGTTTTCCAACTTCAAATGAAGAACTGCAACAGTTTCCTCAAATGAGAATCTCTCAAAATGTATTTTCTCGACATCAATATCAGGCTTGTAAGGAATGGGGATTTCTCCAGTTTTCTCAAGTGGCAAAGTTAGCCTTCCAAAGACTGGCACATCAATGATGAGTTCAACCTTAACCTTGTAGGGAATGATGCTTCCAGGCTTGATGTCAGCATATGTGCTCTTTATGTCATCATATATCAAATTAACTGGAATTTTGACCGTTTCCTCTCCATGTGCACGGATAGTTCCAGCATCAGGGATTAGTCCAGAAACCAGCTTTCTTCCATCACTCTCAATCAAATAGTTTATGTCAATAAGAGGTATTGGAACAGGATTCGGATTCTTGATCAGAACATCGACAACTAATTCTAACTTCTTGAGATTAATAGACGGAATGTGAATCCCCGCAACATCTGCAGTTGGCTTGCCAAATCCAATAGCTCCCTCGATCTTTTCACCAATGTCTTGAATGAAATCCTTGACCTTCTCCATGAACCCGCCCTTACCTTCAACTTTCTCCTCTTTCTTATCTTTCTCCTTCACATCCCTATCCACTATTTCAGGTTGGTCGGAAGATGCCATGCCTTACTTCAAGCAATTCACACAGCAAATGTGGACCAAGTTATGAGAAAATTAAAACACTAGTAAGGAATCAACAGAGATCGCTTGAAACAGAAAAACATACAATAAGATATGAGAACATTAATCATGAAAAAAAAAAAAGCGCGCTTCACACAAATCACAATACAAGACTTCGCATAAACAGTGACAGGGTATAGTCAACTACCACAAGGAAACGATTTGACTAAGAAGAAAAGCAAATTTAATGCAAATGCCACGTGAATGATCACTTGGGGTTGAGGCAAGGTTCTGCAGAAATGCAAATCCAAACTCTGACTTGGGAATAGACATATCCGCTCCGCCGATCGGCAAAACTACTAGAAAGCAATCACAACCGCGGCACAGTCAGTGTACAAACCCCTTTGCTAAGTCAAATACCATCTCAAGAAGTCCCGAGATCCGCAAGTTGACACGAACACGAGCAAAGCAGCAAAGCCTGGAGGGCTTGGCAATGGCAGTCGACTCGATGCTAATTCTAAAGGCACAGAAAACTAGTAAACAATGAGTAGGAAGGAGATACAGTGCAGATCGCACATGATCAACGACGCGAATGCAGCGATCAACGGGAAAACAGAAAGAGATACCGAAGCGATTCATGGGTCAAGATCTGAACAGCAGAACAGAGACGGGGGCTTGGCAAATCGCAGAGAGTTCAATTCTGAAGCAGATCTGGATGGATCATCGCAGCGAGAAAACAGAGCAAAGATCGCAATGGCAGTCACGGGACGAAGGCGAGAGCAGTAGAGCAGGGGAGACACGTGGGGGGGGGGGGTGGGGATCATCAACGGAAACAGACAAGTACGAACCTCGGAGTCGAGGATCTCGCGATCAGCAGGAGAAATTGCGGTCGCAGGAGGATCGGAAACAAGTGACCAAAGGTGTGTGTGTGTGCGCGCGTGCAAGTGATCTTGATAAAATCTTTTGTGGACAGAGAGCGAGAGAGAGAGAGAGAGTTTATGGAAGGAGGAAGGAAAGAGAAGGAGGGTCAGACAGGACAGCAAGGCAAGATGATATTCATTAACGTCGCGCCATTTGTGGAGTTGCCGACCTCTCCCTCGCTCGCTCGCACGCAACACGGGGAAGGACGCGCACGCACGGGGCCCCACCATTTACGCGCAAATCTGTCGACGCCTTTATCGTCTTTTCAAAAAAAAAAAAAAAAAAAAATGGAGAATCTCTCGCTAAGATGGGCTCCGGAGAGATGATGATCATCCGGCCTGATCAGCCCATTGCATAAGAGCTCGTCCAAGCGAGCTTATTTTACTAGCCCAGCTCGCTCGCACTCCCACCACACACGCACGCACAGAGAACAGACACTCCCTCTGGCCATTTCGTTGCAATTAGTTTCAGGGTTCATCAGCCTGAAATGCTGAGATTCCTGGTAACCCATGTTCGATATCCCCAACCTCCTAGTCTTTCTAGTCTACATGATGGCCTCGTTGAGACCAGTTACATTGGGCCTGAAGGGAGACGTACAATCATCCACCATGGTAATTATCGCAGAACAAGTCAATCGTTAGCTTTCTCACTATTCACGATCATTCCAATAAATTCCGAGCTAAAAAGAAGTCCATCCCCCATCAAATAAACAATACAATGTGCAAGTGGTCGTCTGCATATTAACTGGTAAAGCGGCTACACGCAGGAACGATGCAATTGCAGGGCTGACAACAAAGCCAATGCATTCACCCCCACTGCTAGTGAAAGGATGATTTTACAGGCTCGTCCTGCCAATCCCTTGTCTGGTCTGGCAAGCATAATATATGCCATTAGGCAACCCATGCAGATGGTAGGACATCAGCCAGTTATCGATACAGCACTCGGACAAGTCCAGATGAAACTGAAACTATTTATCTGATCTCAGGATTTCCTTGTCTACTACTCGTGTAGGATCTGATGACAACATTTCTCATCTCTGCTGAAAATGAGGACAGCCAGATGGAAGACAATGGGCTGACAGACCCAGTTGTCGCAGTAACTGTGATCTCTTCTATTCTTCTTAAGGTGGGCAGTTCATCCTTGCTTGTTGACGGGGTTTCTCCAAATGGTGCAACTAGCCCCTCTCCCCCCAATCGTGTCTTGTGGAGCAGAGCCAAAATCTTTTGCATGAATGTCAAGGCAATAATAATGCTACCGATGCCTCTTCTTCAGAGAGCGCTGCACATCCAATGCTCACATTAGCTAACCAACCCTCATAAGTCATAACCAAGGGCATTGAGTGCTAAAATAAAAGTCATTCCTTCATCCAAACTTTTAATGCAGGATCGCAAAAGTTTACTCCCAAATAAAGCCTTCCAACAGGTTCGTTCATTAGCAGTTCAAGGAGGCAGGGAGGGGATGCTGAGAAATTGATTCTCATCACCTTAAAATTATGAATTATTCATATCTAGACTCCATCTCTTATCCAATAGAAAAAACTAAAGAGGTTATTTTTTAAGTATAGAAAGTTAAATCCAGGACTAAATTAGACACTGCAGCATGAACCTCTGACACAATACCTTGATGAAAGCCTTGCCTGCAGCAGCGCCTGCGCAGCGTGAATTTTGGCTCAATTTATATGATCTTCAAGAAGTCCCCTCAGGAAGTCTAGCTGCTCATACTCACCCCGAAGTTCCTCCCACTACAGGTAACAACAAAGGAAGCCATTTTGCAATATCAGCTTCTGAGATATAAATCTTGAAATAGACCAATGTGGTCCAGTCTTGTATTACTACAAACAGTACGGTATCTTCCAGATAGCATGGAAAGAAGTAGCAATGTTCAGACCTCTTTCAGAATGTTGTTAAGATCTCTATACTCCTACAAATCTGGATATTTTTTTAACAGGACTACTCATTGTTTCCAGGATTTCTAATTCACTTTTCCAAGGATTTCTAGTATTTATTAGTGAAGATAAATCTCTAATGTTCCACTGCCATTCAGAAAATCAGTGAAACAAACCTCTTGATAAGATAAAGAAACGAGATTCCAACCAGCTGCAGCAATATACCGGCGCTTAAGCATTGTATGTCCCAAGGGTACTCCTGCATGACATAGTAGCGCTGCTAAAGCAAAGAAAAAATTGACCCGAGATCCAAAAAGATGTTTCAATTTGTAAATGGAGTCTCACCACTATTTCTTGAGAAATGGGTTGGTCCATCAATCTCCAATGCTACTTTCTTATCGACCAACACAGCATCCAATGTGTATCCATCGACAACGTATTCTCTAACCCAATCAAGGCCGGTGCTTACCAGGAGACGCGCGACTTCTTTCTGAAATGATGAGGTAACTTTCTGATTAAACCTTTTAGTTTTTCCTGCTCGACCAACTTTCTCCTTGAGATCACCAGGAAGGCACAAACAAAGATGTGGGTACTCCAGCTTCAAGCACTGATTGACAAGATGAACCTGAGAAGCAAACATGATATCTTCCCTGAATTGTTCCGAGATCCTCTGGTCCTCGAAGTAGCACAAAGTTTTCCATATGTGGGAAAAGAACATACGGTCCAGTTGTCCAAGAACTGCATAGGACCAAGCTATGTTACCTAGCTGATCTCTACTTAGGTTCAGATTAGGAGAGTCCAGCACTCCATCTATCTCAAGATCCAATGTGTCCGCCTTGCCGATAATTTCATTATTCTTACCGCCTTCCTTGCAAGAGCAGAACTCGAATTGGTTGGCACTCCTAAAGACATTGTCCAGAGATTCCAGCAAAGGATCAGCAGGTTCATTTAAAGAAGCAAAGGCCCACAAAAGCTGAGCAAGTTCCTGCTCCCGAAAAGTGTGAATAATATCGGATGCTCTCTTGGACAATTCCGGAAAAAGATCAGGAGCAGAATGTCGCATTGAAGCAAAAGCGCCGGCAATATTTGCCACGTTCTGAGAATTGAACTCCCCCACCTTGGCCAAGGCCACCTCTGCTATCCTATCCATTTCTGAAATGTAAAGCAATTCCCCTCCAATTTTAGATAACGCCCACAAAATATTTGATATACCTTGAGCCGAGCATTCTGGTAAGGCCATCATTGCAAGACCCACAAGCATCGACATCTCCCGCTGCCGGGCGAATGCTAACCTGCGGTTGCTCATCATCGAGACTTTCTCCATATTCTTGGCGATTCGATGCAGCGCAGTAGCAACGTTCAGGGGGGACAGAGGGGAAGGGCTCAAGCCTTTCCTGACCGCCATGATCATATCCGCGGTTATCTCGAGAACCTCTTCAGCAGTCTGCGCTTCTATGATATCTCTGTTCAAGGTAACTTCTTTCCTGTGGTCCGATGATGCCTCCGAGAATTGGGATAGCCTCTGGACAAACTCTGCCTTCGTTTTCCCCTTCTTCTCCTGGAACATCCCACCGGCGATTGTACTCACAGTCTTACTCAAGTCATCAATACCCAAATCCTCAATGTCTTCCAATTCCACATCTTCATCCACATCCAAGTCCCATTCTCCATCGCTATCATTCCCATCCTCTTTATCGGTTTTCGACTTGTTCCCGAGCTTCTTACTGCTGTTTCTCTTCTTATTCTTATTCTTCTTCTTAACGGAAACCAAATCTTCCATAGTACGAGAAAGCCCCCGAGCCTCAATCCCCTTAAGAGCAACCTTTCTAGCCCTCACACACCACTCCATAGCATCGGTGTCGCGCAACAGCTTAGACTTGTCCTGTTTCTTCCTCTTTTTAGGGGATTGAAAGCCCAAAGGGTCAATCTCACCAAGCAATTCCAGCTCCCAGTCATCTTTAACATCAGTGGAGGTCGCAACGCCATCCTCACCATCTCTACTCAGACTCAAACACGAGCAGTTTCTTGACGAAGGACCCGTCTCGGGTTTCTGGTGGAGAACCCCGCTTCTCAAGTTCAAGCACGAGAAGGGTAGAGCGAGAAGCGATTTTGCCGGTCTAAAAGTGAAGGGTCTTGACAATAGCTGGTGACGGAGGGCGGTGTTACGTAACCCCTCCATTCTTTTCTTAAAGCTTCTGCGAATGCGAAAGAGGAGGACGAATAACTCTTACCGACAAGAAACGGACTGGTCCAATTCTCAACCGCAGAAGACGAGGTCGAGGCCAGCAATGAAGAAGGAGGAGGGGGCTCCCCAAAGCTAGCTAGCAAGCAACCCAGCTCTTCAGGAACGATGACGAAACCAAGGGTGAGATTGACGTGGCAATGGCACACACCAAATTAACAGATACGGTACCGGGAGCTTTGCAAAATTAAAAAAAAAAAAATTTCACTCCCTTTCTATCCTTTTATATTTTGTTTTTTGTTTTTTACAGGATAATCTTTTGCATTTTAGCATTGGCCCAAAATATTCGGACCCCGGCCCATTTATTAAGTTGGGCCCGGGGTGGTTCGGGCCGAACCCAAATTTGTAGAACTACTGTTATACAGTGTCGAATTTCAAGCATTTAAGTTTGAGCATAAACATCTTAATCTCGTGCCCTAGACAAAATTCGTAAAAAAATAAATCTCATCTTCAAAAAATGACTCAGCATGAGCTGCTAATCCAAGCAAGTTATTGACTATTGATGACATTGAGGAACAATTCTTAAAATATCTTGTACGGTCGGAATCATTATAATTGGGTCAATAAGAGAATAAGTAAGTTTTAAAAAACGTGTTGAGATAGTTCATGAAATATAATTTATGAAAAAGAATTACCAAACCAAACGGCCCACTGTCTTCAAAATCAAACCTACCTCCTTGCCCCCGCCAATAAGAACAGTCGGTGCAAGGAGAGACGGAGAGTATATTCCTAAAACAATGGAGAGAATATGCTTGTTCCCCATCGAGTGTGGAGAATCCTTCACTCTCTTTTGCTTTGTTCTTTTATGCTCCTATCTATCTTCCACTGAAGCTCAAAGCTCAAGGAGAGAGTGGGGTGGGGGTTCTTCTTGGCTTTAGTCTCGCATTGCAGAGCATGGAGCTGCTTTGTTGATGGTCATCTAATCCCTCATCTTGTCGATCCGTTACTAATGAAGGGTCCGGGATTGGGATTAGATGACCATCAACGAACACTTCCATGAGGCACTTACCTCTGCATCGTTCCAGCTTCTCTTCAGCACCGGACGAGCTTCCCTCGGGGTCAGTTGCCTTGCCCTTGCGTTGATTTTGTCTTTCCTTTTTCCCTCGCCTTCTTCCGTGACATGTAGAGAGAGTAGTATTACGGAGCACTGATCAATTATCTGACACTCTCTGACTGCACCGTGTGATGTGTGCGTTGTTCTCTTTGGGTTTTGGATGCAACGAGTCTGCTAATGACTGTCCGATATCTGCCATATGCTCTAAGCCTTTGCACATTGTTTTGGATGGATACAAGATCACGCACGGTTAGAAGAATCATTGATGAATTCGTTCAGCAAAACGATGATGTTCTTCTATTCACTACACCAGGATGAATCGTTAGTTCAGAGGCCATGTATAGAGCTGTCGGAGTTTCCCTCCAAGTCCAACCACTCTAGACGGCACCCATCTATGCACTTGTTTCCATTTAACCGTCAACCATCTGTTAATTTCATTGCATTTATCAAAAAAAAAAAAAAAAGGAGTGTAATTCCAAGTTTGAGATGGCTAAAACATATATAATGCAGTTTATGTCCAGACAGAGTTATTTCTCAGACAGTAAGTCTTCATGTCCTTGTAGTGTAGTGGCATAGTGATTGTCTGAGCATTATCGCAGCATAATTACAGTCAAGGTAATCAATGAATGACAAAGGAAAATTGATCGAACCCATTCTTTTCTCGATTTAACAAAATCTTAGTAAGTGCACCTGGTTTGAGCCTCTTATATCATCTTTTGCTTGATGTGTTTTTCGTTTCGTTGATGAACACGATTGAAGCTATGTTGGCTCGAAGGAAATTGACCATAGACATAAGAGGGAACTAAGGGAAGCGGTCTTGATGTGAGTAAACCGAGTGACAAGCGGGTGACCACATTTTTCATGAATGCCCTCTATGTGTGCGGTTGAAGGAAAACATGGCCCCAAATATAGTTACATGTATTAGAATGTATTAGAGTGTGTGATTACAATTCAAAATCATGCATGCGACAATTGGCTATAATACATAATTTCACTTCGTGCTCTTTAAAGTAATGTTGGAACTTAGCAACTTCTGTCCAATATCAATGGAATCTTTTTTCCTAGATCCAGGTCCACGTGAAGAGGATCGGTCACAGTAGTTTTTCATAGGATTCCCGCAAATTCAATAGCTATGATCGTTTCATCGGTCCGTCGATCGTAATCCAAGCAAGCATCTTCCGATACTGATACTTCACATCCACTTGGTTGCGGATTTTGGATCAATCCGATGGCACTGCAAAGAGCCCTAACATTGGACAAGAGACATGGATAACCTAAATAGGGGTTCGTAACTGCAAGTTGAAAGGTCCATGATTGAGAACCATACACATCGAGGATGTATGTCTCCTCATGAAATTCATCACCAATTTTGGGGAGTAGAGCTCATGTCCACTCTTCAGATCCAACTCTTACTTTTGAACTACTTGTGTATTGGTCCCTGGATGGGAAAAATTTTCGCTCAAGTTTGGGAATTTTTGATAGATCAATGTGGTAGCATGACAGTGATTTATTATCCACGCTTTTACATCATCGTTTTCTTGATTGTTCATTACTTTTTTCGCTCAAGTTTGGGAATTTCTGATAGATCAATGTGGAAGCATGACAGTGATTTATTATACACGCTTTTACATCATCATTTTCTTGATTGTTCATTACTTTATCGGTCTTACTCATCCTATAATTAATAAGGTAATAAGGTAAAAGTCCAACGCATTTTCTGTTTACTGAACTCTACAGTCAATTTTATTAGTCTAAGGTATGCGTTCCAACATTCGAAGGATGATCTTTAAAATGATTTAGAGGGGTTCGACCTAAAAGAAAGAAGAATTAGAGGGGAAGAGGGAGCAGTGACCATCTTCACGGTTTTGGAGACGTGAGTTGCTACTCGAGTTGCATGAGGCCAGTTAGGATAGACGCAGATCCGATCTAGCTGTCGCCAAACACAAAACAAAATTGAGCACCGACCAAAAGTTATATCACTTCTAATTTACTTTTTTCCTTTAATTTTCATCCCAAGTTAATCTCTGTCTCCCACCTACTCTCTCTCTTCCTCTCTCTCTCTTGATCTCGACGTCGGTCTCGAGCTTCTTAATGCGACTGGAGGCGGCAATAGCTCCGTGCCCGCAAGTATCAATGAATATGTCGATATTTCAACGGCCATGGAGGAGCTGCCGAACCTGGCAGTTGAGGCAAGCCAAAAAAAAAAAAAAAAACAAAGGGAGGATGATGAGAAAAAAGGTTGGTGAACAAGGTAGCGAAATTTCTGCACAGAAAAAAGAGATTTTGTCCATGTGCTAGGATTCGTGAGATTTGATTCAAGGTACGGTGACTGACGAGGTCTATCCATGAATAGATAGATGTCGGGACAAAAAATGAATTCATAACGTGGGGGCACGGCTGATTTGCACCCGATTAGGATCACCAGAAGGAAAGATGCGTGGGAGACGACAATCAGCAGTAAGAAGCCAAGCACTTCCAAGTGAATCAATGAAGAAATGAGGGGAACTGCTGTAATGTAACCCATTACTTTATACGACGACAATCGAATGAAGCAAAGTCAATGATTGGCAAGTCATTATGTGTCAGAAGGACAGTGACCAAATATAAGCTGCCACATATCATAAGGATAAACCAACTCCGTCAAGTTTAGCAGACTCTAAACTCCACAACAGGTCATACGATCCCTAGCAAAGCCAAATTCATGTGAAACATCATCCATAATACAAGGACGCTCAAGACCTGCTTTTCCTAATAAACAAACCACAGGCCATGATTGCATGAACAAAATTTCTTTACCCTTGGACCTCAAGTGGGCTTCACTTGAAGAGGACGAGGTTTTTACATGAAGTTTCTTCAAACCCAGAGAAGCTAGCGAAACTACTCCATATCTATTGTGAGAAACCACCAGTCATGCAAGAGACCGTCCTTTGTTGTTGGCTCCTAAACCGGACGAGCTTTTGCCTTGAACTGTGATGTTTTCCACGAAAAACGCCATCATCATCCTTATTCTTTCCCTCATATTCCTCCAAGGAAGCCGGAGAGCCCCCATACGACTTGAACCGACTGTGGCCACCATTTCTCTCCTTAACGTGATACTGGGGCGTCATATAGCCATGACGACCGTCTCCAAGGACGACATCGGGATTGAGGTCGGGCCGGTCGTGAGGTTGCGCCATGGCTCCCGACGAGAGACATCTGTAGCGTCTCCGACAATTGCTTCGCTTGATCGCCTTGCACACCATTGGGATGAGACCGTCCATTTTATCAGAGATGCGAGTGTCTCTGAGGAAATGCAAGAATGGCAGTGCGTTCATTTTGTACCCGAGGTCCTTGGAGTCAAAGACAGGGGAAGGCGTTGGCTCATTGGGTTCGGTAACTCTGATTGCGTGGGCACAAGAATGGGCAAATCCTATTTGTTTGGCCCTGCGTCCTTATTAAACAAGTCGGAAACATGCCGAGTCTAACACGGCTGGTTCGATAATCATTTGACTTTCAATGAAGAAGGTGAGATTTGATTGATGACGCTGTCACCCAACCATAAACCTTGGCCACACCTTCAAATTTTGCTTATAACAACTTTCGTATGTCCAATCTTAAATCCAACAACTATGGAAAAAGAACATGGATATAACTACCAGTACGCAACTCCCCCCCCCCCCCCACAATTGAAATTTTTTTTTCAATATTATTATGATCGAGGCGAGCATGCGAGACCAAAATAAAAATAGTTAATCAAATGCAGGCTCAATCTGAGATAGTAGATATATATTTTTTTTGGAAAACATGGTAAACTGTTATTAAATAGAAGTGTGAGAGTACACGATATTTGCTTCTAAACCTACCAACTCCAAGAGGCTTTGTAGGGGCGTATGAAACACAAATTGACGGCAAGGTCTATTTTCCAGTGGGCTTTAACAGCCCAATTCGCAACCTTGTCACATTCTCTGCCGCAATGGGCTAACATCAGATTCTGGTGCTTCTTCAGGTGGGCTTGGACTTCAGTGATAAACGCATTAACCTCCCATCCGCCTTGGTATACTGCTCTGGTTATTGCCTTTAGCAGATCAAACTTATCTACTCCAGCTTCAGTTCCACTCTGTCCTCAAAGTGAGTTAGGGCTTTGATGATCGCTGTTGGTTTCGCCTGGACCATTGAGACGACCCTCACTGATCGAGCAAACCCATCATTCAAATTGCCATGGCTATCTCGACACACACAGGAGATAGCACCTTCATCGATATCTTCTACAAACGATCCATCCACATTCATTTTAAGTATGCTGTGAGTTGGAGGTCTCTAGAAGTGAGGTAAGTCATCCCTAGTTGCTCTGACCTAACATGTTTTACTTTCACATAGATCCATCAAACAAGTGGGTCGGGTCAAAAATGGTCCAGCCCAAATTAATCAATTTCCATGCATTACAAATATAATGATCAATTCCCAACCTAACTCATATTGCTAAAACACTTTTATATTTAATCAAATCTAAGAAAACTCAAACCTAAATCAAGTTGAGAGCATAGAGTAATTGAGTGTGAGATCAAATAAGGATGAGAGAGAGTGAATAAAGAGTTATAGAGGTGGATTGTGTCTATGTACATTGTGAATTTTTTTAACACCCATATTATTTTAGGCTTCACTATTCTAAATTCATTTACGACTCATTTACCGAATATAACAAACCCATATAACAACCCAATCTATCAAATATAGGTTATGCAAGGGGTTTATGACCCATTTTAACAAGTTTACTTTCGCCCATATGTTGAAGTTGTGATTTATGACAATGCAAAGTCTATAAGATGCTAGGTATTTGAAAATTGAGCTCTAAAGAAATTTAAAGGAAATTGAGGTAAGGTTGAAATCCACAAGCCATCCTTCTATTCTTGTTAAGCCACGAACATCGATTTGGATATTAATGGTAGGTCGTCCCATATCTGTCCAGGGATAAAGAAGGAATATGTGTTCGATTATTTATGGTTGTTGCCAAAGTGCACAGGTAGTATGAGGTAAATTTTTCCTTTAGAGCAAGTTCTCTTTAGCTGAGAGTGTTTTTTGGCATAGGCTCTTGAGAAAGATTCATATTTTGGGAGGGGTGTTTGCCTGCCAAATTTTGTTCCATAATGCTGCAAGGGTCTGATATGATGATGAAGTATGGTGCCGATTTGATTTTTGTGATTCCTATTTGAGTTGATTATATGCTCTTTTCACTGTATTCCTCCATGCCTTGGTTTAGTCCACACTAGCTTATCTTCCGTTGGCTGTGAGCTCAAAGGAATAGCTAGGATTTCCTAAGTAATATCATGATAAAACAACTCACTCAGTCCCTGCTCTTTCCACTTAGCTTCCTCCATAACTATCAATTCAACAGCCAATTTGGGGTTTCCTCTGTTGGCAAGACCCCCAATCAGTGCTCTTGGCAACTATTTATCCTTATAAATATCAATTTTCTCACCATTACCAACCACCCATCTAACCGAAGGATCGATAACATTCCCACCCAAAAGTAGACTTTGCCAAACTCAAGAAGGATGATAACTCTTTTATGCATGCCAAAGGTCACAATGAGGGAAGTATCAACCTTTATGTTGCGTTTGTTCGTCCAAATAAAAGTTAGGATAGGATTTGTTTTATCCTATCTTGTGCTTGGTATCTGTCCATGATAGGATAAAGGAGGATATATATGTATATGGTTAGAATAAAATAATCCCAGAGGAGAGGTGGGATAAAGCCTGATAGAATTTCTCAAAAAAGCAACACACGAGGAGACAAGCTTTTCGCCCAATCACCACCTCTCCTCCATGCCTCGCCACCTCTTTGCCATGCCCAATCGCCTCTCTAACGATGGGTTGCCTCTCCACTGTGCCCAACCGCCTCCCTAGCGACGGGCCGCCTCTCCGACACCAGTGACCAGCTTGTGGGAAGATGAGCAAAACCAGGAATATATTTTCAACTTGATCAAAGAAAAATCAGCAAAGACCATAGCATGAGCCTCGAAAAATTTTGCTACTAACCTAAAAACCAAAAAGAAAGTCCAAACACAAAAACAAAAGAATTTTAAATCACATAATTCTCCTCCTATGTTCAAAATATGATCTCTTGCTGCAAGAAGTGTAATATTCACAAGGTCTTTGACTCATATAGCCGAGCAAGATCTTTAATCACAAAGTCATGAAACCCTGCCGTAAATTCCACTATCCAATTGAAAAGCACGTCAATCTGATGACAAAGTAGGCCAAATCAACATCTTATCTTAGGTGATACGTGTACCTTCAAGAAATAGGTATTCTCCTTGACATGTGTTAACACCTAAATTTTGGTGCATCATTTAGTGGTTAATTGCATAGAAAATTAGGGATTAAATTTTAACCCCTAAACAAAAATATTATAATTGCATAGCATATAGTTTAGGTTCATATAGATTAATTGCATTCCGCATCGGATCGGCGGTGGCAAGCGAGTTTAAAATTCATCATGTAAATTGAGCTCGGGCATCGAACGAGACTCGGCTCACTCGAAAGGCATGGGCCGAAAATCACACGCAAAAGGGCTTGGTTGTCTTAATTTGAGCTTAAATTAGCCCATTATGCTTAATTAAAGAAAAGCCCAAATTAATTCAGCCCACTTAAAATTAAATTAAAACCTAAACTTAAGCCCATAAAGAAAAGAAACACATTCTGATCACACACAAGAAACACATAAAGAAGAGAGCAAGAAAAGAGAGAAGGTTTTCTCTCGAAAAAGGAGAAAGACAGAGAAAAAGTCTGCACATTCTGACATTGAGAAGAAGGAGAAAAGCCAAAGGGAAAAGGACAAAAAGTGGGTAGCTCTTCTTCCTCTTTTAAGTTGGAAAACCTGATAAGCAAGCTTCAAGCGCATATCACGATTTCCCCAGTAGAAGTTCCAGCATATTCACGACGCTGGACTAGTGAACAAGTAATCCCATCCGCCTCAGTCCCCTGCCTTAACGATCCAGTGGCTCCAGTTGTGCTAGAGGACACCAGCAGCCACTTTGGCGTGTCACAGTCCCTTGGCGATTATCATTCCAATGCTACGTCCTCAGCAAGTCCATGATTCGTTTTTCTTTGTTTTGCAGGTTGTCCAACGAGCATTACATTGAGATTATCATCCACCGAGTCTCGTCCGGAAGCAGTGATCTGGTTTGACTCTCAGAATATTACACGTGTTCAAATTAGAATTTTCGGAGACACCGCCGCCATAAACCGCGGCTATCCCCGCCGTGTCACCGCCGCTCCCGACGCACCGCCGTTCCCGACGCACCACCGGTACACTCGCCATCGTCGCCGCCGGTCCACCATTGTCGGCCACCGGTCCACCATCGTCGGCTGCAAACCCGATCCACGTGATTCAAACTTGGAAATTATCCACGAAATTAGGTAAGATTCTCATCCAATATTCTTAGAATATTTAATTTCCTATTTCTTTTGGTGTTTGAATATTTCATGATATCTTTGGTGGATTATTAGATATCTTAGAGATAATGCGTATGATATCTGCAATATTCGAAAATACCCAAAATTAGGAATCATTCTTAATTTGGCAACGTATCTGGACGACTATCCGACCTTATCCCTAAGGTACGATACGCGGCGATACGGAAAATCGTTATCTTATCTATAACCACTTGGATACGATAATAGATTTTATTTGCTTTCCAAATTTAAACAATCAACTTTCTGTTGATAACTATAAACCTATGGATATGATCGTTAGTTCGATTCTTTTTCCTAATTTGAATTTGATAAGAAGAATCTTGCGGATTGCGTAGATTGTTTGAATGTGGTTGCTATCTTTGTTTGATTTATTTCCTTTAAAAAAAAAGAAAATCCAAAAATATGTTAGTTAGGATTTCGATTAGAAGTTTTGCACATTTATGGAACCCTAAATGTATCTAGAAGATAGGATAATTATTTAATTTAAATTAGGACTTAACATAATTTATTTCCTAGTTTAAATTAGGTATTGTTCTAATCCTAATAGATTATTTAGGTTATTTTTGAATTCCGAATTTCCATGAAAATCCCAAAAAAAAGAATGAGTTACTTTAGGATAAATTAGAATAGATTGCATTCTTAATTTGAGTAATTTTTAATTTCGAATTTTAATAAAAAATACCAAAAAAGAAGTTGTTAGATTGCATGTTATTTTAGGCATTTTTTTTCCGAATTTCATAAAAAAAAACCAAAAATAAATTATTTGTCCGTCATTAGAATTATGTCACGTCGTTGCATGACATATAGTTTGTATATTAAGTTGCATTAATCGCATGTTAATTTTTTCACGTCATTACATATAGGTTAGCTTTTATTTAAATAAAGCGCAAACTTAAAAAAAAAACAAAAAAAAAACATCTCGAGTGCCTTGTCTTGTTAATTAGAAATCATATTAGGATTGTCTGTGTGATTTTCTACTAACAATACAAATGCTTGCGTTGTTTTAAGGTATATCAGTCTCCTAATCTTGTAATTTATTTATTGCTTTCTTGGGTGTTAAATTGATGATTTGCACACCCGCATGAACACCTCATATGTTAGTAATTAGTTGATAAAATGAATCCAGATTGCCTGCATAAATATTTTTTGAAAAGAAAAGGTACCGAAAGGGCGTTAGACTAGATCTAGCGTAATTAAGTCCCCGAGCTTAGAATCTCTGGTTCGTAGGAATAAAACATATCTCTCTATGTTTTATTTAGGTTTCTAATCGACCTACCGCAAATAGATTAGTGGCGACTCCAAGCATGAAAATTTTTGCACGTTAAAAACTTAAATCCTAAGTTGCGAATTGGTAGGGCTTGGGAGGGCTCGAGTTAAGCTTAATCTTAATAATCCATTAGCCTAAAGAAAATTTTAGGTCGCAACAACATGAGGCGTGTTAAATGTATTTGCATGGGCTCCCACAACTATTATGAGATAATCATTCTCTATTACAAATTCTTCTTATCCGACTTTACATTCTTAGTTTACCAAATAGTAAATAGGATAAGACAAAATTCTTGGATTTCTTATCGTATTTTATCCAGTCCTATCTTGATTAGAAACCTAGACGGTCAAACGTAACCTTAGATGCTTGACTCCACAAAGTGAATGCATTTTGAATCAACCTCCAAGTTTGGTTCCCTAGCATTTCATTGTTAAAAGTAATTGAATCTCTAAAACCTAGACCTCCATCATCCTTCCAACATTCTAGGACATCTCACTTTCTCGAATGTATCCTAGCCTAATTTTCATTATTTCTCCTCTAAAACTCACCAAGCTTTGTTTAGTGGCTCGACAGATAGAGAAAGGAATTTTGAAAATAGACATCACATATTGCAGTAAATCCTGCACATAGTTTACTTCCTTAACTTTGAAATCAATTTTTCTTTCAAACCCTCTAGTTTCATACTGACTCTAGCCAAGATCAAGACAAACATTTGCTTTTTTTTTTTTAACATTGCTTCTTCCTCGCTTTATATGCCCCAATATGAAGGTTTTCGCAAGTACTTCCCAGTCTTTTGAAGTCGTGTTTCTTCTCGAGTTTTGAGCACAATCTCTACTAAAGAACATGTCTAATTTATTCAAATTAGGGGTGACGATAGTTGAGGTGAGCGGTTCCCACTCAAGAACCGGGAATTGCCAACTAAGGACTGGTTCTGAAAAATTAGAATCGGGAACTACCCGTTGATTTCATAGATCCACTCGAGAACCGGACCGCCGGTCCGGTCTAGTCCCCGGGTGGGTCCATGGAACTGATCCTACTAGCCAAGGATGGAGATAGAGACGGAGACGGAGATGGAGAGTTGGAGACGGTGAGGTGAGCATCAATCAAGAAGAGTGAGAGTGAGCGTGAGGCGAAAGCGAAATAAGGTGTTTCTTGACTCAATGTGAGGTGGTGAGCATCGAGCGAGTTAGGTTTAGTTTAGGAATTTATGATTTTTCTTAAAAAATATAAAATTAAATACAAATATTATATTTATTATTATATTACCGGTCCGATCCAAGTGGGTAGGCGGGCAATTCCACATTTGGAACCGGGAATCAGACCAGTACCCATCGGTTTCCAAAAATTGGAATCGGGAACCGGTCCAATTCCTAGTAGAACCATTGGTTCCGGGTAGTCTCAGGCAATTCCCAATTCTTTTGCACACCTCTAATTCAAATTAATGGTTTGTCCATAGGCAAAACAATATTGATTCAAGAAAGCAGCAACATTATGACATTCGTAATGTTGTCATGAAGTTGCCGCTCACTCATAAAAGCACTATGCTTAATTTGCAATCAACCTAGGTAGCTAGGGTTTAAGTCTATTCATCATAACATTAAAAATGATTTTGTCCACGAAATTACATAGACTGATAGGCTGGTGTTACACATGCCAAGTCATGTTCTTCATGATTTGTTCACTTCCATAAAGTTCCGTCCAGTTTTTGTCAGTCATTCACTTCATACTTCGGATACGTTTGATATCGACAAAGTATATCAACTTCACTCTAACTTTATCTCCTTATCCTTCCAACCATATTGATAATTATGGCTCTACCTTACTGTTCACCTATCCATGGTACCTCCAAGTTTTACCAAACTCTCTGTTTTAGGCTTGTTTACCTTTTACTCGAGTATCTCCAGCTCATAAATAACTCTACGCCTAATGACGTGTTCACCGTCGATAGAGAACCCATAACCTTTAGGCGTCCTATTAAGACACCATTTGCATAACATCTTGTACATCTTTTACGTGGTTACTCACCTTGTTATATCCAATTGTTTCCCATCGGGCACTTTGAGTACGATGATAATGTATATCCCGTAGACTATTCACCTTGTTTGGTACCTTCAAATCTTCATAAACTTCCCATTCTTCATGATTTGTTCACCTCCATAAGGGTCCGTCGATTTGTTGTCAGTCTTTCACTTCATACTTTAAATACCTTTATATCGGCAAAGTATATCAACTTCACTCTATCTTTTATCTTTTTGTCCTTCCAAGCATATTGTCAATTGTGGCTCTACCTTGTTGTTCACCTATTCATGATACCTCCAAGCCTTATCGAACTACCTATTTTAAATTGTTCACCTTCTACTTAGGTAACTCTAGCTCGTAGATAACTCTACGCCCAATGCCTTGTTTACCATTGATGGAGAACTCATAACCTTTATGCGTATTGTTAGGACACCATCTGCATATTGTCTTGTACATCTTTCACATGGTTACTCAACCATTAAACACATTTGTAGCCTTTGACTATTTTGTCATTTTCAAAACATCACAAGGGATTTTCACGACAAAAGCAATTTATATTCTCCCTAACTATACATAAATACTAATCAAGTAGCGATTAAATATCTCGAAATCCTATTGAGATGCACAAGTTCCTGAAATAGTCCAGTATCATTTACTTCGACTGGTTTAGTTCTCATATCCACTGTCATTTGCATTCTTTTGCCAAGAGACGCTTAACACAGCCATAACTTTCGAAAGCAAAGTCTTGGCTTTTTTCTTCCCTTCTATTTTAGAAAATCACAGAAAAACATTATATGAACACAATTTATGTAGACCAAAATCATTTAGCCGTCGAATATACGACATGTGGTCGAATGGAATGCCAAGTTTTCCATTTGTTTCAATCGAAATGTTGGGAGAAATTTATTGCCGGATTATTGAAACATATGCAATATGGTACAACTGGGTGAGCTTGATGATATGAACTTTTTAAGTCTTAACTGTAAGAATGAGCCTTAGTTCGAGTCAAAAGTACAGGTAGCTCATGTGTACAAGGCGCATTGGCCAAAAGGAAATGAAATTAGTTCTTGAGATCACGATGGAATATATACCACCAACTTTGCCTTGAATATTAAATACATAATGTCTATATGAGATTTTGTGAGACTATTGCCAATTGTTCTAAAAGTTTAAACTGTTGCATAAAAATATGATTTAATATTTAAATATTCTGGCAATTTATATTTAGGTACTGTGAGATCTGTCACTTCTTAGATTTAATTAACAAAATAAAGTATTGACTTAGATAAACTAATGCACGTCTCAATTATAAAGTTCACTGGAGTGTTAAAATTGTGTGAATGACTATCTTTTCTTTTCTTTTTTCTTTTTTATATTTCAGCAGTAATATGGTGTTCGGGCCAATCTTCACCTATCTCGATCAATCCACGTCTCTAAAAGATTTTAAGGGGCGCCCTCTCTTCAAATCTGCCTCTTACATTCAAAATTCTTTCGACAAGGCTTGAATCCAAGACCGGCGATAGAGCCAGAACGCCTAGGCAGAGGGGTGCAACGGATAGATATACAAAACTTTTCTGAGCTGTAAAAATGTAAAAAGAAAAGGAAAAGGCAGAGGAAAAGGAAGGTGATATTGAAGTTGCTCAAAGTGTAAGGTTCAATGTATATGAGATAGCTCATCAAATAAGAACAGAAGAAGAAGGGAGTCGAACCAATATGTGCATGCGAGAGGCCCCACATCACCATCAACAAATCAAGATCAAAGAGAGGAAAAGCGAGAGAAACTTTCACTGATAGAGAGAATGGGAGAAACAAAAAAATCAAAACGAAGATGGATCCACGGTCGTCCATCCAGCCTCCTTTGCTAAACCCCCCAATAAAAATCCGAAAACGAAAAAGCCTTTTTGGACACAATCCAATCACCATCGATCGACACCGTTGAAATCCCTACACCCCTCTTCTCTCCCTCCCTACAATCAAGAGAGAGAGTGAGAGCTCGTTGCAGCTCCCTCCCACTCCCCACCCTCCCCGCTCCCAGCGCTCTTCCCCTCCCTCATCGGAGGAGCCGAGACGACGACCCCCCTTCTTCCTCTTCTCTCTCTCTCTCTCTCTCCCTCTCTCTCTCTCTCCATCGATCCTCGATCGATCGATCCATCCAGCCATCCACCGCGCGCTTGAATCCAATCCAATCCAAATCGAACCGAACCCCTCCCCCCAATCATCATCCGTCAACATCATCATGGCTCAGGAGCCCTCCTCCGAAACCCTAGATTCCCCCACTTCTCCCACCTCCTCCTCCTCCTCCCTCGATCCCTCCCTCTCCCGCAACGGATCCTTCAGTCGCCTCAACGCCCGCGCTCCCGAGTTCGTCCCCACCCCCCGCGGCTCCTCCTCCTCCTCCTCCGCCTCCGCTCCCTCCTCTCGCCCCGATCTCCAGCCTCCCCCTCCCCCTCCGCCCCAGCAGCAGCACCGCCTCTCCGTCCCCCCGCCCCCGCCCCCCGGCGTCCTCCACTCCCACGTCTACCCACCCAGCCCCAGCCCCCCTCCCTTCCACTTGCTCCCGATGCAGAGCCCCTTCCACCACCCCCACCCTCCCCCCGCCGTCCAGTACCACCCCCACCCCCACCCCCACCCCCACCCCCATCCTCACAGTCAGTTCTACGGCGGCGCGGATCAAGACGCGGCGGCCTTGCACAAGGGACGCGGCGGCGATCTCCCTAATCCCAACCCTAATCATCACCAGCATCACCATCATCATCAGCCCAAGCATAAGCAGAAGCAAGCTCCCCCGGAGCAGGATCAGGGCCCCCCCTCCAAGAACGGCATCTCCGATGAAGCCGTCCAGAAGGTTCTCAATCAGGTACTTTGCTTCGATCGCGCTTCTCGGCGGCTCTTTTTCTCACTTCGCATTTGCTTACTCTTCTCCTTGCTGCCCCTAATTTTTCTCGTCTCCTCTTCACTCCAAGTTCGAATCATCTTTTACTTACCTTCCCGGCACTTCCTATTCTTCGAGTAATGCTCTGAAAATTCTTCAATCGCGAGTCACGATGATGTGTAACTGTAGCTCTACCTCATAGCTTATGATCCTGTCTCAGGAGTGCATTCTTCATCCTTATTTCTATGCCTTGGCGTACCAGATTTCTCTGTATGTGCCACGCATTGGCCCTTTACATACCACAATTTGATAAAACAATCTCTGATTGACTCTTTTTCATCAAGCCCAATCAAGTTGAAACCTTGACCTACTCGTGCTCTTGGCCAAAATTGCCAACCAGTGACTTAGATATCTACTCGTGATAATCACTGAAGGTTACAAATTTACTCGAATCCGATTGATTTGGTGCATTTTTGCGTGTCGCTATTTCTTTCACCGGTGAATAATATTGCTCTTCTCATGAAAAACCAAATTATGCCCGGTCAGGTTGGACGTAAGTTTTCAATAGTAAGTCGGTTTGCAGATAAATGGGATATGAATAGGCAGTTTTTGTGCAATATGGACTAAGTATGACCTTGCTAATGAGGTGATGCTCCTTCAATCATATCATATGGCTAATCGTTTAAGAAGTGTTTACCTTTGTGCTTTTTTGCGTATGAATTATGATAATTGGCCCTTACAGCATCCATCTCAGCAGCCTGTACCTGACTGTTCCCCGTGACTGCATGTAGCGGTTCATGCGCATTGTTTTGTTTAATTTAGTTTTATTCATTTGATATAAGGCGTGTGTCGTTCCATGGAAGTTAATCACGTAGAAACAAAAGCTGCGTTTCCCAATAGTCCTCTATCACATGTTTTATCTGTCCTTCTTGAGGCCTCCTGTGTGCGGAGGCTGTACTTAAGTTATAAATTCCGACAACTTTTAGGGGCTTCACTTTTTCATTTCCCCCACTGTGTGCGGCTTGGGCGGTGGGTTTAGGAGTGAGAATTTCTTGCCTGGGAGAATTGGATTTTGGTTTGAGTCCTTGCACACATCACTTCTTCTCCCAAATCAAACTCGTGATTCTTTAGCATCTCAAACTGTTTTGGGAATTCACCTTCGTTGCCCTAATGCTTTGAAAGCTTCCTATGTAGGTGGAGTACTATTTCAGTGATATAAACTTGGCTACCACCGACCATCTGATGAGGTTCATAAGCAAAGATCCCGAAGGATATGGTAAGATCTGTAGCTTTAGGTCTTATGGCCATGTTATTATATTATATGCAAGTCCCCTGCTCTAATTCTAGGACATTTGTGTGTCATAAGTCATTCTTCTGAACTTGTTATATGGTCGCTTAGCTTCTTTGTTGAGTATTTATTGTCGAAGGGGCTCATTATATCTAGAGTCTTCTTTTCTGGCTGAGGTGACGCGGTACTGATTGCTTCTTCTGTCTCTCTATAGTACCGATATACGTTGTTGCTTCCTTCAAGAAGATCAAAGCCCTCATTACTAGCAATCCCCAGCTTTCTTCTATTTTGCAGAACTCATCAAAACTTGTGAGTTCCCATTGTTATTTCCTGATCTTCTGAAGCACTTTAATTTTTCTTCTAATTTTATTTCTCATTTTTGACTTCTAATTTAATTGCTACCGACTTGCTGTATTATTCAGGTAGTTAGTGAAGATGGGAAGAAAGTTAAAAGGCGGTATCCTATGACTGAGTCAGACATGGAGGAGCTCCAAGTACGTTTACTTTTGCGGTTCTCTTAAGCTTTACTCTTTTAGTATTTGAGTACGGGCCAGTACCCGGAGAATTAGTTAATTTGGTTGCTCTCTCTCTCTCTCTCTCTCTCTCTCTCGCTGGGTGATGTAGGGGTGGAGTGGATTAAGTTTTTGTTTTGCTCAATTGGATTTACAAGATAATTGGTATACAGTCCCTTTTTTATTTTATTGTTCGGTTCTTGTCGTGGATGAAGCCGCTGTGTCTCTTGTTGTTCGCTTCCTTTTATCAAGTGGTCTGATAGGCCATAATTGTTCAATTAATCTTATTTACTCTATTTGAAAAATGCAGTCACGAGTCGTCATTGCAGAAAACCTACCAGAGGATCATTGCCACCAGAACCTTATGAAACTTTTCTCTGCAGTTGGGAGGTAGTGAAATCTTTTCATAGGAATTTGTGGCTGCAAAAATGACTTTTCTTTTAATAAAGTGTCCATCTTCCTAATACTAGAGTTTGATCGAGCCATATTTTTTAGTGTGAAGGCAATTCGTACCTGTCAGCCTCAAGCTTCCAATGGTGGAGCTTCTTCAGCACCCAGAACAGGAAAGGTTGATGGCATGCATTATACTAACAAGGTATTCGCACGATCTCTCAGGAGATGAATGAGGATTTTCAAATGATTCATCATTTTCTTGATTTTCTTCATGTTGTTTAACTCTAATCACTGTAGTGGTAGGTCCTCTATTTTGTTTGCGTGAGACTCTATAGTAACTTCATGCATTATTTCGTTTTTTGTTTATATTCTATAGTGTAGAATCATGGATTGATGAAGTGTCTGGTGGCTTTTTTCTCAGTGTTCATTTCTTTTGGGAATCAAAGAAGATAAACCATCTGCAGTTTATTTCGTTGAATTTTGATCGAGCATAATCAATAATCTTTTATAGTTGAGGGTGCTCATGAAAGTTTAGGGCCTGTTTATTTGGACTAAAGTAAAAGCAAAGGGTACTTTTTTATTTTCTGCCAAAATTTAAAATATTATTCAAATTTCAATCTATAATGAAAAATCAAATTTGAGTCTATGTTTCATCATGTAAGTGCTGTGAAAGTTTAAGGAGTTTCAGATTGAAAAAGAATCAAATTTCTTGAGCCGTGAGTTTTAGATTAAGCAAAAAGTAGAAGTTAATCCGTCCTTAATATCTGACATTGTATATTTTATGCAGGTGCATGGTACTTTTTTTATTTTCTGCCAAAATTTAAAATATTATTCAAATTTCAATCTATAATGAAAAATCAAATGTGAGTCTATGTTTCATCATGTAAGTGCTGTGAAAGTTTAAGGAGTTTCAGATTG
The DNA here is from genome assembly GCA_024500025.1 of Syzygium aromaticum. Lineage (NCBI taxonomy): Eukaryota > Viridiplantae > Streptophyta > Magnoliopsida > Myrtales > Myrtaceae > Syzygium > Syzygium aromaticum. The sequence goes on from CM044892.1 coordinate 55,656, forward strand.
AAAAAGAATCAAATTGCTTGAGCCGTGAGTTTTAGATTAAGCAAAAAGTAAAAGTTAATCCATCCTTAATATCTGACGTTGTATATTTTATGCAGTTGCATGCTTTTGTGGAATATGAATCTATCGATCTAGCCGAGAAAGCAGTGAGTACTCCCTCTATCATTAAGATGCATTATAATGTATACTGTTCTTATCATAATTAAAATGTACATGTCCTATTATTGCAGGTTGAAGAGCTAAATGATGAGGGGAACTGGAGAAGTGGCCTAAGGGTCCGTTTAATGCTTAGACGCGGGGTATCTTTTCCTCTTTTTCTTCTTTAGTTGCAGGAAAGCATTAGTTTAAAATTTAAGTAAATCTATGGTAACAATATAGGCAGCCATCTTTTTTAAAATCTTAAAATGACCACATTCAATGCCGCCTGTACCTTTTTTGGCTGAATAAATGGCGCTTGAAGCTTGACAAACGTATATGATGTGAAAAGAAGAAAAAATCGTGCATAGAAAATCGCTGATAAAAACTGACATTTTCCATTTAGGAATCTAGGGTCTGTTCATCCTTTCTTTTGGCTGCATAAAAACCACTTGCCACTCGACTGCTTTTGTTGCAAAAAAAATCTTGAATACGAATGAATGTTAAAGCTGACATTTTTCATTAAGATTTCCAATGTCAGTTCATCATGTTTTTGATGGGATAGATGCTTACTTTCATGCTCACAGTATGCTGTGCAAAAAAAAAAAAAAAGACTGAATATGACTGTTAAATGATTACATTATTCTGTTCGATCAGTCTTAGTTCAATGCAGTTGGGATGGCAGATTTTCTATAGTTAGAATTTTTTAGTTCAAAGCCTCGATGTTCCACTTCACTTCTCATCTTATGCATGGTAATATCTGCTGCAGTCTTGCTGAATGCTGGATGACAGATACTGGGGATTGTCACTTCATTTTGTGTTACGTGCATGCCTTAATAAAATTTGATTGAAGATTTGTTTGGCTTTAATGCACTCTGCTAAACTAGGATAATTCATCTTTGTTGGTTTTTCCTGTTGCTAGTCAAAGCCCTCTCAAGCACGGGGGAAGAGACATGATGGAGAAGAACCCTGGGAAGAAGAAGATGCTTCTATATCTGAGCAACAACCATCTGAGAAACAACTTGAAGAGTCTTTTGAGCAATCTGATGCTAACTTCCAGGGGAATATGGTGAGTCTTGACTCAATCTTCGTCAGTGTGACACAATGCTGCAATGATTATTAATCTTCATCAACGTAGAAATAGTTGAATTGCTGTGTATCAGGCCTTTTCATTCCAGATATAAGTTTATTGGGCTATGGGATTTTGTTGTGGGAATACCGTTGGGTGAATCAGTAGATCTACTTCTTCTGACCAAAAAAAAACAAGAGTAGATCTAGTTGTGATGAAAAGGTAAGATGTTGAATAGGTAGGAACCATCCTTTGTTCTGAGAGGTGTCTTATGTATAAGGTTCATGGTTTGTTTTGGAGAAACTTTAGAACCCAACTATTCGTAGTTTGGAATTTTTTAAAGCACCAAAAAAAAAAAAAAAAAAAACCAAGCCTATGAAGGTGACTTCCAATCAGATAGAATGTTTCACTTTAGTTACGGTCGGTTTGGTTTAAATTGTCTATTCTAAAACTAAAATGGTGCAAATGTTAAATCACAAATTTGGAGCTTCGGTTGACTTCTGTATCGAGCACTTTTTTCTGGTTGAGGATCAGTTTGAAAACTTGGATGCCATGATAATGCAGGGGGAGGAGAATGCCACCGATAGGGATGGTGGGCAGAGGAGAGGGCGGGGCCGTGGCCGGGGAAGAGGGCGTGGAAGAGGTCAATACCATCAGAATAATCGGGGAAATCATTTGGGGACACCTTCTATGAACAATGTCACCAGTAATGAGACAGCAACTGTGGCTAAGCAGCCTCCGGGACCTCGCATGCCAGATGGAACAAGAGGATTTGCAATGGGTCGTGGGAAGCCAGTCTCAGTTAGCACCACATGACCACGTTACCCGATTGAACTTTCAACTGCCACGGGGATTTACCAAATTGCATATTAAGAGGGATCAGTAGTCGTCGTCTTGTGTGTGGTGTTGAGGGGTATCAATCCATGTGAGCTCACGCCAGGGTTGGTTAAAAAAAGGATATGTTCTACTGCAAGCTTCTCTCATATTTTTGGAGACGATGTACCGGTCCAGAACTACTTTATATTCCTGTTCTCGGGCTTTTATCATGTAGAAAGGAAAATACAAAAGTAAAAAGAGCATGAAGTGAAAAAGCAAAAAACAGTCCATGAACGTTTACATAGAAATATAAGGGTTTGCGGAGTGGCTTTTCTGAGATTATCGTTGTCTTCGTCGCTCGTTTATATTGTGGCCGATGCATTTGGCTCTTATGTCCTCTCTGCGAAGACTCGGGAGTTATTTTAAATAAATTATGGGAAGACAATGGTAAGAAAAGGGAAATCAATAAGAGGTAAGCAAGCTTTGGGCGGGCGGTTCTCAATTGGTACATGGAACTGCTTGCTAAGGATTAGTTTCGAGAAATTGGAATCGAGAGTTACTTGTTGATTTTATGGATCTATCCAAGAATTGGATCGGTTACGAGAAATTGGAACTAAGAACCTATTGGTTTTATAAATCCATCCAGGAACTGGACCAAGGATTAGTTCTAAAAAATTGGAATTGAGGGCTCCCTGTTGGTTTCATGGATCTACCAAGAAATCGGACCAGTTTTGAGAAATTGAAACTAGGAATCGCCGGTCCAGTTTCTAGATGGATCTATGGAATCGGTTCCGCCAAATTTCACGCAAATAGAGATGATCGAGAGCTAGAGAGGGAGGCGATAAACGATTAGAGTCCAATTTTTGAGTGGATTCATGGAAATAGTCCCACCAAGTTTCACTAAAAATGGAGATGACCGAGAGCGAGAGAGGCAGGTGATAAATGATTAGAGGCACGACCATGAGTTGATGGGAGTTGAGAGTCGAGTTTTAAATTAGGAATTTTATGGTTTTCATTTTTCTAAAAATGTCTTTTTTTTGGTTGAAAATTTTCTTAAAAATTATATATATATATATATTTATATTACCGGCCCGGGTGGGCGATTTCACACTTAGAACCGGAAATTGAACTAGTATTCACCCGTTCTAGTAAATTAGAACTAAGAACTGAATCGGTCCTCATAGGAACTACCGGTTCCAAGCCAGTCCAGTCCGGTTTAGGGCAGTTCTCGATTTCTTTACACACCCCTAAAACCCATTTGAGCCGAGTTATACATCGATCGAATTTCCAAATACACATCTGCTCGAATTTCTAGCTTGAATTCATACAAGCCTCAACACGAATAGAAGAAAGAAAGGTCCAGGCTCTAAAACTTGAACATCGCATAACCCAGTTTTAAGCATCACGTAACCCGAAGCTCGATCCGGATTTTCTCAAGAAAAATGACAATTGTATTTGTGGTTTTGTAGTGCAGAGTTAGGGGTCAGGGATAGTCCAAGAGTACTAGTGTGTTCCCGTGATTTCGTTTGTCATCAATAGCGGCCCTCAATTTTGAAGTTGGGAAAGATGATATCAGAGGATATAATTGATATTCAGTTACACACACCCACCCACGCAGCTCTAATGAGCCCGCTTACATGGTCCATCTTACCCAACCTCCCCTGTGATGGTTCAAATGTTGCTACCTGCCATAGTCTCCGACCAAACATCCTATGATATCTTATATAGTAGTAGTAGTAGTCATCATAGCAGAACATAGACGAAGTGCTCTAATGAAGGCAACTGTACATAGCGCCGCACATACAGAGCCAGCTCGAGATGAATGACTACGATTTGCCTCCCTGAACATTGCGTCTCCTGCGCATCTCGCAATCACCTCAGTAGTCTCCTATCATCATCATCATCATCATCATCATCATCATCATCACCATACAATGGTAGACTTAACTTGCATTACAGCTTACATTACCCTCACATGATTTATCCATACACCATATGCATCTATTTAATATCCATGTCTAGTACGATAGGCCACTGCATGCACTGAATTGCCGACCTCACAGCGCGTACATCCTCTTGTTTCCACTGTTGAGTATATCAGGTTCAGAAGCCACGGACATGGAGTAAGAGCGGCTCTCTGCCCTCCTTATGTTCCTCAACTTTTTCTCCTCCAGTCTGTGCATAACGACACAATAGCACATGGACCCAATTGTTGTAAGCATAATAGAGCTCCCGATCAAGGTTGCACATACAGCGAGCCACCTTTGACTTGAACCCACTACAACGTAACTGAGAGAGATGAATGCGATGGAGATGAAAAGACATGCGAGCCACATGAGCTTGTTAATCACAAACACAAGCTGCCGCTTTGCTTTTTCCTCGATCACCACTACTGATGTTTGAACCACAACGACAGCCAGGGAGATAAATAACGCTAAGCTGTCAGAGATAAAGAAGACAATGAAAGGCGACTTTTTGGCGATATGGGCTTCACCCACTGAGGAACCATCGGTTTTTTCCTGGATGTACTGACCAGGTACAGTGAATATGGCAGCAAAGGCTACGGTAGCAATCAGAACAGCAACCACAGTGGCTGAGTTAATGGCATTGTTGAGGCCACTAATATGTAGCTTCTTCAGCCTTTTCGCTATCTTCTGGACCTTAGCACCGGTTTGACGTGTCTGCTGGAGTTGAGATTGGACATCATGCTTAATGTCACTAACCGTCTGTTTAAGTTGCTTCGCAGCACTCGGAGGTTTTCCAAAGTCTTTGGAATGGGAGGCACCTGCTTCTGTTAGCACACAGACGAGTTCTGGAGTTCCAAATTTTTCTGCGATATCAAGTGGGGTCTCCCCAGCCTTGTTGATTGGATTTAGGTTGATGCCTTGGACCGATAGTAAGCACCGTACTATCTGTGAGAATTAGACACGGATATGGCAATAATTAGGATAAAGCAAGGAATCCACACTCTCACTATCTGATTGAAACTGAATCTCGTTTCATTGTAAAATATAGGCACTCTTTGTTCTTTTCCCCCTTTGTCAGAATGATCCATTCACTAAATTTATTCATGGATCGCTCAACATATTGTTTTTTTTTTTCACAGGTAGGCTATAATCAAATGCAAATGGTTGACAAATCCAACAGGAATACATCATACTAGATACACAACTAAGAAAACCCAGAATGCCTAAGTACTCTCGCAAATAAGAATACTTCAGATGCGAAAATAAAAAATCCAGTTAAATCAGCCAAATCACATGATTGTAAGCAAAAAAGTACAATATTATTACATAAACAAATGGGAAACTCCATCCCCCATCCCTGAGCCATGAATTATATAAGTCAAGGGAGACCCAAAGTGAAACGACTAAAATCAGGGAAAATTCAATACTTTACGGAGCACTTTACAAAACAATTTTTGGTCGATAATAAAGAATTGTAAGTGTTTTTTTGTTACCTAAAATTGAAAATCATCTTTCACATGGACAAATGGCAGAACTTTAGAGACTGCTGCTTTGTGTTTCTGCATTCTAAAGTTATTGGCGGTGATGGAACCATTGGAGATTTTTTCGCCATATGAAGTGAAACACATAATTTACAATGTAAATGCAGCTTCACTACAGGTTCTCCTGATTTAGAGACATATTGGAAGTTCAATCACATTTAACGACATCTTGACCACTGATGCCTTTATTTTGATCAGAATTTGCAAATCCTAATTGCAAGATATCCGTTTCTCAAGGATTGAGTCAATGCAATCTAAAACAAATGTAATCTAATGACGGAGTTCCTCAATGTAAGCAGGCGAAAAATTTGCATCTGTTGTCACTCCAACTCCAAGAAGGAATTGCCTAAAATCAAAATTTGTTTGGCAGTGTGAGCATTGACCAGGTCCTGATACGTCAGGTATTTTTTGTGGTTTTTGGCCATGAAAAATTTTTGGGGGGATCCTTATGCTGGAATACAATTTGATGGGTTTTATAGAGTACAAACCTGTATGCGACCCTTCCTTGTGGCAATGTGCAGCGGTGTATTTCCTTTATTATCCTCCGAACTCAAAACCGAGGGATTGGGTTTTATCAATTCAAGGACAATCTCCTCATTTTGCCCTTTCACGGCCATGTGCAGCGCAGTTTGGCCTTTTTTGTCTGTCCTAAAGCCACTGCTTGGGTCCTTCGTTAACAGGGACCTTACCACTTCCAAGTGACCCATCCTAGCCACGGTGTGCAGCACACTTTTGCCATTGTTTCGAGCAATTTTGACGAGGTTCGAGTGAGTTTCTAATAGGAGATTCACCACATCAGTGTGACCCTGAGCGGCGGCTGTGTGTAAGGCAGTTGTGCAAGAAGAGTCCGTGGTCATCGCCAAGTTGGGAAAGACACGCAATAGTTCCTTCAACACCTCTGCAAGAAAGTTTCTTTTGGTCAGGAAGGTTATAGTCTAGAACAAGTTATCGGATCCAATTGTAAGATCCAACTAAGTGAGACCAGTATAGTCAGGCATGTAGTGAAATGACAGCTAGAAAAAGAAAGTTACGAGAAGATTTTATCATTAAATAAACTCAAATGATGATGAAATGATAGAAATGTTGACCAGATGACTGCTCAGCACTTGCACATTGGCATTGCACTCCTCAAAGGGAGTAACAAATCTCACAACCCAGTAGTAAAGAGAACTCAAATGTCGAATCAGGTAAATGAAATAAAGATGACTACATGGACAGAGGAGGTAATATTTCAAGCATTTCTTCAGAACAGCATAGGAGTAATAAGGATCATGTGATAATTACTTACTGGCAAAACAAGAGGGCCAACCGAGCTTCACTCTTATTCAAAGATGGGAAACGAGTAAGTAAGCGTACATCTAGGCACACTCAACTTCGCATGAAGCAGCAGTTAGAGGACAAAATCGACCAGAAACAGTTGAAAAATTGAGCTCCGAGAGTTAATTCTTCGGTTATTTACAGCTCAAATAACCGTGCATGAAAGGATTGAGGCAGATTTCTATTGGTGAAATCAGGAAAAAGCTACATGCTTGACAAGGAACTGCAGAAACCAACTGGCAAACTGTTACTCGGGCAACCAAAGAATTACTTGGGCCTAGTGGGATGCTCAAAAAATTTGCTGATAAAGTGTTAGTCTGCTGGTAGAAAGGAATTATGATGAGGGCCTCCTTCAGCTCTCTCACTGTGTATCTTTAAGGTTAAAGATCAGATAAATTACAGAGGAAAAATTCCATTTGTGTCATGTTTTTAGTTTCATTCTTGAGCTTTAGACTCATCCTTGAGAAACTATGACATAGATCATTCAATTGCGAGAACAGTAAGAGAAGGGATCAAACGAATGAAATACCCAAATGGCCGTGCTTCGCGGCAATATGGAAAGGATCATATCCATTCCTGGCCGCAATTGATGCGCTTTCGAGATCGGAATACTTCAAAATCTCCGCCACCACCGAGACGTGCCCGTTCTCTGCCGCAGCGTAAAGCGGAGTCTCGCCCTCCAGGTTCAGCTTCGACAGCAAGCTTTTGGATTCACTTGCACTGCAATTCTGAAGAATCTCCCTCGCTCTGCTCGAATTTCCAGCTCGAGCCGCCAAATGGAGAGGGGAATCGCCACGCTTGCCGGGCGACTCCTTGGCCTTCTTCTTGTCGGAGGAGATGAAGCTGAGCTGTCTCTCCATGGCTATCCGGAAGCTCTTCTGCTTCTCCATCAACCCTCTGCCGAAGCTCTTCTGCTTTTCCATTTCTATCCCTCTACCCTCTCTCTCTTTCTCCCTCGAATTCTCCGGCTTCTCCATCTTCAACACAACTCCCTGTCCAGTGCGTGCTGAATCCCAAATCAACACAGAGAGCAGAAACAACAACTCAGAAACAGAGAAGACGTATGGAAAGAAGATGGGTAGCCCCCAAATGCTCCGTGTCTCTCTATTTCTCCATCAAACTAAACCCAATCCTCTTCTCCACAGTGATCACATCCAAAATGCAAACTTGCCCAGATTCTCAGGTTAAAGACAGAAACTTTAACCCGCTTCACCGTGACGACGATAACAGAGACACGCAATCAGAGGAAAAAGCAAGAGCGATGGCCCTTGATCAAAAGTCGAAAGCTTGATGAGATCAAAAAAGCTCACCCACTGGGATTCATGGAAGACCCAGGTGAGAGAGAGAGAGAGAGTTTGGACACCCGAAGAAAAGGGAATCTAAAGTTCCGTGTTTCGAGTTGATTTCACAATGTGATTACAGTGGGACTCGTACTAGCACAGAAAATGCTCTCGAGGCTGTTGCTGATTTTACAGAAAACAACAACCTGAGAGAGAGAGAGAGAGAGAGAGAGAGAGAGAGAGAAGCATCTGGATTTGTGGGTTAAGAATTTCTCAATTGCCAGGCCACGAGAGGAAAGAGAGAGAGAATGGCGATAAGGAATCGAACATCCACCGTTCATATCATTGTTTTTTTACGCAACAGCAACAGCAACACCAAACACCATCACGGTGTGGGTGGTGAGATCCCACAGGGAGAGAAGAGAGAGAGAGAGAGAGAGAGAGAGTGTGCGCGCGCGCGTCTTTTTCTGCTTTGTTTTCCACTTCGGATGTGACGCTTTTTTGGGTAATTTAATGTGTTTCATTATGTAAAGAAATCACGCGCATTGCGATTTTACCATTCAGGGACAAAGGAAGTGTTTTACTCTCTTTGCCTTAAACAGAAGGAATCAAATGAGCACATACAAGGACGGTATTGCCGCCTAAAGTTATATCCCCCATGCTTTCATTGAACTAACCCATAACTCTGTTTTTGTCCTCTAAATTACGTTAGGATTGTGCGTTCGAGTTCTGTAAACTTACAGTCTCGCATTCTGTAATCCTCTTGTGATAGGAGATCAAATATATCTATCAAATTGATTACTGGAAATTACAGAACAAATGACATGTCATCTTGCTAAGGCAAAAGTAAGTATTGATTTGTAACCAACTTGTCCATTTGAAAAATTTACGTAACTGGTCGACTTTGGTAATGCAAATAATTTGATAAAGTAACGAGCTGTGAAAGTAAAAGGAAGAACAAGACTTTGCCAATGATGGGAACTTTCGAGCTCCGAGAAACGAAGGACCATGTTGAATACCGGATTTGAGTTATGGCATTTGATTGGACGTATTAAGTGTCATAGGATTGGATTACACAATATTCATCAGCAAGCTATGGGATCAAAAGTGAAAGTATCCCTTTTAACTTATGCATAATTCTATAGTGTAGGACTGAAAGATAGAAGGAAAAGTATCACAAAAGTCATAAACCTATTGCATTTGTACCAATTCAGTTCTAAATTTTTCAATCGGATCAATTTAGTTATAAATATTTTTACATTGATATCAATTTAGTTAATTTGGTTAATTTAGATCGGAAATCGCTAACATGGATGCCAACGGTTCTATGTGACACGGCCGATGTTAACCTGGACAAATTTTATAATTTTTTCAGAATTTTTTTATTTTTTTTTCTCTTTTCTTTTCTTTTCTTTTTCTATACACAGTTGGCCGGCGAGGTCGCCGGCCATAGGTTGGTTTGGGCCCTTGCTCGCCACAAGGGAGGGCCTTCATGCCCACGCTTGTGGCCGACAAGGGTGTGACGGCCCTCACTCATTGCAAGTGAGGTGGTCGTAGCCCTCACTAGCCAACAGGCGAGGGGGCCCTCGCCCAGACCAGCTTGTGCCCCACTAGTGACCTTGCCGGCCAATAGTGTATAGGAAAATGAAAAAAAAAGAAAGAAAAAATATTACAAAATTTGAAAAAATCATTAAAAAATTATAAATTTTATTCACATCAACGTCGATCGTACCGCGTTGGACCATCGACATTCATGTTGGTGATTTTCGACCTAAATTGATCGGATGGATTAAGTTGGTACTAATGTAAAAAATGTTTAGTACTAAATTGAATCAATTAAAAGGTTTAAAATTAAATTGGTATAAATGTAATAAGTTTAAAATTTTTGTGGTGCTTTTCCCATAAGATAGATGAAGACCGTGGCCCAAGCACAAATCATTGATTGCATCTACAGGGAATGCACGGGAGAGGGAGATCCAATTTGAGGGTCCACTGCATTGGTTTGGGTGATAATATGTCACAGATAGATCAGTTCAAGCAATAGTGGGAGACTATTTGAAGGCCTAGAAGGTTTCGATTTTCAAGTGGAGACAAACCAGAAGAGAACAAAAACAGGAAAAAGATGGCATGATTATCGAATGCCACCGACCCTCTTGTCCTAAAAAAAGTGTGTTGGGGTCGCAGACGCCTTCAAATGGAGCGCTGGTCGACTCCTCTCGGTGCTAACGCCATGTGTCTCTTTTTATACGAGGGCGAAGATGTCCAACCAAAACAGGAGTTGTGGACTGCAAAGTTATCTCCAAGTGTGTGGCACGTGTCTATTCAACTTCGGCCATTGTCTCTACCGTTCATGATGACAACGGCTCCATTGCCTCCTGGTCAAATTCCCACAGACGAAGATTAAATATTTAGCAGCTCGAAGACGCCCGTTTGGAATATGACGAGGAAGGTCGCATCCGTCGTAAGAGTCATCGTCATCAATAGGTTGACGTCTGCCTAATTTTTTGGTTTGACTTGGGCGGGGTTGCCATGCATCATCCTTTGACCTCAATTCGTTCAAAACGTAACAATCACACAGTAGCGTAGCTAGTATCCATCTTTCATATCTCTATAAGCTTCCGAGTCTAGAAACAGTCTTACACCTGCTTTTCCTCTTTCAACGCAACGCATTTGCATTATCTTCTCATTCAACCCCACCACATTTAAGGCCCTAGAATTATCATCCGTTTGAATTTCTTGATCTGAGGATCATTAACTCATCAAAAATCGATGGGCATCTCAAATTTTAAGCTTCTATAAGTGAACTAAGCGGCGAGGCATTGCGATAGACACGAGAGATCATAAGGTCTAGATCGCTTTGGGAAGGTAGAGCGATTGTATCTAGCTTTTGTGCCTGTGGTTTCTAAATTCGTTCAGCACTATAGTGGGGTTCTCTTAATACAAATACACGCTGAACACATCACTAACACTTCATGCCCAAAGTAAACAGTATTGTTTTACTCAAATCATCACGTAGTAAGAATTAGTGGTTAGAGTCCATACCATTTAGGGTAAGATGTGACATTTTTATTTTGTCTCTCTGAGAGATCGTTAGGCGGTGTGGATTTTAGAGATCCAATATATCCTAACCTTCTCATTATTAACTAACAAAAAGGAAGCAACCACTATGTATAACTTGAATTTTAAATTCAAAATTGTCCTAGGTTTGTAAGTGGGAAAATTATCCAGAAAGTACTAAACCTAATGAACTTTTAACCTTTTACTCTTGTCAACTGAGTCTTAAATATTTTCATATTTTGTCAATTCAATTAAGTCAATCCAGCCAATTTTGATTGTAAATCGTTAACGTAAACGCTGGCCGTCTTACGTGATATGACCGGTGCCGACATGGACAAATTTTGATAATATTTTAGTATTTTTTTAAATTTTAATTATTATTATTTTTTCTTTTTTTTTTTCAAATCCTAGCCGGCGAGGTCGCCAATTGACCATCGCTGGTCGTACCTTGCCGGTCATAAGCGAGGTTGTGAGCCCCTAGCCTGTGGCCAGAACGGGCATTGCGGCCCTTGCCTGGATCTTGGCAAGGGCGTGGAGGCCCTCGCACGTGGCTAGTGAGGGCCGTCACGCCCACGTCAGACTTTGTGATTCATGTCAGTTTAATATCAACGCAAGTCTTGACTAATCAGAATCATGCGTCGTGTTTTTCCCCTTTCCGGACCAAACCGTAGGCATGCCTGCGATCCGATCGGACGGATCCGATCGGTCTCGTGTGACACGATGAAAATCAAAAAGGGCGATCATCAAAGCGAGTCGTAACAGCTGACTCCTACTTTGTCCACTCAACCAAGGCCAGCCATTTGTTTTGACCAAGTCAAAGCTATGACTTTGGTCCACAAAAGAGCCCCCAAAGTAATACTTATCGCTCTCCATATCTTGGGAAGCGACAAAGCAGACTACGACCCCCCTGATTCAAAAGGGTGGACAAAACCTACCCATGGCCATGAGCGTAAAAAAAAAAAAAAAAGACTTCTCACGAAGTCAATAGTAATGGTAATGGCATCATTGCATTAGAACGACCAAATCTCTCGCATGATGTGCAGCAGCAGAAGTATGATCAGCGACAGGTGTAGGAATGAATTATGTTAGAACCCGTCAGATTAGATAGGACAAGAAGGAAGAATGGATTTTAACTCAGTTCGCCATGATTAAGCTGACATGGTAGACTCGACATTAAGAGGAACAATTTGTCCTTCATCTGCTGTACATCGTTTAATCACGAGTAAGAACCAAAACAAAAAAGATCAACGTAATTAAACACGAGCATACGTAGGGTATGATACGTATCATCTTCTATTCGAACGACTCAAAATAGAATTAGGGTTTCTTATGTGGGTGGAATCCATTCAGATGGGAATTATCGTACATAGATTTAAAGTAGGTAAGAAGGATAAAGTAGAGTCAGAAGGGGATGAAGCGTTTAGAGAATGAGGAAATAAATTTAGAAGGGAAAGCATCCCCCTCCACTTTAATCATGTAACGATAAAGGAGGGGGTGGTGGAACCAAAAAATGGGGTTTACTGCGACACTCAAATCATGGGGGCCAGCAAGAATAAGTGCATCCATGTTGGTGTGCACACCCACTTTTCAAATCTTGATTTAGTGACAACATTAATTAACTCGAAGTCCATAAGCTAGGCATGAAGTTGATCCATCACAGACAACTCTGAGGCACCAGGAGTCCGCTGCTGGTGCCCGCTATGTTCTTGCAAGAAGAAGTGGCTGCCTTGTTCATGTAGGTGAGATTGATGTCTTGAAGTCTGATCCCCCGGCACGGAGTGCTCGTGCTGCAATCGAACGTCACCGCATTCTGGGTTGCCGACGTCCCCTGTATGTTCCTGTACGTCACCTGACTAATCTTCACCCCGGAACTCTGTGATCGACCGGCAAATTAGTTCACTAAATTTGGTTCGTTGTGGTGGGCTCTGAAGTTAATGAATTGTGGATTATACCTGGCGAGGACAGCCTTGGTTGTTGGGGCAATAGTTCTGGTCGATGATGATTGGGTTCTTCACGTTCTGCATGAGTATGTTTTGGAAGACGACGTTCCTGACGAAGGAAGTGCTGGGCCTGGCCCATGACTTTATTCGGACCCCGTTGTCGGATCCAGTGAATACCGCATTCGTCAGCGTCACGTTTTGGACTCCATCTTCAGTCGCATCCCTCCCTAGGCTCCCGATGCTGTGCCACAACAATTTCATTTTGAGATTAGATCGTGCCATGCACAAGCAGTGCCACAATTAAGGGCTCGAAATATTGGGGCCTTTCACATACTAAGAGATGAGGTAAATAGATGGCACACTGATGAAGGGTTAGAACCTAATGCCGTGGCCCGGGCCGCATTTGATGTTGGACATGTATAGATTGGTGGTGCCTGGTCCTATAGATATGCAGTCGTCTCCACTTTGGAGGGTGCTCCCAGTGATGGTGACGCCCGTGGACGACTGCACGTGGATGCCGTCCGTGTTGGGACTCTGGTCCGGAGCGATTGCCTTCACGTTCCGCACGATCGCGTTGTTGCAACTGTTTATCACGATATGAGTTGCTTGGCTGTTGATTGACGTCAATCCGCTCAGTACGATGTCGTTGGCCCAGTTGAATGTTATCGACTGGATTAGTTTTCACGCAATCACATTAGAAAACATCCCCACAAATAGGTATCCTTCCCTTGTCAAAGATTTTGTGCAGTCGTAAATCTCTATAAAACTTTTTTATGGAAGCTAGAATGCAAGCTTCATAAAAACCGCAACATCGTCATCATCATTTTTTGTTAACTAAATCATCAACTTAGCATATGTTATTGCCCAACTTGGATTAAACAACACATAGCTATTAGGGGAAATCAGTATCTTAATCCGTACAGAATGTACGAACGTACCCTAGCGCCAGGAGGGCAACTCTGGCCAGAATTCTTGCAAGCCCAATAACCAGCACCCTTAGCATCCAGTGTCCCGCCTATCACCGTCAACTTATTCACCTGTATGAACAATATCCAGTACCCTGAATTCCCCAATGCCCTGTGGTCCGATGGTGCCACCAACGTCCCGTCTATCTTCACCGTCACCCGGCTCTTGCACGGACCCCGGAACTCCACCTCCTTTAGCATGTACCGCCCTCTTGGCACGTAAATTGTCGCGGCCTGAGCCGACCCGCACACCACCTTCCATGCCCTAAGGAAGGCCTGCGTCGCATCTGTGGTGCCGTCGGGCTTCGCCCCGTAGCTCACCACATTGTAGTCCGCTTCGGTTGGGCTAATCAAGATCAAGCATGCGAGCATGAGGAAGATGACTTGCTTAGCCATTTTCTTTTAGTTTTGGGAAATACAGGTCGTCTCAAACGCGAGAGAGAGAGAGAGAGAGAGAGAGAGAGAGAGAGAGAGAGAGAGAGAGAGAGAGAGAGAGAGTTGGATGATACAACATAGGCAGTTGGTGCCGTGATTTATAGTGTGGTTTGGTTCGTCGATCTTCGTTGTTCTTGCAGTTAGTAATATAAAATATGGGGGTCTAAAATAAGAGTTTAATGATAGATCTAAGCTTGCACGTTATCACGTACAAGTGATTATACGGATGATATGTACGGTGAGCATGTGATCCGATAAGTGGTCATCGTCTTAAGACAAAATAAACAAAGCGGAGAGCAATTCGGTTCAAAGAGACACGAATAATTACGAAAGTTGTGACGGTCAGAAGAGAACCATAATGGCTGCAACAATGAGCTGTCACACTATTATTCTCAGACCATTAATTGTTCCTTAATTTAATTCGTCAACTTAAACGAACGCAGCCAAGCAGAGATCAGCCATGAAGTTGATGCTGCTGCTTTTACTTTTAATATTTAATAATGAAAAACAATTTTGTGCAATCAAACCGCTCGCACATGCACTTGCAGAAGATGAATGAATATCAACCTGAAAAATAGAAGCTATCTAGAGCTTGAGAACAATATACAAGAATCTTTCAGCTAATACTCAAATTCTCTCAACATCAACAAACGGAAAAGATTTTAATTCTTCTATCGCACAGAATTTTTAATAGTACTAGTGATGTTGTATATAGTTGATGCCTGTTAATTTTTTGGCATAGATTATATCAATTTCCAATATCAGTTGAATTCCATTCAAGGAGTTCCGTCTTTCGAAAGTGATTTTATTCAACTCCCAATAGGTCAATTGCAGCGTGTTTTAACAATATGTTTGTTCGGGGGACAAAATGTTTTAAAGCTGCGGTGCATTGAAGCTCGATGGAGTTGTTTCATAGAAGTTATCCTTAGGTGGTGTTGTAGATATGGGATGCTCTAACTGCAAAATGTCTACGAATCATCACTTTACAAAGCCAAAACACATCTTTTCATTGCTATATATGACTAGTGCTAGGATGCTATACATAAGTTCATAATGGATTACGTCTAGGGAACAATTGATGTTATTATTTCCTTAATACAATCCCAGGCAATACAACATTATATTGTCAATGTGCTGACGCCTAGAAAGAGACGTGCAAAATGAAAAATGCATGTGGTGGGGGAACTTAGAACAAGGTCTTTAATATATTTTTACTTTGAGGGTGAGCCACGTGCCACGTGGTGACGAGCCGGAGTACAATCAGCCGCTTTCTTAGGCGTCTTTGAACGTGCTTATTTGCTTTCGATCCCATCCAACGAGAAACCCTAATGAGTAATGACTAAGTAAAAGGCATGGAATCAACAAGCGATCACTCTGTTGTCAAGCAAAAGGAGTTCAAATAGACAACACAAAGTAGAGAAAATAATCCACGGAACAACAAGAATAACATGCAGTAAGAAAGATAAGGCACGGCGTCCGGATTTGAACTCGTGATTTGTAATCTGATACTGTGGCAGAGTAACCATTTGTTCAAAAGTTTGAACTGTCAAGATACAGACGAACAATGTCTCTAAGGCACATACACTCAATACTATGGATGGATAGAAAGTGACACGCGTGCATGTTTTGCTTTTCAGTCATTCACAAATGCATTCCATTGGTGAAATGGATGTTCTGTCTATAAGATTGCGTGTGTAAAAGATCTATCGCATTCGAGTGGACAGATTATAATTGCGGTCAAGAAACTAGGGTTTGCCCCCAAAGAAGGTACCGCTGATTCATACACAGATTCATGTAGGTAGGGGGTTAGAAATTGGAATGCACGTTGAGTGACAAATAAAGTAAAAAGAGCTGATGTTGATTTAAGACAACATAAAGCAAACAATGCATGGAACCTGACCGTACTCATGGCGTACATACTTTGATTCGCATCATTCATTGAAAATGATAGGGTTGGGAGGGGTTGACCCTCCCTATTATTCGGCATTCATATTAGCGACGTGATTGCGTCATGCATGTGAGCAATGAGCATTAGCGGGTTGAATTGCATGTTACTAAATGAATGGAGACTCGAAAGTCCGTTAAAGTACGCATCTCATTTTCTAGGTCAACCACCAACTATATGGAGTCTCAATTCATTGTATATGGCTGCGAATTAGTTTGAATAGTTCTCTTTTGCTATTCACTTCTGTTTTTGGGGGCATTTTCCGTGTAAAGATTAAAGAGGGGAGAGAGTTGGTCAAAGCGAATACCATGAGCTCACATGGACATTAAGGACATTAATGTATGTATCAGCTAGGTGGACAAAATAGTACATGTGGCAAACTACATGGCTCTCACCTTAACAACCTCCGATCGCTTTCTTGATTTTTTTTTTTTTTTTTGGTCGAAGATCACTTTCTTGATTAGTGACCAAGTTTCGTACCATAAATTTGATCGACAACTTTTGGATATCCGATACCATGACAAGCCTCGCTTGATCACTTGGAAGGTCACACTATCCTTCTTAGTGAACAACGAGAATGATGTGACTCATTCGGGCTTACTTGTCCTTCCCTAGGGTCAGGCAATAACTGTGATCAATGCTCTCTCTCGCTCGAGCTTTCTTTTCTTTTCTTTTTGTTTTTTGTGAATAAATGACATCATGTCATTTAACAGTTAACCAAAGCCAAGTACAGCGTTTAGCCATAGGCGAATGGCACAACAAAAACATCGGTAGAATAGTTGGCAATACGCAGGTTGCTGATAGGATAGAGAGAACTAGCATTACAATAAGATTACATGCATCCCTAATAATTCCTCCTAACAATCTCCTGAAGGTTCCTAATGGATTATAAGTAAACTTGTCAAAATGGGTCACAAATTTATATCTTAACCTATATTTGATGAGTTGAGTTGTTGTATGTGTTAACTATATTTAATAAATGGATCATAAAAATGGTTTAGAATGGTAAAACCTAAAATAATATGGGTGTTAAATGGGTTTATAAGTTATTTAGACTTGATCTATCTTTATGATTCTCTTTTCACTTTCTCTCTCCCTCACTCAATCTCGCGCTAGCTTCATGCTCTTACCTCAGTTTAGGTATGAGTTTTCTTAGATTTGGTTGAATATGAAAGTATTAATTTTTAGCAATATGGGTTGGGTGGGGCTAAGTTATGGGTTGCTATATATGTATTATGTGAAAATGGGTCACAACGGGTTAAATAAGACAATTTGGGTGGGATCATTTTCAACCCGATCCAAATCCGACCTGACTCACCTGTTTGACGGGTGTATATTACTTACAAGTCATGAGCCTTGCTTCACCAAAAAGTCTGCACATCCTATGTCCCGAGGTACGGGTTAGCAGATACCTGAATCCGCAAACAATGATGCATCCTACCACGCACGGTGGCATTGTCTGTCTATTGTTGAACGTAGGTGATGTAGCTAGCAAAGATCATCTAGAAGGGGGTGAATAGGTGATCTTAAACAATTTTGATCAATTTAAGCGGAAATGAATTAATACAGTTGAGTTTGAATAAAATTCAGATTCAAAACAATTTATATAGACTGTACTCTTGATGTGCAATACGTAAAGTAAGAGATAATGGTTAGAAAAACTGCACACAAGTTTATAGTGGTTCAACTTATAGCAAGCCTACGTCCACTCTCCCACGCTGATAGTCTATTGGCTGGATTTCACTATGTAATCAAAAGGAATTACAAATTCTGAGCGACAACACTCTTGTATTTGATAGGACTCTCTATCTTACACAATCACTCTTACAAGGTATCCCTCAAGATCTTAATGTTTGGCTTAAGAAAGATAAGAAAGGATCGGAGTATGCTCAGACTTTGGATTTATTGATTCTCGATTTTGTCACTTCCTTATGCTTTTCATAGATCTCCTTTTATACTCATTTACTACCAAACTAGCCGTTGGACAGTCCTTAGAGGATCATATTCCAATCTTCTTCTTGGACAGATTTGTATAAAATGGATTGAGTAGCTGTTGATTGACAAAATCTGATTCCCGCTGATTTTGATTGCCCATACAATCAGAATCTTGATTTCCATAAGTAGAACTTTATTCGTTGTAATGCATTCTTGTCATAATGTTTGATTGTCAATCAATTGGATTGAGATTAAGTCAATCAAAACTTTCCTTTTGTGAAATCAATGCCAAATTACTAGTTGTTGTGTTCCTTTTGAATGAGTTTTGCTTATGTGTTTGAAAAACTTTAGCGTCTGAGAAATTTTAGCGTTTGTGTCTGCATAATTACTGCGTTGGAAGAATTTCTAATTCAGAGTTTGATTTAGCGTAGGTCTTCAGAAAAATCTAAATATTTCAAGATTAGAGTCTGAATGACTTTTATGGCAAAGTCTGAATATCTTATATCTGAGTCTGAACTTTGAGTTTAAACTTTCAGTTCAAAAAACTTGTAAAGTCTGATAATTCCTTCTGAATGTCGCGACTGACTTCCCGCTCTTTTTCTTATTGGGTATGAAGAAGGGGAAGTTTCGCCTGGTACGTGCTAAGTCTAGGTTCGGGACTTAACTCGGGCTTTTCCAAGCCCATACCATATTACGACTTAGGGTTTAAGTGTTTAACAAGCAAGTGGTTTATATCAATGAGTCGCCACTAATCGATTTGGGGTGGGTCGATTAGAAATCCAAATAGGATGATGGGAGGATTACCATATTCTTACGAACCAGAGATTAACTGAATTTGGGGACTTGGTTACACTAGTTGTACAACTAATGTCCTGTCGATACCTTTTGTTCTGTTCTTTTTTGAAAACATTTGTCAGGCAATTTGGATTGATTTTATGACCTTTCTCCTAACATGCGAGGTGATCAAGTGAGTGCATAATCAAAAGCGATTGACAGTCAAAGTAGATATGCGGCCTAAGGTTCTAACCCTAACTAAAGCAACCGACATTTAAAATGCAACAAATCTTGCAATTAAAGTCTAAATAAAAACATGCATAGTGATAATAGAATGAAATTAGAAAAAAACACTCAAAGGATTACTACACAATCCTATATGCTTATATAATTAAAACATTGCAATTTATGCAATTAAAACAACATGCATAAAAATAATACAATGATAAATTAACACATTCAGACATGTCACTTAATAATAATTAAAAAAAATAAATACGGAAGAAAAAGAAAATAAAAAAACTTTTTAAAATTTTTTTTAATAATATAAAATAAAATAATATAATATTAAAAACAGGTCTGGTTGTGGATTCGGGCCGGTTGGATCCGACCTAGGTCAACAAATCCGACCCAGGCGTTAACCCGAGTCGGGTCAGTTGATCCGAGTTAACAGATTCGACTCGGGCGTTGACTCGGGTCGGGTGGGCTGATTCGGGTCGGTTGGAATTAACCCGAGTCAATAGATCCAACTCAGGGCGTTGACTAGGGGTTGGATCTGCTGATTCGGGTCGGGTCCGACCCGAACTCGCAGACCCACGGGGAGGGGGGCGAACGCCGGCAGAGCCAAAATTAGCCGTTCACCAGCTGACCCAGAACAGCACCACCCCCCGAATCGACCCCTGGGGCCACCATCGATGTTGCCGACTGCCTGGCATGCCGTTTGGCCGCCGGCTCGTTGGCCGGCGACCAAATCCAGATCAGCCTCTCTGGGGCATTTTGTCGAATGTCTGAGGGCGCGGTGGAAATCAGTTGATTCCGACCTCCTCCAGCGATTGGGTCGGTTTTGATGGCTGAGGCTCAGTCCCAATGGAGAGTGGGAGTCGGGACCGGCGACGGCACGGGCAGGGAATCGCGCGACACGGCCGGCGTGAGTCCCGGCTCGACCGTGCCAGAAAATAGGGCAAGTCGGGGGAACCGGGGAAACTCACCTGTCGACGGCACGTCAGGGGGCGTCCCGACTGGTCTAGAGGCGACGGCGACATTGCTGGCTCTTCCTCTTCTTTCGGCGAGCCTCGGTTTTCTTTCTCTCTGTCTGTTCTCTCTTTGTTTCTCTCTCACTCTGTTTCTCTCTCTGTTTTCTCTCTCTGGTCGACCCCCTCTTTGTCTCTCTTTGTGCTCTTTATAGTGAGCGACGATAGGTCCCCCTGCCCTACTGCGTCTGCCCGCTGCGTCTGCGTGACGACGGGCCTGCACTGGCTTACCCTAGTCGCGACTTTCGTGGCCATTAGGCTGGTGTTGGGGGGGGGGGGGGGCCCGGTGTAGAGGGAGGCAGAGGAAAAAGAGTGGATAGGGGAGGTCCGGGAATCCTGGGAGGATGGGACTAGCCATTAAGGCCAGTCCCGGTGGTATGCTTCCCTGGCGATTCTCTGGCCTGCTGATGACGGTGACGCTACTGCCTGGCGTTCGTCACGGCGGACGTCAGAGATAGGGGTGAACAGGGGAGGGGAAAGGGACAGTAGCAGCGGGGGAAAGAGAAGGAGAAGGAGAAGCTAGGTCGGGCCAAGCCCAGCCGTGTTGGGGGAAGAAAGAAGGAAGATGGGCCGATGCGAGGGAGGAAAAGAAAGGAAGGAGACCGAGCCTGGGCCCTTGTGAGGAGGGGAAAGAAAAAGAAAAGGGGCCGGGTCTATCCGGCTCTGACCCGGCCCTGCGCAAATCTTTTTTCTTTTTTCTTTTTGTTTTTTTAATATTTTAATATACCTTATTAATGCAAATATGCCTAATTTCTATATGCAATGCATTTAATAGAAATATTTTTTGTTTTAGGAATTAAAGAAAATTAATTCCTAAATTTTGTGTAATTAATTTTCCCGGGCAAATTAAAAATAGGTGTCAACAGCTGCCTTTCTTTGAAGGTGATCTCGTAGAGATGAGCTTGCAGAGATTACATTCAAAGATAAAATGATACCTAAATTTGACTCATGCATGCTCAATGAATGCTATTTTTTGTGAGACTGTGAGTCCCATTTTTTTTATGCAATAAAATGATGCGTGTTAAAGTAAATAAAAACATACCTAGGGATACTTACCTTGTCGAAGGGTAAAGTAATTCCAGATGGTTGGTGTCATGTGTCGAGGACTTGAACCTATCTTCGGTCGCCTCGACTGAATTTTCTTCGTTTGGGGCTTGAACCTATCTTCGATCGTTTTGAAGAGAGAAATTGTTTGTCTAGGACCCAAACCTTTCTTTGGTTGCCTTGACTGGGGGAAATTGCTTACTTAGGACCTGAGCCTATCTTCGGTCGCCTTGACTGGATTTCGTTTGTTGAGGACTCGAACCTTTCTTCGGTAGCCTCGACTGGGGAAATCGTCTGTCTAGGACCGAAACTTATCTTTGGTCACCTTGATTGGATTTTTTTTGGTCTCGGACTTGAACCTACCTTCGGTTGCCGTGACAAGAGAGAAATCGCTTGCACAGGACCCGAACTTATCTTCGGTCGTCAGCTGAATTTCGTTTGTCTCGGACACAAACCTATCTTCAGTGACTGTAATTGAGGGGGGAAATTGCTTGCACATGACCCGAACTTATCTTCGGTCGCCAGCTGGATTTCGTTTGTCTCGGACCAGAACCTATCTTCAGTGATCGTGATCAAGGGGGGAAATCGCTTGCACAGGACCCAAACTTATCTTCGGTCGCCAGCTAGATTTCGTTTGTTGCGGACCCGAACCTACCTTCGGTGACCGTGACTGAGGGGGGAAATCGCTTGCACAGGACCCGAACTTATCTTCTGTCACCAGCTGGATTTTGTTTGTCGCGGACCCGAACCTACCTTAGGTGACCGTGACTGAGGGGGGAAATCGCTTGCACATGACTCGAACTTATCTTCGGTTGCCAGCTGGATGTCGATTGTCGCGGATCCGAACCTACCTTCGGTTGCCTTGACTAGGGTTTATTTTAGCAAAGTACCTATATCTTATGAAGGATATTTGAAAAGACTTGATGTGAACAGAGGGGGTTAATCCTATGTTCAGGAAGGGAACAGAGAGGTCAATTCAATGTTCAAAGGGTATCATGACAATCGTAGGTATAAGGATTTTTGGAACTAGGCATGGGTAGAGTATACTTACCCGAGCATGTTCCTGTCTTTTAAGGGCATGTCTCCTATCAGGCAAGTAAGTTTTTGTGCAAAGGCATACGTATTCATTGGAGAAATAGACAACTAAGGCTATTCTAGAATATCATATGAAATATCTTGACCGCAAGTCAAAATGCTTTTCTTTTTCAAAGGAATACTTGGTTTACCTTCTGGGTAGTTTACAAAGAATTCATAATCTTGGAATCGGGTAAGGGTAGAATGTATTTTACCTGGGCACATTCCCGGAGGTTTGCTGCATTATCTGTTGAATAATTGACTTTTTTTGGGGCATCTCTCTTGGGGTGACAATGAGGGCTTCCTCAGTGCCCGAATTTTCATATTCTATCACTAGGGATTAAAGCTCTAAACTGTTAAAGACGATTAGCACAAATACGCATGCCTTCATCAAGAATAGACAAGCTAAGCTATTCCAGAATGTGTATTTACGCAAGGTGTTTTTGCCATGTTTGTGTCGCCAGACATCCACCGAGGGTCAATCAAGACAATTTTCATTCCCAAGGTGGACTTCTCGAGATGCTAAACGAGAGACTTTCAGTCAGAAATGACTTTCCACTCGCTCTCATTAAAAGGGTCGTTTGTCCCATCTATTGAGGTGGGAACATCGAGAACACTCAATTTGACCGCTATCCCATCAATAAGGGACTGAGTTTTCTTGCAAGCAGTACGGCGCTGCCAATCTGAGAGGTCTTTTTCAGGGTCGTAATGCTGGCTTGGTCAATGGCTTAACAAGAGGCGACTGTCCAAGTCAAGGTCATGAGAGAAAATGTTCTGCAATCATCTCCAGATTTACAAGTCAAGGACCCTGCAAAACTAGATAGAAGTAGTCTTACTCGCACATCTTCGAGCATTATTTATAAACATTTGAAATTCCCCATTAATTCAAGTGTCTTAGTCAGAAGAGACTTTGCGAGAGATGTAACTTGGGCTTGGTTCACAAGTTGGGAAACGAAATAATCGTCGGGCTAAAAAATGTGTGTAAAGAGTGAGAATTGGTGGTCATCTGGGCATCGCTATCAGTCTTTTCTCCACCGTCAGAATCCTTTTGAAAAACTTACTGGGTAATTCTGTGCCTTGACTTCCAGAACAGCTTTTTCTTGAGGAGCTTCTGTGTTAAGCATTTTCCTGGATACCATTCGATTTCTATCCCAATTGCTTTCTTCAGAATAGGTTCATCTTCATCCATCATGATAGATCTTTGTCAAGACAGAGTTTTTAAAGTGGAGATTTGTATCGAAGAAGAACTCAAGTTTAAACCCTTTAGGGTCGTCTATTTTACACCACTTAACAACTTTGAGGTATTTGAGAGCACCTTCATCACATTTAGAGATCTCCTCAGCTAAAACTTCATTGTGTTTTACAGCGGTTACCCAGAAATTAGGGACTCCTTTCTCTTCATCTTTTTCATAGTTTTTTTTTTCTTCTTCTTTGTTTTTTAATTCATGGGGAGTCTCCACTTTTTTTTTTTGTGGTTAGGAAGGTTCTTGGAGTCTCCATCTTCATTCAGTGCTTTGGACCATGATGCTCAAATTGTGATGGTTTTTGCCTTGCCCTGGTGTGGGGGATGATCACTAACTAGGTTCGTACGAAATGAAGTCACCGGCTCAATTGGGCTAGCAAGGGATATAAGAGTGTGGGATAGGAAAAGAATTGTTCTTTGTCATCCTAGGGCACCTAAGTTATCGTGAGAGTTCATCTGCAATAATAACACTCAAAGATTAATGCGAGTGAGAGCAAGAAAATTTCTATTCATCTTCTTCACCTTGTGCGAGTTGTTGCGGCTGACGATCATAGAAAATTTTAGATATTACAAACTCCTCATCCTTCTTGTCTTGCTTGATTCCTAGGTAAGAACATTACTGTTATCAATGACATGTTGGTATTTTGGACATGTTTTAATTAGTTTGCTGCTTCTCTTTTGACAAAGTCCTCTTAGCCTCGACTATCTCGCCATCGATGGTGTGCTTGTCTTGGAGGACCCTGTTGAGGACCGCCAGATTCATGAAGATGACGAGGCTAAAGTCGCGGGGTGGTAATCGAAAGGGAACGGCATTTTTCTTGTTTCCTCTGAGTTTGAATCTTTCATATGATGCTGATTTACCTCCAGCTGCCCCAATATGGGGTGGTTTTTGACAGGGTGATGAATCTTCGAGTGTGTAGGCTATAGAATGCTTAAGCAAATGATCAATGGTAGTGTATGGGGCAAAGAAAAAAATGAACTGCCTCTCGTCACTTTGGATATCGCACCTTATGCGAGAAATCCCTTTACCTTGTGGAAATGGACCATTTTCGCTCATCTTGCAAAGGTTTGGTACGTGAGAATGTGTATAAACTGGGGATTGCCTTTCATCATCCTGATACCTCTCGTTCAAGACATCTGAGCAGTTCAACTCCATTGGTCGAATTGTCAAGATTTTCATAGGGAATTGGTGAATTAAACAGGTAAAATTACCGTGTAAAGTTCTTCTAAAAAAATATGCGATGCATTTGGAGGAAGGTTAATTATTTATTTGTTTTGACATGTTTCTTCCTTCTTGTTTCTTTCTATCCTTATGCAAAAAGTTTGTAAGGAAAGAAATACTTTTTTATGTTGTAATGGCAAGGCAAACCTGCAAGGTAATAAGAAAGACCACGTTAATGAATGGCTCTTTGAGGGACAGAAATTGGGAACGATTCAACATTACCCTTCGTGATTCCCTTTATTTGAGACTGGATTGACAATTCCTTGAGTTTTCTCGGATGTTGGTGGTTCTCTTATGAGGAAAACATGAACTCATGTTAGAAATGAAATAATTGAAGGTAAATTGAGAATAATACAAATTACCCTTCTTTCAATTTGTCTTCAGAGCTAGCAGAGTTTTTTCTCCTTTCATGGTTGGACGCGAAGCTCGAATGAAATCCTCTATAATTAGGGGTGCTTCCAATTAGCAAGCCCTATTGTTAGCGTACGCTACGTCAATGCGGTTCCGGTATGTTGGGGAATTTTTCGGGAGTCCTGCGATACCTGACTGCATAAGACATAGCATGGGATGTTTCGCAGCAAAGCTAATCTCTATTTTAAAGGTCTTCGACGGATGTGGGCACGACTACTGTCGATACTTCTGTGGTCGCCATGATCGGCCTTGATGTGATTTTGTCATGTGCGAAATCCTTTCTAGTTAGGTTTACCACTAGGAGTGTTCTTATTGAAAACTTTTCTGTCAATTCCTTTGTTATCAATAGGAGCATAGAATCATTTCAAAGATAGTATTTCTTCATAGCATCGGAGTTGACCGGGTTGGAGAATTGGTGTCCATCCATCTTAGTCAAAATCAGAGCCCCTCCAGGGAGTATCTTTTTCACAACATATGGACCTTTGTAGTTTGGAGTGAACTTACCTATGATTTCGGGGGGTAGTAGTAGTACTTTTCTTAGGACAAGATCGCTTGCTTCGAAGTGTCTTGGGCGTACCTTTCGGTTGAATGATTTGGCTACCCTTTGCTGATAGCATTGCTCGTGAGAAAGAGCCTTCAATCACTTTTCGTCGATTATATCTAGCTGCTCCAGTCTTTGCTGCTTCCACTCTGCATCAGACAGTTTCACTTGGGACAATACTCGCAGCGAGGGAATTTCTACCTCAATAGGCAGGACTGCTTCCATGCCATACACCAAGGAAAAAGGGATTGCCTCGGTAGATGTTCGAATTGATGTTTGGTATGCTATTAATGCAAAAGGTAATCTTTTATGCCAATTTCGGTAGTTCTCAGCAGTTTTGGCTAAGATCTTCTTGATGTTTTTATTAGTACCCTTGACAGCTCCATTCATTTGAGGGCGATAAGGAGATGAATTCAGATGATGGATTTTGAATTCACTAAGTAAATCATCAACAAACTTATTATTCAGATTTGTCATGTTATTTGTAACGATAGCTTCAGGGACGTCATAACGAGCGATTATATCTCTCTTGATGAATTTCATCATATTCCAAGCGGTAACATTAGTATATGACGTGGCCTCGATCCACTTGGAAAAATAATTGATTACGACCAAGATGAAGTGATGTCTATTTGATGCTTTCGAATTAATTGGGCCGATTACATTGATGCCCCACATTGAAAACAGCCAAGACTCTGACAATTGGTGTAATTCAGTTGGAGGGGCATTTATCTTATTTCCATGAATCTTATAACG
Organism: Syzygium aromaticum; assembly: GCA_024500025.1. Lineage (NCBI taxonomy): Eukaryota > Viridiplantae > Streptophyta > Magnoliopsida > Myrtales > Myrtaceae > Syzygium > Syzygium aromaticum. The sequence continues at coordinate 82,370 of CM044892.1, forward strand.
GTAACAATTTTGAACATGTCGGATGCAATCACCTTCTAAGGAAAGCCAGTAATAACCTAATCTTGTTATTTTTCTGGCCAACATGCGCTTATTCATGTGTGGACCACACACTCCTTCATGCAATTCTTGCATGATTCGTGTTGATTCTGTAGCACCCACGCATCTTAGCAAAACTGTGTCATAGGATCTCTTGTACAAGTTCTCACCATCGACAAAGAACTTCGTTGCCATCTTCATTATGTATCTTCTATCTGCAGAGCTAATCCCTTTGAGGAATTGCTGTTCCTTGATGTAATTCATGATATCATAATACCATGATTTACCATCGGGTTCCTCAGTCACGGTTATGCAATGGGCCGATTTGGTCAGGACTTCAATCTTTAGAGGTTCTATTTCCAAATCATTGGTAACCTGTAACATGGATGATAATGTAGCGAGCGCATCAGCGAATTGGTTATGAGATTTAGATAGGTATTCAAACAAGATCTCATCGAATTCTAAAACCAATTCTTCCATATAGTCATGATAGGGTGCTAATTTAGTATCTCTAGTCTTCCATTTATCCACAGTTTGGAGTATGATTAAGGCAGAATCGCCGAAAACTTTAGTTTGGCTATTTTCATATCAATTGCTATTTGCAAGCCAAGAATACATGCTTCATACTCAGCAATGTTGTTGGTGCAAGGAAACACCAATTTTACGGCTACAGGATAATGCTGCCCATCTGAGGATATTAAGACTGCCCCAGTGCCAGAACCAGATAAGTTTACTGCTCTATAAAAAAACATGGTCCATATGTATTCCTTTATTGATAAAATACGGTCATCTGGGAGATTCAGCTAGCATATCAGCGATCCCCTAACCTTTCATCGATTTTTACGATGATGTTTGGATGTTGAATTCTAAAATCAGAATTTGCCACTTGGCTAATTTTCCCACTAATGCTGGTTGGTTAAGCAAATACAGGACAGGGTCATTTTTAGTTACAAGGAATGTTTGGTGGTGCAAAGTATATTGTCGGAGCCTATGCAGCACCTATACCAATGTGACACATGTTTTTTCTGAGTCGGAATAATTCTGTTTTGAAACGGTGAATTTCTTACTCAGATAATAGATAACTTGTTCTTTTCCATCATCGGGGTGGCTCTGGGCCAATAGGGTTTCTAATGATTCACTGTGAATCATTAAATAAAGAGTCAGAGGATGCCCTGAGACTAGTGGAACTAACACTGGGGGATTCATCAAATACTGCTTCAGTTTTTCAAATGCTTCCCGACAATCCTCATCCCAATTAATCTGAGCGTCTTTCTTGAGACGTTTAAAGAAAGGCCATGCAGTCTCAGAGAATTGGGAGAAGAACTGAGTGATGTAATTCAATCTTCCCAAAAGGCTTCTGACCGCCCTCACTGTGGACGGGGGTTGCAGCTTACATATGGCTTTGACTTTTGAGGGGTCGACCTCGATTCCCTTGTTACTCATGATGAACCAAAGTAACTTACCAGAGGTCACCCTAAATATGTATTTTGCAGGATTCAGGCATAATTTGAACTTACACAACCGGCTGAATAACTTCTTCAAGGCTTCAATGTGGTCCTCTCCACATCTAGTATTGGCGATCATGTCATCAACATAGACTTTAATTTCTTTGTGCATCAGGTCATAAAAGAGAGTGACCATAACACATTGATATGTTGCCTCGGTATTTTTCAAACCAAAAGGCATAACCCTGTAGTGAAAGGTTCCCCATGGAGTGATGAACTCCGTCTTCTCCTTGTCTTCCTCATTCATCTTTATCTAGTTGTACCCGGAGAATCCATCCATAAAAGAAAATAATTCGAATCCAACAGATCTGTCCACAAGGACATCAATATGAGGGAGTGGAAAGTCGTTTTTTTGACTGGCCTTATTCAAGTCGCGGTAATCAATACAGACTCGAATTCGACCATCCTTTTTCTTCATTGGCACGATGTTTGCTACCCAATCAGGGTATTGCGAAACCTCGATGAACTCTACTTTTAACAGCTTCATCACTTCTTCTTCGATCTTTTTTGACAGCTCGGATTTGGTCCTTCGTAACTTTTGCTTCTTAGGAGGCACGTCGGGATTGGTAGGCAAACTGTGCTCAACAATCCGAGGGTCTAATCCTGGCATATTAGAATAAGACCATGTGAAGACGTCTTGATAATCCTTGAGAAGAGCAACTAGACGTATGGCTTTCTCTTCGAGAATATTGGCTCTAATCTTCACTTCTTTTGGATCTTGACTACTGCTCAAATTGATGGTGACAGTACCTTCGGTTGTAAGGGGCTTGAATTATTCGTACTGCTCCCAATTTCTTCGGATTTCAGCGGGGTCATCACTTGAATCGTTTGAATTGTTGTTGCGAGTATCTACATCATCAGGCTAGACCGTACTAACTTCCTCGCAAGTCGCAAAATCATGCTCAAGCAGGCCTGCGCCCATTCCCTCCACCGGTCCTTTGTCTATTACGTCAACGAAGAAATCCTCGAAAGTATCATTCTAGGAATCCAGCTCCTCGACTCCTCTTTTTAATGGTGTCTGCTTTTCTGTGTCGTCCAATCCGCTAGGAATGCTATTCTGCTGGTCTTCATAAAAACTTGATGGCATCGGGTAGTCAACGTAATAGTCAAACTTATCACTGGGCTTACCCAGAGTATCTATAATCACCTTTCCCTTGCACGTTGTATCAGAAAGCTCAGGAGCTGCGGCACGAAGGCTAGGTACCACCAAGAGATCATCTTCACCATGACACAGCCATGGGGCACGAAAAGTGAATGTCCTGGCATCCACTAGGTCTTGAGCTCTATTCTTCAAAGCATCGCAATCATCCAGCGAGTACCCGATCTTTCCTGAATGATAATCACAGGACTTGGAGGAGTCATAGTTGATGAAGTACTCGGGAATAAGGTGTTTTGGTCTCCTTGCGATTAGCCCATTCCGTAAAAGGATATGGAATATCACCTCCATGGGTTTAGGAACCGGCGAGTTTCATCGTACATTGCCTTGCTACTGTAAGAGTTGGATATCTCGCCAAATCATATTAGGAAGGACTCCTGACGGTGGGTTTCCTCCGGATCCATTTTCTTGAGTCACCTGCTCCTAATCGGACGACGGTGGTAACATGTTCGAGATTTGGCGGATGGTATCCATTAAGGATGTCAGTAAATCCTGTAGTTCGCCTAACTGATGCTGCAAACGTGCAAACAAATCAAGCGGGTAGGTACTCATTTCTGAGGTTGAGTCTTCATGTATAGTCCCTATGAAGATGTCGTCAAATACGGTGACCACACTATCTACCGTTTCTTCTCGTCCACAATTTTCTTCAATCGGCAGCTTGTCTGGGTTCCGATGTCCGTCAATAGAAACATTTACAGGAAGAGCCGAGGAGCTCAGGTAACTTGAACATTCGGTATGCTGCTTGAACCCCTCACTTGATTCTCTTGAGATAAATTTTTTCATTCTGCAGTAATTTAGTGGGTGGTGAGAAAGTCTTCCGAATATGGGGAAATAACAAGCCATTTTGACTCTTCTCGTGCCCCTTGTTGACATATGGGTTTCCTCCGCGATACCCTAGGCCAGCTGTACAATGATTCTTGGCAGCCTGAATAGGCTCTCGAATGCCCTGACCTCCTCTACCGAGTCTTTGGTCTGGGGTGAAGCCATTTCCAACCATAACCTTTCCTACCATGATTAAGGCTTTTGACATATCAGGGATAACAGGAGAAATCCCTCGATGTCCATGCACGGTTGACCCGAGCTCGATGAACTAATAACTAGATTCCTCCCTGCCATTTAGTTCAATGTATGTGATAGCAATTTCTTGGTAAATTCGATGGTCCTCTTCTCCAAGGACAGTAATCAGTTTCCTTTGGGCAACAAACTTCACGTTTTGGTGAAGGCTTGACGGTATGGCTCTAGTAGAATGAATCCAGGGACGGCCAAGCAGAAAGCTGAACGCAGTTGGGATGTCCAGTACCTGGAATGGAATACTGAATACAGTTGGGCCGATCTGGACATCGAGGTCAATTTCACCCATGGTGTCTTTCTTCATTCTATCAAACGCTCGAACTGATGTTGTAGAGGCACGGAGTTTAGATGTGTCCACATTGAGATGGTGCAAGGTTACCAGTGGGCAGATGTTCAATGCAGACCCATTATCTATAAGCACTCGAGCTACATGGGAGTTTCTATATTTAACGGAGATGTAGAGACCCTTGGTATGTCCCATTCTTTCAGCGGGAAATTCTTCTTCCGAGAATATTATCTGATCCTTCAAAAGGATGGACCCCACAAATACTTCCATCTTGTCAAGTTCAATTGACTCTTAGACGTTTACTTCGCTGAGTACTTTCATCAGGGATTTCTGATGCTTCATGGACATTTGGAGTAGCTCTAACAAAGAAATCTGGGCAGGCAATTTACGTAATTGGTCCACCACATTATGTTCATTGGCTTTGACAATGGCCAGGAATTCTTTAGCTTCTTCATCGGTGACAGGCTTCGAAGGTTGCGCGTCAGCTTGAGCATACGTTCATCCGGACTTGATAACTAGGTCAATATCCAGTTCGTAGGATCATGGGACTGCTTTATCATTCTCATACCGGTAAGGTTGAGATATCTCTATCACTATGTGCCCCTCGGTTATGGGTACCTCAATCGTCAGCTCATTCTCCTCGCCTGGGTTATTGGACAAAGATTCGTTCAGAAGTGTGGGGCTAGATGTACTTGTTTCAACATTCAAGGCTAAAAGTTCTTCATTCCAGTTGATGATGATCTCGGAGATAGTGGCCACCATGCTGGTGCGCTTGGCATATACAATCAAACCTGCTTTCGCCATGCTGGCAACCCTTTCTTTCATTAGGGACATAGGCAGTATTTCACTAGTAGGATAATACTCTGCTTTCACTAGAGCATTATAGACGTCAATAGTATACACCCTCTCACTCTTACAAGCGTCAAAAGTGGATATGACATTAACTCTGTTTTCGTGTTCGGGCAGTGAGTTGTTTTGGACATTTGGCCTGGATATTTGGAATGAAAAGACTTTGGCATCAAGCAGATTTTGGATTCGGTGTTTGAGGGTATAGCAGTCGTCCGTCGAATGTCCTATCTCGCCCATGTGACAGTTACACTTCTTGGACGGATCATAATTCGAGAAGCTTTCTGCGTTGGGACGTTTTGGCTCGGTTGATAGTAGGTTTTTCTTTCGGAGTATGGCCAGGACTTGAGAATGGGGTAATAGAGTGAATTGCTTTTTCTTATATCGTTTCGGAGGTTGGCAACTTGAGGTTGGCTGCTTCTCATTACTCACTTGGACTGTCCGATGAGGATGAACAGTCTAGGTGTATGCAATGTTTGCATCCGTCAGGGATTCCTTTTCTTTTCTCGTGTTGAGTCTCTTACTTGTGGAAGCGGGGTCTGTGAACCATTAGTCATGCAGTCCCATTTCAATTCGTTTGCCTACAGGAGCAAGACGATTAAGAGATTCAGCAGTGGCACCAACCAGGCGGTGCCTGTATTCATACGGAAGAGACTTGATGAACAACTTCATTTGTTCATGATTAGTGAGTTGTGGGGTAACCTGGGCGGCTAAGTTTCTCCATTTGGTGGCATACTCCTTGAAGGACTCACTCTTCTTTTTTTCAGTGCGTTCCAAATTGTCCTGAGTAAATGTGACATCGAGATTGAACTAGTACTACTTGAGGAATGCATCGGCGGCGTCATCCTAAGATTTGAAAGCGTCCACGTCTTTTAACATATACCATGTCAAAGCTGGTCCCGTCAGACTGGCCTGAAATGTCTGAATCATGAAGGGTTTATTATCCACGTACTGAGTCATCCGCACATGATACATGTGTAAATGGTGTCTGAGGCATGAAGTGCCATCATACTTCTCGAACTCTGGCATCTTGAATTTTTCTGGTACTTTGACCCGTTTGTATATAGATAGGTCAAGCAGGACAGCATGCTACGCGCTTTGTAGCTGTTTCAGCATCTCCTCGACTTTTGCAAGGCGTTTGTCATGTTTTGTCATCAGGGCGCTCTCAAGTTCAGCTTTCCTGATAGCTAGGGGAAGCGGATCGTCCTCTAGCAGGGGCATTTTACTGTCGCTAGCAGAGGTTTTGTCTTTTTCAGTAGACGGTTGTGGTAACATTACCTCAATTGCTGCAGGCGTAGGTGTGAGCTTGATATTAACGGATTCTATTTGCTTAGTGAGATTTTCTAGTGCATTGAAAATCATTTTCATTTCGCTTTCCATATTATTGAGGCGGACGTTTTCTTCGGCCATTTTTCTTTGTCACTACCTATGAAAACGTTGAAATAAATGAGTATAATGTCTAATAAAGAATCATTTCATGACTTAATCATGATATTATTGCATATTTTATTTATTTGTGAAGAAAAAAAATGAGAAAAAAAGGTTTTTATTAATATTAACATTACAGATGGCGTTCGTGGGGTTCGAACCCCGGTCGCCTCGGACCGTTTTGCTTCATCCCGAATACCACTGGGTCGAAGGCCACGGTGGTGTCATAACGGTGCAAAACAATTTATATATAGAATAAAAACGGTCTGAGTTATTTAACAATATTACAACCTATAAATACTTTTAAAGAAGAAAAACAAAACCCCTAAATATCAATACTAGGAAAAATAAGATAAAATACAGGGGTTTTTAACAAAAAGGGCGCCCTTCCCGGATGCTCATTTTATAAACGATGGGGAAGCTCCAGTCTCTAGGAGTCACTTATTTTCACGGACAAGCTCCGCAATAAGCATATCCTTTGTCCCCACAGTCCTTTTGAGTTGATCGATCTGTGCTTGGCGACTGGGCTTATTGGTTACATTCGAGACCTTTGGCTGTAGATCTGCTGGGACTTAATGATGCAAAATGTAGAACAGAGAGGCATGATGGGCTTTTTCCTGCCCCTTCAATAGCCTAGGCACCAAAATATTTTCAGGTTGACATTCAGCTTACACCCCCTGGGTGGCATGAATTTCGCCAGTATAGTTGTAATTTGAGCGAGTGAATCGAACTTGAAACCGGTCGGTTTTGAGAGGCGGCGGAATTTCCTAAAGGATCCTGTATTGGCGAGCTACCCAGTATGGGTAGTATGATGTGATGCATGATAAATTGAGCAGCGGAACGGGGTTGTGAAACTGGTGGGCATAACGAGCCTGACCCTCATGGAACCATTTAGTATGCCATAGGAATGCCTTGGGATTGGGGTCCTTCAAAAAATTTATCCAAGTGGCGTAATCCTTGTTAGGGGAATGATTTTTTGGGACCTTAAACCTTTGTATTGGGTGCATGAGGTCGTCGATTTCAAAAAGCTGCATGAGGTGCCCAAATCCTTTCAAATGGGATAAAAACCAGATTTGCAAAATTTTGGGGGCGACCTGCATGATTTTATCATCATTTTGTTTAAAATGGTTTAAAGATAAAAATGTTTCTGCCAAAATCAAATTAACATAACTCAAATTAGAGCAAATTTGTTTAGCCACATACACAATTGATAATTTCTGCGATGGGGGAAAATGATGCACCCAATAAAAGCAAGGATAAAAATCTTGACTTTTTGGCTCATAAGTTGACTTTCAAAACATTCATTTAAGAAAAACTATGGGTATGCATTACAGTGAGCTTTAATGACTCTCTTCACAGTATCGCTCTTGGTTCGAAAAAATTAGGATAATTCAGGCAAATGGGACATGCATAAAAGTGGTTTGGTGAGCTTAGATCCCAAAGATTTTTCGATGACAACATTATACTCTTCCAGAGTTGGGGTCATCTCAAACTTACCAAATATGAAAGTAGATGTCTGTGGGCACAAAAAATGTGCTAATGCTTGCATCATGCCAGAATGGATGTTGATTTTGAGCAGTGGAAGTAGGCGACTAATTCTTGCTTTGACATACTGTTGGCCATTTTGATCAAGTTGGTCTCACCAAGCCAAAAGTTCTTTCTTAGAGGTGAGGACGAATTGGACATTAGCTCTTCCCATCAGGTATAGAATGCAATCAACAGGTGGCCTAACAGCAACAAATCAAATAAGTAAGTAGACTGAATAATAAAATAAGGAGAGAAATTATATATACCTTTCCCTAAACCATGTCAATCATAACGACATGCACATGAAGAGTGAGGTTCGATTTCTATTTTAGACTAGTTTAACAAAATGAAATTAAAAGGGTGCTTGACCATTGCAGTCTCGCGCTGGTGTCAAGTCCTTTTAACCTCGGCCAAATCAAAAGGAATATCTTATAGTCACGCGATTAGCGGCTAAAGATATTTCTTTATAAATTTTTAGAAATAAATTTCGGGGAAAAGAAAGGCAACTTCTATATCACGGATTCGCGTTCAAGGTCATATCTTTCTTAACACCATCTTAAAATGCCCTATCGCGGCCCAGATCTGGCAGTATGGTTGTGTGTACAACAGTGTAGTGCTAAATCATTAAAGCTTGCACAACAATTTAAAATCACTCAATTTGAACCTGCAAGAACAAATAACATCTTAATGTTAGGATCATACCTAGAGTCCTCGCTGCCAAACAAAAACTATTTTGAACAGGATAAAAATTTTGGCTTAAGTCCGCTTTTAAATCAAATGTCCCTAGTGGAGTCACCAGTCTGTCGCGACCGACCTCCCGCTCTTTTTATTATTGGGTACGAAGAAGGGGAAGTTACACCTTGTACGTGTTAAGTCTAGGTTCGGGACTTAACTCGGGCTCTCCCAAGCCCATACCATATCGTGACTTAGGATTTAAGTGTTTAACATGCAAGTGGTTTATATTAAGGAGTCATCATTAATCGATTTGGGGTGGGCCGATTAGAAACCCAAATAGAATGATGGGAGGATCACTCTATTCCTACGAACAAGAGATTAACTGAATTTAGGGACTTGGTTACACTAGTTGTACAACTAATGCCCTATCAGTACCTTTTGTCCTGTTCATTTTTGAAAACATTTGTTAGGCAATTTAGATTGATTTTAGAACCTTTCTGCTAACATGTGAGGTAATCATGCGAGTGCGTAATCAAAAGCGATTGACAGTCAAAGTAGATATGCAACCTAAGGTTTTAACCCTAGCTAAGGCAACTGACATTTAAAACGCAACAAATTATGCAATTAAAGTCTAAATAAAAACATGCATAGCGATAATAGAACGAAATTAGAAAAAACACTCAAAGGATTCCTACACAATCCTATAGGCTTATATAATTAAAACATTGCGCTTTTTGCAATTAAAACGACATGCATAAAAATAATACAATGATAAATTAACACACTTAGACATATCTCTTAATAATAACTTTTTTTAAATAATAAATAAATACGGAAGAAAAAGAAAATAAAAAACTTTTTTTAATAAAATAAAATAAAATAATATAATATTGAAAAACGGGTCGGGTTGCGGATTCGAGCCGGTCGGATTCGACTCGGGTCAACGGATTCGACCCAGGCGTTGACCCGGGTCGAGTCAGCTGATTCACGTCGATCGGATCCGACCCGGGTCAACGAATCTGACCCGGGCATTAACCCGGGTTAGGTCGGCTGATCCGGGTCCGTCGGAACTGACCCGAGTCAATGGATCCGACCTAGGGCGTTAACCCGGGTTGGATCTGTTGATTTGGGTCGGGTTTGACCCGACCTCGCGGGAGGGAATGCCAGCAGAGCCAAAATTGGCCGTCCGCCGGCTGACCTAGAATAGTGCCGCCCCCCGAATTGGCCCCTGGGGCCACCACCAATGTCACCGACCGCCTGGCATGCCGTCCGACCGTCGGCTCACCAGCTGGCGACCAAATCCAGATCGGCCCCTCTAGGGCATTTTGTCGAATGTCTGGGGACGCGGTGGAAATCAGCTGATTCCGACCTCCTTCGGCGACTGAGTCGGTTCTGACGGCTGAGGCTCAGTCCCGATGAAGAGTCTGAGTCAAGACCGGCGACGGCACGGGCCGGGAATCGTGTAACATGGCAGGCGCGAGTCCCGGCCCGATCGAGCCAAAAAACAGGGCAAGTCGGGGGAACCGGGGGAGCTCACCTGTTGATGACGCATCGAGGGGCATCCCGGCTGGTCTGGGGGTGACAGCGACGTTGCTGGCTCTTCATCTTCTTCTGGCGAGCCTTGGTTTTCTTTCTCTCTATTTCTCGCTCTATTTCTCTTCCTGTTTTCTCTCTCCGTCCGACCCCCTCTCCGTCTCTCTCTGTGTTCTTTATAGCCGGCGACGACGGGTCCCCCCTGCTCCGCTGCGTTTGCACGAAGACGGGCTTGCATCGGCCTACCTTGGCTGCAACTTTCGCGACCATTAGGCTGGTGCAGGGGGGCTCGGTGCAGAGGGAGGCAGAGGAAGAAGAGTGGTGAAGGGAGGTCCGGGAATCTGGGGAGGACGGGACTAGCCATTAAGGCCAGTCTCGGTGGCGTGCTTCCCCGGCGATTCTCTGGCTTGCTGACGACGGTGATGCTGTTGCTCGGCGTTTGTCACGGTGGACGTCAGAGACAGGGGTGAACAGGGAAGGGGAAAGAGATGGTCGCGGCGAGGGGAAGAGAAGGAGAAGTGGAAGCTGGGCTGGGCTGGGCCCAGCTGTGCGGGGGGAAGAAAGAAGGAGGCTGGGCCGGCGCGGGGGAGGAAAAGGAAGGAAGGAGACCCGGCCTGGGCCAGTGCGGGGAGGGGGGGAAAGAACAAGGAAAGGGGCCGGGTCGGCCAGGCTCCGACCCGGCCTAGCGCGAATCTTTTTTCTATTTTTTTTGTTTTTATTTTTTGTTTTTTTAAATATTGTAATATACTTTATCAATGCAAATATGCATAATTTCTATATGCAATGTATTTAATAGAAATATTTTTTGTTTTAGAAATTAAAGAAAATTAATTTCTAAATTTTGTGCAATTAATTTTCTTGAGTAAATTAATAATAGGTGTCAACATTAAACTTCCAGAATACATTAACCTGGTATGGAATATATGTCAGATTCACAAGATAAACATAGAAAGTTTTGTAAGCTTTAAAATCCATTATGAGTTTTTCTCAACAATCTCCCCCTTTCTAATGGTGTCAAAACTGCTATGTAGATTCAATCGATATCAAATAAATTTGAAGAACATAAACATTTTAAGCGTATGAAACACAGATATAAATCTACAAACTTGTAAGATCTGTGTATTTCTCTTGCTTTGAGTATAACCTGTATAACCAGCATATTGAAGTGTTAGTACGACAATATCTGCATAATTTCTCCCCCTTTTTGTCATCAGCAAAAAATTAAATCATCAATAAACAAAATAAAGTGCTGATATAAAGTATCCAGTCTAACAAAGTTGAATGTTAAGAATACAGAACCAAAATGGTTTTAAAAAAGGGTATGAGAAAAAAAAATGTTATTTTTTTGATAGGGTTCGAACAAGTTGAAAATTTTCTAGGATAGAAATAGCTTCATTAATCTTGGTAGAACATTGACCCACAGCTTCCCTTATCTCTACCTTGTCTTCTTCTACTTGAAGATGTTGAGTCTAATTGTTTTCCTCAGCAATTTTCTAAAGGTTCTTCATGTCTTCTTCAAGTGCAGTTTGTTTTTCTTTGATTTCTCGCAGAAGGGTCAAAATGGTCATGTTTTCTGAAGTCTGTCCTTGAACATTTTCTGGTGCATGCTGTTCGAACTTATCCCCTGCCTCTGTAGGAATCTCCCTTTGAATATCTGCATGTTCTGCAGCAGCAGTGTCATGTAAAGTTTTTTCAGGATCAAGTGGAGATTGACTCACATCTATCTTTTGTGGAATATCATCCTGTTGATTTAGATATGAGTCTCCAGATGCTAGTTTTGAAACCTTTATACTAGGTTCAGAAACATGTTCAGCATTCTATCCTGTTTCAAGGTGTTTTGTTTCATCATCTTCATCTCGGAGAAGAATTATCCTTTTCTTCCTGTACACCTTAAATAGGCTTGAAGAGACGGTTTGCTTTCTTTTTGTTCTTTTTCTTTCCCCTTTGTCTTCGTCATTTTTCTTCCCAACGGATTTTGGTTCTGATTGCGGAACATCCTTTCCTTTGGCTGTGCTTACTCTTTCCTTTTTATCATCAGAATGCTTTATCTTGATAAGCATTTTTTCTCCAACAAACACACAAGATACAAAGGTTTTGCACAAATCATCAAGAATAGTTATATTTAAAAATATAAAGATTTGAGAGATGAGTGCACCATAAGGAAGCTGTCCCTTGTCCTTTTGAAGTGTTCTATACATGTGGAAGATGATGATATGTGAAAGAGAGAAAGACTGTCCATTCATAATGGCCCAAATAAGCTTGATTTTAGATTTGGACAAGTCAGTTTTGGAAGCAGATTTAGGCTTCAAGCAATTGAAGATGATCTTATGCAAGATCACAGTTCTTGTCAGATCAGAATATAAAATATGGCATTTAGACTCCTGTGGAAAATTCTGATTCTTTGAAACCGCTTTGGAAGCATCTTCTAGGTTCACTTCCAATGGAGTAAACTCGTGAATTTTTGCTCCAATAATCAAAGCTAGTTCTTCCACTCTTAAATCATACTTTTATCACCAACAGTGAATTGAAGCCAATTTGGTAATAGAATGGAAAGGTTTGAATAAAAATATGCAGTTAGTTCAGCATATACATTGGCAGATTGCAAACAAAATTCATAAATCCCCAATTTTTCAAACATGTGTTTCACAGAGATGCCAACTTTATCAAGATATTTAAAATCAATAGTTCGATGGTTCATAACCCCTCGAGCAAGCAGCAACCGATGATAGACGTTGTGCTCTATGCTTTTGAATAAACTTCTACTACCTTGTACACCAGATGCAATTCTTACTTTCATCTCAAAATTATTAAAGAACCTAGCATCATCCTCAGGAATCACAAATTTTAAAGCACTGGTAGACTTAGGGCTAGTACGAACTGATTTCTTGTCAGAGGGAGTTGAAGGTTCCCCGATTTTCTCTTTTCCCTTACTAGAAGAGGTCTCCTTTGGAGTAGAACTAACCTAATCATGATCAGTTCTAGAGCAAAACTGAGAACAACTTCGCATAAGACTTGCTTATGTGAGAAAGCCATTATCTTTCAAACATTTACGAAGAACAGATGTAGAAGCATTACTTCGTTTCAACCTTTTGTATGCTTTCCATGCAAGTTTGATGTTGTTGAAACGAAAATTTGTTTTACCCTTGGGTTTTGGTGTAAACGATGGTTGTGGTTCTTATCGAGTCGCTTTTGAAGGGCTTTGGTGATGATCTGGCTCTGTATCTGATATCTCCATGAATTCTGATGGTGTTGAAGACTTTGAATCTTTGTTCAGAATGCGTGAAGATCTTCTTTTGAAAGGCATTGTGATCAGAGAGACGAAAAGTTTCGATCTTGGAGAATGAGGAGAAGTAGACTTGGAGTGTCGTGATGGTCGGGAGTGAAAGGGTTTGTATAGATAGGGTTTTATAAAAGGAAGATGACGGTTTTTGGAAGTAAACCACTTTTAGAAGTTGTAAGAAGCGAACCTATTTTATAGGAATGGAAAAAAATAATTTAAGCACTGTCACGCTCGGAACCCCTCGGCACGCAATATCCCTACCTTGGTCGATGTTCTTACGATGTCCCAGGAAGCACCGCCGACCCAACGCCTAGACAAAGAATAAGGCACAAGCGGAAGCAATAAATAAACAAACCCGGACAATAATAATATGAGTCAAGGATAGCCATGCACCAATCATTATAACAGAAAATAAATACACATTTTATATTACTATTAAAACCATTTATACACTATTTACAGGTACAACAAAAAGATACAAACAGTCAGCAGCTACTCGGTCAAAAAGGAGTAAGTAACTAGGGAAGTCAAGCTAAAACTCGGGGAGAGGGCTGCAGTCCAAAAAGTAACGGCCCTCCTTACTAGCTATGGACACTGGGTGACCCTGAGGCTCCCAATCAGGGTCATATGACTCGGCGGAATCATTTGACATCTCATCGGAGGCATCCTCACTGGACCTTGACTCCTTCGACTCTATGGCCTGTGCTTGCTCAACCTCAGAGTCCAGCTCCAACTCTGGGTCAAGGTAAAGCTTGAACCCCTCCTCGTCTGATTCTAACTCCGCAACCTTTTCGTCCTTCTCTACGTCCTGCTCCATGGCCTCGGGCTCATCCTCATCCATCGGCTCGGGATCCTTTGCTAGTACATCGGGCCCTTTATCCATCTCCTCCTCCTGCATAGCCCACTCGGGTGTGATCTGGGGATCGATCACTTCACCATCAGCTATAATTAGCTGCATCAACCCAACATCATAGACCGGGATATCAAAGGTCCTGAGGGGCTCTCCCTCATTCCCATAGGCATCCCGGTAGCACCATGCCACGTACTCCTGCAACTGGTAAAAGTACTCTCCTACATCCACAAGTACTACTGATCGATACCTCACAAAAGCCTTCCCATTTCCTGAGGGATAGGTACTGGTATATTGCCGGATATGCATAGGGATCCCAAAAAGAGGCGGTGGTCTCTCCATCCTTACGGCTAGGAGTCTGAAAAGTTTCGGTTTATACAACCGTGAGACGAATCTTAGCGAGTTCAACCCCTAAACCCAGGCTAGGCTAGCATGCAATCTCCTGACCAGAAATAAACACTCAACAGCATAATACAACAATAATCACACAAGTCTCTAACCTTGCAGGTTAGACAGTTCAGTATATAATAATCACAGCACATACATGGCACGCATAGTCATACGTACGCCAAACACATGCTCATGCTCTTCAGTGTTCATATTGGTTGCCATACACCGCGTCTCACACACTCGCACGCTTGTCCATGCATTTTTATGCATGCAAATGTCTTCCACATGTCATATGCATTTCCCGGCCCACTGGTCCACACTGACACACTAGCAATTGCTCAATTTATTAATATTTATTACGACTCGAGTCATAAATATTCACAGCTCGGTGTGTCTAGCCTACTTCAAAGTGCATGAGGCGCAGCACTGATCTAGCCCAGTGTCTCTAACCTGCTTCAAAGTGCGTAAGGCGCAACACTGATCTCCTTACGAACCAGAGCCTACTTCAATGTGCATGAGGATGGTCGTCTTCCGGACATATCGGGCATTGTCCTGCGTCAAAGTGCATAAGGACGGTATCGACTCGAAGGTCACGACCCGAAGGTCTATAGGTGATCACACAACCAATTATTATCTGAACCTCGCGTAACATGCTTCAGGGTATTTTAGGTGATCACATGCTCATGGCAGGTACGCATTCTCGCACAAATTTTGCCACATGCCTCACTCTTGGCATACATAATGCGTGTCCATGTTATGCAGTACAATGCACCACGAGCATCAGTATAATTCAAGCACTCAATGTCACAACACGTGTTCAATTGGCCCAATTAATACTGCGTGGTCTAACGTGCGATTCATAAATCAACAATTAATTTAAAGCCGATCATTGGTCAATCGCACTCCACGTTAATCGGCCACACAAACATGCGACATGTTAGTACACAATCAATTACAATTAAGCACAATTTACGTACAATCAGTCAACTCAGATATACCCGGCAATTTTACCAACGAGCTCCTAAATTGACCATTTAGTCCAATTATCCTCCTCAATTAATTCTCATTGCTCCACTAAATTTTTTTCGATAATAATTTCTACCAATCAGTACACTAATTTCTCTCAGCATGTACTAGTATTCCTAAACCAGTCCAGAAAATGCACTATCAGTCCTAGTCCAGGTTTAAGAATTTTACTTACTTAATCCAATGTCACGACGATGAGGAACGACGGCCGATTACTGGTGAACAGTTGAACCAGCGGCGGCGTTCCCGGCGGCAATGTACGGACGGCGGTGTACGGACCGTACGGATGTCGTATGGACACCATATGTATGGCGACGTACAGACATCAGAAATGTCACAGTGGTAGCAGCTCGGCTGATCGGGCTCTAGCGCGGTGGCGGTGAAGCTCCGGCACGGCGGCGGTGATGATCCAGGAGGGAAAAAGGAAAGGAAAGAGAAAGAAAGAGAGAGAAAGGGGTCGGGTGAGGGTGACGGTGAGGCTAGGGATTGGGGTGGTTGACGGCGAGGCATAATGGGCGGCGGCGGCGCTCCGGCGGCCGGCGGTGAGCTCCTACAAGACTTGGCCATGAGAGAAAAGAGAGAGAGAGAGAGATTTTCGGGAGGAGAGAGAGAGTTCTAGCCAGATGGGGGTGAGAGGAGAGAGAATCAGGTCCAAGCTGGTCAAATATTAGGGGTTAGGGGCGCCAAGTGTTGTCGATCCGTGCAAATGACCAAAACGCCCTTAATCTAATGGTCTTTATTTATCCTTATCCAAAAATTGAAGGGCAAAATGGTCTTTGGTCCTCATTATAGATGCTTATCCAAAATAATTAATACCTTAATAAATTTCTAAAAATTCGGAACTGAAAATGGCCCAGGGGCAAAATGGTCATTTTTCCGGTCATGGGTTGAAATTCTATTTTTCACCCATACCAACCCCAAATGTGCGTGGCCAATATAATGTAGTGTCAGAATCGTGAAATTAGTCACGCAAGCCCTTGAAAATCCACGTCGAAGCTAAAGGGCAACATTGTCAATTTTTCCAATTTCTGTCGAAATTCTAATTTTTGGCCATACTAACTCCAAACACGCGTGGCCAGCACACTATGACGCCAGATTCCCAAAATTAGTCTCTTAAGCCCTCGAAAATTGACATCGAAATCCGAGCCCAATTTCGTGATCAAAATTTGCTAAACTTTCAATTTTAGGGTCTCTTACTAACGGGCGGCTGTTTAAAGGTTACGCGTATAGACCTAGGGTTATTCGTATCGTGATGGTCTCGATCATTGAGAGAATGAAAAATTATTACCAGTTCTAAAGGTCACGATTGTTCAGTTCAAGTTCAGGACTGGTTGGCCACGTGTACTTTCGGTCTTGCAGAATCACCTGCGTCCCTATTGTATATTGTTGGCTTTGGCCAAACCAAATCCATTACTCTTTCCTAAGATCGACCTATGTTAGCGCAAAATATTCCCTCAGCGACTCTCGTGATCTTTGTTCGTTTCGCGATAGGGTCCCCGGTCTACGTTCCGTTTTCTAGTTAGTCATACCCCATTGGTTAGTATCCCGAAAGTGATTAGCTCTGGGCGAGACTTACTAAAATGAAATGCGAAACAATATTAGTTTTATTGATCCCGAAATTACATCGAAATTCGGGCCGTTACAAGCACAATCAAATAATCAGATAAATTAGAATATACACCTGATTTTCTTCCCAAAGGTGATAAATGCGAAAGATATCCTACCAGAAATGCCAAAAATATACCCGCCAAAATTTGAATTACGGACGTACCTTTCTTTTGAGTCTGAAATGGGTATTTAGACGGGGAACATTTGAATCTGAAAAATTCCTGTCTCACGAATACTTCAAGAAAATGGATAAGTAATGCATAATTTATTTCTAATATACTCAAATGAAGACTTATTAAAAGGTTTTGTAAATATATCAGCTAATTGATTCTTAGAATCAATTAATTGAATATTCACATCACCGTTCTGAACATGATCTCTGATGAAGTGATGCTTGATTTCAATATGTTTAGCACGTGAATGAAGAATTGGGTTCTTGGTCAAATTGATAGCACTTGTGTTGTCACATTTGATTGCAATACTTGAATCTTCATTAGCAAGGTCTCACAACTGTTGCTTCATCCATAAAATATGTGCACAACAACTTCCCAAAGCTGCATATTCTGCTTCTACTGTAAAAAGTGCAACTGTGTTTTGTTTCTTTGAGTACCAGGACACCAACATATTTCCAAGTAGTTGACATGTATCTGTAGTACTTTTCCTGTCCACTTTACATCTAGCTAAATTAGCATCTGAATAACCAATAAGAGTAAAATCTGATTATTTAGAATACCAAAGACCTAACATTGGATAAGTTCTAATGTATTTTATTATTCTTTTAAAAAGATGTGATTCTCTTGGGTCAGATTGAAATCTTACACACATACAGACACTAAACAATATGTTAGGTCTAGATGCAATAAGATACAACAATGATCCTATTATGCTTTTATATACCTTCTGATCAACCTTTTTACCATTTTAATCTTTGTCCAATTTGGATGAATGAGACATATGAGTGTCTGTTTTCTTGCAATTCTACAATCCAAACTTCTTGACAATCTCCTTTGCATATTTCTCTTGGCAAATGAATGTACTATCTTTGATTTGTTTCACTTGTAGGCCGAGAAAGAATGTCAATTCGCTCATCATACTCGTCTCGAATTCTTTCTGCATATTCTTGGAAAATTCTTTACAAAGTAGTTCGTTAGAGGATCCAAAAATGATATTATCAACATAGATTTGAACAAGTAAAAAATCCTTACCTTTTCTCTTAATAAACAAGGTTGTATCAACCTTACCTTTTGCGAAGTTATTTTGCAGAAGGAAGTTACTTAACCTCTCATACCAAGCACGAGGTGCTTGTTTTAGACCATAAAGAGCCTTTTTGAGTTTATAGACATAATCAGTTTTCTTTGGCTCTTCAAAACCGGGTGGTTGTTCTACATATACTTCTTCTTTGATATAGCCATTCAGGAAGGCACTTTTCACATCAATATGAAACAATTTAAAGTCATTAAAACAAGTATAAGCTAATAGTAGCCTAATGTCTTCTAACCTGGCAACTGGTGTATAGGTTTCATCGTAATCTATGTCTTCTTCTTGAGAGTAACATTTTGTTACCAATCTTGTTTTGTTTCTTGTGACTTTCTCTTTGTCATCTAGTTTGTTTCTGAATACCTATTTTGTTCCAATTACTTGATGATTTTTGGGTCTTGGCACAAGTTCCCATACTTTATTGATTTTGAATTGTCGAAGTTCCTCCTACATAGCTTCGATCCAGCTTTCATCTGATAACGTTTCACCAACTTCTTTTGGTTCTATTTCTAATATCAATGCCAAGTTGCTGATGTTCTCTTTGTGTTTAGATCTAGTCTTGATGCCATCTTTTATTTCTCCAATAATAAGGTTCTTTGGATGACTAGATTTATGTTTCCAGTTTTTGTCAAATCTTTCCTTCTGAATATCATCAGACTCTGAAGGTTCTGATTGAGTTTAGATTGTATCTTCTTTTTCTTCTTCTACAAATTCAACGATCTTTGGAGATTCTTGTTGAGCTTCAGATAACTCTTGAATATTGGAAGATGGTTCAAATTCATCTTTGTGAGTCTGAATATTTTCATCAAACCTTACATTTATTATTTCTTTCATAGTCTGAGAATTCTTGTTGAAGACTTTATATGCTTTACTTGTAGTAGAGTATCCAAGGAAAAATCCTTCATCTATTTTCTCATCAAACTTACTAGAACGATCATTTGGATTTTTGAGTATAAAGCATTTACAACCAAATACTCGAAAATATGAAATATTGGGTTTTCTATATTTGTAAAGCTCATAGGGGGTTTTCTCAATAAAGGGTCTAAGAAAAACTCTGTTAATGATATGACAAGCTGTAAAAACTGCATCTGCCCAAAAATGAAAATGAATCTTGCTTTCAATCAAAAGAGTTCTTGCCATTTCTTGCAAAGAACGATTTTTCCTTTTCACAATACTATTTTGTTCTGGTGTGTAATGAGTAAAAAAATTATGTTGAAAGCCATTTTTCTCACAGAAATTTGAAAAACTTTGATTTTCAAATTTTCCCTCATGATCAGTTTTAATGCAAGAAATGGTATAGCCCTTTTTCATTTTGAACTCTTCTTGCAAATTTTGAAAAATATGAAAATGCTTTATTTTTATGAGTAAGGAAGAACACCCAAGTAAATCTTGTGAAGTCATCAACAATAACTAAACAATATTTCTTACCACCAATACTTTGTGTTCTGATTGGTCCAAATAGATGCATATGAAGAAGCTGCAAAGCGTGATTAGTGGAAACATGATGTATAGACTTAAAAGAGCTTCTTACTTGTTTTCCTAGAGTGCAGGCATTGCATAACTCTATTTTCTTGTATTTCAAATTTGGCAAACCTCGAACCAATTTCTTGTTTGAGATTTGTTTCATACTGATGTGCCCCAATTTTCTGTGTCATAGATCTTCATCTTCTTTGATTGAGATCAAGCAATAAGTAGAGTTTGGATTGACATCTAGAAGATAAATATTGCCATGTCTTTTACCAGTGAATGTATGAGAATAATCCTTGCTTATTCCTGAGCATGTATCTTCTTGAAAGTTGATTTTGAAACCTGAATCAATCACATAGTTGGCTTATGTTTATCAAGTTGTAGTTGAGTCCTTTTACCAATGACACATAATTGATTTTGAGTCCTCCAATTTCAACCGTTCCTTTGTTAACTATCTTTTCTTTGTTATTTCCTCCAAAGGAAACTTTTCCACCATTCAGGCTTTGTAGTTTAACAAAAATGCTTAGATCTCCTGTCATATGTCTAGAACATCCACTGTCAAGGTACCACTTTCTTTTTCTCTTTGTGGTAACTTGCAAAAATCATAATTTCTCATGCTTTCTTTGGTACCCAAATTTATTTGGATCCTTGAGAGTTAGTATAGGCTGTCTTAACAAAGTTTCTTCGAATAGGTCTCCAGACCTTAGGACATTCATTCTCAAAATGCTGTGGATCTCCACATTTTGAGCATTTAAGTGCATTTCAACTAATGGGTTTGATAAAATTCCTTTTAAAATGATTTTTATAAACTTATCGAGGAGATCTTTGCTTTAATCTCTCCTTGACTTTTGGAAAATCAATAAAACTGTCACCTTCCTTTACAAATTCGAGACTAGATTTGTTGTAGTAAGGAATTTGTGTAGAAAGAATATGTTTCAAGGTTTCTGAACCATTTGAAAACTTGGAAGTAATTTCTGAAACTTCCTTCACAATAGTATTTTCTTTGGAAAGAAAATCTCGACTTTCCTTGACTTGATGAAATTCTTTTTGAAGGAATTGTGAAACATCCTGTTGTCTCAGTGATGAAATTTCTCTTTTTAAAGAAGAGATTCTTTTAAGAACAGTCCTAAATTCAAAGCATAATTCATCAATATAATTTGATACTTCAATAGGCATTTTAGGATGCTTTACCTCAATATCAACTTTAGTATCAGAATCTGAATCTGAGTCTGACTTAGCCATCAGATAGAAGTTTGAGATATTTTCGTCACTGTCTTCATATTCTGTATTACTCTAGATTTCTGCTTTTAATGCCTTCTTTGCTTTCTCAATTTTGGTCTTCTTTTTCAGAAGTGGACAATTTGACTTGATATGTCCACGTTTCCTACAATGAAAGCATATTACTTCCTTTGACTTTTTTGTTTCATCGAGAGCCTTCTTCTTCTCAAAAGGCTTCTTTCCTTTGAGATTTCTTTCTTTGATTTTCATCTTCTTATACTTCTTTATGAAGAGAGCTAGTTCTTCATTGTCAACATCTTCATCTTCAGAATCTGCATCATGAAAATCAATATTAGATTTTAATACAATTGACTTTTTACATTTGGATTCATTTTCCTCTGGATTCATTTTCCTCATTCAGTTTTTCAGTCTCATATGATTGAAGAGTTCCGATTAGCTCATTCACTGATAGAGGCATGATCCTTTGAGTTTCTCGAAGAGATGTTTTGATATTATTCCACTGTTTCGTCAGTCCTCTCAGAAGTTTGTTGACTTTCATCGCATCTAGGATAGGTTGTCCTTGATATGCAAGACCATTTGCTATGTTAGCAAATCTGTCATACATATCAACAACTAATTCTTCAAGCTTCATTTTGAAGGATTTGTATTGACCAAGCAGTAGATTGATTTGAGTTTCCTTGGTTCGATCTGTTACTTTATAAGTAATGTAAAGGGTATCCTAGATATTCTTAACTGATTCACAAGAAATCAATTTTTTTATATTCAATAGGTGGCAGAGCACAATAGAAAGAATAAATTGCTTTAGAATCTAAGGCTTCTCTTTTTGATATTTCAATTTGAGATGATGAAGGATTTGCTGGCATGCTTTCTTCCGTCTTTTCCTTTGAATCAGAAGGTCTTGGTCTAACTCCTCTGATGATGACATCCTATTGCATGTGATCAATTGGCTTTATGAATGCCTTCATCTTATTCTTCTAGATACTATATTTATTGCCATCGAAATAAGGTGGTCTGTTGTTGGTTTGTCCTTTAATAAGACCTGAAGCACTCAAGCTAGCCATATAGATCGTTAGCACAGAAGTAAAACACTTCAATGCACGAGCAACCTGCCCTGATACCAATTGATGTAGCTAGCAATGATCACCTAGAAGGGGGTGAATAGGTGATCTTAAACAATTTTTATCAATTTAAGCGGAAATGAATGAATACAGTTGAGTTTGAATAAAATTCAGATTCAAAACAGTTTATATAGACCGTGCTCTTGATGTGTAGTACGTAAAGTAAGAGATAATGGTTAGAAAAACTGCACACAAGTTTATAGTGGTTCGGCTTATAGCAAGCTTACGTCCACTCTCCCACGTTAACAGTCTACTAGCTGGATTTTATTATATAATTAAGAGGAATTACAAATTCTGAGTGACAGCACTTTTGTGTATGATAGGACTCTTTATTTCACACAATCACTCTTACAAGATATTCCTCAAGATCTTAATGTTTGGCTCAAGAAAGATAAGAGAAAAGATCGGAATATGCTCAGAATTTGGATTTGTTGATTCTCGATTTCGTCACTTCGTTCTGCTTATCGTAGATCTCCTTTTATACTCTTCTACTACTAAACTAGCCGTTGGACAGTCTTCAGAGGATCATCTTCCAATCTTTTTCTTGAACAGATTTGTATAAAATGGATTAAGTAGCCATTGGTTGACAAAGTTTGAATCTCGCTGATTCTGGTTGTCCATACAATCAGAATCTTGGTTTTCATAAGTAGAGCTTTATCCGTTGTAATGTATTCTTGTCATAATGTTTGATTATTAATCAATTAGATTGAGATTGAGTCAATCAAAACCTTCCTTTTGTGAAATCGATGTCAGATCACTAGTTGTTGTGATTCCTTATGAATGAGTTTTGCTTATGCATATGAAAAACTTCAGCGTTTGAGAAATTTCAGCGTCTGCGTTTGCATAATTACTGTGTCTGAAGAATTTCTAATTAAGAGTTTGATTCAGCGTAAGTCTTCAAAAAAATCTAAATATTTCAAGATTAGAGTTTGAATGATTTTTATGGCAAAGTCTGAATATCTTATATCTGAGTCTGAACTTTTAATCATGAGTCTGAATTTTGAGTTTGAACTTTTAGTTCTGAAAACTTGTAAAGTCTGATAATTCATTCTGAATTTCCAAAATAGATTAACTTGGTATGGAATGCATGTCAGATTTACAAGATAAACATAGAAAATTTTGTCAGCTTCAAAATCCATTAGGAGTTTTTCTTAACAGTAGTAACTCCCCGCATGATTGAACCTATTTCAGAATTGGGCTAAAAGACAAAGTACTGGGCCTTCAAGGCAACCCTAGAATGGAACAAAATCAGTGGGCCCACTTCGTCTCTCATGTAAAGGTCTAGAGACTTGCTTTACAAATTCAACTCTCTCTCTCTCTCTCTCTCTCTCTCTCTCTCTCTCTCTCTCTCTCTCTCTCTCCAGAGAGAACATGGAGCTTGAATTTGAGTGCTTAAGGTAGGAGGGAAAGAAGAAATGTCACGCTACTTAATGAACAGGGGGTTCTTCGTAGCTATACTTTATATCGACTTGGGGTGGACACATTTTAGCTAATTGAAGTTTTTATTGATTAGGTAACTTAGCTTTCAGCTTAATTTTCCATTGCATGGTGAGAGCAATAGGACGAAGACCCCATGGTATCTAATAAAGCTTAATATTGCGAATGAAGGAAACGGCCACAGTAGGATTCTTGACTCCTACTATGTTGCTTGTCTACGTAGAATAAGCAATTGATCCCTTGAGATTTTGCTTTTGACCTCCACTTTCTTGAACCCTAAGTTATTTCTTTTGGCTTTGGATATACCCCCAGTGACTAACGAAATTGTTAAGCTTCTTATATAGATAACAATTTTGATATATGGCGCGCATTTGTACGTAATTGATAATGAGTCAGCCCATGTCATGTGAACCAAGTCCCGAAAATGAGCGCTTTGAGTGACCACACAAAATAATGGCTATGTGGAGATAGATCTTCCTTATGAATAATATTATATGGCATTGCCCATATCATATGGAATTCGGGATGTGATAAACTCCCCTCACCCAAGGAAATTGGCAAGGTGTTTTGGAAAAGAAGGTAGTAATTTGATTATTATTGTTTATTGACAGACGTAATATGGTGTCTAAGTATATTAGTGAGGATGCAGATAGTGACAAATCTAGAATTAAGTTGGAGAGGATTCATGTCCAAATATCAGTATTTTATCATCTATAAAGTCAACAAATCATTTGCACTAGAACAAAAACCAACTACAACACGAGTCATTCATAAGAACAATAGTTAGCAATATTCACAAGAACAACAGTTCTTTTGTTTTTCCTTGATGCAAAAGAGAATCAAAATCCAAAAAGTTGCAGCAATCCAAAACATAAAGGAAAAATTTCAAATAAGAGCTTGAAGTTGCCAAATCATCTCAAATAAGGACTTTTGGTTGGCCGGCCAACATGTGACTATTCCGGTAGTCAGAGAAGGGGTATTTTAGTCAAAAAAATTCTAAGAATATTTCCTTAATTTTTTTTTTTTTTTTTTACTTTCCTTTTTTCTTTTTTCCTTTTCCCTCCCCTAGCCATCGCTGCACCTTGTCGATGGCTGGCGGAGGTCGCCAAGCCCAGGTGAGGGCATTTATCGCCAGATCTGGCAAGGGTAACCCTTGCCCTTGCTTATCCAGCTTTGGGTGACTCTCACCTGATGTTGGTGAGGGCAAATCTTGCTTGAGTCTAGTGACCTCCGGCGGCCATCGATGAGGATGATAATGGCCGACGGAGGAAAGAGAGAAAAAGAAAAAAGAAAAAGATAAGGAAAAGAAAAAATAGAAAAAAGGAAAAAAGAAAGAAAAAAATAGGGAAAAAATTAGAAAAAGTAAAGGATGAAAATGCCTTTTGACCAGCGAGGTAAAGTTATTCTTTGAGACTGATATTGCCACTTTAGGTCTTTATTTGAAATAAAGTCCATTTTAGGCACTTATTTGAGAAAACAAAGACAATTCAGGCTCTTATTTAAAACAATATCAACTTAGGCCCTTATTTGAGAAAAATGAGGACACTTTAAGTCCTCATTTGAAATTTCCCAAAAATAAAAGAGTACCATTGGGCTAACGGTCGTCCAGCCATATATTCCAAATTTAGCAGTACGGTCCTTGTTGTCTTATTTTGGCCAATATTTTCTGCTTAAAAAATTAGGGTTTAGGTTACATGCAAATAAGTTTACAATACTCACTTTAAACCAAAAAAGAACAGTGATATTGTGCGTGTTTTATGTCAATCAAATAGGAGTGTCACTTGGTGTAACATGTACACAAAAAGACCTACCGATGAGAAGAAACTAACTGGCTAAGGGAGTACGTAAAATGTAATAATACTTTTGTTAAGCTTGTTACGTTATCCTTATGGTAAAACTTGGGTGATGTGGATAAGGAGTGTCATAGGCTTTTGGGTCAATATGAAAACCGCCCCTACCTAATTAAAGACCCATTGTATGCACAAACTATGTTCATTCATTTTTAGCTACAGACCAAGAAATGTGCTTTACATAATTGAAGATGCATTCCATTCTTTGGCAGAGAATATGCAAATGTAACGGTCACGTGCCTAACCTACATCCTAATTGCCTAGCCGAAATCAAATGGTCAACACTTGCATTCATTATATCCCATCACATGCCTCTCTCTCTCTCTCTCTCTCTCTAACAACACATTCTGCCTGAAACAAGGAACCCCTGAAACATCGCATCGTGCATTCATGGACTCAAATCTTCATAGAACCCCTAAAACCAGAACTCTCTTCCTCTTCCTCTTCCACCTCTTCTTCTTCAGACTCGGACGACATTGTTAGGTGTTGTCCATAGATGCACATGCTTTTCCGTAAATAAATTGGACTTTGTTGCAACAATATCAAATCGCAAAAGTAAGTAGGTGCTGCGAATGCGGCAACTGTTTAGTATGGACAGTATAATGGTTCCGCATAATTCGTTAGGTGGTGATCGAACGACTTCAACAAACAACTCCCAGAAGCATTGTGGAATCTGACTTCCCCAACAGTTTCTGATCATTAGTGGGCCGTTGTATTTATCAATTTGTCTAGGATCTCAGCATGTGAGCTCAGCAACAATGGTGGGGGGAGGATCTAAATTTTTATTGCATTTGCTAAATTGTAGATCTCGTCATTCCCTCTTACCTATTCTTTCAATGATTACGAGACGAATCATTGCAATCCTAAACAAGACTTCGAAAAGAGAATGATTTCTTATCCATTGACCGCCCTTGTCTTAGGGTTGTGGTAGCGTACTACGAATACATTAAATATTAGGATTACATAGAATGAGGAAATATTCAAAGGTTCATCACATTAAAGAGACGGGTTTATCACATGGGGTTGATACCGGTTGCAGCAATAATCCATGGCACTCATGTGTGTTCTTGCACATGACTCGACCCTAATTTTTTCTGTTTGAATCAAGTGTGTAAAGACCAAGAATCCACCGATGAGGACGCCACGATCTTGCCACCATCTTACATCTTGACCATTCTTAAGTGAAGATTAATGATCACATCTCCCGTATCTCTTTTCAACACCAGCAAGTTAATCAAGTACATGAACTTGTCCATTGATAGGTCCCTGTTGATTGCATTCGAAAGAAAAGTTATTCTTTAGGAAAGATTCATTCCACTGTGGCTATTATACCACCATTTAATTATTATTTCGATAGCGGTGGCTTGACTTGTAAACAGGCTCATCCATGACCGTCGCCACGCATCTTCCATTTTAAGTGTTGAATTTTTACGGGTTGACTTATTGCACATAAGTAGAAATAATCTACAAATTATACTTAAGGATCCAATCACAGTTTTGGCAAGAGCCAAATATTGTTTAGGTACATAGAAATCTCTCTATCTCTCCTAATCAAGTCGATCACTTTCTCGAAAACTAAAAATAAAAATCGTGAATATTCCATAAATTTGGTGGGGTTGGGGGGCCACATAACTGTTACAGTTTAAATGAC
This sequence comes from Syzygium aromaticum, assembly GCA_024500025.1. Taxonomy (NCBI): domain Eukaryota; kingdom Viridiplantae; phylum Streptophyta; class Magnoliopsida; order Myrtales; family Myrtaceae; genus Syzygium; species Syzygium aromaticum. Next base: position 109,606 of record CM044892.1, read on the forward strand.
GCAATTCGTTCAACTAACCAAATCAAATCAAACGAATATATGTATATCTAGATGATGCTGGCTTGCTTTATGGCAACATTATTGGCTGAAATGAGATGCCTTGAAGGAGAAGTCGACATTGGTATTCGGCCATGTGGAAGCATGAGAAAGCGAGAAAAGAAAATCACTCTTCGTTCACGACCGAAACAAGAAGAAAAGGTCGTCAAGAACCCATTATAATATTCTTTGGAGTTGACAAATAGTGGCTGCTGCACATGCATCGTGGTCTTGGACGAGAAATAAGCAGCCTATAACATGGCCTCTCAACCATACATGCCTATGATTGGGCTTTCCACTTATTAACTCCTTATCTCGTGGCGATAATGACTATATGCAGATTTGAAGTTCACACAATTTGACGGGTATGAAGTGCTCGACATGTCATAATTCAACTTAGAACGAGCCTGAGGTCTATCGTGGTTCTGCTTTAAGAATAAATACGTCAAGTGTTCACATTCGCCCAGCATCAAATGTTTTTTAGGCATCAATCTTTGTCATTCGACAAAGACTTTTAGTCAAGAGTTTTACTGCGTTTTCATGATAGCGGTTAGTCATCGGTGGTTAACTTTTTTTTGGGGGTATTTGACTCAGTATTAGTCATTGTCCAGGCGCTTCAATCACGCTTAATTTCGGCTAAGCATCTCCGGGATACATGTCGTTGAATATACATATAGCGTGAAGCAGGATGCAGCAAACGTCCAAAGGATGAAGCGATATAAACGACAATTTTCGGAGGTAATGAATGCGATCGAAGAATTTGGACTAAACATATGAAATTGAAAACGTTGAGGAGAAATTACCAAAGACTTTATTAACATGGAGGTTAGTGGGGGCCACGCCATTTTGGGGGCGGCCGGGCCAAGCGGTATTTCCTCCGTTTTATCCTCCACCTGTCACGTCGCTCCCCACGTTCCCCTCAAGCCCTTCTCATTTTGCCCACAACATTATATTAATTTATTGAGCTTCAAGTCTATTATATTAGAATACCAAGAGTCTATTGTATTATTTTTCAGTTTCGTTTCAGTTTGTTGTTGTAAGCCGGAAAGTCAGCATCATAACTGACGCCGTTAATTCTTCCCTCTCAAATCACGGGAGACCAAAGAGCCGGGGCCATATATGGACGAGCAAACAACGTTTTATATATACATACTTATTTATTTTCGTTCCCCTGGATATCGATTTGCCTTGGACATGCAATCCTTAAAGACGTGTAGTTGATTCCAAGCAATTTGTTCTAATTGAGACTCGAATGCATGACCACCAAGTCTTTCAATACACGGATCGGTGCTGAGTCTAAACCAACATGACCAACATTTTGTAAACAAATATTTGCTTTAGGGAAAACAAACATTGCCCTCCTTACCAAAAAAAAGAAAAAAACATTGCCCTAATTACTAGATGTCGATTTATGACGAATCAATTCCAATGTTTTTGCGAATTCTATCTTAAGTAAATTCGCGTTTGAATTTAAAAAGATACGAATTACATACCTTCTCACAAGTCTCACGTTTAATGTTTGTGTAACTAGATCTGAAAGCACTTGCAAATCAATGGCCATTGCCATAATTGGCGTGAGATGGAGATAAAATTGTACATATTCCAACTCGAAGTATGTAATTAAATGCGGTGACAAATGATATTTCAAGAAAAGGATGACCAAGGAAATGACACCGAGGGCATGGAAAGACAGGCATGGTACCAAGAAAACGGCGGAATGTTTTGGTTTGCCGAGGCAATAAGTTGACGGTCTTCAATCAATCTCTTCATTTCCCTTTGGCAACATATTCAATTGTTTTGTTTTTGTCTATAACTATAACTACAAAACATTGACGTTCTCTTCCTTCAAAAGCAACCCACCATGGCCATGTGCCCTTTTGCATTCTCTTTATTCTACTATAAAGAATGTCATAAGATGAACCGTATAACAACGTTTGCATTCCAAAGGCGTTCAACTTCAGGCATCAAACCCATCCAAAAATTCCAAATTGGGAGCCTTATAATGTGGGATAAGATTACATTCATTCTGTCACTCCTCAATCAACTCAAAAAATAGCGTCAAATGACGAGTCTCGTTGCATTTTTTCTTGCTCATTGTCTCCTAATACAGATCAAAAGTAATCGCGCTCCTTCCGTAATCAAGCCTTAATTTTCGGAATATATTTAAGTAAACGGATTGGCCTTTTAATTCTCGTTTCAACCCTAGAAGTAGTGAATTTTCATTGGATGGAAAAGCAAGGAGCATGACCTTCTCCACGAGAGAGAGAGAGAGAGAGAGAGAGATGAGTATACTCGGAGTCGTCCCTCGGGCGAAACTGTCAAATCTCTCATCATCATGGTCCCCCACCAAAGTGCCATATTCTTCCAAGTGTTTGAATACATTTGAGACATTCACATGTCGATTTACGAAGATGGTCCAATGAGAACGCTTTGTACACAAAGTGTGAAAATTAAGCCTTAGAGACCTTTTGCCAACCATGCGATGTTTAGTCTTGACAAATGCCTCATATAGACATATCAAAAAAATAAAATAAAATCAGAAGGCTTGTGTAATTAATCTTTTTCGCAATTTGGGATTCTTCGGACGTATCGAATTCTCTCCTACGTTATTTGTGCTATTATTATATCAAGTTTAAGTATAAGGGCGATCGTAATCCGATCAACGACCCATTAACATTGCAACCAGAAAGTCCTCTAAGAAAAGGGGCATTTCGGCCAAACTGCTCAATTATCCAATCTCTCCCCAATCACAGGCTAAGCATTTTTTTATTATTATTTTTGTTTCTGTTTGGCCTTTCTTCCTTTTCAAATTTTAATTTGGAACAAAACTCAATTTCCCCTATAAATGCCCCCTATTCCATTGCGTTTCACCTCACCAACGCCACAACGCACAACACCACCTTCACTCCAAGAACACTCACCCTTCAACCGGTCTCTCTCTCTCTCTCTCTCAAAAAGCCCAAGAAGATGGCCGAACTCATCTTTAACACCTGTCTGAATTATCTTGTACTTGCCCTCGGCATCATCATGTTGTTGTCCGAATCGCCATCACCAGCAGACGCAGCTTCAGTTGAGTACAACGTGGTCTCTCTTGGCGCGAAAGCCGATGGCAAGACTGACTCCAGCAAGGCCTTCGTGAGCGCATGGGCGTCGGCTTGCGGGTCGACGAGCGCCGCCACCGTCTACGTGCCACAGGGCCAGTTCTTTGTGCAGTCCGCCTCCTTCAATGGGCCATGCAAGAACTCGGCCATCACGGTGCAAATCGACGGCACTCTCATTGCGCCTTCCGACTACAACGTGAACGGGAATGTGGGGAACTGGATCATAATCAGGGACGTGAAGGGGGTGTCCGTGCTTGGGGGAACCCTCGACGGGCAAGGCACGGGCTTCTGGGCTTGCAAGCTCTCCGACAAGAGCTGCCCTTCCGGTGCTACGGTATGTGTACATAACTACACAACCACGAACATGCGCACGATTCTTCTTCATCCACATTTTCATCGTCATCCTCATAAACTGATTTGAACTTATGGAGTTCATTTCATCAAACAGCAGTTATCATAATATGGTTTTTGCGTCATTTCGCTCGAAAAGTTGAGTGCTTGTGGGTTTGGTTATCTATTAAGTGCATATTACATTGCATAAATCATGGGAGGCTACACAATAGACAACTCACGGCTTTTCCTCGAACATAATTTCGGAAATGCAATAATGTAAGATTAAATAAAAGCCTATTCCTTATTACCATTTTCAACTTCAATATTTAAATACTATAGCACATAGAATTTGGTGTTTCTTCTTCTTCTTCGGCCAACCTTTTTAGGTCCGATGCACGGGCGAGCTCAAACCAACTCTCCTCCGTCACCAAAAATAAAGAAAAGAGTGCGTTAAAGAAAAAGAAGTAAGAGAAAAAGAAAATATTTTAAGATCCTGGATATCATGAGAAGCAATTAAGCCCTTTGGGGGCGTTTCAGTTTCTCGTCGCTTGCTTGTATTAATGTCAACGATCCGTATTCTTGTTTAAGAAACTCGAATGGGGCCACATGTCACCCTCTGTTCCCAAGCCTGAGCCATGTGATACCCAATGCCCCCGATCACGGATAACCAACATAATAATTAATGATCGGATTTTTGTATTATAATTGAATATTAAGACAGTTAAGTGTTTTGTGTAACACGGTGGTTGATTAGTGTTCATTTTGGTGTTGGTGGGTGCAGAACTTGGAAATCAGCAACTCCCAAAACGTATTGGTGAGCGGACTCAGCTCCCTCAACAGCCAGATGTTCCACATCGTCATCAACGAATGCCAGAACGTTAAGATGCAAGGCGTGAAGGTGTCAGCCTCCGGAACCAGCCCCAACACCGACGGCATCCATGTTGGCACCTCCACCGGCGTCACCATCCTCAACTCCAAGATCGGGACAGGTGACGACTGTGTCTCCATTGGCCCCGGGAGCAACAATCTCTGGATCGAAAACGTTGCTTGCGGACCCGGACATGGCATCAGGTATTTAGTTGGTTGTTTTACCATCATATTACCCTATACGGATATATATACTATCTCCCGCCAAATTTAGTATTGTTCATTAGTTGAATCGGAAAGTTACACTTCTATGTGGTTGATTTTCAGCATTGGGAGCCTGGGCAAGGATCAACAAGAGGATGGCGTCCAAAACGTGACGGTTAAGACGGTCACGTTCACCGGCACGCAAAATGGAGTTAGGATCAAGTCGTGGGCCAGGCCGAGCAATAGCTACGCCAGGAACATCCTCTTCCAGCACGTCATCATGAACAATGTCCAAAACCCGATCATTATCGATCAGAATTACTGCCCCGACTCCGGTTGCCCTAATCAAGTAAAAGCTCCCTCCTTACCAAATTCCATGAGTCAAGGGAAATTGATAGGCAGTTCATATTAAAAATGTTAAGGTGGATATCTAGATATTCTTTTATTGATCAAGTTCTCATTTCTCTGCTAATAGGCTTCGGGCGTAAAAGTGAGCGACGTGACGTACCAAGACATCCACGGGACATCAGCGACCGAGGTGGCCGTAAACTTTGACTGCAGTTCAGAGTACCCGTGCACCGGAATAACGATGCAAGACGTGAAGCTAACCTACGGGAGCCAAGTGGCCACAGCATCTTGTGCCCATGCTGGGGGCACAGCTTCGGGCGTGGAACAGCCCTCCAGTTGCTTGTAGTTGTCCCCAAATAAAGGGAAAAAAAAGATAGCAACTCTAATCTTAATTAGGGTTGGTGAAGTTTGTCATACTTTTTTAGTCATGTGAGTCCTAATATTTGACTTAGGACCAGAGGAAAATAGGTAGTAGGAAACAGACTGTCCAGTCGATAACACAAATTGGGTGCTTGAGCCTGTGGCGTGTCCTAGCTCACATTATTATGGGCTGGACTCATGGAGCCTGGCCTTGCAACTAAATTCTATTAGTCCAATATTGGAAGTGTTCTCTTTACGTCACAGACGTTGAAATGAATTCGGCTTGCCAGAGTCCGATTCTTATCCATTCAACTGATTTTCATCGTACAAATATTTCCTTTCATTAAGAAATAGCGACGCTTATTAATTACCCATTTCAAATCTAACCACTGTACGTAATAAGGAACCCTCAAAATTTCTGAGGCTGCGTTTGGTCGTCCGGATTTCTAAATAGGATAGAACTGGATATGATAGGATAAAAAATCTTAGAACTTTTTTATCCTATCCATTGTTTGGTGAACTGCAGATTTAAACTTGGATATTTTCATATCCTATCCTATCTAGTATTTGGTGAACTGTAGATTTAAGGTCGGATATTCTCATGCATAATTATACTTAAAAAAACAGAAACATTAGGCAAGTACAAACCGACAGATTAGATTATAGAAAAATCATCCAAAACAATATATCTTTTTTAAATCGACATATTTTCACAAAATCTCACAAAATCAATCTATTATTCGCAATGTATGCAATATGCATAAAGAACCAAAGCAAAAGGAAATTTTCGAAGTAATAGCCCAAATATCTACTTTCAAAAATTTGCGCATGCCTGAATTTAAATCAAGATAGCTTCAAAATTTCCCCACAGGGTCTCTATACAAGTGAAACAATCAAATCATGATTGATGTAAGAAATATCTGCAAACGTGATGTTCTATTCATCATCGTAGTAATCAACTCAACTTTGTCGAATTATGTACATCAGTCTCTTTTCCCTTTTAAAAGTGACATCGTGCATGCTAATATGGGATGAGTCAATTAAGACTAACATGCGAGCATTAGAGATATGAAAAATATTTGACATTTAGATTATATATGTCATGTTTAGGGTAAGTTGCACACGGAAAAGTAACCAAAAGATTCGAGTATAGTCATGAGACATGGTTTTAAGATTTTGTGGAAGAAAAGTCTCTTCTAAAAAGCAACAAAAGCATCACCTAAAAAGGCATGATGACTAAACATCAAGAGAGCACTCCGTCATAAATTCAAGATAAATCACCGGAAAAGTTTGTTTCATTATATTGAATTTGAACACCATATGAGACAAACTTCAGTAGAATAAAAGACACTATTAAGTTCAGGATGCATCATGTACTTGAAGGTCCCGAACAAGACTCAATATGACTACAGAGGGACTACACAAGAAATAAGACCTTCAAAAAACGTGTGATTCCAATAAATAGCAAAAAGAACATTGCTCAATATTGTTAATTGTCATAAATCAACAAAGGGACTACACAAGAGACTTATTACTTATAAACAAAATTAGGTACAACTTGCCCCTTTCAACTCGCACAAATCCACTGTGACTTATCGCGCCAAGAACATTACTCATTCTCTTCTATCATCTCTTGGAGAAGCAGTTCCACAAATGCCTTCCTGTCGTCTCCTTGAAATCCGAAAAAAAAGATGAATATTCTCAGGATCCTTCACAATTTTTCTGCATAGTTTATTTCTATCCATAGTACCTAGAGACATTTGAAGAAGCTCCTCATTAATTTTTCTCTTGTCATTATCCAAATCTTTAGCATGTCCGATGTGGGTAGCAATCACCTCCATCCTCTAATTAGCTTTTTCCAAAAAAGAGCCAAACGTGCTTGCAATGTCAACTAACCCAGTAACCCATTTATCACTTGCTTTAGCACTTTTTCTTCTCGAAGGATCAGAAACATTTTGTGTTTGAGAAGATGATAGTGGTGGTAAGTTTTGACTTACACCATTAGTTGCCATGCCATCATGATTCTCACATTCTTCATTATTTACAGTCGCATGAGCTTCTGAAGGGTCTTCACTGAGATTTCCCTTGGCACGGTCTTTTCCAAATACGGTTGCTAGTCGATCATATTGGGGGACGGACTTCCCTCTCAAAGAAGCAACTCTTGGATAGGTTTACAAAGAAAATATAATGTTTTGTTAAAAAAGAAACATGTAGTAAAGAAGAAAAAAATGAGAAGAAGTGACACAAACCTTGCAATATTTTAGCCAACTATCCTCCGAATGAATATCAACACAATGCTTTTCATGATCCCACCCAAAGCCACTTTGATCCTTCAAGTCATATATATGATTGTACAACTTTTTTAAGTTTTTCATCTTCAACTCTATGTGAGGATTACCTTTGATGCCAAAACTAGGGAACTTTTCTTCAAACCACTTCTCTAACATAGTCATATAACCACTCTTGAAATCGTTAGCGGCTTTCATTCCTCATGCACTAGTTCTTCAAGACCATCTAGAAGTGAATTTTCTTTATCTATTGTCCATACACGTTGGTCTCTCTTTGTTCCCCTTCCTTGAGTTTGACTGAAATTTCTACCTTCCATTCCTAAACATCTCATTTAATTTTAGAAAATTTAATGATAGAGGATAGTGCAATAGAGAAAATTTAATGATAGAGACAGTGTAGTACCAAAAATTTAAAATGATAAAGCCATAATTCAAACATTGCATAAGAAATATATCTCAATAATGACTAACCAGCACCATATTACACGTCTAATAGAAATGGAAAAAAAAATAAAATCTTACAACACAAGTCTTGCAACAATGGGAAACAAATGATTTTTTTAAAATAATGTCAAATCATGCATCTCCTCCATGTCCTCGACTTGCATTCCACTCATTAAACATCTACACTACCAAATTTTGCTTCCATGTCGTCCAATGATCCGACGGCTCGACAACATCAATTGTTTCCACATCTTCAATGATGTTAGCAACTTCATCTAACTATGCCTCAATTGGATCAATAGCCATTTCTCTTCTTATCAAGTTGTGTATAAGGCAACAAGTTATGATTATTTGACCTTGCGTTCTAAGTGGATAAAAAGATGGACTCCTAAGAATAGCCCACCGTAACTTAAGTAGACCGAAGCATCTTTCTATGACATTTCTAGCTTGAGAATGCTTCATGTTGAAGTACTCCTCAGGGGAATTTGGTGTACAACCTTTTGTCCACTCAGATAGGTGGTATCGAGTACCTCTATAAGGAGTAAAAAAGTCATCCCCATTTGTGTATCCAGCATCTACAAGATAATAATTACCTAATAACAAATGATAACATTATTAATTGTCTTAGAATTGTTAAAACCTACATGACAAAGAAAGCAGCATATTGATAAAGGCTTATCTTACCAACGGGAATCTTCAGACCATTGGGTTTAACTAAAGCATCTCGAAGTATTCTAGAATCCGCTGTTAAGCCTTCCCATCCAGGTAAAACATAAATGAATCTCATGTCACGTGAGCAAACTCCTAACACATTGGTCAATACCTCACCCTTTCTATTTCGGTACCTTGGTTATCAACCTCCGGAACACATACCCTAATGTATGTGCCATCTAATGCTCTTAAGCAACCCTAGAAACACGAAATTAATGAAATAACCTTATCCTTAAAGTATTAAATTAATCTATGTAATAGCATAGCGAACATACCTTAAATCATTTCCATCTCTTGTCGGTACATTCCTCTGGAACTGGTTCAGGTGAGATAAGAAGCACACTATGCATTCTATTCACTGCACTCAATACTAAGTTAAACTACCTACTTATTGTCTCTCTAGACCTTATAAATCTAAACTTGATGACACGATTTTTCACCTGATGGGCAAGTATACATAGGGACATTGCCATTTGTTCTTCTTTAGTTACAAGTCCATCTTCTTTTAACCCACCAATTGTATGTGCCAACTCACATAGTAGAGTAAATGTACATCTATCCATCCTAAGTTGTTCCACACAATTCAAGTCACTGCTATTAATAAGGTAGTTAAGGTGATCTAATCGAGCTTGGCTTCTAACAAATGTCCGATTCTTCAATATATGCTTACGGTAGTGCCTTTCAGTAGCAGTAGACACCACAATCATATACATCATATACAAAAGCAACATTTGTAGGTCCATCTCCTCTAATATTAGAATGCTAAAAATTTCCTCTCTATCATCGTGATCCATTTCTAATAAGGAAAAAAAAACAATAACATTAGGCAAATATAAACTGATAGGTTAGATAATAGTAAAATAAAAAATAATATCTTTTCAAATCAACAGATTTTCGCAGAATATATCCGAATCAATCTATGGTTATTACTAGAAATACACAAATGCAAAGGAAAGAAACTAACGTTAATAAGAGCAATGCAACCGCAATTTTGTATCTTCTACTCTTTTGCTATACACAAACCCAAAGGAAACAAACTAAAGTTAAAATACACAAACACAAAGAAAAAAGACAACGCGACAGGCAGCCCCAATTTCCCAATTTTGTATCTTCTACTCTTTTGCTATGCAACCCCAAAGATTCCTTTTGAATAATTGACATCATTCTCAAAGCCACATTATAGTAAACGAATAAGCACTGATCTTCTCATTAATTCAATTTGAAACCAAAAAATCCCTGCAAAAATTTGAAATCGCTGTCTTGTTTTTCCAACCCAAAAGAAACCCCAAAGCTTTGAGACACCAATCGCCAATGAAGACAAAACATCAGTGTACCGAGACATACATTACACTACACATATGACATGGAGACATCCATCAATGTTTATTCAATTCCTATACCTAGTCATCGTGCTTCTGGATTTTCTATCAGAAGGACCTTTTGTCAACTAAGAACCATCGAAGAATCAACAAAAAGTTGTGGGAAGCAAGATCCGACCAAAAAATATAGTGAAGCACAAGTCACTTTTGTAAGATTACATATGCAATAGATGATAGAAACCCATCATGGATAGTTATTTAAAGACATTTGTAATCAGAAGAAATTAAAAATCCTCCAACCCATCACTAGTTGAATTGCCGTCCTCTACAACACTAACGTGGTCATGGATATACTGCTCTCCAATTTTTCATCTTTTCCACTATGAGAAAAGGTCCCAAAAATGCAAGTTCTCCAATCAACTAGCAAAAAAGCCAATGGAATGGCAATTCTAACTAATAAATTTCACTTCCAAGGACAAGTTCTCCAATCAACCAGCAAAAAAGCCAATGGAACTACAATTCTTACAACTAAAATTTCACTTCGAAGAACAAGGGCTCCAATCAACCAGCAAAAAAGCCAATGGAATCGCAATTACTGCTCTCCAATTTTTCATTCTTTTCCACTATAAAAAGGGGTCCCAGAAATGCAAGTTCTCCAATCAACTAGCAAAAAAGCCAATGGAATCGCAATTCTAACTAATGACATTTCACTTCCAAGAACAAGTTCTCCAATCAACCAGCAAAAAAGCCAATGGAACCGCTACTGAAATTTCACTTCGAAGAACAAGGGCTCCAATAAAAGCCAATGGAATCGCAATTGTGACCTACGTAAGCCCAAAACATTTTGGAAAACAATCTACAGCCAACCTCGAGCCTACTCTAGAATTCATATTAGTGAGAGAGAACATGGTTATTAACCTTCGCGAATCCGAAAAATATGATGCTTCAACTCTTTCATTGCTTCCGTAAAGCTTCGACATGAATCGGAGAGCTACTGAGAAAAATACTTCAACTTTGCTGTGGAAGAGTCGCATGGGTGAATGGATTCTAAGAATAGTTTTTATATTACGGATAAGAGAAATCCTATCTAACCCTATCCCACCCCTCCCTTAGATTTTTTTAATCCGGGCTATATTGCCCTTATAGCCGACCTTATCCTATCCTTGACAGTTACCAAATACATTATAGGATAAAACATGTCATATCCTGATTTTTATCCCAACGACCAAACACAACCTTAGGATATATAAATGACGACACATAAATTAATATTTAAGATAAAAAAATAATATTTGCATTTTAAATTTTGAAATGTTCAAAATTTTGGCTGGAAAGTTAACAAACAACTTTTTGCTTTCAAAATATCAAAACAAACGGGTAGCACCTCAAATAATTATTTATTGGGTTTCAGAGGACAGTGACTCTTTAAGCCCTCTTCATATGCAAAGATTGGTGGTGCTACAAAACTATTGCCACGGGGAAAGCTTGTGCGGTTGTCATCAGACATTCCAAGACAAGACATTGTTTATAACTTGATAATTAGCTGCTCTTAATGGACATGCTACTAGAGTTTTTATCTACTACTTCGGAAAAAACAACTAGTAAATAGTTTATCTTGAACGCCCAAACCTTATTATTATTTTTTTGGTGCTCTATATGTTCTCTTTCAATTTGTGTATTGGTATAGACAAAGACTGATATTTAGTATTGCATTCGATTTCCATATTTTCTGTTGGGTTTTGACTTTCAAATTGATAACAATGGTATTTTGGACCATGCACATTTATTTTAGGGGTTTTTTGAAGGGGGACTATAAAAAAGATGTCTTGCACAACGCATCTCTAACCCTAGCCTTCACATTCTCTCCCTTCTTTGTTTTTTCTATATTTTTGTTTGATCATTAGATCTTGTAGCTCACAAAGTGGTTTTTTGAGCTTTCCGATTGCACTCGTTGTTGAAGATAGTGAAACCCCTCTTTCTCCTCATGGGTTTTTCCGTTTTGGGTTTTCACATATATCTTGTGTCTCGTGTGGTTTGACTTTTTGCTTTTGTCCTTGCTATTTGAGCTTTTCGATTTGTGTATCTCTTGGTGTTGTTCCGCAACTGTTGACACCTAAATTTTACTAATCATTTAGTCGTAATTTGCATAGAAAATTAGCGATTAATTTTTAACCCCTAAACAAAAATATTTAAATTGCATAACATATAGTTTATGTTCATTTTAATTTAATCGCATTTTTCATTGGACCGGTGATGGCGAACGAGCTTAAATTTCATCAAATGGGACTCGGTTCGCTTGGAAAGGCAATGGCCGAAAATCACGAGTCAAATAGGTTTGGTCGTTTTAATTTGAGCTTAATTCAGCCCATTATGTTCAATTAAATTAAAACTCAAGTTAATTCAGCCCGCTTAGGAATTAAATAAAATCAGAAATTAGATTAAGGCCTAAGCCCAAGTCTAAGCCCATTAGGACTAGAGAGCTCATCTAATTGACCTAGGTTAGTATTATATAAGCATGTTTAGGTCAGAATTTTAAGGGGACAACACATAATTCAGATCTGATTTTTAGAGAAAGGCAAGTGTGAGAGAGAAAGTGACGTCGCGCACCACCACCGGGGGCACGCCGCACGCCGCCGCACCGCCGTCGTCGCGCCTCAACCGCCCGCCGACGTCGCTGCCTTCCGCTAACGCTGCTGCCGATGATGTGATCAGCCGGTTCAAGCGGCTGAACCGGCTGATCGGCGACTTCCTCCAGCGATACAGAACTTGCGGCAACACTCATTGGCATCTTCACATCACTGTGGTGGCCGGTTTCTTGTTAAACGACCGCCGGATCACATCTCTTGACTTGATTCTTCATTACTAGTCAACTAGTGTCAGATCGAATCGATTCTCACTATATTTTATGTAATCTATTATCATAGGTCGGCCGAGCTTTCCGAGACTTCTCCGTGTTGTTTTTGATCTGAATACGGAGGCCGGATCGCTCAATTTCGTGCCGGAGCATCGTTAAACAAGGTAAGCGCACTTGGACTTTGTTCTGTAAAATCGTGTACATAGAAACCAGTATGCTTGAGATGCCGATTTCAGCTCGTTAATGTCAAAATCTTGTGAAGTGATGAACTAGAGAATCGTAAAGCACGTCTTAAGCTTTGATTTGATATATCATATGCCTCAATCGGACCTGATTTGCTATGTCAAAACTATTTCGGAAGTTAGGATCAGAATTTGGAATATGATGTTGAAGTCTGTTATGATAATGTTCTGACTGATGTTGTGCTATTCCATGATTTTTATGATTTTCTATGATCATTTTTTGAAAAAACTTTCTTCACGAAAATTGTAGATCACATCATTTTCTGTTCACCATAAAATTTTCATAAAATTCCAAGCCTGTTAGCATGATACGATCTGCAACGTCATATATGCACGAATCTGATGACAGATTAGTTCCAGATTGACCTTCGTGTGTTCTTCAATTTTCATAAATTTGTGTGTTCGAAATCTGAAAAAGTTTTCTTCATGAAAGTTCATACTAAGATCGAGATCTTTCCATTGATACTAATTTAATCAAAATCGGAGGTCATTTGGATTTTCAAAAGGAATTTTCACAATCTGATCAGTATCTGTATCCAGATCTGATTTTCATTTCTTTAGAATTCAGAAGATGTTTTTCCGAAATTGATAAAGTTGGAGATTATCTGCAAATTAGGTGATTGAACATTATCCTATATTTTTCAGAATATTTAATTTCCTAATTTACATGTTTTGAATATTTCATGAATATCATGTGGATATTTAGATATCTTAGGATAATGTTTGATATATCCGCAATATTTGAAAATATTCAAAATTAGGAATCGTTCCTAATTTAGCAACGTATCTGGACGACTATCTGATCTTATTCCTAATGTACGATATGCGGCGATACGGAAAATTATTATCCTATCCATAATCACTTGGATATGATAATGATCTTTATTTGCTTTCCAAATTTAAACGATCAACTTTCCGTCAATATCTATAACCCTATAGATATGACCGATAGTTCGATTTTTGTGCCTAATTCGAGTTTGAAACAAATTTGGCGGATCGCGTGGACGATTTGAATGTGGTTGCTATCCTTGTCTTTTTTTATTATTTGCTTTTATTTAAACAGAAAATTCAAAAAATATCAGTTAGGATTTGAATTTGAGTTTTGCATGTTTAGGGAACCCTAAATATATCTAGAAGATAGAGTAATTATTTAATTTAAATTAGGACTTGAGATAATCTATTTCCTAGTTTAAATTAAGCAATATTCTAATCTTATTAGATTATTTAGGTTATTTTTTAATTCCGAATTTTCATGAAATCCCCAAAATAAGAATGAATTGCTTTGTGGTAGATTAGGATAGATTGCATTCTTAATTTAAGTAATTTATTATTTCAAATTTTAACAAAAATCCCAAAAATAAGTCATGTTAGGATATGTTAAGTCATCATAGGTTGCATGTTATTTTAGGCATATTTTTATTCCGAATTTCATTAGAAAATATCAAAAATAAATCATTTACCCGTCATCAGAATTAGGTCACATCGTCGCATGACATATAGTTTGCATGCTAGGTTGCATTAATTGCATGTCATTTTTGCATGTCATTGCATATAGATTAGATTTCATTTAAATAAGTGAAAATCAAAAGAGAAATTGAGTGAATTGCTTGTTAATTAGAAATCATATTAGGATGTTAATGTGATTTTCTAGCTAACAATGCATATGCTTGCGTTGCTTCCAGGTAAGTAATTCTTCCAAACTTGTAATTTATTTAATGCTTTCCTGAGTGTTAAATTGGTGGTTTGCGTACCCGCATGAATACCTCACATGTTAATAATTAAGTTGAAATGGATCCAAACTGCATGCCAAAATATTTTTGAAAAGAAAAGGTACCGAAAGGGCGTTAGACTAGATCTAGCGTAATCAAGTCCCCGGGCTTAGAATCTCTGGTTCGTAGGAATAAAACATATCTCCCTATGTTTTATTTAGGTTTCTAATCGACCTACCGTAAATTGATTAGTGGCGACTCCAAGCATAAAAATATTTGCATGTTAAAGACTTAAATCCTAAGTTGCGAATTGGTAGGGCTTGGGAGGGTCCGAGTTAAGATTAGTCTTAATAATCCATTAGCCCGAAAAATGAAAATTTTTTAAGTTGCGACAGCTTGGCGACTCCACTGGGAATTAGAGTTAAAACTCTTAGTGGACTTAGGCCAATTTTTCATTTCAAAAATAATTTTTGTTTGGCAGCGAGGATTCCAGGTACGTCCCTAACATTTTAGGTGTTAAATGTTCTTGCAGAATGGGAGGTATAAGGGGAGGCGTGATTGTTAACCCTTGTTTTGCAGGGAGATGTTCGGATATATGGTTTAATTTATGCACGAAGCGTTGTTTGATATAACCTACTGTGCATGCCTTACATTTACACTACACCGCACACACTACCCGTTGCCGGACCTGGGCGGCATAGGTTTAGGATGGTACTGAGCTAGTGGATACCCCAACCAAAATCATGTGGTACGGGTCGCCCTCCTCGGTCCCGAAATTTTCTTTTATGGTGTCATTGAATACCCACCACAGTTGCGATCTTTGCAACCCGGGTCGGCTCTTTGACTAAGTCGGAATCAGGGGAATCCTAGCCTAACCACCACCATGACTGGTTTAGCTTGGTAATCCTCTCGTCTCCACTTTGCAAGCTAGAGTCTAGGTAGAAATCGAACCTCACATTCCATGCACATGTCTATGTGATTGCCATTACCCTACCCGGTGAAGTAAGTTTTCTCAACCTTTTTCTCGCGCTTTATTTATGTTTCGTACATGTGGTCGGTCTATGATAGGTCTAAGTCGATCGTAATTTTTGAAAGTAATAATCATTGAATTTATTTTCAAAGGGAAAGAAAAAGAAAAAATAAAGCTTTAAAAAAATTACTTTCAATTCTTATCATTATTTTCCTGGGTCTGTCATAAGTCATTATTTCCTAAGAAATTTGCCACCATTTTCACAAATACATGGAATAATGAAAAATGTCATGAAAAATGGGAATAAAAAGAGACGGTTAGACCAATGTCATGGATCGGCGTGTGATTTTGCTTGACACTTATGTATGCCTGTTTCATGCAAATTAGGTAATTACGGACCGATCACGATCACCTATTCGTACACGGTCGAGAGCCAGAATGGCCGATTAAACCGACTTGCAAGAGCGTGTTGTTGGTATGGAAGACCAGATGAAGCAACGCGTCATCGCAATGCAGTAGATGTCCGCTGAAATTAAGACTCTTCGGTCGATCCCCGTTCCAACATCCCTCGAGGCATCAGCTCCAAAGCATAAAGGTGGAAAGAATGTTGATCTTAAGGAAGATGACGATATGCCTGAATTGGAAGATGACCCCGTCCAGATCATCGTCAACAAAGACAAACCAAATGAACGAGTCAACAAACTCGAAGAGAGAGTGAAGCAGCTGGAGGGTTCACAGGATTCACCCTCGATTGATCTGTCCCTATACTTACAGATCAAAATCCCAAAGAAGTTCAAGATGCCAGACTTTGACAAGTACAATGGCACCACATGCCCAAAAGCCCACTTGCAGCTCTATCACGTGCAAATGACCTCGTACGTTGACAACGAGCTCCTGATGATCCATGCATTCCAAGCGAGCTTGACCGGCCCTGCTCTGAACTGGTACCTCATGAAGAAGATAAATGGCCTCAAAACTTGGAAGGAAGCTAGTGAGGCATTCTTGAAGCAATACAGGTTTATAACGGACATTACTCCCACCCGCGATGACCTCGAACGTGCTCAGATGAAAAAGACTGAGTTCTTCAAAGACTATGCTATTAGATGGAGGAATTTAGCCGCTCAGGTTGTCCCAGAACCTATTGATAGTGAGCTAAAGAGGATGTTCATCAAGACTCCCGTTCGAGTACCGTAATCGAATGGTGGCCATTCCGGCTGACAACTTCAACCAACTCATCCCCATAGGCAAACAGATCGAGATAGGGCTGAAAGATGGGTGGTTTGTCGAGCTGTCCTCGTCGACCAAAAGATTTAGTGCAAGGAAAGAGAAGGAACCAGCAACTGAAGTGAATGTGACTTATAACCAACCAACCCGGCGGAATACTAACCCAGCCCCGACAATTCAAGTAGCAGAAGCTCAGCACCAAAACACGGGTCGTCAACCTTTTCAGAGGAGAAATAACAGAAGGCAATTCACCCCTCTCCCCGGATCGTTGTCTCAAGTATTGGCAGTGCTCCGGAAGAAAGGCTTGCTCTCTGCCGAGCCAAAACGGCCTAATCCTGAGCAGTTTTATAACTACGACCCATCAAAGAAATGCGATTATCACATGGGCGAATCGGGACACTCAACCGACGATTGCTCTATCCTCAAGCATCGAATCCAGAACCTCCTAGACACGAAGGCTTTCTCGTTCCAACCCGTTAAGCCGAATGTTCAGAGCAACCCGCTCCCTGATCACGCGGGTAATATAAATGCCATATTCTGTTTCGATGCTGGTCGAATCAAGAACGTCAAGGTATACACTACTGAGGTCTATGGTGAGTTGGTGAAAGCCGGTTATTACCCGAGTAATGAAGTTCTTTCCCTGGCCATCATGAGAGAAAGAATCTCAGGGATGGTACAGGCTGGGTTGATCGTTTATGCCGACCACATCGGCATCGTCTCTACTATCTCCGAGGTCGTCATTAACTGGGACGAAGAGTTTGCTACGCTGAACACCGGGAAGGACAAGCTCGACCCTTTGCCGGAAGACATGCCTCCGCTCGAAGACGCGACTCATGATGAAGGGATCATAACAAACACGCCCGCAGCTGATGAAGGGATAGTGATCGAGATACCTCAATCGTATGAATACTCGGATGATAAGGCAGTCCCTTGGTCCTACAGTCTCGATGTTGACTTAGTCACCAGATCTGGACGTGCCTATGGCCAAGCAAATGCTCAACCTGCAAAGCCTGTCACTGATGAAGAAGCTAAAGAATTCCTGGCCGTCATCAAGGCTAGTGAATACAACATAGTTGAGCAGTTGTGCAAGATGCCTACGCAAATCTCTCTGCTTGAACTCCTCCAGACGTCTGTCAAATATCAAAAGGCCCTGATGAAAGTGTTAAGTGAAGTCTACGTGCCTGAGACGATTGATCATGAGAAACTAGAAGAGTTTGTGGGTTCCATACTCCTCAAAGACCTTATAGCCTTTTCGGATGAAGAATTCCCTATAGAAGACAGAGGACATACCAAAGCTCTGTATATTTCCGTCAAATACAAGGCCTCACACGTAGCCCGGATACTTATTGATAACGGTTCGGCCTTGAACATCTATCCTTTTGCAACTTTACACCGCCTCAAGATAGATCCTTCTAGGATAAATGCTGCGAAGACCACCGTACGAGCCTTTGACGGAACGAAGAAAGAAGTAATGGGAGAAATCCCCCTTGACATACAGATAATACCAACAGTGTTCAACGTCCTATTTCAAGTCATGGACATTCCCACTGCATTCAACTTTCTGCTGGGTCGTCCATGGATTCATACTGCTGGAGCTGTGCCGTCCAGTCTACATCAGAAAGTGAAGTTCGTGGTGGAGAGGAAATTAGTCACAGTACACGGTGAAGAAGAGCACCCAATTTATCATGCAATGGCTATCCCCTATGTCGAGCCGGACTGCAAAATTGAATCGAGCCATCAGTCGCTTGAGCTTGTATCGACCATTCATGCGTCTAGAGGATCATCGCCGCCAGTTCCTGAGGTGTCAAATGCTGCAGTAATGGTTGGAAGAGTAATGGTATCTCAGGGCTTCATCCCGGGCGAAGGCCTTGGCAGAGATGGTCAAGGTATCAGCCGACCGGTCGAAGCCTCTCAAAGACCCCGTACTTCTGGATTGGGGTACCAGGGATCAACTGTGCCGAACAATGAGAGACGTGGATATAGTCGAGGTCGAGGTCAAGGAGTTGAGCAGAATAGACAGCAATCCAATGAAGGGCCGAATGATGGAGAACGTGGGCGTGGTAGGTTGCCTCCACACATTCGCACTACATTCCCAGGCCCTGCAAGAATGATGCATGAAGAGAAGGAAGTGATGGATACTTTGGGGCAACCGAGTGGCAAGTTCGACTATTATGTGAAGTACTCAGCACCTCCGAGTTTCTATGTTGATCCCCGTGACATTGTCCCCGACGGATGGGGAGGTATGGATGATCCAACACCTCAAATGACAGGAGATTCTGATGATACAATAGAAGGAATTACTGCCCTGTTCGATGATGTCTTCATTTGAGCTATCGAAAAAGGACCGTTAGAGAGAATGGGCACTGGCCCACAAGAGTAAAACCTTTACTTTTTCGCACACTCCCTCGTATGGGAGTTTTTACTGCTTTTTAGGATTTGCCCCATCTTGGGTGCTGCTTTCCGTTCTCGTTTCTAGGACTTGGTTGTTGCAATTTCCATTCAATAAATGTAATTCATTTCGAAATGATCAATGAAATTACAAGTTATTTTCAGTTTTTTGAGGGCATGTTGAGGTACATCAAACCAGCCCGGTGATGATATCCAACCGATAAAAGAAAAATATAGTCCAAGGAGAATTCTGAGGCCTGGGCTTTTTCATGCTCCCTCGCGTTAAAATTTTTTCGAAAAGAATTTTAAAAAAAAACATAAATTACAAAAAAAAAATGCAATGTTTAGCCCTGTTTGTCCTTCTGAATCCCTTACTTTATGTTTCAGAGATAATCTTGTGACACGTGAGGGTATGTGAATGGTCTAACATCATAAATTATATGCAACCGAGATTGATCCCAATGATGCCGGCAAACTTGATGATTCCTTGGACCTTCAGCGTGATCTTGAGCATCATGAAAGACCTAAAGTCCTGACAGTAGACCAAACTGTCATCGTTAACCCGAGTGACTCCGGAGAAACTAAAGAGGTAAAAATAGGAGCAATTCTGCCTGAGAGTGAGACGCAACGCCCAATCCAGTTGCCGCATGAGTAGGTAAGTCTTTCAACCATAAAGTACGTCAAAGACACTTCAAGGTAAATGATCTAGTCCAAAGGAAGGTACTGCCAGTCTTTCCTATTCCTGGGGGTAAATTTGCCCCAAACTACATTGGTCTATATGTGGTTAAAAAAGGTACTTCCCGAAGGTGCCCTGATTCTTGCAGAAATGGATGGTCGTGAGTTCTCCACTCCTGTTAATTCTAATGCCGTGAAGATGTATTATCTTTGATAAAATCTCACATTTTGCAGCAAAAAATTTCCAAGTGTTTGGTTTTATACTTCCGAATTGCAAACATTTCATTGATGAATAAATGATTTCGATCAATTTCAAGCTATGATGTTTGCATTGGCTTTAATTTCTGCATGGTTTTGTCGGTCTGTATCATTAGCTTCAAAGGGGAAGTCTGTTTAGACAATCTGATAACTCATGTGGAATAAATTGAATGTGTTGAATGAGGTATATCGGGATGATGAAAGGCAAGCCAGATTCTATACACAGTCCCATGCATTAATCCCTAGTGAGTTGAGTTGAAAAAATTCCATGTCTGCAAGGTAAAGAGTTATCTCGCAAAAGGTACGACGACCGAGATGACAAGAGGTATTTCATTTCTCTATCTCAAACACTACAGTTTATCCATTGTTTCACCACTTTGAGCCTAAATACTTGGAGAAATTCATTCAAATTACCCCTGTCAAGAACCACCCCACATTGGGGCAAACTGGAGGTAAATCAGTATCATAAGGTGAAAAATGAATTGAAATTTTCTTGCTCTCACTTGCATCAATCTTCGAGTGTTGCTTTTTCAGATGAATTCACACGAAAGTTCAAGTGCCTTAGGATGACGAAGAGCATTTCTTTCTCTATCTTATACACATTTTATCCTTTGCTAAGCCCAATTGAGCCTACAATTTCATTTCTTAAACCCAGTTGGTAATCATCCCCCACACTGGGGCAAGGCAAAAGTCGTCATTGTCTACACAGCATATCCGAAGTGTCGATAGAAGACAAAAGACGAGGAGCTTCTGAGTTCAAGCAGCAAGTCAATCAGTCAGATTAGCTGGCCAGTGTTTACGTTGTAAGCAACATGTATTAAATATCAAAAAAAAAAAAAAAAAAGAGAAGAAAGGCCAAGAAAAAGCAGTGTGCTTGATAAAAGCAAGGCCAATGCCCAACAAAAAATGTGTCAGGATATGACATATCAAAATCATCCCCAGTAGAGCAGCAATCCTACAAGTCTCAAAGGAATCAAGTGATGAACTCTCGAAGCTAATGGAACATCTACCGATGAGATAATCCCTGGTGAAGAAGAAGACCGGTGACAATGCCAAGATGATCACCAACTTATTCACCCCAATTATACACATTTTGAGCCTAATGATCCATTCATTCTCAACCCATGAGCCTAGCCTACATTACGTCCCTTACAAAGTCTCTTCAGATTAGGGCACTTGAACTAACGTACTGTTTCAGATGCTTATAAGCTTAGCTCGAAGAAGTGCGAGCAAGTCTGTTTCTATCTCATTTTGCAGGGTTCTTGACTTGTAAGCTCGAAGATGATTACGAAGGATATTCTTTCAATAGCCTTGACTCGAAGAGTCCCTTTTGCTAAGCCATTGACCAAGCCATGTTACATTCCTAGCAAAGACCTCTCAGATTGGTAAGGTTGTACCGCTTGCGAGAATACTCGGACCTTTGTCCATATGATGATGGTGAGATAGAGAGATTCTCATAAATCAGTTTTTTTCAATGAGAATGAGTGAAAGACCTTTCGGACTGAAAGTCCCTCATTCGACATTTTCAAGATACCCGCTTGTGAATTCGGATTGTCTTGTCATGATTTGTCTCCAGTGAAGTTTGTAATGCCGATTTGATGAAACCATCGTGCATGAAAAACCAGTTGAAATCATAGTACATGTGTATATGTGTTCTTGATAATGCGAATGCATATTACATGTTGCCTAAAACCGTGTCTAGCAGGAGACACACCCTTAAAAGTCGGAGATATCACCAGGTAAGTATATCTCTATCCCTTTGATGTCTATGACTATTTAGGTATTCCCAACCTGTTCGAGTAATCGTCAGGTCCCATATTTGATCTTTTTGTTGCGATCTCTAGATGCCTTTGATGATGTTCAGGTGTCTATTGATCAAGCCATTTTCAGGTACCTCCGATGATGTCCAGGTACTTTATCAAGAAACCCTCGAACATTCGGGCTAGCCCCTTTGTTCACCAAATCACAGATTTTTACACAATCTTGAGAAGATTCCCCCGTGATTCACCTATGGAGATGTATAGGTGAAACGGCTAAATCTTTATAAATATCTATGGAGATGTATAGGTATCTTATAAAGGTCGGAATATTCTCCCCGTCTTGGATGTTCCCCCGCTACTCACCTATGGAGATGTATAGGTGGAGCGGCCAAATCTTTATGAGTACCTATGGAGATGTATAAGTATCTCATAAAGGTCGGAATATTCCTCAACCTCAGGTGTTCCCCCGTAGTTCACTTATGGAGATGTATAGGTGAAGCGGGCAAATCCTTATGAGTATCTATGGAGATGTATAGGTATCTCGTAAGGGTCGGAATATCCTCTTGAGTTCCCCCGTGACGCACCTACGAGTCAAAGATATAGGCGCAACGGCTAAATCTTTATAAATACCTATGGAGATGTATAGGTAGTTTGTAAAAGTCGGAACGTTTTTACATTTTTTTTCGCTACAAACTACTCTCGTGAATCCAGATGATGATTGGATACGTCGAGCTTTCTTCGTGTGTTTTGACTTAATTGCAGATCACCGGAGTTTATCAATAGTGTATCAGGCAAAACCTAAGGGACTGAGCCCAGATATTTGCCGAACAACATACAAGTCAGAGTCATGCCTCGAATTGCATTATCTCGCAACATCATGTAAGCAATTTCAGGTATGTTTTCCATTCATGTCAGCATGCATCATTTCTTATTGCATTTTAAAAAATGGGATTCATAATCCCGACAAAAACAACATTCATTGCATTTGCAGAGTTGAAATTTAGGTATCATTTAGTCTTTAAATGTAACCTCTGCGAGCTCACCTTCAAAGAGGGGCAGTTGTTGACACCTAAATTTTACTAATCATTTAGTCGTAATTTGCATAGAAAATTAGGGATTAATTTTTAACCCTTAAACAAAAATATTTAAATTGCATAACATATAGTTTATGTTCATTTTAATTTAATCGCATTTTGCATCGGACCGGTGATGGCGAACGAGCTTAAATTTCATCGAATGGGACTCGGTTCGCTCGGAAAGGCAAGGGCCAAAAATCACGAGTCAAATAGGTTTGGTCGTTTTAATTTGAGCTTAATTCAGCCTATTATGTTCAATTAAATTAAAACCCAAGTTAATTCAGCCTGCTTAGGAATTAAATAAAATCAGAAATTAGATTAAGGCCTAAGCCCAAGTCTAAGCCCATTAGGACTAGAGAGCCCATCTAATTGACCTAGGTTAGTATTATATAAGCATGTTTAGGTCAGAATTTTGAGGGGACAACACATAATTCAGATTTGATTTTTAGAGAAAGGCAAGTGTGAGAGAGAAAGTGATGTCGCGCACCACCACCGGGGGCACGCCGCACGCCGCCGCACCACCATCGTCGCGCCTCAACCGCCCGCCGACGTCGCTGCCTTCCGCTAACGCTGCTGCCGATGATGTGATCGGCCGGTTCAAGCGGCTGAACCGGTTGATCGGCGACTTTCTCCGGCGATCCAGAACTTGCGGCAACACTCCTTGGCGTCTTCACATCACTGTGGTGGCCGGTTTCTTGTTAAACGATCGCCGGATCACATCTCTTGACTTAATTCTTCATTACTAGTCAACTAGTGCCAGATCGAATCGATTCTCACTATATTTTGTGCAATCTATTATCATAGGTCGGCCGAGCTTTCCGAGACTTCTCCGTGTTGTTTTTGATCTGAATACGAAGGCCGGATCGCTCAATTTCGTGCTGGAGCATTGTTAGACAAGGTAAGCGCACTTGGACTTTGTTCTGTAAAATCGTGTACATAGAAACCAGTATGCTTGAGATGTCGATTTCAGCTTGTTAATGTCAAAATCTTGTGAAGTGATGAACTAGAGAATCGTAAAGCACGTCTTAAGCTTTGATTTGATATATCATATGCCTCAATCGGACCTGATTTGCTATGTCAAAACTATTTTCGAAGTTAGGATCAGAATTTGGAATATGATGTTGAAGTCTGTTCTGATAATGTTCTGACTGATGTTGTGCCGTTCCGTGATTTTTATGATTTTCTATGATCATTTTTTGAAAAAACTTTCTTCACAAAAATTGTAGATCACATCATTGTCTATTCACCATAAAATTTTCATAAAATTCCAAGCGTATTAGCATGATACCATCTGCAATGTCATATATGCATGAATCTGATGACAGATCAGTTCCAGATTGACCTTCGTGTGTTCTTCAATTTTCATAAATTTGTGTGTTCGAAATCTGAAAAAGTTTTCTTCATGAAAGTTCATACTAAGATCGAGATCTTTCCATTGATACTAATTTCATCAAAATCGGAGGTCATTTGGATTTTCAAAAGGAATTTTCACAATCTGATCAGTATCTGTGTCCAGATCTGATTTTCATTCCTTTAGAATTTAGAAGATGTTTCTCCGAAATTGATAAAGTTGGAGATTATCTGCAAATTAGGTGATTGAACATTATCCTATATTTTTCAGAATATTTAATTTCCTAATTTGTATGTTTTGAATATTTTATGAATATCATGTGGATATTTAGATATCTTAGGATAATGTTCGATATATCCGCAATATTTGAAAATATTCAAAATTAGGAATCGTTCCTAATTTAGCATCGTATCTGGACGACTATCTGACCTTATTCCTAAGGTACGATACGCGGCGATACGGAAAATTATTATCCTATCCATAATCATTTGGATACGATAATGTTCTTTATCTGCTTTCCAAATTTGAACGATCAACTTTCCATCAATATCTATAACCCTATAGATATGACCGATAGTTCGATTTTTGTACCTAATCCGAGTTTGAAACAAATTTGGCGGATCGCGTGGACGATTTGAATGTGGTTGCTATCATTGTCTTTTTTTATTATTTGCTTTCCTTTAAACAGAAAATTCAAAAAATATCAGTTAGGATTTGAATTTGAGTTTTGCATGTTTAGGGAACCCTAAATGTATCTAGAAGATAGAGTAATTATTTAATTTAAATTAGGACTTGAGATAATCTATTTCCTAGTTTAAATTAAGCAATATTCTAATCTTATTAGATTATTTAGGTTATTTTTTAATTCCGAATTTTCATGAAAACCCCAAAAAAAGAATGAATTGCTTTATGGTAGATTAGGATAGATTGCATTCTTAATTTAAGTAATTTATTATTTCAAATTTTAACAAAAATCCCAAAAATAAGTCATGTTAGGATATGTTAAGTCATCATAGGTTGCATGTTATTTTAGGCATATTTTTATTCCGAATTTCATTAAAAAATATCAAAAATAAATCATTTACCCGTCATCAGAATTAGGTCACGTCGTCGCATGACATATAGTTTGCATGCTAGGTTGCATTAATTGCATGTCATTTTTGCACGTCATTGCATATAGATTAGATTTCATTTAAATAAGTGAAAATCAAAAGAGAAATTGAGTGAATTGCTTGTTAATTAGAAATCATATTAGGATGTTAGTGTGATTTTCTAGCTAACAATGCAGATGCTTGCGTTGCTTCCAAGTAAGTAATTCTTCCAAACTTGCAATTTATTTGATGCTTTCCTGAGTGTTAAATTGGTGGTTTGCGCACCCGCATGAACACCTCACATGTTAGTAATTAAGTTGAAATAGATCCAAACTGCATGCCAAAAAATTTTTGAAAAGAAAAGGTACCGAAAGGGCGTTAGACTAGATCTAGCGTAATCAAGTCCCCGGGCTTAGAATCTCTGGTTCGTAGGAATAAAACATATCTCCTTATGTTTTATTTAGGTTTCTAATCGACCTACCGTAAATTGATTAGTGGCGACTCCAAGCATAAAAATATTTGCATGTTGAAGACTTAAACCCTAAGTTGCGAATTGGTAGGGCTTGGGAGGGCCCGAGTTAAGATTAGTCTTAATAATCCATTAGCCCGAAAAATAAAAATTTTTTAGGTCACGACAGCAACAAATTGGTATCAAAGCGAAGGAATTTTGGTCTTTTGTTCGAGATGGCATCTATCAAGTTTGAAGTGGCACTCTTCGATAGCCAAAACAATTTTGGGATATGGAGGATCAAGATGAAGGCATTGTTGCGTCGAGAAGGTTCAATTGGAGCCTTAGATGGAAAGTACCCCGATAACATGACTATAGCTGAGATCGAGGAGATGGAAGAGAGGGCGCATAGCACCATCCAATTGTTGCTGTCCGACAAGGGGCTTTGTGAGGTTGATGATGAAGAAACGGTTTCAGGATTGTGGAATAAGCTCAAAAGCCTCTACATGAAGAAATCTCTTACAACAAGATTATTCTTGAAGCAGTGTCTTTACACACTAAAGATGCAAGAAGGTACTCCTATCCAAGAACATCTAGATGAATTCAATAAGATTGTGATGGATATGAAAAATCTAGATTTGAAGCTAGATGATGAAGACCAAGCCCTAATTGTGTTATGCTCACTACCGAGCTCATATGAGAATTTTGTAAATTCTATGCTATATGGGAGGGAATCCATAACTCTTGAGGATGTGAAGGCCTCGTTGAATTTAGTGGAGATGCGTACAAAGTTGAATGCGAGTGGTAGTGGTGATAAAGCAGAAGGCTTAGTTGTTAGGGGAAGGTTGAATTATCGTGATAAGTGCAATAGTAGTAAAGGATGTTCGAAGTCTAGATCAAGCCGAAACAAGAGTAAGGTGGAGTGTTACTATTGTCACAAATTCAGACATTACAAAAATGAGTGTCCTTTGCTCAAGGGTAAGGGGAAGAAGTCGATGGAAAGTTCTAATTCGGCTAGTCTGGTGAAGGATAATGAGTCAGCTGATGCAGACAATGTTCTTACTATTTCGTCTTTGGATTGTCGTGTTGATGACAAATGGATTTTAGATTTAACATGTTCATACCACGTGTCAAAATAGAGATTGGTTCTACACATATGAGAAAGTAAATGGTGGTTCAGTTTTGATGGGCAACAATGTAGTTTGTAGGATTGTGGGTATTGGTATGGTGCGGATAAAATGTCATAACAATATAGTAAGAACTTTGGTAGACATTAGGCACATAACAGATTTGAAGAAGAACCTTATTTCGTTGAGCAGTTTGGATTCCACTAGATGTATGTACACTGGTGGAGGTGGAGTTTTGAAAATTTCAAAGGGCTCCTTGATTGTGATGAGAGGTAACATGAAAAATAGTCTTTATGTCCTACTGGGAAGTACCATTATGGGTTCTTCATATGTATCATCCTCTTCAGAATCTGAGAAATCAATGTTGTAGCATATGCAGTTGGGCCACAAAAGCGAAAGAGGAATGAGTATCTTGAGTAAATGTGGTTTACTTTGTAGGGATCATACCGTCTCACTTGACTTTTGCAAACATTGCTTTTTCGGGAAAAAGTGCAGAGTTAGTTTCAGTACTAGAGTGCACTCGACGAAGGGTACATAGTTGACTATATTTACTCCGATTTATGGGGACCTGCACAAGTTACATCTAAAGGTGGTGCAATTTATCTTTTGACATTTATTGATGACTTTTCTAGGAAAGTCTGGGTTTATTTCCTGAAGCATAAGAATGATGTTTTAGATATGTTTAAGAAGTGGAAGATGTTGATTGAAAATCAAACTAGAAAGAAGATAAAGCGTCTCAAAACAGACAATAATCTTGAGTTTTGCGAAGGTGATTTCAATAAGTACTGTGAAGATTCAGGGATAGTCCGACATCGAACAGTTAGGCACACATCTTAACAAAATGGGGTGGCGGAGCTCATGAACATGACACTTTTAGAGAGAGCTAAGTGCATGCTCTCTAATGCTGGTCTAGGAAAAGATTTATGGGCTGAAGTTGTGAACACAACGTGCTATTTGGTGAATCGTTCTCCTTCAACTACAATGGAATGTAAGACTCCAAATGAAGTATGGTTAGGTAAACATTCCGATTAATCTAATTTGAAAGTTTTTGGATGTCCTGCTTATTATCATGTAAAAGATGGTAAGCTTGAACCTAGAGCCAAGAAATGTATTTTTGTTGGTTATGCAAACGGGGTTAAGGGATACAGGTTATGGTGTTTTGATCCTTGGTAACCAAAGTTTATAATCAAAAGGGATGTTACTTTTGATGAAAATTCCATGCTTGATCAAAGAAAGGTTGTTATTGAGTCTACAGGTATTAAGGAGGAAAATGTTGGGAAAGAGGTGAAGCTTATCGTGGAGCATCTACGAAGAACATTTGAAGATGTTCCTATTCAGCTGGAAAGTGATAGTGAGCAACAAGACTCAGATTCGGTCAAAGATGATGTTGAAGAAGTTGAGCAACCTCAGACCTTGGTTGTAGAGAGAGCTAAACGACAAATTAAGCCTCCCCAAAGATATGGCTTTGCTGATATGGTAGCCTATGCTCTTACAGTTGCTGAAGAGCTTGGCATTGAAGAACCTTCTACATTTTGTGAAACTACCATTTGTTCTAAATTCGAGAAGTGACATGTTGTGATGAATGAAGAAATTGAGTCTCTTCATAAGAATCAAACTTAGGATCTTCTGAAATTGCCTAAGGGCAAAAGAGCTGTTGGAGGCAAGTGGATCTTCAAAAGAAATGACAGAATTCAAGGGAATGAAGATGAAAGATTTAAGGCACATTTGGTAGCGAAGGATTTTAGTCAAAAGGAGGGGATTGACTTCAATAAAATGTTCTCTCTAATTATGAAACATAGTTCCATATGTGTGTTGCTCGCGTTAGTGGCTCTTTATGATCTAAAACTTGAGCAACTTGATGTCAAGATCGCTTTTCTGCATGGCGAGCTTGAAAAGACAATATATATATATATATATGTCTCAACTCGAGAGTTTTGTCATTGAGGGTAAAGAAGATCACATTTGTAGGTTGAAATGCTCTTTATATGGTTTCAAGCAATGGTATAAGAGATTTGATAGCTTTATGTTAAGTCATGGTCACTCACGCAGTGCGCATAACAGTTGTGTATACTATATGAGATTACGTGACGGTTTTTTTTATTTGTTTGTTGCTGTATTTAGATGACATGCTTATTGTAGCAAAGAACATGTTCGAGATACAACGGTTGAAGAGGCAACTGAGCAAGGAGTTTGAGATGAAGGATCTTGAAGCTGTAAAGAAGATTCTAGGTATGAAGATTTGCAGAGATAGATAGGTCGGGAAGGTATACCTTTTGTAGAAGAGGTATATTGAGATAGTGCTTGAGTGCTTTGGCATGAAGAATGCCAAACTGGTAAGTTCTCATGTATGCTATGATTTACACTCATCCATATATTTCCCAAGCTGTTAGTGTTGTGAGCAGGTATATGGCACATCCGGGTAAAGCTCACTGGCAAGTCGTGAAATGGATATTTCGGTACATCCAAGGCACATCGGATGTGGGTTCGGTCTTTGATAGAAGTTGTGATATAGGACATTCGGTCATTGGTTTCGTTGATTCTGACTATATAGGTGATCTTGACAAAAGGAGAACTTTGACAAGTTATGTTTATATGCTTAGCGGTTCCATGGTTAGTTGGAGAGCAATCTTACAAGACATGGTTGCCTTGTCTACCACCGAAGCAGTGTATATGGCAGCGATGGAAGCGGCGGAAGTGGCAAAGGAATCTCTTTGGTTAAAGCGTTTGGTTACAGAACTTGGAGTGAAACAGAAGGGAGCCTCCATTATCTTTTACGATAACTAAAGTGTGATCCAGTTGACCAAGAATGCGATGTATCACAAGAGAACGAAACATGTCGACATCTGGTATCACTTTGTGAGTGATGAGGTTGCTAAGGGTACAATTACAGCGAAGAAAGTATCCACGGCAGATAACCCGATAGATATGTTGACCAAACTAGTTCCTTTGAAAAAGTTCAAGCATTTCTTGGACTTGATTGGCGTTTTCACCATTTGAGTTTCCTAAGTAGAGTTGGTGGCATTTCATCCCTTGTTTCCTACACCGAGTATGCTCACGTAGGCTTAGGGGTGTATGTCGTTAATTTCACTATTTTGGGGTGGCCTTGTGTAGTCACTTTTGATGGTAAGGAGAGAGGTCTTGTGGCATTTGATATATTGCTCTTCTAGAGATTTGAAGTCAAGGTGGAGATTTGTTGGGTTTTGACTTTCAAATTGATGAGAAGGGTATTTTAGATCATGCACATTTATTTTAGGGGTTTTTTGAAGAGGGATTATAAAAGAGATGTCTTGTGCAACGCATCTCTAGCCTTAGCCTCCACATTCTCTCCCTTCTTTGCTCTTTCTATCTTCTTGTTTTATTGTTAGATCTTGTGGCTCAACAAGTGATTTTTTGAGTTTTTTGATTGTACTCGTTATTGAAGATAGTGAAACCCCTCTCTTTTCCCACGGTTTTTCCCATTTTGGGTTTTCATGTATATCTTGTGTCTTGTGTGGTTCGATTTTGCTTTCATCCTTCCTATTTGAGCTTTTCGTTTTGTGCATCTCTTGGTGTTGTTCCGCAACATTTTCCTTTATAAAAAGGACCCTTTATACTTCGTTCTACTTCCATTTTATATGATTTGATGCTGCCAACCTGTTCAACTCCAAATATGATCAAAATGCTTACATTTCTATTTTCTATTATTAGATACCCCCCATGTTTAGGAAATGTCGCAAATAGTTGTGTAAATTTTCTATCTAGCAAATTACCAAAAAAGTCATAAACCTATTGTATTTATGCCAATTCAGTCATAAACCTATCGATTTAGCCAATTGAGTCCTAAACCTTTTAATGATTTACTAATTTAGTCATGTTGATCAATTTTGATCGTAAATTGTTGACGCGACAGTCTTGTTAGCGCCGGCAATCCTATATGACACGGCTGGTACTGTTATGGATAAATTATAAAGAACTTTCTAAATTCTTTTCTTTCTTTTCCTAAACATAGGCTGACGAGGTCGCCATCTGATCCTCACCAATCATAGGTAGGGGTCAACGACCCTCACTTGGTCTAGGCTAGCCAATGGGTGAGGGTCGAGGTTCTTGCCCAGACCAGGCGAGGGCATTACAACCCTCATCGGCTAATAGGTAAGGGTGTAGAGGCCCTCGTTGGTCCAGGGTTAGAAAAATAAAGGAAAGAAAAAAAAGAAAAAAATAGAAAAATAATAAAAAAAGAAAATTTAAAAAATTGTGCACGTTAGTGTCGATCGCACAACATAGGATGACCAGCGTTGACTAGACTACTACGTCAATGATTTTTGGCCAAAATTGATAGGAAAGACTAAATTGGCAAATCATTAAAATGTTTAGGACTAAATTGGCATAATTGATAGGTTTATGATTAAATTGGTACAAATGTAATAGGTTTTAGACAAACTTAGCCAAATTGAAAGGTTTAAGACTAAATTGGCACAAATGCAATAGAATTATGACTATTTCCCCGTTCTCTACCTTTGATCCTTTAGGGTATATACGTTTTTGAGTTCTTTGCATACATGGGAAATTTCATTTGTTGAAGAAGCATCTTGAACTTGAATAATTTGAGCCATGAGTTGACTGACAGATAAATCCTCGAAATCTCGTACTATTTTAAAATTAAAACTTCACGACAATGTAAATTACATGAGTAATAATGCTCTGCTGCTAAAATGGTGAATTCATAACGAGCAAAGAAAGGAGCATCAAGGACCAGCCCGAGGAGGGAAAAACAGATCAAGAGAGGGTTGGACGCTCATTATTTGGATCGAGGGCTTTTTGAACAGTGAGCGTTAAGCCCATTCCTAGGCTTAGAAGCATTCCCTGAATGTGCCTTGATTATTGTCGCGATCCTCTTTGAACGGTGAACCACTTATGGGTTGGCTGCATTCTTAAGTTTACATCTTGCTCAGGCTTGTCTAAGCCCATATATATTCACAACTTAAGGTTCAAGCATCATTTGAATTAGGAATTGCCACTGATCTATTTATTGGTGGGTCGATTAGGAACTCTATTGGGAGATTTGCTTTACTCCTACGAACTTAAAATTATGGATTTGGAGACTTGATCATACTAAATTATTCTAACGCCCTTTCAGTTGCTTTCCCTTTTAAAAAAAAAAAATTTTTACAGGCACCTTATATCAATTTTAACCTATCCATTAACATGTAAGGTAAATATGCAGGTGCGCAACCATTAATGTAACACTCAAGAAAAGCAAAGCCATAAATAAATTGCAATAAGAAATGGAATTAAACACATCAAAACAATAAATTATCTTTGGGCTTTTCTTTCATCATAAAATGAAAACTAACCTATATGACTTGCAATTTTAATTGAATGAACTTAACATGCAAACTATGTGACATGCATATGATATTTTTGTTTTTTTAAATAAATGCAATAAATTGCATAAATAAATGCTACTATTTAATATGCAATCTTATCTTGAAAAGATATACAATCTATTCTAAGATGATGTTTTTGGTATTTTTTAATTACATTCGTAATTAAAAATTACTAAAAATCAATTATCTAAAGCAAGATAATATCAAATTTAAACTAGGAAGTAAACTGAGTCAAACCCTAATTTAAACTAGAAAGTTAGCTCAATCTTCTAAAATCTATCTAAATATGTATCCTGCCCCGAACTATCCTAACTTATCAAGGAAATCCTAATCTAGAGTCTATCCTTAACAGGCTAGATTATTTGGAAAAATCTATTCTAATCTAATGTGCAATTCTTTGTATTTTTTATTTAATAAAAAAATCAAATAAAGATAAAATCCACTGCAAACATTGAATCGGAAAGATATGCATCAAATATTCAAATCGACTCAGATTTGATAACAAATAAAACTGACAATTGTATCCTATGGCTTGAAGATTGGATTGGCTGATTATCCGTGTGGTCGAGAATTGTGTCTTTAGCTAGAGATCGGATTGTCGACCCATGCATGTTGTCCAATTAGGAAATAATCCTGACTGGATATGCCTATAATCTTAAGATATTTAATTAGATCGCAATACCAATAAATCAGGAAATAAAATCGGGAATTCAAATTGGATAATATTTTTTTACCTAACTTGAAGATTTGATTCCAAAATTGATAACCGGCGGAGGAACGGACTTGCACTGGTGTGACCAGTGGTGGAGGTCTCATGGTGCTCGGTCGGCTATGGGATCATGACTAGGAACCTCGGCAGTGTTCTCGTTGTGCGGATTGGTGTGGCTGGCTCGGTGGACTCACGGCTAGAGCGGCGTCAGTGGGAGTTCACGTCGGAGGTGCGTCGGTGGGGATTCTTGGACCTTCAAGACAGAAAACTTTCGAGCTGAAGAAGGACCCGTCAGGGGCAAGGCAAAGAACAGCGTCATCGGGAACCGCGGTAAGCTCGCGATGCAGGGAAACTCCTCAATCTGGATAACTCGCGAACGACTGCGACCGCAGTGGAGATTCTTGAGGCTGGAGCTCGAGGCTAGCTACATCATATGGCATGGCAAGTTGAAACAGCATCGCCTCACGTCGGTGCAAGGCAAGGAAGTAGGTCCTTGGAGTAGGAAGCAGCATAGCTGGCGCCACAGTGAGGTGCGGCGGCTTGGCCTAGCGACAGTTGGATTGGCTAGGCCCCCTTGGTGTAGTGAGTTTAAGATAGCGGCAACATCTCGGTTGGAATAGAGGAGAAAAAGGGTCTGCTCGGCTCCGGAATGCCTGGCCAAGTCTTTGGCCAGGAGCAGGGACAAGGCCGAGGTGATGGCCAAGATCGCGGCCGAGAAGCGGACTGAGGTTGGGGTTGCGGCAGAGGTCACGAACGAGATCACGGCCATGTTCTTTCACCTCTCTCTTCTTATTTTCTCTTTATCAATTGACGCCTTGAATATTGAGACCTCAATGTGTTGATTTGGTGTTAACCTAGGTCTAATTTTGATTATACGAGCTTAGTTCCCTATAATCGATATTGGTGTAAGACATGGTAGTTCTCGGAGATGGGATGGAGAGTGGTGATGGTGATGAGTCTTTGTGAAATGGGTATGACACTGAGAGTTGCAGAGGAAGAACGATGAGGTTGAAGGAAGAGAGAGAGGGGGTGGGGGGGGAGGGATGAGGTGTGCGTATTCTCCTACTTTTGCTCTCCATTGCAAATTTTGATAACAAGTTATTGCAAAATTTTCGATTGTGACCTAATTTAGCCCCAAATCCAAGAACTGGGCCAAGAAAAGGAACCGAACAATATTGTTGCAAAATTTTTTGCCATGACTATCATTTCTCCAACGAGCCAAGTCAAGTGATTTAATATTAAATCAACAACATGCAAGATTTTCAAGTAAGAGAAATTGCTGATGTTTCTAACTTAAGTGATTATTTGAAAACTTTTGACACCGAAAGTGAATATCTTATGAATATTATGACACTATTAGTGTCATTTTGCTCTGGAAATCCTTAACCTAATTGTCAACCCTAGCTCAGCTTCTAATGCCACTACTGTTGCTATTGCCCTCGTTACGATTGTTACCTACCATGACCTACTGAGGCCTCTCTCTTCTTAGTGTCATCTTCCGTCCCTTCTCAATCTAGGATAGTCGAGAGCCCACAACCTCATATTGAGGTTGGGAAGCCAGGAGGTCATGCATGGCTATTCAAAGCTCACTTCAAGGCGACAGTAATGGTGACCTTGATATTTGGTCATTCGATTTCGAATGCTTGATAAAGTAATTAGTTCATAATTTTTTTGACTCGAGGTTTTGTTCATGTCATCTTAATTCATGTTTGCATTCATACATTTAGTGATTTTATTAGTGGTTGATGTTGGTTCGCTTTATGATAATTGTTTACAACTAAATTTTGACTAGTTGCATAGAAAATTAGAAACCAATCTCGGCCTCCAAACAAAAATAATTTTCATTAATTTTCATATAGCCTTTAGGAGCATTCATCATTTAGAATAATTCATTGCATTTTAATCGGTTCGGTGGTGGTGAATCGACTTTATTGAATTTTACAGACTAGGCCCGTGAGGGAAGCAAATTCGGCAAAGACCGGTGCACATCATATGGCCGGAAATTGTGATGCAAGTGAGGGGAGTTGTGAGCTTTAATTGAACCGGGCTAGGCCTATTTAATTAAAACTGGGATTTTCTGAAGGTTTTGAGCCTGATTCAGCTCATGAACATGAGGAATTCGGCCAAGCCCTTGCACGATAGGGCTGTTTGAAATTTGGCAAGGGAGGGGACCTTGATTGGCTTAAGTTAAGCTTAGTTCAGCCCATCAAAAGTTCAATCAGGAAAAAGCCTTAGGGAATTAAAGCCTATTACTTTAATAAGGCCTATGATTCTCATAAAACCATTATAATATCCTTAGTGACCTCTCAACAAGTCTGTCTTCTTCAAAACTTATTCTCCATTGTTGTAATCTGAGCAAGAACTAATCATCTATTGGTGTAAAGAAATATTAATTTTATTTGCAAATTATTTATTTTATTTCCCTAGATTATCCTTATGGTCGTGAATTTTTCAACTTCAATTTTAGATACAAATTTACGAAAATTTACTCGAAGATTGAATATTGTGGTTGATGTATGCATTATAAACAATTTACTTATCTTTTAATGTATTGTTTTTGTAGTGCAGTCATTATGGAAGACGATATTGAATAGGACCAGATTGCTTGAATGTATCTATTGTTGATACAATTGCGAAGGGAGCACAAAAATCAATTATGGCAATGAGTTCATTTGAAACTTTACAAGGTATTCGACCAAAAAAGAAAACCTTAAAAGATAGTTCTCTAATGTATGAAGGCACCTTCTTGCTCAAGGTTATGTTGTCCTATAAAAAGGTCAAAGAAAGACAAATGTGTTCTTCTTGGTTGTGATAGGGTAGGTAATTATCGTGATCAAAATAATATTTCTATTGCACATCAAAGAAGCTCTGCGTGTGAAAGAGATGCCTACAGCCGATATACCTCCTCGCTAAATTCCTTCTTCCTTGAGACAAAGTAATCTCAATGTTCAAGTTATTGCTACAATTGTTTAATTCCAACATAATGACACATATTAAATTTATTATCAAACGAAATGCGTACTAAAACTGGTGGATGGTTCTTTTCACCGTTACTTGTGCTCAGGCTTTTTGAATAATAGTTTCCTAGTATAAAAAGAGAAATGTGCAACTCATTAACACAACAGGTTAGTTATCTACCAAATAAACTATTTTTCGTAAAAGACAAACACCGATTTTGTGCCAAATGGAGAAAGAAAGTAAAAAAACCAAAAGAGAAGTCGAGAGATAATTTTAAATCAAAAGTGTGCCCTGCATTTAACATAATAAATGTTGTTTGAGAGGAACATGAATAGTTTTGTCTCTAGAAAAATTAAAACAAAATTAAAGTAAAAAAATCGTAAGGAATAATCATAAATCAAAAGTAGGACCCGCAAGGATAATGTAATTAATGTGTTGTGATAAGTGGGGTGTCAGGAGCCATTAAGGGGTTGGAAATAGCGCGAGCTTTTTTTTAGCTTAAAACCTGGAAATGTGCTTTACATAACTAAAGACCCGTTCGATTCTTTGGCCGAAATCAAATGGCAACACTTGCATTTACATTATATCCCACCACATGCCCCTCTCTCTTTCTCTCTCTCTAGCAACACAATCTGCCTGAAACAAGAAACCCCCGAAACATGGCATAGTGCATTCCTGGATCTAAAACTTCATAGAACCAATAAAACCAGAATTCTCTTCTTCCTCTTCTTCGGACTCGGGTGACTTTGTTAGTTGTTGTCCATAGATGCACATGCTTTTCCGTAAATAAATTGGACTTTGTTTTAAGAATTTCGAATGCAAAAGTAAGCAGGTGCAGCGAATGCGGCAACATTATTTTGGAAGTTTGTTATGTTTGTACAGTATTTGGTTCCACATAATTTGTTAGGTGGTGATCGAACAACTTTAACAAACAACGCCTTCAACAGTTTTTGAGTCGTTAATATGGACCATAGTATTTATCAATGTGCGAACCGAATGTCTTTTCCCCAGGATCTCGGCATGTGAGCTCAGTAAAAATGGTGGAAGAGGATCTAATCTTTTATAGCATATGCTAAATTATAGGGCTCATCATGCCTCTGACCTTTCCGTTCAATGGTTACAGCATCGTACTACGGATAGATTTTCACATGGGATTGATACCGGTTGCAGCAATAATCCATCGCTCTCATGTGTATTCTTGCACATGACTCGATCCTAATTTTTTCTGTTCGATTCAAGTGTGTAAATACCAAGAATCAATCGCTGAAGACGCCACGATCTTGCCACGATCTTACATCTTGACCATTCTTAGATGAAGATTAATGATCACATCTCCCATATCTCTTTTCAACACCAGCAAGTTAATCAAGTACATGAACTTGTTCATGGGTAGATCCCTGTTGATTGCATTCACAAGAAGAGTTATTTCTTTTGAAAGAATAATTCCATTTTGACTATCATACCACCGTTTAATTATTATTTCAAAAGTGGTGAATGGGCGTGGAAGCAGGCTCATCCACGTGCATCGTCAAAAGCTCCCGTTTTACATGACGGATTTTTACGGATTCACTTAATGCATATATAACCTTCAAATTATAAGTAAATATCCATTCACAGTTTGGCAAGAGCCAAGCATTATTGAGGTATATGGCATTCTTTCTCTCACAATCAAATGATCACTTAATCGAAAATAAAAAAATAGTATCAATTAAATAAAATGGGATAATCAATATTCCATGAATTTGGGGGCCACACATAACTGTTGCAGTTAATTGTTTAATTTGTTCAACTAACTAACTAATGAAATCAAATTAAACGAATATATGTACATATAAATTGTGCTAGCTTGCTTTACGGCTACATTGTTCGCTGGGATCAGATGGCTTGAAAGAGAAGTCGACATTGGAATATGGCCATGTGGAAGCCTGAGAAAGTGAGAAAAGAAAATCACTTCGTTCACGACCAAAACAAGAAGAAAAGGTCGTGCAAACAGCGGTTGCTGCACATGCATCGTGGTATTGGACGAGAAATAAGCAACTAATAACATGGCCTATCAACCATACACATCTATGATTGGGCAGATCCGTAGCTACCTCTCGAGGGATTACAACTTATTAACTCCTTATATAATCGTGATAATGACAATATTCAGATTTGAAATTCATGGAATATGCTCGATAGGTAAGTGCTCGACATGTCATTATTCAACTTAGAATGAGCCTGTGGTCTATCCTGATTGAATTCCAAGAATGTTTAGCGTTCACATTTACCCAACATCAAGTATTATTGGGCATCAATATATTTGTCATTTGACAAAGCATTAGTTGATAATTTTACTGCTTTTCGATGATAGCTGTTAGTCTTCGGTGGTATTTGACTTCAGTGTTAGTTATTGTTATGGCTATGCATCTAGTTTTGGCATGAGTTTGAGCAAATTGATACATGTTGTATAAGTATAGGGTAAAAGTAGGATGCATTAAACCTTTCAAGAATGAAGTGATATAATCGACAACTTTTAGGGGTTATACGCAGCTAAGTGTTTTTTGCCAACAACAACATGAAATGGAAATTCAATGAGAGGAGAGATCATCTCACTTTGAGTTTAGAAGAGGGTACAATTGAAAAGGTCAAAAGGGAATAGAGATAAGCAAGGTTTAGTGTTTACTCCTCAATAGTGGGGGCCATGCCATTTTGGGGGGGGGGGGGGGATGTGTGGGGTGGGGTGGTGGTGGTGGTGGTAAGCCAACCGATATTTCCTCCGTTTTATGCTCCTCCGCTCACGTTCATCCAGGACCTTCTCATTTGCCGCCAACAAATCCTTTCTTTGCCGATTTTAATACATTGGATCTTCAAGTCTATTTAATTATTATTAGTGTATTATTTTTTAAATTTCGTTTCGGTTTGTTGTTGTAGGCCGGAAAATAAGAGCCGCCAAGGAAAATGGCTGAACGTTTTCGTTTGCCGGGGCAATAATATAGCGGTCTTCAATTTCTTCTTATCCCTTTTGAAAACATAGTCAATTATTTTGTTTTTGTCTATCCCTATAACTATACAAAACATTGACATTCTCTTCCTTCAAAAGCAACCCACCATGCCCATGTTCGACGTCTGTCCAAAATTCCAAATCGGGAGCCTTATAACGTGGGATAAGATGACATGAATTTCGTCACTCCTAAATCAGCTCAATACTAGCGTCGAATAAGGAGTCCATTTGATTTCTTTTCTTTTTTTTTTTGGGTAGATGGGGGATAGCTCATTGCTTCCTAATGGAGGCCAAACGTAGCATTGCTCGTTCCGTAATCAAGCCTTAATTTTTGGAACATAGTTCAGTAAAAGGATGGGCCTTTCTTTTCCCCCCTGAAATTAGTGAATCTTATTGGATGGAAAAGCAAGGAGAGAGAGTCATCTCTCGTGAAACTATCAATCTCTCATCATGGTCTTGTCATCAAATTACCATAGTCTAGTTTCTCAAGTGAATGAATACTTCGAGTCATTCATTGCATGTATCCAACATATGGATTATGAACATACTTTAATGAAAACATGTAAGGACACTTTGTACACGGCGTGTGTATAAATCAAATTATAATAAACCTTAGAGATCTTTTGCCAACCACAACCTTTAGTTTTAATAAATGCTTTATATAGACATGTGTAATGGTTCTTTTGTCGCAATTTGTGTGTAATATAAAAGGTCATATATTAAACCTTTTGAGTTAGATAATTTGAGCGCAATTAATGTCAAAGTCTTTTCTCTCTCTGTTTTTTTTGTTTTCTCATTTTAGTTACTTCTAATTTTCCCCCACAAAAGCCTTAGAAGAGAGAAGTGGCCGCCACCACCCAACGATTTAGGTACGTCGGAGGGTCAAGAAACCCTAGATTCCGGAAAAAAAAATGCAAGCATATAGGGCCGACTTAAGATTAATATGTACATAAGCATTGGATGGTTGTTAGACCATCGCTTAGAGAGAGAGAGAGAGAGAGAGAGAGAGAGACCGAGGAGAAAGAAAATATGGTTTCAGAACAACAAAACAAAATTTGGCGGGTCAAGAGAAGGGTGGTGACTTTGAAGGAATAAGAATATACCTCTCTCTCTCTCTCTCTCTCTCTCTCTACATTGAGTTTTGCCGGGTGGAATTCTTCAGATGTATCGAATTCTCACCTACGTTATTTGTTTCATTATTATATTTAGTATAAGTATAAAGGCGATCTTAATCCTGTCAACGACCCATTTACATTGCAACCAGAAAGTCCTCTAAGAAAAGGGGCATTTCGGCCAAACTGCTCAATTTTCCAGTCACTCCCCAATCACAAGTTAGGCTTCCTTTTCAAATTTTAATTTGGAACAAAACTCAATTTCCCCTATAAATACCCCCTACTCCATTGCCGTTTCA
This sequence comes from Syzygium aromaticum, assembly GCA_024500025.1. NCBI lineage: Eukaryota > Viridiplantae > Streptophyta > Magnoliopsida > Myrtales > Myrtaceae > Syzygium > Syzygium aromaticum. Next base: position 150,214 of record CM044892.1, read on the forward strand.
TCTCACCAACGCCACAACGCACAACAATATCAACAAGAACAATCACCCTTGAACCCCTCTCTCTCTCTCTCTCTCTCTCTCTCTCTCTGTCTCTCTCAAAAAGCCCAAGAAGATGGCCGAACTCATCTACAACACTTGTCTGAATTATCTGGTACTTGCCCTCAGCTTCTTCATGTTGTCCGATTTATCATCATCGGCAAATGCAGCATCAGTTCGGTACAACGTGGTCTCTCTCGGTGCAAAAGCCGATGGTAAGACTGATTCCAGCAAGGCCTTCCTGAGCGCATGGGCGTTGGCGTGCGGGTCTACGAGTGCTGCCACCGTATACGTCCCACGGGGCCGGTTCTTAGTGCAGTCCGCCTCCTTCAACGGGCCATGCAAGAACTCGGCCATCACTGTGCGCATCGACGGCACCCTCGTTGCGCCTTCCGACTACAACATGAACGGGAATGTGGGGAACTGGATTGTGTTCCGGCAGGTGACGGGGGTGTCCATATTTGGGGGAACCCTCGATGGGCAGGGCGCAGGCCTCTGGGCTTGCAAGCTCTCCGGCAAGAGCTGCCCTACTGGCGCCACGGTATGTATACATATGCTCATATATGCTAACTATAAAACCATGAATACGCGCAAATTTTTTTTTCTTCATTAACATTTTCTTTGTCATCCTCATAGACTGATTTGGACTTTTGGAGTTCATTTCCCCTGTTGACAGCACTTACCATAATAGGGCTTTTTCGTCCTCTCGCTCGAGAAGTTGACTACTTGGTGGGTTTGGTTATATATTAAGTAGATATTACATTGCATAGATCATGGGAGGCTACACACCAGAGAACTCACGGCTTTTCCTCGAACATAATTTCTGAAATGCAAGCCTTTTCCTTATTATCATTTTCAACTTCATCATTTAATGTAATGCTTGAAATATACTTGTGGGAAAGGGGGGACTAATGGGGATTGGCATGAGTGCGAAGTAGAGTGAATTTCTGGTGATTTCTCTTTATCCTTGTGAGACAACGTGGTTTCTTCTTCTTCTTCTTTCCTTTAAACCAACTTTTTAGCTCCCATGCATAGGCGAGTTCCAACCAACTCTCCTTCGTTACCAAAAATAAAGAAAAGAGAGCATTAATGAAAAAGAAATTAGAAAAAAGAAAATATTTTAAGAAAAATACGTGGACGTGGGTTTCCATTTCATCACGAGAAGCAATTAAGCCCTTTGGGGCGTTTCAGTTTCACGTCGCTTGCTTATATTAATGTCAACGATCCGTATTCTTGTTTAAGAAACTCAAATGGAGCCACTTGTCAACCCTCTGTTTCCAATTAATGATGGGATTTATGTGTAACCCGGTGGTTGATAAGTGTTCGGTCATTTTGGTGTGCGTGGGTGCAGAACTTGGAAATCAGTAACTCCCAAAACATATTGGTGAGCGGACTCAGCTCCCTCAACAGTCAGATGTTCCACATCGTCATCAACGCCTGCCAGAACGTGAAGATGCAAGGCGTGAAGGTGTCGGCTTCCGGGACCAGCCCCAACACCGACGGCATCCACATCGGTGCCTCCACTGGCGTCACCATCCTCAACTCCAAGATCGGGACAGGTGACGACTGTGTCTCCATCGGCCCCGGCAGCAACAATCTCTGGATTGAAAACGTCGCTTGCGGACCCGGACATGGCATCAGGTATTTAATTGGTTGTTTTACCATCATATTACCCTATACGTATATATATGCTGTCTCCCGCCAAATTAAGTATTGTTCATTAGTTGACTCGGAAAGTTACACTTCTATGCGGTTGATTTTCAGCATTGGGAGCCTGGGCAAGGATCATCAAGAGGATGGCGTCCAAAACGTGACGGTTAAGACTGTCACGTTCACCGGCACGCAAAATGGAGTTAGGATCAAGTCGTGGGCCAGGCCGAGCAATAGCTTCGCCAGGAACATCCGCTTCCAGCACGCCATCATGAACAATGTCCAAAACCCGATCATCATCGATCAAAATTACTGCCCCAACTCCGGTTGCCCTAGTCAGGTAAAAGCTCCCTACTTACCAAATTCCACAAGTCAAGTGAAATTGAATAGCAGCTCATGTTAAAAACATTAAGGTGGATATCCAGACCTTCTTTTATTGATCAAGCTCTCATTTCTTATCAATAGGCTTCGGGCGTAAGAGTGAGTGACGTGACGTACCAAGACATCCATGGGACATCGGCGACCGAGGTGGCCGTGAGGTTTGACTGCAGCTCAGAGTACCCGTGCACCGGAATAACGATGCAAGACGTGAAGCTGAGCTACCGGAACCATGTGGCCACAGCATCTTGTGCCCATGCTGGGGGCAGAGCTTCGGGCATGGAACAGCCCTCCAGTTGCTTGTAGTTCGTCCCCAAATAAAGGGAAAAAAAAGATAGCAACTCTAATCTTAATTAGGGTTGGTGAAGTCAGTCATACTTACTTAATTATGTGAATCCTAATATTTGACTTAGGGCCAGAAGAAAATAAGGAGTAGGGAGCAGATTGTCCAGTGTATAACACAAATTGGGTGCTTGAGCCCGTGGCGTGTCTTAGCTCACATTATTATGGGCTGGACTAATGGAGCCTGGCCTTGCATATTATTTTCAAGTAATCGAATATTGAAAGTTCTCTCTCTATGTCACAGAAGTTGAAATGAATTCGGCTTGCCAGAGTACGATTCTTAACCATTCAACTGATTTTCATCGTGTAAATATTTCCTTTCATTAAGTAATAGCGACGTTTACTTATTACTGTTTTCAAATCTAACGACTATATGTAAAAAGGAACCCTCAAAATCTCTTAGGATATATAAATGGTGACACATAAATTAATATTAAGATTAAATAATACTTGCATTTTAATTATGAAATGTTAAAATTTGGCCGGAAAGCTAATTATTTAATTGGTTTTAGAGGACAGTGACTCTTTGCCACTCCTCACATGCAAACATTGCTCGTGCTACAAAATTAGTGCCATGAGGAAATCTTGTATCGTTCATCAGACATTTTAAGACAAGTCATAGTTTATAACTTGATAATTAGCTGCTCTTAAAGGACATGCTATTAAATAGTTTATCTTGAACGCTCAAATTCTTTTTTTTTTTGGTGTTGTACATGTTCTCTTTCTATTGTGTATTGGTATAGGCAAAGTGTCTTTGGTGCAATACTAATATTTAGTATAGTACTTGATTTTCATATTATCCTTTACAGAAAGGACCTTTTATGTTTTATTCTGCTCCCATTTCATTTGATTTGATGCTGCCAACTAGGGGTGAGCGGTTTCGGATTCCTTACAAGTTCTACATGCAACCTGAAACCTACCATTGGGTACAGGTTCCCCATTTTTTGGAACATAAAACCTATCCATCAGAACCTAAAATCTACCTTGGTCTAATAGGTTCTTTTTTTTATTATATTTTTAGTTAAACAAAACAAAAATGAACGTAACAATACTGAAGAAGCTTGCCTTTCATCAAATAGAATACAAAAAACTAGTGTTTCTGACATTACGGATCAAATAAATATAACTAAAATGAGAAGTCATTGTGTGAATTGATACTAAGGGTGAGCAGTTTCGCGTTCCGTATAGGTTCCACACGTGATAATAGGTTCTTCATTTTTTGGAACTTGAAACCTATCCTATCACAGATTTAAGGATCGGTTCCAAGGTCTACTTATATTCCATATGTATTATTACTTGAACAATTACAGTGAATCATCACATTTAATAACCATCATTTACTGCCATGGTCCATTAACCATAACTTATATTTAGACACACGAAAAATATAAAACATTAACAAGTCATAACAAGTCATAAAATAAAAGCTCGGACTAGTGATTTCAAATCATATACTCATTATCTAATGTTATGAAACATCGCAAGATTACGAGAAGACAGGTTCAGTTTCTGGATTCGAGGTTCCACCTACCTAGAATTTGGAATCTATTCGTCGAAATAGATTCTCCAATTTTTAGAATCTATAACCTACCTTGTATATCTTGGAACCTGGAACTTACAAGTTTCCATTGGTTAGGTCCTCAGGTTATAGGGTAGAACCTAGAATGATGCTCACCCCTATTGTCAACCAGTTAAACTCCAGAGATGAAATTATTTAAATTTCTATTTTCTATTATCAGAAACCCCATGTTTAGGAAATGTTGCAAATAATTGTGTAAGTTATCTACCTTTGATCCTTTAGAGTAAATGCGTTTTGAGTTCTTTGCATACATGGGGAAATTTCATTTGTAAAAGAAGCATCTTGAATTCGAATAATTCGAGCTATGAGTTGATTGATAGATTAATTCTCGAAATCCCGTACTCCTTTTATATTAAAACTTCACGAGAATGTTTCCTACAAGAGTAATTATGCTCTACCTTAAGCTAAAATGAGTGAATTCATAACGAGTAAATAAAAGGAGCATCAAGGACCGGCCTGCGGAGGCAAAAACATATCAAGAAAGGGCTGGACGCCCATTGTTTGGATTGAAGGCGGTCTGAACAGTGAGTATTTAGCCCACTCCTGTGCCTGGAAGCATTCCCTGAATGTGCCTTGATTACCATTGAGCGAACCAACATCAACCGCTAAGAATATCGCTAAATGTATGAATGCAAACATGAATCAAGATGACATGAACGAATGGATTGAAATACCTCGAGTCAAAAAACTATATGAGCTAGTTACTCTATCAAGCATTTGTATCTTATCAAGGTCACCATTGCTGTCACCTTGAAGGGAGCTCAGAATAGCCATGGATGACCTCCTGGCTTCCCGACGTCAATATGAGGTTGTGGGCTCTCAACTGTTCTGGATCAAGCAGGGACGGAGAGATGACACTGAGAAGAGACGGGCTTTGGTGTGTCATGGTAGGTAGCGATAGCAACGAGGGCAATGGCAATGATAGCGGCAGTGGAGGCTGAGCTAGGGTGGACATTGGGGTTAAGGATTTCTGAGGGGAAAAGGACACTAATTAGTGTCATAATATTCATACAATACTCACTTTGTTGCCATGATTTTTCAAATTATCACTTATGTTAGAAAAATCGGTAATTTCTCTCACTTGAAAATATTGCATGTAATTGCTTTTGTAGAAGTAACTTAAGTGATTGGCTTTTATAAGTTATGACACTTAATTGATCGCTTCAAAAGTTTTGGCAAGAAAGGGATCTTCTAAGGAAAGAATGACACTTTTAATGTGATTTTCCCATATTTTTCAAATTGTTGGGCATAAGAAATTGGCAGGGTTATTTTCAAAAAGAAGGTGGCAATTGATTATTGTATATTGACAGATGTAATATGGTGTCCACTTATAATGTTGCGGATGTCGATAGTGATGAATCTAGAATAAAGTTGGAATCATCTGTAATTTTCATCCGTAAAGTCAACAAATAATTTGCACTAGATATAAAATAAACTTATGTAGTACAATATATGCACGACTCATTATGTAGTCACAAGAACAACGGTTATATTCACAAGAACAATAGTTTTCTTTCTTGATGCGAAAGAGATTCAGAATCCAAAGAGTTGCAGCAATCCAAAAAGAAAAACCTCATAATTCTACCGTTAGAATTTGGAAGAGAGAGAGAGAGAGAGAGAGAGAGAGAGAGAGAGAGAGAGAGAGAGAGAGAGAGAGAGAGAGAGATCAACTATATTTGGGGAGAAAATGTTTCATGGATGGATAAACTATTTCCAATATGAGAGATAGAGAAAGAGGAATCAATTTAATAAGAAAAAGACAAGGTTTTGTGTTAGGTGTTTTTAATTGGTTGGGTGAGTGTCACTTTGTGCAACATTTACACAAAAAACCTGCTGATGAGATGATGGGAAGAGCAAAGTTTCCTTCAGCCTAAGTTGGAGAAAAATACATCCTGTTTTAAAAAATAGACGATATAAAGTGATAAATATAGAAAGTAATGTGAGGGTGGTTATTGGGATTTGCTTTTGAAAATAAAATATTCTTAGGGTATGACAGTAACTAAACCAGTTAATAGGGAGGAAACTAGTACAATAACATAACTCCACATTTAATCTTAGTTCCTCGAGACAGGAACATAATCTACATTTGATGCACTTAAGGGACCAGCGAACCGATATGCGATTGGATGAACCGACGAGCTTGAAGTTAATGATGTCAGATTGAGCTCAAATTTGGTGGGCTGAAGCGAAACGGCGTGCTGATAAAAAATCACAGCCTTTGGCTGTGACTACGATGGATTTTCGCGATTCGGGGCTGTTTAGATGGGTTTTTCCTTTTTTTAGTATTTTTTTACTGGTTAATTTAATAAAGGGTAGTTTCGTAATTTGATGTTTTGATGTTTACTAATCCTAGTAGGGTTAGGTTTATGGATATATAAGCTTGTTTAGGGTTTCGTTTGAGCAGACTTTAGATATTTTTGATTTGATAATCATATTTGGAGGACGAATTGTTCTTCTGTCGATTTTTCTTGTTCAGTCAATTTTTCTATCGCGTTTCGGCATCAATTGGTATCAAAGCCAGGTTGCTTGAATCAATGGCTGAATAGAATCGCGGTCGTAGACGGCGGGCTCGTGGTGGCCAGGGGCGTGGAGACGTTCCTGAAGCAGACAACCAACCGCATCAAAGAGATATGTGAGACGTAGAAATTGAAGAACAGAGAAGACAAATTCAGGATTTAGAGCGACAACTTGCAGAGGCAAGGTTGGGCGTTCAATTCGAAGAAGCAGAATCTGAAGATCCATTCGATGATGAAGAGAAGGACGTAAACCCTTTTGGGGTTCTGAATCAGGGGCAGAATCGAGGAGTACGACTTGAAAATCAACGCTCTTCTCAAAATTTCGGAATGAAGATCGAGATTCCTGAGTTTAATGGTAAGACTCATCCTGATGAGTTTATTGATTGGTTGCATACGGTAAAATGGATTTTTGATCTTAAAGACCTAACTGAGGGGCAAAAAGTGAAGTTAGTGGCTATTAGGCTGCGAAAACATGCTTCGATTTGGTGGGAACACTTGAAAAGGCAACGCACTAAAGAAGGGAAGCCGAAGGTAGATCGCTGGGAGAAGATGAAAAAGTTATTGCAAAATTTTTTTTTGCCTACCCATTATAGGCAAGAGGCGTTTATTGAATATCATAACATCAAGCAAGATGATAAAATAGTTGAGGAATTTACAGAAGAATTTGATCGCTTGCGGATGCGTTGTGATGTGGCGGAGGAAGACGAGCAAACGATTGTGCGATATCTAGCAGGGCTGCGATATGAGATCTCTGATGTCGTCCAATTACAGCAGTATTGGACATATGAGGATGTGTGCAGACTCGCCCTAAAGGTGGAGAGGTAGATTAAAAGAAAAAAACAGTAAGTCCAAGTGGTCTAGCAGCAGTTCCAAGTGGTCAAGCAGCAGTTCCAAGTGGTCGGATAAAGAGTCTCGAGGGAAAGCAGGGAGTTCTTCAGCCTCGGCAGTAGTTAAGGGCGTTGGCTCAAAATCTGCAACAAAAGGAGAGCAGAGTATTGCAGAATCTAGTAGGGGAGGAGCTGCAGGCAAGCGTTGTTTTAAGTGTCAACGACTCGGGCATTTTGCTGCTGATTGTCCGAACTAACAGTATGTGACTCTGGTAGATAATCCAACTTTTGATGAAGACCCAACTTATGATGAATCTGATGGAGAGCAAGCAGATGTGGATCTAGATCCAGAAGGCATTATCTATGCTGATTCTGGTGAGTCTTTAGTTGTGCGTCGGATTTTAAATATTGCTAAGGTAGATGATGAATCATGGCTCAGGCATAATATCCTTCATACTAAGTGTACTAGTGGGGGAAAGGTGTGTAGTATGATCGTTGACGGGGGAAGTTGTAAGAATGTGATATCTACCACTATGGTAGAAAAGTTGGGGTTGAAAACTGTCGAACATCCTCAACCATATAAGCTGTCATGGCTTAGGAAGGGGAATGAGGCAAAAGTGAGCAGGAGGTGTTTAGTGCAGTTCTCGATTGGAAAGAAATATACTGATGAAGTGTGGGGTGACGTAGTTCCAATGGATGCTTGTCATATTCTATTAGGAAGACCTTGGCAGTTTGATAGGAAAATACAGCATGACGGATTCAAAAATACATACACCTTCAAGAAGGATAGCCGGACCATTACTCTAGGTCCTTCAGATTTGAGAAAAGATGGAAAAAGTAATCTGCTTTCCAAATTAGAGTTCCTGAAGGAAGCGGTGAATGCCCCAGAGCTTTTTGCTATTGTAGTTATGGAGCAGAATCTTGATAGTCCAGAAATTTCAACTCAAGTTCTACCTATACTTGAGGAGTTTGCTGATGTCGTATCAGAGGAATTGCCACCTGGATTGCCACCCATGAGGGATATTCAACATTGTATAGATCTCATTCCAAGAGCTGTTATTCCTAATAAGGTAGCTTACATAATGAATCCTAAGGAGTATGAGGAGATGCAGAGGCAAGTGCAAGAACTATTAGAAAAAGGTACAATTCGAGAGAGCATGAGCCCTTGTGCAGTGCCAGCTTTGTTGGTTCCTAAAAAAGACGGGTCGTGGAGAATGTGTGTGGATAGCAGAGCTGTTAACAAGATCACGATCAGGTATCGCTTTCCTATCCCGAGATTTGATGATTTAATTGATCAACTGCATGGAGCGACTATCTTTTCGAAGATAGACTTGAGGAGTGGATATCATCAGATTAGAGTGCGTCCTGGAGATGAATGGAAGACCGCTTTTAAAACTCGAGATGGTCTGTATGAGTGGATGTTGATGCCTTTCGGGTTATCTAACGCACCGAGCACCTTTATGAGACTCATGAATCAGGTGTTTCGTCCTTTTATTGGCCAGTTTGTCGTCGTATATTTCGATGATATTTTGGTTTATAGTGCCTCGACCGATCAACACTTGTAGGATTTGAGAAGGGTGTTCGAGGCCTTGAGGGAGCAGAAATTATATGCTAATATCAAGAAGTGTCACTTCCTGACTGATCGCGTGACCTTTTTGGGGTATATTGTAAGTAAGGAGGGCATTCATATGGACCCAGCTAAGGTTGAAGCTATTACAAATTGGGAGATTCCGAAAAATATTCATGAGGTACGTAGCTTTCATGGGCTTGCGTCTTTTTATCGGAGATTTGTTCGGAATTTCAGTGCTATTATTGCTCCTCTGACGGATTGTCTGAAAGGAAGTAAATTTGTGTGGACTAAGGAGGTAGAATCTGCCTTTCAATTACTAAAGAAGAAGGTGACTGAAGCACCTGTTCTCGTGCTTCCTGATTTTAATGAGGTTTTTTAGGTGTATTGTGATGCTTCAGGTGTTGGTATTGGGGGTGTCTTAAGTCAAAAATGTAAACCTATAGCATTCTTTAATGAGAAGTTGAATGAGGTGAAAATGAAATATTCAACTTATGATAAAGAATTTTATGCTATTGTGAGGAGTTTGGAGCATTGGAGGCACTATCTTATTTCGAAAGAGTTTATCTTATTTTCTGATCATGAAGCCTTGAAATACATCAATGGGCAGCACAAATTGAACGCAAGGCATGCAAAGTGGGTGGAGTTTTTTCAAGTTTTCAGCTTTTCCATCAAGTATAAAGCTGGAGTGCTAAATAGTGTGGCAGATGCATTGAGCAGAAAATACTTTTTGCTGTCTACGATGCAAGTAAAAGTTCTAGGATTTGATGCTTTTAAAGATTTATATGCTGATGATCCTCATTTTGGGAATATATGGAGAAAGAGCAAAACGGAGCCTTTTCAGCAATTTCAGATCGTGAAGGGTTACCTATTTAAAGGTAACAGGTTGTGCATTCCTCAATGTTCTTTGAGAGAATCTATTATTATTGAGGGACATGCTAGCGGTTTAGCTGGGCACTTTGGCGTGGATAAAACGAAGGCCTTGTTGAGTGAACATTTTTATTAGCCTCGAATGGAGCGAGATGTGACTCGTTTTATAGAAAGGTGCAAAGTATGTCATGTGACAAAGACCAAGAGTACTAATGCAGGATTGTATATGCCTCTACCCGTTCCGGTTGCATCGTGGGAGGATGTCAGTCTTGACTTTGTCTTGGGTTTACCAAGAACGCAGCGGAGTAAGGATTCAATAATGGTGGTTGTCGATAGATTCTCGAAGATGACCCACTTTGTCCCATGTAGCAAGTCCTATGATGCTTCACAGGTTGCTCGATTGTTTCTGTAAGAGATTGTTAAGTTGCATGGAATTCCTAAGTCCATAACCTCAGATCGTGATGTGAAGTTTGTGAATCACTTCTGGCGCACGCTTTGGAGGTACATGGGTACAAGTTTGAAATTTAGTTCAACTCATCATTCTCAGACTGATGGTCAAATAGAAGTTGTCAATCGAAGCTTAGGGAATTTGCTGCGGAGTTTGATTGGGGATAGTCCGCGACAATGGGACTTGGCATTGTCTCAGGCAGAATTTGCATATAACAGATTAGAAAACCGAACTACAAGCAAGACTCCCTTTGAGGTGGTTTATGGGCGTAATCCAATTACTCCCTTAGATCTCACACCGATTCCAGTTCTCAAGCAATTTAGTTCGGAAGCTGAAGAACATGCAAAGCATATCAAAGAGCTGCATTCCCAGGTCCATAATTAGATCAACAAGTAGAACATGAAGTATAAACAACGCGTAGATATACACAGAAAAAGAGTCGTCTTCAAGGAGAGTGATCTAGTTTGGATTCATCTTAGGAAAGAACGATTTCCAACGAGTAGGTTTGGCAAGCTTCAACCTAGAGCTGATGGACCCTTCAGAGTTTTGGAGCGAATTAGTGACAATGCTTACAAGATCGAATTGCCGGGTAAGTATAATGTATCCGGAACTTTTAATATAGCAGATTTATCACCGTACTACCCTGAAGGAGAAGAAGAATCTAAGGAGATTGACGATGACCATGAAGGCGAATCAGATTCGAGGACGAATCTTTCTCTAGCAGGGGAGGATGATGCACTTAGGAGACCGGCGGACCGATATGCGACTGGATGAACCGGCGGGTTTGAAGTTAACGATGTCAGATTAAGCTCAAATTTGGTGGGCTGAAGCGAAACGGTATGCTCATAAAAAATCACAGCCTTTGGCTGTGACTACGATGGATTTTCGCGATTCAAGGCTGTTTAGATGGGTTTTTCTTTTTTTAGTTTTTTTTTACTGGTTAATTTAATAAAGGGTAGTTTCGTAATTTGGTGTTTTGATGTTTACTAATCCTAGTAGGGTTAGGTTTGGGGATATATAAGCTTGTTTAGGGTTTTGTTTGAGCAAACTTTAGATATTTTTGATTTGATAATCATATTTGGAGGACGAATTGTTCTTCTGTCGATTTTTCTTGTTCAGTCAATTTTTCTATCGCGTTTCGGCATCAACATTTATCGGTTCTTGAGCAGGAAACATGAGAGTGCCCTCATAATTGGATCAGTTCTAAGGTGGGTAAACCACTGGGGATTTGCTCTCATTGCCACCATTCTCACGTGGGAAATGTGCTTTACATGACTGAAGATCCATTCCATTCTTTCTGCATAGAATGTGCAAATGGAATGGTCACGTGCCTAACCTACATCCTAATTGCCTAGCCGAAATCAAATGGTCTACTCTTGCCTAACATTATATCCCATCACATGTATCCCTCTCTCTCTCTCCCCCGCAACACAATCTGCCTAAAACAAGGAACCCCTGAAACATGGCATCATGCATTCATGGATTCAAACCTTCATAGAACCCGGAAAACCAGAATTCTCTTCCTCCTCTTCTTCTTCTTTGGACTCGGACGACATTGTTAGTTGTTGTCCATAGATGCACATGCTTTTCGTAAATAAATTGGACTTTGTTGCAACAATTTCAAATCACAAAAGTAGATAGGTGCTGTGAATTTGGCAACTGTTTATTTAGATGTACATTATAATGGTTCCGCATAATTCGTAAGGTGGTGCTCGAACAACTTCAACAAACAACGGCCATAACATCGTTCTGGAATTATCAATGTGCGAACCCAATATTTTTTCCCCAGGGCCTCAGCATGTGAGCTCAGCAAAAATGGTGGAAGGGGATCTAATTTTTAATTGCATATGCTAAATTATAGGGCTCGTCATTCCCCGACCTTTCCGTCCAATGGTTGTAGCATCGTACTACGGATAGATTATCACATGGGATTAATGCCGGATGCAGCAATAAGTCTTGGCTCTCGTGTGTTCTTGCACATGACTCGATCCTAATTTTTTCTGTTTGATTCAAGTGTGTAAATACCAAGAATCAATCGCTGAAGACGCCACGATCTTGCCACTCTCTTACATTTCGACCCTTTTTATATGAAGATTAATGATTACATCTCCCATATCTCTTTGCAACACCAGCAAGTTAATCAAATACATGAACTTGTTCATGGTTAGGTCCCGGTTGCTTGCATTCACAAGAAAATTATTAGCTTGTACCACCGTATAATTAGAATTCATTCTATTGCGGCTATTGTACCACCGTATAATTAGAATTCCAAAAGTAGTGAATGGAGCCGGAAGCAAGCTCATCCATGCCAATCGCCAGCAGCTCCTGTTCTACGTGACGAATATTTACGGGTTCACTTATTGCATATATGACCTTGAAACTACACGTAAAATATCCATTCACAGTTTGGCAAGGTCCAAGTAATATTGAGGTATATGGCAATCTCTGTTACAATCAAGTTGATCACTTCATTGAAAATAAAAAGAAGTAAAAATTAAATTTAATGGGATAATCAATATTCCATGAATTTGGGGGACCACACATAACCGTCACAGTTAAAATGTCTCAATTTGTTCAACTAACTAAATCAAATCAAACCAATATATGTACATGTAAATTATGCTACCTTCCTTTATGGCTACATTTTTGGCTGAGATGAGATGGTTTGAAAGAGAAGTCGACATTGGCATTCGGCCATGTGGAACCATGAGAAAGTGAGAAAGAAAATCACTCTTCTTTCACTACCAAAAGGGGAAGAAAAGGTCGTGCAAACCCCCCACCATAATATTCTTTAGAGTTGACAAACAATGGTAGCTGCACATGCATCGGGGTCTTGGACGAGAAATAAGCAGCTTATGACTTATTAACTCGTTATCTAATAGTGATAACGACAATATGCAGATTGGAAATTCATGGAATATGAGATAGGTAAGTGCTCGACATGTCCTTCAAATTAGAATGAGCCTGAGATCTATCCCGGTTGAATTCCAAGAACGTCAAGTGTTCACATTTGCTCAGCATCCAGTATTATTGGGCATCAATCTTTGTCATTTGACAAAGCTTTAGTCAAGAGTTTTACTTCCTTTTCATGATAGAGGTTCGACTTGGGTGGTTAACTTTTTTGGTGTATTTGACTTCAGTATTAGTTATTGTACAGGCGCTTCAATCACGCTTAATTTCGGCTAAGCATCTAGGGTTTTCACGAGTTTGGGCAAACTGATACATGTCATTGTACACGTATAGCGTGCGGTAGGAAGCAGCAAATGTCCTGAGAATGAAGTGATACAAATAACAATTTTCGACGATAATGAATGCAATTGAAGAGTTTAGCCTAAACATATGAAAGTTAGAAATTTGTTGAGACTGGCTTGGGTCTCATTTGAAGTTTATTTATAGTGAAGGGAAGTTAGCCATAAAAAGAAAATATTGGGGAGAAATTACTATAGACTCGATTGACATTGAGGTTAGTGGGGGCCATGCCATTTTGGGGGCGTCTAAGCCTAGCGGTATTTCCTCCGTTTTATCCTCCACCTGTCGCGTCGCTTCCCACGTTCCCCCCAAGCCCTTCTTTCTCATTTGCCAGAGACAGTACCCCTTTTGCCCATACAATAACACACACACACACATATATATAATATACATATTATTTATTAATTTATTGAACTTCAAGTTCTATTTTATTAGAATACCAAGATCTATTTAACTATTATTATGTGTATTATTTTTCAGTTTCGCTTCAGTTTGCTTTTGTAAGCCGGAAAGTCAGCGTAATAACTGATGCCGGTAATTCTTCCCTTTCAAATCATGGGAGACTTAAGAGCCGGACCAAACAACGTTTCATTTATTTATTTTTTTTCCTTTTTTTCCCCAACGATGTGTATTTGATTCCAGGTAATTTGTCTTTATCGAGACTCGAATGCATGACCCGGTCTTTTGATACACGGATTGGTGCCGAGTCGAAACCAACATGACCAACAACTTGTAAACAAATATTTGCTTTAGGGAAAACAAACACTGGCGTAATTACATCGTTGGGAAAACAAATATTTGCCCAGTCAAATTGCTCGTTTTGCTCTTGCTGCAATGTGCCATATTATCTGGATGGAACAAAACCATATTTTATTCAGGAATCGCCTTGTTTTCATGCCGGTCCTCTGCAGCCACCTTACTAAACTTGTAAGGGACAAAGGCTTGTCCATGAAGCCTATTGTAGATAACATCCGCAACAGAAGAATATAGCAAAAGTGGGGCATCTCCCCTTCCATTTTTGAGTAATCTTTCGATTACTTTGTAATTATCTTGTTAGTCTCTATTGTTGTTGGCTTTCTTTTTGGCCTTGGTGTTGCGTTCTCTTGCTTGTAACCCCTTTTATCAGTCGCTATACCTCTGCACCTGTCGGGACACTTGCTGTGTCATCTCGAATGCGAGGTTTTTGTGTATGACTTCTTTCCCTGTATGGAGCGTGTTGAAAAGTATATAAAATTCTTACTTTACCAAAATAAAAAAAAACTAGCCTAATTTCCAGATGTCGATTTATTAATTATTAGCTTGACTTTGCATCCGTCGTTACCCTAATCAATGACCATTGCCATAATTGGTGTAAGATGGAGATAAAATTGTACATGTTCCAACTCAAAGCATGTAATCAAATGCGGTTACGAATGATATTTCAAGAAAAGAATGACCAAGGAAATGAAACGGAGAGCGTGGAAAGATGGGCATGGCACCCGAAACTAAGAGCAGCCTGGAAAACGGTGGGATGTTTTGGTTTGCCGAGGCAAAAAGTTAAGGGTCTTCAATCTCTTCATTTTTGGAAACATATTCAATTGTTTTTGTTTTTGTCTATAACTATAGCTATACAAAACATTGGCATTCTCTTCCTTCAAAAGCAACCCAACCTGGCCATGTTCCCTTTTGCATTCTCTTTATTTTACTATAAAGAATGTCATAAAATAAACCACATAACAACATTTGCTTTCCAAAGTCGTTCGACGTCTGTCCAAAATTTCAAATTGGGAGCCTTATAACGTGGGATAAGATGACATGCATTTCGTCACTCCTCAATCAGCTCAATGCTAGCGTCGAATGAGGAGTCCATTTGATTTCTTTTTCTTCTTGGGTAGATGGGGCATAGCTCATTGTTTCCTAATGGAGGCCAAAAGTAACCTTGCTCCTTCCGTAATCAAGCCTTAATTTTTGGAATATAGTTGAGTAAAGGATGGCCTCTTTATTCTCTTTCCCCCCCTGAAATTAGTGAATCTTATTGGATAGAAAAGCAAGAAACACGACCTTGATCACATGGAAGAGAGAGAATGAATACTTTGAATCATTGATTGTACACAATGCGTGTATAAATCAAATTATAATAAAGCTTAGAGATCTTTTGCCAACCTACTACCTTTAGTTTTGATAAATGCTTTGTATAGCCATGTCAAAAAATAAAATAAAAACCAGAAGGCTTGTGTAATTGTTCCATTTCGCAATTTGCGTGTAATATGAAAGGGCATATAGTAAACTTTTTGAGTTAGATCATTTTAACGCAATAAATGTCAAAGTCCCCTCTCTGTTTTTTTTTCCTTCTTATTTTAGTTACTTCTATTTTCCCCCATAAAAGACCTAGAAGAGAGAAATGGCCCCCGCCTCCCACGATTTCGGTACATCGGAGGGTCAAGAAACCCTAGATTCAGGAAAAAAAATATGCGGACAAACTTAAGATTAATATGTACACAAGCATTGGATGTAGGGGTGTCAAAAAAGCCCGGCTAGACCCAATCCCACCTTACTTGAAATTTCAGGTATTTTGGAGTCTGGACTTAGGGCCTGTTTGGTTCAGCATTTGAAAGCTGCTTTGGAGGTCTAAAGTCCCTTGTGCAAATGCGAAGTTGTTTGGCAAATTTTTTGGGAAGCTTTGAGGAGATGCAATTGCATCTCCAAAGCTTTCCAAGGGCCTTTGGCTGACCGGAGTCCATGAGGAGCTTTGGGAAGTTGCATCTTTGGAATGCAATTGGGTACTGTTCATCACTGTTCATTGCGCACTGTTCATCGTCTTCCAAGCAACTGATCCGGCGGCCGAGGTTGCGCGACCCCCAAGCGATTGCCGCCTGGGGTCATGCGGCCTCAGGTGGCCGTTGTCGAGGTTGGACGATGCCGCCTGAGGTCGCCGGTGACCAGATCTGGCTGTCGGCGGTTGGTCGGCAACCAGATTTGGCCGGCAGTGGTGGTTGGTGGCCAGCTTTTTTTTTGTTTTTTAATATAAACAAAAGTCTTTTATAAATAATTTTTATTGAATGATATTTAGGTCAAAGTTGCTTTCAAATGTGATTTTAAAATACACATTATCAGACACTACTTGTATTCCAAAAAATCCTTTTAACTCAAAGGACTTTGCATTTTGCCAAATACATTTCCCAAAAGCTTAACCAAACAGGCCTTAGTACTCTTCCAGTAGGGGTTCAAGGTGTATTTGTAGTATTCAGATTAGAACCCTACCCAGAGCAAAATACCCGATCGTCAGTTTGCCACTTACACTTTCCAGTTTCCATCGTCTCTACCACGAAGACCACAATATCGGTCGAAGCACCATTTCCGACCGAGAAGGAAGCTGCTCTCTCCAATTTGAGAGAGAGAGAGAGAGAAAGAGAGAGGTGAAAAAAAATAAGGTTTCGGAACAACAGAACAAATTTGGTGGGTCAAGAGACGGAATGACAATATACCTCTCTCTCTCTCTCACTGCATTTATTGAGTTTTGCCTGGTTTGGGGTTCTTCAGAGTGTAGAATTCACCTACCTTACATTTCTTACTATAATTTTTAGTATTAGTACAAAGGCGATGGTAATCTGGTCAACGACCCATTCACATTGCCAGCACAGAGTCTCCTAACACGGGCATTTTTGTTCAAACTGCTCACACTATCCAATAATACTTCTCCAATCACAAGTTTGGCCGGTCTTTTGCTTTTTCCCTTTTTTTCTCTCTGTTCGCTTTTTTTTTTTTCAAATTTTAATTTGCCAGAAAGACTCAATTTCCCCTATAAATACCATCACTCCATAGCCGTTTCAGCCTCACCACCACCACAACGCCTCACAACAACAAGAACACCCGACCCTTCATCTTCTCTCTCTCTCTCTCTCTCTCTCTCACAAAAAGCCTAAGAAAATGGCAGAACTCGTCTTCAACACTTGTCAGAATTATCTGGTACTTGCCCTCAGCATCTTCATGTTGTTGTCCGAATTGCCATCACCGGCAAACGCAGCTTCAGTTCAGTACAACGTGGTCTCTCTCGGTGCGATAGCCGATGGCAAGACTGACTCCAGCAAGGCCTTCCTGAGCGCATGGGCGTCAGCATGTGGGTCGACGAGCGCTGCCACCGTCTATGTGCCACAGGGCCGGTTCTGGGTGCAGTCCGCCTCCTTCAACGGGCCATGCAAGAACTCGGCCATCACTGTGCGCATCGACGGCACGCTAGTCGCACCTTCCAACTACAATGTGAACGGGAATGCAGGGAACTGGATCGTTCTCAGGCACGTGACAGGGGTGTCCGTGATTGGAGGGACCCTTGACGGACAAGGCACGAGCCTCTGGGCTTGCAAGCGCTCCGGCAAGAGCTGCCCTACCGGTGCTACAGTATGTATAAATATGTTCATTTATACTCACTATACAACCACAAACAAGCGCACATTTCTTCTTCATCTACATTTGCATATTTATCCTCGTAAACTGATTTGGACTTTTGGAGTTCATTTCGCACCGTTGACAACAGTTACCATAACAAGGTTTTTTCGTCCTTTCGCTCGAGAAGTTGGGTACTTGGGGGCCTTGGTTATTTGTTAAAGTGTATATTACATTGCATAAATCATGTGGGGCTACACACCAGAGAACTCACGGCTTATCCTCGAACATAATTTCTGAAATGCAATAATGTAAGATTAAATAAAAGCCTTTTCCTTATTATCATTTTCAACTTATTCATTTAATGTAACACTTGTTGTATACTTATGGGAAAGGGGGGAACTAATGGGGATTTTGCATGAGTGCGATGTAGAATGAACTTGTTGTGATTTCCCTTTTGAAGTAGAGTGACTTGCTACTCATTAAAGATAATAACGCATGGAGTTTGGTTTTTCTCCTACGTTATGAAAAATAAAGCCCTTAGTAGGATACGTGAAAGTGGGTTTAGATTTCATCATGAGAAGTAACTAAGCCCTTTGTCTTCTAGCAAAAAATAAAAAAAACCCTTTGTCGTTTCACTTTCGCGACGCTTTTTTGGGTCTGTTATGCTAATTTTATGCCCAAAGGTCAACGATCCGTATTCTTGTTTAAGAAACTCAAATGGGACCCAAACCTAAGCCACGTGATAACCAGTGCCTCCAATCATGGAAAACTTTCACCCTAATTAATGATGGGATTATGCATTTGTATAACGATTGAATATGCATCTGTGTAACACGATGGTTGATTAGTGTTTGGTCATTTGGGTGTGTCTGGGTGCAGAACTTATTAATCAGCAACTCCCAAAACATTTTGGTGAGCGGACTCAGCTCCCTCAACAGCCAGATGTTCCACATCGTCATCAACGGTTGCCAGAACGTGAAGGTGCAAGGCATGAAGGTGTCGGCCTCTGGGACGAGCCCCAACACTGATGGCATACATGTTGGCGCCTCCACCGGTGTCACCATCCTCAACTCCAAGATCGGGACAGGCGACGACTGTGTCTCCATCGGCCCTGGCAGCAACAATCTCTGGATCGAAAACGTTGCTTGCGGACCTGGACACGGCATCAGGTATGTAATTGGTTATCTTATCATCATTACCCTATTTGGATATGTATCATATGTCCCGCCAAATTTGGTATTGTTCATTAGTTGACTTGGAGATTTTTTTTTTCAACATGGTTGATTTTCAGCATTGGAAGCCTGGGCAAGGATCGACAAGAGGACGGTGTCCAAAACGTGACGGTTAAGACGGTCACATTCACCGGCACGCAAAATGGAGTGAGGATCAAGTCGTGGGCCAGGCCGAGCAGCAGCTTCGCTAGGAACATCCTCTTCCAGCATGCCATCATGAACAATGTCCAAAACCCGATCATCATCGATCAGAATTACTGCCCGGGAAACTCCGGTTGCCCTAATCAGGTAAAAGCTTCCTCTTTGCCAAATTACACCAGTCAAGTGAAATTGAATAGCAGTTCATGTTAAAAACATTACGTTGGACACTCAGATCTTCTTTTATTGATCAAGTTCTCATTTCTCTTTTAATAGGCTTCGGGTGTTATAGTGAGTGACGTGACGTACCAAGACATCCATGGGACATCGGCAACCGAGGTGGCCGTGAAGTTTGACTGCAGCTCAAAGTACCCGTGCACCGGAATAAAGATGCAAGACGTGAAGCTGAGCTACCGGAACCAAGTGGCCACAGCATCTTGTGCCCATGCTGGTGGCACAGCTTCTGGCACGGAACAGCCCTCCAGTTGCTTGTAGCTGTCCCCAAATTGCAAAACCCAAAATAATGGGGTAACAAGGATACCATCACTAGTCTTATATAGGGTTAATGAAGTCAGTGAGTGATACATAATTAATTATATGAGTCCTAATATTTGACTTAGGACCAGAAGAACTTATGTAGTAGGAAAGATTGTTCGGTGTATAACACAAGTTGGGTGCTTGAGCCTGTGGCGTGTGCTAGCTCACATGATTATGGGCTGGACTAATGGAGCCTGGCCTTGCATCTTATTTTCAATTAATCAAATATTGAAAGTTATCTCTTTATGTCACAGGCGCCAAAATGAATTCGGCTTGCCAGAGTCGGGTTCTTAACCATTTTGCACGAACCATAACAGCCGGATCAGCAGATTTCATCATAAGAATATTTCCTTCAGAAAGAAATAGCGACTTTTACTTTTGACTGTTTTCAAATATAACGACTGTATGTAATAGAAACACCCAAAACCACTTAGGATATATAAATGGTGACACATAAATTAACATTTAAAATTAGAATAAGTAATACTTGTAGTTTAGTAATGAAATGTTCAAAATTTTGGCCGGAAAGTTAACATATAACTTTTTGCTTTCAAAAGATCAAAACAAACGGGTAGCACCTCAAGCAATTATTTACTTGGTTTCAAAGTTTATCATCAGAGGACAGTGACTCCGTGCCCACCCTTCATATGCAAACATTGCTCGTGCTACAAAATTAGTGCGCCATGAGGAAATCTTGTATCGTTCGTCAGACATTCTAAGACAAGGCATAGTTTATAACTTGATAATTAGCTGCTCTTAACGGACATGCTATTAGAGAGTTTATCTACTAATTAAAATTAATTAATAAATAAATACTAGATAGTTTATCTTGAACGCTCAAACTTTATTTATTTGTTTGGTGTTGTACACGTTCTCTTTCTATTTGTGTATTATTATAGGCAAAGTGTCATTGGTGCAAGACTCTGATATTTAGTACTATGATCCTTTAGAGAAAGGACCCTTTATTTTTTGTTCTACTTCCATTCATCTTATTCGATTTGATGCTGCCAAACTGTTTTACTCTAGAGATGATGAAAATGCTTACATTACTATTTTCTGTTAACGGATACCCCATGCTAACCAATTTGAAGGTTTTTAGAAAATGTCACAAATAGTCGTGTAAGTTATCTACCTTTGATTTTTTAGAGTCGATACTTATTGAGTTCTTTGCATACATGGGGAGATTTCATTTTGTTAAAGAAGCATCTTGAGCTCGAATAATTCGAGCCATGAGTTGATTGACAGATAAATCGCCGAAATGTCAAGCTATTTTTATATTAAAACTTCGCGAAAATGTATCAAGGACCAGCTTGGGGAGGCATAAGTGAACCGAGAGAGGGCTGGACGCTCACTGTCTGGATCGAGGGCAGTCTGAACAGTGAGTATTTAGCCCAGTCTTGAGCCTAGAAGCATTCACTGAACGTGCCTTGATTACCCTAGAGCGAACTAACATTAACCGCTAACAAGATCACTAAAGGTATGGATGCAAACATGTATCAAGATGACATGAACAATGGATTGATGCAACTCGAATTAAGTAAAATTATGAACTAGTTACGCTATCAAGCATTCATATAGGATGACCTAAAGTCAAGGTCACCATTGCGGTCACCTTGAAGTGAGCTCAGAATAGCCATAGATGACATCTTGGCTTCCCAACCTCATTAAGAGGTTGTGGGCTCTCAACTATCCTGGATCGAGGAGGGATGGGAAAGGGACGGAAGATGACACCAAGAAGAGAGTGGCTTCATTGGATCATCGTAGGTAGCGATAGCGACGAGGGTAGTGGCAGTAACAGCGGCAGCCGGAGGCCAAGTTGGGGTGAACATTTGGATTAAGGATTTTAAGGGGAATAGGACATTAACAGTGTCATGACATTCCCTCACCATAAAAAAACAGTGTCATGACATTCATATGATACTCACTTTAGTGCAATAATTTTTCAAATGATCACTTAACCAAAATACGTTGGTGATTTCCCTTGCTTGAAAATCTTGCATGTTGTTGAGTTAATATTTGATAACCAATATAACTTGGCTTGCCGGAGAAATGATAATCATTAAAGATATTTTAGAATGATGTCGTTTGGTTCCATTTTGTGTACACCTATTTTATAATTTTTGCCCAAAACTAATTATGCAAAATTTAGGAGTTAATTTCTTAGTTAATTCCTAAAATAAAAAATATTATCTAATTGCATTGCATATAGACATTAGGCACATTTGCATTAATAGGGCCCATAAAAGCATATTTTCTTAATTAACTTTCAAAAAAATATTTAAAAAAAAAAAAAATTGGATCGGGCCAGGTCGACCTGGTCCTTTCTTTTTTTCCCTGTGCGGGCCCGGCCCACTTTCTTTTTTCTTCTTCTCCCCTTTGCGCGAGCTGGGCCAGGCCCAGCCCAGCTTTTCCTTCTTTTCCTTCTTTTCCTTCTTTCCCCTCGACGCTAGTTTTCCTCGTTTGTTCGGCTCTGCATTTGGTCGTCGACCGACGGATAACCGAGTGACCTCAATGTCCCTATCCAAGCAGGTAAGAGTACAGGAGGGAGAGGGCATTGATGGCCAGTCCCATCCCTCCCCCTTTTTCGGTCTCTCTCTCTCCTCTTCCCCTTTGTGGCCGCGGAAGTCAAGGAGTGTAGAGGCTGAATTTTTTCTTCCCCTACACTGGCCTAGAACGGCCACCAAAGTCATGGCGTAGAGCAGGCCGGTGTAGTGGCCATTAAGGCCATGACTTCGGGGCGGAGCAGGTGGCTTCCGTTGCCTATAAAGGGGAGAGAGAGTGGAGAGTGGAGAGAGAAGGAGGTCTTTCTGAGTTCGAAAATAGAGCACAATAAGAGAGAGATATTGAGAGCAAAAGAAAATGATTTGAGTGTTTGTAGGATTCAAAGAGGAAGCCAGACGACCATGCCCAACGATCAGCATCGTCGGAAACACACCGCCAACTGGTGAGTAGTCCCGGCCTTATTTCTACCCTGTTTTTGTGCACCGATTGGCCGGGATTCGTGCTGGCCATTTCACGCAAATCCTGGCCTATACTGATGCTCCTCTCGGTCTATATTCGCCATCGAGAATGAGCCATGGCCGCCCGATTTGGCCAAAGCCCTAAGAGAGGTGGGAAACCCTCGCTTTTAACTATGCATGTCGAATGTTCAATAAAATGCCTCAAAGAAGCTGTTTTTATTTTTGGTTGCCGGCCAGCAAACAAGTAGTCAGACGGCACGCCCGGTCGTCAGAGAAGGTAGGTTGAGGTTTATAAGGAGAAGACTCAGGCCATAGGTGGCCTGGGTCATCCGGCGAGACTGCCGGATCTTGCCGGCCGAGGCTCTCGTGTGTCCAAACAAGTGGGAGCCGTCCTTGGATTGGTCTGCAAGCCAAATAGGGCCAGTTTAACCTGATCGAACCAGCCTTATTTCGTCTTTATCCATCGAATCGAGCCCTAACCAGGCTCGATTCGATCCATATCCGAGTTAATGATCCGGGTTGGCTCTCCAACTCAGGTCGGATATGAAAATCCAATCTGGGTCAACGCGATGGATCAGGTTCATTGACTCGGGTCAATTCTAACCGACCCCATATCCACTGACCCGACCCGATTTTAATATTATACTATTATTTTATTAAAAAAACCCGAAATTTTTTTCTTTAAAAATTAGGTTATAATTTAGATATAAATATTGTCCAATATTTTTCTAAATTATGTGGCATATATGATTGTTTTAAATTTTCGTTGTATTAATATTATACATGTTATTTTTTATTAAAATATAATTGGATAAATTGTCATATTTTGAATGTTGTCACCTTAGTTAGGATTAGAATCCTAGACTGCATATCTATGTTGATTGCTAATTACTAATGATTGTGCACTCACTTGATCACCTCGCATGTTAGGAGAAAGGTCCTAAAATCAATCCAAATTGCTTGATAAATATTTTCTGAAATGAACATGATAAAAAGGTACTGAAATGGCATTAGTTATTTAACTAGTATAATCAAGTCCCTGAACTCATTTAATCTCTGATTTGCAGAAGTAAGCAATTCTCCCATTGTCTTGCTTGGGTGTCTAATCGACCCATCATAAATCGATTAGTGGTAACTCCTAGATAAAAATCACTTGCACTTAAAAACCAAAACCTAAGTCGCAATATGGTATTGGCTTGGGATGGTTCGAGTTAAGTCTCAAAATTAGACTTAGCGCATACCAGGTGAGACCCTCATTTTTGAAAATAAAATCGGAGGTCGGTTACGATAGACTAGTGACTCCACTGGAGACTTGCATTTTTTTAAAAAAAAAACTGGACTTAGGCCTAAAATTTTGTCTTGTTCAAAAACATTTTTGTTTGGCAACGAGGATTCTAGGTATAACCCGATATTAGGGTGTTAAATATTCTTGCAGGTTTCAAATCATAGTTATTTATAAATTGTTGTGCATGCTTTAATGATTTAGGACTACACTATTGCACACAACACCATCTCGCCGAACCTGAGCCGCAATATGACATTTTAGGATGATGTTAAGAAAGATACGACCTCGAACATGAGACTGCGATGTAGAGGTTGTCTTTCTTTTTCTCGAAATTTCTTTCTAAAAAATCGTAATGTGTCTATCTTTAGCCGCTATTCAAGTGACTATAAGATATTCCTTTCGATTTGGCCGAGCTTAAAAGGACTCAACACCAACGCGAGACTGCGACGGTCAGGCACCCTCTTTGCTGAATCGGTCTAGAGAGAAATCAAACCTCACTCCTCCTGTGCATGTCTTTATGATTGCCATAGTTCGAGGTAAGGTATATATTCGATCCCTTCTTATTTCATTATGCAACCTACTTATTCATTTGGTTTGTGACTGTTAGGTTAACCGTTGATTGCATTCTATATATGATAGGAAGAGCTGATGTCCAATTCATCCCAACCCCTAAGAGAGAGCTCCTGGCATGGTGGGACCTGCTTGATCAGAATGGCCAATAATATGTCAAAGCAAGAATTGATCGCCTACTTCTATTGCTCAAGATCAATGTCCATTCTGGCATGATGTAGGCACTGGCACATTTCTGGTGCTCTTAGACATCCACCTTTGTGTTTGGTAAGTTTGAAATGACCCAAACTCTGGAAGAATATAGTATTGCCATTGGAATACCTTTGGGATCTGAATTCATTAAATCACTTTTGGGCATTTCCCCTATACCCAAATTATTCCAATTTTTGCGAGTTGAGATTAATGCGGTGAAAAGGGTTGTTAAAGCTTACTGTAGTGCATGCCCCCTATTTTTCTTAAATGAATGCAGTCAGAATCTAAGATTTTTCTCCTTGCTTTTATCGAGTTTGTTATTTTCCCTCACCGCAAAAATTCTATAAACCCCTCAATTGCGTATGTTGCCAAATAAATTTGCATTGGTATGGGTTATGTTAATTCAGTTTTGGCAGAAATATTTTTGTCCCTTAACCGTTTTAAACAAAATGAGGAGAAGGTCATGCGGGCCATCCCGGAGATTTTACAAATTTGATTTTTATCCCACTTAAGAGGATTCGAGCACCTAATGTAACTTTTTGAAATTGATGACCTTAAGCACATAATACAAAGATTTAAGGTCTCAAAAAGCAATTTCACTGATAAGGATTACTCTTGCTAGATAAACTTTTTGAAAAATCCCGATCCCAAAGCATTCTTATGGTATACTAAATGGTTCCATGAAGGTGAGGCTCGTTATGCTCACAGGTTTTACAACCCTATTCCACTACTCGATTTATGTGGCGCCACTTCTTACTACCCCTACTGGGTAGCTCGCCAGTATAAGGCTCTTCAGGAGATCCCACCGCCTCTCAAGATGGACCTATTTCTAGTCTGATTCACTCGCTCAAACTATAACTACATCAGCGAAATTCGTGCCATCGAGAATGCCTGGATCGAGTGTGAGCCTAAGAATATCATTGTGCCTAAGAGACTGAAGGGGCAAGAAAAGGTTCACAATGCCTTTCTGTTCTATATTCTTCATCATCAAATCCCAATAGTTCTACAGCCAAAAGTCCCAGATGTGGTTGATAAGCTCAATCGCTAAGCACGGATCGATCATTTTGAAAGGGCTATGGGGACGCGGGATACACTTATCATGGAACTTGTCAGTGAAAATAAGTGACTTTAAGAAACTGTGGCTTCCCCATTGTATATTGAATGAGTGTCTAGGAAAGACACCTTTTTTGTTAAAAGCCCCTGTCTTTTATAAATTCTAAGTATTTATATTTAGGAATTTATGTCTTATAGTTTTAAATGTTTAGGGTTTATACTGATGTAAATATAAGTCGGACCACTTTTGATATATAAATAAAAGAAATTGCGCTCCAATGACACCACCATGGCTTTAGCTTGGTGGTATCCGGGGAATGAACGGTCTGAGGCGACCAGGGTTTGAACCTCAGGATCACCATTGTAATGAAAATATAAATAAAAACCTTTTTGCATCTTTTTTCTTTTTGCAAATAAAGAAAATATGTGATAAATTCCTACAATACTAGACTAGTCATAAAATGATTCTTTATAAGGTCTTATACTCATTCATTTCAACATCTTCATAGGTAGTTAGGAATTAAATAGCTAAAGAAAATATACCGATTCGTCTCAATAACATAGAAAATGAAATGAAAATGGTTTTCAATGCACTTGAAAATCTCACCAAGGAAGTAGAATCTATCAATGGCAAGCTCACCCCCACCCCTGCATCAATTGAGGTGATGTTACCGTCACTGTCTACCGAAAAAGAAAAAGGCTCTGCCAGCGACAACAAGATGCCTCTGCTAGAGGACGATCCATTTCCACTTGCCATCAAGAAGACTGAGCTTGTAAATGCGCCTATGACAGAGCATGACAAGCGCCTCGTGAAGTTTGAGGAGATGTTGAAGCAATTGCAGGGCCCACGACATGCTATCCCACTTGACCTGTTCATGTACAAAAGGGTCAAGGTACTAGAAAAATTCAAAACGGCAAAATTCAAAAAATATAACGGCACTTCATGCCCCAGGCACTACTTGCACTTATATCATGTGCGAATGACCCAGTATATCAATAATGTGCTTCTCATGATCCAGAGCTTTCAAGCAAACTTGAAAGGGCCATCTTTGACATAGTATATGTCAAAAGATATAGATGCCTTCAAATTCTGGGATGATGTCGCAGACGCATTCCTCAAACAGTATCAATTCAATTTTAATATCACATTATCTTGTGATGACCTCGAACGCACCGAGAAGAAAAAGAATGAGTCATTCAAAGCATATGCCACATAATGGAGGAACTTGGCCGCCTAGGTCATCCCAGAGCTTAATGACCATGAACAAATGAAGCTATTCATCAAGTCTTTCCCGTATGAATATAGACATTGCCCGGTTGGTGCCATTGCTAAGTCCCTTAATCGACTTGTTCCAGTAGGTGAACGAATTGAGATGGGATTACGTAACGGTTGGTTCACGGACCTTACCTTCACAACTAAGAGACTCAGCACGAGGAAGGAGAAGGAGCCCCTGACAAGGGGGAACAACGCATACACCTAGACTGTTTATTCTCCCCTAATAGTTCAAGTAAGCAGTGAACAGCAGTCGGCTTCAAGCTGCCAGCCCCTAAGGCATTATAAGAAAAGGCAGTTCACTCTACTACCTGGATCCCTTTCCTAGGTCTTGACTATACTTCACAAAAAAAATTTGCTCTCTACAGAACCGAAACAACCTAGCTTAGAGAGTTTCTCGAACTATGATCCATCTAAGAAATGTGACTATCACACGGGTGAGGTCGGACATTCGATAAATGATTGTTATACCCTCAAGCACTGAGTACAGAATTTGCTGGACACCAAGGCCTTCTTGTTTCATACGTCCAAGCCAAATGTCTAGAATAATCTGTTACTAGAGCATGAAAATAAAATTAATGCCATATTCAGTTTCGACGCTAGTTGAATCAAGAACATAAGGGTATACACCACTAACGTTTGTAACAGTTTAGTGAAAGCAGGATACTATCCTGCCAACGAGGTACTGCCCTTGCCCTACTGAAGGAAAGAGTTGTCAAGATGGCATAGGTAGGCCTAATTGCGTTTGCTGACCATACCAGCATAGTAGCTGCCATCTCCCGGTTATCATTAATTGGGATGAAGAACTTTCAGCATTGAATGCGGAAACTAGTGAATCCATTCCTACACTCGTGAGCAAGCCTTTAGCTGACAACTCAGATGATGAGGAGGAATTGACGATTGAAGTGCCCCTAATTGAGGAGCACATAATGATTGAGATACCTTAGCCTTATCAGTACAAGAATGATAAGGTAGTCCCATGGTCTTACGAACTTGATGTTGACTTAGTCACAAGGTCAGGGCGAACATATGCCCAAACTAATGCATAGCCTTTGAACCTGTTACCGACGAAGAAGCGAAGGAATTCTGGCCATCATCAAAGCCAGTGAATACAACGTGGTAGATCAACTGTGTAAGTTACCTGCCCAAATTTCTTTGCTAGAACTACTTCAAACATCCACGAAGCATAAAAAATCTCTTATGAAAGTGCTTAGCAAAGTAAATGTCCCCGAAATGATTGCGCATGATAAGTTAGAGGAATTCATAAGGTCCAAAGATCAGATAGTATTCTTGGACGATGAATTCTCTACCAAGGGTCTCTATATCTCTGTTAAATATAGAAACTCCCATGTGGCTCGAGTCTTGATCAACAATGGGTCTGCTTTGAATATTTGCCCGTTGGCAATCTTACGCCGTCTTAATATAGACCCGTCTAAGCTTTGTGCCTAAAAAACATTCGTCCGAGCATTTGACGGGATGAAGAAAGACACCGTTGGTGAGATTGACCTCAATGTCCAGATTGGCCTAATTGTGTTTAGCATTCTGTTTCAGGTAAGGCACATCCCCACCGCATTTAACTTTTTGTTAGGCCGTCCTTGGATTCACTTTCCTGGAGCCGTGCCTTCAAGTCTTCACTAAAGTGTGAAGTTCGTAAACCAAGGAAAGCTAGTCACAATCCTTGGTGAAGAAGACCAACGAATTTATCATGAAACTGCCATCCTGTATGTCGAACCGAATGGTAAGGTGGAATCCAGTTATCAGTCTATCGAGTTCATGTCAACCGTGTACAGATATTGAGGAGCTTCTCCTCCTGTCCCCAATATATCAAAAATCGCAATCATGGTAGGAAAGGTTATGATAGAGAATGGATTCGCCCCAGGTTGAGGACTTGGCAGAGGAGGCCGAGGTATTCTAGAACCTATTCAAGCCGCCAAGGACTACTGTATCTCTGGTTTAGGATGTTGCAGAGGAAACCCATAGGCCAATAAGGGGCACGAGAGGGGTCGAGTTGGCTTGTTGCTTCCCCATATCCGGGAGACTTTTTTGCTACCTGCTAGATTGTTATAGGATGACGAAGATTGTATCAACGTCTCAGGACAATCTGGCGATAAGTTCATGCATCCTGCTGAATGCTCAAGTCGCCCAAGCTCCTCAATGCTTCCCGATAATGTTGCTAGCGGCCAACATCAGAACCAAGACGAGTTACTGATTGAGAAAGAGGGTGGACAAGAAGAAATGCTAGATAGTGTGGTCACCATATTTGATGATATCTTCGTAGGTGCCATACACGAAAACTTGACACTAGAAACGAGTGTAAACCTAATTGGTTGGTATGGACGTTTATAGTATCAGATAGGCGAACTACGAAATTTACTTACATCCTTAATGGATATCATTGGCCAAATCTCGGATATGTCACTGCTGCCTCCCAATCAAGAAGGGCTAGCCTAGGTGAATGTTCTCGAAGAAAACCGACCATCGGGAGTCCTTGACACAACATGGCAGGATATCCAACTTTTACAGTGGCAGGGTGACGTGCGACAGTATTCACCAATCCCTAAATCCATGGGCGTGATATTACATGTCTTTCTATAGAAGAAGATGATCACAAGGGAGCCAAAACATGCTACTCCCAAGTACTTCGTCAATTATGATCCCACCTATCCTATGATTATCACTCAGGAGAAGTTGCTCACTCATTGGGTGATAGCAACACCTTGAAAAACAGAGTACATGACCTATTGGATGCTGGGGCATTTACTTTTCGTGCCTCCTGGTTGTGCTACGGCAGGAACGACCTCTTAGTAGTGCCCATCATTTGTGTCACCACTCCTAAATTTACTGAGAGGGCACGTAAAGGGAAGGCAGTCATGGATATCCTTGGTGAGCCTAGTGGTGGGTGTGACTTCTACGTCAACTACCAAATACCGTCAAACTTTTTTGACGAGTAGAAAAATGGCATTGTGGATAGATGAGGTGGCTTGGACCTATTGACAGAAGTGAAGAGAAGAGGCAATGAACTGGACTCCTGAAACGATACTTCAGAAAATTTCTTCGTCAACACGCTAGATGAAGAACCGGTAAAGAGAATAGGTGCAAGCCCACTTGAGTAGAATTCATCTAACCATTTTGAATGAATCCTTGGAAAATGAGCTATCATTGTATTTTGTTTTTTGTCATCATTTTTGCCGGAAGAAATGTCTTTTTGAACCTTCTCTCTCTTGAGGTTGTAAATCCATATGTTGTAAATAAATAATGTTTTGAGGGCATGAGGTAGTATCCCAAATCAGCCTGTTGATGATATCCAGCCACGCAACGAAAAGTATTTTGAGGCCCGGGCTACCTCATGCTTCCTCGTTTCTAAGCTTTTCGAAAGTCAAAAGCATTTCACTATTTCTTCTAAAATTATTTTAAGAGAAAGAACAATGGAAAAATTTACATGCATATAGCCCTATTTGTTTTTCTGATCAACTTACCCTGTGTTCCAAGCATAATCTCATGACTTGCAAGGGAGTTAGTACGATCCAGCCAGATACCGTAGATGCCAGCAGTAGCGATTTGGACGATTCAAGTGATGATCCCACTGAAATCTGAAGAAATTGGGAGCAATATGAACAAATCAAGGCCCTTACAATCGAGAATACTATTACCATCAATTTGGGTGGTACTAAAGATCCAAAAGAAGTAAGGATCGGGGCTAGTCTTCCCGAAGAAAAGGCCACACATCTGATCGCTTTCCTCAAAGATTATCAAGACGTCTTTGCATGGTCTTATTCTGATATGCCAGGTTTAGACTCTCGGATTGTAGAGCACAATTTGCCTACCAATCCCGATATGCCTCCTAAGAAGCAAAGGTTACAAAGGACCAAACCTGAGCTGTTGAAAAAAATCGAAAAAGAAGTGAAGTTCTTGAAAGTAGGGTTCATCGAGGTTTCGTAATACCCTGATTGGGTAGCAAACATTATGCCAGTGAAGAAGAAAGATGGTCAAATTCGAGTTTGTGTTGATTACTGCGACTTGAACAATGTCAATTCCAAGGACGATTTTCTGCTCCCCCATATAGATGTCCTTGTGGATAGTACTGCTGGATTCGAATTATTTTCTTTCATGGATGGATTCTCTAGATACAACAAGATAAGAATGAATGATGAAGATAAGGAGAAGACGACGTTTATCACTCCATGGAGGACCTTTCACTACAAGGTCATGCCTTTTAGTTTGAAGAATGCTGGGGCAACATACCAACCTGCTATGGTCACTCTTTTCCATGACATGATGAACAAAGAAATTGAAGTCTATGTCGATGACATGATCACCAAGACTAAATGTGGAGAGGACCATGTTGAAGCCCTGGAAAAGTTATTTAGCTGGTTACGTGAGTTCACATTATGCCTGAACCTGCAAAGTGCGTGTTTGGGGCGACCCCTGGTAAGTTACTCAAATTCATTATGAGCAGCAAAGGAATTGAGGTCAACCCCTCGAAATTCAAAGTAATATGTGAACTGCAGCTCCTATCTATAGTAAGGGAGGTTAGAAGCCTTTTGGGAAGGTTGAACTATATCTCACGGTTCATCTCCCAACTCTGAGAGACAGCACAGCCTTTCTTCATACTTCTTAGGAAAGAGCTCAGATCAGCTGGGATAAAGACTATCGGGAAGCGTTTGAAAAACCGAAATAGTATTTGATAAATCCCCCGGTACTAGTTCCGCCAGTCCCAAGACATCATCTAACTCTTTATCTAACGATCCACGGTGAATCGTTGGGAGCCCTGTTGGCTCAAAGTAACCCCGACGATGGAAAAGGACGGGCCATCTGTTATTTGAGTAAGAAATTCACAATTTCAAGCAAAATTATTCCGAATTAGAAAAAAAAAAACGTATGTCACATTGGTGTGGGTGTTGCCTAGGCTTCAGCAATATACTTTGCACCACCGGATGTTTCTCGTAACTGAAAATGACCCCATCCGGTATTTGCTTAACTGTCCGGCATTGGTGGGAAAATTGGCCAAATGACAGATTTTAATTTTGGAATTCGACATCCAAACATCATCGTATAATTCTGTGAAAGGTCAAGTGAACACTGATATGCTGGCTGAATACCCTAGGGAAACACATGAAGATGATGATTTCCTAGATGATCGCATTATATTGGGAGAAGAACATACGTGGACTATGTTCTTCGATGGAGCAGTAAACCTGTCTGGCTCTAGCACTGGGGCAGTCATGATATCCCCAAATGGGCAGCATTATCTTGTAGTCACAAAATTAGTGTTTCCTTGCACTAACAATACAGTTGAGTATGAGG
Organism: Syzygium aromaticum; assembly: GCA_024500025.1. NCBI lineage: Eukaryota > Viridiplantae > Streptophyta > Magnoliopsida > Myrtales > Myrtaceae > Syzygium > Syzygium aromaticum. The sequence goes on from CM044892.1 coordinate 182,582, forward strand.
CATGCATTCTCGGTTTACAAGCAACAGTTGACATGAAAATAACCAAACTAAAAGTTTTTTGTGATTCTGCCTTAATCATCCTCCAGATTGTGGGTGAATGGAAGACTAAGAATGCTAAATTAGTACCCTATCATGACTATCTAGAAAAAATTGGTGACAAAATTCAACAAGATCTTATTTGACTACCTATCTAGATCTCATAACTAATTCGCTGATGCGCTGGCCACGCTATCATTTATGTTGAAAGTCACCAATGGGTTGGAAATAAAACCTCTAAAGATTAAAGTCTTGACTAGACCAGCCCATTGCATGGCCGTGATGGAGGAACCCGATGGCAAACCATGACATTACGATATCATGAACTACATCAAGGAGCAGTAGTTCCCTGAAGGTAGTACCGCTGCAAGCAAAAGGTACATAATGAAGATGGCAATAAAGTTTTTCGTCAGTTGTGAGAATTTGTACAAGAAGTCCTATGATTCTATTTTGCTGAGATGTGTGGATGCAACCAAAACAACGCAACTTTTGCAAGAATTGCATGAAGGGCTATGCGGTCTACATATGAATGGATACATGTTGATCAGGAAAATAACAAGATTGGGTTATTATTGGCTTTCCCTAGAAAGCGATTGCATTCGACATGTTCGAAATTGTCACCATTGTCATATTTATGGAAATAGGATAAATGCCCGTCCAACTAAATTACATCAGTTGTTTGAGTTATGGCCGTTTTTAATATGGGGCATCGATGTGATCGGGCCAATCAATCCAAAGGCATCAAATGGGTATCGATTTATCTTGGTTGCGATTGATTATTTTTCCAAGTAGATCAAGACCACATCATATACCAATGTCACTATTCAAAATGTGATGAAATTCATCAGGTGCGACATAATCGCCCGTTATGGTTTCCCTGAAGCCATTGTTACAGATAACAGAACAAATTTGAATAACAAGCTTGTTGATAATTTATTCAGTGAATTTAAGATCTGTCATCTAAATTTGTTTCCTTTCCATCCCCAAATGAACGAAGCTGTCGAGGCGGCCAATAAAAACATCAAGAAAATCTTAACCAAAACTGTTGAGAATTATCGAAATTTTCATGAAAGATTGCCTTTTGCATTAATGGCATATTGAATATCAATTCGAACATCTATCGAAGCAACCCATTTTTCCTTGGTGTACGACATGGAAGCAGTACTGCCTATTGATGTAGAAATCCCCTCTCTGCGGGTATTGTCCCAAGTAAAACTGTCTAATGCAGAATGGAAATAGCAAAGACTGAAGCAATTGAATGTGATCGATGAAAAGCGGCTGAAAGTTCTTTGTCATGGTCAATGTTATCAACAGAGGGTAGCTAGGTCATTCAATTGAAAGGTATGCTCAAGACACTTTGACACAAGTGATCTTATCTTGAGAAAGGTACTACCATTACCCCTCGAGCTTGGAGGTAAGTTTGCTCCAAAGTACAGGGGTCCATATATCGTGAAAAAGGCACTCCTTGGAGGAGCTTTGATTTTGACTGAAATGGATGGATGTTAATTCTCTAACTCTGATACTGTGAAGAAGTACTATTCTTGAAATAATTTCTATATTCCTATTGATAACAAGAGAATTGACAGAAAAGTTATTGATAAGGACACCCCTTGTAGCAAGTCTAATTGGAAAGGACTTGGCATATGACAAAATAGTGTCAAAGTCGATCCAGACAACCATGGAAGTCTCGGTGGTAGTCACACTCATATCAGTCAAAGACATGTAAAATAGAAATTTGCTTTGCTACGAAGATTCCTATGTAAGCAATTACACATGCCTTATGTAGTCAGCAATCATAGGATTTCTAAGAAGCTTCTCAACGTGCCGGGACTGCATTGACACAGCATGCGCCGAGGATAGGACCATCTATTTGGGGAGCACCCTTAATTATAAAGGATTTTATTCGAGTTTTAAAACCAACCATGAGAAGAGAAAAGACTCTACAAGCTTTGAAGACAAAAGGGAGACACGAGGGATAGTTTGGTATCGTTCTCAATTTACCAATCATTTTATTCTTAACATGAGCTCATGTTATTGTCAACATCCGAAGAAAGTTCAAGGAGTCATTAGCTTAAACTCAAATGAAGGGAGTTACGAAGGGTAATATTGTATTATTCCCAATTTCTGTTTCTCAAAGAGTCGTTCATTAACACGATCTTTCTTATTACCTTACAGGTTTGCCTCACCATTGCAGCATGAGTGAGTATCTCTTTCCCTAAAGACTCTTCTCATAAGAGTAGAAAGAAACAAAGAAAGAGAATATATGTTAAAGCAAATAGATGCTTAATTCTCCCCCAAGTGCATCGCATGTCTTTTGAGAAGGAATTTTGCATGGTAATTTTACCTATTTAATACACTAATTCCATGTGAAAATTATGACAATTCGATGAATGGTGTCAAACTGCTCCGCTCTACTAAACGAGATGTATCAGGATGATGAAAGGCAATCCTTAGTCTATACACATTCTTACGTACTAAATCCTAGAGAGACAAGTGAAAAGGTTCCATGTTTGTAAGGTAAAGGGATTTCTTGCATAAGGTATGATAACCAAAATGATGAAAGGCAGTTTATTGCTTTGCCCTATACACTATTGGTGATCCTTTGCTTAACCATTTTGAGCTCATACATTTGAAAGCTCCATACAAATTACTCATGTTAAGAACTACCCCATATTGGAGCAACTCGAGGTAAGTTAGATTGTGAAGTGAGAAAAATGAATAAAAATTTTCTGGTTCTCACTTGCATCAATCTTTCAGTGTTATTATTGCTATTGAACTCTCACGATGATTTAAGTGCCCTAGGATGACGAAGAGCAATTCCTTTTCTATCCCATACACTTATATTCCTTGCTAACCCAATTGAGCCGATAATTTCATTTTGTACAAACTTAATTGGTAATCATCCTCCACATTAGGGTAATATGAAGGTCACCAAAGTTTGAGCATCATGGTCCAAAGTGCCGGATGAAGATGAAAACTCAAAGAGCCTAATAATATTGTTTTGTTCAAACTTGTCTAGGTTAGCTCCTGACAATGCTAAAAGAACAAAAAAAAAAAGAAAATGCTGAAAACTAGGGGTAACAAAAAGCAGTATACCTAATAAAAGCAAAAGCTAATGCCCATAGACAAAAAAACGATAAAAAAAGGTGAAGGAATTTGTATCCCCAAGTGAATTTGTAATTGTTGGACAAAAGTCTAAGAAGCAAAAGCATGGGATTACCTAGGGAGTTTGCAAAGAAGATCCTAGCAGTAAAGAGAAAGACAGGTGACAACGCCAAGATGATTATCAACTCTCATCCATTATACAGATTTTTTTAGCCTAATGATCCTTTTGTTTCTCAACCTGTGAGTTGAGCCTACGTTACGTCCCTCACAAAGTCTCTTCTGACTAGGGCACCTGAATTAACGTAGAATTTTAAATGTTTATAAATATCGCTCGAGAAAGTACGAGCAAGACTATTTCTATCTCATTTTGCAGGGTTCTTGACTTATAAACCTGGCAATGATCACGGAGTATTTTCTTTTATGGTCTCGACTCAAATAGTCTCCTTTGTTAAGCCATTGACCAAGCCTGCATTATGATCTGAGTAAAAACCTCTTAGATTGATAAGATCGTGCCGCTTGCGAGAAAACTCAAATCCTTGTTGATGTAATGATGGTCAGGTTGAGTGTTTTCAATGTTCTCACATTAATGATTAGGATAAGACAACCTTTTTCAGTGAGAGCGGTGAAAAGTCTTTTTTTATTGAAGATCCCTCATTTAGCATCTTGAGAAGTCCACCTTATAAGCGAAAATTATCTCAATTGATAATTACCCTTGGTAGATATTTAGTGATGCGAGCATGGCAAAATAATCACGCATAAACTTTCAAATTGGCATTATGGAATAGCTTAACTTGTCTATGTCCTTTATAGACGTATACATATTTGCATTAATTATCTTTGACAGGTAAAATGTCCTCAAAGACTTAAAGAGTGCCTGACTTTTGGAGTGTCTCCAAAGATGTCTAAAAAACTCTCAAATGTTCTCTCCAGCAGAACAAACACGACATGCCCCTAGCAGCTTGCAGTCCCCCTTTTCATGGACATTGCTTTTACAACTTTAAGTCCCATCAACAAGAATTGACACGGCGTGCTTAAAGTTTTACTCCCTAGTGGTACGCCACAAAAATTCGGACATTGGAGAAGCCTTCTTTACCATCCCAAGAGAGATGTCCCAAGAAAGATCGGTTATTTAGCAGATGATGCATCAAATCTCTGAGTAAGAAATCCTGGGTATTTCATTAGAACTCTTCTCAAGCCACTTGGAAGATAAACCGGGTGTTCCTTTGAAAAAGAAAAACATTTCTCATTACGCAAGATGCAACCAAGATACCTCAGAAAGACGTGTATTCTAGAATTGTCTCAATCGTCTATTCATTCGATGAATGCATATGTTCTTTGCACAAAAACTTGTCTAACAGAAGAAATGCCCTTAAGAGGTAGGAGCAGCACAAGTACGATTTTTCTATCCATGCCCGGCTCTAAAAGTCCATGTACCTACGATTGTTATGGTACCCTTTGAATATTGGACTGACCCCTCTGTTCACCATATACCCACGATTTTTATGGTATCCCTTTGAATATTGGACTGACCCCTCTATTTATCATGTACCTACAATTGTTATGATACCCTTCGAACATTGGATTGACGTCTTTGTTCACCATGTAAATACAATTATTATGGTACCCCCTAAACATGGAATTGATCCTCTCTGTTCACATTAAGTCCTTTTTAGGTACCTTTGATAGGACGTAGATACTTCGACAAAGCAAAACCTTGTCAAGACAACCGAAGATAGGTTTGGGTTCTAGACAAATGAAATCTTGTCAAGGCGATTGAAGAGAGGTTCGGATCCTAGACAAACGATTTCCTTTGTCAACGCGATCGAAGATAGGTTCGGATCCTAGACAAATGAAATCCAATCGAGGCAATCAAAGATAGGTTCAGGTCCTTGACACGTAATATCAACTACTTGGGACTATTCTACCCTCCTGATAAGGTAAGTAGCCTTAGGTATGTCTTTATTTGCTTTAGCATGTATCATCTTATATCGCATAATAAAAAATGGGACCCATGGTCCTGCCAAAAATAACATTCATCATACATGCATGGGTCACATTTAGGCGTCATTTTATTTTTGAATACAACCTCTGCGAGCTCACCTTCAAATATGGGCAACTGTTGACACTTATTTTATAATTTTTGCCGAAAATTAATTATGCAAAATTTAGGAGTTAATTTCTTAATAATTCCTAAAACAAAAAATATATTTATCTAATTGCATTGCATATAGACATTAGGTACATTTGCATTAATAAGGCCTATTAGAGAATATTTTCTCAATTAACTTTTAAAATAACTTTTAAATTTTTTTAAAAAATTAAAAAAAATTTCAGATTGGACCGGGTTGACCTGGCCCTTTCTTTTTTTCCCCACACGGGCCCGGCCCACTTTCTTTTTTTTCTTCTCCCCTCCCTGTGATCTGGGCCCGGCCTGACCTAGCTTTTCCTTCTTCCCCCCTAACGCCGGTCTTCCTCCTTTGTTCAGCTTAGCATCTAGATGTCGATCGACGGACGGCCGAGCGACCTTGGCGTCCCTATTTGAGTAGGTTAGAGCATAGGAGAGGGAGGGCATTGATGGTCAGTCCCATCCTTCCCCTTTTTCCGGTCTCTTTCTCTCTCCTCTTCACTTTTGTGGCTGCGGAAGTCAAGGAGTGTAGAGGCCAGATTTTTTCTTCCTCTGCACCGGTCTAGAACGGCCACCAAAGCCGTGGCGCAGAGCAGGCCATCGCAGGGGCCATTAAGGCCATGACTTTAGGGCAAAGCAGGTGCCTTTCGTCGCCTATAAAGGGCAGAGAGAGTGAAGAGAGAAGGAGGTCTTTTCCGATTCGAAAACAGAGCATAGTGAGAGAGAGAGAGAGATATCGAGAGCAAAAGAGAGAGATTTGAGTGTTTATAGGACCCAAAAAGGAAGCCAGACAACCGTCCTCGATGATCAGCATCACTGGAAACCCTCCTGACGCACTGCAGATTGGTGACTAGTCCTAGCCCTATTTCTACCCTGTTTTTGGGCATTGATCAGCCGGGATTCACGCCGGCCATTTCACGCGAATCTTGACCCATACCAATGCTCCTCTCGGTCCATATTTGCCATCGGGAATGAGCCATGGCCATCGGATTTGGCTAGAGCCCCGAGAGAGGTCGGAAACCCCTGTTTTTAATTGCATATGCCATATGTTCGATAAAATACCTCAAAGAAGCTATTTTTGTTTTTGGTCGCCGGCCGGCGAATGAGCAGTTGGACGGTGGACCCGGTTGTCAGAGAAGGTAGGTTGAGGTTTATGAGGAGGAGACCCAGGCCATAGGTGGCCTAGGTCATCTAGCGAGATCGCCGGTTCTCGCCAGCTGAGGCTCCTGCGTGTCTAGACACGCGAGAGCCATCCCTAGACCTGCCTGTAGACCTGTCCAATCGATCTGAAAGCCAAATAGGGCCCTAACCGGACCCGATTTGATCCATATCTAGGTCAATGACTCGGGTTGACTCCCCGACTCGGGTCGAATATGAAAATCTGACCCGGATCAACACGATGGGTCAGGTCCATTGACCCGGGTTGGTTCTAATTAACCTGCATCCGCCGACCCGACTCAGTTTTAATATTACATTATTAAAAAAAATTTAAAAAATTTTCTTTTAAAATTAGGATATAATTTAGATATAAGTATTGTCCAACATTTTTCTAAATTATGTGGCATATCTGAATGTTTTAAATTTTTGTTGTATTATTATTATGCATGTTTTTAATTAGAATATAATTACATAAATTGTTATGTTTTGAATGTTGTCACCTTAGTTAGGATTAGAACCCTAGACTGCATATCTATGTTGACTGCTAATCACTAATGATTGTGCACTCGTTTGATCACCTCACATGTTAAGAGAAAGGTCCTAAAATCAATCCAAATTACCTGACAAATGTTTTCTGAAATGAATAGGATAAAAATATACCAAAAGGGCATTAGTTATTCAAATAGTGTAACCAAGTTCTCGAACTCATTTAATCTCTGGTCCGCAGAAGTAAGCAATTCTCCCATTGTCTTGTTTGGGTGTCTAATCGACCCACCATAAACCGATTAGTAGCGACTCCTAGATAAAAATCACTTGCATGTTAAAAACCTAAACACTAAGTTGCAATATGGTATAGGCTTGGGAGAGCTCAAGTTAAGTCGCAAACTTAGACTTAGCGCGTACCAGGTGACACCCGTGCTTTTGAAAATAAAACCGAAGGTCGGTTGCGACACATTTTTTAGCCCACTTCTAGGATTTAGGGCTAAATTATGGGCCAAAGAACACTACAAGTGTCATAACTTGTATACGACGCTCACTTTGGTGCCATAAGTTTTTTTGGATCACTTTAGAGTTAAAATTTTTGAAAAACGATCACTTAAGTGCTAAAATTTTTGAAAAACGATTACTTAAATGCCAACTCCGGTGCCGTACACAATTTTTTGTCGAAAATCTGACGTGGCATTTTTTTTATTAATTTTTGAAGCTGACGTGGCTCGCTAGAGGCTCGCCGGAGATTGGCACTTAAGTGATCGTTTTTCAAAAATTCTAGCACTTAAATGATCGTTTTAAAAAATTCTAGCACTTAAGTGATCGTTTTTCAAAAATTTTAGTACTGAAGTGATAAAAAAAAAACTTATGACACTTAAGTGATCGTTTTTCCTCCGACTTGGCACCAAAGTGATTCGAAAAAAAGTTATTGTACTAAAGTGATCTCCGTACATAAGTTATGATACTTATAGTGTCTTTTTGCCCTAAATTATGTTATAATTGAAAATTTTGTAGGAACTTGCTATTAAAATTTGCAATGAAGAGCAAGAGACTCTCTCTGTCTCTCTTCAATCTCATTATCCACCTCCACGACTTCGTCTTCTCGTTCGTCCTCTGCAACTCTCAATCTCAAGCCCATTTTGCAAAGACTTGTCACCCATCCCCATTCTCTCTCCGTCCCCTCTTCAAGAACCACCAAGTCCTACACCAATATTGATAGTAGGGACTCTTGCCATATCACTATCATTATTCTCAGTGTTTGGAGTATATAGTAAAAGCCCGATACTTTTACTTAGGGAGATCATTAAGAGCAAGCTCAAATTCGAGCCTGTTAACATATCTAGTTGGACTCACATTCACTCAAAAGATAAAGTCAATGAGTTATGGGTTATACTATGACACAGTAACCTCTACACCACACTAATTCTCTTATATGAGATTTCTTTAACACAACTCACATAACTATCCTAATAATCTCCCCCTTACATGTAAGCTTAGTATTGGTCTGCTCCTCATCCTTTTGCACTAACATATCTCAACTTAAATCTTCATTAATCTCTTTCTCCATACCATAGCATGAAATCTTCCATCGGGCCTACGTTGCTACACCAAAACACTTACCGCCCATAAACCGCGTTAGTCACTAGATTTCTTCATTGAGATATTCACCAAACACTGAAATAGATTGCGGGCCCATTGATCTACCATCGACTATGATACCATTTGTTGGGAGCGGGTAGCAAAAGCCCAAAACCTTTACCTATGGAATCGCCTAGAGGGAGCCTAAGTCCGAGGTGTCAATATATCTACTTAGACCCACCTTTACTCAAAAACCTAAGGCAATTAGTTATGGGTCAACTATGATATATTAACTTTTTTACATCATACCAATTTTTTGATGTGAATGACAACAACTTATGTCTCCCAATCGTGGTGGGTAGTTGTGAGCCTCTCTTACTCCAAAAGTTAGTTCAAAGGCTGTGGCTTTCCCTCATACTTATAAATCGACCACCAGCCCCTTTAATAAATGACGTGGGATAATCCCAACAATCTTCCCCTCACACATTGGGTTTAGGTCGGAGCTACAACAACTCTCTTTGGGTGACTGTTGGGTCTAGACATGTTGATAACCTGGGCTCTAATACCAGTGATGGATAGTCTTGGACCTCTCTCATTTCAGAAGCTAGCTAAAAGGATAAGACATTCCTTCACACTTATAAACTCACTACCAGCTCTCTTACAACCGCTATGAGATAACCTCAACACTTAGTGACCCTCAATGAGTACTACCTATAGGACTACCTCTCATTCTTGAACATTGCCAAAAGCGACTACCTATATGACCGAAGACTTGAGCATACTCCAAAAGATGACTCTAGCTTGTCACACATGAAAAGTTAATCTATGCCTGGAATGTGATCTCCGGCATAATGTTTCCAATGAAGACTCAGGGTGGTACTTTGCTTGGGGGTTCTACAAGGACGACACGCACTGCAGGTCTCCATGGCGGTCATTTGTGGTTAAACATGCAACATATTTTTGTCATTTTTGATTAACTTGGCTAGTCAGAGTTAACTATCTTGGAAAAAAGAAAATCATGTGGGATATGTTTTTTTTATTAAATTAATGCTACATAGGATTCTCATCGAAGTAATTTAAGTCTAATGGAGTTGTAGAGTCTTATAAAGGAAAGTAATTTTGAAGCAAAGAGAAATTTTACTGTTAAGGAAAGTAATATACATGTAATTTCTACCTTAACTTTGTAGGATACACACTCCTGCTATACATTGGGGCAATTTCTTTCGTGGTTGTTACTTGCAACTCTAAAATTGATTCAAATACTAATAATAAAGAGATTGCGTGGTATGATACCGTGGTTTTTATTCTTTCTGATTTTGACAGGTTTTCTACGTATGAATTAGCGTGCCTTCTTCTTTATTGTTTCTCTCTTCAACGTTTCGCGTTCCTAACTAAGTGATCGGCTTTTGTAGAAGTAACTTAAGTCTATTGGCTTTTACAAGTTATGATACTATATTGATCACTTGAAAAGTTTTCGAAAGAATGACACTTTTAATGTGATTTGCCCATATTTTTAAGTTTTTGGGCATAAAAAGTTGGCAGGGTAATTTTAAAAAAGAAGGTGGCGATTGATTATTATTATATGTTGACAGATGTAATATGGTGTCTAATTATAACGCTGCGCATATAGATAGTGATGAATCTAGAATTAAGTTGGAGAGGAGTCATAGTCTAATCATCTGTAATATACATCTGTAAAATCAACAAATTATTTGCACTAGAATTAAAATAAACTCATGTAGTGCAAAATAGATAGGAATCATCACATAGTCACAAGAGCAACAGTAATATTCACAAGAACAATAGTCTTCTTTCATGATGCGAAAGAGAATCAAAAGCCAAAGAGTTGCAACAATAAAAATTAACCTCATATTTCTACCGTTAGAATTTGGAAGCTTGAGAGAGAGAGAGAGAGAGAGAGAAAGATCAACTATATTCGGGGAGTAAATGTATCATGGATTGAGGAACCATTTCCAATATGATAAATGTGGAAAACAGTGTGAAGATGGTTATTGGGATTTACTCTTGAAAACAAGATATTCTTAGGGGTATGACCACAATTAAACCAGCTAATGATAAGGAAACTAATACAACAATCCACCGATATAAGTAAGGAGGTGGTGATCAAACAACTTTAACGAACAAAGCCCAAAATCATTGTGGAATCTAAGTTATCCAACAGTTTTGAGTTATTATTGGACCATAGTATTTATCAATGTGGGAACCAAATGTTTTTCCCTTGGATCTCAGCACGTGAGCTCAGCAAAATGGTGGGAGAGGATCTAAATTTTTATTGCATATTCTAAATTATAGGGCTCATCATTCCCTCTGACCTTTCGGTTCAATGATTAGGAGACAAATCATTGCTTCCTGAACAAAACTTCGAAAAGAAATCGATTCCTCTTATCCATAAACTGCCTTTATGTTAAGGTTATAGTATCGTACTACGGATGGATTATCACATGGGATTGATGCTGGTTGCAGCAATAATCCACGGCTCTCATGTGTGTTCTTGCACATGAATCAACCCTAATTTTTCATGTTTGATTCAAAGTGTGTAAAGACAAAGAATCGATCGCTGAAGACGCCACGATCTTGCCACGATCTTACCTTTCGACCCTTTTTTTATATGAAGATTAAAGATCACGTCACGTCTCCCATATCTCTTTTCAATACCAGCAGGTTAATCAAGTACATGAACTTCTTCATCGGTAGAACCCCATTGATTGCATTCAAAGGAAAATTTGATCGTTTTGGAAAGATTCATTCCATTGTGACTATTATACTACCGTTTAATTATTAATCCAAAAGTGGTAAATGGACCTCAAAGCAAGCTCATTCACGCCCACCGCCAGCAGCTCCTGTTTTTCGTGACGAATTTTTACAGTTTCACTTATGGCATAGAACTAGATACGATCTACAAACTATAAATACATATCCATTCACAGTTCGACAATAGCCAAATATTCTTTATGTCACAATCTGGTTGATGACTTGGTCGAAAGTTAAGAAAGTAAAAAATAAATTAAATGGGGTAATGAATAGCTTGTGACTCTTTTTTTTTTTTTTTTGGGGCGGGGGGGTACCAAACATAACTTTTACAGTTAAAATGCCTCCATTCGTTCAACTAACTAAATCAAATTGGACGAATATATGTATATATAAATGATGCTAGCTTGCTTTATGGCTACATTATTGGCTGAGATGAGATGCCTTGAAGGAGAATTCGACATTGGAATTCGGCCATGTGGAAACATGAGAAAGTGAGAAAGAAAATCACTCTTCTTTCACTTCCAAAACGGGAAGAAAAGGTCGTGCAAACCCCCCTATAATATTCATTGGAGTTGACAAATCGTGGTTGCTCCACATGCATCGTTGTCTTCGACGAAAAACAAGCAGCTTATAACATGGGCCTCTCAACCATACATTTCTATGACTCTGCAGATCCATAGCTACCTCGATAGGGCTTACAACGTATTAACTCTTTATCTAATAATGATAATAACAATGTACAGATTTGAAGTTCGTGGAATATGATGGCTAAGTGCTCGACATGTCATTATTCAAAACTCAGAATGAGCCTGAGATTTATCCAGGTAGTACTTCAAGAACGTCAAGTGTTCACATTTGCCCAGAATCAAATATTATCGGGCATCAATCTTTGTCATTTTGACAAAGCTTTTAGTCAAGAGTTTTACTGCTTTTCCAAGATAGCCATCCGGCTTCACCAGTTAATCTGTGGGGTATCAGTATTAGTTACTGTTCCAGTGCTTCAAGCACTCTTAACTTCCGCTTAGCATCGAGGCTTGGCATGAGCTTGCTCAAACTGATACATAGTTGGTGATACAAGTATCATAAGGTAAAGTAGGATACTAGTAAAAGTCTAAAGACGGAAGTGATATAAACGATAATCTTTAGGGATAATGAATGTATGAACAATGACACGCAATCAAATATTGACATTGAAACTTGAGGAGACAAGCGCTAGTGTCGTTATGAGTTTAATTATATTAAAGAGAAATTACCAATCGAAGAAAATATTGAAGAGAAATTATGAAAGACTGAAGACTGATTAAGACTGAGGTTAGTGGGGGCCACGCCATTTGGGGTGGCGCTCCGTTTTATCCTCCACCCGTCACGTCGGCCCCCACGTTCCTCCAAGCCCTTCTCATTTTGCCCCTTACATACATACATACATGCATATTAATTTTTTATAGCTTCGAGTCTATTTTATTATTAGTACTATATTAATTTTTTATTTCATTTCAATTTGTCATTGTAGGCCGGAAAGTTAGCATACTAACTGACACCGTCATTCCTTCCCTTTCAAACCCCGATGTAGAGGGCTGTTGCGATCTCCCTGAATTGGCCTTGCCGCTTAGGGGGTTTGGTTAATAAATTACTAAATTAAACTTAGCTCGAGTTCTCTCAAGTCTATATCAATTTGTGACTTAGGTTTAAGTTATTAACATGTGAATCAATTTCATTTAGGAGTCGCCACTAATTAATTTTTTGTGGGTCGATTAGATACTCAAGTAAAGCATGGGAGAAATGCTTCACTTCTTCGAATCATAAATTCAATGGGTACGGGGACTTGATTTTACTAATTGATCAATTAGTGCTATTTCGATACCTAATCTTGTTTAATTACTGCCTAATGTGTTCATACTAATCGGGAGTCTTAAAATTCGCTTCCTAACCAAGTCAGGGGAAGCAACAACCAACACATGAATCTAACACGCATAATCAACTACGTGCGAGGTTAAATTAAACGCGCAATTCAAAATGTGTAAATCAGGCAACGTGCAATCAAGCATGTCATCAATCACACGAAAAGGCAAAAAAGGGGAATTCCAATGCCCAATTTTCAATTTTCGAAATTTTTTGATTTTTTTGAAATATTTTTAAATTAAAAATAATATTTTAATATTAAAATAAATAATATAATATTAAATAATATAAAACAGACCCGAGTCGGATCTCCACATCCAAGCCGGGTCGAAGCCGACCCCAGCACGCCGGCCCGGGTCCACCGCTAGGTGGGCTCCGCGATTAGGCCCAATTCGGAATAAACCCAACACTCAAATAAAACAATAAAAAAAAACAAAACACCTAAGTCCAACCCACTAGGAATAAAAGACTAAATAAGCCTTCAGTCCAAATCACCAATTCAGCCCATTCATGAAATGAACCAAACCTAAGAAAAAAATAATAATAATCTAGTCCTAAACCAAGAAAAGCCAAAGCCATTAAAACATAATAAACCTAAAGCCAGCCCAAGCACAAAACCCTACCTGGTTGCAACCCCTGCGCGCGACTTGGTTCTTGGTTGCCGACCTGACTTGCGTCATGCACACCCACGGCCGGCCCTAGGAAAACCACACAAGTCAGTCGTTCCAAAAATGCAACCAAACAAAGACGAACTCATGAAACTCGGTTTAGGCACAACGTCGAACAGTTGGATCGCGCAACAGAAATGAGCGATTTTAGGCTCGATCGAGGCTTAAAACAGATCAGGATCACCGACACTAGACACACAAAGGAACTGAAGCAAGCATGAGGCGTCACGGGCCGGAACTCATACGAGCTGGATAGCCGCAAGCTTCGGCCAATGAGCCCGAAAAACAGGCTATAGAAGTAGAACAGGGGAAGGGGGGGCGGCTATTGCGACACTCCCTATCTGGCTCAACTACACTGAATGAGGATGGACATGACAGATCAGGCTACATTCGGTTGCGTTGCACGCTTCCGAGCCAGAATCCTCGAGAGATTGACCCCGAATTAAGCCAAACAAAACCCAACAAAACTTGAGGCCAGGACCTACTGCAAGGAATTGGGCGTGTCGGAGCATCGCCGGCCACGGCTAAGACGTGGCGGTCATCGATGGAAAGCCATTCACCCTCGGATCTCTCTCTTCGACACTCTCAGCCTCGCTCTTTCCCTCGGATCTCTGTCTCTCTATTTTCTCTCTCTCTCTCTCAGGCCATCTCTCCGATTTAAAGCCGGACGATAGGCAGGTGCGCATAGCCCATGCCACGGCCAGCCTGCCGCGGCTGGCCGATCTCCCTACCCGCAGATCACGCTGCCACTCTACGCCTCTAGCCTCTATTTCCTTTGCCCGTTCTAGCCTTTATTCGCTTCCTGTTCTCTCCCCTGTACCAGCAATGTTGGGGGGAGAAGGTGAACAGTCACGGGTTGGGCCAAGGGGGAAAGGGGTCGGCCCGCGTGAGAAAATAAGAAAAAGAAAATGAAGCATGGGCCGCGTGAAGATAAAAAGGGAAGAAAAAGATTTGGCCGACTGACTCGGCCTGGAAACCTTTTCTTTTTTCAGATATGTTCTGATATGCCCTATTAATGCAAATGCACCTAATGTTTATATGACATGCAATTTTGATGAAAATATTTTGGTTTAGGAGTTAAAAATTAAACCCTAATTTTTTCTGCAATAAAACCCTAAATGATTAAAAAAAATTTAGATGTTAACAGCTGCCCCTCTTTAAAGGGAAGCACGAAGAGGTTCCTTTTAAAGATAAGAGACACTTAAATTTTGTTCATGGAGGGCATGGGAAGATGCATGCGATATGATTTGACTTGGATTTTTTTTTTTTGGATACCCGTCCAACAGGGAAACCTTTTATTCAATAACGTCTTACTATGTAAGAATGATCTTGACCGAGAAGGAAGCCATACCGTGTAAGAACGAGCTTTTGGCTAAATGAAGTCTTACCATGTAAAGAAAGAAACTCTAGGCTATGGAAGCTTGCCAAGTTGATAAGACGCTTCGGGCTACGAAAGCTCACTATGCAAGGAAAAAGACTCTGGGATATGAAAGCTCACCAGGTCAAATGAGTGCTCTGGGCTATAGAAGCTCACCGTTCAAAGAAAAAGACTATGGGCTGCGAAAGCTCGCTAGATCGAAGGGGTGCTCCGGGTTGCGAAAGCTTATCGGGCAAGAAAGAAAAGACTCTGGACTTGCAAAAACTCGCCAGGTCAAAAGGGTGCTCCGGGCTGCAAAAGCTCACCGTGCAAGGAATAAGACACTGGGCTGCAAAAACTCGCCAGGTCGAAGGGGTGCTTCGGGCTGCAAAAGCTTACCATGCAAGGAACAAGACTTTAGGTTGCGAAAACTCAACAGGTCAAAGGGGTGCTCCGGGCTACGAAAGCTCACTGTGCAATTCTGAGGTTGTAAATATATAAAGTGGGAAGATTCCGAAATGGCTATTGTACATCTAACGAAACATGTTATAATAGGTGCCTTGGTAGAGAAAGCATACCAGGTAGGATCATTATCACTCGAATGTCATAAAGGATACTATCAAAAGAAAATTATAACCAAGGAAGTGTTGATTATATGATCAATTCAAGCTGATTTCAATTGTCGAACAAACATTCGGCATCATTCGATATCCCAGAATTGCCCTCAGGCTTGGGAAATGCCATTAATCATTAAATTCCCTTAGGAAACAAATATTTGTTAGGAAAAAGACCTTGATCCATGCAGAGGGCTCGTTAAATATGTCAAACAAGAGCTCCTTAGTCGAAAAAGGGCTTCTCAAATGAACCTCTGTCTACCAGTGCACATTTTATTAAAACTACCAAAATTAAAACAGAGTCGAAGACTTGACGTTTAACCTAAAAAATGGTTCTCATCCAAGGTAAGCTTTCCCACTTCTACAAACACGGTCGTCGTATGTCTTGTCCAGGTCATCCCGTCACCCATCTAAAACTCTGTTGTTTCATACTCTGTGTGCACTGGGACTCCAAAACGTATTGGGGGTGGTGGCGGTGGAGGGTTCATGTCCCAGGTCTGGGTTCTAAAAATTGTTTGTTTTACACAACCATGAGAATAAATCTTAGCAAGTATACCCCTAAACCTAATCTAGGCTATCACGTACCTCCAAATAATTACACAATCACACACATTCACGTACACCCATATCGCAAAACATGCACATCAATAAGGACTATCAGGCTCAATAATGCACACATTCGCACTCAGTCACGATCACGTCGTATGCAACACGCGTATGTGTCAATTCTCATCCCACTCTTCATTCCATTCTTATTTTCCACTTTCTCAATCCTCGCTAGTGGCCCCCATTGAAGTTCATGCTTCAGGCACACTATGATCATTCATCACATCACTTCCGGCCCGCGTACTCGTTCACGTCTCAAGCCTTGATCGCGACCTAAGCATCACAAGCCCCAGGCATGATCCCAACTCAGCTTACACCAAATAGGACAGGCCTACATGATTGAAACCCAACTCAGCCTATGCCAAATGCGACAGGCCTACGTGATTAGAACCCAACTCAGCCCACGCCAAATGCGATAGGCCTACATGATTGGAATCCGAACTGATGATGCCTCGGTTCAATCCCAGTCTCACCCGAGCTGATCGTGCCTCAGACCGATTCTCATTCATGTTTTTTCAAGCCTCAGCCTATGCCAAATGCAACAGACCTACGTGATCGCTACCCGAGTTTACGATATTCGACCCAATCCCATTCTCATTCTATCACACATTCACATACTTTCCCCACAATCACTTGTCACACCACACTTCTCCTTACTCATGCACATGCTTGATATGCATTTACTACACGCGACTAGCCCATCACACGCAATCCGTGTACGCATCAAGTCACACGCGATCCGAGCGCACTCAACAATTCACATGGGCGATATCAACAATTAATTTAATCAACTTACGTGTGCACTCGATAAGCATAATCAGTCACTCAATTGCACAACAACACTCTCAATTAAATCACCATAATTTATAAATAAATTAAACATGCCTCAAATACGGTAATTGCTATTTTTCTCCCACCAAATGGCATCGGATTAATTCCGATCCTTCACGGGACTTTCTCTCCATTAAATATCGATTCGAAAAATCCAACTTGCGTCCCGAACCGAGCATCACAGCCTCATGAACAGTGAATCACAGCTCGTGAATAGTGATTCGCAGCTTGTGAACAGTAATTCGCAGCTTGAAATTCCCTCAAATTGTCCTCCAAAAATTTCGAATTAATTCCTTAAGGCCTGCCATACATTCCCGGTCTAAAGCCCCAACATTTCACACCCGCACAAGTCCAATTTCACCCAAAATCGAATTATTCGATGATACCCAAAATCCTAAATCGGGATTAGAGTATGACTTACTGCGTTCTAGGCTAAAATGGCTAGAACGGAAAGCGGCGGCGCACTACGGCGACGGTGTACGACTCATGGCGGCTTCCGGGTTGAGCGGCGGCGGTCCGGCTCTTCTTGATGGGTGCTCACGGCCACTTGGGAGAAAGAGGGAAAAGAGAGAGAAAGAGGGAGAGAAACAGTAGCTTGAGGGCTGGTACGAGGGCTAGGCGACAGCTTGGTGGCTATCCGGCATGTGGCGGCGAGCGGCGGTGCCGGCGATGGAGGAAGAACGGCCAAAGAAGTTCACGGCAAGGAAGGGGGGTGTGTTCACGGCAATTTGGGGGAAGAGTAGAAGAGAATAGAGAGAAAGAAATAAGACCATTGGACTTAAATAGTGCCCATTTGACCAAGTGAAAAATGACCATATTACCCTTTTCTCTTATTTTTAATCCGACGGTCCAGATTCGATCTTATTTTGATTCGACGGCTGAGATCGATTCTTGCACAAAAATATCCAAGGGCATACTTGTAATTTTCCAAAAACCCAAGAGTAAAATTGTCCAATCAAAATTTTGGGGCAAAATTACCAAAATGCCCTTTACCCTTAAAACATGCCCTTTATTAAATCTTAGGGGTATTTTAGTCACTTTCTCCATTTTTTGTCCAAATTGAATTTTTCTGAAGGAATTAAGTGCACCAAAAATTCATACGTGTCACGTGCAACGTCATCCTAACGTTCCGGCGTGACTTCCTGATTTTCCGCTGTCCAATTTGGGCAAAAATTCAATAATTAAATTCTATTAAACGCAACTTGAGCGTTTCTCGAGCTAACGGGCGGCTTGCTAAGAAAATTCGCAGAATCGACTTGTGACTGATACTAAATCAAGCCACGTGCAAGTTCGTTCGATGCATGATGACCTCGGTTGTCATTAAAATCGTGAAGATCAATAATTTGATCCGAGGGATATGATCATTCGGTATAATTTCGGAATCATTCGTCAAGTTATTTTGTGGTCCAACGGAATCATCCACGATCCGCTACTAAGACAGTGGCGAACTAACCCCTAACTATCCTTGGATCGGCCAACAGTGACTCAAAATATCACTTCCGCGATTTAATGGTCGAAATCTATTCACGATCGAATTTTTTTTAGTTGCGCAAATTTAATTTCCCCTATTAGCCTTTTCCTAATGGTTATCATTCCCAAGAATGATTAGTTCCGGGCGAGAATTTACTGCGAGCACATCTCATAAAACTCAATTATTTAATAAATTTCAATTGGCGGAAATTTCGAAATGTCACACCACATCCCATGCTATACCGTTATTTCGCAACTTCCTTCACCAATCCTCAGAGAGCAAGGCTGATTTTACCTCTTTCAAGGTAATTATAGTATGATCCTATAACAAAAATCAATAAAGTGCTGCCATGACTTTGGTAGGGACGCCAACAACATTATGCACTGCATTTCATTAGTTAGGGACTCATCAACATTCTTCATATCAATCATGAGTTCATTAAACTCATCTAAGTGGCTTCGGTGGAAATGCCTTCAGCAAATCAAAATAGAAACATCCTCTTCAACATGAATAGGCGATTATTGAAACCCTTTGTTAAACAAAGGGCTTGAAGCTTTGCTCACATTGCTTTAGCATCCTTCTCTTCGGTCACTTCTCTTAACACCTTCAACAAGATGATACACTTTGCCCTCTTTGTTAGCTCATCCTTATCGACCTCTATCCTTGTTTCTGGCAACTTATTATTGCTATCCAACACCTTTGCAAACCTTTGATTGTTAATAGCACATGCATTTTAACACTCCATAACCCAAAGTTGTTACTTCTATTAAATTTTCCAGTTTCCACTTTCGCTCCGAATGTAATTGCAACAACATAATTTCCGGACAATAATCGAATGAGCAAAAAACCCAAATCAAATCCAGAACACCTTTGTCCTAACTCTTATACCGATTGTTGTGAAATATTGCCGCTGTGAATAGATCTTGCAATTTAAGTCTAACATGAGAAGGAGAAATTACTTGAGAAATCAACGAGAAACTCTGAGTGTCGATACCTACTCTACCCGGAGAGCTAGTCCCTGAGAAATCCACTATCCAAATACATAACTTAAAATCACTCAACAGCTCAAGTGTTGTCTTAGATTGCACTCAAAGCAAAACCTACAAATATTATCTCACGTAGGAAATTTATAGAGAAACCAGGACACTTCTCCTGTTTGCTTTGGTTTGTTATAACCGAGTAAAATTTCGTTTCTTATATACATATCTTTGAAACTCAGAATGTACCTACATAAGGTACTTCCTCATCATAAAACAAAATTGAGTATAATGTCGCTCTCAATATACATGCGAGACGGACGAATCCCACTGGGCGTTTTATCCCCTAGACCAAGCATCGACCTTGACATGGGATTCTTTTTAAGTCAATGCACAATGGCACTCTCTGTCACCGTTGATGATGACGCGAACAGCCTGCGGATACCATCTGTCGCTTCCACAATCCTTTCAGACATATGCAAGTGTGGAAAGTGACCTAACGTCCAAGGTTTGCGAGCCTATAAAGCGGGGATTGATTAGAGATTCTTCGCTCAGGACAATGACTCGAAGTTGTGATCTTGTGAAAGATGGAATGGACATGCAATCGTGGACACCTCTTTTTATTACGTGTGGAGGACAGGAGTTGGGGGTTGATTGAAAGTTAAGGGGTAGAAAATGGTGGTCAAGTCATCTATTGTGTCCAAATAACAAGTGCACAAGTTGAATTATTTGATGGTTTTTGTGGCCGTGGGATAGATTGCATTGAGCATGAGACAAGGACGCTTTGCGTTTTCTTCACGGTTGCCTTGTGGCCCATCACGAAGAAAACTCATGCATCCCTTCCTTCCTTCCACTGGAGTGAACCTAGACAGGCACGGGGAAAGCGGGGCAGAATGTCGGGGATGGCGAGGTCTCCCGACCAGTCCATTGATCACTAATGTTTTTTTCCAACGTGAAAGATTCGAAATCGGATAGATTCTTGTTGAATGAATGCTTGAATAGGGACGATGACATTCTGCCTACCTCCTTGATTTCTTGGTTTTAGACAATCTCTCCTCACGTGCCTCTACTCATGACGCTCTAGGCACTTCACGTAAGACTTTCTATGCTAATAATTTGATTCGCTTTTACCTCAGTGTCCGACCCCTGATATTTATCTCTACCTCAAATCATTAGTCCCAACGCCACATCCCGTGCTATGCTGTTATCTCGCAACATCCTTCACCACTCTTTAGAGAGCAAGGCTGATTTTACCTCTTTCGAGGTAATTATAATATGCTCCTGTAACAAAAATCGATAAAGTGCTGCCACGACTTTGGTAGGGACGCCAACATCATTATGCCCTGCTTTTCATTAGTTAGGGACTCATCGACATTCTTCATATCTATCATGAGTTCATTAAACTCATCTAAGTGGCTTTGGTGGAAATGCCTTCAGCAAATCAAATTAGAAACATCCTCTTCAACATGAATAGGCGATTATCGGAACCCTTTGTTAGACAAAGGGCTTGAAGCTTTGCTCACATTGCTTTGGCATCGTTCTCCTCAGTCACTTCTCTTAACACCTTCAACAAGATTATACACTTTGCCGTCTTTATTAACTCATCCTTATCAGCCTCTGTCCTTGTCTCTAGCAACTTATTATTGCGATCCAACACCTTTGCCAAACCTTCGATTGTTAATAGCACATGCATTTTAAAACTCCATAACCCAAAGTTATTACTTCTATTAAATTTTCCAGTTTCCACTTTCGCTCAGAATGTAATTGCAACAACAAAATTTCTAGACAGTAATCGAACGAGCTAAAAACCCAAATCAAATCCAGAACACCTTTGTCCTAACTCTTATACCGATTGTTGTGAAATATTGATGCTGTGAATAGGTCCTGCAATTTAAGTCTAATATGAGAAGGAGAAATTGCTGGAGAAATCAATGAGAAACTCCGAGTGTCGATACCTATTCTACCAGGAGAGCTAGTTCCTAAGAAATCCACTATGTGTCTGGAGAGTACTTAACTTAAAATCAATCAACAGCTCAAGTGTTATCCTAGATTGCACTCTAAGCTAAACCTACAAATATTATCTCATGTAGGAAATTTATAGAGAAACCGGAACACTTATCCTGTTTGCTTTGGTTTGTTATTACCGAGTAAAATTTCGTTTCTTATATACATATCTTTTAAACTCAGAATGCACCTACAGAAAGTGCTTCCTCATCATAAAACAAAATTGAGCATAATGTCGCTCTCAATATACATGCGAGACGGACGAATCCCACTGGACGTTTTATCTCCTGGATCAAGCATCGACCTTGACTTGGGATTCTTTTTAAGTCAATGCACAATGGCACTCCCTGTCACTGTTGATGATGACCCACAAGAGCTTGCGGATACCATCACTCACTTCCACAATCTTTTCCATTACATGCAAGTGTGGACAGTGGTCTAAAGGCTAAGGTTGGCGAGCCTATAAAGCCGGGATCAATTAGAAATTCTTTACTCACGGCAATGACTTGAAGTTGTGATCTCGCGAAAGACAGAATGGATTCACAATCGCCGATGCCTGGAGGATGGAGTTGGAGGTTGGTTAAAAGCGAAGGGGTAGAAAATGGCGTCAAAGGCGGCCATTGTGTACAAATAACGAGTGCACAAGTTTCATTATGTTGTGAAAGTCAAGCGATCGAATAATAAATTTGACAGAACAAGAAAATAAATCGGACACTAGATTTATGTGATTCAGTTATAGTGACCTATGTCCATGGAGAGAACAGCAACGAATTCCACTATAGATTAAGTGATACAATGGATATTACAACCACACTTGAGTCACTCAAATACTCTAAGTATTTCCCAAACCCTAATTATACCCAATAACTTATGCAGTTTTTAGCCCAAATTTCTCATAAAATAATCTCTCAATCTTACGAAGGAATTACTCACAAATCTTACTACAAGATTTAATCGCTACTAATACTTGAATTCTTGGTATAATTTCACGAACAAAATCACAAACCCACTGCCAAGAACTCACTTAGAAAGGGCGCTTCAGGACTCACCATCAACTACTGCTCTACAGTCTGCTGGCCGAGTTCAAGTATATATTTCCGAGGGGACATCCATCGGCCGAAGACAATTAGGAGTACAAATCCGTGAGACACGGTCAACCCAAAGTCCAGGTTGGACTTTCCTCAATTTCCTAATCTCCTCAGCCAAATCCAATAAAGCTGAGAATAATTCCATATACTTTATTTCTTCTTTCTCCGATTCATTGTTGGCCGAGTCAATGTCTATCTCAATGTCCACGTTGGCCATTCTGATGGACTTTCCTATTTCAAGCCATAGACTCCAACATAGAATAGGAAACCACTTGGCCGATGAGTTTAAGTAACAATTCGGTCAACAAGTCGTGGGTCCGGTTTCTTTCACGAGATTTATAATTAATCGCGAGTTGGGTTTCTTTTATCGGATTCAAACTCGAGACATATTTTCAGCACATTATTTGATGATTTTTGTGGCCATGGGATAGGTTGCATTGAGCATGAGACAAGGAAACTCTGCGTTTTCTTCACGGTTGCCTTGTGGCCCATATCACGAAGAAAACTCATGCATTCCTTCCTTCCTTCTACAGGAGTGAACCTAGGCAGGCACGGGGAAAATGGGGCAAAATGATGGGGATGGCGAGGTCCCTCAACCTGTCTCTTGACCACTCAAGTATTTCCACAGTGGAAGATTTGAAATTGGATAGATTCCTGTCGATTGAATGCTTGATGGGGACTGTCTCTCCTCATCGGCCTCTACTCATAACACTCAAAGATCTTCTTGCAACCCTTAGACTTTCTAGGACACTAATTAGATCTCTTTTACATCTGTTGTTGGTCTCCCAATATTTATCTCTACCTCGAATCACTAGTGCCCGTGCTACAGAACTTTCTCTGCCACTCCTTAAGAAGTAAGGTGGATTCTACTTCTAGGCAATTGTATTATGCACCTGCAATAGTGAATCGGTGAAGTGTTGCATTGACTTTGGTAGAGACACCAACAACATTATGCCTTGCTTTTCATTAGTGGGGGCCTCATTGACATCCTTCACATCTATTATGAGTTTGTTAAACTCATTTAAGTGGGCTCTGATGGAAATACCTTCAGCAATTCAAAATGGAAACATCCTATTCAACATGTATAGTTGATTATTGAAACCCTTTGTTATATAAAGGGTTGGAAACTTTGCCCACAATGATGCGACATCCTTTTCCTTGGCCACTTCTAGTAACATCTATAACAAGATTATACTATTTGCCCTCTCGATTAACTCATCCTTATCAGCCTCCATCATTGTTTCCGGCAACTTATCCTAGCCGTTTAATGCCTTGGAGAAACCTTCCATTGTTAATAGTGCACGCATTTTAACAGATTACAACCAAAAGTTGTTCCTCCTGTTAAAATTCTCAATCTCTATTTTTGCTCTAGACATAATCACGACAATAGAATTTCCAAACAGTATTTGAAGAAGCGGCAAAACCCAAATCATATCCAGAAACCTTTACCCCAACTCTTATACCAATTGTTGTAAAATAATTGCCACGGTGAATAGATCTTGCAATTTAAGTCTGAAATGAGAAAAAGAATTACTAGAGAAATAAACGAGGTACGTCGAGTGATGACACCTGCTCCACCAAGAGAACCAATTGCCAAGAAATCCACTATGAATTTGGAAAATAGGAAACCTTTTTAGGAAACCTATTCAAACTAGCAAATCACTCAAATTAGAAATCCTAGTCAAATTAGGAAACTACTAGCCATGTACATAAAGCAAAAATAGCTCGATATAGTATTGTATTGTAGGAAATCTCTTATTTGAAAAATAGTTAAACTTGGATCGATTGACGTTTGATGAAAAATAATATTCTACATTTTAAATGAAGAACGAAAATAGAAAGATTGATAGCTTACACATTTATATTGGGATAAATTCACTGGAAGTTCTAAAACTTACCGTGGAAATACAATCGAATGCTAAAATTTTCAAAATTTATAATTAAATTCTAAAACTTGTCAAATTAGTGCAGTCAAATCCCTTTATTCACTTCGTCTAATTAGGCTAAGTGGTTGTCATGTCAACTATTCTAGTACAAAATTTTAAAAATATTAAAGGGAAAATTGAAATAAAATAAAAAAAGGAAAAGCGGCTTGAACGTTTGAGGGAAAATAATTTTTTAAAAATTTTTGGAAAACAAAAATCTCAAAACAAAAAATCAAACAAGAATTTCGATAGATTGCAAATGCAGAATGATTCCCGAATTTCGCTCCTCGCGGCACCAAAGTAATCAGAACTGTAGCTTTTTCCAGTTGCGCACTGGCTGAATTCGTTCCCATTATACGCACTTGGCTATGATCTAATGACAGACTCGCAGCAATTTCCTTGCCAATTGCCAAGCTCTGGAACCAAAGGGAAGAATGTCATAGCGCAGCAGCTAGCTGAAGTTTCGCATGAATTGACCAAACATAACCACAGGGAGTTCTAGGAGTGTAGAACTGAGCGAGGTGTGCCCACCCAAGATCTGTGGGGATGGCCACGACCCTTGCAGAGGTAGCGGTGTTGTCGGTGGCGGCTTTGCCTGATGGCCCTCACGGGTGCGTGGGCAGTGGCGGCACCGCCGCTGCTGTGCCGCCACTGCCTCAGCTGCAGCTTCTTTTCTTTCTTGCTGCAGCTTGCCCATTGCTACAGGCGATGTTTTTTTTTTTTGTTTCTTGTTTAATTTTTTTTTTAATATTCTTGTTTTCCTAAAAAAAAATTGGTAAATATTTCCCTCAAATCTTCAACAGGCTTTTCTTTTTTTTTTTTTTTGGTTTGTTTTCCTTCGGCTTTTTTTTCTTAATTTCTTGTAATTTTTTTCTAAAATGGCTGACATAACAACCACATAAATAGCTCTTTCTTTGAAAAAAAAAAAGTCACGTTATCTTACGGAGTTAACAGAATGAATTGATTATATCAATTTGATAAGTTTTAGAACTTGATTGTACCTTTTGAAAGTTTTGAAACTTTGATTACAATCTCACTATAAATTTTTGGTTATTTCCGGTGCACTTATCAATTTAATATATAAAGAAAAGCAACTCTCTCCGCGGTATTTCAACTATCCGAACACTATCTTTCAACTTCTCAAAATACTTGCCCTATTTTATTTTTCTCTCACACCAAATCACTTCTCAAATTAGGAATTCAACCCATAATTTGAAATTTAAATGTAATACAAACAAAAACGGGAAAAGTATAAAAAAAAGTCATAAATTTATTGTGTCGGTATCAATTCAGTCCTAAAACTTTTAATTAGACTGATTTAGTCATAAGCTTATTCATATTAGTACCAATTCAGTTTATTCTATTAATTTGAGCAGGAAATTATTGACGTGGACGCTAGCCATTTTATGTGGCATGGCCGCCGGATGACCGATGCTGACGTGAATAATTTTTAATAATATTTTCAAATTTTTTTATCAATTTTTAAAAAAAAATTTCCCTTTTTTCTTTCTTTTTCTTTTCCTTCTCTTTTCTTTAGCCTGTGGCAAGCGCTCGACCCTCGCGGATTTCGGTGAGGGTGATGGAACTGTTTGCTAGTCATCTTTTTCATACGTGGGTGCCCATCAACACGTTCCTCTAAATGGTCAACAATGACCTCACAGCTATGTTTTTTTCTTTTTTTTGGCGGTACAGGCACACAACTATAAAAGGATCAAAACAATCGACGCAGGTGACATCCTGCAATTTACCGGAGGCACACACGACCTTGGCAACCCCATTGGGAGCACAAGTTTGATCGTTCGATCTCAAGTCAGGCGGCTCTTGTGCCTGATTGCGCTGATCCCGCTCGTTGTGGCGGATTGCAGGTGCAGCAGCATCATCGAGGACCGCAACAGGAGCCAGGCCCTCAAGCACAAGCTTACGGCCTTGGCGTTGATCCTCGTGGCAGGCACGATCGGGGTGTGCCTCCCGATCCTTGGGAAGACGATCCCGGCTTTGCATCCCGAGAGAAGTATCTTTTTCATCATCAGGGGCTTCACGGCCGGGCTGATACTGTCAACAGGGTTCGTACACATCCTCTCGGATGCCTTTGTCAGCTTGACCTCGCCGTGCCTGAGCGAGACCCCGTTGGGGCATTTCCCATTCGCAGGGTTCGTGGCGATGCTTGCCGCCCTCGGGACATTGATGGTGGACACTGTCGCCACTTCTTATTATATGAAGTTGCATGCCGACAAGGCCAGAGAAAACCAAGGCCATGTTCACGTGCACACGCATGCAACTCACGGCCACTCTCATGGTTCCATATCGGCGGGCTCGGATCTCGTGCGGCATAGAGTGAGATCTCAGGTTAATTCCGTTATTCCCAATTTCCACACATTAGTCGTCTTGACTGATTTTCTATTACAATTAGCTTTTTGTTTGGCATGAGTAAAACCATAATAGTCGTGCATACTTTTTAGTTAATATGGTGCGAATATCATATTTTTTAGTTAATATACTTGGGGTTATGATATCTTTAGGTGCTACTGATGGGGATTCTGATGCACTCAAGGATCATAGGGATCTCGTTGGGAGCTTCAGAGAGTCCAAGTATAATTAGGACTCTTGTTGCTGCCTTGACCTTATACCAATTCTTCGAAGGCATAGGTCTCGGTGCACGCATCACTCAGGTACTTTTGCTCATTAATCCTCAAATCTGCTTTTGAATTTAATTAAAGTAATTTTCACTAATATTGAAGTTTATTTTCTGCTTTGAGCCATGTAAAATCAATGTACTTTTCTAGGAAAAGTAGTTGTGGAGTTTATTTTGGTTATTGGTCAATTGGATAGAGAATTAATTGCTTGAGAAAAAGCCACAAAAAATCCCAAACTTTGCCCACTGTAATACATTTGCCCTAAACTATTTTTTGTGACACTGAAAATCTCAAATTTGTATAAATGTGATACATTTATCCCAAAATTTTATTCCAAACTTATACATATGTGACATGTTTGACTTAAAAAAAAAATTTGACACCAAAAATCTCAAACTTTTTTTTGTGAAATCAAAATTTTGAGGTAAATGTGTCATACAAATACAAATTCGGGGCTTTTGGTGGCACAAGAAAAAGTTGGGGAAAATATGTTACATAGATATAAATTTTCGATTTTTAGTATCATAAAAAAAATTTGGAGTAAATGTATCACAGTATGCATAAATTACAGTGTTTTTGGTGGCCTATACTCTTAATTTCCTGAGTGCATCCAAAGCATCTGGTTTTTCCTGTGTCAGCTTGTCAGTTCTGGGTTCATAAATCGTAAAATTTATTCATAAGACGATGAGGTCTATCTACACATGAAGCCATTTGACCGCCGACAATGTTGAACAAGTCTTTCATATTTGAATTTGAAGTCGGTCTCTATCATCATCGTGGAATAACTTTTGACAAGATACTAGTTGTCTTCTTATGGGGGAAATTTGAATTGAATCTTTAACTCAATCCTGTTAAAGATAATCTCTGTTTTATCCGTTTTGCTTTTGCAGGCCAAGTTTAAGACTAGGGCAATCGTAATCATGGCCCTGTTCTACTCCCTCACAACCCCAGCTGGGATTGCTATAGGATTGGGAGTCAGCAACGTGTATGATGAGACCGGCCCAACCGCACTCATTGTGGGGGGCATCTCCAATGCTGCATCTTCCGGGATATTGATTTACATGGCCCTGGTCGATCTTCTTGCTGCTGATTTCATGAGCCCTAAGTTGCAGAACAATAGGAGGCTGTTGTTTGGGACCAATATGGCTCTTCTTCTTGGTACTGTTTGCATGTGTCTCTTGGCCAAATGGACTTGAAGCAAGGGAAGCAAAAAGAAATGGATAAAAGAGATCAAACATACATCTTAGTTACTTGAGGGGCTTTGGCTTTTTCTTTAGTCCTTGGCATTAGTCAATGAGCATATATGAATGTTCGCCCATTTCATGATGTTTGAGCTCAAAGGAGAAGATAATTCTTAATATTTTCCTGGAATAAACGTCGGATATCTTCCAAGACTTGATGCACACATATGAGAAGTACTTTGACATAAATGTAGTACAACAAGCCCTAATACCCTAAAAAACCTTAAACTTTAACTTTTGTCCCACTTTTACCTTTTATCTCATAAAAAAACCTCCAACTTTAGGTATATTCCCAATTCTACCATAAACTTTTTTTTGTCTCATAAAAAATGCTCAACTTTAGATCATGTCCCAATTCTATCTTAAACTTTTTTTTGTCCAATGAAAAACCCTCAACTTTAGGTCTTGTCATAATTTTACCCCAAAATTTTTACAGTCTTGTTGACAAAGGATTAATGGAGAGCAGATTTGGGACTCAAGTAAAAGTTGGTGATCTTTTATGAGACAAATAAATTATAGCGAAATTGAAACTCGACCTAAAGCAAGAGGTTTTTTATGAGACAAAAAAAAGTTTAAAATAGAATTGGTACTGCACCTAAAGTTAGGGGGTTTTTACGAGATAAAAAAGTTTAGGATAGAATTGGAACATGATTTAAAGTTTACGGTTTTTATGAGACAAAATGTAGAATTGGGACAAGAGCTAAAGTTTGAGGTTTTTTAGGGTATTTGACCTACAGCAGGTTTCTTTCTTCATGGTTGATTTGGTGGTTACAATTGTCATTTGTCTACTTCATTGCATGTTATCCAAAATCTCACTAATGAGGGGAAAATTACCAAAACATTCATAAACCTATTGCAATTATGCTAATTTAGTCTTAAACTTTTTTTTTGACTAATTCAGTCATAAACATTTTGTTTTTGTGCCAATTCAGTCTATCTGGCCAATTTTAGCCATCGGCATTGATGTGGATGCCAGTCCTCCAATCGACACTGACGTGGCAATTTTTTATTTTTTCCTTATTATTATTATTATTATTTTGCTTTCCTTCTTCCTCGACTAGGGGCTAGGGTCGGCGAGTCCTTGCCGGCCACTGGTCTGATGAGGGCAACGACCTCCCGTTGCGGGCGAGGTTGGCCATGGCAAGGGCGATAACCTCGCCGTTGTTGGGTGAGGTTGAGCCTCGCCATGGTCGTGGCGATGTCGACCATGGCGAGGCTCGACCTCACCGGCACTAGCAAGGGCGACAACAAGGGCGACTACCTCACCCAATGATGGAGAGGTGAGCTTGCCCTCGCCAGACCAATGGCTAGCGAGGTGACCTCGCCGGCCCTAGCCCTTGGCTAGTCACCAAACCAGCCAGGGAAAGAAGGAAAGCAAAAAAAATATAAAAAAAATTGAATTTTTTTTAAATATTTAAAATTGCCACATCAGCGTTGATCGGTCAAATTTGGCTGGATAGACTAAATTGGCACAAATGCAAAAGATTTAGAACTAAATTGACACAATTGCAATAAGTTTAGGAATATTTTGGTAATTTTCCCCGCTAATGAGCTAACCTAGATAAGAGTATGAAGGCCCACCTTCCATGGCCCACCCCCTACATTTTGCCTTCTAATTCACCTTCTTCCTTGTCTCCATTTCACTGCCGCTTTCCATCAAACTCTTCAACCTTCACTCTATCTGGTTTGCCCAAACCATTGATTCACGCTTCATCCCTCACATCTCTCTTGTAGTCCATCCTTATCTCAACGTTCAATCCCATCTCCCTCACCATTTCGAAGGCATTGAATTGCTGCCTTCATCAGAACGCCATACCACGGGGCTCCTCAATATGGAATTCCACCCACAATATGATCCAAACCCTCCGGGTGTTGACACAGATGGTGTCAAGGTGTGTGTAGTGAGGTGGAGCCTGTAGAGCCAGTGATTGCAATAATTGTTGAGTCTGAGTTTGATGGCTTGACGTAGATGCAACGGTTGCTTTATCTTAATAAAGAAGGTTGTGTCTACGAATGCTTGTAGAGAGGTCAAGGTGCAAGTAGACTTGGTATTTTGATGAGGCCTACTGCTTTGACGAAGTTCAAGCGTGACTTGGACTTGAAAGATCTCTTTAGGTTGAGCTCGTGAGGGGCAATAGGAGAGTAGCAGTGTCAGCTTCTAGTAAAGCGATTGTAACTTAACTCGAATATTGAGTGAAAGTGGGAAGCGTTAAGAATATGTCTTGAGTTTGAGCTTGTTAATAAAACTTGATTCAAGTAGAAAATCCAAATAGCACTTGGGGTTTGACACTCAAACAAGTAAATTCAAGCAGAAATTTAAATCCATAGAGAGCACTTGGGGTTTGACACTCAGACAAGCAAGAAAGCATTGTAATATTGTCCATATTCGAGTTGGATTCCTAGTTTAAGATGGCTAAAAGGGCTACTGTTTTGAATTCAAATATTATTTATTAAGAGGTGCATGTTGTTGGTTTTTGCCCATTACGGAGGAGAATGGTTATTGCCCGTGATGCGCGTCGTGCCTGTGAATAATATTTCGAACAAATTGTAAGTATTTGAGTGACTCTATAGTTGTAGTCTCCATTGTATTGCTAATCTATAGTGGAATCTTATACGACTTTTCTTGTAGAGTAGATGTGACATCCCGAATTTTAACCCATTTTTGGGGTTTATCAAACGTGTAATTTGTCAGTGTGCTTATAGTAAAATCTCACTTGGGAACTGATCACTCTCGATTATTGTTTTTAAAAAAAAAATTTCGCTAAAATCTCATTCGATCGAATTTAGCCGTTATTTAGAGCCCAAACTTTGGTGTCAAATTTTCGGAATTTCGTGACAAATTGAATTGGACGGTATCGATATTATTGTGGCCAGCTTCGAGTTTGCCAGGAATAGTGGAAAAGTGAATTTTTGGATCGCGTACGAATTTGGACTAGTAAACCTCATTGTAGTGTGTTTTTCTAGTGTTCGTGGGCCAAATCTTAAAATTATTATTTAGGATTTTGGAAACCGTTAGATCGATTTCGAGTTTGAACCGTGACCGTTTGATTGCGATCGAGTACGTTGACTTTTTCTCTCTCTCATTTCCTCTTTTCCTGCTCACGTTTCCCTATCACGTCTGTTCTTTCTCTCTCTCTCTCTCTCTCTCTCTCTCTCTCTTTTCCCCCACCTGTCCGTGCATGTCTTCCCCTGCATGCACACATCCCCTCCCCCTCTGCATACACAGACCGACCCCTACTCTCTCTCTTTTCCTTTCCCCCCCCCCCCCCCTTTTTTTTCTTCTTCTCTCCCTCCTTCTTCCCTCGACTGCTCTAGATTCCTGCTCGACCAGCCCTAGCCCAACTGCTCGCTGCGCTGGACTACCACTCGCCGTCCGCCTCACCACCGTTGCCTATGACCGCCCGTCGCCAGCTTGCCCACGCTACACACAAGCTGCAACTTGCCGCTGCATTCGCCGTGGCCAAGCTCCACCAAGTCGCTGACCAACCCGTCCGGCTACTCGCCTGATGCCGTGTCGCCTTGACCACCACCGATTCGCCCTCCCCTCAACTCCCAGTTCTTCCTCTCTCGCCACCACCACCCCTGGTTGTACTTCTCATCTCCTCCGGTCGCACAGTGTCCTGCTTACATCGCTCCCAGCTCGCCGCTCACCTGGCGTTGACCAACCATCGCCCCAACCTAACTCCGCTAACCGCCGTCCTGTAGTCCCGTCCGCTGTCGCCGCTACGCCCTAGCACAGCTCGCTCGCTCGACACCATTGCTGCCTGAGCTCGTCTGCCCGTCGCCGCTCGCTCACCAGGACCAGCCTAGCTCAGCCAGCTCGCCCGTCACCCCGCTCATCCGCCTAACACCACCCTAGCTCAACCTTGGCCGGACTGACTCGACCATGGCCGAGCCTCCGCCACCCAGCCGTCGTTGTCCTAGCCCTCGCCCTCACCCTCGCCCTCGCTTGGCCACTGCCCAAGCTATGGCCAAGCTGCCCAGCTACTCACCCGTGGCCCAACCGCTCGACCAACCGTGGTCGTGCCCGTAGCCAAGCGTCTCGGGCCATGCAAATCGTCGTGCACGTCACCCGTCATTGTCCTAGCCCCGTGCTCGTCACCGTGCCTGTCCAGCCGGCCCATCGCCTAGGCGCATCGCCCGTCCGACTCACCCGTGTGTCCCCGAGTATGCCGCGTGGCCTCCGCGCCCGTGTGCCAGGCACATCGATCGGCCACTGCGTCCATGCCCCCAGCACACCATCTAGCCACTATGCCCATGTTGGCCGGTCAGCGCACCCTTTTGGCCCGCGCCTGTGCCAAGTCAACCGCTGCTCCGACCAGGCCATTCAGGGCCATAGCCGATTTTCCCGGGCCAAAAACCTATTAAGTGACATTCTAATCCCTATTTAGTACAATGGGTATTATTAGACTCGCTTAGGGATTAATTAGAACTCATTTAGTGACTAAGTTAGAAAATGGATTATTTAGTTAGAATATGACTAGTACATGGTTTAGTATGGTTGGTGGTAGATTTAATGGTGGTGATTGCGTGGCCAATTGTGGTGCACTAAATGACCGGGTTGTCATGGTGTGTGCGGGTGAGATTGAGATTCATATGTAGTCGGCTTGAATGTCAGATTTGTGAGCTCGGGATTTGGAATTGGGATGATTTTGGGTGCATATTAATGGCTAATGTAGGTGGGTCAATGATTGGCTTCTTGTGGCATCCGTGGGGGGACTTGATGTTCGTATGCGGCCGGCTTGAATGTTGGATTTGTAGGCCAGTGTGATAAGCTATGATGTGATTCGGATTTATACGACTCGTTGATTAGCGAATTGTGATGTGATGAGCATGCCTTGAGTATGAATTGTGCGACTTGTGAGAATTGCGAATTTGTGTTGTGGTATATGTGCATGAGAAAAAGTCTGGATCGATCGGAGGACTGCTAACCTGAAGTGTGATTACGCGGGTGTGGCGAGAAAGGCATAACTAGACCTGAAGCGTGGTTACGTGGGTCATTGGAAGGGGAAAAATGTCCTGAGGCATGGTTATATGGGATAGAGCCTAGCTTGATCTGAGGGCTGAGCCTGAGGTGCAGTAGCGCCGGCTGTGAGATTGGACCTGAGGCGCAATAGCGTCAGTAGTATGAAAAGACCTGGGAGGTCGTGGAAATTTGTTCGGCCATAGATACAAATTGAGTATGATTAAATTGATTGAATTCACTAATTGAATATGTAATCGAATTAGTTGAATTGGTCAAGTGCTAGTGTAGTTGGCATTTAAATGATTGTGATATGTTATTTAATTATTATTATTGCATTATCACATTCTGACTAACGTGCAAAGTCGGCAATGTGTTTGATGACAAGGTAGGTATAATAATGTAAATTCTCTATGTTATGAATTAGACTGCATGTACGACTTATCTGGATACTCATTGGCCTACGTGGGGTTTAGGGTATTACTTATTGAGACTCGTTCTCATGGTTATTATATAACCATTTCAAATCCACAATCGTGAGTGAGTGGAGACGCTGCAAGGGTATCTCGGAGATCGGGTCAAGTACACTATACTTTAAGTTTCCCCTTTTTGTAGAAGAGTTAAGTTTACAAACCACTAGCCCTTTTTTTTATGAACGTGGTTCTGTTGCTGTGGCCTAGCTTGGGGTTTGTCTTTTTGTGAGCGTTGTTTGTATCTGCCTGGTATAAGAATTATAGTTATTGATTTGTACTATTGCTACCTCTTCATCATTATTAATTGTCTGGGTTATTTCATTTTGTTTCCACGCGTGCCTAATCTCTGATGTTTGGGTTGGGTTGGCAACATGTCTGGGATGTCGCATTCAATGATCAACCATCGAGGGATGTCGCGAGCCCGTGAGAGTTCGGGGTGTAACATCCCTATTGATTTGATATTAGAGCAAGGACAGTTCAATACAAATTAGTCAAAGCCTGGAGTGATAAGGAGCGATGACTTTGGGGTAGTTAGTTAGGAAGACTTGTGTGCCATGCATACCCCAAACTGTTTGATTGTGATTGCTGAGTGGTTTTATGCAACAACATGTGAGATGCAGGTGTGTCAGGACTTGAGGTAAGTGTAAAAACTTTGTTGGTTGTGATTGGCTGCCTGCTTAGTAAATTGTTGTCGAGATTCACTACCTAGGGCTTTAGACTAGTATAGTTGGCCTAGGTCTCTAATTCCTTAGCGGAATTATAGCAAGTAGGGGGTGTGAGAATCTAGTGAGAATGAGTAGCCAAGGTCGAGGTTGAGGTCGAGGTCGTATAGGTCCGCAAGTTGGAGTTGCAGAGGATCCCAGATAGATGGGATTTTGAGGGCACTCGAGGGAGTTGGAATTTTAATGGAAAGACAGATTGATGAGCGAAACGCTACTATTGCTACTAATGCTGAGGCCATTGTTGCCACCACTGATGGAAATAACAAGAATCATGGGTATAATGGAAATGTTGGGAATCAAGATCAAGGGTAGGTTAATGTAGTTAGATAAATGCGTTAATTGGTTGGAAAATTTTTTAAATTTAAACCTGCAAGGTTCGATAGGAAAAGGTGACCCTGAGGCTACATTACTTTGAATAGAGGACTTAGAAAAAGGGCTTTTGGGGTATTCGGGTGTACCGATAAGGAGAAAGTGGCCCTAGTTATATATCAACTCTAAGGAAAATGCAAGTGATTGGTAAGAGGACCCTTGAAGTAGGATATTTCAGAGGGCATATTTCTAAGCTAGGGTGTCGTTATTAAAGCCTTCAATGAGATGTACATTTAGAGAGTGCACGAGGACAAAAAATGACATAGTTTCTTCGATTTCGCTAAAATCGAATGTCAGTCGATCAGTACGAGGTCAAGTTTGTAAGGTTGCCTAAGTACGCACCAAGGATGGTCAAGGACCATATGGATAGGACAAGGAAGTTTCGAGATGGATTGGAACCGGAATTTCGTAATCAATTAGTACTTTTGAGTCTTAAAGGAATACAATGAGTTGTATGAGAGAACTTAATGGTTGACACAGATAGGAATGAAAAGGGCTACCACTTTTGGATCGTGGTACACGCCAGCTAAGGACAATAGGAACTTTGAAAAGAACCTTATGACAGAGAATCGAAGATTTGTCCCTCTAGTAAAAAAAAAAACTTTGGAAAGCCAAACTACTACTCCAACATCACTTGTCGGTCTTGTGGAAAGAGGTATGGGAATGGTCCTTGCCTAGGTGGACATAGAGCATGTTATGGATGTAGACAGTAAGGTCACTGAGTGAAAAATTGTTGAACCAACAAGTTAAACCACTGATGCAATCACAGCGACCGCAGGTAGGACATTAAGCGAAAGCTGCCCACAGGTTAATCAGAATCGGCTAAGGATGTAAGGAAATGTGTATGTTATGGCTGAGAAGGAAGCGGAGAATGTGCATTGAAAGTCTAAATGCGTTATGTGATGATAGTGGATGTAATAAGAGAGGATTCTAAAATTATAACTTAAATGGTCATGTAAGACTTATAATCACTTATGGTGAATATGCGCAATCAGCTTGAGGATTTCCGAATTACTAATGACATTCTTGGACAGGTTGGGAAGGATGTGTATTGCTTGGAAATTTCGGATTCTGTAAAGAACTGAGGTAAATTGTTTTGGGAGACTATGGATTGAAATTGGATGGATTGAGTTTTGTTTTTGAAGTATATAAAGATAATTATTTTGTGGTTGACTAGTTGGTTGAGAAACCAAGGCTGCGGGACATAGCCGAGGTGTGTAACCTTCCCGATGTCTTTCTTCGGGAATTGCCGGGATTGCCACCTGATGGTGAAGTGGAGTTTGTGGTCGAGTTGGCTTTAGGGACGGAACCAATTTCGAAAGTGCCCTATAGGATGTCGCTGTCAAAATTGAAGGAATTAAAGGTCTAAATGCAAGAGTGATTAGATAAAGATTTTATTCGTCTAAGTGCGCCTCCATAGGGAGCGCTAGTGCTATTCATGAGGAAAAAGGATGGATCGTTAAGATTGTGTATCGCTTACAAACAGCTGAATTAAGTGACCATTAAGAATAAGTACTCGTTGCCAAGGATAGATGACCTATTTGATCAATTACACGAGGCGCTGATATTTTCAAGGATCAACTAGAGGACTAGCTATCATCAATTAAAGATTAAGAAAGAGGATGTACCGAAAACGGTATTTAGGATGAAATATGGGGACTACGAGTTTACGGTGATGCCATTTGAATTAACTAGCGCCCCTATTACCTTTATGGATTTAAGGAATTGGGTATTTAAGGAATTTTTAAATAAGTTCTTCATAGTCTTCATAGATGATATCTTGATATACTCAATAGTCCCGTCGAACATGAGTTGTATTTGGAAAAGGTTCTATGAACTTTAAGGGAACACACATTTTACGTTAAGTTCAGTAAGTGCGAATTTTGGTTTCACCAAGTGGCGTTCTTAGGACATGTAGTATCTGGTGAAGAAATCGCAGTGGATCTGGCAAAGATTGAAGTCGTCATGAATTGTCTGAGACCGACAACAGTAACCAAGGTTCGGAGTTTTTTAGGTTGGGTAGGTTATTACAGACGCTTCGTGGAAAGATTTTCGGCATTAGCGACTCCGTTGACGCGGTTACTTAAGAAAGAAACGAGATTTGAATGGACAGATAAGTGCGAAAGGAGTTTCCAGGAGCTAAAATAGAGGCTGACGACCGCGCCAGTGTTGACAATCCCGTCAGGACCGGGACGTTATGAGATCTACTGTGACGCGTTGCTAAGAGGACTCAGATGCATGTTGATGTAACATGGGAGAGTGGTGGCATATGCATCGCGACAATTGAGACCACATGAGTCGAATTTCCTGACGCACGACTTGGAACTCACCGCGATCATTTTCGCCCTTAAGATTTGGAGGCATTATATGTGTAGAGAGAAGTTTCAGATTTATATGGACCACCGAAGTCTAAGGTATCTGTTTTCCCAAAAAAAAAAAACTTAACATGAGACATCGTCGTTGGATGAAACTCCATGAGGACTATGACTGCAGTATTCTGTATCACCTCGGAGAGGCTAATAAGCTAGTAGATACACTGAGTTGGAAGTCAAGCATTGTGCATATGAGAGTCAAGGAATAAACCCTATTGGAAGGAGTTTGGGATTCAGGGTTTAAGTTTGAAGTGGGCCATGTCTGGAGTTTGCTTACCGCATTGAGGATTGAACTGGAAATCCGAACTAAGATTAAGGCTTTACAGTCGATGGACCTGAAGATTTGGAAGATTCTAGAATTGGATGTCACAAAAAGAAAATCAGACTTTCAGGTATTTGAGGATGGGATTCTGAAGTTCCGTGGACGGTTGTGTGTGCCCGATGATACCGAACTAATAGAGGAAACTTTGACAGAAGCTCATCGTAGCTATTATAGCATTCATCCAGATAGTACAGTAATGTGTCAGAACTTATGGTAGCATTATTGGTGGAACGACATGAAAGTGGATGTAGCCAAGCATGTGGCCAAGTGTTTAACGTGTCAGCAAGTAAAGGCACAACATTGCAAGCAGAGTGGAATGTTGCAACCATTGGAAAATCCTCAAATGGAAAATGGGAGCATACCACGATGAACTTTGTTATGGGACTACCAAGAAGCCAAAGGGGCCATAATTCAATTTGGGTTATAGTAGATTGGTTGACAAAGTCGGCACATTTCCTACTAGTGCAAAAGGACTTCGCCTTGGACAGGTATACTGAGATTTTTCGTGCGGTAAATAGTCCGTTTGCACAGAATGCCAGTACCGTGATCCTAAGTTTACTGCCACTTTTTTGGAAAAGTTTTCATACGGCATTAGGAACAAAGTTACAATTTAGCACGGCTTATCACTCCCAAACGGATGGCCAGTCTGAAAGGACAATTCAGACCTTGGAGGATATGCTACAGGCATGTGTATTGGATTTTAAAGATAGTTGAAAGGAACAGTTGCACTTGGTTGAATTTGCTTATAATAATAGCTATCAACAGAGTATTGGAATGACTCCATTTGAAGCGTTATATGGAAGAGCTGCAGAACACCGGTGTGTTGGGACAAAGTTGGTGAGAGGCATCACGGGTCCAGAGTTGGTTCAGCAATCAATCAAGACAGTCAAGGTTATTCGGGACAAACTTAAAACCACTCAGAGCCGCCAAAAAAATTATGTGGACCAGAGACGTAGGCATTTGGAATTTCAAGTGGGAGACCACGTTTTCTTCAAAGTGTCACCGATGAGAGGATTGTTACGGTTTAGCAAGAAAGGAAAATTGAGCCCGGAGTCTTAGAGAGAATCGGCACTTTGGCCTATCATCTCGCACTACCGCCAAATTTATCTCATGTTCACAATGTGTTCCACGTATCTATGCTAAGGAAGTATGAGCCGGACCCGACACACGTGCTAAGCTATGAAGAAATAAACATAGACGACAGAGTGCCGTACTTGAAAAAGCCAGTAAGGATCGAGGACAAATAGAATGCGTGTTGCGGAATAAGACAATTCCGATGGTGAAGGTGATTTGGGAACATATGGGACCGAAGGTACGGCATGGAAAAGTGAAGAGTTGATGTGACACCAATACCCCTTTTGTTTGAATAGTTGGGTTAGATTGTAAATTTCGAGAACGAAATTTTTGTAAGGGGGGAAGAATTGTGACATCTCGAATTTCAGCCCATTTTTGGGGTTTATAAAACGTGTAATTCTTCAGTGTGCTTATAGTAAAATCTTGCCCGGAAGCTAATCACTCTCGATTATTGTTTTTAAAATAGAGATTTCGCTAGAATCACATTCGAACGAATTTGGCCATTATTTAGAGCCCAAATTTTGGTATCGAATTTTCGGAGTTTCGTGACAAATTTAATTGGACAGTGTCGATATTATCGTGACCAGCCTTGAGTTTGCCAGGAATAATAGAAAAGTGAATTTTTGGACCGGATACGAATTTGGACTAGTAGACCTCCCTCGTGGTGTGTTTTTCTAGTGTCCGTGAACCAAATCCTAAAATTATTATTTAGGATTTTTGGAGACCGTTAGATCGATTTCGAGTTTGAACCGTGACCCTTTGATCGCAATCGAATACATTGACTTTTTATCTCTCTCCTCTCATCTTTTCCCGCTCACGTTTCCCTGTTCCATCTGTTCTCTCTCTCTCTCTCTCTCTCTCTCTCTCTCTTCCCCCACTTGCTCGCGCACGTCTTCCCCTGCATGCACAGATCGGCCGCCACTCTCTCTCTATTCCCTTTTCCCTCTTTTCTTTTTCTTCTTCTCTCCCTCCTTCTTCCCCCGACTGCTTTGGCTTCCTGCTCAACCAGCCCCAGCCCAGCTGCTCGCCGCGCCAGACTGCCCCTCGCTGTCCGCCTCACACCGCCGTCACCCCGTCCGAGTCGCGTCGCCGCCATCGCCCGTGACCGCCCGTCGCTAGCTACAGCCCACGCTACACGCAAGCTGCAGCACACCGCTGCATTCGCTGCGGCCAAGCTCCACCAAGCCACCGGCTAGCCGTTCGCCTAATGTCGTGTCACCCCGACCACTGTCGGTTCACCCTCCCCTCAGCCCCCAGTTCTTCCACTCTCTCCACTACCACCCCTGGCTATCCTTCTCCTCTCCTCCGGCCGCACAGCGTCCTGCTTGCGTTGCGCCCAGCTCGCCACTCGCCCAGCGTTGCCCGACCGTCACCCTAGCTCAACTCCGCCGACCGCCACCTGTAGTCCCGCCTGCTGTCGCCGTTACGCCCTAGCGCAGCTTGCTCGCCCGACGCCATTGTTGCCTGAGCTCGTCTACCTGTCGCCGCTCACTCGCTGAGGCCAACCCAGCTCACCGGGGCCAGCCCAGCTCGCTGCCCGCCGGCTTGGCCAGCTCGCCCGTTGTCCTGCTCATCTGCCCAACACCACCCCAGCTTAGCATTGGCCGGACTGACTCGGCCATGGCCAAGCCTCCGCCACCCAGCCGCCTTCGCCCTCGCCCTTGCTGGCTACTGCCCAGGCCGTGGCCGAGCTGCCCAACCACTCACTCGTGGCCCAGTCGCTCGCCCGGCCGTGGCCGTGCCCATAGCTGAGCGTTTCGGGTCGTGCCCATCATTGTGCCCGTCCAGCCGGCCCATCGCTTAGGCGCGTCACCCGTCTGACTCGCCCGTGTGTCCACAGGTACGTTGTGCGGCCACCACGCCCGTGCCCCCAGCACACTATCCGGCCATCGTGCCCGTGTTGGCCGGTCAGGGCGCTCGTGCCAAGTCAGCTGCCGCTCCAACCAGGCCATTCCAGGCCATAGCCGATTTTCCCGAGCCAAAAACCTAATAAGTGACATTCTAATCCCTATTTAGTACAATTGGTATTATTAGACTCGTTTAGGGATTAATTAGAATTCATTTAGTGACTAAGTTAAAAAAATGGATTATTTGGTTAGAATATGGCTAATACATGGTTTAGTATAGTTGGTGGTAGATTTAATGGTGGTGATTGCGTGGCTAATTGTGGTGCACTAAATGACCGGGTTGTCGTGGTGTGTGCAGGTGAGATTGAGATTCGTATGTGGCCGGCTTGAATGTCAGATTTGTGAGCTCACAGTTTGGAATTGGGATGATTTTGGGTGCATAGTAATGGCTAATATAGGTGGATTAATGATTGACTTGTTGTGGCATTCGTGGATGGACTTGATGTTCGTATGCGGCCGGCTTGAATGTCGGATTTGTGGTCTAGTGTGATAGGCTATGATGTGATTCGGATTTGTAAAACTCGTTGATTGGCGAATTGTGATATGATGAGCATGCCTTGAGTGTGAATTGTGCGATTTGTGAGAATGGCGAATTTATGTTGTGGTGCATGTGCACGAGAAAAAGCCCGGATCGATCGGAGGGCTACCAACCTGAGGCGTGATTACGCAGGTCATTAAAAAGAGAAAAATGTCCTGAGGCGTGGTTATGCAGGACAGAGCCCGGTTTAATCTGAGGACTGAGCCTAAGGCGCAGTGGCACGGCACAGTGTGAAAGGACCTGGGAGGTCGTGGAAAGCTGTTCGGCCACACATGCAAATTGAGTGTGATTGAATTGATTGAATTGACTGATTGAATGTGTGATCGAATTGATTGGATTGGTCGAGTGTTAATGTGATTGGCGTTTGAATGATTGTGATATGTTATTAAATTGTTATTATTGCATTATCACATTTTGACTAACGTGCAGAGTCGGCAATGTGTTTGATGACGAGGTAAGTATAATGATGTAAATTCTCTATGTTATGGATTACATTGCATGTACAACTTGTCTAGGTACTCATTGGCCTACATGGGGTTTAGGGTGTTACTTATTGAGACTCGTTCTCACAGTTATTATATAACTATTTCATATCCGCAACCATGAGTGAGTGGAGACGCTGCAAGGGTATCTCGGAGATCGAAGACGGGTTAAGTACATTATACTTTGAGTTTCCCCTTTTTATAGAGGAGTTAAATTTACAAACCACTGTCCCTTTTTTATGAACATGATTCTGTTGTTGTGGCCTAACTTAGGGTTTGACCTTTTGTGAGCGTTGTTTGTATTTGCCCAGTATAGGAATTATAGTTATTGATTTGTACTATTACTATCCCTTTGTCATTATTAATTGTCTGGGTTGTTTCATTTTGTTTCCGCGCGTGTCTAATCTCTAATGTTTGGGTTGGGTCAGCGACATGTCTAGAACGTCGCATTCAATGATCGACCATCAAGAGATATCGCAAGCCCATGAGAGTTCGGGGTGTGACAGTAGATCACACTAACCAATCAAACCACGTAAATTCAATGTCTAATTTATTTTCTCATTATGCTTATAGTTTTTTTCAATCACTCGTTTTTCGCAACAAGAAATAAATTTTCTCCACTTAATAATTCTATACTTCTCATTTACAAAATTGGAGATAACTATTATCGGGATTATATTTGAATATACCTCTCGACAAATTGAAAATTCTATTAGAATTAAATTTCTTTTTTCGATTTGATAAGTTAGATTTGGGTTGAAAATTAGTCCAAACCAAAGGGCCTAGAACAAGAGATAGAAGGTGGAAAAAAGGGTTGAATGTGAAACCATCGTGCGCCCAATCACCGTCTGGTCCATTACCATTTGCGGAAGGGACACGATAAGGCGCATCTCCGAAAGGTCAAGCACACCGCAATCCTTGGTCATTTTGAATTAAGGATATATTTATATGCCTTTTGAATTTTTTGCCAAGGCTACATCATTAGCCACATGAAGGAATCCGTCTACGGTCAAAGGAAAGGATGGAAAAATGCAACGCGGTTAGTAACCTTTTTGGTCCTCCTCTCATCCACAAGCACCACCATTATAAGATACGGGTGTACGATATGCACAAAATTGTAATTGTTTGTGTGGAGATTAATCAAACATCGTATTAATTAAATTAAAATAATAAAACCGAATGGGTTCCCATTTGAATTGCGAACCCTGTTTTCTGAGCTTTCATGTGCTTTCATGAGCGTCACTCGTAATTTGGTGATTAATGAGAGACTTTACAAAGTTTGGTAGTTTGAGCTAATACTTTTTTCTCTTTGTATTTAGCATTTCTCTTTGCATAATAATAAAGTAACCGGTTTTAAGAGACTAAAGATAATCTTACTATACGATAAAACAAATTCCAGATGAACTTTCAAGAGTCCGATTTGTTTCGAGATCTCTGTCGAATATACCTCAACTAATGAGTGTCTCGAAAGACTTATCAACCCACAGCCAAAAAGAAAGATTCACTAATTTCTAATTCACCATTTTTTTTCAAATTTTATAAAATAAATACTTTGGAAATTGGAATATTTTTTTGGGCTAATACCACGAAAAATCCCAAACTGATACACCTGTGATAAATTTATCCCGAACTAATTTTTTGACTACCAAAAATCTCAAACCGGTACATATGTGATCAATTTACCTTCAAATTAATTTTTTAATTATCAAAAATCTCAAATTATCATATTTGTGATAAATTTACTTTGAGGTGCGTGAGAAACGGGCACGATCAAAGTGTCTTGACCCGGATTTGTAAAGTCGAGATTCTCTGGGTCAGCTCGTTAGTGAAATTTTGGACAACACACAATGAAGTGGACGAAAGACAATTGCAACCACCAAATCAACCGTGAAGACGAAAAAACCTGCTGTGCTACATTTATGTCAAGGTACTTCTCCTGTGTGTGTGTCAGACAGGATCAGTCATTAGAAGATGTCCGACATTTATTCCACAAACATATAAGAATCATCATCTCCTTTGAGCTCAAACATCATGAAATGGTCGAATAATCATTTATGCTTATTTACTAATGCCTAGGACTACAGAAAAAGCCAAAGCCCTTCATGTAACTAAAATAAAAAAATGCATGTTTGATCTCTTTTTTCCATTTTTTTTTTTTTTTTGCTTCCTTTGCGTCAAGCCTATTTGGCCAAGAGAGACATGCAACCAGCACCGATAAGAAGAGCTATATTGGTCCCAAACAGGAGCCTCCCATTGCTCTGCAACTTAGGGCTCATGAAATCGGCAGCAAGAAGATCGACCAGGGCCATGTAAATCAATATCCCTGAAGATGCAAGGTAATTCCACTCAATGACTACAATCTCATCTTGGGCTTAGACTTCTTCAATACTACGAAGGCTATGATAGATTTGAGGACCAAGATTATTATCATCACCGACCCAGAGTGCCCGTCCATGGTGCCAATGATCATGGATTGATCGAAACAAAGATCCTCTCCACGATCCAATGCGTAGACGATGCACCAAGAGTTGAAAAGCTCGTGATTGAGTCCCGTACGGAGCCAAAGCCGAAGGTGGATCATCCCCTTCAACACAACATGCCGATCCATGTACTATTTCCGAAGTGAGCAAACTTGCCGACCAACATGGAGGAGGCCAAACCAAAGAAGCCAAGTATCCGACAAGCCGAGAAGTCAAAGGCCAAGAAACCTTAGAAGAATCGGAAACGCTCCAAGAAGCCAACAAGCACCCCTAAGCCGAGAGCGCCGAGGGCATCACTCAAATGGGTGGGGGACAAAGTCATGATCAAAAGGTTTTCATGTGCCAAGAACCGTGCAACATCGACAAAGACTAGTCCAAACCCTAATGGAGCTTCCAGAACACTCCTAGGGATGGACGATACGGTAATTGTGTCGTATCCATA
Source organism: Syzygium aromaticum (assembly GCA_024500025.1). NCBI lineage: Eukaryota > Viridiplantae > Streptophyta > Magnoliopsida > Myrtales > Myrtaceae > Syzygium > Syzygium aromaticum. The sequence goes on from CM044892.1 coordinate 227,303, forward strand.
AATGCGAGTAGTTGGCAAATAGAAAGATGCGATATCGACCACTAGATCGATAATTGATATACAGATGTAATCTGAGGCTCTCTGCTATATAAAGGAGTGTCCTCCTTCTCATTTTGATTATCTAAATCAATAGAAGCATTTCCATTTCTCTCTCAGGGCTTCTCTCTCTACGATTCGGGTGAGCAAGTGAGTGATCGAAAAAAGGCTTGGCCTAGGCGCTCCTACAATCCAAGCCTAAGTCGCCGCATGGATCATTTCCAAACTATCGACCCGGTGACAGAACCATGAGAGTGGCCATGAGTTGCATGCACAGGAACATCAACTTGGTTTTCTCTGGCCTTCTCTTTATCTCTGGCGGTCTTGTCCGATCCGGCCTTGTTGGCATGCAACTTCCTAAAAGAAGAAGTGGCGACAGTGTCCACCATCAACATCCCGAGGGTGGCAAGCATCGCCGTGAACCCTGCGAACGGGAACACCCCCCACAGGGTCTCATTCAGGCACGTCGAGGTCAAGTTCTCGAAGGCGTCCGGGATGACATGTATGAACCCAGTGAGCCCAGTGGACAGTATCACCCTTGCCGTGAAGGCCTTCATGATGAAGAAGACGCTCCTCTCCAGGTACAAGGCTGGGATTGTCTTTGCGAGGATCAGGAGGCACAACCTTATCTCACCTGCCACAAGGATGGACACGAAGGTCGCGAGCTTGTACTTGAGGGCCTGGCTCTTGCCTCGAAAGCCGTGAGCTTATATCTGAGGCGCTTGAGAACCGGGTCAAACCGAATCTGCAGTCCCAGTCGGACCAATCTGTTGGCCCTGACTAACCTAAATTAGCCCTAACTCAGTTTAGATCCGTAGATCCGACTTAGGTCAGCTGATTTAGGTCGGGGTCGCAGATTTGGGTCGGTCCCGACCCAGTTCAGGTCCGGCGATGCGACCCGAATCCACTTATTATATTATTATTTTAATAATTAATATTAAAAATAAAAATTATTTTTAAAATAAAAAAATTTAGAATATCAAAAAAATGGAATTTGGGCTATGGAATTGCCTTTTCTTGCTTTCTTGTATGATTAATGCCATGCTTGATTGCACATTGGTTTATTCGCATGTTTGAATGGTACGTTTAATTCAACCTTACATGTACCCGATTAGAGGCATGTTAAGCCTTTGTTTGTGCACTTTCGATCATTGATTGTCGTTTCCCTAGCTTTGTTACGATTAGAACCCTAGGATTCATAATTGATAGAATGATTGCACGAACACCTTTAACATGTTGTTTGAACAAGGTTAAGTATCAAAATGGCACTAATTAGATAATTTGTGTAATCAAGTCCCCGAATTCATTTGAATCTCTGGTTCATAGGAGTAAAATGATTCTCTTATCGTCTTACTTGGGTTTCTACCAACCCACCCTAAACTAATTAGTGGCGACTTCTAGATAAAAATCAATTTACATGTTAATAACTTGAATTTTAAATCGCGAGTTGGTACGCACTTGGAAGAGCTCGAGTTAAGTCCTAGGTTTAGACTTAATGATCCATTAGCTTCTTAACCATCCTTGGCCCCTGAGGGCCATTCACGGGGAGGTCGTGACACAATTGATAGATCACACTATCAAGATACTACCGCTACTCTTACACTTATCCACTCGACTATTTGCTCTTACAACTCATTAGCACCACACAGAGATATGATCAGCAACATAGTGGCTATCAACAAATACATAACAAAAAAGAAGACTCATGAGCTATAGACTCGATTTGTTCGTTTCCACCCAACCTTGCTACTCCTCTTGGATTGAATATATAGCCATCCAACCTTTTATGACTTTCTATAACTCAACTCCACGAGGTAGCTATTGATTATACCGTTGCTAGTAGTAAAATGACTCTCTGTTCCTCACCAACGTTAGAACGGCTCTCTCTGACAATGGCAGTTTCCCAAACCAGTCACACTGCTCATGTCAGAGTGTGTCTTCTGCCAAAGTTGCTATAACTGTTTTGATTCATCTTCAGTGCTCCTGATGCGAATTCCTAGCCTTTACAACCGCTATATTGGTGTTCTTACTATTCCAATCAAATGAGCATGCAAACACCATATAAAGCTTGATATCTACACTGTCCCTTACTTATATAATCAAGAGTGTTGATTATCAATAATCTGTTGATTCTGCCCACCAACAAAACCATGTAGAATGACATGCAATCAATCTTCTAATAATCCTCTTGGCTTCATCAACTTCTAAAGACTTCTAGGGACATCAAAATCCCTGATGATTCCTCATCCTCATTGATTGACTAAGTCAGCATCTAAAGACTTTCAAGGACGTTAGCATTGCCACTGATACATCATCTTCATTGAACTCACTAGAGCATCGGCATTGTCACTATCTCTCCATCTCATTTGAAACAAACCGCTCCAGCCAACAATTTGTTGTCCTGATAATGATATGCTCTTCTATCTTCTGGTCCTTCCAAGCATATTGACGATTGTGACTCTACCAAGCTATTCATCTTCGCAAGTTCACTCTTTGCAAGCTTCAATGGATGTCACCATTCTAGGCTTGTTCACCATCTCCAAGATCCATCAAATTGTTCATCTTTTCTTGGTCCTTCCAAGCCATCATGAACATCCCCATTCTTTTTGGCTTGTTCTCCCTCGATCAAGGTCATTCGAACTTGTTCACCTTTGTAAAGTTCATTTCTACTTGTAGACATCTCCACGCCTAATACCTTGTTCACCTTGATATCGGTAGTGATCCTTCCATATTGGCAGAGTATACCTGATTGTGACAGAGCACTCAACATATCAGGATCATTCATGATACTAGTTATGACACAAACTTCATTATGGCTTATGTATATATGACATGGTGCTTCTAAATCAATATAAACATTAGTAGCCTTTGATTGTATTTGTCGTCGTCAAAACCATAACAAGAGGAAGAAAATGAGGTAAGTCAATTTGAAATCCTGATGAAGTATCTGAATACATTAATGAATTATGTTTAGAATATAAATCTTCACTAAAGAAAATCCCGGAGTTAAAAAGAGAATGTGAAGTTGAGGCAACAAAATCTTTTAAATGAAGAAAAGATTGTTGTTTTACACAAAGAAATAAAGGAAATAAAGGAAAAACGAGATTTACTGAAAAAGAAAATGCTTCTTTCAAAGAAGAAATTTCATAAGTTTCCAAAAAGTTTTCTTTTGGCTCAAAAACTTTAGAACACATTCTTTCCATACAACTACCGTATTACAAGTAATTCGGCCTTGGCTTTGAAAAGAAAAGTGTTATAAAAAAATTATTTTCCAAAATTCAAAGAGAGATTAAGGCATCAGCCTTCAAACAATGTTTACAAAAACCATTTTCAAAAACATTTTACAAAGCCTATTGGCCAAAACTTCTATAAGTGTTCAAATTGTGGGGATTCAAATCATCTCAAGCAAGAATGCCCAAAAGTTTGGAGACAGTCCAAAGGGATTTTATGGGATTTCGAGAAATCTTCTAACAAGAAAGGACCCAATCAAATTTAGGTATCAAAGAAAAGATGACATTACTCTTCTAGCAGGGAATAAAGGAAAAGAGAGAGAATTTGACAGAGAAGGTATATTTTTAAATTTGCAACTTGCTTTGGGTATGTGCTTTACATATCTACAAATTCCCATTGTATTTGTTAATGCATAATTGATTTCTTTCACTTTGTTCTTCGTTTGATTTAGACTTTATTCATCTTGGTATGACATATTGTATTGTTGTAAATCGTCGGTTGTGCTGGAAATGTTTTTTTGGAATAAAAGTCTCATTCATTTTGGTGGGTCTTGAGATGAAAATTTATAAATTTAAAGAGAGTGGTTAAATTTTATTTAGGAAAGAAATAATTCGGATTTTTAGACTAATTTTATGCTCTCTATTTTTGTCATGTGCTGCAAGTGAGAATCTTCTTTAAAAAGGAAATATTATATAATTATGTATAATGTTAGCATGATAATCTTTTTCTATATGTCATAAGATCGTGGAAAGAATCTTTTGGTATCTATCAAGATTTCCTGTTTTGCTTCTAAGAAAAGAAAATGATCCAAATACATGGATACCAAAAAGAAAATGAGTTCATTGCAGGATATTGTACAAATAAAGAATGATTGCAAATCCACGCGAATCATGGTGCAACCAATCTTTTAATTTTCAAGAGCCAATTCCCCTTATCTTTACTGAAGAAAATTTTAAACTAAGCTCTCTCTTTCTAAGTCGGTTGAGGTGAGCTTAGTCATGCTAGAGGTGTCCAAGTGTCCACTAGTTAAAGCATGCAATGTGATCCCTGTTGTCTGCACGTTTTCCTCCTCTTTTCTTTTTGTCCAATTATTAGATATTTGTACATGTTCCAACTCAAAATACATAACAAAATCCGATGATAAATGATATTTCAAGAAAAGAATGACGAAGGCAATGAGTAGGAGAGAAGGAACGCCCGAGAATAAGAGTATCCAGAAAAATGGCGGAATTTTTTTGTTTGTTGAGCCAATAAGTTAAGGGTCTTTAACTTCTTCTTTTCCCTTTGGACATTTATTTAATTTTCATTTTTTCTATAACTATAACTAATAAACATTGACATTCTCTTCCTTTAGAAGCTACCCTCCATGGCCATGTGCCCTTTTAATTTTGTTGCTACGAAGAATGTCATTTAAAACCATTTGCATTCCATAGTGGTTCAACGTCGGGCACGAAACCCATCCAGAATTCCAAGTTGGGAGTTTTATAACGGGGAATAAGATGGCAGGCATTTCGTCACTCCTCAATCAACTCAAAAACCGGCGTCGAATGAGCAGTCCATTGAATTGTTTTTCTCTTGGGTATGTTGACACCTATTTTAATTTGCCCCAAATTAATTACACAAAATTTAGAATTTAATTTTCTTTAATTTCTAAAACAAAAAAATATTTCTATTTAAATGCATTGCATATAGAAATTATGCACATTTGTATTAATAGGGTCTATTAGAACTTTAAAAAAAAATTCAACATTTAAAAAAAAAAACCGTGTTAGGCCAGGTCGAGGCCGGGTCGACCCGGCCTTTTTCCTTTTTTGTTTTCTTCCCCTCGCGCGAGCCCAGCCCACTTTTCTTTTTTTCTTTTTCCTCCTCCAGCGAGCTAGGACTAGCATGGCCCAACTCCTTCCTTCTCCTTATCCCCCCCCCCCCCCCCCCCCCCCCCACGTCGGCCTCTCCCCTATTTGCCCATGTTCTGCCCATCGACTCCACGAACGGTGGAGCGCTCCCATGCTGTCCCTATCAGGCTAGAGAATGGCCAAAGGAGTACACCAACGGGATTGGAATTAATAGCCAGTCCCGTCCTCCTCGATTTCCCAGTCTCCTCTCCCCCTTCTTCCTCTCTTCTTCACGGCATCAGAACCAGCCCCCCCTTGCACCAGCCTAATTGGCCACAACAGTCTCGAATAGGAGTAGGCCAGTGCAGGCCATCGTCAGCAGACGTAATGAAGCAGAGAGAGGCGCATCGTCATCGGCTATATAAGTTGGCAAGAGATAGAGAGAGAGGGTCGGCCATTTTGGAGAGAGAAACAAAACAGAGAGAAAAGAGAGAACAAAGAGAGAATCAAAGAGAAAAAGAGAGAGAAGGAGGAGATTCGAGCTTTTACAGGTCCCCGTAGCTGCGCCATCGGCCGCAGATTAGCCAGAAATCCTCCAGTCGCATCGCCGATCGGTGAGCCTCCCCCAGTCCCACCTTGTTCTGTTTTGCCCTATTTTTGTGCATGGTTTGGCCGGGACTCGCGCCGGCCATTTCGCGCGAATCCCAGCCCATACCGTTGTCCCCCACCATTTGTGCATCATCTCCAAAGGTAATGATAGGTTGTCGTAGGATGACGAGGCCTCGGAACAGGCCAAAACACCCCTTTTTTAGTCTTGCACTCCAACTATTCGATAAAATGCCCGATAGAGGCTCGTTTTGTTTGAGCTCCGTTGGTGGTGTCGAGGCTAGCTGAAGTTGAGTGACCCTGGGGAAGCTCTGGGATGACCACTGGAGATCGGGTAAGATCAACATATGACCTGGGTTCGCCGGCCAAGCTCCAACCGATGTTTAAGCTCAAATGAGCCTCGGTCAGAGCTCAGCCGGCGACTGTTCTGATCGGTTCTTCGGCGACCAGGTGCTAGGCTCTCTTCAGCTTGATGTCCTAAAGAGATTAGTGCCACTAGCTTAACGAAACAGCCGGCAAATTGCCAAAATTTTGTCTGGTCAATGGCCTCCCAGCATATGAGGTGCGAAGACCGGTCAAACCTGCCGGTTCATTGGCTCAGATCAGTCAGATCCGAACCGAATCCAATTATCCTATCCGAATCAGTTGATTCGGGTTGGTTTCACGGATCCAGGTCTATCCTGATCGGATCCGATTCCAATGCCTAACCCGGATTAGCCGATTCAACCTAAGTCAATGCCCTAGGTCAGATCCGTTGACCCGATTCTATTTCGACCAACCCAAATCAACCGACCCGACCTGAGTCAATGCCATGGGTCGGATCCGTTGACCCGGATCAGATCTGACTGACCCGATTTTAATATTATATTATTTTTTATTTTAAAAAAAATTTCAAAATTAATTTAAAAAAATTTCAAAATTTTTTTTAATTAGGATATAATTTAGATATATTATTGTTTAATATTTTTCTAAATTGTGTGATATACCAAAGTATTTTGAATTGTTATTGTATTATTATTATACATGTTTTTAATTAAATTATAATTGTACAAATTGCCATGTTTAAATTAGATGAACCTATAAGGTAATACGGTAGTATTTTGCATGATATTTTTATTATTGTTATGTTATCATTATGCATGTTTTTCAATTAGAATATAATTGCATGAATTGTTTTGTTTTGGTTGTTATTCGCCTTAGCTAAGGTTAGAACCTTAGGCTGCATGTCTATTTAAATTGCTAATCATTTATGATTATGCACTTGTTTGCTCACCTCATATATTAGGAGAAAGGTCCTAAAATCAATCCAAATTGTCTGATAAATGTTTTCAGAAATGAACAAGGTAAAAAGGTACCGAAAGCGCATTAGTTATCCAACTAGTGTAACCAAGTCTCCAGACTCATTTTATCTTTGGTTCGTAGGAATATAGTGATTCTCTCATCACCTTATTTGGGTTTCTAATCGACCCACCCTAAATCGATTAGTGGCGACTCCTTGATATAAACCACCTGCAGGTTAAAAACCTAAACCTCAAGTTGCATTATGGTATGGGCTTGGAAGAGCCCGAGTTAAGTCCCGAACCTAGACTTAGCGCTTACCAGGCGAGACCTTCTTTTGTATGTTGATAAAAAACGGAGGTCGGTCGCAACAAACTGGTGACTCTACTGGGGAGTTGCATTTTTTTAAAAGTGGACTTAAGCCAAATTTTTTTTATCTTGTTCAAAAATAATTTTTGTTTGGCAGCAAGGATTCTAGGTATGACCTTGACATTAAAGTGTTATTTGTTCTTGCAGATTCAAATTGGTTGTTATGAATTGTTATGCATGCTTTAATGATTTAGTATTACACTATTGCACACAAAATTACGCTGCCGAACCTGGGCCACGATAGGATATTTTAGGATGGTGTTAAGAAAGATACAACCTCGAATGCGAGCCCACGATGTAAAGGTTGCATTTTTTTTCCCCGAAATTTATTTCTAAACAATCGTAAAGAAATATCTTTAGCCACTATTCGCGTGACTACAAGATATTCCTTTCAATTTGGCCGAGGTTAAAAGGACTTGACACCAACGCGAGACTACAATGATCATGCACCCTTTTAACTTCATTTTGCTAAACTAGTCTAGACAGAAATCGAACCTCACTCCTCATGTGCATGTTGTTGTGATTTCTATGGTTCAAGGAAATGTATATATTCTATCCCTTCTTATTTTATTATGCAGTCTACTTATTTATTTGATTTGTTACTGTTAGGCCACCTATTGATTACATTCTATATACGATGGAAAGAGCTTATGTCCAATTCGTCCCCACTCCTAAGAAAGAGCCTCTGGTATGGTGGGACCGACTCGATCAGAATGGCCATTAGTATGTCAAAGCAAGAATTGATCGCCTACTTCCACTACTCAAGATCAATGCCCATTGTGGCATGATGCAGGCATTAGCACATTTCTGGTGCCCACAAACATCCACTTTCATATTTGATAAGTTTGAAATGACCCTGACGCTGGAAGAATATAGTGTTGTAATTACAAAGCATTTGGGATCTGAACTCATCAAATCACTTTTGGGTGTGTCCCCTCTACCTGAATTATCCCAGTTTTACAAACTGAGAGGAATACTGTGAAAAGAGTCGTTAAAGCTCATTGTAATGCATGCCCCTAGTTTTTCTTAAATGAATGCTTCGAAAATCAACCCACGAGCTAAAAAGCTATGATTTTTATCCTTTCTTTTATCGGGTGTATCATTTTCCCCCATCACAAAAATTCAATAAATGCCTCGATTGCGTATGTGGCCAAATAAATTTGCGTTGGCCTGGGTTATATTAATTCGGTTCTGGCATAAACATTTTTGTCTCTTAACCGTTTTAAACAAAATGATGAGAAAAGCATGTAGGCCGCCCCAGAAATTTTGCTGTAACCTCTTGAAATTCGACCAACTTTCGTGATTAATGAAATTGATATTATTTCTCATTGCGTTTCAATAAGTTTCGCCCGGATCTGATCAATCTCGGAATACTGACTAATAGAGAAAGGCTAACTAGGAAAAACGGTACATGGACCCCAGAGCTCGACTGTGAATTGAGTCCGATTCCGAGATACGACGAGAGGATATTTTGTGCCAATGTGGGCCGATCCAAGGAGAGTGACAGATTTGGTTTGACCGACGACGTGTGATCAGATAGCGGGTGATTCCGCACGACCGAGAGTACGCGCGGCGAACAATCCCGAACTTGTTCTGAACGACCGCAACCCCCGGGACTAGCGATAAATCTTCGTGTTCTCTGGGAAATTGACATCGTCATGATTCGAGTAGCCTAGGTCGATACGCGTAACCCCTAAACAGCCACTCGTTAGTAAGAGACACTAAAATTGCAAATTGAGCGAAAACAATAGTGGAATTGAGTCCGGACTTCAATGTCAAATTTCGCGAGCGTACGCAACTATTTTGTGAGGATGACATCATTTTTATGTGGCCACACGTATATGGGATCAATAAAGTCAAAATTTGAAAATTTGACCCAAGATCGGAAAATTACCGTTTTGCCCCTAGGCCAAATTATAGTGTTCCGAATTTTGGAGTTATTTGGACATTATTTTAGGGTTTTATATTAGAGTATTTCAGCCCAATAATGCTGAAAATATTGGTCCCTATTGCCCTTGGATATTTTGTCAAGTTTAAACCCCAACCCTTGGATTAGGGGCAAGATTGGCATTTTGAATGTTTGGTCAACCACCCCACTATCTCACTCACTCTATACACTCCCCTTTGACTCTCTCTCTCTTCCCATTTTCCTCTCATCATCAGCCGGCCAGCCCCTCCTCCCATGCCAACTCCTCTTTTCCATTTTTTTTTCCTCTTCATTTGGCTGTGAAAGGCCAAGCTCACCGGAGGAGCTCCGCCGCCGCCAGAGCCAATTCGCCACCACTACCACCTCACCTAGCACCATCCAGCCATCCCACTCCCCTCTCTCTCTCCCATCCGCCGTGACCAGCATCCCCCTCCCCTTCGCCGCATTGGATCGCCACCCACAAGCCGCCACAGCACTCACTGCCGGGAAGGTCGCCCGTCGCCACCGTTGCCCAGCCACCCTTGCTACTCGTTCAGCCTTGATTAAAGCTTAGGATTTCAAGTAAGTACAACCTTAAACCCAATTTAGACTAATTTACACTTCTAAGATGGATTTAGGGGTTAAATTAGGGTAATTTACGGGTTAGAGTATAGAGGCTGTTAGGGACTGATTTTGTGGCGCAATTGGTGATCAAGAGTGAAGATTTAATTGAGGTTTAGCAGTTTATAATGAGCTATGTGGTGGCTAAGCTTAGACGTATTGATTTGGGCGAAATTGTAGACTTGGCAAATGAGATTTGTGGACCGTATGGCGGCTGTTTTTGTGACTATTTCACGGCTTAGTGCAATAATTTTAATTGAGGTTTAGAGACTTAGAATGGGCTGTGCGATAGCTGGACATATTGGATTGAATGGGCCCAGGTTTGGAGTAGTTCGGGTTCAATTGTGAATTATGGTGCGCGCCTAGTTTGGTCTTCATGGTGGCTAATTTGGGCGATATTTTGGGGAGCCAAATGGTGTATATTGAGGATATTTATTGGCCTAGAAGATCTGTTTGGTGGCTGGCCATATCGGGATTGAACGAAACTAAGAGTGATCAATTTAGGGTTTAATTGTGTAATTACCGAGAATGTTTAGATTGGCAGATTATGTGGCTGATTTGTCTTTGGATGTGATCAATTGGTGGTGCCGTGTCATGTGCCTAGTGTGATTAGGAAGGGAGTAGTTTAGCAGGTCTTGAATGCGTGGATTCATGTTGACTCAATTGTGCGATTTACATGTGTAACTTATGTGTTATGCAAGAGTGCTTGAATTGCTGTTGTGGTCATGCTAATATGTTGGTTTGGCATATTGAAATGTGAATTGAGCATATTGTGTTGTGGGTTGAATAAGTGGCATTGTGCAACTGAATGCTCTTTGTGAAATTCGTAAATGCCCAAGTGTGAACGTTGTGGCCATGGGTGTGCATCTCAAGCATTAGCATGGCATGTGCATATAGGAGTGTGCACGAATGACATGAGCGTGTGATCACATAAAACACCTTGATGCGTTTTATGCGAGGTTCAGATAATAACTGGTGTATGTGAATGCATGATCACATAAAACCCTGATGCGTTTTATGCGGGTAGTGAACCCGTCCTGATGCGTGTTACGCAGGACGATGCCCGAATTACCGGAAGATGACCAGCCCGATGCGTTTTATGCGGGTTGAGTGTCATGAGCCTGAAGCGTCTTACGCAGGCCAGAGATCAATCTCAAAGAAATGGACCTGATACGTTTTACGCGGGTCGGTGAAATTGGTAATTGCAAGTATACAAGAGTGCAAGTGTTCGAAGTGCATTGATGAGGCATGAGTATGAGTGTGAGCACAAGCATATGTATGACATGCGTCGTGGTGAAGCAATATGAACATATGTGCCGCGATTGAGTTCTATGCCAGTTTTACTATTTATGTATAATGTGTCTAACCTGCAGGGTTTGTTACATGTTGAATTTGGGCCCGAGGGCTCAAGTCACTTCTGGTTAGATTGTGTGTGTTATTTGGTGTCCGTCAGGAGATGTATGTTAGCCTAGTTTAGGTTTAAGAAACCTACTCGCTGAGATTTATTATCACGGTTGTTTAAACCCAAATTTTCAAACCCCCGGCCTTGAGATGTCTTCAGTACCAGTTCGTTTTGGGATTCCTCTTTGGATAGATCGGGAGGAGACGGTGTACCCCGCAGGGAATGGGGATTTTTGGGTTAGATATCTTTCCACAATTTAGGTAAATACGGGCGATGAGCTTAATCAGGCCCATAGATATATAGCGTGGTGTATTCTAGATCAGAAGGGGACCTACAGACCTTTCCGATCTTTTGAGGTTCCACTGACGGATGCCGGGGATTTTGACCCCCAGTATCCCGATGGGGAATTGGCGAGCCCCGACCATATGTCGGAGGATGGGAATGCGAACCCGGAGCAAATGGAGTCGGAGGACGAGGAGCCTGAGCCCATGTAGCAAGACGTGGAGCCGGAGGACGAGGCCGAGCCGATGGATTCCGAGGAGGAGTCAGATGGGGCCGAGTCCGAGCAAGATTCCCTAGACTATGATGTCGAGTTGTCTGATAGCTCATCCGTGTCATCCGGATTCGACTGGGACTGAGTTCCGTAGGTGTAGTTTAACCCTAGATAGATCGGGCTAGTACCTTTTTGACCAGAGCCCCTTCTAGTTGTTAGTAATCCTGACTGCCCGAGCCACTTACCCCTTTGTGACAGTAATGGCCTTTGACCCGCTTTTGATTTTTGAGCAGAAGTTGTAAATGGATAATGTATAGGTTCCTAGTTTTAATGCAAGTGTATATTTATTCATGTTGGTTGTTGTGTAGCGATCCTTGGTTATGTGGCTTAAGTTTGTTCAGGTATTGTATTACTTCTGCATATGCTTTAATCTCTGTGTTGGGCGTTGGATCGACGACGCGTCCTGGGACGTCGCACGCGAATCGACCTTAGTGAGGGATGTGGCACACCGTAGGGTACGGGGCGTGACATCCCCATTTGATTTGGTATCAAAGCAAGCTTAGCTCGATCCGATTCGGTCGAAGCCTGAAGTGATAAGGAGCGATGATCTTGGGTAGCCAGTAAGGTGACCTCATGTGCTAAGTGTACCTCCTGACTGTCTGTGTTTGGATTGAGTGATTATTGTAATTGACCCGTAAAGTGCAGGTGCGGTAGGACCTGAGGTGAGTACGCGAATCTCCTTGGTTAAGATGTTGTGCCTTTGTATAAGACCGCATGCTAGTTGCTAGACTGCCATTGTGTTGAGTTCCCTACCTAGGACCTTAGACCGGTTTAGCTTGGTTTAGGTCTCTAATTCCTAGATTGAATTATAACAGGTAGGTGAGCGTGCGATTTGAGAAGATGAGTAGCCAAGGAAGAGGTAGAAGCCGAGGCCATGGTTGAGGTAGAGGCCGAGGTCGTGAGCAGGACCGTGTAGCATCGTAAGTAGGAATTGCCGAGGGCTAAATAGTAGATGGGATATTAAGAGCTCTAGGAGAAGCTAGAGTTCTTGGAGGTAGACAAAACCAAGAGAGCGATGCCTCTACTATTGGGGCCGCCATTGCTGCTGCTAATGGAAACAATGGAAATAATGGAAATTAGGGGAATGTTGAGAACCCAATTCCGGGACCGGTGAATGTGATCAGACCCATGCCTAAGTTGGTGGATCAGTTCCTAAAGTTAAAACCGCCGAAGTTCAACGGCAAGGGTGACCCCGAGAACAAAAGAAGGCCTTTGAAGTGCTAGGATGCACCGAGGTTGAAAAGGTGACATTAGCGATATATCAGCTGCAAGACAACACCAATGATTGGTGGAAGGCCACCAAAGGAAGGGTATTTCCCGAAGGAACTGCCCAGACTTGGACCGTATTTTCTGAGAACTTCCTGGGAAAATTATTTTCTGAGAGCGCCAGGGAAAGGAAACTGGCAGAATTCATGAGGCTTCGCCAAGGATCAATGATTGTAGATCAATACGAGGCAAAGTTTGCAAGACTGTCGAGGTTCGCGCCAAGGATGGTAGAACACCCTAAGGATAAGGTGTGAAGGTTTCGCGATGGACTGAAAGCCGACATTCGCGGCCAGCTGATACCGGTGAATTTGAAGACATGAGGACTTGTATGAAAGAGCTCAGGCTATTGAGCGGGAGCCAGTGGATAGAGCGGCCGCATCTAGATCGTGGTTCACCCCGGCTAGGGACAACCGCCGTCTGGGGAAGAAACCAATAGCGGGAAATAGGCGGCTTGTTCCACCAGTCAGGAAGAATATCGGAAAGTCAAATCACCAACAGAACAGATTTGGGGCTTGCTTTAAGTGTGGAAGTACAGAACACCAGATTAAGAACTATCCCAGCAGCGCCCCACAGGACCACCGACTCAAGTACAGTAACCCCCAGTTGGGAACCAGGTTGGGAATCCCCCACCAGCTAATGTGAACAGGCTACCAGCATAAGGACGTGTGTACGCCATGGCGCGAAAGGAAGTTGAGAATGCGCCCGGGGTGGTCAGAGGTATGATTTCTCCGTGCAATCATGTTGCATATGTGTTATTTGATCCGGGAGCATCACATTTGTTTATATCTGCTCAGTTTGTTAAATTGGTTGAATTAAAACCTGTCTTATTAGAAGTGCGGTTATATGTGGCTACGCCGTTAAAGGATAAGATATGCATATCGCTAGGATGCCCGAACTGTGAAATAGTAATTGGCGATGTAGAAAGCAGAATAGATCTAGTGGTTTTGCCAATGTATGATTTTGATTTCAATGTGGGCATGGACTGGTTAGTCAAACAGAATGCCATAATGGACTGCAGCAAAAAGGTGATCCAGTTTAGCCCAGCTGGACACCCTAGATTCGAGTTTATAGGGAGTCGAGGAGGAACCTCAATCCCTTGGATCTCATCAGTAGAAGCAACTAAGTTGTTAGATGAGGGCTGTCAAGGTTATTTAACAAGTGTAGTTAATCCGACAGCGGAAGAAGTGCGTCTAGAAGATATAACAGTGGTATGCAACTTTCCCGATATCTTCCCCCAGGAATTGCCGGGATTGCCATCGGAAAGAGAAGTAGAGTTCATTATCAAGTTGGCCCTAGGACAAAGCCAATCTCGAAACCGCCCTATAGGATGTCGTTGTCAGAATTTAAAGAACTAAAAGTTCAGATGCAGGAATTGCTAGACAAAAGTTTTATCCAGCCAAGCGCATCTCCGTGGGGAGCGCCAGTATTATTCGCCCGGAAGAAGGATGGATCGTTGAGGCTATGTATCGATTACCGTCAGCTGAATCAAGTGACGGTCAAGAATAAGTATCCCCTTCCAAGGATCGATGACCTGTTCGATCAATTGCAAGGAGACTCGGTATTTTCTAAGATCCATCTGAGGACAGGGTATCACCAGTTAAGAATCCAAAAGGAGGATACCCCAAAGACCGCATTCAGGACAAGATACAGGCACTACGAATTCACAGTAATGCCGTTTCGATTTACGAAAGCCCTTGCTGCTTTCATGGACTTAATGAATCGGGTATTCAAGAAATTCTTAGACCAGTTCGTCATTTTCTTCATCGACGATATTCTAGTGTATTCGAAGAGTCCTGAAGAGCATGAGGCACACTTGGAAAAGGTTCTATAGACATTAAGGGAACACACACTGTATGCTAAGTTTAGTAAGTGCGAGTTTTGACTGAACCGTGCAGCATTTCTTGGGCATATAATTTTCGAAGAAGGAATCTCCGTGGATCCGGCTAAGATTGAAGTAGTATTGAATTGGCTGAGACCAACGACAGCTACTAAAGTTTGGAGTTTCTTAGGACTGGCAGGTTATTATCGGCGGTTTGTGCGGGTGATTCCGCACGACCAAGAGTATGCATGACGAACGATCCCGAATTTGTTCCGAACGACCGCAACCCCCGGGACTAGTGATAGATCCTCGTGTTCTCAGGGAAATCGACATCGTCACGACTCGAGTAGCCTAGGTCGATACTCATAACCCTTAAACAGCCACCCGTTAGTAAGAGACGCTAAAATTGCAAATTGAATGAAAACAATCGTGAATTGAGTCCAGACTTCGGTGTCGAATTTCGCGGGCGTATGCAACTATTTTACAAAGATGACATCATTTTTATGTGGCTATGCGTATATGGAATCAATAGAGTCGAAATTTGGAAATTTAACCCAGGACCGGAAAATTACCGTTTTGCCCCTAGGCCTAAGTTGGTGGATCAGTTCCTAAAGTTAAAACTGCCGAAGTTCAACGGCACGGGTGACCCCAAAACCGTACCCCGTTGGGTTGAGGAACAAAAGAAGGCCTTTGAAGTGCTAGGATGCATCGAGGTTGAAAAGGTAACATTGGCGGTATATCAACTGCAAGACAACGCCAATAATTGGTGGAAGGCCACCAAAGGAAGAGTATTTCCCGAAAGTACCGCCCAAACTTGGACCGTATTTTCAGAGAACTTCCTGGGAAAATTCTTTTCTAAGAGCGCCAGGGAAAGGAAACTGGCAGAATTCATGAGGCTCCACCAAGGATCAATGACTGTAGATCAGTACGAGACAGAGTTTGAAAGACTGTCGAGGTTCGCGCCAAGGATGGTAGAACACCCTGAGGATAAGGCGCGAAGGTTTCGCAATGGACTAAAAGCCGACATTCACGGCCAGCTAATACCGGTGAATTTGAAGACATATGAGGACTTGTATGAGAGAGCTTAGGCTATTAAGCCGAAGCAAGTGGATAAAGCGGCCGCATCTAGATCGCAGTTTGCCCCGGCTAAGGACAACTGCCATCTAGGGAAGAAACCGATGGCAGAAAACAGGCGGTTTGTCCTACCAGTCAGGAAGAATATCAGAAAGCTAAATCACCAACAGAACAGATTTGGGGCTTGCTTTAAGTGTGGAAGTACGGAACACCAGATTAGGAATTGTCCCCAGCAGCGCCCCATATGACCACCGACTCAGGTACAGTTGCCCCAAGCTGGGAACCAAGTTGGGAATCCCCCATCGACTAATGTGAACAGGCCATCGGCACAAGGACGTGTGTACGCCATGGCGCGAAAGGAAGTTGAGAATGCGCCCGGGGTGATCACAGGTATGGTTTCTCTGTGCAATCATGTCACATATGCGTTATTTAATCCAGGAGCATCACATTCGTTTATATCTACTCAGTTTGTTGAATTGGTTGGATTAAAACCTGTCTTGTTAGAAGTGCAGATGTGTGTGGCTATACCGTTAAAGGATAAGATATGCATATCACGAGGATGCCCGAACTGTGAAATAGTAATCGGTGGTGCAGAAAGCATGATAGATCTAGCGGTTTTTGCCAATGTATGATTTTGATTTGATTGTGAGCATGGACTGGTTAGTCAAACAGAATGCCGTAATGGACTGCAGCAGCAGGGTGATCCAATTTAGACCTGCTGGACACCCTAGATTCGAGTTTATAGGGAGTCGAGGAGGAACCTCAATCCCTTGGGTTTCATCAGTAGAAGCAACTAAATTGTTAAATGAGGGCTGTCAAGGTTATTTAGCAAGTGTAGTTGATCCGACAGCGGAAGAAGTGCGGCTAGAAGATATAGCAGTGGTGTGCAACTTTCCAGATGTCTTCCCCCAGGAATTACCGGGATTGCCACCTGAAAGAGAAGTAGAATTCGTTATCGAGTTAGCCCTAGGATAGAGCCAATCTCGAAGCCACCCTATAGGATGTCGTTGTCAAAATTGAAAGAACGAAAAGTTCATATGCAAGAATTGCTATACAAAGGTTTTATCCGGCCAAGCGCGTCTACGCGAGGAACGCCATTATTATTCGTCCGGAAGAAGGATGGATCGTTGAGGCTATGTATCGATTACCGTCAGCTGAATCAAGTGATGGTCAAGGATAAGTTTCCCCTTCCAAGGATCAAAGACCTGTTCGATCTATTGCAAGGAGCCTCAATATTTTCTAAGATCCATCTGAGGACAGGGTATCACCAGTTAAGAATCCAAAAGGAGGATACCCCAAAGACCGCATTCTAGACAAGATACGGGCACTACGAATTCACAGTAATGCTGTTTCGACTGATGAATGCCCCTACTGCTTTCATGGACTTAATGAATTGGGTATTCAAGGAATTCTTAGACCAGTTCGTCATTTTCTTCATCGATGATATTCTAGTGTATTCGAAGAGTCCCGAGGAACTTGAGGCACACTTGGAAAAGGTTCTATAGACATTAAAGGAATACGCACTATATGCTAAGTTTAGCAAGTGAGAGTTTTGGCTGAATCGTGCAGCATTTCTTGGGCATATAATTTCTGGAGAAGGAATCTCCGTGGATCCGGCTAAGATTGAAGCAGTATTGAATTGGCCAAGACTAACGATAGTTACTAAAGTTCGGAGTTTCTTAGGATTGGTAGGTTATTATCGACGATTTGTAGAGATATTCTTAGCAATAGCCACTCCATTGACGAGATTGCTGAAAAAGGAGACTAAGTTCGAGTGGACAGAAAAATGCGAAAAGAGTTTTCAAGAATTGAAGCAGAGACTGACAACTGCGCCAGTGTTGACGATCCCTTCAGGATCGGGAGGGTGTGAGATTTATAGCGATGCTTCGCTTAATGGATTGGGATGCATGCTAATGCAACATGGAAGGGTGGTTGCCTATGCATTGCGGCAGCTAAGGCCTCATGAGATGAACTACCCTACCCCTGACTTAGAGCTGACAACGATCATTTTCGCACTCAAGATTTGGAGACACTACTTATGTGAAGAACAGTTCCAAATCTACAAGGACCATCAGAGCCTTAAGTATCTGTTTTCGCAGAAGGAACTGAATATGAGGCAGAGGCGTTGGATGGAATTGTTGAAGGACTATGACTGCAACATCTTGTACCATCCCGGAAAGGCCAACCGGGTAACGGATGCCTTGAGCAAGAAGTCAAGCATTGTGCATTTATTAGTCAAAGAGTGGACTTTATTGGAAGAAGCGTGGGACTCAAAATTTAAGTTCGAGATAGGACACCTCTCTAGTCTGATGGCGACGATGAGGGTTGAACCAGAAGTGCAAACCAAGATTAAGACGTTGCAGTCTATAGACTCTGAAATTCAGAAAATTCTGGGTATGGATGACACTAAGAGGAAACCGGACTTCCAAGTGTCCGAGGACGGAATACTTAAGTTTCGAGGACGGTTGTGCGTGCCCGATGACTTAGAGCTTAAAAAAGAGATTTTGTCGGAAGCTCACAGGAGCAACTATAGCATTCACCCAGGCAACACAAAGATGTACCAGAACCTTCGACAACATTAATGGTGGAACGGAATGAAAGTGGATGTGGCCAAGCATGTGGCCAAGTGTCTGACATGCCAACAAGTGAAGGCACAGTATTGTAAGCCTGGTAGAATGTTGCAGCCGTTGGAAATTCCAGAGTGGAAATGGGAACATATTACAATGGATTTTGTAACGGGTTTGCCAAGAAGCCAGAGAGGACACGATGTCATTTGGGTGATCGTAGACAGATTAACCAAGTCAGCGCACTTCCTGGCAGTGCGAAAGGACTTTGAGCTAGAAAGGTTCGTAGAATTATATGTCCGGCAGATAGTTCATCTCCATGGAGTACCAGTATCAATCACTTCGAACCGTGATCCCCGGTTTATTGCGAATTTTTGGAAAAGTCTTCAATCAGCCATGGGAACTAAGTTACAATTCAGTACGGCCTATCATCCGTAGATGGATGGCCAGTCTAAGAGGAGCATTCAAACTTTAGAGGATATGCTAAGGGCGTGTGTCTTAGATTTTCAGGGTAAGTGAGAAGAGCAAGTGAGAAGAGCAGTTGCATTTGGTGGAATTTGTCTATAACAACAACTTCCAGCAGAGTATCGGAATGGCACCGTTCGAAGCACTTTATGATAGAGCATGCAGAACTCCGTTGTATTGGGACAAAGTGAGAGAAAGAAGTATAACAGGTCCAAAACTGGTCCAGCAGTCAGTGGAAACAGTAAAGATTATCAGGGAAAGGCTAAGGACAATCCAGAGCTGTCAAAAAAGTTACGCAGACCGAAGGCGTCGACCGTTAGAGTTCCAGGTTGGCGACCATGTATTTCTTAAGGTCTCACCGATGAGAGGACTGTCTCGGTTTAGCAAAAAAGGAAAGCTGAGTCCAAAGTACATAGGCCCATTCAAGATTTTGGAAAGGATTGGAACGTTAGCTTATCGTCTCGCCTTGCCGCCGAATTTGTCGTAGGTCCATAACGTCTTCCACGTGTCAATGTTGAGAAAGTATGAACCGAATCCGACCCACATGCTGAATCATGAAGTAATAGACGTGGACGATAAGGTGTCGTACGTGGAGAAGCCAGTACGAATCGAGGACAAGAAGGAACAGATTTTGAGGAGCAAGACGATCCAGTTAGTCAAAGTTATTTGGGAACACCACGGGACAGAAGGTGCCACCTAGGAAAGCGAGGAAGTAATGCGACGTTAGCACCCCCATTTGTTTGAGTAGTCGAGTTTGGATTGTAAATTTCGATGATGAAATTTTTGTAGGGGGGAAGAATTGTAACGTTCTGAAATTCGACCCACTTTCATGATCAATGAAATTGATATTATTTCTCATTGCGTTTCAGTAAGTCTTGCCCGAATCTGATCAATCTCAGGATACTAACCAATAGGAAAAGGCTAACTAGGAAAAACGGTACATAGACTCCAGAGCTCGATCGTGAATTGAGTCCGATTCCGAGATACGACGAGAGGATATTTTGTGCCAATGTGAGCCGGTCCAAGGAGAGTGACGGATTTGGTTCGACCGACGACATGTGATCGGATAGCGGGTGATTCCGCACAACCGAGAGTACACGCGACGAATGATCCCGAACCTGTTCCAAACGACCGCAACCCCCGGGACTAGCGATAGATCTTCGTGTTCTCTGGGAAATCGACATCATCACGACTCAAGTAGCCTAGGTCAATACGTGTAACCCCTAACCAGCCACCCGTTAATAATAGACGCTAAAATTGCAAATTAAGCGAAAACGATCGTGGAATTGAGTCCGAACTTCGGTGTCGAATTTCACAAGCGTACGCAACTATTTTGCGACGACGACGTCATTTTTATATGGCCACGCGTATATGGGATCAATAGAGTCGAAATTTGGAAATTTGACCTAAGACCGGAAAATTACCGTTTTATCCCTAGGCCTAATTTTAGTGTTCCGAAATTTGGGGTTATTTGGAGATTATTTTAAGGTTTTATATTAGTGTATTTGAACCCAATAATGCTGACAATATTGGTCTCTATTGCCCTTGGATATTTTTTTAAGTTTAAACCCCAACCCTTGGATTAAGGGCAAGATTGGCATTTTGAATGTTTGGTCAACCACCCCACTCTCTCACTCACTCTATACACTCCCCTTTGACACTCTCTCTTCCCATTTTCCTCCCATCATCAGCCGGCCAGCCCCTCCTCCCACGCCAACTCCACTTTTCCATTTTTTTTTCCTTTTCATTTGGCCGTGAAAGGCCAAGCTCGCCGGAGGAGCTCCGCCGCCGCCAAAGCCGAATCGCCACCACCACCACCTTGCTTAGCACCATCCAGCCATCCCACTCTCCTATCTCTCTCCCATCCACCGCGACCAGCATCCCCCTCCCCTTCGCCGCAATGGATCGCCACCCGCAAGCCGCCGCAGCACGCGCCGCCGGGATGGTCGCCCGTCGCCGCCACTACCCCGCCGCTGCCCAGCCACCCTTGCTGCTTGTTCAACCTTGATTAAAGCTTAGGATTTCAAGTGAGTACAACCCTAAACCTGATTTAGGCTAATTTACACTTCTAAGATGGATTTAAGGGTTAAATTAGGGTAATTTAGGGGTTAGAGTATGGAGGCTGTTAAGGACTGATTTTATGGCACAATTGGTGACTGAGAGTGAAGATTTAATCGAGGTTTAGTGGTTTATAATGAGTTATGTGGTGGCTGAGCTTAGACGTATTGATTTGTGCGAAATTATAGACTTGGCGGATGAGATTTGTGGACCGTATGGCGGCTGTTTTTGTGACTATTTCATGGCTTAGTGCGTTAATTTTAATTGAGGTTTAGAGGCTTAGAATGGGCTGTGCGATGGCTGGACATATTGGATTGAATCGGCCCAAGTTTGGAGTAGTTCGGGTTCAATTGTGTATTATGGTGCACACCTAGTTTGATCCTCATGGTGGCTGATTTGGGCGATATTTTGAAGAGCCAAATGGTGTATATTGAGGATATTTATTGGCCTAGAAGATCTATTTGGTGGCTGGCCATATCAGGATTGAATGAGACTAAGAGCGATCAATTTGGGGTTTAATTGTATAATTACCGCGAATGTTTAGATTGGCGGATTATGTGGCGGATTTGTCTTTGGCTGTGATCAATTGGTGGTGCCGTGTCATGTGCCTAGTGTGATTAGGAATGGAGTAGTTTAGCGGGCCTTGAATGCATGGATTCATGTTGACCCAATTGTGCGATTTACATGTGTGACTTATGTACTGTGCAAGAGTGCTTGAATTGCTTTCGTGGTCAAGCTAATATGTTGGTTGGGCATATTGAAATGTGAATTGAGCATATTGTGTTGTGGGTTGAATAAGTGGCGTTGTACAACCGAATGCTCTTTGTGAAATTCATAAATGCCTAAGTGTAAACGTTGTGGCCATGGGTGTGCATCTTGAGCATTAGCATGGCATGTGCATATACGAGTGTGCACGAATGACATGAGCATGTGATCACATAAAACACCATAATATGTTTTACGTGAAATTCAGATAATAACTAGTGTATGTGAATGCATGATCACATAAAGCCATGATGCGTTTTACGCGGGGTAGTGAACCCCTCCTGATGCGTGTTACGCGGGATGATGCACGGATTACCGGAAAATGACCAGCCTAATGCGTTTTACGCGGGTTGAGTGTCATGAGCCTGAAGCATCTTACGCGGGCCGGAGATCAATCTCATAGAAATAGACCTGATGCGTTTTACGCGGGTTGGTGAAATTGGTAATTGCAAGTGTACAGAAGTGCAAGTGTGCGAAGTTCATTGATGAGGCATGAGTATGAGTGTGAGCACGAGCATATGCATGACATGCGTTGTGGTGAAGCGATATGAACATATGTGCCGCGATTGAGTTCTATGCCAATTTTACCATTTATGTATAATGTGCCTAACATGCAGGGTTTGTTACATGTTGAATTTGGGCCCGAGGGCCTAAGTTACTTCTAGTTAGATTGTGTGTGTTGTTTGGTGTCCGTCAGGAAGTGCATGTTAGCCTAGTTTATGTTTAAGGAACCTACTCGCTGAGATTTATTCTCACGGTTGTTTAAACCCAAATTTTCAGACTCCCGACCATGAGATGTCTTCAGTGCCAATCCGTTTTGGGATTCCTCTTTGGATAGATCAAGAAGAGACGGTGTATCACGCAGGGAACAGGGATTTTTGGGTTAGATATATTTCCACAGTTTAGGTCAATGTGGGCGAAGAGCTTAACTAGGCCCATAGATATATAGCGTGGTATATTCGGGATCAAGAGGGGACCTACGGACCTTTCCGATCTTTTGAGGTTCCGTTGACAGATGCCGGGGATCTTCACCCCCAGTGTCCCGACGGGAAACTGGTGAGCCACGACCGTATGCCGGAGGATGGGAACGCAAACCCAGAGCCGATGGAGTCGGAGGACGAGGAGCCTGAGCCCATGGAGCAAGATGTGGAGCTGGAGGACGAAGCCGAGCTGATGGATTTCGAGGAGGAGTCAGATGGGCCCGAGTCCGAGCAAGATTCCCTAGACTCTGATATCGAGCTGTCTGGTAGCTCTTCCGAGTCATCGGGATCCGACTCGGACTAGGTTCCGTGGGTGTAGCTTAACCTTAAATAGATCGGGCCAGTACCTTTTTGACCGGAGCCCCTTCTAGTTGTTAGTAATCCTGACTGCCTAGGCCACTTACCCCTTTTTGTCAGTAGTGGCCTTTGACCCGCTTTTGATTTTCGAGCGCAAGGTGTAAATAGATAATGTATATGGTTCCCAGTTTTAATGCAAGTGTATATTTATTTATGTTGGTTGTTGTGTGGCAATCCTTGGTTATGTAGTTTAAGTTTGTTTAGGTATTGTATTACTTCCGCGTGTGCTTTAATCTCTGTGTTGGACATTGGGTCGACGACGCGTCCTGGGACGTCACACTCGAATCAACCTTGGCGAGGGATGTGGTGCACCGTAGGGTACAGGGCGTGACATTTGCAAATCTGGTTTTTATCCCATTTAAGAGGATATGGGCACCTCATGTAGCTTTTTAAAATCAATGACCTTATGTACCCTATACAAAGATTTGAGATTTTAAAAAGTAATTCCACCGATAAGGATTACTCTACCTGGATAAACTTTTTAAAAGACCTCGATCCCAAAGCATTCTTATGGCACACTAAATGGTTCCATGAGGGTTAGGCTCGATATGCTCATAGGTTTCACAACCATGTTCCATTGTTTGGTTTATCTGGCACCACTTCGTGCTACCTCTACCGGGTAGCTCATCAGTACAGGGCCCTTCAAGAGATCTTGCCGCCTCTCAAAATGGACCTATTTCGAGTTCGATTCACTCGCTCGAACTACAATTATGTTGGTGAAATTCGTGCCATCCAGGAGTTGTGGACTAAATGTTAACCTGAGAACATTCTTATGCCTAGACTATTAAAAGGGCAAGAAACGGTCCACAATGCCTCTCTATTCTACATTCTACATCGCCAAATCCCAGCAGCTCTACAACCAAAGGTCCCAGATGTAACGAATAAGCCTAGTCACCAAGCACAGATCGACCATCTCGAAAGGACTGTGGGGACGAGAGATACGCATATTACGGAGCTTGTCCGTGAAAATAAGCAGCTCCGAGAGACTATGGCTTCCCCATCGTTTATAGAATAAGTATCCGGGAAGGGCACATTTTTGTTAAAAGCCCTTGCCTTTTATATTTTCTAGTATTTTTGTTTAGGGATTTTAGTTTTCTTATTTAAAAGTGTCTATGAGTTGTACTAATGTTAATATAACTCGGACCACTTTTTGTTATATAAATATGTTTTGCACTTTAATGACACCACTGTAGCCTTAGCCCAGTGGTATCCGGGGATGAGCGGAAAACGGTCCGAGGCAACCGGGGTTCGAACCATGGGGACGCCATTTGTAATATTAATATTGATAAAAACCTTTTTTTTTCTTTGCAAATAAAGAAAATATGTAATAATATTATGACCAGGTCATAAAATGATTCTTTATTAGGCATTATACTCATTCATGTCAACGTTTTCACAAATAGTTACGAAAAATGGCCGAAGAGAACGTCCGTCTCAATAATATGGAAAACGAAATGAATATGGTTTTCAATGAACTTGAAAACCTCACCAAGTAAATAGAATCCATCAATGGCAAGCTCACGCCCACGCCTGCAACAATCGAGGTGATGTTACCGCCACCGTCTATTGGAAAAGACAAAGTCTCCGCCAGCGATAGTAAAATGCCCCTGCTAGAGAACGATCCGCTTCCACTTGCCGTCAACAAGACTGAATTTAAAAGTGCACCGATAACAAAACATGACAAACGCCTTGCAAAGGTCGGGGAGATGCTGAAATCGCTATAAGGCCTGCAACATGTTGTCCCACTTGACCTATCAATATACAAACTAGTCAAAGTACAAGAAAAATTCAAGACGCCAAAATTTGAGAAATATGATGGCACCTTATGTCCCAGACGCCATTTGCACATGTATCATGTGCGGATGACCCAGTACGTTGATAATGAATCCCTCATGATTTAGACCTTTCAAGCAAATTTGACGAGGCCGACTTTGACATGGTATATATCAAAAGATGTGGATGCTTTTAAATTTTCGGATGATGTCACTGATGCATTCCTCAAGCAGTATCAATTCAATCTCGACATCACCTTTTCTCGTGACGACTTGGAATGCACTGAAAAGAAAAAGAGTGAGTCCTTCAAAGAGTATGCCACAAGATGGAGGAATTTGGCCGTACAGGTTGCCCCAGAACTTACTAATCATGAACAAATGAAGTTGTTCATTAAGTCTCTTCTGTATGAATACAGGCACCGTCTAATTGGTGCCACTGCTGAATCCCTTAATCGTCTTGTTCTTATGGGTGAATGAATTGAAATGGGATTGTGTGATGGGTGGTTCACAGACCCCACTTCCACAAGCAAGAGACTCAATATGAGAAAGGAGAAGGAATCCCTGACAGATGGGAACATCACATACACTCAGACTGTTCATCCTTCCCGGACAATCCAAGTAAGTACTGAGCAGTAACCAACCTCAAGTCGCTAGCCTCTGAAATGATATAAGAAAAGGCAATTCACTCCACTGCCTGGATCCCTTTCTCAAGTCCTAGCCATACTTCAGAAGAAAAACCTGCTTTCTACAGAGCCAAAATGGCCCAACTCAGAAAGCTTTTCGAATTACGATCCGTCCAAGAAATATGACTATCACATGGGCGAGGTAGGACATTTGACGGACGACTGTTATACCCTTAAACACCGAGTCCAAAACTTGTTCAATACCAAAGCCTTCTCGTTTCAGACATCCAAGCCGAATGTCCAAAACAACCCGTTACCCGAACATGAACGCAGAATTAATGCCATATTCACTTTCAACGCTGGTCGAATTAAGAATGAGAGGGTACACACTATTGACGTTTATAACGGTCTAGTGAAAGTAAGGTACTATCCTACTGGTGAAGTACTGATCCTATCCCTAATAAAAGAAAGGGTTGCCAGCATGGCGAAAGCAGGTTTGATTGTGTATGCCACCGCACCGGCATAGTGGCCACTATCTCCGAGGTTATCATCGACTGGGATGAAGAACTCTTAGCCTTGAATGCCGAAACAAGTGATTCTATCCCCACACTTGTGAACAAACTTTTGATTGACAACCCAGACGAGGAGAAGGAACTGACGATTGAGGTACCCCTAACCAAGGAGCACATAGTGATCAAGATACCTCAGCCTTACCAGTACAATAATGATAAGGCGGTCCCGTGGTCCTACGAACTAATTGTTGACCTAATAACTAAGTTAGGACAAACATATGCCTAAACTGACGCGCAGCCTTCAAAGCTTATCACCGACGAAGAAGCCAAGGAATTCTTGGCCATCATCAAAGCCAGTAACTACAATGTGGTCGATCAACTACGCAAATTGCCTGCCCAGATTTCTTTGTTAGAACTACTTTAAACGTCTGTGAAATATCAAAAATCTTTGATGAAAGTGCTTAGCGAAGTAAACGTCCCAGAGACAATTAAGCATGATAAATTAGAAGTATTCATGGGGTCCATCCTGTTGAAGGACCAGATAACATTCTCAGAAGATGATTTTCCTGCCGAAGGTAGGGGGTATACTCTACATCTCTGTTAAATGTAGAAACTCCCACAAGGCTCTAGTTCTGATAGACAATGGGTCTGTATTGAATATTTGCCCATTAGCCACCTTGCACTGTCTCAATGTAGATACGTCTAAGTTTCGTGCCTCCAAAACATCCATCCGAGCATTTAACGGGATGAAGAAAGACACTATTGCTGAAATCGACCTTGATGTCCAAATTGGCCCAACCATGTTCAGCATTTTATTTTAGGTAATGGACATCCCCACAGCGTTTAGCTTTCTGCTAGGCTGTCCCTGGATTCACTCTGCTGGAGCAGTACCTTCAAGCCTTCACCAAATCGTGAAGTTTGTAGCCCAAGGAAAGCTAATCACGGTTCTTGGAGAAGAAGACCATTGAATCTATCGAGAAACTATCATCCCGTATGTCGAACCAAGTGGCAAAGTGAAATCTAGTTATTAGTCCATCGAGCTCGTGTCAACCGTGCATGGATATTGAGGAACTTCTCCCCTCGTTCTTGATATGTCAAAAGCCTCAATCATGGTAGGGAAGATTATGATTGGGAATGGCTTCACCTCAGGTCAAGGACTCGGCAGAGGAAGCCGGGGTATCCGAGAGCCTATTCAGGCTGCCAGGAATCACCGTACCGCTAATTTAAGGTATCATGGAGGAAACCCACAGGTTAATAAGAGGCACATGAAAGGTCAAGTTGGTTTGTTACTTCTCCATATCCAAAAGACTTTCCCGCCACCTGCTAAATTGTTGTAGGATGAAAAAATTTATCTTAACCTCTCAAGACAATCCGATGAGAGGTTTAAGCAGCCTGCCAAATGTTCAAGTCACCCAAGCTCCTCAACGCTTCCTATAAATGTTGTTGTCGACCGACATCAGAACCCAAATAAGCTACCGATTGAGGAAGATTATGGACGAAAAGAAACGTTGGATAGCGTGGTCACCCTATCTGACGATATCTTCATAGGAGCTATACGCGAAGACTTGACCTCAAAGATGAGTGTAAACCTGCTTGATTTGTTTGCACGTTTACAGTATCAGTTTGGCGAGCTACGAGATTTGCTTACATCCTTAATGGATACATTGGCCAAATCTCAGACATGTCACCGCCGTTTCCTAATCAGGAGCAAGTGACCTAAGTAAATGGTCTCGAAGAAAACCCGCCGTCGGAAGTCCTTCTCGATATGACTTGGTGAGATATCCAACTCTTATAGTGGTAGGGCAATGTACGATGATATTCACTAGTTCCTAAATCCATGGATATGATATTTCCTATCCTTTTGCAAAAGGGGTTGATCACAAAGTGGCCAAAACATCCTACTTCTGAGTACTTCATTAACTATGATCCCTCCAGATCTTGTTACTATCATTCGGGAGAGATCGGGCACGCTCTGGATGATTGCGATACTCTGAAGAATAGAATTCAAGACCTACTGGACACTATGGCATTCACTTTTCGTGCCCCATGGCTATGTCATGGTAAGAATGACCTCTCAGTGGTACCTAACATTCGTACTGCTGCCCCCTAGCTTTCTAATAAGGCACATAAAGGAAAGGCAATTATGGATACCCTGAGCGAGCCCAGTAGTAAGTTTGGCTATTACATTGACTACCATATGCTATTAAGTTTTTATAAAGACCAGCATAATAGCATTCCTAGTGGATGGGACGACATGGAAAAGCTGATAACAATAAAGAGAGAAGCCGATGAACTGGATTCCTAGAACGATACTTTCGAAGATTTTTTCGTCGGCGCAATAAACGAAGGATCGATGGAGGGGACAGGCGCAAGCCCGCTTGAGTAGAATTCCTCTCCTCTTTTCTGCATGAATCCCTAGAAAATGGGTTATCCTTGTATTTTGTTTTTTATCGTCATTTCTACCAGAAGAAATGTCTTTTTAAACTCTTCCTCTTTTGAGGTTGTAAATCTATGTGTTGTAAATAAATAATATTTTGAGAGCATGAGGTAGTGTACTAAACCGACCCGTTGATGATATCCAGCCACGAAAAGGAAAGTATTTAGAAGCCCGGGCTATCTCATGCTTCCTCGTTTGTAAAAATTTTCAAAAATCAAAGGCATTTTACTATTTCTTCAAAAAAAAATGTTTTATGAGGAAAAGGACAATGAAAAAATCCATATCCCCATTTGTTTTTCTAATTAATTTACCTTGTGTTCCAGGCATAATCTTGCGACTTGCAAGGGAGCTAGTGCAGTCCAACCTGATGATATAGATATTGACAGTAATGATTCTAACGATTCAAGTGATGACCCAGATGAAATCCGTAGAAATTGGGAGTAATATGAACAAATCAAGCCCCTTACAACCAAAGATACTATTACCATCAATTTAGGAGGTACTCAAGATCCAAAAGAAGTAAAGATGGTGACCAACCTTCCCAAAGAGAAAGCCATACGTCTAATCGCTCTCCTCAAAGATTATCAATACGTCTTCGCATGGTTTTATTCTGATATGCCAGGACTAGTCCCTCGGATTGTCGAGCACAGTTTGCCTACCAATCCCAACATGCCTCCTATGAAACAAAGGTTACGAAGGACCAAACCCGAGCTATCGAAAAAAATCGAAAAAGAAGTGATGAAACTTTTAAAAGTAGGAATCTTATCTTTACCAAAAAAAAAAAAAACTTTTAAAAGTAGGGTTCATCGAAGTTTCGCAATATCCTGATTGGGTAGCAAACATTGTGCCAGTAAAGAAGAAAGATGGTCAAATTCGAGTTTGTATTGATTACCGCGACTTGAACAAGGCCAGTCCAAAGGACGACTTTCCGCTCCCCCACATATTTGTCCTTATATGCTGAATTCGAATTATTTTCTTTCATGGATAGATTCTCCGGGTACAACCAGATAAGAATGAACAATGAAGACAAGGAGAAGATGGCGTTCATAACTCCATAGGGGACCTTTCACTACAGGGTTATACCTTTTGGTCTGAAGAAAACCAGGGCAACATACCAACATGCCATGGTCACTCTCTTTTATGACATGATGCACAAAGAAATTGAAGTCTATGTCAATCACATGATCGCCAAGACTAGATGCGGAGAGGACCACATTGAAGCCTTGAAAAAGCTATTCAACTGGTTGCGCGAGTTCAAATTACGCCTGAACCCTGCAAAGTGCGTGTTCGGAGCAACCTCTAGTAAGTTACCAAAATTCATCGTGAGTAGCAAGAGAATTAAGGTCGATCCCTCGAAAGTTAAAGCAATATGTGAATTGCAACCCCTGTCCACAGTAAGAGAGGTCATAAGCCTTTTAGAAAGGTTGAACTACATCGCTCGATTCATCTCCCAACTCTCTAAGACTGCACGGCCTTTCTTCAAACTTCTCAGGAAAGATGCTCAGGTCAATTGAGATGAAGACTGTCGGGAAACATTTGAAAAGTCGAAGCAGTATTTGATGAGTCTCCGGTAATAGTTCCACCAATCCCAGGACATCCTGTAACTCTCTATTTAACATTCACAGTGAATCGTTAGAAGCCCTATTAGCCTATAGCCACCCCGACGATGGAAAAAAACAGGCCATCTATTATCTGAGTAAGAAATTTACCATTTCAGAACAGAATTATTCCGAATCAAAAAAAACATGTGTCGCATTGGTGTGGGTGTTACATAGGCTCTGACATTATACTTTGCATCACCAAATGTTCCTCATAACTAAAAATGGCCATATCTGGTATTTGCTTAACCGACCGGCATTAGTGGGAAAATTAGCCAAATGGCAAATTCTAATTTCAGAATTTGACATCCAAACATCATCGCAAAAATCAATGCAAGGTCGGGTGATCGCCGATATGCTAACTGAATGCCCTGGGGAAACACATGCGGATGATCTCCCAGATGATCGTATTTTATCAACAGAGGAACACACATGGACTGTGTTTTTGGATGGAGCAGTAAACTTGTCTAACTCTGGCACTGAGGCAATCTTGATATCCCCAGATGGGCAGCATTATCCTGTAGCCGCGAAATTGGTGTTTCCTTGCACCAATAATATAGTCAAGTATGAAGCATATATTCTCGGTCTACAAGCAGCAATTGATATGAAAATAACCAAACTAAAAGTGTTCAGTGATTCTGCCTTAATCATACTCCAGACTGTAGGTGAATGGAAGACTGTGGATACTAAACTAGTGCCCTATCATGACTATCTGGAAGAATTAGTAACAGAATTCAACAAGATCTCGTTTGATTACCTATCTAAATCTCATAACCAATTCGCCAATGTACTGGCTATGCTATCATTCATGTTATAGGTTACCAATGGTTTGGAAATAGAACCTCTGAAGATTGAAGTCTTGACTTGACCGACCCATTGCATGACCGTGACCAAGGAACCTGATGGTAAACCATGGTATTACGATATCATAAACTACATCAAGGAACAGCAGTTCCCTAAAGGGATTAGCTCTGCAAACAGAAGGTGCATAATGAAGATAGCAACGAAGTTCTTCGTCAATGGTGAGAACTTATACAAGAGGTCCTCTGACTCTATTTTGCTAAGATTCGTGGATGTGACCGAAGCAACACGAATTATGCAGGAATTGTATGAAGGAGTATGTAATCCACACATGAATGGACACATGTTGGCCAGGAAAATAACAAGATTAGGTTATTATTGGCTTTCCTTAGAAAGTGATTGCATCCAATACGTTTGAAATTATTACTGTTGTCAGATCTATGGAAACAAGATAAATGCCCCACCATCTAAATTACACCAGTTGTTAGAGTCATGGCCATTTTCAATGTGGGGCATCGATGTGATTGGCCCAATTAATCCGAATGCATCAAATGGACATCGCTTCATTTTGGTCGCAATTGATTATTTTTCCAAGTGGATCGAGGTCATGTCATATACCAATGTCACTGCTCAGAATGTGATGAAATTCATCAAGCGAGATATAATCGCCCGTTATGGCGTCCCTGAAACCATTGTTACAGATAACGAGACAAATCTGAATAACAAGTTTGTTGATGATTTATTCAGTGAATTCAAAATCCGTCATCTGAATTCGTCTCCTTACCATCCTTAAATGAACGGAGCTGTTGAGGCTGCCAATAAAAAAATAAGAAGATCTTAGGCAAAACTGCTGAGAACTACCGAAATTGGCATGAAAGATTGCCTTTTGTATTAATGGTATACTGAACATCAATTCGAACATCTACTGGGGCAACCCCTTTTTCCTTGATATATTGCATGGAAGCAGTCTTGCCTGTTAAGGTAGAAATCCCCTCGCTGCAGGTATTGTCCCAAGTGAAATTGTTTGATGCAGAGTGAAAGCAGCAAAGACTAGAGCAGCTGAATATAATTGATGAAAAGCAGCTGAAAGCTCTTTGTCATGGTCAATGCTATCAACAGAGGGTAGCCGGATCATTCAACCGGAAGATGCACCCAAGACACTTCAAAGCAGGCGATCTTGTCCTGAGAAAGGTGCTACCACTACCCCCTGAACTTAGAGGTAAGTTCGCTCCAAACTACAAGGATCCCTATATCATAAAAAAGACACTCCCTAGAGGGCCTCTGATTCTGACTGAGATGGATGGACGTCAATTCTCCAACCCGGTCAACTCTAATGGTGTGAAGAAATACTACCATTGAAATAACTTATATATTCTTATTGATAACAAGGGAATTGGCAAAAAAGTTAATGATAAAGACACTCCTAGTAACAAGTCTAACTGGAAAGGACTTCACATATGACAAAATGGTATCAAGGCCGAGCCTGACAACCACAGAAATCTCGATGGTAGTCATGCCCATATTCATCAAAGACCTTTAAAGTAGAAATTAGCTTTGATGTGAAGATCCCTATGCAAGCAATTGCGCATGCCCTGTGCAATCAAGAATCATATGATTCCCAAGAAACTCCCTGATGTACCAAAGCCGTATTGACATAACATGTGTCATGAATAGGACTTTCTAATTGGGAGCACCCTTAGCTATAGAGGATTTCAGTCAAGCTCTGAGACTAACCATGAGAGGAGAAAATACCCTACTAACTTTGAAGACAAAAGGGGACACGAGTGGTAGTTTCGTATCATTCTCAATTTACCCTTTGTCATTTTATTCCTAACATAAGCTCATGCTATTGTCAATAGAAATTGTCAACATCCGAGAAAACTCAAGGAATTGTCAATTTAATCTCAAATGAAGGAAATCACGAAGAGTAATGTTGTATCGTTCTCAATTCCTGTCCCTCAAAAAGCCGTTTATTAACATGGTCTTTTTTATTACCTTGCAGGTTTGCCTCGCTATTACAACATAGATAAGTGTCTCTTTCCCTAAAAACTCTTCTCATAAGAATGGAAAGAAATAATGAAAGAGGAAACATGTTAAAGCAAATGAATGCTTAACCCTCCTCCGAATGCATCGCATGTCTTTTGGAAAGGGATTTTGCATGGTAATTTTACTTGTTTAATTCATCAATTCCCTGTGAAAATCTTGACAATTCAACGAATGATTTCGAACTACTCCGATGTATTGAACGTGATGTGTCACGATGATGAGAGGCAATCCTTAGTCTGTACACATTCTCATGTACCAAACCCATACAAGATGAGCAAAAAGGTTCCATTTTTACAAGGTAAAGGAATTCCTCGCATAAGGTACGATAGCCAAAATGACAAGAGACAGTTCATTTTTCTGCCCCATACACTACCATTAATCCTTTGCTTGACCATTTTTTGAGTCCATACACTCAGAGGCTCCCTTTAAATTACCCCTATCAAGAACCACCCCACACTAGGGCAGCTTGAGATAAATCGGCATTACAAGGAGGATTCAAACTCAGAGGGAGCAAGAAGAGCATCTCTTCCTTTCGATTACCACCCTCGTGGCTTCGGCCTCATTGTCTTCACGGATCTGGCGGTCCTTGACAAGGTCCTCCATGACAAACACACCATTGACGGCCAGATGGTCAAGGCTAAGAAGGCTTTGTTAAGAGAGGAATAGCAAACTAACTAGAGCCTATCCAAAATGCCAATATATCATTGATAACAGTGATGTTCTTACCAAGGAACTAAGCAAGATAAGAAGAATGAGGAGTTTGTAATATCTAAAATTTTCTACGATCATCAGCCGCAAAGCTTGCACATGGTGAAAAAGATGAATATAAATTTTCTTGCTCTCACTTATATTAATCTTTGAGTGTTATTATTATAGATGAACTCTCATGATAATTAAAGAGCCCTAGGATAACAAAGAGAGTTCTTTTTCTATCCCATACACTTATATCCCTTGCTAGCCCAATTGAGCTGGCAATTTCATTTCGTAAGAACCTAGTTGGTGATCATCCCCCACACTGGGGCAAGGCAAAAATCATCACAGTTTGAGCATCATAGTCCAAAGTGCCAAAAAAAAAAGATGAAGAGAAAGAAGTCCCTAATTTCTGGGTAACTACTATGAAAAACAATGAAGTTTTAGATGAGAAAATCTCTGAGTGTGATGAAGGCACTCTCAAACACCTCAAAGATATTAAGTGGTGTAGAATAGACGACCCCAAAGAGGTTAAACTTGAGTTCTTTTTCGATACAAATCTCTACTTTAAGAACTCTATCTTGACGAAGATCTATCACATGATAGATGAAGACAAACCTATTCTAGAGAAAGCAATTGGGACAAAGATCAAATGGTCTCTAGGAAGATGCTTGACGTAGAAGCTCCTCAAGAAAAAGCCGATTAAAAAAAATACAAAATGAGAAGAAGAAAAACGTTGAAAAGAGAGCAAAAGAATTTGTATTCCCTAAGTGAATTTGTAATTATTGAACAAAAGTCCTGACGGTGGAGAAGAAGACTGATGAAAATGCCAAGATGATCATCAATTCTCACCCTTACACACATTTTTTAGCCCAATGATCATTTCGTTCCCCAACCCGTGAACCGAGCCTATGTTATATCCCTGATGAAGTCTCTTCTGACTAAGACACTTAAATTAACATGGAATTTCAAATGTTTATAAACAACACTCGAGGAAGTGCGAGCAAGATTACTTCTATCTCGTTTTGCAAAGTTCTTAACTTGTAAACCTGGAGATGATTGCAGAATATTTTCTTTCATGGCCTTGACTCGGACAGTCTCCTTTGTTAAGCCATTGACCAAACCTACATTACGACCTTGAAGAAGACCTCTCAAATTGGTAGCGTTATACCTTTCGCAAGAAAACTCAGACCCTTGTTGATGTAATAACAGTCAGATTGAGTTTTTTTTATGTTCTTGCCTTAATAGACGAGACAAACAACCCTTTTCAATAAGAGTGAGTAGAAAATCCTTTCTGACTGAAGGTCCCTCATTCAGCATCTTGAGAAGTCCACCTTGCAAGCAAAAATTCTCTTGCTTAATAATTACCCTCGGTGGATCTTTGGTGATGCAAACATGGCAAAATCATCATGCATGAACTTTCAAATACATATTCTGGAATAACCTAGCTTGTCTAACTTTGATGAATGCATACATGTTTGCGCTAATCGTCTTTGACAGGTAAAATATCCTCAAAGACTCAAAGAACATATGACCTTTGGAGCGTCTCCAAAGATGCCACAAAAAAAAATTCTTCTGTTCCCATAGTGGAATTGACACAGCATGCTTTTGCAACTCAAAGTTTTAACCTCCAATGATAGGATAAGAAAATTCGGGCTTTGGAGAAGCCTCATTATCATCCCAAGAGAGATGCCCCCAAAAAGGTCAAGAATTTAACAGATGATGCATCAAACCTCTAGGTAAGAAACCCTAGGTATTTCATCAGAATTCTTTTCAAGCTACCCAGAAGGTAAACTAGGTGTTTCTTTGAAAAAGAAAATCATCTTGACTTGCAGTCGAGATATTTCATACGATATTATAAAATAGCCTTAATTGTCTATTTCTCTGATGAATGTGTATATCTTTACAAAAAAATAACAACTTGTCTGACAAGAGATATGTCCTTAAAAGGCAGGAACGTGCCCAGGTAAGTATATTTTACCCATGCCCGGTTCCAAAAATCCATGTACCTACGATTGTTATGGTACCCCTCCTGAGTGTAAGATTAACCCCCTTTGTTTACTATGTACCTACGATTGTTATGGTACCCCTCCTGAGTGTAAGATTAACCCCCTCTGTTCATATCAAGTCTTTTCAAATATCCCTCATAAAATGCAAGTACTTTGGCAAAGCAAAATCTAGTAAAGGCGTCAGAAGAAAGGTTCGGGTCCTAGACAAACGAAATCCAGTCAAGGCGACCGAAGAAAAGTTCGGGTCTTAGGCAAGCGATTTCCCCAATCGAGGTGACCGAAGATAAGTTTGGGTCCTAGGCAAGTGATTTCCCCAGTCAAGGTGACCGAAGAAAGGTTCGGGTCATTAACAAACAAAATCCAGTCGAGGCGACCGAAGAGAGATTCAGGTCCTAGACAAATAATTTCCCTCGTCAAGGCAATCGAAAATAGGTTCAAGTCCTAGACAAATGAAATTTAGTCGAGGCAACTGAAGATAGGTTCGAATCCTCGACACATTATACCAACTATCTGGAATTACTCTACCCTTCAACAAGATAAGTAGCCTCAGTTATGTTTTTATTTGCTTTGGCATGCATCATCTTATCGCATCATTAAAAAATGGGACTCACGGTCTCGCCAAAAATAACATTCATTGAGCATGCATGGGCCAAATTTAGGTGTCATTTTATCTTTGAACGTAATCTCTGTGAACTTACCTTCAAAGAAGGGCAGTTGTTTACACCTATTTTAATTTGCCCAAAATTAATTGCACAAAATTTAGGATTTAATTTTCTTTAATTCCAAAAATAAAAAAATATTTATATTTAAATGCATTGCATATAGAAATTAGGCACATTTATATTAATAGGGTTTATTAGAACTTTAAAAAAAATTCAACATTTAAAAAAAAATCGGGTTAAGCTAGGTTGGGGCCCGATCAACTTGGCCCTTTTCCTTTTTCCTTTTCTTCTCCCCCCCGCGCAGGCCCAACCTACTTTTCTTTTTTTCTTTTTCCTCCTCACACAAGCTGGGCCCAGCCCGGCCTAGCCCGGCTCCTTCCTTCTCCTTCTCTCCCCCACCCCCCCGCGCTGGCCTCTCCCCTATTTGCTCATGTTCTGGCCATTGACTCCATGGACGGTGGAGTGCCCCCGTGCCGTCCCTATCAGGCCAGAGGATGGCCAAAGGAGCACGCCAATGGGACTGGCATTAATGGCCAATCCCGTCCTCCCCGATTTCCCGGTCTCCTCTCCCCGTTCTTCCTCTCTTCTTCACGGTATCAGAGCCGGCCCCCCTGCACCGACCTAATTGGCCACAAAAGTCTCGAATAGGAGTAGGCCGATGCAAGCCGTCGTCAGCGAACGTAATGGAGCAGAGAGTGGCGCATCGTCATCGGCTATATAAGCCGACGAGAGACAGAGAGAAAGGGTTTGGCATTTTGGAGAGAGAAACAGAACAGAGAGAAAAGAGAGAACAGAGAGTGAATCAGAGAGAAAAGAGAGAGAAAGAGAAGAGATTCGAGCTTTTACAAGTCTCCATAGCCACGCCGTCGACCGCAAATCAGCCAGAAATCCTCCAGTCGCGTCGCCGACCGGTAAGCCTCCCCCAGTCCCGCCTTGCTCTGTTTTACCCTATTTTTGTGCGTGGTTTGGCCAGGACTCACGCCGGCCATTTTACGCAAATCTCGGCCCATACTGTTGTCCCCCACCATTCGTGCATCGTTGCCAAAGGTAAAGACAGGTCGCCGGAGGATGACGGGGCCTCAAAACAAGCCGAAACGCCCCTGTTTTAGTCCTACGCTCCAACTATTCGATAAAATGCCCAATTAGGGCTAGTTTTATTTGAGCTTCGGTCGGTCGTGTTGAGGCTGGTCGAAGGTTGAGTGACCCTGGGGAAGCTCTAGGATGACCACTGGAGGCCGGGTAAGATCAAAATATGACCTAGGTCTGCTAGCCAAGCTCCAATTGATGTTTGGGCTCAAACGAGCCCCGGTCAAAGCTTGGCCAACGACTGTTCCGATCGGTTCTCCGGCAACCAGGTGTTGGGCTCTCTTCAGTTTGATGTCCTAAAGAGATGAGTGCCATTGGCTAGACGAAACAGCCGGCAAATCGCTGGAATTTCATCCGGTCAGTGACCTCCCGGCATTTGAGGCGCGAAGACCAATCGAACCGACCGGTTCATTGGCTCAGATCAATCAGATCCGAACCGAATCCGATTACCCGATCCAAATCAGTTGATTCGGGTTGGTTTCATAGATCCAGGTCTATCCTGACCGGATCCGATTCCGATGCCCGACCCGGATTAGTTGATTCGACTCGGGTCAACACCCTAAGTCGGATCCATTGACCCGATTCGGTTTTGACCGACCCGGATCAACCGACCAAACCTAGGTCAACGCCCTAAGTCGGATCCGTTGACCTGAGTCAAATCTAACTAACCTAGATCCGCGACCCAACTCGGTTTTAATATTATATTTTTTTTATTTAATTTAATTTTTTTAAAAAAATTAATTTAAAAAAAAATCGAAATTTTTTTAAATTAGGATATAATTTGGATATAGTATTGCTTAATGTTTTTCTAAATTATGTGATATACCTAAGTATTTTGAATTGTTATTGTATTGTTATTATACATGTTTTTAATTAAATTATAATTGCACAAATTATCATGTTTAAATTAGACGAACCTATAGGGTAATATGGTAGTATTTTGCATGATATTTTTATTATTGTTATGTTATCATTATGCATGTTTTTTAATTAGAATATAATTGCATGAATTGTTTTGTTTTGCTTGTTGTTTGCCTTAGTTAAGGCTAGAACCTTAGGTTGCATGTCTATTTTGACTGCTAAACATTTATGATTATGCACTCGTTTGCTCACCTCTCATATCAGGAGAAATGTCCTAAAATCAATCCAAATTGTCTGACAAATATTTTTAGAAATGAACAGGATAAAAAGGTATCGAAAGGGCATTAGTTATCCAACTAATGTAACCAAGTCCCCGACCTCATTTAATCTCTGGTTCGTAGAAATATGGTGATTCTCTCATCACTTTATTTGGGTTTCTAATCGATCCACCCCAAATCGATTAGTAGCGACTCCTTGATATAAACCATCTGCAAGTTAAAAACCTAAACCCCAAGTTGCAATATGGTATCGGCTTGGGAGAGCCCAAGTTAAGTCTCGAACCTAGATTTAACGCATACCAAGCGAGAT
Organism: Syzygium aromaticum; assembly: GCA_024500025.1. Classification (NCBI taxonomy): domain Eukaryota; kingdom Viridiplantae; phylum Streptophyta; class Magnoliopsida; order Myrtales; family Myrtaceae; genus Syzygium; species Syzygium aromaticum. The sequence continues at coordinate 266,170 of CM044892.1, forward strand.
CCCCTTTTGTATGTTGATAAAAAACGGAGGTTGGTCGCGACAGGGTAGATGATGGATAATAGGCCAAAAGTAACCTTAACCGTTCCGTAATCAATCCTTAATTACTGGAATCTAGTTCATTAAGCAAATGGATTGGCCTTTTTCTTTCTTTTTCACCCCTGAAAGCAGTGAATCTTATCGGATGAAAAAGCAAGGAGCACGACCTTCATCACATGAGAGAGAGATGAGTATACTTTGAGTCCTCTCTGGCGAAACCGTCAGTCTGTCGCCGTGCTCTTGTCATCGAATTTTCCATGGTCTTCCGAGTGAATGAATACTTTGAGTCATTCATTGCATGTATCCAACATATCAACGACGAACAGGGTTCAATGAGAACTTGTAAGGACACTTTGCATAGAACGGTTGTGAAAACTATATGATGATGAGTCACAACAATCTTTTGCCAACCACACAGTATTTAGATTTGACAATCACTTCAATTAGGCATGTCAAAAAATCAGAAGGCTTGTATCATTCCTTTCACACAATTTGTGTATAATGTGAAAGGTCATATACTAAACCTTTTGAGTTAGATCATTGTAACGAAATTAATGTCAAAGTCTTCTCTCTTCTCCATTTCTTTTCATTGTTATTACTTCTTTTCCCCTACAAAAGCCTTACAAAATTTGAAGTGGCCCCCCACCTCCCGACAATTTAGGTACATCGAAAGCTCAAGAAGCTAGATTCAGCCTGAATCATTCAGGAAATAAGTTGCAAACTTTTGAAAGGTATAAGAGACTAATTTGTATGAAGGCGATCGTAATCCGGTCGACAACCCATTAACATGGCAAGCAGAAAGTCCCCTAACAAAGGGGCATTTTGGCTAAACTGCTCAAATTATCCAATACCTTCCCCAATCACAAGTTGGGCCGGTCTTTTTCTTTGTTGTCTTTTTTTCTTCAAATTTTAATTGTGCCAAGAAGACTCGATTCCCCCTATAAATCTCATCACCACAACACCACACAACAGCAAGAACACCCCACCCTTCAACTTCTCTCTCTCTCTCTCTCTCTCTCTCTCAAAAAGCCCAAGAAGATGGCCCAATTCATCTTCAACACCTGTCTGAATTATCTGGTACTTGCTCTCAGCATCTTCACGTTGTTGTCCGAATCGCCATCGCCGGCAAATGCAGCTTCGGTTCAGTACAACGTGGTTGCTCTTGGCGCGAAAGCCGATGGCAAGACCGATTCCACCAAGGCCTTCCAGAGCGCATGGGCTCCACGAGGGCCACCTCCATCTACGTGCCGTGGGGCCGGTTCTTGGTGCGGTCTGTCTCCTTCAATGGGCCATGCAAGAACTCGGCCATCACGGTGTGCATCGACGGCATGCTTGTCGCGCCTTCTGACTACAATGTGAACGGGAATGCTGCCAACTGGATAGTGTTCAGGCACGTGACCGGGGTGTCGGTGATTGGGGGGACCCTCGACGGGCAAGGCATGGGCCTCTGGGCCAAGCTCTCTGGCAGGAGCTGCCCTGGCGGCGCTACGATACGTATGCATATGCTGATAAGTGATATATACCCACAACCGAACCACAAACACACGCAGCAGTCTTCTTCATCTAAATTTTCATATTCATCCTCATAAACTGATTTGGACTTTTGGTGTTCGTTTTGCTTTGTTGAATTGGGTCGGTACAACAGCAGTTACATTAACAGGTGTTTTACGTCCTTTCGTTCGAGAAGTTGAGTACTTTGGGCGTTTGGTTATTTATTAAGTGTATATTGCATTGCATAAATCATGTGAGGCCACACACTGGAGAACTCACGGCTTTTTCTCGCACATAATTTCGGAAATGCAATGGCGTAAGATTAAATAAACGCCTTTTTCCTCATTATCATTTTCAACTTCATATAATGGAACGCTTGTTATATACTTATGGCAAAGAGGGGGACTAATGGGGATTGGCATGAGTGCGAAGTAGAGTGAACTTTGTGGTGATTTCTCTTTTTCCTTGTGAAACCACGGACTTGCCACGTATTAAATACTACAGCACATGGAGTTTGGTTTTCCTTTCTCGAGGCTTACCTTTTTAGCTCCCTTACATGGTCGAGTTCGACCAATTCTCCTACGTTATAAAAAATAAACAAACAAGAGCGTAAAAGAAAAAAAGATAAAGAAAAAGAAAACTATTTTAAGTAAGATAGGTGAAAATGGGTTTCGATTTCATCGTGAGAAGCACTTAAGCCCTTTGGCCTTTCACTTTCACGTCGCTTGCCTTTATTAAAGTTATGCTAATATTATTCCCATAGGTCAACGATGCACATTCTTGTTTAAGAAACTCAAATGGCACCCAAAACCTGAGTCAAGTGATACCCAGTGCCCGGAATCATGGGAAATTTTCACCCTAATTAATGATGGGATTATGCATTTGTGTAACGATCGAATACGAAGAGTATTAAGTGCTTTGTGTAACACGGTGGTTGATTAGTGTTTGGTCTTTTTGGTGCGTGTGGGTATAGAACTTATTAATCAGCAACTCCCAAAACATATTGGTGAGCGGACTCAGCTCCTTCAACAGTCAGATGTTCCACATCATCATCAACGGTTGCCAGAACGTGAAGATGCAAGGCCTGAAGGTGTCGGCCTCCTGGACCAGCTCCAACACCAACGGCATCCACGCCGCTACCTCTACCGGCGTCACCATCCTCAACTCCAAGATCGAGACAGGCGACGATTGTGTCCCCATCAGCCCCGGCAGCAACAATCTCTGGATTGAAAACGTCACTTGCGGACCTGGACATGGCATCAGGTATTTAATCGATTGAAGTTGGAAACCTTTTATCTTTATTAACCTTTATATATAGTGCCACCAAATTTCGTACCGTTCATTACTTGACTTGCTGATTTATTTTTCTATGTGTTTGGTTTCCAGCATAGGGAGCCTGGGCCAGGATCAACAAGAGGACGGTGTCCAGAACGTGACCGTTAAGACGGTCATATTCACCGGCAAGCAAAATGGAGTGAGGATCAAGACATGGGCTAGGCCGAGAAACAGCTTTGTGAGGAACATCCTCTTCCAGCATGCCATCTTGAACAATGTCCAAAACACGATCATCATCGATCAGAATTACTGCCCGGGAAACTACTGTTGCCCTATTCAGGTAAAAACTCCCTCCTTGCAAAATTCCAGCAGTCAAGTGAAATTGAAAGGCAGTTGATAATATATCATTAAGGTGAACACTCAGATCTTCTTTTATTGATCAAGTCCTCATTTCTCTTGTAGAGTTTGGGCAAACGTTGCTTCCATTGATGAAACAATTTACAATATATATACTTAGGGTTTAGGGCTAAAACAATACAATGACAATTATGCCCTTTAGTATAAACCTAATCTACCAATACTCCCCCTCAAGTTGGTGAATGTAAACATGTCAACAACTTGTTCTTAAAAGTACAAAATAAATCACATGTGACCGGTTTCGTGAACAAGTCCGCGAGTTGGGAGTGACCGGGAATATGAAGAGTGTGCAAAGTGCCATCTTGAATTTTTTCACGAACCAAAACAATCTCGCTGTGTTTGGTGTGTTCGTGGAAGACGGGATTAGTGGCAATGTGGATGGCCGCTTTATTATCACAAAAAAGATCAACAGTGGTAGTGTTGACGTGAAGATCCAAAAGAAGTATGCGAAGCCATGTGATTTCGCAAGCTGCAGACGCCATAGCACGGTATTCAGCTTCTGCTAAGAAACAGGTAACAGTGATTTGTTTCTTGGAATGCCATGAGATGGGACAAGAACCAAGAAACATGCAATAGCTAGAAACAAATCGTCAGGATGTAGAACAAGATGCCCAATCAAAATTTGTATAACCATTAAGTAGGAGAGTAGAATCGGATGGGAAAAACAAACCAATGCTGGGGTCATGCTTGAGATACCGCACAATGCGAAGTGCGGCATTCCAATGGTCTTCATTAGGAGAGTGCATAAATTGACTAACATGTTGCACTACAAAGAGTAAATCTAGGCAAGTTACTGTAAGATATAATAATCTACCAATAAGTCGTCGATATGAACCTGGATCCTTGAGAGTTGGGGAGGAATCCGAAAAATGTATATTGGGTTTCATCGAAGTATAAACAGGACGTCCTCCAAGAAGACCAACGTCAAACAAAATATCAAGAGTGTATTTCCTTTGTGACAAGAAAATCCCAGACTTGGAATGAGAAACTTCAATACCCAAGAAGTAGTTGAGAGTACCCAAGTCCGTAATACGAAATTGTGTGTCAAGGAATCGCTTGAGAAGTTGAATCATAACTTCATCATCACCTGTGATAACCAAAACATCAACATAAACTAGGACAATGGTCAAGAGAGAGCCACGGACCAATGTAAAAAGTGAATAGTCCGCCTTGGACTGTTGAAAACCAACATCAAGCAGTGCACAAGAGAATTTAGCAAACTACTGCCTTGATACCTATTTAAGGCCATAGAGTGATTTCTTAAGCTAACAAACTAAATTCTCGCCCTTCGTCAAGATCACCATGCAGAAAAGCGTTATTCACATCTAATTGGTAGAGAGGCCAATGACAAATCGAAGCAAGAGCTAATAAAGTGCGAGTCGTTACCATTTTAGCAACAGACACAAAGGTGTTGTGATAATCAATCCCCTCTATTTGAGTGTACCTTTGCAATGAGACAAGCTTTGTAGCACTCAATGGTGCCATCAGAATTATATTTGATTCGGTAAACCCATTTACATCCAATGGGTTGTTTGTTAAGGGGAAGAGAAACAATTTCCCAAGTGTCATTTTGTTCGAGGACCTATATCTCATAAGACATCGCCTCCCGCCACTTGGGACATTGACACACAGTATCATAAGTGTCAAGTTCCTGCTTTAAGGATATGGAGGCTAAAAAAACGCGGCGAGTGGGTGAAAAATGCGAGCACGATAAATAGTTGGACAAGGGGTAAACAGTACCCAATTCAGTTACCTTATAGTTCAAAGAGGATTGATCGGAGGCCACAATAACGCAGTGCTAGTCTCGAAGATATCCAAGTGGACGGCATGGCCGAGATAGTCTAGGCACGACTTCGAGTTCAATGGGTGATGGTCTGGTCGTAGGTGCAGGGAGTTGAGGAGGTGAGGTCGGTGCAAGCACTGGGGTGGAGGGAGGAGAGGAGGTTTCACCAAAATCAGGTATGGGTAATGGAATTACTGGGGTCTGTTTGATTGTGGTATGTTCAACTGTTTGATGTAAAGGAAAATCTTGTTCATAGAAAACGACATCGCGACTGGTAAAAGTTGTTTGGTCTTGGAGATCATAGAGACAGTAACCTTTGTGGTTTGTGGGGTAACCGATTAGAACACATCAGCGAGATCGAGGACCAAATTTATCGAGGTGAAAATGGCCAGTAGAAGCGTAACATAATGAGCCAAAGACACGAAGATGAGAATAGGAAGGTGGTTTGCCATAGAGAAGGTCATACGGGATTTTATTGTGTAGGAGAGGACTAGGTACTCTATTAATGAAATGAGTAGCAGTTAAAACACAATCACCCCAAAAATGAAGAGGCATGCCAGAATGAAAACACAACGCATGAGCAACATTGAGTAGGTGACGATGCTTGGGCTCAACTACTCTATTTTGTTGAGGAGTATGAAGGCAACTACACTTGTAGTGAACACCGTGGGTACGGAAAAACTCTTGTAATCGAGAGGAAAGGAGTTTGCTCCCATTATCAAATTGAACATTTTGAACTTTGGTTTGAAATTGAGTCTCAACAAAAGCAAAGAAGCAAATCAGAGAATCAATTGTATCAGACTTAAAAGTAAGCAAAAAAAAATCCAAGTATAGCGCAAATAGTCATCAACAATAGATAAAAAATAACGACATGTTTGATGTGTAAAATGAGAATAAGGTCCCCAAATGTCAACATGAATAAGCTCAAAGGGACGTAAAGTAGTGATAGTACTAGATGCAAAAGACAGACGTGTTTGCTTGGATAAATGACAAGCGTCACATGAACTCAATTGTTTTGCTAGACTAAAACATAAAGTTTGTTGCAAAGTAGATAAAACTAACTCAAATGAATGTCCTAAGCGGGTGAGCCAAAGATGAGGTGAAGAGGTTGCAATAGAGAGGACTACAGGTTCGATAGGAATCTCTGGGTAATAGAGACCACCACGCCTATGGCCTTGACCAATGATCTTCTTCGTCAAGGGGTCCTGGAAAAGATAGTGGTTAGGGAAAAAGGTGACTGAGTAGTTTAAAGTTTGAGTGAGCTTGGAGATTGATAATAAGTTGTATTTGAAAGAGGAAGCACAAAGGACATTATCAAGGGAGATAGTTGGGGCAAGAGGGGCCGAACCGTGTGATGTCACGTGGAAACCAACACCATGCGGAATCCCAATGGTGGGATGTGGAGAGCGATAGTGAGTCGAGTTTGTAAGGTGACGGGGTTCAAATGTGATGTTGTTGGTGGCACCAATGTCAATAACCCAAGTATCATAATTAAATGAATTCGAAGATAAGCCAAGAACATTACCTGAGAGGTTGGCTTTTGGGATGTTTACCTCTTGCAGCAAGTGTATCAGTTGCTTATATTGATCATTTGTGAATCGAGGAGGTCCTACATCAGAAGTATGGCTGGACTTGTTGTCCACGGGCCCGGAGGAGGTAGATGGCTGTCCACGACGCTACTTGTGGTTGGGAGAGAAGCCATGAAGTCGAAAACACACATCTTCTGTATGTCTCGGGCTACCACAGTGGGCACATCTTTCCCGGCCGTGGGACTTGTTTGTTCGTTTAGCTTGGTTGGCGGACGAAGCAGGAGCGCCAAGATAGCCTGGCTGTCCGTGGGATGAGGAATCCGTGTATGACGGCGGAGTATGGTTGCGTGAGTACTAAGCAAAGTGTTGGTCTGGTTGAACAGTGGGTGATCCAATTGGATATGGCGGTGCAACTCATCATGAAGAACTAGTGCATATGCACGTGCAACACTAGGTAACGGATCCATTGGTAAAATCTGACTAATAAAATTAGCGTACCTCGGATTGAGAAATTGAAACAATTGTCGATTCTCTTGTTGTTTGGTGATGATAGAATGAGTTGAACAAAAGCATTGCCGTAACGGATCCAAATTATTCAATTCATCCCAGCAACTTCACAAGTTTTTGTAGTACTTGGTCACGACAGCGTCATGTTGAGCAAGGGTGCATATCGTTTGCTCAAGATGAAAAGCCCTACGACCATTTGATGGTGAAAAACGTTCACAGAGATTGGCCCAGACATCCGCAACTGACTCTGTGTAGAAAACCGTTGGCAACAAATCTGGATGGATGGAATTAAGAATCCAAGATAGAATCATATTTACTACCACAAATCCATGACGTATAGGCAGGATCGGTTGTGACTAGTTTTTTAATTTCTCCAATAGCAAACACCATCTTGTTCTTGGCGGAAATGGCAATCTCCATGGCATGAGACCAGTTATTGTAATTATCACCCGTAAAGACCATGCCGACAAGATTAGATCCAGGGTTATCATAATGATGCATAAAATAAGGGCTGTTCAACTGCTCATGTGCGGGAGCAATGGCTGAGGAGGTTTGAGCATCGTCTACCATGGTGACTTGCAGCGACTGGTGAGGAGGAACGTCAAGAACAAGGCAACAACGATGGCGACTCAACGAAGATGCAGCAAATCGCAGACAAGCTCGCAGCAAGCGAGGTGGATGCGCACGCGATGACTAGTGAGGGGCGGCGAGGGCGGCATGTAGAAGGATGGGAGCCAAAGATCAACACCAGCAAACAAGGTCTCGAGAATTTTGACAAGAAAGCAAAACCAGACCGCCGGACAAAAGCAACGACAACACCAACAAATCAAACCATGCCGGCGAATCAATCTGACCGAATTAGAGGAGGACTAGATATTGCTTAAGAGACATGAGAGACGAGCTTCAAGGATCACCGCTCTGATACTATATAGAGTTTGGGCAAACGTTGTTTCCACAAATGAAACAATTTACAATATATATACATAGGATTTAGGGCTAAAACAATATAATGACAATTATGCCTTTTAGTATAAATCTAATCTATCAATATCTCTATTAATAAGCTTCGGGTGTTAGAGTGAGCGGCGTGACGTACCAAGACATCCGCGGGACATCAGCAACCACAGTGGCCGTGAAGTTCGACTGCAGCTCAAGGTACCCCTGCACCGGAATAAGAATGCAAGACGTGAAGCTGACTTACTGGAACCAAGGCCACAGCATCTTGTGCCCATGCTGATGGCACAGCTTAATTGAGTGAGTCCTAATATTTGACTTAGGACCAGAAGAAATTTTATCACAGGGAAAAAAATAATTGGGTTAATACCAAGAAAAATTCCAAACTAGTACATTTGTGACAAATTTACCTTAAACTAATTTTTGGATCACGAAAAATTTCAAATTGGTACACCTGTAATATATTTACGCCAAACTAAAAAGGATTTTCACGTGAACTTATCATGTCAATTGAGTTGTTGCTAGGTATCATCTAACTTAATAATTTCACGGTAAAATTTGACAGAAACTAATTGAGGGAAATATGTCACGCGTGTACCAATTTGGGGTTCTTGATAACCCAAAAATTAGTTTGAGATAAATTTATTCCAAGTGTACCAGTTTGAGGTTTTTTGCAGCTTTTACCCAAAATAATTTAGTGTACGTCCCAAATTGGGTGCTTGAGCCTGTGGCGTGTCCTAGCTCACATTATGCCGGGCTGGACCAGTGGACCCTCGCCTTGCATCTATTGTCAATTAGTCCAATGCTGGGTGTTTATGTAATTCTCATCCATGATTTGAATATGAAATTTTATGTTTTGGTTTTGTTTCTCCAGAAGTCCAACTTCCACCAAGCTTTTATGTACCCTCTTTTTTCCTATAGATGGTTAACTGGAAGTGCAAAAATCCAATGAGACATGCGGGACAAAGATGAAAGAGCATACCAAACCCAGCACGCCAGGTTTCGAAAGATTACTATTAATCAAAAGACGGAGGAAAAATTAATTTATGATTCTCAATATCAGCAAATGCCTATCCAACGACACTATAAGTCAATTAATTATCCCTTTACAAAGTAGCCAATCAACAAAATTAAGAAACTAAGAGAAGAGAAAAGAACGAACGGATAAAAGAAAATCTTGATTATCACGGTAATTTTAACTTAAACAGGTACAATATGATCTAGTAAATGTCGAAGCCGAGCATAAGATATTAGGAGAGTTTGATAACACCTAGAAGGATCTTTCATTAGCCAGAAAAACGATAGAAACAAGAGCAGAAGGTGGTAGTATTAGATTATGTTTTGTGTCGAATTGAAAACATTATCATCTGATGGGTAAAGTAGAGAGTGGAGGAATTAAGTGACATTGAAACGGGAAAATTATTTAAAAAGTCCTAAATCTATTACATTTTTGTTAATTGAGTCATAAACTTTTCAATATTATCAATTTAGTATTAAACATTTTCACTTCTTACCAATTAAGTCCATCCAATCAATTTTGGCTGGAAATTGCTGATGTAGACACCGATTGGCATACAGGGCATTGACATTAAAATTTGTAATAGTATTTTAATATTTTCGATTTTTTCATATTTTTCATTTTTTCTTTTTCTTTTTCTTTTCTTTCTTTTTTTTTTACTCCCCTTCTTCTTCCTCCAACCTGTCACCAGGCCTCAGCAAACGGCTAGAGGAGAGGCCCGGCGAGGTCAAGCCTTGCCCAGCAATGGCAACGCTTAGCCTTGCCATGGCTAGGTGAGGTCAACCTCGTTAAATCTGGTGAAGTCGACCTCGCCAATGGCCAGCGGAGGTGAGGCTCGCCCAAGGCCGGCATGGTTGACCTCGTCGGCCTCTTGCCCCTGGCTAGTTGCCGAGGCCCGATTATTGGCTAGAGAAGGAAGAAGGAGAGGAAAAATAAAAGAAAAAGGAAAAAAAGAAAAAGAATAGAAAATAGAAATAAAATAAGGTAAAAAATATTATAATATTATTAAAAATTGTTCACATCAACGTCATGTATGCCGGCTGGCATTCAAATTAGCGATTTTTAACCAAAATTAGCTAGATGAATATAATTGACAAGAAGTGAAAATGTTTAAAATTTAATTGATAAAATTAAAAAATATAGGATTTAATTAGTAAAAATATGAAAATTCAGAACTCTTTAAATAATTTATACCGTTGAAACCGAAATAGTGATAACATGAGCAAAAGAGAAAGACTCTCAATGGTTGCTTCCAAGGGACTGCGATCATTGTAATTGGTCTCGTTTTTCGCAAAAATAGTACTGCAAGAGCAGATCCTGACACAGTGAACATGATTTGCGGTGGAGATCATTTCGATCCGGAAGATGATTTTAATGAAGATTGGAGACAATCGTGTCTACCCATGTGAATTATGGAAAAATAAAGGGTTAATAACACGAAAAATCTCAAATTGGCACATCTATGATAAATTTATCTCAAACTAATTTTTTGACCATAAAAAATCCCAAACTTGTACACGTATAACAAATTTACTCCAAACTTGTATATTTGTGACAATTTACATTCCGTTAAATTGAATTAGCACCGAGAAAAATCATAAACTGGTACACTTATGACAAACAGAAGATAAAACTCCAAATTAGTATATCCATCAACTACCACATGTCATCCAATATAAATATTTAACATTAAAATTTAACGGAAACTAACAGAGGTAAAATTGTCACAGGTATATCAGTTTGAAGTAAATTTGTTACAAGTGTACTAGTTTGGATTTTTCAAAGTATTAACCCAAAAATAAATTACAAAAAAGTAAAGTTAAATATAAAGAATGTTGAGTTTTGTGATTGATTGGGGGTTTTAAAAAGAGTATAATGTGGCTATTTACAATCTACAATCGACGGTTACAAAGTGTTATCGAATTTAAATTGATAAGTTACTAATTCTATCTTTAAAAAAAAATAGTTTCCTAATCCTATTTGCAGTTACAAGAAATTACAACAACACGTATCCCCAAAAAGTTACGAATCTGAATTGTCACTACTCTGCAAATATTCATTGATGTCGATTCATCCCCAGTGAAGGTTCTCATCAATAACTAATATTTGTTGTTAATAACTGCATTCACAAGTTGGTGATGTTCTTCAAGTTGTCAACTGGTTTTCTTATTGATGACTTCTACTGTTCATCAAATCATACTACTATTGACTAAGTCTGTCACTTGTCGATTATAACCAAAAGTTGTTCGCTTTTGGTGTCAACAAATACACGCTGAGAATGTATGTCTTTTTTTTCTTTTTTTTTTTCTTTTTTGCTTGTGTGTGTTGGTAACTCTAAAGTTGCCTATCCCGTTTGGCCAAGCGGTGAAGAAGACTTTTAATACAAAAAACAGATTTACCCAAAATCTCGGCATCACCTCCTGCTCTCCTCAATCTCCCACGCATCACACAAGATACGGATCAAATCGTGGAGAAATGGGAATTGGTAGAGGCAGGTCCGCCAATGCGGATCTTTCTTCCAAAAATGACAAGGCCATCTCTTTCTCCTCCTTCCTTAGTCCTTTCCACAAATGTCTTCATTCTTGCCTTACTTTGCAAGTCCAAAAACACGCCAGACAATAAATCTCTACCACCCAAAATCGTCAATATAATTTAAGTCAATTAAGCTATTGATACTGCGTGACTCATTTCAAAGACAGACATCTGTAGCGACTCTCAAATATCTAGGTATCATACCATTGCTTCCCAAAGTGTTATTAGCTTGATAGTACTTCCAACTGCACTAGAGTAGAGAGCTTTGGCGTGTAATCTTTCTTATTTTTCAGAAAAAAGTATCATAAGCCTAGACTACATCACTCAAGTGGTGACAATCTAGACCTTCTCAATATATTCTTAATTTCATTCTTAGGGACTAAGACAAAACGGAAACTAAATAATAGCCCTGCAGATTATATGATTTAAGTTCAAGGCCGAGTGGTAATGGCTTAAGTCGAGCATAAGATGCAAAAGTCTTAATTAATCCGAGAAAGCGTATCCCCTAGAAACTAAGCAATGAGTGATAACTAGTGAAAAATCATAGACAAAAGAAGAATAAGAGGTGGTGTTATGTAACGAGATAAGGCATGCATTTCGAGCTAGTGGGAGTTAATACTAGCTATCCCATCAAAGGTCCAAAAGAATGAAGAAAGCAGAAAAGCTATCGATGGTTGATTTCCTGAGAATTTCGATTCTTTCAATCAGTTTGTTTCACTTTTGTAGTATTGCAAGAGCCGATCCAGACCTGACAATTGCCTACGTTATTTGCAATGGAGAAAGGAACCGTGACAACGATTTCGACATCAACTTACAATCAGTCCTCGGGGAATTGTGTGCCGGGACGATAAACATTGGGTATGATTATTACTTCTGGTCGGGGCCTCATAGTATGTGCTATGGACACGAGCTTTGCAGCGGGGTACTCTCGCCTACGGATTGCACAACATACCTGAAGTATTGCGGAGAACTTTTGGATGGTGGTGAATGCTTCAAGAGTGTTGGCGCACAAGTCCAACTTCGGGATTGCGGGTGAGATATGAGAAATATCCATTCTCAGAGTGAATATTCGTCACATCTATCTCCGAAATCGGAACTTCTCGTACAGTATCTACAAGTGTGTGTTCGTTGCGCTCTCTCAAATTGTAATGTGTCTGAATGAGTTATCATCTCACGGTGGAAATAATGGCTGGTTGATACTTGTCATCATACCAAAAAGTTGTTATATATGAAGTCTCAAATCTTGCCATTAGGAGATCAGAATCTATCGTCTGATTAATATTATTTTACTGCTCAAAAATCATCATGAATCAAGTTATAAATGAAAAGAATTCCTTCACTATCTTATAGTGTCAACTGGTTCCACGATATTAGTAAGAAAGATGGCAACAATTTTGGGTAAGATGTTTTATTGTGATATTTCTGTTTATTCTTGCCTTCAGAGTAACTCTTTTTGTACTATCTATGATATATTGAAAAGATAACTTCGTAGAGGCATCGATATTCTAGTTTTCACTATAATTTTAAGTCCAAAAATACTACTGAGGACACCACATTTGGAAGAAAATTTTTTATCTCGTTAATATGTCTACCATAAAGGAGGGAGGATGAGGCTTGCTCGATCTAAAGCTACATAAAGTATTGCTAGGCCGCATGCTCTAGAACTTTTCATTACTCATCAATCCTCTACCTTACGGAGTACTTGGGTTCATCACACTAAATGCGGAGGTATTCCAATCATGCAACTCGGCATTTAGGGTAATATGGCTTGGAGTTGGCAATGTATATTCAAGTTGAGACTTGCTCTTACACAAATCATCTCTAGCCATATCTACTATTGCAAAGAGATATACAAGGAATTCAGTCAGGAGGGACAGTTTTGTGGACTGTATCACTTGATTTACGGAAAATCCAAAATTTATTCCACTTCTATCGATTTAGTCCTAAACTTTTTAATTTAATCAATTTAGCCATAAACCTTTTGACAAGTTTTCAATGTAGTCCATCCATTCAATTTTGTTTGATAATCGCTAACGTGAACGCTACTCGTCCTACATGACACGGCTAGTGCTGACATTGATAATTTTTGTAATTTTTTAAACTTTTTTTTGAATTTTTATAATTTTTTATTCTTTTATTCTTCTTTTCTTTTCTTTCTCCTTATTTTTCCTTCTTCCTTCGCTGGTCGTTGAGCCTCCTTGATGACTAATGACTGGCCACAAGCAAGACCCCACAAGGGCCAATCTCACAAACCTTGCTTGTCGAACAAGGCTTGGCCTCACAAGGGCGAAGTCGCCCGAGGCTGGAGAGGTCAAGCCTCGCTAAAGGCTAGAGAGGTCGACCCTTACCTAATCTGGTGAGGGGTGACCTCTGTTGACCCTCAACCCTCACCGAATTTAGCGACAGTGAGCCTCGCTCAAGGTCAAGAAGGTCAACCCTCGCCAGATCTCGACGAGGTCAAGCCTAGCTTGATAAGGTCGAGCCTCGCTCGATGGGCTAGGTCGCCCCTCACCAGAGGCTGAAGAGTCAGCCTTCGCCGACCATCGTAGAGGCCCAAAGACTGGTGGAAGAAGCAGAAAACAAAGAAAAAAAAACAAAACAAAACAAAACAAAAAATTATAAGAAAATTCAACTTTCTAAAAAAGATTTAAAAATTATTTACGCCAGCGCTAAGTCTAGGGATAACATTGAATATTTTCAATTTAATTTCTAAACTTTACAAAATTGTTTAGTATTGTTCTTTCATTAATTCAAGTTCAAGGACAATATTTAATATTTTCATATAGTTTATGGACTAAATTGAACATGTAACCAAAGACTAGGAACCACATTGAACAATTTTGAAGTTGAGGAATCACATTACACATTTGGCTTAAGTTTAGGGATCACATTGAATAAATTAAAAGTCCAATGACCATATTGCACATTTGTCAAAGTTCAGGGACCATTTGTGTGTTAGGATTAGGCGCACAAACATGACAAAATAAAGAGTAAATGTAAGAAAGAGAAATCGAGACATAAGATTTTATCTCGATTCACCTTTAAACTAAAATTACATCTAATAGAAGATTCTACTATAATTAATAACTCCAAACTTTCTATTACAACTCTCAATTACAAGCAAAAAATATGATATATAAGCTAGCTATTAATGGGCCCAAACCCAAACACCTATAAAATAGGAGCCTAAACAATAAAAGCCTTGTGGCAGCCCGGGGACATTGCCCCCTGCAACCCTCGCTCGTTCACTAAAGAGCAAAACCCTTGTGCCTTCCTTTCGATGGAAAGTATGAATCACACTGCAATATTGTGTCATTTTCCCCATTATCTAAAAGACTGAAAGCTGATTGATACTTGTTATCATACCAAGATATTATTATGTATGAAATCCCAAATCTTATTGTGATCTGTAGTCTAGTTAATGTTATCTTATTGCCCAAGAATCATCATGAACCAAGTTATGAATGACAAGAATTTCTCCACTATCTTATAGTGCGAACTGGTTCCACGATATTAGTAGGAAAGATTGGCTAACAATTTCGGTAAAGATCTTCAATTGTGATATTTCTGTTTATTCTTGCCTTTCGCAACTAGTACTGTACAATCTATCACATAATGTATGACATCGAAGAGGCATGATATTCTATATTTCACTATAATTTTAAGTTCATAAATACTACTGAGGACACCACACTTGGAAGAAAACTTGTCACCTAGTGAATATGTCTACTAATATTTATTCGCTTACTTTTTGAGTTTTAGAGTCGCTTGCATTGAGGCCACTGTTCAATTTCATTAGCATGATACATGAAATTAAATTACTTTAATTGAATATCACTTTAACCTTTTCTATGGTCTATTTTACAATGACAACTAACTTGCCTGGTTATGCATAAAAAAACGACCACATAAGGGTACGCATGGAGCTGATATGGTGTCCAAGTGATTCAAGGCGCGTAGAGAGAGACAATGAATCCAATCAAGGTTGTATGACCCTACTTGAGGATCAATAACCTAAGCTGGCTTCAGGCAAGGAAAGGATTTGGGCGACATTGACTTGCAGCGTGACCTTCGCTATATCTAGTTGGTTGTGCAACCACAGCCTCCGCGAAGATTATTGCCCTCATTGTTGGCCCTAATTTATGATTAAGAGAGAGGATCATGTGACCGTGAAACAAGCAAATTAGATTATGTAAGTAACTAATCATGTGAAGGAGTAAAAGATTTGAAAGTTGTTAATGTGTCACAATGACAATTTACTAGTAATCCTATCAAAAGCTTACTAGCGTTTTCGTTAGCTCATTTGCATATACCAACAAAAACAGCAATTAAAGAATCTAGGAAAGTTAAACTCGTCAATTGTCAAGTAGATTTTGTCAGTGCCGTGAAACGCAATGTTGTACACGTGGCAAGCATCGTGTGCAGAAGGACGTTTCCACCAAAACATTCATACAGACCACTCATTTCTTGCCCTACATATTTCGCAACCCAAAAGCAGGAACACAATTGTCAGAAAGTTCCTGCACAGAGAGAGACAGAGAGAGAGAGAGAGAGAGAATGGAGAAGCGTAGTGATGAAGCAGCGGAGGGAGAGACAGTGAGCAACAAGCAAGTGATACTGAGAGAGTACGTGAGCGGGTTTCCCAGAGAAGATAACACGGAAGTGGCGCTGAGGAAGGAGATGAAGCTGGCAGTTCCTCCAGGATCCAACGCAGTGGTGGTGAAGAATCTCTATTTGTCCTGCGATCCATACATGCGCCTCCTCATGAGCCCCCGCCTTCCCAACAGCATCTTCTCTTCTCACACTCCTCGCCCTGTAAGTCATCTCTCTATCCCTTTTAGGCTCCGTTCGTTTGACGGAAAATATTGTGTTTTTGAAAAATGTTTTCCCGAAAATCATTTTCCTGAAAAATGTTTTCCCGGAACATAATTTTTCGGTATTCGGCAACCAATATAAAAAAATTTCGGAAAATATTTTTTGCCAGCGGCGGCGGTGGACGAGTGGCGACTAACGAGCGGCGGCCAACAACCGGCGGCGGCTATGGGCAACCGGCGGCGGCAGCGGCCAGCGACCGGAGGGGGGAAGGACGAGTTTGGCAGAAAATAATTTCTGCTTTTAAGAAGCGGAAGTCATTTTTCATAAACTTAGACTATTTTGTGAGGGAGGAAGAAAACGGAAAACGTTTTCCGCCCTCCAAACACCGAAAAATCCGGAAAATATTTTTCAGGAGAATATTTTCCGCCAAACGAACAAAGCCTTAGTCTTATCAATAACTGCAACTCTACACTGATTGTCTCCGTCTTGGGAATATATCTTACCTTATTATCCTTTAACTGAGCTCAAACTCGACTCAATTAATTCTCAATAATTAAACTTGAATGTTTAATATTTTTTTATATCTATTATTCATATGTAAAGTATTCGATTAGGCTCGTTTTTAAGTGAATTATTTTCGAAATCAAGCTCATCTTGATATAGAACTTGATATGCTTTAACTCAACATTATCGAATCTAGCGGAGTTCGAGTATCCTCTGAGTCAAACTTGAATAGCTTATATGTAGCTGGCTAGACTTGCTCACACTCATGATCAGGTGCACACGCACTCAACTCAAATCATGAAAATCACTTGTACGTTTAGATTAAAAAAAGAAAAATCAATGTCGGGGGAAACTAGGTTGTTCATCACCTATTATAATTTAAATATTTTAGAAATAAGGTGGGATCCATGTAGAGGGTGGTTGTTGAGTGAATGGAGAAGAAATTGAATCATGTATCACGTGCAACCTTAAAGTTTTGGCACTTGAACAAACAACTTTTCGCCAACCTTTTTCGGGACACGTTTTTTTGTGCATTTTTCATTATCGTGTCCCTTCATGTTCACTATTTTATGATAGTGAGTGGCCCCAAATTCGGCTATTTCTGATTTTGAATCATGCATGTCCATTATCTATTCGCTCAATTGTGATAAAAGAGTTCATTATAAGCAGATAAAATAGAAATAAACTAAAAGTATCTTTCTTTTATTTGCAATATAAGAGAAAGACCAAAAGTCAAGGGACAATTTTTTTTTTGGGTAAGTAAGTTACCTAATTACCGAAAAAAAGTCATAAATATATTGTGCAAATACCAATTCGGTCATAAACCCTTTTAAATTGGTCAATTTAGTCCTAAACTTTTTAACGATTTGTCAATATAGTCCTTCCGGTTAATTTTGACTGGCAATCGGTGACATGAATGATGACATGAGCATTTTTTTGCATTTTTTAAAAATTTTCTAAATTTTTTAATAATTCTTGTCTTTTTTTTCTTCTTTCTCCACCGGTTGCCATAGTTGGCAACCTGCCACAAGTCAAGGTTGGCAAGGCCCAACCTCGCCAAATCCAGGTTGGCGAGGTTGAGCCTTGCCTAAGGTTGGCAAGGTTTGACTTCATTGGGCTCAGGCGAGGGTCGACCTCACCAGTCTCGAGTGAGGTCGGCCTTGCCCGTGGTGATCACCATCCATCTCTGAGGCTCTACAATAGGTGAGGAAGGGGAAACAAATTAGAAAAAAAAAATGGAAAACTCAAAATTTTTAAAAAGAATTAAAAAAATATTTTGAAAAAGTCCAAAAAAGTGTTCACATTAGTGTTGCGGTGCCATGTAGGACAGCTGGCATCCACATCACTAATTGCCAACTAAAATTGGCCACAAAGATTATATTAGCAAATCATCAAAATATTTAGAATTAAATTATCCAAATTAAAAGGCTTCGGACTAAATTTGTATCCATTTGATAAATTTAGGATTTTTTTTGGTAAGTTTCCCTACAAATCCAACATTAGCCAAAATCCCCAATACATATAAACAAAAGTTCCTCAATCCAATATAACCCAAAAAAGAGACTAATAGCTTGAGGCAATCAACAAAAACAAAAAAATCAATAAGAGGAGCTAAGCTTAGACATCACTAAGGAAACAATAAGCAACTAATGATCAATCCTTTAAGCCAAACATAGTGTCTAATCAGATATGTCTTGACTAGATATATGACCACCTATGCTCAGTAAAAAAATGTTGAGGAGTGTGAAGATGGGTCATACCAACTGTCAATTAAAGAAATTAAATAAGGTAATCGTCGATCCAAATTGTCCACAAAATTCTAGTCATTACAATGAAAAGGTAGGTTGCGTGGCAGAAACTGTTCCATTTGAATAGCATTGTATGTATAAAACAATGTGGTTATATCATCTCTGTCCCTCCCACTTTATACATTCTTTATTTTCTTCTCTATTCACTCAAAAACCATCGGTCTCCCTGATGCAGCAGAAACGATTGAAACACGGATAAATCAATCACTAACACGCAAGAAGGTGCAAAATCCCTCAAGCGCAAATTTCTAGAGAAAAGAACAAGTAAATACCATACCCTGATTCATCTAGTCAAAAATATCCAAGTGAAACTCTAAGTATAAAATAAAGAATAAATAAATTCATAACTGTCAATTTGGAGTTCCGAAAACCGAAGCTACGGAATAGAGCGGGCAAACACGTGTTTTTTTATTATTATTATTTTTCAATTATTGAGAGAAAGAACAGGATCGGCAATACTAAAAAATTCATATTGGATAATAAGGGTGCGTCAAGCTCCTTTCAAAAAGAACATTGACAGAGAACAGACGTAATTAAAGAGACCCGTACTTCAAAAGAATCATCGATCTTTCTCTGAGCTCCACACATTGGACTAGTGAGTCCACAGGATGATAAAGAACCTTGAGCACTTAAAGAATGGTCTTGCAGCTCATGTAGAAAGTAAAGCCTACACTCGAAAGTATTCATAGAGAACTCAGGATGATGTTTAAATGCAGCCTATCACTGGGTATGGAGTGGCCAAAGTCGTGTACTCCGGGAACCCAGAATTCAAGGTGGGCGACTTAGCTTGGGGCACGACAGGATGGGAAGAGTACAGCCTCGTCACCGACCCTCAGGGCCTCTTCAAAATCGAGCACACAGATGTGCCTCTTTCTTACTACACCGGCATTCTTGGTAATGTTCTTTATTTGTTTGTTGGTGAAGAACAATGCAGATCAGTTGTGCCTCGATTAGCTGATTTTGTCGTGTATCTTTTCATTAGGTACGCCGGGGATGACCGCCTATTTCGGCTTCTATGAGATGTGTTCCCCTAAGAAAGGAGAGTGCGTCTTTGTATCGGCGGCGTCCGGTGCAGTTGGACAGCTTGTGGGACAATTCGCAAAGTTGGCGGGATGTTATGTTGTCGGCAGCTCTGGAAGCAAAGAGAAGGTTCGCAATTCTATCATGTTCCAAACTGTGTACGAGACTCACGAGTTTGGCCGGGCTGAACTCAAGAATTCTTTAGAAGCTGTTTTGTATTCTCTAGTTCCTAGCTACAGAGGTGAGTCCCACTGTAAGCAAATTGTGTACCTCTCACTCGTACTGCTCTCTTTTTGTCCCCACAGACAGGTTGATATGTTGAAGAGCAAGTTCGGTTTTGACGACGCATAAAGAGGAACGCAATCTCGATGCAGCTTTAAAGAGCTTAGTAAGGAGGCACATCCATATCCAAAAAACTCAACGTAGAATCAACGTCTGTTTTTGTTGGTGGCTTGTTATCCAAAATGTCCAAAAGCTTTATGCAGAGACATGTCCTTTAAACTAGGATGTGACTTTAAGGTGGCTGTAAGTAGCCGCAGCACAAAGAGAACATAAAAGAGAATACGGAGTTTTCATAACAATTTGTACGTTCGCACTATTGACAGATATTTTCCCCAAGGGATTGATATTTATTTTGAGAATGTCGGGGGGAAAATGCTCGACACGGTGCTCCTCAACATGAGAACTCAGGGCAGGATAGCCGCGTGCGGTATGGTGTCACAGTACAACCTCGACCCACCGGAGGGCGTCACCAACTTGATGAATATTGTGTATGGCAGAGTCCAGTTCGAGGGATTCGCGGTCTTCGATTACTTCGACCAGTACTCCAAGTTCCTGGACTTTGTGGTGCCTCACAACAGGGAAGGGAAGATAGTGTACATCGAAGACATAGCCGAGGGGCTTGAGAATGGACCGTCAGCTCTGGTCGGACTCTTCAGTGGCCGCAATGTCGGAAAACAAGTAGTAGTAGTAGCAAGAGAATGAGGACGAAAACTTCGTGTGTGTGATGTACAAGATTGTAATGAGATTTAAGTCATGGACTGATGCTGCTACACTCCGCTTGTAGTTAATTGGATTGGTGAATAAATAGCAGGGGCAACGACACTACAAAATATATTTAAACTTTGTTCCAATTGAGTATCTCCTTTCCAAAACATAAAAGGTCGATCTGTTGGAGAGAAAGTTTGGTTTTGATGATGCTTTGAACTATAAGGTAGAACCCGATCTCGATGCAACTTTTAAGAGGTTAGTCCCCATCGATTTTGTGACCAAGTCTGAGTTCATTTCCTTGTTCACAAATTTCATGCTGCAATCTTGTGAGCTATTGCCAAATATTTCCCTGAAGGCATCCATATCTACTTAGCTCGAGAACGTTGGGCGGAAGACGCTCAACGCGGTGCTCCTCAACATGAGATTTCATGGCAGGATAGCAGCGTGTGGCATGATATCAGATTACAATCTCGACCGGGCCGAGAATGCCATGGCTAACTTGATGCACATTGTTTACAAGAGAGTTCTTATCGAGGGATTTGATCACTACGACAAGTACTCCGAGTTCCTAGACTTTTTGATGCCTTACATCGAAGGAGGGAAGATAGTGTACGTCGAAGTCGTGGCTGAGGAGCTCTAGCGAGGGCCTCCGGCTCTTATCAGACTCTTCAGCGGCAACAATGTTGGGAAACAAGTTGTAGTAGTGTAGCTAGAGAATGAGATCTGTGTTTGGTGTTGATCTACTTTGTTCCAGAGTAGAGTCATGGATCAATGTTACTCTTGTACAGTCAGTAGTATAACTGGAACAATCTATGTGACAATAAAAGGATCATTTTTTCAGAGTTCTTTTCATTCGCCATGTTAGTATCACAACATTTAAATCGATCTGCCTTGTGTTACGAAATTCAATCATAGAGAGAAGTTATTAAATGATATGTAAATCTTGCATGTCAATATGACGTTAACTATTAACTGTGAGAGTCTTACGATAAGGATCACGTGATAAAAGAATAATATAAACTCGATTGATATGAGTATTCTTTCCGCAATATTTGTAGCATGGAATTTGACCTAAATTATGCTGATTTCACCTAAGTTGTTTTGTTAGAACATGGTCATCGTTTTGGCTATTGAATTAAATAAGGGATAACGACACAATGTGCAATATGGTTCTTAAATTTTTTATTAGTTCAATGTGATTTCTGAACTTTATCCCAATGTGCAATATCATCCATGAACTTTAAATTTGTTTAATGTGGTAAAGAAACTTTTGGTACATAATCAAATTAATCCGTGGACTATAAAAAAATGTTCAATATTATCCTTTCATTAATTCAAGTTCAGGGAAAATATTAAATATTTTCACATAATCAGATACTAAATTGAATACATATAAAAAGTTCAAGCATCACACTATGAATTGGACTCAAGTTTAGAGATCATTTGAGTAATTTTTCCATTAAAGAAAGTCACATGAAACGTAATCGATCTTTTGGGAAAACAAAAGTCAAGGGCGTGGGAAAACGTAAATTCTGAAAAATGATGGGTTCATGATCAGGTCCCGGTCAACACTATCTAGTCCTCTGCTCACTTTCCCACTGTCTCAGTCACACAATTCACAGAGAGAGAGAGAGAGAGAGAGAGAGAGTCGGGTTGAGGATGGAGAGCCTGCGCGGAGAAGGAGAAGAGGAGGTGGTGGTGGTGGTGAGGAACAAGCAGGTGATCCTGAAAGACTACGTCCGTGGCTTCCCAAAAGAAGCGGACTTCGAAATCAAGACCGGCGACGTGAGGTTGAAGGTGGAGGATGGCTCCGGTGGGGTGATAGTGAAGAACATCTACTTGTCCGTCGACCCCTACCTGCGTCTGCGCATGCACAGGCCTCAACCCCATCCCTCCTACTTCTCTTCCTTCTCTCCCGGCTCTGTGAGTTCCTCTCTCTCTCTCTCTCTCTCTCTCTCTCTCAATTTGTACTGACAGAGTTCTGAGTGTCGGTGCACAGCTTCAGGGTCTGTTGCATTTTTAAAAAATCGAAAGTTTGAAAACAGAGAATTGGGGAAGCTAAATGGGAGTCACATGGTTTGTTTTGGCAAAAACAACTGCAGGTGATGACTGGGAACGGAGTGGCAATAGTCGTGGATTCTGGTCATCCAAATTACAAGAAGGGTGACTTGGTTAGGGGAATTACTGGGTGGGAGGAGTACAGTGTCATCACAACACCTGAAACCCTCTTCAAGATACAGACCACCGATATTCCGCCTTCCTATTACCTTGGAATCTTGGGTCTGAATGCGTGCACATCTCTCTGCTTTTGGCTTATCATACCCGTTAAGCAATTTTATGCTATATATACATCAATAGCCTGTTTCCCAACAGCTTTAAGCTTTTGTGATAATATGGTTTGGTTAATACACATCCTGTTTGTTTTCCTGTTGTTTGGTTGTTTAGTCGATGTGGTTATGTCTGCTTCCTGTATTTTGAGTGTAAGGCCGGCATATACTTGAGTGGGTTGTGTTAATAAACATGCTATAAATGCATTGTTGAAATCATTTTATAACGGTTCAAGTTCCCAAGGAAAAATGCTTGTGAGCATGTTCCTCACTGACATGCGAGTATTGTCTATGGTCAACCTTGATTCTCTAGCATTCTGTTGACTTCACTGAAGTCTGGATCAAATTCATCTGTTCGGTTCTGCTGTTTACAAAAGATGGCTGAAAATTGCATAAAGAATGCCTGATATTTATTGTCCATTGGTATTGACATGTATATGGTGTAATCCATTGTTTGTCAGGCAATTTTGCAAACAAGACAGCAGCTTAGCAATTTTCTCACTTTCCCCGCAACTTGGGTTTCTGATTCCTTGTTGAAATGCCTTGTTTCATAGGTGCAACTGGCTTGACTGCCTATGTTGGTTTGCATGAGATATGTTCGCCAGAGAAGGGTGAATATGTCTTCATATCAGCAGCATCTGGTGCAGTAGGACACCTTGTAGGTCAACTTGCAAAACTGAAGGGCTGCTATGTTGTTGGTAGTGCTGGCAGCGATGAAAAGGTATCTCCATTTAGCTAATTATATGTGCCCTTATGTGAACTCTTTTTAGAACATTGATTATACTCTGAGAAAGTCCATTGTCCATATACACAAACTTTTATGCGAAATTAGTAACTGATAAAACGAGAAATTTAACATTATCCTTTATCATTCTTGAAACAGCTCTTAAGAGATTGATGGGCTACTTGTCTTCAGATATTTGAAGTTGTTGCCAAACTTACATTATACTTCCATCTTGTTCCATTCTCCCCTCATTACAGCACTTTGTATTTAGTTTAACTTTGTAACTTCATAGGTGCTTTAGTTTACTCGTGAAAGTCGGGGCATGAGGTTCTCGAAGATCCACTGGGCCCAAGCATCTCACATTGCCTGTTGTGTGATGGAATTTCCTGGCATTAACTTGTATTTGGAGGGTTGAGTGCGTTGATTTTACATGTTAAGAAGACTAAGCACAAGCAATTTCGGAGATCTCTCCTTACGCTCATGTTTCCTTTTCGATAGGTTGATTTGCTGAAAAGCAAGTGTGGATTTGATGAGGCCTTCAATTACAGTAAGGAGCAGGATCTGGATGCTGCTTTGAAAAGGTTAGAACATTAGTCTGGACACTCATGAAGATTCTGAAATCATAATGGATTATCGGCTGTTATAGCAACTGGAAAGAGATTTTAATAAAATGGTCACTTTTTAGCATATTCAATATGGAATAGTTCAATCTCCAAATACTAATTCCACATAAAAGTCGGTGCAAAATTTCTTTAATCAGTTACTTGAGCAGTGTTCATGGGTGCCTGTTGACATAATCCTTTATAAAAAGTGTAATTATATTAGTGGGTTCTTGCTTAATGAACTAAGTAGTGCCTGCCCATTATCTGGTACCGTCAAGAAGCAGAACAGTCATTACTAACGAGCAGATACGTCGGAGTTTATTCCACTTGGCTTCACTAGCTTATTGTAGAAAACATCATTGTCTTTTCTATTATTTACAAACACTACTGAATTATTCATTAGTGAAGGATAGATACCTGACTGCGTCTAGATGAATGTGCCATGTCTCACATACAATATAAGCATTCCATTTTCTTGACTATAGATGGCTTCAAAAGTATTTAGTTTTAAACAGCTCTTTGTCCTTGTATCCGTCACTGTAGTTCATTGAAATATCTAGGGCAGATACTGAAATAGCGGGCATGGCAGGTACTTTCCTGAAGGCATTGACATATACTTTGAGAATGTCGGGGGCAAAATGCTTGATGCGGTGCTGCTCAACATGAGACTCCACGGCAGGATAGCAGTATGTGGAATGATCTCGCAATATAACATGGATAAGCCTGAAGGGGTTAAAAATCTGATGCTTCTTGTGTATAAACGGTTGCGGATGGAAGGTTTTATGGTAGCTGATTACTATCACTTGTACCCTAAATTCTTGGATGAGGCGATATCTTACATCAGAGAAGGGAAGATTGTGTACGTGGAAGACATAGTTGAAGGGCTAGAGACTTGTCCAGATGCTCTCATGGGATTATTTAAGGGGCTTAATGTCGGTAAACAAGTGGTTCGAGTAGGTCAAGATTAAGTAATTGATAAGTAGGCTCTTGGAATTGTTCACAGATATTCCGTAATCATATGCGGCTACTATAGTATGTAATTGGGCAATGCCTGAAAGATTGATCTTGAAATTGTAACGGGCATAGCTCTTACCAATTGAGTCCAAATAATTACCCATTATTTGGTTCTGTCAATCATAGGGAATTGATAAATAGGCAAGAGCTTTCTCTTTTTTCATTATCGAACATCTTTTGTACTCGATCAACTGACTTATGTTAATTTACAATATTCCTTTTACTAAATATAGTTCTCTGCCATACCAAAAGATTGCCATATTACACCCTGATTTACATGGCTATGGCTTCGCCTACACCAAAATTGCGTACTTTCCATCCCAGAACTTCTAATAACCATCAAAAAGGACTTTCCAAAAAGCCACAGTTCTGCACGAAATATCTCGCCATCTTGAGCATGTTTCAGGCTCAATCTCTCAGCATGGTCCCAATATACAGAAGAGTCGCCGATGATGTCTCTAAATATGGAGCAACTTGCTCACCACGGAGTAGTGCATCACATGCAAATTGGCCACAGCCTCACCTGCCTGTCTCTGTCCAAATTAATAGCAAGAATGTCCATGATTATTTTCATGCTGACAAAAATAAAATGCCAGAAATAGAATAGGGTTCAACAAGTTTCATTGAAAGGCAAAACATCCCATGGTACAAAACCTAATAGATTGAGCTTAAAATAAGCAGTGTCTCACTCTCCTAATTACCTGAGCCAAACAAGAAGTTTTTTCTTCTTTCTACAGTGAACCATATTGGGAGGGCAAGATTTTACCTACTTAAAACTAAACTGAGATGGTGAAACCAAGACCCACCTGAAAAGCACAAAGTACATAAATTAGGAACACTGTCAAAGATTTTACTAGTTCTCTCTTCTAGTCTTGGCTATGTGGAGACTCAAAAGCATAAACAAAATAGTTAAAGGCAAAGATGCAAAATTAAATTTATGCCACTATGCTCAAAACTAGGATAAGAGTGAAAAATACTGGAGGGGATCCAGTTGGTGAGTCAACCAGTTCACCTAGTCTGATCATGAGTACAGCAATTGGCAACTCGTAAGTCATCTCCTATTTTGACAAAATCTATATATGCACTCTTCGTAATTGGCAACACAACTTACCGCTCACTCGAGCTATCAGAATGCATTCATACAGCGAGGTAGAGATTTTGTTCCACTGCTCTCAATCTGCCCATCTATTATATAATGAAAAGAGATAGTATCGACACTAGTGTTCCTATCTTTAACATTATTTGTTAACGTACCCACTTAGACAATGAAGTGATTGCTTGGACAGACTCGAACAAAAGGGTGGCATTGTCTGTGAGTAAAAAGAACACTAATTTATTTAATTTTTTGTAATGTTGAGACAAGGACAAAATAAACTCAAACAAGAAAGGCTGATATATACTTCAACCAGGACATAAATTGGATTGATGAGGCACCTTCAGCAACTTCCTAGAGAGCGTGGGATTTGAGATAACCTTAACATGCATCTTTCACCTTCACACAAGACCCAACTGAATCGGGCTCCGTCTATCATTGTTGGGTTCAATCTGAGTTTTGACAACAGAGGGTTGATGATAAAGACGTTGGTTCACCTGTTTGAACTAGCCATTCCAGTCTAAATCTGAAAACATTGCCTGCCTGTTCTACCAGGTAAAAAATCTTGACAGCAAGCTTGGCTGAATAAAATGGAGAGCATTCTAATCAGCAATGCTAATGTGGCCTTTATCATTTACTTCACTAAAAACCAAATTCTGGAACTGTGAACCTTAATGATCGTTAGTAATGTAAAGTGTTTTAATGGAAAAAGAAAGACAACAGGACCAGTTCAGGACAGCAGAAAAACACTGGAATGGTGCACGTAAAACAGCTCAAAAAAATAAATATCGACCATGGGATCGTGTTCATACCTTTGGAAGAATAGGGTTCCACCAGATATCATCTCATATATAAATTGATGGATAGTGTACCAGAACATTCACTGTCTCCTTGATTTAGCTCGTATCTTCCCAATCACATAACCCTCTAAATAGGCAGCAGCATCAACTATTCTTGTGTGGCGTGTTATCTCCATCCTCAAAAGATCTTGTAGAGCATTTTGGGTTCTCACCTTATCATTTTCCTCACATATCATGTCTAAAATTATGAGCCAGGTATCGCTGTGAGGTGCTTCCCCATTCTTTAGCAGCAGCTCAACTACTCCACAAGCTTCTTCGATCTTACCAACATTGCAGAAGCCTTTAATCAAGCCATGGGAAAGTGAGACATGCGGAGAAAAACCCTTTGATACCATCTCCACCACATAAGTCTTTGCCTCATCATGCATTCCTTGATCACATAACCCACCAACCAATGTGTGATAAGACACCAAATTTGGCATGCAGCCATTTGATGGCATGTCTTCAAGTATTTTACAAGCATCAGCTGCGCGCCCTTCCCTGCAAAACCCTAATATAACTGTATTGTAATGTACAATATCAGGGTTGCAGCCCTTGACTTTCATCCTACAAAGAAGCTTGTAGGCCTCCCTAAGCTTCTTTCTCCTGCATAAAGCATTCAACAAGGTAGTATAACTCAAGGCATCAGGGACAAAGCCCTTATTGAGCATATCCTCCAACAAGTCAACTGCTGTATTAACTTGACTTTTCCTGCACAACCCCTGCATCAAAATTCTATACGACTCCACATCTGGAAAAAGGTCTCTCTTAAACATTTGATTGAACAAAGAGTAGGCAATACTAAGATCACCATTTAAACAAAATGCACGCATTAATATGTTGTACGACTTAGTATTTGGCAAGACCCCATGTCTGTGAGCATTCTTGAAGAGATCAAAAGCTGGGCGGATATAGTTCCAGTGAGAAACGAGTGCCTCAAGAATGTGGTTTAGGTGTTTAGGAGAAGGCTTACAGTTGAACTCAAGCATAGTGTAGAAGGTCTTAAGGGCTTTATCAGGAATATCCGCATCCGCATAGATCTTTATAAGGTTCAAAAAGAGAGAAGGAGTGATAGAGTGACAACTGGATTTAAGGCGAATGATAACATCATCAACGAGGGTGAACTGCTTTGCACGGGCCAGTTTGAGGATTAAAATTTGAAAGGAAGCATAAGAGAGGCAGAAATCCGGTTGACGAGAGGCAAAGTCAAAGATTTCTTTTGCAAGGAGGGGGTTTGATTGAGAGGCTATGAGCTTCTGGACCCGAGCAGGGGACCCAATAAAGTAACTGGAACTAGAACGCTCTTGTTCTCTGTTTCGCATCTGAGATTGCAGGTGGCTGGACTCAGAAGAAGAGAAATATAGTAGAGGGTTTCGCCAAAGGATAAAGGACAGAGGAAGAGTAGAACTTTTGGATAGCCCATGAAGTGGTCGGCGCGTAAATACCTTCTCGATCATAGTGTCTCTCAAGGAAAAGAACATGAATCCACAGCATCTGTCAAAAGTATGGAAAACTTCAGTTATCTGTGTGTGCCGAACATGCATCATGCCTAGGAACAGAGTTCACACTTGTTCTTATTCAGAAATTGAAAATCATAAAACCAATGACCCACTAATTCAAGCTCAAAAGACTGAAGTCTGTTTTCTTCTAATGTCCTAGGAAGCTCTAAAATCTTAGATTGTTTCATAGGTCAAACCGAAACCATGGGACGACACACTCAAAATCCTCAACAGAAAGGTAAGTTCGAATTCGGTGACCAAGAGAGTTAACAGATGTTGCTTTATATTTAAACCGAGCTAAGCCCATGCAAAAGTGTAAGTAAAAACCATATCAGAAACCAGCGCTTGAAGCGATCCATGCTAACAAGACAGTACCATGCAAGAAACGGCATATCGTGTTTCTCAATTGAATTTTTGCGAGAGCCCATTGAGAATACAACAGCCTTCCGGCTTCTTAACCTTTTCATAAAAATTATAACCTTGCGCTGACAATCCACGAAATTCTACCTCAATGTCCTTCTTGGGGCAGCTTCTTAAGCGAAGTTAACGTCAGAAATCAAGAAATCAACCACGCAACACAAATAACGAAGGGGAGACGATCATGATAGCCGGAGAAGCTAGAACCGTATATAATCAACGTCGGGAAAAGCAAGAATACATAATTCATCTTTATTGGGCGTAGTTCATTGCCAGGGGTAATTCAGTCGAACAGGTGATGTGCGAGAGATGAAAACAGAAGCAAAGGGCATACGGAGGCAGCCGGATCAATCAAGCAGTGAGAGACAACAACAATTGGAACAAGAGGACGAGATGCGAAGCAAGAAGAGAAAGGATGAACAATCATATGTCATCTTACTCAGGACGAGTGCGCGAGCCCGAAGAGAATCAACAGACAGTTGAAACTTGAAAAAGAGGTAGTGCCCACACCACAAGTGATCTGGTGGTGGCGGGGTGGGCTTTTATTTACGAAGCTTTCCCTTTCCTTGGACATTAATAATAAGTATGTCATATCAAAATGTCTTGTAATAAGATGTGTGTGTATATATATATAAAGAATATCACTATTCTTTAGTTTATTTTGAATAATAAACTAATGCGTATAGAAAGACTTTCTTCAGAAAGATTTCTACACAGAAAATTGTTAATTAAATAAAATGACGTGCATTATAAATAATGAAGAAACCATATGTAATATATAAGACTAGAAGAAGAATTGCTAAAACTTATAAACCAACCATATAGGTGGTATTCAAGATGGAAGGGTAAAATAGTAAGAAGAAGTAAAGATATTTAACAGATATTGAAATTTTACACTTTAAATTACAGACCATCCATAGGCGGTTCGACCTGTCGTTTGTGGGGTATATAAATATAGATACAAGAATTTAAATGCAAGACATTAAAGAAAGATTACTATTAAATAACATCAAATATTACAGTAACAGTATTGAAAGGTTACAACTGAATTGAAATACAAGTGCAGATATAAAACGATATTGAAATGAGGAGGGTATGTATGGTGATAGATCTTATTAAGTTTCGAGTAAAACTTTGTGTTTCCCGAGAATAGTACTAGCAAATATTTGTAGACTATATTTCTTGAAGGGAAACTAAGATCTAGAAAGAAATATGAAATATATTCAGGGATCCAGGAAGTAATGGTACTTACTGGATTATGAAAGAAATATGGAAAGATTTCGAGGTATTCCCTCTCTTATTCCTTCGGAGAAGGTTTGGAGTTTCAAAGGAAGTGAAAAGAGGAACTATGAAAAGCTCTGGAGGAGGTTGTGGAGGAGTTCTGAAGGACATTTTGTCCTCCTCTGAGAGATGATGTTTCCTTATATAAGCGGATTAGTTCTTGTAGAAATTGTTCACTGATAGTACTGTAGCGGTAAGTGCACAGTGTTACAATGAACAGTAATTAGACA
Organism: Syzygium aromaticum; assembly: GCA_024500025.1. Taxonomy (NCBI): domain Eukaryota; kingdom Viridiplantae; phylum Streptophyta; class Magnoliopsida; order Myrtales; family Myrtaceae; genus Syzygium; species Syzygium aromaticum. Next base: position 296,875 of record CM044892.1, read on the forward strand.
TAATTATGAAAAATTTATAAAAATGAGAAAAGCAAACAAACTCCTCATGATGAGTTTATTGAAATGATGGGAGTCTTTCGGCGTTTTCTCTTCAGGAAAATCTAGACAGATCTTCCACTGATTCCGGCTCCTTATCTTCTTCATCATCCTTCACACTTACCCAATTTGCGAGTATGGGTGATATTTCTGGGATACCATAACAGTCATCTTTGTTGGTTTCACCACTGTGATGAGAATGAGAATGACTGGACTCCTCTATTTGTGAGAGAGCTTGTTTTAGCATGCCTACTAGCTGCAGGTGAGATTTAGCAGATGCCAGTTTTGATAATACAAATCATTTATCATGTAGAAATGGAGTTATATCATCACTTTTTATGGGTTCTAGTCCTCTGCAAGCGAGCCATTGATGGACAGCTTGTTTAGTAACCCTATTAAAGAATTTAAATCCATTTCACCACTTGACTTTGTATCTCTTTATTAGGATGGGGATACCATTGTCATTTGATTTCCGATAATCAAAATTCTATCCAAGAACCCAAGATATTCTGAAATGATAGAAAAATAGAAAAAGCTTGGGGAAATCTTTCTCATATGAAAGGGGAACGAATTTGGTGAGAAATATTTCATAGCTGGGTTGGATTTTTGGGTAGAGAATTTCTTCGATGGGTCCAAGATGTTCCCACCATTGAATAAACTAGTACGGGGTTTGTTTAATATCAAAGTCTTCAAAGAAGAATAGCCAAGTATGCGTATTGTTGACATTCTATCTCCAGAAGTTATTCCACAAAGCCTGTTTGTAATCAAAGTGTGAAAAGGAGGATCTGTATGGAAAGGATTCGGTAATATTGAATTTTTCAAGCTCAATGGATTAGGTGTCCATTGAGAAGGTGAATGACCCTATAAATTCTGGCTGTGGAATAATTCACATATCCTTAATCAAAGAAATGTCTGAAAGTAACAGATTTTGTTTCCTCAAGAATTTTCTCATAAAATTTAGCTATTTTGAAAGTATCATGTGGAGTATAAAAGAACTTTTGAGAAAACATATTTCTAGCAAAAAGATATGGATCATTGTCATAAAATCCATTTTCAACATTGCATATGTTTTGAAATATGGTTTTATGGAAAAATTTGTTTATTTAAGGAGTTGTCTGAGTAGACTGGATGACCACCTCACTAGAAATTGTTTTTCCTTTAGCCTTTTGAATGGCTATAAGAGAGGGTTCAGGACTTACAATCGCCATGGATGGTTGCGCTTGATTATTGAAAGCCTTCTGGAGAAGCTGTAGTGCTTCTTCTGGAGATACTTTGGAAATATCAAAAGGTGTGTTAGGCTCTTGTTTGGCCTTGCTAGAAATGGTTGTGATATTCAATGGGCTTTGAGTGGCTTAGAGCCAACTCCTGATATTGGTCATTTTTCCCGAGGATTTTTGCTTGGTGGATGGTTCAGCAGGTTCTTTGCCTTTGTCTCTCCTGGTTGGTTTGTTGGGAGGTTTGGAAGGCATTTTCCCTATAAAAATTCTCTAGTGAGAAAGTCTGAGAGAGAATTTGAAGAACCGTTTATAAATTCTATATCAAAATCAAAGACAGATAAAATGGCTTGCCAACGAGCAAAAATTTGTTTAGAAGCAATATTTTGAACATCTTTTTGCAAAACGTCCTTTGCAGATTTACAATCAATTCTTAGTAAAAATTTTTGATTCAAAAGATCTCCCTGAAATTTAGAAATAGAAAGTACAATAGCAAGAATTTTCTTTTTGATGGTGGAGTAATTCTTTTGGCAATCATTTCAGTGTTTGGAGACAAACTGAACAATCTGTTCTTTGTTGTCTTTGGATTGCTTAAGTATTCCTCCATATCCAATATCAGAAGCATCGGTTTCAACAATTTTGAAAACAAAAGGATCAACAATGTGTAAACAAGGAATTTCCTTGACAGTGCACTTGATCTGTTTCACAATATCAGTATGGACTTGAGTCCATGGTAGAGGATCCTTTTTGAGCCTCTGATGAAGTGGTTTGCAGATTATATTTATGCGAGGGAAATAGTCAATGATATAATTGAGACTCCCAAGAAATCTTTGCAATTGGGTTTTGTCTCTGATCTCATCAGGAAATTTTTCAGAAAAGATTATTGACCTTTCAATAGGTATGATAGTTCCCTGGTGAATGTAGTGTTTGGAAAGCGAATTTTCGTTTTAAAAAGAAATATCTTGATAGGTAAAACTATCAAACCATTCCTTTTCACTATACTGATAAAATGATTGATGTGTTTGAAGTGTTTTTCTATAGAAGTAGAAAATATTAAAACATCATCAATATATACAATAATATAATCAGAACAATGATTGAAAATGTCATTCATAATTCTTTGGAACTCAGAAGGAGCATTTTTCAATGCAAAAGGCATGACATTCCATTCATATTAACCAAAATGAACAATAAAAGCTGTTTCATATCTGTCCTTTTCGCAAATTTGAATCTGCCAGAAGCCTGATTTCATGTCAAATTTTGAAAAGATCTTTGCCTCAAAAAGTCTATTCAACAAATCTTTTTTGTTAGGGAATGGATATCTTGTCTATTTAAAAGCTGTATTCAAAGGCTTGTAATTTATTACCAATCTTGAAACTCCTCTTTCTAGTTCAGCATTTTTGTTGACATAAAAAGTAAAGCAACTCCAGGGTGATTGGCTTTTCCTAATAAGATTCTTCTCAAGAAGTTCTTGGATTTCCTTTTGACAAAAATTGAGAACTTCATAGTTCATTTGAGAAGGTATAGCTTTAGTAGGAATATCCTTTTTCAGAAAATCCTGGTTCATATGGTAGATCAACAATGTGACTTTTACGAGACCAGATAGCATTAGGAATATTGGAACATATGGAATATTTGGTTTGATTTTCAAGAATAGAAATTCTTTTTTGGAGACTTTCTTCAGAAAGATTCTTGTCTATCTTTCTGTATTCAAGGTCTTCCTTTAGAAATTGGAGATGGGTTTCCTTACTCTGAATAATGCAATTTATTTTAGAGATAGAATGCTCTTGAAGAGTATTCAAATTTCTAGTTTGAGGTTTGGAAATGAAATCAAAACATAATTTCTTGCCTAAAGTTTCTGTTTCAATTCCTTTTTCAGAAACTCTAAAAGGCTGGAGTAAATTTATAAAAGGTGATCCTAAAATAACATTTTGTTTGATGTTTTTGACAACAAGAAAATGAGTTTTAAAAGAGATTTGGTCTTTCACAATTTCAGCCTCGAGGATTTTATAATTTATAACCAATTTATCTTCGGATGCTGACTTGAGACTCTAAGAGGTTTTTTGAAAGTATTTGGTGGGTATAAAACCTTCTTTTATACAATTAAGATATGCAACCATATCAAAAAGAGCTATTGTTTTCAAAACAATTTCATTTTAGATTCTTATAGAAATATTGATAATCCATTTTCTGGTGGTTATTTCAGAAAGCATTAAAAGGAAATTTGCATCTGAAGGAGAAGGAGTTTGAGGAATATCATTTTCTTCAAGATCTTCTTCCTTTTGTTTTCCTTTTAAATTTTTTAATTTAATATCCAAAATGTCTTTTTGCATAATCAATTAGGCAGTTTTGAGATCTTGTATCTCTTGCTTCTGCCTATTGATTTCGTGAGTAAGATCACTTATAGAAACAGGTTTGAAATCTGTTTTCTTGGTTTTCCCAAGTATTGCAAAAAGGTTATAGGGATTATTAGTTTTGAAGGTAGGTTTAAAAGCTGATTTGGAATTTTGGAAATTATTCAAATATTTTATTTTTGTTTTCGGGATCAGTGATTTGGTCAAAAGTTTGCAAAAGAATTTCTTCTTCTTTTGTCAAAACATTTATTTTAAAATTATAAAGAATATCTTTATTTGACAAAAAAAATTATAAATTTTTACTAAGAATTTTTACAGGGAAAATGCCTCCAAAACCTCCCAACAAACCAACCAGGAGAGACAAAGGTAAAGAACCTGCTGAACCATCCACCGAGCAAAAATCCTCAGGAAAAATGACCAATATCAGGAGTTGACTCCAAGCCACTCCAAGCTCATTGAATATCACCACCATTTCTAGCAAGGCCAAACAAGAGCCTAACACACCTTTTGATATTTCCAAAGTATCTCCAGAAGAAGCACTACAGCTTCTCCAGAAGGCTTTCAATAATCAAGCATAACCGTCCATGGCGATTGTAAGTCCTGAACCCTCACTTGTAACCATTCAAAAGGCTAAAGGAAAAATAATTTCTAGTGAGGTGGTCATCCAGTCTACTCAGACAACCCCTCAAACAAACAAATTTTTCCATAAAACCATATTTCAAAACATATGCAATGTTGAAAATGAATTTTATGACAATGATCATATCTTTTTGCTAGAAATATGTTTTCTCAAAAGTTCTTTTATACTTCGCATGATACTTTCAAAATAGCTAAATTTTATGAGAAAATTCTGGAGGAAACAAAATCTGTTACTTTCAAACATTTCTCTAATAAAGGACATGTGAATTATTCCACAGCCAGAATTCATAGGATCATTCACCCTTCTCAGTGGACACCTAATCCATTGAGCTTGAAAAATTCAATATTACCGAATCCCTTCCATACAGATCCTCCTTTTCACACTTTGATTACAAACAGGCTTGGTGGAATAACTTCTGGAGATAGAATGCCAACAATACGCATACTTGGCTATTCTTCTTTGAAGACTTTGATATTAAACAAACCCCGTACTAGTTTATTCAATGGTGGGAACATCTTGGACCCATCGAAGAAATTCTCCACCCAAAAATCCAACCCAGCTATGAAATTATTTCTCACCAAATTCGTTCCTCTATCATATGAGAAAAATTTCCCCAAGCTTTTGCTATTTTTCTATCATTTCGAAATATCTTGGGTTCTTTGATGGAATTTTGATTATCGGAAATCAAATGACAATGGTATCCCCATCCTAATAAGGAGATACAAAGTCAAGTGGTAGAACAGATTTAAATTCTTTAATAGGGTTACTAAACAAGCCGTCCATCAATGGCTTGCTTGTAAAGGACTAGAACCCATAAAAAGTGATGATGTAACTCCATTTCTACATGATAAATGATTTGTATTATCAAAACTGGCATCTATTAAATCTCACCAGCAGCTAGCAAGCATGCTAAAACAAGCCCTCTCACAAATAGAGGAGTCCAGTCATTCTCATTCTCATTACAGTGAAGATACCAACGAAGATGACTGTTATGGTATCCCAGGAATATCACCCATACCCGCAAATTGGGTAAGTGTGAAGGATGATGAAGAAGATGAGGAGCCAGAACTAGTGGAAGATCTGTCCAGATTTTCCTAAAGAGAAAATGCCGAAAGACTCCCATCCTTTCAATAAACTCATCATGAAGAGTCTGTTTGCTTTTCTCATTTTTATAAAATTTTCATAATTATGTCCAGTCATTGTTCACTGTAACACTGTGCACTTACCGCTACAGTACTATCCGTCAACAATTTCTGCAGGAACCAATCCGCTTATATAAGGAGACATCATCTCTTAGAGGAGGACAGAACTTCCTTCAGAACTCTTCGACAACCTCCTCCAGAGCTTGTCATAGTTCCTCTTTCACTTCCTTTGAAACTCCAAACCTTCTCCGAAGGAATAAGAGAGGGAATACCTCGAAATCTTTCAATACTTCTTTCATAATCCAGTAAGTACCATTACTTCCTGGATCCCTGAATATATTTCATATTTCTTTATAGATCTTAGTTTCCTTTCGAGAAATATAGTCTACAAATATTTGCTAGTACTATTCTCGGGAAACACAAAGTTTCACTCGAAACTTAATAAGATATATCGCCATACATACCCCCCCTCATTTCAATATCGTTTTATATCTGCACTTGTATTTCAATTCAGTTGTAACATTTCAATACTATTACAGTAATCTTTGATGTTGTTTAATAGTAATCTTTCTTTAATGTCTTGCATTTAAATTCTTGTATCTATATTTACATACCCCACAAACGGCAAGTCGAACCGCCTGTGGATGATCTTTAATTTAAAGTGCAAATTTCTATATCTGTTAAATATCCTTACTCCTTCTTACCGTTTTACCCTTCCATCTTGAATACCACCTATATGGTTGGTTTAGAAGTTTTAGCAATTCTTCTTCTTGTCTTATATATTGCATACAGTTTCTTCATTATTTATAATGCATGTCATTTTATTTAATTTTATTTATTTAATAAATTTCTGTGTAGAAATCTGCATCAATATATTACTATACATCTTCTCTGTAACTATAGCCTTATATAATCAAGATTTTCCTAGAGTCTTGTACCTTTTTAGTGAATATATTAGCTATTTTGATTACATACATTTTTGCTATTCTTGAAAGTCTGAATAGAATGCCAACAAAAAATATCACTATTTTTAAATGAGAAAGTCTTTCTATACAAAAATGTATAGAAAGACTATTTAATCAAAATAGCCTTATTAAAAATTAGTGAAGATGTATAGTGATATATATATATATATATATATATATGTATTTGATATTATTTTGTTTTGTTTTTAATTCATTTTTTCTGCTTTCCGCTCCTTCTCCCCTGAAGTCTTGGATTTTGGTTAATTACATACCATCCCTCAATGGATTGATGTAATTTTTCTACTGCATGTACATTCCCATAATGATGGTGTTTTTTCTAAGATCAAACTTTGTTGAGCATCTTGTACTAACCATCCCTTGGAAGGTATTGTTAAAAAATTATTAATCCCAAATGAAATGGATGTAGAAGTGGCGTGCTGGAAATCCAGAGTCCTTAATTGATCTGAAATGTGTGATGTATATGCCATTTTGAAATGATCTATTAATCTGTTAATAAGTTTTTTACCGGCAGTTCCATCTATTAGTGACCTAAAGTCCTGGATTTTGGTTTGTCACCAGGCTATGTATCAAATGGAACCAATTCGGTGCTGCACCTGCTGGTACATTTGTCTTGCCGAGATTGTTGTTGGCTATCAAATAGCGTTGGTAAAAACATAGCGACAATCAACTGGCATATCCAATCACTCGTTAGTAACTTATAAAGAGGATTTGATAAACTATAACTTTTATTATTGCAGGTATTGATAAGTTCAAAATGTAACTAATTACTGTAGTAATCTACTGACATTTATTTTTTTGGCTTATTAACGCCTTTGGAAATTACCAACTTTTATACGGAATTATTTGATATGGCTAGCAGGGATCACCTAGAGGGGGTGAATAGGTGATCTTAAACAATTTTTGTAAATTTAAGCGAAAATGAAATATCACAGTTGAGTCTGAATAAAATTCAGATTTAAAACAGTTTATATAGATAGTGCTCCTGATGTGCAGTATGCAAAGTAATAGAAGAGGAATAGAAAAACTGCACACAAGTTTATAGTGATTTGGCTTTTGATAAGCCTATGTCCACTCTCCCACGCTAACAGCCTATTGGCTGGATTTCACTATATAATCAAAAAGAAATACAGATTCTGAATGACAACACTCTTGTGTATGATAAGACTTTTTATCTCACATAATCACTCTTATAAAATGTCCCTCAAGATCTTAATATTTAGCACAAGAAAGAGAAGAGAAATGATCGGAATATGCCCAGACTTTGAACTTGTTGATTTTCGATTTCGTTCACTCCCTTTTGCTCCTCATTAATCTCCTTTTATACTCCTCGACTACCAAACTAGCCGCTAAACAGTCTTCAGAGGATCATCTTCCAATATTCACTTTTGGACAGATTTATATAAAATGGATTAACTAGCCATTGGTTGACAAAATCTGAATTCCGTTGATTCCGGTTGCCCATACAATCAGAATCTTGGTTTCCATAAGTAGAGTTTTATCCATTGTAATGCATACTTGTCATAGTATTTGATTGTCAATCAATTATAGCCTTGAATTAAAACAATCAAAACTTTCCTTCTGTGAAATCCATACCAGATCACTAGCTGTTATGTTTCGTTCTAAATAAGTTTTCTGAAAGATTTTTGCGTCTGCGTCTGCATAACTTTTGCGTTTGCATCTGCATAACTTTTGCGTCTGCATCTGTTTCAGAACTTAGATTAGTGTAGGTCTTCGATAAAATCTGAATATTTCAGTGTCTGAATGACTTTCATGATAAAGTCTGAAGATCATAATTCTGAGTCTGAACTTTTAGTTCTGAAAATTTGTAAAGTCTGATAATTTCTTTTGAACTTCCATAATACATTAACCTGGAATAGAATGTATGTCAGATTCACAAGATAAACATAGAGAGTTTTGTCAACTTCAAAATCCATTAGGAGTTTTCCTCAACAATCTCCTCATTTTTTATGGTGACAAAACTTCTATGCAGATTTAATAAATATTAAATAAATTTGAAGAAAGTAATCATTTTAAGCACATGAAACACAAATATATAAATGTGCAAATTTGTAAGATACGTGTATTTCTCTTGCTTTGAGTATAACATGTATAACCTGCAAATCAAAGTGTCAATATGCCATTATCTACATAATTTCTCCCCCTTTTTGTTATCAACAAAAAAAATAATGATCAAAATAAAGTATTGATAAAAATCAAGCAATGTATCAGAAGCAAATGATATGAATACAAATCCAGAATGGTTTTAGAAAGAGGGAATGAAAAGCGGGTCATTTCTTAGAAGGAGTTCGAATAAGTTGAAAGTTATCCATAATGGAAACAGCTTCATCAATCTTTGTAGAGCATTGACCCATAGCTTTCTCCGTGTTTGTAGAACATTGAGCAATAGCCTCCCTTAACTCTGCCTTGTCTTTCTCTGCCTAAAGATGTTGAGTTCGATTGTTTTCCTCAACAATTTTGTGAAGATTCTTCACATCCTTTTCAAGTGCAGCTTGCTTTTGTTTGATTTCCAGCATAAGGGTCAAAATGGTCATGTTCTCAGAAGTCTGTCTCTAGACATTTTCTGGTGCAGATTGTTCGAACCTATCCTCTGTTTCTATTGGAATCTCCCCCTAAAAACTTGCATGATCTGCAGAAGGGTTTGCATTGTTAGGTTCCTCGGGATTAATTGGGGATTGACTGACATCTATTCCATGTTGAATATCATCCTATTTATGCAAATGTGAGTCTCCAGAAAATGGTTCTGAAACCCTTGTACTAGGTTCTGAAACAAGTTCTGGACCAACATGTTATCCTGTTTCATAGTGTTCATCATCTTCATCTTGAAGAAGTATTCTTCTTTTCTTTCTGTAAACCTTGAATGGGATGGAAGAAGCAGTCTATTTTTTTTTTTTTATGGTTCTGTTCTTTTCCTTTCCCTTTTTTCCTTGTCATTCTTCTTCACAGTAGATTTAGCTTCTGAAGTGTCGAGATAGTCGGGAGTGACAGGGGTTTGTACCGATAGGGTTTTATAAAGGAAGAAGGACGGTTTTTAGAAATAAAATACTGATAAAAGGTATAATAGGTGATTGTACTTAAACAAAATATATATGTTAAGCACAAACAATCAAACAGATAGATTGAAATATGTACCTGATTTGCTTTTCAAAAGTGACAAATACAAAAATATCCTGCCATAAATACAAAAAATATTCCTGCCAAAATTTAAAATTAGGACGTACCTATTTTTTTGAGTCAGAATTGAACTTTCGGATTAAGAATATTTGAGTTTGAATAATTTCTGTCTAATAGACACTTCAAGAAAATGGATAAGTAATGCACAATTTATTTCTAGTATACTTAAATGAAGACTTATCAAGTGGTTTTGTGAATATATCAACTAATTGATTCTTAGAATCAATGAATTGAATATTCACATCACCATTATGAACATGGTCTCTAATGAAGTAATGCTTGATTTCAATGTGTTTGGCACGTGAATGAAGAATTGGGTTCTTGGTCAAATTGATGGCACTTGTGTTGTCACATTTGATTGCAACACTTGAATCTTCAATAGCAAAGTCTCATAACTGTTGCTTCATCCACAGAATCTGTGCACAATAACTTCCTAAAGCCACATATTCTGCTTCTGTTATAGAAAGTGCAACTATGTTTTGCTTTTTTGAGTACCAGAACACCAACATATTTCCAAGTAATTGACATGTACTTGTAGTACTTTTCCTGTCCATTTTATATCCAGCTAAATCAACATCAGAATAACCAATAAAAGTAAAATCTGAATCTTTGGAATACCAAAGACTTAACATTGGATAAGTTCCAATGTATTTGATTATTCTCTTAACTACAGAAAGATGTGATTCCCTTGGATCAGATTGAAATCTTACACACATACAGACACTAAACAATATATCAAGTCTAGATGTAGTAAGATATAACAATGATCCTATCATGCTTCTATATACATTATGATCAACACTTTTACCATTTTCATGTTTGTCCAGTTTGGATGAGTGAGACATTGGAATATATGTTTTCTTGCAATTCTGCAATACAAACTTCTTGACAATCTCCTTTGCGTACTTCTCTTGGCAAATAAATGTACCAACTTTAGTTTGTTTCACTTGTAGGCCAAGAAAAAATGTCAGTTCGCCCATCATACTCATCTCAAACTCATTCTGAATATTCTTTGAGAATTCTTTGCAAAGTAGCTCATTAGACGATCCAAAAATGATATTATCAACATAAATTTGAACAAGTAAAAAATCATTATCTTGTTTCTTAATAAATAAGGTTGTATCAACCTTACCTTTAGTGAAGTCATTTTGCATAAGGAAGTTACTTAACCTCTCATACCAAGCACGAAATGCTTATTTTAGACCATAAATGACCTTTTTGAGTTTATAGACATAATCACTCTTTCTTAGTTCTTCAAAACTAGGTGGTTGTTCCATATATACTTCTTTGATATAACCATTCAGGAAATCACTTTTCATGTCCATTTGAAATAATTTAAAGTTATGGAAACAAGCATAAGCTAATAGTAGCCTAATGGCTTCAACCTAGCAACCGGTGTATAGGTTTCATCATAGTCAATGCCTTCTTCTTAAGAATAGCTTTTTGCAACCAGTTTTGCTTTGTTTCTTGTTACTTTCCCTTTGTCATCCAGTTTGTTTCTAAATACCCATTTTGTTCCAATTACTATATGATATTTGGGTCTTGGTACAAGTTCTTATACTTTATTGATTCTAAACTACTGAAGTTCCTCCGCACAGCTTCGATCCAGCTTTCATCTAATAATGCTTCACCTTCTTTTGGTTCAATTTATGATATCCACGCCAAGCTGCTGATGTTCTCTTTGTGTTTAAATCTAATCTTGATACTATCTTCTATTTCTCCAATGATAAGGTTCTTCGGATGACTGGATTTATGTTTCCAGTTTCTGTCAAATCTTTCCTTTCGAATATCATCAGGCTCTGAAGGTTCTGATTGAGTCTGGATTGTTTTGTCTTTTCCTTCTTCTATAGATTCAACAATCTTTGGATATTCTTGTTGAGCTTCAGATAATTCAGATTCATGTTTGTGAGTCTAAATATTTTCATCAAACCTTACATTCATTATTTCTTCCACAGTCTAAGAATTCTTATTGAAGACCCTGTATACCTTGTAGTAGAATATCAAAGGAGAAATCTTTCATCTACTTTCTCATCAAACTTACCATAGCGGTCATTGGGATTTTTAAGAATAAAAATTTACAACCAAACACACGAAAGTATGAAATGTTAGGCTTTCTACCTTTGTAAAGCTCATATGGGGTTTTCTCAAGAATGGATCTGAGAAACGCTCTGTTAATGATATAACAAGTTGTAAAAACTGCATCTACCCAAAAATGAAGAGGAATCTTGGTCTCAATCAATAGGGTTCTTGCCATTTCTTATAAAAAACGATTTTTCCTTTTCACAACACTGTTTTGTTCTAGTGTGTAAGGAGTAGAAAAACTGCGTTGAAAGCTATTTTCCTCATAGAAATCTGAAAAACTTTGATTATTAAATTCTCCACCATGATCAGTTTTACTGCAGGAAATGGTATAGCTCTTCTCATTCTGAACTCTTCTTGCAAATTTTGAAAAATATGAAAATGCTTCATTTTTATGAGCAAGAAAGAACACTCATGTAAATCTAGTGAAGTTATCAACAATGACTAAACAATATTTCTTACCACCAATACTTTGTGTTCTAATTGGTCCAAATAAATATATATGAAGAAGTTGCAAAGCACGGTTAGTAAAAACATGATGTATAGACTTAAAAGAGCTTCTTACTTGTTTTCCCAAACTGCGGGTATTGCATAATTCTGTTTTCTTGTTTTTCAAATCTGGCAAACCTCTAACCAATTTCTTATTTGAGATTTTTGAGATTTGTTTCATACTAATATGCCCCAATCTTCTGTGCCATAGATATTCATCCTTTTTATTGAGATCAAGCAATGAGTAGAGTCTGGATTGACATCTAGAAGATAAATATTGTCATGTCTTCTTCTAGTGAATGTTTGAGAATAATCTTTGCTTGTTCCTAAGCATGTATCTTCTTGAAAGTTGATTCTGAATCCCGAATCACATAGTTGGCTTATGCTTATCGAGTTGTAATTGAGTCCTTTTACCAATGACACGGCATTGATCTTGAGTCCTCCGATTTCAACAGTTCCTTTGCCAACTATTTTTCCTTTGTTATTTCCTCCAAAGGAAACTTTTCCACCATTCAGATTTTGTAGTTTAGCAAATATGCTTGGATCTCCTGTCATGTGTCTAGAACATCCATTGTCCATGTACCACTTCCTTTTTCTCTTTGTGGTAACCTACAAAAATCATAACTTCTCAAGTTTTCTTTGGTACCCAAATTTGTTTGGATCCTTGAGAGTTAGTATAAGCTATCTTAACAAAGTCTCTTCGAATAGGTCTCCAGACCTTAGGACATTTATTCTCAAAATTTTGTGGGTCTCCACATTTTGAGCATTTAAGTGCACTTCTACCAACAGGCTTGACAAAATTTCTTTTGAAATGATTTTTATAAACTTGTTGATGAGGTCTTTGCCTTAATCTCTCATTGACCTTTGGAAAATCAATTAAACTGTTATTTTCCTTCATAAATCCGAGACTAAATTTGTTGAAATAAGGAATTTGTATAGAAAGAATATGCTTCAAGGTTTCTGAACCTTTTGAAAACTTGGAAGTAATTTTTGAAACTTTCTTTTTCAAAACAGCATTTTCTTTGAAAAGAAAATCTCGACTTTCCTTGACTTGATGAAATTCTTTTTTAAGGAAATCGATTTTTTTTTTTTGTGAAATATCATGTTGTCTTAGTGATGAATTTTCCTTTTTCAAGGAAGGGATTTTTTTAAGAACAGCCTTGAATTCGAAACATAATTCATCAATATAATTTGACACTTCAATAGACATTTCAGGATGCTTTATCTCAATCTCAACTTTATCATCTGAATCTGAATCTGAGTCTGACTTAGCCATTAGACAGAAGTTTGAGATATCTTTATCACTGTCTTCACATTATGTATCACTCCAAGTTTTTGTTTTTAGGGCTTTCTTTGTTTTCTCAAATTTGGTCTTCTTTTCCAAAAGTTGACAATTTAGCTTGATATGTCACGTTTCCTACAGTGAAAGCATATTATTTCTTTTAACTTTTCTGATTCATCGAGAGGTTTCTTCTTCTCTAAAGGCTTCTTCCCTTTAAGATTTCTTTCTTTGATTTTCATCTTCTTGTACTTCTTTATGAAGAGAGCTAGTTCTTCATCATCCACATCTTCATCTTCAGAATCTACATCATCAGAATCAATATTGGATTTTAATACAATTGACTTTTTACCTTTGGATTCATTTTCCTTATTCTGTTTTTCAGTCTCATATGACTGAAGAGTTTCGATTAGCTCATTCACCGAAAGAGGCATGATCCATTGAGTTTCTCGAATGGATGTTTTGATATTATCCCATTGTTTCGTCAGTCCTCTCAAGAGTTTGTTGACTTTCATAGCATCTATGACAAGTTGTCCTTGATATGCAAGACTATTTACTATGTCAATAAATCTGTCATACATATCAGCAACAGATTCTGCAGGCTTCATTCTGAAGGATTCATATTGGCCAAGCAGTAGATTGATTTGAGTTTCTTTAGCTCGATCTGTTCCTTCATAGGTAATGTAGAAAGTATCCCAGATATCCTTAGCTGATTCACAAGAAGAAATTTTTTTATATTCAACAGGTGCTATAACACAATAAAAAGAATAAATTGCTTTGAAATCTAAGGCTTCTCTTTTTTATATCTCAGTTTGAGATAATGGAGGATCTGTTGGCATATTTCCATTCGTCTTTTCTTTTGAATCAGAAGGTCTTGGTCTAACTTCTATGATGATGACATTTCATTGCATGTGATCAATTGACTTTGTAAATGCCTTCATCTTATTCTTTCAGATACTATATTCCTTGCCATCGAAATAAGGTGGTCTATTGTTGCTTTGACCTTCAATGAGACTCGAAGCACTCATGCTAGCCATATAGATCGTTAGATCAGAAGTAAAACGCATCAATAAATGAGTAACCTGCTCTGATACCAATTGATGTGGCTAGTATGGATCACTTAGAGAGGGGTGAATAGGTGATCTTAAACAATTTTTATAAATTTAAGCGGAAATAAAAGATCACTGTTAAGTTTGAATAAAATTCAGATTCAAAACAGTTTATATAGATAGTGCTCCTGATGTGCAATGTGTAAAGTAATAAAAGAGGGATAGAAAAATTGCACACAAGTTTATAGTTGTTCGGCTTTTGATAAGCCTACGTCCACTCTCCCACACCGACAGTCTACTGGCTGGATTTCACTATGTAATCAAGAGGAAATACAGATTCTGAGTGACAACACTCTTGTGTATGATAAGACTCTCTATCTCACATAATCACTCTTACAAAATGTCCATCAAGATCTTAATATTTAGCACAAGAAAGACAAGAGAAAGATCGGAATATGCTCAGACTTTGGACTTGTTGATTTTCGATTTCGTTCACTCCCTTTTGCTTCTCATTGATCTCATTTTATATTCTTTCACTACCAAACTAGCCGTTGGACAGTCTTTCGAGGATTATCTTCCAATATTCACTTTTGGACATACTTGTATAAAATGGATTGAATAGCCATTGGTTAACAAAATCTGAATCCCTTTGATTCTGGTCGCCCATACAATCAAAATCTTGATTTCCATAAGTAGAGTTTTATCCGTTGTAATGCATACTTGTCATAGTATTTGATTGTCAATCAATTATTGCCTTAGATTAAAACAATCAAAACTTTTCTTCTGTGAAATCCATATCAGATCACTAGCTGTTATGTTTCGTTCTGAATAAGTTTTGCTTCTGCGTCTGAAAGACTTTTGCGTCTGTCTGCATAACTTCTGCGTTTGCGTCTACATAACTTCTGCGTCTGCCTCTGTTTCAGAATTTAGATTAGTGTGAGTCTTCGGTAAAATCTGAATACTTCAGTGTCTAAATGACTTTCATAATAAAATCTGAAGATAATAAATCTGAATCTGAACTTTTAGTTCAAAAAACTTATAAATTCTAATAATTCCTTCTGAACTTCCAAAATACATTAAACTGGAATAGAATGTATGTCAGATTCATAAGATAAACATAGATAGTTTTGTCAACTTCAAAATCCATTAAGAATTTTCCTCAACATTATCAACCCATTAAGTTACCAATTAATTTTAATCACTTATCGAAGGGACCATATTGAGTTGAGTTTTGAAAGTTTAAGAATTAGATTGAACAAAAATAAAAATCAAGAGCCGCACTGAATGTTTAAAAATAAAGGTTTATGACCATAGACATTTTTAAGAGGTATACAAACGTTACTAGCCAAACTAGAAAGCCTTTCTCGTTTCGGTCTACTTCGTACAATTACAAGGTTCTAGCATGAGATGTCCCACTTAAGGAGAAGCGATAAAAAGGGGCTTCCGTGAAAATTTTGTGGCGGCATGGATTTTATGTCCCTTCACAGCAAACCAAAATGTGATGACATCGTTGCAATCGCCAGACCAGACCTCGGGTACAATATGCGTCATGCAAGGAAAAAGTTTCCGGTGCATATAGCCGGCCTGCATGAAAGCACGAATCAGAGTGCCAGCTTGGTGGTCAGAGACTCTCTCATGGAACTTCACACCTGACTGATGGTGCTGGTTTTCATTTTCTCCACTCTACGCGCTATGCGAACATCTATCGTTACCCTCACAAGTCTTGGCCTTCCACCAGCATGCAAGATTCTTCACGCTGAATGCATTGTGAACAATGAGACCTGACAAGGAAAATTAAAACGGGAATCAGACATTTCAGAAACCAAAGTTCAGCCATTTCAATGCAGGCAAGAGACATCCCAGCCAACCAAACCATCTTCGAAGCCAGAAGAAGCAAAATTCAGAAATTGGCAGGGGGTAGCCTAACTTGGAATAGAGCGGAAAGCACTATTAAGTCCCATGATGGAAGTTAGGTCTGTTAATGGGATCAAACAGATATCATCCTCCGGTAAGCACTACTTTTTTGGCATTTACACACAATGAATATGAGTTGTTTCCATATTACGCCTGGAGTATCTCAACTGGGCCCAGACAACCATTTCCTTTCAAATCACTACTAGACTTTAGCAATACTCATGAATTAAATTATGTATTGAATAGAGGATCCGGATAAAGCAAGTAGAAAAATAAAATCAGAAGATCCACTGGAAAAAAATGGAGAGGAAAAGCATGCAAAGTGATGTTAACGCATCAACAGCCTGTCAAAAAATTGAAATTTCAGATGCAGCAAGTCCCATCAACAGCAAATAGAACTTAGTAGCACATAGAAGGGTTCCTCTACCTTCACAAGGATATCCATGTAGAAACTGCCAAAGATGAAACCAACACTAGCATGCCACAGTACACTAAGGTATCTCCATCGCCCAAACTTTCCAACTTAATATGGAGACCACTCCAAATATATCCAAGAAGACCCTGTTGAACCTGCAGGCATGTCCACTGCCATTTAAATCACCTATATCAACTAAAATCTATGTTAAATTAATCAATTTCATATACCTTGTTTAGGTCACCACTGTCAACCAGATCTGCTTTACATGTAATTTGTCCCTTCTCATCCCCAATGGACTGGTCTGGAGACATTCTAGTATCACCTTTGTGGGATTCTTTTCTTTGGGGAGTACGGTAAGGTGAATCAGTGTAGATCGTTTCCATCACTGAACCAAAGAAGTTTGTCACAGGCACCTATAGAGAGAGAGAGAGAGAGAGAGAGAGAGAGCTTAAAACACTCCAATTAAATAAAATAAATGTTAAAAATTTTATACAATTAAAGCTGGAAAAAAGAATGAGAATAAGCCACTCATATAAAAAACTTCTAATGCAACTTTTTAGTCTGATGTTCCCAAAGAGTTCCCTGTCCTCTTAACCTTCCAACCCCCAGGACCCAGTGATTCATTTCATTATTTCGTTCGTGTTTATGGAACATTAAATCAGCTTAACACCAAAAAAGCATGTCCTTTCAAACTAACTGCAGTATTTTTATATTTTTTTGGTCGAAGTAACTGTAGTATTAAGCTGCAATGATTTTTGTTACCGCCATTTGCACAAAATTACATTAGATAGATTGTTCCAAAACTGCAAAAAAGCCACAGATGCAATTGCATATTTGCTTCAAACTTTAGGCAATAAAAAGCCATCTTTGAAGGACAGTATGGCAGTAAAGATAACAAAGAGTAGCTGAACCGATCAAATGTAGTAGGTACTGCTCGTGGAAATAATCAGACATTCTGGGAATATTCCCTCCCTCACTATACAGTCCACCTTGTGGGACTCACAATCAAGTGAGAGATGGAGTATTACAGAAATTCTTCCCCATGACTTGGCAATTACATGTGCTCTGAACACAACCAAGGGCAAAAAATTCAAAGTTAAAATTTTAAAATCAGGTAATAGACATCATAGAATCAAATGTCCACATTTTCAAGAAACCTCATGCATTTACTCAGCCAAGAGAGCAAATAGAAGGATCCGAAACAATCTAAGAATATTGAAACAACGAAATAGTTTCATACCTCTTCCAGACGTCGTTGATACAAATCTGTTCTGTAATATGCAGTGGACATCAACAAACTAGGGTTGTACGAACTGAAAAGGCTGCAAAGCAACCAAAGATTATGCTTTAGATCAATTTACCAAATATAAACCAAATCATTCTGAACAAATATGGCCGTACGCATAATGAAACATTTTAGGAGGACCTTCAAAGATTAAATGAGAAGTCCAATAAACCTCCACCATACTATCAAATATCATCTGCAAATCATAGTTGATAGAGACACAATACCGTGATGTCTAGAAGTACCATTGGGTCAGAAAAAAAAATCATGGACACCAGGAAGGACAAAAGGGATAGAGCTTGGAGTACAACATGAAGCCACCAAAACAAACTGCTTAATATCTACTTCAGTGGCATTGTCGCAGATACCTGCTTAGTGAAGCATCGTCGTACATATTCAGCCTCTCAAAGAAAGCAAGGGTGTAAAAGGTAAAACGATCCACGACTGAAACACCAACCTATCTCCAGAGACAGTAACAATACCAAGGGCATCAGCAAATTCAACTATTATTAACAGAAAAATGCACGAACTGGATCATACCAGTAATTCACTGACCAAAAAATGAATGCACTCAATATACTTACATCAGAGTCCATGTGATGTGAGTAGGAGTTCTCTCCTTTCTTGCTACTTCCAATAGCCAAAGCTCCTGGGGAATGAAGCTGCAACATTTAAAGAACATTTCACTTATACGTGACAAGAAACTCTCTCTCTCACTCTCTCTCTCTCACACACACACACACGCAAAAGCACACATGCACAAAACAATTTTAGAATGAAATGCTCTTATAACATGTTTGATGCCATGGAAGCTTAATAGTATGAGGATGCCATATTCACTCAAGTACGATAATAAGGTGCATTGTTACTAACTTCAATAGGATCCAACATTCCAAATCTTAGTCTACCTGCATATTCCTTTGAACTTTCAAGCTTCATTTTCACTAAAAATTGAAGGTTCACGATCACATTGGTTATTCTTCATCTAACCTAGTAAATTCAATTCAAATGGTGAAAAGGTGTAAAATTCATTCTTCAGTTGAATACCGAATAGCGATATTGACAAGATAATGCGGTGATCCAGATGTTTGATAAAAAATCGTCAAAAAAAGCAAATGCTTGCAAGGAATGTAATCAATTAGGGGACTCGGAAGAATCTGATAAACCCCCACCCCAAGAATCTGATACCTTATAGCATCAAAGACAACCCCAACCATTCTAACAGGCTGAACGGTAGTGATGCACTAACATGTCTAACGGTCATAGTGATACCCCTAGAAAGGAAAAAATAACCTGCCTTGAGGACAATCACACACCTGGTTGAAGAGAGTGGCAGCTTGGCAAGTATCCACCATTATAAGTAGCTCCTTAAACCTACAATAGAAATGACTAAACACCATAAACATCTCCAGACAAAATAGTGAAATGATCAGTTTTTATAAGACAGATATGACAAAACCCAATGAAGCCTGTTCCAATGGTAGTAAGGAAGGACCAAACTAGCTCTTTGAGAAGGCCCTTATGTCAAACTGGCGATATAAGTTCAAATGAGACAAGGAATGAAGATGCTAGGCACGACATATTTTACAACTCTTAGCCATGTCAAGTCCTAATATGGAGCTCAGTCGAGTAGAATAGTCTCAAGGGGTGTCAATTAAATGGAAGTGACCCTAAACTTTAAATATTCCAGAACAATCACCTTTTTTGTCCAAATTACCTTGAGAACTCTACAAGAATGAAAGGGCATAAGATTATTTATCTGTTTAAAAGCTATCAAGAATCCATCTTGATAAAAGGACTGCCAAAAAAGTACCTAAAAAAACATGAGATATCACCACAAGTTGAAGGGTGGTCCTTCCTTTCCGATGTTCAGAACACGTAATAATTGAACAGATGGACATCTCTCATTAGATTGAGGGTCGTACCTCATTTTAATTGTTTCTCCTTATCCTTCTTAATATACTTATTATCATTGGCTCTTTACATACTTCTGTTGTCATAGCTTTGTTGGATAATTTATATTTTCCTATTTACTAGAACCCTTATTTAAAAAAATAAAGAACTATTCAATGGCTAACGGAGTGGTTTATTTACAACAAAATAAATAAATAAATCCATACGCATAGATGATTAGTTAAATGTAATCATCTAACCTGTGCTTCTCTTTCATTTGTTTTACTGCATCAGCTAAATCATGACTCTGTAGCTCTTCAGAATCTTGAAACTTTAAAAATTCATCTCCACCATGCCCTGTCATGTAAAGAAGAATGTGGCTTCCTTCATCACTTAAAAGACGCTTGGATCTTGGAACGGATGTTTCATGACGCCCAGTCAACACCCGAAAAAAGTTCTCAACCGTAACTTCATAACCTCGATAATCGACCTGCAAACTTCTCAGTTAACATTGACTGACATAAACATAGTCCCTTTGTAGACCCAGGACATATGTGTTGGCTCCATAAAAGGAAAAAAATTTCCAGTATGTAACGGATGGACCAAAAGGCATGTTAATATACTTCTTAATAGTCACATAACACATTACACGCACATAGAGTGGCATCTTGTTCCCACACAAATTGTGCAACTTTAAAATGTCAGTAAAAGAAGCAACAATAAACTAACGCATACGACCACGTAAAAAACAAATGATCTAGCACGTGCAACAAACTAGGTAAAGAAATGAAGTTTGCTGGATTAACCGCTTGAGCCATCAAATTACACTGTAGGACACATACTAACTAACTAGACAGAAAAGCAAAAAAGTCCAAATTGAATCACCAACCAAGCCGAGCATGATCTATAAGGTTAAGCCTGGCTTTTAGATTTGAGGTATGCATGGGCATGCATGACATAACCAATATAAAGGGAAGCTAACTATTTCACTATATACACATTTTAGGGAAAGAACGAAAAGGTCCATAATACAAGCAAATCTCTAAAGTACCTTCACTGTAATTTTTTCATTTCATGTGGCTTTCGTATCTTCTCCATAACATTTATGGAAAAAAATGGCAGGATTTTAAATTATAAGGCTTAGAAGCCCAAAAGCGCAAATGATAAAGTGGAGACAAATTCACCTCTACATTATCTCCGTACAGATTAAGCCTGTGGTTTTCATTGTTGAAGACTTGTGCAGGATAATTATTGCGGGAATTACAGGCCATATCATCTGCAAGCATCAGTATTATCCTCTCATCGGGTATACCCAGCCGCTTCACTGTCCTGCAAAATCAACGATAAGGAAGGAAATCATAAAGGAAGCCACAAGGAGTCTGTTCTGCAAATAAAAGAGCTAACCTGTATAAGGACAAAGTATTGGCCATGTGCCGATAATTGAACCTGAACCAAAAAAGTTAACGGGTCAATATGAGTAGCAGCCTTGCTCTAGACTGAGGAATGAAGTTGCTGTTCATAGATATACTGTCCAAGACTACCTCAATCTGTGATATGTCGTGCAATGTAATGAGATTGAGGATTAATAGAGAAGATAAAACGGAAAATGCTACTCTGATAAACTCGAACAACTATGTCAGCACATAAAATCCAAATTACGACCGATCATAGATCATAAACCCATGGGACGAACATATCTAATAAGTTATTTGGCTTCACGACCAGTTTTCCGCTAAAGCAACACAGTAAAGATTTAGACATAAAATTTGAGGTGCCATCCTCATTGTTGTAGTCTCATCAAGCGCTTAAGAACATTACATCAAGTTGTCCAGACCGCCAAAAACGTAAATCAAGAATACATTCGCACGTGGATCATCGAAGCAGAGAGAGAGAGAGAGCCAATTCAGGGAAGATCAATTAGCTTAACCCCACACAAAACACCAGCATTCCCATAATAGAGACACACAATTCACGAGAAAACAAAAAAGCAGATTGACGCAACCATCATCCTCATCATGCTGTCGAGCTAATCCAGGGAGCTCAATTCGCTTAACTCCACGCTCCGTTACCGACCGTTTCGGTAATCACACGCAGTACATCACCTTTGCCGGATTCAGATAAGAGGTAGTCTCGAACATTGCAAATTGAGGAAGATGAAGAGCGCCGTACCAGAAGCGGGAGGTGCAGACCAACACCGCCCAGTTGTTGGTGTGCATGGAGGTCTCGGCGGCGGAGGACGGCGGAGGAGCAGCGCCGGCGAAACCGTTCCGACAACACGCGAGCGAGAACAAGATCCACCACGCGGTCGCCATTCGCGAGAGGAAGGAGAAGCGAAATAGAGAGCGCATCTTCGATCGCAGTCGGGGTCTCTCCCTGCTTCTTCTTCTTCTTCTTCTTCTTCCTTTGATGGATTTCCTCTTTTGCTCACAATCGCTGCTCTGGCCCGGATGAGCAAAATGGGGCGGACCCGAATCGGTTTATTCGGGTCGGGCATGCTTGAAGTCCGGACCCGAACCGGCTTGACTTGTTTTGTCGCTTTGTGTTGCGCATAGTCATTCGATGCAATTTGCAACCACACATAAATTGTCATGCAAGAAATTAGAGGAGAATTTATCATTTAGTCGTTCTTTGTTTCACAAAAAACTCAAGATAAATGATTGCTTATATCACTTCAAAAAATAAATGAATGAAATTTCATTGCCCAAAAATAGTTAATCTATAAGTTGCTATAAGTTGCAATTGCCCATTTCTAGTTTCTTCGCTCATGTTTCCCTTTTATTTAATGATATCCAAGAGACCGGCCTCCAAGTCCTTTGTACGTGATGTGAGGATCCACACCCTTTCGTTTTCCATTCTTTCGAGATGTTGTGTTCTTTCAGAGAATCAATACAGCATAGTCTCTATGGTGCGCAGGATTGATCGGGGCGAAAGATGGTATGGGAAGTTTCAGTGATCCAATGTGAGAATGCGTGTAATGGGGATGGAGTCAGATTGTGGAGACAGTGCTTCTCCGCTTTAGTATGTATGATCCTGGACCCATCGAACCAGTACAGAAGCATCTCCTTTTCCAGTAAGTGCTCCTGTTCAATCCATCAAGCAAACAAGCCAAACAGATCATGGAATTGGACAGCGAAGCTGAGGAGCTACGGCATCGGTCGCGATCGGGGACATTCTTTTCTGCTGCTGCTTGGTCGGGGTCAGGCGGTTCCGATTTCTACTTTTCGGAACTAGTCTTAATAGCAGGGTCAAAATTTATGTTTAGGATTTGGCCCTAACTCGAAATTATGTGTCAAGTTGAGTTAAAAGTATCGAGCTCGAGCAAGAATGTTAATACTGGATCGAGCATGAAACGAGTTTTTTTTATGCAAATTGAGTCACATTCGAGGACAAATCCAGTTATTATTCCCAGCTGCATTTCTATGATTCTGCTAAATGTTTTAAGTCAAGAAAGAAGCCAGTCCATGTAATATTCTTCTCTGCATACCAGCCATTTGCTTCATGAGCTGACTCTGCTCACTTGCTCAGTGCTCGCATGGAGTGGCATTCCCAAAGTACTAGTCGAGACAGACAACCTTGTATAATCGTTGAGAGAGAACATCAACTTCTCTCATCGTTATGAAACAACTACGAGCCATTAAAAACTCAGGCAAAACAATAGTCCAAGATAAGGAGGAATCATCAGACAGAGCTTTCTAGGCTGCGATTGTCCATCAATATCGGCAGTTTAAGAACTGCCTCAGAGCCCAGTGCACATTGCATCATCTGAATCCTCCCAAAAAAGACCCAGATATATCATGCAGCAAAATCGTCCAAGAAAACATTTTCCCACCTTCGAAAAAGAGATTTCTGAAAAAGTTGGAACAGCAAAGGGATCCTCAGCCAAAAATGCTTGGAGTTGTCATCAAGTCACAAGACAATCAGGTCTCAAAGATTTCATGCCATCATTGGAAACCCCCCGCCACTGATCAAGAACAAGTAAAGAGAGACCCACAAAGAGACGACGAAGGGAAACAGAGCTGAGAGATTTTGCAGGGTGTTTATTCACTGCGCCCGGTAGGAGAGAGCTGAGGCGAAGCGACTCAACTTCCCTGCACAACACTCTGCGCCTCCTCTCGACGTCAACGACGGAGGACGGCCCTCCAGATCACTAGCGACGACACGCCCGACCGGAGGGATCCCCGCAAGAGGCATCATGACTTGCACGACAAATCTGAAACTGAACAAAGAAGAAGAAGAGACAGAAAAACTCCAGAACGTACAAGCGAACGACGGTCATCCGCCCCGCAGCGCAGTACGCTCACCCATATCTGCGATATTTATATAGAGAAGCGCAGGGATGGGGAAGAATTAGGGTTTCCTCCTTTCCGGGTTCAGCTCCGATCTGGCCGACTTGATTCGGTCCATAGACAGAGCCCGGCCCAATCAAAATATCCCTCTCGAGAGCTTCAATCAAATTACAATCTTCAATCGGATTTATGATATAGAACTAGACTTATTGGCCTAGTGCAAGAAATGAAATATTTTTAATTCAAGTCAACAAAAGATAAAATCAAATAATTTAGTTTAATCTAATTGTCAGAGAAAATATGCAGTGGTTACTAGTCACTACGTCATCGACTTATGTGATGTCCGTACTCCATCCAAAGGCCGACTTGTGTTGTCTGACATGATTTGGCTGGAAAATAGAAAATTAAAAAAGCTTTCTTTTCTCTCTCTTCGAGAGTAGAAAAGGATTGAGCAATAATAAATGCTAAAAATTAAAATCCCGCTTCAAAGTCTCTCTCTCCTCTTTTTCAAATTTTAATTTTACTTGCTCTCCTATGGAAGAACACTGAAGCGACGCTCTCTCTCTCTCTCCTCGTATCTCCATTTAAAGTACGCCTTATATATAGAATCCCCCATTGCCTCCGCCTCTCCAAGAGCCCCGCCGGTTGCAGTTGCTATTATTCAAGCCATCTCCGCCTCCATCTCCGCTTCTGCCTCCACCGTCGCCTCTGGAGTCCTATCGATGACTACAATTCATCACTTGACTCCTCTCTCTCTCTCTCTCTCTCTCTCTCTCTCTCTCTCTCTCTCTCTCTCTCTCCTGCATAGACGATCATGCCAATGAATTTCAACTACTCGTCAATCATTAGGTAAGCTTTTTTTATTTTCATTTCGGGTCAACCATGAGGTAAGCTTCATCTCTCTCGCTCTATCTCGTCTTTCCTTGGCATTTCCTTCTTCGTACCTCTGTTTAAAGTACGCCTTATATATAGATTCTTCAACAGTAGCTAATGCCAAAGTGCGAAAGAAATTAAGTTAAACAGAATAATTGAAACGATAATGAGGAATAAACTATTCTCTCAATCTATTAACAATCAAAATATCAAAAGTCTGCTTAAATAAAATCCTAAAACAAGCTTATATATCCTCAAACCTAACCCTACTAGGATTAATAAACATCAAAACGCAAAATTACGAAACTGCCATTTACTAAATTAACCCACAAAAAATACTAAAATAATAGAAAAACCCATCTAAACAATCTCGAATAGCGAAAATCCATCGTTACGTACAGCCACGGCTGTGACATTTCACTTTAACCAACCAAATTTGAGCTTAATTTGAGATCGTTGATTTCGAACCCGTCGATTCGTCTAGTCGCGTAATGGGTCCGCCGGTCCCCTAAGTGCATCATCCTCCTTTGCTAGAGAAAGATTTGTCCTCAAATCTGCTTCGTCTTTATTGTCGTCAATCTCTTTAGGATCTTCTTCCTCTTCAGCGTAGTAAGGTGACAAATCTGCTACTTTAAAAGTTCCAGATACATTATACTTACCTGGCAAGTCAATCTTGTAAGCATTGTCATTAATTCGCTCCAAAACTCTGAAGGGTCCATCAGCTCTAGGTTGAAGCTTGCTAAACCTACCCGCTGGAAATCGTTCTTTCCTAAGGTGAATCCAAACTAGATCACCTTCATTGAAGACGACTCTTTTTCTGCGTTTATCCATGCATTGTTTATATTTCATGTGTTTGCCTGTTGATTTGATTATGGACCTGAGAATGCAGCTCTTTAATATGTTTTGCATGTTCATCAGCTTCCGAACTAAATTGCTTGAGAACTAGTATTAGTGTGAGATCCAGTGGAGTCATTGGATTACGTCCATAAACCACCTCAAAAGGAGTCTTGTCTATAGTTCGGTTCTCAGATCTGTTATATGCAAATTCTGCCTGAGGCAATGCTAAGTCCTACTATCACGGATTATCTCCAATTAAACTTCGTAGCAAATTCCCTAAGCTTTAATTGACAACTTATGTTTGACCATTAGTTTGAGAATGATGAGAGGAACTAAACTTCAAACTTGTGTCCATGTATCTCCAAAGAGTGCGTCAGAAGTGACTCATAAAATTCACATCGCAATATAAGGTTATGGACTTAGGAATTCCATGCAACTTAAAAATCTCCTGCAGAAACAATCGAGCAACCTATGAAGCATCATAGGACTTGCTACGGGACAAAGTGGGCCATCTTCGAGAACCTATCAAAACCACCATTATTGAATCATTACTCCGCTACGTTCTTGGCAAACCCACAATAAAGTCAAGGCTGACATCCTCCCACAGTGCAACCGGAATAGGTAGAGGCATATACAATCTAGCATTAGTACTCTTGGTCTTTGCCACATGACATACCTTGCACCTCTCTTAAAACGCGTCGCGTCGCGTCACGTCACGCTCCATCCGAGACCAATAAAAATGTTCACTCAACAAGACCTTCGTGTTATCCACGCCAAAGTACCCAGTTAAACTGGCTGCATGTCCCTCAATAATAATAGATTCCCTCAAAGAATATTGAGGAACGCACAATTTGTTACCTTTAAATAGGTAACCCTCCAAGATCTGAAATTGTTGAAAATGCTCTGTTTTGCTTTTCCTCTAGATATCCCCAAAATGAGGATTATCAACATCTAAATCTTTAAAAGTATCAAAGCCTATGACTTTTACCTACATTGTAGACAACAAAGAGTGTTTTCTGCTCAATGCATTTACCACACTATTCAGCACTCCCGCTTTATGCTTAATGGAAAAGCTGAAAACTTGAAGGAACTCCACTTACTTCGCATGCCTTGCGTTTAGTTTGTGCTACGCATTGATGTATTTCAATGCTTCATGATCAAAAAATAAGATAAACTCTTTCGAAATAAGATAGTGCATCCAATACTCCAAACTCCTCACAATAGCATAAAATTTTTTATCATAAGTTGAATACTTCTTTTTCGCCTCATTCAACTTCTCACTAAAGAATGCTACAGGTTTACATTTTTGACTCAGGACATCTCAAATACCAACACCTGAAGCATCATAATGCACCTAAAAAATCTCATTAAAGTCAGGAAGCACAAGAACATGTGCTTCAATCACCTTCTTCTTTAATAATTGAAAGGTAGCTTCTGCCTCCTTAGTCCACACAAATTTACTTCCTTTTAAACAATCCGTTAGAGGTGCAACAATAGTACTGAAATCCCAAACAAATCTTCGATAAAAAGACGCAAGCCTATGAAAGCTACGTATCTCGTGAATATTTTTCAGAATCTCCTAATTTGTAATGGCCTCAACCTTAGCTGAGTCCATCTGAATGCCCTCCTTGATTACTATATATCCCAAAAATGTCACACGATCAGTTAGGAAGTGACACTTCTTGGTATTAGCATATAATTTCTGCTCCCTCATTGTCTTGAACACCCTTCTCAAATGCTGCAAGTGTTGATCAGTCGATGCACTATAAACCAAAACATCATCGAAATATACAATGACAAACTGGCTAAAAAAAGGACGAAACACTTGTTTAATCAGTCTCATAAAGGTGTTCGGCACATTAGATAACCCAAAAGGCATCACCATCCACTCATACAGACCATCTCAAGTTTTAAAGACAGTCTTCCACTTATCTCTAGGACGCACCCTAATCTGATGATATCAACACCTCAAGTTTATCTTCGAAAAGATAGTCACTCCATACAGTTAATCAATTAAATCATTAAATCTCAGGATAGAAAAGCGATACTTGATCGTGATCTTGTTGACAGCTCTACTATCTACGCACATTCTCCATGACCTGTCTTTCTTAGGAACCATCAAAGCTGGCACTACACAAGAGCTCATGCTCTCTCAAATTGCATCATTTTCTAATAGTTCCTGCACTTGCCTCTGCATCTCTTCATGCTCCTTAGGATTCATTATGTAAGTTGCCTTATTAGGAATAATAGCTCCTTGAACGAGATCTATACAATGCTGAATGTCTCTCATGGGTAACAATTCAGGTGGCAATTCCTCAGGTACGACATCAGTAAACTCCTCAAGTATAAGCAAAACTTGAGTTAAAATTTCTAGACTATTAAGATTCTGTTCCATGACTACAACAGCAAAAAGCTCTGGGGCATTCACTACCTCCTCCTGGAACTCTAATTTGGACAGCACATTAGTTTTCCCTTCTTTTCTCAAATCTGAGGGACCCATAATAATGGTCCGACCATCCTTCTTGAAGGTGTATGTATTTTTTAATCCGTCATGTTATGTTTACCTGTCAAACTACCAATGTCTTCCTAACAGAATATGACAAATATCCATTGGAACTACGTCACCCTATACTTCATCAGTATATTTCTTCTCGATCGAGAACTGCACTAAACACCTCTTGCTCTCTTTTACCTCATTCCCCTTCCTAAGCCATAAAAGTTTATATGGTTAAGGATGTTCAATAGTTCTCAACCCCAACTTTTCTACCATAGTGATAGATATTACATTCTCGCAACTTCCCCCGTCAATTATCATACTACACATATTTCCCCCACTAGTGCACTTAGTATAAAAGATATTATGCCTAAGCCACTATTCATCATTTACCTCAGCAATATTTAAAACCCAATGCATAACTAAAAACTCACCAGAATTGGCATAGACAATGTCCTCCTGATCTGGATCTGCATCTTCTTGCTCTCCATCATATTCATCATAAGTTGGGTTTTCATCAAAAGTTGGATTAACTGCAAGTGTCACAAACTGTCGTTCAGATAATCAGCAGCAAAATGCCCGAGTCATTGACACTTGAAACATCGCTTGTCTGTAGCTCCTCCCTTGCTAGATCCAGCACTACCCTGCTCTCTTTTTGTTACAGATTTTGAACCAACCCCCTTAACTGCCGCTGGGGCTGAAGAACTCCTTACTTTCTCTCAGGACTCTTTATCTGACCACTTGGAATTGTTGCCTGACCACTTAGAACCGCTGCTAGATCACTTGGACTTACTGCACTTACTTTTAAACTGCCCCTCCACCTCTAGGGCTAGTCTTCACACATCATCATATGTCTAATACTGCTATAATTGGACAACATCAGAGATCTAATATCGCAGCCTACCAGATATCGAGCAATCGTCTGCTCGTCTTCCTCTCCCACATCACAATGCATCCGCAAGAGATCAAATTCCTCCGTAAATTCCTCGACTGTGTTTATCACATTGCTTGACGTTATGATACTTGATAAACCCCTCTTGCCTATAATGGGTAGGCAAAAAAATTTTTTGCAACAACTTTTTTGATCTTCTCCTAGCAATCCACTTTCAGCTTCCCCTTATTAGCGCATTGCTTTTCACGTGTTCCCACCAAATCGAAGCATGTTTTGGCAGCTTAATAACCACTAACGTCACTTTTTGCCCCTCAGTTAGGTCTTTAAGATCAAAAATCCATTCTACTATATGTAACCAACCAATAAACTTATCAGGATGAGCCTTACCATTAAACTCGGGAATCTCGATCTTCATCCCGAAATTTTGAGAAGAGCGCTCTAGGTCGTACTCCTCAATTTCGCCCCTGGTTCAGAACCTCAAAAGGGTTTACGTCCTCCTCTTCATTGTCAAATGGATCCTCAGATTTTGCTTCTTCTTTGGATTGAGCGTCAAGCCCTGCCTCCGCAAGATGTCGCTCTAAATCCTAGATTCGCCTTCTCTATTCTTGAATTTCTATATTTCGCAGGTCTCTCAGACGTGGCTGTTCATTTGCATCAGGAACGACTCCACGCCCCCGGTCTCTATGAGCATGCTGTCTTCAACCACCTCGATTCTATTTAGCCATTGATTCAGGTAACCTATGCTCTGATACTAATTGATGTCGAAGCGTAAAAGAAATTAGGCTAAATAAAAGAATTGAAACAATAACGAGGAATAAATTGTTCTCTCAATCTATTAACAATCAAAATATTCAACGTCTGCTCAAACGAAACCCTAAAACAAGCTTATATATCCCCAAACCTAACCCTACTAGGATTAATAAACAACAAAATGCAAAATTACGAAATTGCCCTTTACTAAATTAACCCATAAAAAATACTAAAATAATAGAAAAACCCATCTAAACGACCCCAAATCGTGAAAATCCATTGTTAATCACAGTCAATGGCTGTGAGTATTGGTCAGCACGCCGTTTTGCTTCAACTAACCAAATTTGAGCTCAATCTGGGATCGTTGACTTCCAGCCCGTCGGTTCGTCTAATCGCGTAACGGGTCCGCCGGTACCCTAAGTGCATCAGTAGCTCTAGCTTGAAACGCGTTACGACTCGGCTTCCGAATGCTTTGCGGCCTGTTGCATCAGACTCGAGTCTTAGTTATCAATGCCCCATCTAATATCTCATTTTGCTGGTGGTTCTTCCTTGTTTATGGGTTTCTCAAGGTCTTACAACACCCAATAGCTTAAAATTTTGGATCGACATAACCTGTTTTATATGGGATTCATGTCATCTTAATTTGTTCTTTTATATTCCTCCACGTCGTGGTTTGTGACTCTTGTTAAGGTTGCTCTCCTATGATGGTTCAAACTTTTATAGCTGTTTTATTTCTGTTACTTTTTCATTCCATCTTCATTCAAGGAGATAGTTTATGAACTCTCAAATTAACTCTTCCGTTGCCTCTACTAATATTTGATAGGAGAGGTGGGAAAAGGAAAGAAAACATTTCATTTTGATGTGTTGCATATGGGAGGAAGTCTATATGGATAATATCGAGAGCTTTCTTCTCGACCAAGCAATTCTAGTGTCGTAAATTCACACATGAAGAAAAGGATTAGCGGAGAATCCAGGGTGATTGACCTCTCCATACCAGCAGTTAGATGCAGAAAAGAGGTCATGATGCATGTTATTATGGTCTGTTTTCCTTGTGTTGTAAGGATTAAAGAAGACGACAGATTAATCCAAGCAGAGGGCATAGAGTCTCTTTTGGAAGCTGAACTTCGCAAAGATTGTAGAGAGAGGGGCATGCTTGGACTTCTCTCGTTGGAAGAAATGCGTCAACAGGGTCTCTTCTTAGTGTAATTAGTGGATTGGATGCTTGCAATAAATGGATTCATGTCATTGTGCAATTCAAATGCGTAGTGATCTGGCGGGAAAAGACAAATTTTTATTGTAAAATGTATTGAGTTATCTCCCTTGCTGAATTGAATAGAAGAAGACTCACTCTGCCTTTTATCCTTGTGTCATCCTCTTGACAAGGACGTCGAGTTTATTAATTATATAAAAATCAATCCAGAAATCTTAAAGTGTGACTATCGACTTGTTCTGCAGCTTAATGATTGGTTGGATTTGTCTCTCAATCACTCATTGCCATCTTCTCTTTTGATCTTTTCCAGGTAAGTTATGTCTCATCGGTTTGTGTCTCATTTGTTGTCCTTCTGGTGGAGTAGCATTTTATTCCAAACCACCAACCCTAGCCTGTTTGTTTTGTGTCATGGACTCTGAGATTATGGAAACCGCTCTTGTGGGGCTAACGCTATATATGTTTCATGACTCTCTTGAGATATTGAAATATGAGATGCTCATACTAATGTTCATTACCTCTTGGATGCAGAGCCTTCAGTGTTTCCAGAATGTTAACTCTTGAAGAAGCTGTTAGAGCTAGCGTACCATCACTTCCAGACGAAATGATCGGAAACATCGGTGCAAAAGCTTTGTCAGCTGAAGATCCGGCTGAAGATGCCGTTTCTTGTTTCCACTGAAGTGTTTGCTTTGCCTTTGAATAATGTGACCTCTCTGGTTTATGTCTATTGTGGATGGTCCAACAGTCACTAAATCCTTGAAAATAAATAAAACTTGTCGGCGTAATTTGGGCAGATGGGAAACTTCTGCTGCAAGACATTTTAAGAAACGGAAGTCGGTCGGAAGATGCAAGACATTGAACTTTTCTGGATAGTCTCATTAGTGATTCTAGTTTCCATGTAAAGTCAAAGCTGGTCTTTCAATACAACGAAGACCTATCAATATGCATCTCAACTCTTTACATACAATGGACTATACATGGAGCCAAATACGGTCCGTCCCAGAAGTTGTCTTGGATACACATGAGCCGTATGCATTCACGATGAAGAACAAAAACCAAATTTCACCTGGACTTGTCTGACTTGGTTTGGATCAATATTTGGTCTTTCAGACCATCAAACTTCATACCTTGTAGTATGTATTTCCACTAGGTCATCAGATTCTGTCTATGAGCAGTTCGTGACGGTTATATGAACAACTCTTCTTGTTTGCGCACCTGAAACCATACGAGCCACCTATCTATCTCAAAGGCTAATCTACCTTCATATTTCATTGGCTTTTTATTTGGCGTTTTCACAGTGCTGCCACACGTTTGTGATTATTACCTGTTCAACAAATTACGGTAAGCACATCTTTATGATTGGTGTATATAATTTGCATGATCATATAATTATCATTACTAAAGCAATCATGTTTATTTATATATGAATTGGAGTGAATTCCATTTGCGAATGATACCTAATTAATCATGAATGAAGCACTTCTACTTATACATCTCTTATACATCTCAACTATGTTCTTCGTGAAATCTCTGATGTTGTTCTCAGAGCTCCCAAGTTCTTTCATAGCGATTCTCGCCCTCTCTCTCCACTTTAATGAATTTTCTTTGATCTCTTTCCCTTTGTCTCCACCCATGACCTCGTTTATGCAACTTTCGATTTCTTCGCCGGTCACAATCCCTTTCTCGTTTTCCTTGACCCTAAGACCGACCTTCCACACCTCCGCGATGAACGCCGCATTTGTCGGCTGGTCCGTCCACTGAGGCATCACCACCATCGGGACACCCAAGCTCACCCCTTCCATGGTCGAGTTCCACCCGCAGTGAGTCATGAAGCAACCCACCGACCTGTGGCTCAGCACTTGGAGTTGATTGCACCACTTCACCACCAAACCCTTATCATCTAGTAACTCCATATCTTGCATGAAATTGCAAGGGAGCTTCTTCTCTTCAGACTCTCTCACCACCCACAGGAAGTTGCTCTTCATTCTCTTGAGTCCGATTGCTATTTCCTCCATTTGCTCTTCTCCAAGGGAAGCCAAGCTTGCAAATGATATGTAAACGACTAAGTCGGCGTCCTTCGAGTCGAGCCACTTGATGCATGTCTCGGCATCGTTGGGTTTGAGGAGGCTGAGTCCGTAATCTTTGTCGTCTCCGATTCTCTTGTCCAAGTACATAGATGGGATCGTTGGTCCTACAGTGAGCGCTGGCCATTGACTCCCCATCCACTTTACCACCTACACATTTCAGGAAACAAATATGCAATGCAATAAATCAATCGCCTGCACATGCAAGAATCAATTTAATTTCCATCGTTCTATCTACCATTCTTAGAAGAATTTATCACTCCTATCACAATCATAGTTTCAACCCTCTAACAAGTGTCTATAACTCTACTTTGTAAAAGGGAAAATGAGACCAATAATCCTTACAATTTGGCCTTATGTTCAATATTGTCTTTTTGTTTAACCAAACACGGGACCACCAGTCCTTAAATGATTGTCAAATGTGCAATCTATTTTCTAAAAATTCAATGTGTTTAATCCTGCCTCTCAACTTTCCACAACAAATTCAAGTCGGTCCTTCGGTAGTATCCACAAATTTTTATAATTACACTATTATCCATAGTTTAGAATATCTTCTCATTTCCATCAATCTCCTAAATAAAAAAATGCTAACCTTTTATTATCTTTTTTGCCTTTTTGGTCATTATGAATACTAGAATAGTTCAATTTAAGTATATTTTAACTTATGATTTCTATAATAGTAAAAGTATAACCTCAATAGAGTTGTATCATGTCGATAATCCTACTTTATTAAGTTTTAATTGTTTTCATAAAAATAATTAAAAACGATACTAATTTATCAATAGATTTTGTACCTATATAATTTAAATGTTATTCCTAATTTTTTATATAGATAAATTATCAAGCTTTTGCATTTCGTGTTTCCTTTTAGTTAAATCTGTGTCTTTTCCATTTTCTTGTCCAACCACTTCACCACCTACACATTTATCGAACATGTATATGATGCAATAAATCCATCGCGCAAGTGGAAGAATCAGTTTATTCCATCATTCTATCTACCACTCTTTGAGGAATTTAGCACTCCTGTCTCAATCCTCATTCAACCCTATAACAAGTGTCTATCACCCTACTTTGTAAAATTCCTTTTGTTTCTCTTGGAAAAGTTATTATTTAGGCTCAGTGAAAGTTTAACCATGTATCAAGAAATAATAGGATCTACAACTAGTCGAGCTCTCGTACAGTTTTTGGACTGTAATTGGTTTTATCCATCACATCATTTATAGTATCATCATCTACCTATTGTTCTTTCATATAAGGGGATTTCAATTGGGGTGAAAATTGAAGTAGCTAGCACGGATCACCTAGAGGGGGGGTGAATAGGTGATTTTAACCAGATTATGCGGAAATGAAAGAAAATAGTTGAGTCTGAATATTGTTCAGATTCAAAGCAGTTTATAAAGACAGTGCTCCTGATGTGCAGTGTGTAAAGTAATAGAGTAGGGATAGAAAAACTGCACACAAGTTTATAGTGGTTCGGCTTATGTCAAGCCTACGTCCACTCTTCCACGCTACAGCCTACTGGCTGGATTTCACTAATCAAATCAATGAGAAGTTACAGCAAGTTGTGCCGCTAAGACTCGAGCACTTCTTCCCGAAGCTGGTGTTACTTATACCAAGCTGATAGATCACACTATCTCACACCTAAGCACACACTTATAACACTGTCTACACCTCTCAAGAGATTACACTTTTAGGCTCACAAAAGACAAGAAATTGAATCGGAGTATGCTCAAACTTTGGACTTGTTGATTCTTGATTTCATTCTATTCCTTCTGCTCCTCGCTGATCTCCTTTTATACTCCCCCACTTCCAAACTAGCCATTGGACAGTCTTCAGAGGATCATCTTTCAATATTCACCTTTGGACAGATTTGTATAAAATAGATTGAGTAGCCGTTGGTTGATAAAATCTGAATCCCGCTGATTCTGGTCGCCCATATAATCAGAATCTTGGTTTCCATAAGTAGAGCTTTGTCCGTTGTAAATGCATGCTTGTCGTAATCTTTGATTGTCAATCAATTTGAATTAGATTGATATCAAAACTTTCCTTTTGCGAAATCCATACCAGATCACTAGCTGTTATGTTAGGTTCTGTATTCTGTGTCTGAAGAAAATTTGCGTCTGCGTCTGCATCTGAGAAACCTCTGCATCTGAAGAATTTCTGCGTTTGCAAAATTTCTGCATCTGAAAAATTTCTGCGTCTGCAAAATTTGAGTCTGAAGTTCTTTCACAATAAAAACTTCATGAACATTTTTGTCAACTTCAAAATCAATATGAGTTTTTCCTCAACAATCTCCCCATTTTTGATAGTGACAAAACTTTCCTGCTGATTGAATTAGCTTGAAATTAATTTGAAGGCATAATAAGCGCATTGAGTCACAAATTGAAATTGAAAAGAGCAAACTCCTTTGGTATCTGTGTCTATATCTTCCTTTGTATGTAACCTGCATATGATCCGACATATTAGTATATCAAATCTGCATTAAAAAGTATCTGCATATAATTTCTCCCCCTTTTTGTCATCAGCAAAAATAGATCAATGATATTAAGCAATCAAGCAGTTTAAAATGAAATGGGAATTATAGACCATGAGAAAAGATAGTTTGAGAGAAAAACAAGCTATTTTTTTGGAGTGCGAACGAGTTGAAAATTTTCAAGAATCGAAACAGCTTCTTCAATCTTGGAATTGCATCCTCCCATTGCTTTGTCCAAGTTGGTGGAGCATAGATCAATAGCCTTTGTAAGTTCTGCTTTATCTTGAGCTGCCTGAATATTCTGAATCTGATGGTTTTCCTCAACAATGCGATGAAGATTTTTCAGATCTTGTTCAAGAGTAGATTGCTTGGCCTTGATTTTGAGCAATAGGGAAAGAATAGTTGCAGTATCTGAAGGCTGTTCCTGAACATTTTCTGGTACTGATTGATCATCTGCTGATGCTGGTGGATGCTCCCCCTGAATAGGTGCCTGGTCTGTAGAAGGTATAGGATCTTCATGAACTGTTTCTGCAGTGCGTCCTGTTTCAAAGTGTTCTGTTTCTTCATCATTGCTTTCATCATGCAGAAGAAACTTTCTCTTCTTGCTATAAACTTTGAGTGGAGGAGGAGAGACAGGCCTCTTGCTGGCTGTACCAGACTTTTTCTTTGGCTCCTTTGCTTTTGTCTTTCTAATAGATATTCCCTCTAACTGGTGTGCCTCTTGTTCTTGTACTCTTCCCTTGATATCTTCAAAATTTTTCATTTTGGAGACCATTTTTTCTCCAATATACATGCAGGGGATAGGGTTCTTTTGCAAATCATCAGGAATAGATATTTTAAGGAACATGAAAATGCGAAAGATTAGAGCCCCATAGGGTAACTGTCCCTTGTCCTTCTGCAATGTTCGGTATATATGAAAAATGATGACATGAGGGAGAGAAAAGGATTGACCTTTTAAGATAGCCCAGATGAGCTTGATTTCAGATCTGGAAAGGTCAGTTTTAGAGGCTGCCTTCGGCTTTAAACAGTTGATAATGATCTTATGCAAGATCACCGACCGTTTTGATAAGTCAGAATAGGAAATATATCCCTTAGGAACAAAGTTGGGATTCTCGGAAGCAATCCTTGAAGCCTCTTCAACATCCACTGCCAAAGGAATGAACTTGGAATGTCTTGCTCCAATTATTTTTGCCAAGTCAATCGCTCGTAAGTCAAACTTCTGATCACCAACAGTAAACTGAATCCAATTTGGTGACAGAATGGAGAGATTGGAATAGAAGTATGCGGTTAATTCGGCAAAAACAGTACCAGACTGAAGACAGAATTCATAAATTCCTAATTCTTGAAACAGATGTTCTACTGAGATACCTGCCTTCTCTAGATATCCAAAATCCACTATCCTGTGGTTAATGACTCCCCGAGCAAGCAACAATTTATAGAACATGTTGTGCTCATTACTTCTGAATAATCCACCTGTGTCAGGTAAGCCAGATGCGATTCCCACCTTCATCTCAAAGGTATCAAAAAGTCGTGCATCATCATAAGGAACCACATATTTTGAGATACTGACCGGTTTAGGGCTTGTGGGAGTAGATTCTTTTTCAGAGGGAGTGGAAGTTTCTCCAACTTTCTCTTTGCCCTTTTTGGAAGATGATGCTTTTGGAGCAGAGCTTGTGGGAGTAGTTTCATTTTTAGAACAAAACAGAGTATAAGTCTGGACAAGATGTTCTTCTGAGAAGAGATTGTTATCTCGCAAACACGCACGGAGAACTGTTGCAGAAGCATTACACCATTTCAACTTCTGATATGTTTCCCATACAAACTTAATACTCCGGAAACGAAAGTCAGTTTTACCGGTAGGTTTATGAGAAGATGAATTTCTCGGTGGTGTCGCTTCGGAGGGAACTTCGGGATGATCTGAATCTGTATCGGAAATATCCAGATGCTCCGCTGGTGCAGTAGATTTTGATTCTTGGTTGAGAATGCATGAAGATCTTCTCTTGAAAGGCATTTTGAGCACCCTTTTGGCAGAAAGATTTGATCTTTAGAAAAGAGAGAGAGGAGGAGCGGCTCTGAGTATCGGAAGGGTTTGAAGAGTGAAATATGAACTGATAGGGTTTGATAAAATACGACTAGGTTTATAAAGAGGAAAGGGTTTTATAGTATCGCAAGGGTTTTGAAGAGAAAGAAAATTTTAGAAAGAATAAAAAGTAATCTCAAGAATATATTTTATAAGCATAAAGAGACATGATAAAATCAGAAAAATATATTAGGCACAAAAAAATTAGAATACGTACCTGATTTGTTTCCAAAAATAATAATATCTTACTAGAAATATTCCCGCCAAAGTTTGAAGTATAGACGTATCTTTCTTTAGAGTCTGAAGAGGACATTCAGACTAAGAGTTGAGTCTGAGAAAATTCCTGTTTAATAGATGATACACTAAAGGGGATAAACAATGCACAGTTTATGTCTAATGAATTCAAACGAAGATTTGTCAAGAGGTTTTGTGAATATATCAGCCAATTGATTCTTAGAATCAATGAATTGAATATTCACATCACCATTTTGAACATGATCTCGAATAAAATGATGATTGATTTCAATGTACTTAGCTCGAGAATGGAGAATGTGGTTCTTTGTCAGATTGATTGCACTTGTGTTGTCACACTTGATTGTAACATTTGATTCTTCAATCCCAAAATCATGTAATTGTTGCTTCATCCATAGAATTTATGCGCAACAACTTCCCAAGGCTACATATTCTGCTTCTGCTGTGGAAAGTGCGACTGTATTTTGTTTCTTGGAGTACCATGATACCAGCATATTTCCAAGTAGTTGACATGTACCTGTTGTACTTTTCATGTCCACTTTACATCCAGCTAAGTCAGCATCAGAATATCCACTAAGAGTAAAGTCTGAATCTTTGGAATACCAAAGACCTAACTTTGGATAAGTTCCAATATACTTGATTATTCTCTTAACAGCAGATAAATGTGATTCCTTTGGATCTGATTGAAATCTTGCACACATGCAAACACTGAATAGTATGTCAGGTCTTGATGCAGTAAGATACAATAAAGAACCTATCATGCTTCTGTATATCTTCTGATCAACTTTCTTACCATTTTCATCTTTGTCCAATTTGGATGAATGAGACATGGGAATGTCTGTTTTCTTACAATTTTGCAATCCAAATTTCTTGACAATATCCTTGGCATATTTCTCCTGGCAAATGAATGTACCATTTTTGGTCTGTTTCACTTGTAGTCTAAGAAAGAATGTTAATTCTCCCATCATACTCATCTCAAACTCGTTCTGTATATCTTTAGAGAATTCCTTGCAAAGCAATTCGTTAGAGGATCCAAAGATTATATCATCAACATAAATTTGAAC
Organism: Syzygium aromaticum; assembly: GCA_024500025.1. NCBI lineage: Eukaryota > Viridiplantae > Streptophyta > Magnoliopsida > Myrtales > Myrtaceae > Syzygium > Syzygium aromaticum. Next base: position 336,137 of record CM044892.1, read on the forward strand.
AAGCAGAAAATCTTTACCTTTTCTCTTGATGAACAGGGTCGTATCAACCTTACCTTTGGTGAAACCATTTTGGAGAAGGAAGTTACTTAGTCGTTCATACCAAGCACGTGGTGCTTGCTTCAGACCATAAAGAGCCTTCTTGAGTTTGTAGACATAGTCAGTCTTCTTTAATTCTTCAAAACCAGGTGGTTGTTCAACATATACTTCCTCTTTGATGTATCCATTCAGGAAGGCACTCTTCACATCCATCTGAAACAATTTAAAGTTATGAAAACAAGCATAAGCTAATAGTAGCCGAATGGCTTCTAACCTGGCAACTGGTGCATATGTTTCATCATAATCTATGCATTCTTCTTGAGAATAGCCTTTGCTACTAGTCTAGCTTTATTTCTTGTAACTTTCCCTTTATCATTCAGCTTGTTTCTGAATACCCATTTTGTTCCAATGACTGGATGGTCTTTAGGTCTTGGCACAAGCTCCCATACTTGATTGATTCTGAACTGCTGAAGTTCTTCCTGCATAACTTCAATCCAGCTTTCATCTGATAATGCTTCATCAATTTCTTTTGGTTCTATTTCTGATATCAAGGCTAAGTTGCTGATGTTTTCTTTGTACTTAGATCGAGTCTTGATACCGTTTTCTATTTCTCCTATTATAAGGTCCTTTGGATGACTGGATTTATGTTTCCAGTTTCTGTCATATTTTTCCTTCTGGATAATATCAGACTCTGAAGGTTCTGGATATGTCTGGCTTGCATCTTCTTTTACTCCTTCTGTATATTTGACAGTGTCTGAAAATTGAGCTTCTGATAATCCTTAATTGTAGGAAGATGATTCAAATTCATCTTTGTGAGTCTGAATATTTTCTTCAAACTTGACATTCATTGTTTCTTCCACAGTTTGAAACTTTTTGTTGAAGACTCTGTATGCTTTACTCGTAGTAGAATATCAAAGTAAGAATCTTTTATCTGCTTTCTCATCAAACTTTTCAGTATGATCATTTGGATTTTTAAGAATGAAGCATTTACAACCAAACACTCGAAAATATGAAATGCTGGGCTTTTTACCTTTATAGAGTTCATAGGGGGTTTTCTCAAGAATAGGTCTAAGAGAAACTCTGTTCATGATATAACATACTGTAAAAACTGTATCTGCCTAGAAATATGAAGGAATCTTGTTCTCAATCAACATAGTTCTGGCCATTTCTTGTAAGGAACGATTTTTCCTTTCCACAACACCATTTTGTTCTGGTGTGTATGGAGTAGAAAAGTTGTGTTGAAAACCATTCTCCTCACAAAAATCTGAAAAGTTTTGATTTTCAAATTCTCCCCCATGATCAGTTTTAATGCAGGAAATGGTATAGCCCTTTTCATTTTGAACTCTTTTTGCAAATTTTGAGAAATATGAAAATGCTTCATTTTTATGAGTAAGAAAGAACACCCAAGTAAATCTTGTAAAGTCATCAACAATGACTAGACAATATTTCTTACCACCGAAACTTTGTGTTCTTGTAGGTCCAAACAGATCCATATGAAGAAGCTGCAAGGCACGATTAGTAGAAACATGGTGTATAGATTTAAAAGAGCTTCTCACTTGCTTTCCTAGAGTGCAGGCATTGCATAATTCTATTTTCTTGTATTTAATTCCGGCAACCCTCGCACCAGTTTCTTGTTTGAGATCTTTGAGATTTGTTTCATACTGATGTGTCCCAATCTCCTGTGCCATAGATCTTCATTTTCTTTGATTGAGATTAAGCAGTGAGTGGAATTTGGATTGACATCTAGAAGATAAATGTTGCCATGCCTTCTTCCTGTAAATGTTTGAGAAGAATCTTTGTTTGTTCCTGAGCATGTATCTTCTTGAAAGTTGATTCTGAAACCCGTATCACATAGTTGGCTTATGCTCAACAGGTTATAATTGAGTCCTTTTACCAAAGAAACATCATTGATTGTCAATCCTTCTATTTCAACCGTTCCTTTGCCAATAATTTTTCCTTTGGTATTTCCTCCAAAGGAAACTTTTCCACCATTCAGACTTTGTAGATCAATGAATATGTTTGGATCTCCTGTCATGTGTCTTGAGCATCCACTATCTAGGTACCACTTCCTTTTTCTCTTCGTGGTAACCTACAAGGATTATAGCATCTCAAGTTTTCTTTGGTACCCAAATTTGTTTGGGTCCTTGAGGATCAGTATAGGCTGTCTTAACAAATTCTCTTTGAACAGGTCTCCAGACCTTAGGACATTCATTCTCAAAATGTTATGGATCTCCATATTTTGAGCATTTGAGAACATTTCGGCCAACAGGTTTTACAAAGTTCCTTTTGAAATGATTTTTGTAAACTTGTCGAGGAGGTCTTTGTCTTAATTTCTCCTTGACCTTTGGAAAATCAATTAAGCTGTCACTTTCCTTTACAAATCCGAGTCCAGATTTGTTGTAATAAGGAATTTGGATGGAAATGATATGTTTCAAAGTTTCTGACCCTTTTGAAAACTTGGAAGTAATTTCTGAAATTTCATTTTTTAAAATAGCATTTTCTTTAGAAAGAAAATCTCGATTTTCCTTGATTTGTTGAAATTCCTTTTGAAGGAAATCGATTTTTTCTTTTTGAGAAACATCCTGTTGCCTCAGTGATGAATTTTCCTTTTTCAGAGAAGAGATTCTTTTAAAAGTAGCTTTAAATTCAAGGCATAAATCGTCAATGTAATTCGATACTTCAATAGGCATTTCAGAAAGCTTTACCTCGATTTCTACTTTGGGATCAGAATCTGAATCTGAGTCTGAATCTGATTTTGCCATAAGACAGATATCATCGTCACTGTCTTCACATTCTGTGTCACTCCAAGTTTCTGCCTTTAAAGCCTTCTTTGCTTTCTCAAATTTGGTCTTCTTTTTCAGAAGAGGACAATTAGGCTTGATATGTCCTCGTTTCCTACAGTGAAAGCATATGACATCGTTTGATTTTTCTGTATCATCGGTAGACTTCTTTTTCTCAAACAGCTTCTTTCCTTTGAGGTTTCTTCCTCTGATCTTCATCTTCTTATATTTCTTTATGAAGAGAGCTAGTTCTTCATCGTCAACGTCTTCATTTTCAGAATCTGCATCAGAATCAATGTTAGTTTTTAATGCAATTGACTTATTACCTCTGGATTGATTCTCCTCATTTCGATGTTCAATCTCATATGATTGCAGAGTTCCAATCAACTCATTTACTGATAGAGGCTTGATCCTTTGTGTCTCACGAAGAGATGTTTTGATATTATCCCACTTCATTGTGAGTCCTCTCAGTAATTTGTTGACTTTCATTGCATCTGGAACTGGTTGTCCTTGGTATGCAAGACCGTTTACTATGTCAGTAAACCTGTCATACATGTCGGCAATTGATTCTTCAGGCTTCATTTTGAAGGATTCATATTGACCAAGCAAAAGATTGATCTGAGTTTCCTTGGCTCGATCTGTTCCTTCATAAGTGATGTGAAGTGTATCCCAGATTTCCTTAGCTGATTCACAAGCATCAATTTTTTTATATTCAATAGGAGATAAAGCACAATATAAAGAATAGATTGCTTTGGAATCTAAAATCTCTCTTTTGGATATCTCAGTTTGAGATAAAGGAGGATCTTCTAATTTGCTTGCATTTGCATTTTCAGAAGATTTTGGCTTGACTCCTCTAATGATGACATCCCATTGCATGTGATCAATTGACTTAATGAATGCCTTCATCTTATTCTTCCAGATGCTGTATTCCTTGCCATCGAAATATGGTGGTCTATTGTTGCTTTGACCTTCAATGAGACCTGGAGCACCATAGCTAGCCATATAGGTTGTTAACTCAGAAGTAAAACACTTCTATAAACGAGTAACCTGCTCTGATACCAATTGAAGTAGCTAGCACGGATCACCTAGAGGGGGGGTGAATAGGTGATTTTAACCAGATTATGCGGAAATGAAAGAAAACAGTTGAGTCTGAATATTATTCAGATTCAAAGCAGTTTATAAAGACAGTGCTCTTGATGTGCAGTGTGTAAAGTAATAGAGTAGGGATAGAAAAACTGCACACAAGTTTATAGTGGTTCGGCTTATGTCAAGCCTAGGTCCACTCTCCCACGCTACAGCCTACTGGCTGGATTTCACTAATCAAATCAATGAGAAGTTACAGCAAGTTGTGCCGCTAAGACTCGAGCACTTCTTCCCGAAGCTGGTGTTGCTTATACCAAGCTGATAGATCACACTATCTCACACCTAAGCACACACTTATAACACTGTCTACACCTCTCAAGAGATTACACTTTTAGGCTCACAAAAGACAAGAAATTGAATCGGAGTATGCTCAAACTTTGGACTTGTTGATTCTTGATTTCATTCTATTCCTTCTGCTCTTCGCTGATCTCCTTTTATACTCCTCCACTTCCAAACTAGTCGTTGGACAGTCTTCAGAGGATCATCTTCCAATATTCACCTTTGGACAGATTTGTATAAAATATATTGAGTAGCCGTTGGTTGATAAAATCTAAATCCCGCTGATTCTGGTCGCCCATATAATCAGAATCTTGGTTTCCATAAGTAGAGTTTTGTCCGTTATAAATGCATGCTTGTCGTAATCTTTGATTGTCAATCAATTTGAATTAGATTGATATCAAAACTTTCCTTTTGTGAAATCCGTACCAGATCACTAGCTGTTATGTTAGGTTCTGTATTCTGTGTCTGAAGAAAATTTGCGTCTGCGTCTGCATCTGAGAAACCTCTGCATCTGAAGAATTTCTGCGTTTGCAAAATTTCTGCATCTGAAAAATTTTTGCGTCTGAAATATTTCTGCGTCTGCAAAATTTGAGTCTGAAGTTCTTTCACAATAAAAACTTCATGGACAGTTTTGTCAACTTCAAAATCAATAGGAGTTTTTCCTCAACAAAACTTGATAGAGTTGGCGAATACTTCGAGGACCCTTGTTTCTCACACCGGATACGCTTACGTGAGCTTAGAAAAACTGAAGTGCTATCCAACAATATGTGATCCCTGTGTGTGGAATGCGAGCGTTTGGGGGCAGTGCCCTCGACACGGGTGCCCCGCTGCCCGATCAGTGGGCGGGGGTTCGGGGGCAACGCCCCCCGACGGGGGTTCAGTTGCTCGGTCAGCAAACGGCTGCCCTGCTCGTCGGTGAGCGGGCGGGGGCTCAGGGGCAGCACTCCCGAAACCTCAACGGGTTTGGGCTTTTATTTAAGATGGCCCGTTTGATGTAAGATTAAGAGATTTCGTATAAGTTTAGATTTTGCGCCTGTTTGGGGCACATATATATTTTACTCGTTTTTCTGATTATTATAACGAGTTGAGCGGCTGTAAACCGAAAATATAGTGAAATCTCTTTGCAGGACGTAACCCTAATTTGAGGGTAAACCTAGATAAATTCGTGCTTCGTCTATTTTCTCTTTCTTCTACGTGATAGTTCTGTTTTGGTTCTCGATACATCCCTTCGAAACTAACCTTGAGCTCGAGCTCAGTGAAGGTATTAAACAAAAGCCACTTTGCTCTCATCACGTTGGAGAACTGGTCCAGCACGAGTTTCACAAGCGCAGGATATGCATCAACATCGGCCATGAATGAAGGAAGATCGTTCAAACTCAGATTTGACATGACTGGAGGAACAGAAACATGCCCTTGTCCTCGTGAATCTTCCAGAGGAAGCTTTACCGTTCCTCGGTGAACCCAGTAAATGGCGCTAACCACGCAAGACTGAGTGAAGAACGAGGCTCCGTGCATGCCGTGTTGTATCGCCATGTCAAGAGCCCAAGGCATGACCGAGTCATACACAAGAACTTTTGCCGGATTATCTTGAGAAGATTGATGTTGCTCGATGAAATTGGTCAGGCTCTTTATGACCGAAACTTTGAAAAGTTCGAAGTAGACATCCAGGCTCAGCTCGTCGGTGTCCACGCCCTCGAACCCGTCAGATATGTGCTCAATCTTGATCGAACTCGTTGCGTGGTTTATCAAATGGAGGGACTTGGAAGGTTCGGAGATGGGGACTATGAAGGCAACGTTGAGACCATTAGAGGCTAAGCGATTCGAGAACTCGACCATCGGGTTTATGTGACCTTGTACAGGGTAAGTGAGAACAAGAACATGGGTTAGTTTGAGGATCCTCTCATTTTTCTTTTCCTCCATTTCTTGTGGAGCTTCAACTCTTTCAGAAGCTGATGGAATGGGAGAGAGAGGCTGACACTCGTATCGTGAAGCATTTCACTGAATATAGAGAACCAGATATTGCGCACAAACATCAATCAGCTGAATCGTTTGAATGGTAGTTATACGGATTGGATGAGTGTTCATCACTCAAACCCAACTCGTACATTCATTTAATTTGAACCACTCGTCGTAGTAGTACTGTCTCCGGGTGAGCTCCTAGTGCGTCTACTAGCTAAGCAAAAGCCACAAAATTACAAGCAAAAGGTAAAATTGAGAAAGCAAGAAAACCGGCCACTGGCCTACCTACTTTCACGAGCGCGAATGATGAAGCGCAAAAAATTATCTAGACTAATTTGAAAAGCCTCTAGAAAACCCTTAGTGTTGAATACACAATCAAATCTCACTCATTTTGAAATATTGCAAAAGCGAACATATAAATTAATGTCAAAACCCCAGAATGGAATTTTATAATAACCCGACTAGTCCTCCTCTTTCGTCACAATTCCTATGAAAATTCGCCAGGCAAAATCGTTATCGGACTCTGTGAAGTTGGTCTCCTTCATGTGTTTTCCTATTTCCTGTTATAGGGCTTCGAACTTCCACTATCTTATCCATATATAATGCTTATACACATAAGTGAAGTGACTAAGTCTAGTTAATGAACACGAATCAAGTCCTTTTTTACACGCTTAGGAAAACACATGAAGGAGACCAACTGCTCAGAGTCGTTTTAACGTGTACCTATTTTGGTCTAATTTCATGCAAAAGCACATGACAATCAAGTATATCATATATTCTAGTCAACCACGTAATTATTCGGATATATGATTCTCAATTCGTTCACGCAACCTCGGGCGCGAGTCATGCCACATCTGGTCAGGCCATTAATGGGGACAGAATGCCTTAGACAAGCTAGTGGTGAGCGACTCATTCACATAAAGAAAGTGAGATATACAGCGAAAGGTTAATGTTTTTTTTTTTTGGTAAGGGCGAAAGGTTAATGTTTCATTTTTCCAATGACGAAGAAACGTAAAACATAAAACGACCAGTTCTAACATCAATTATACCGAGCCAAAAATACCGTTGCCAAGATATATATGATGAACTCAGACATGTGAGACCAGCTGTGAAGTGGTATAACCTAATTTGGACCGGCGGCATTAGCAAACACAATTTTATTGGTTGGCTAGTTTGCAGAGATAGACTACCTACAGTAAGAATCATCGCACAATAGATACCTTCAATTGATATTCAGTGTAATTTCTATATAGCTGGTATTGAAGACAGAACACATTTATTGTTCGAGTGTGAATAGACAAACAGCATATGGCATTGTATCTTAGCACAACATGGGATTATGTGCCTTTTTAGGAGGATGGAATTGGATGATTAGAGCAACAAAAGACAAAGACTTGACAGCAAGACTCCTCAAGTTGTCAATTCTAGCAACCATATATTGTATTTGGATGAAGCGCAACAGCAGACGATTTCAAAACAAGTCAACTGATTTTCATATTCTTTTGGCTAAGGTTCGTAAAAATGTCAAAGGTAGAGCTTCGCTCTACCAAAAAATTAGACCTTTCCAGACAAATGTTGTATTAGTTACTATATGGAAACTTCCTACCTCCATCTTTTTGAATTATTAGCACTTTTCGTATTGCTGGGTGATACCCCTATGCTGTTGTACTTCATCTGATTTATAATACTTACATTCACACCAAAAAAAAAGAAACGTAAAACGTAATCATTCTTGCAATTCACTTGTCTTATCGACCATTATATAAGTTAAGCATATAGGTCTTTCATCCATTATCTGGTAGGGTTTCCATAACTTTTGCTGAACAATGTGCGGTTATGAAACATTAGTATATGCCATCTAAAGAGGCGCCATCCGAGCTACTTGCCAATTTCCAAATTGTCTGTTGCTCAATTTTGTAAAAACTACACGCCTTGCATATTTGTAGTTGTCTCCAAATAATTACATTATTAATCATTGTTAAAATATTGTCCTACATCGCTTGACTTTGAGTTCAATAAGCTCTTTATATTCACGTAGTATCCCTCCACTTATTAGTTCAAACATTTATGTTGCACTTTCTAACATGTATCAGAGCCAGTGCAATCCCTTGGAATGGACTTTCTAGCAATCACTTCAATGAAGATGGGAGGATATAGGTGAACAACAATTAAAATCATGTTGAGGGTTTCTCGCTTAGTAATTAAAGGTTACCTATCTAAATTTTGTTAACATTTTTAACAAGTTTATTATATTTGCAGGATGTTCCTCCAAGTAGGTCCCAACAAAGAGAGACCATAAATTCCAGAAGGAGGCAGGGCAGCACAAAAACATGAGCTGGCAACGACAGATGCAAAATTGACGTCACTGCTTATCGAAGCAAAAGGGGGAGTTTTCTGGAAATCAAAAAGAGAGCTTCGAATTTTCCACGTGATGCATTGAATAGGATGGTCCAAACGTGTGGTGATTACTTATAACTACGTATCTTGTCCATGTTCTCTTTGTCAATCTTAGAAACACAAGAAAAATAATAAACAAAAATAAACAAAAAAACAAGTGATTCTCAAAGTCGTCAAGTTGGATTTTGCATGTAACTTAAGGTTAAGCATGGAGACGGCAAGAATAGGGAAATGAATATGATTTTAGTTTTAATGCCGGTGAGAAAAAGAAATAGTCCAATCTGCGATATAGCTAGATCTATCATTTGTGCAATTTAAATACTCAAAAGCATTGGTAAGTTAGTAAAAAGTTGCTAATTTGCGAATTATGTATATAAAAAGAATTGGTAAAAGGGTTAGAATTACCAAATAAGTTACCAACTATATTGCAAGTTGGGAAAGTTACGACACTTTTCGTAATGGATAACAACTAATCACGTATTTTTTTTTTGGTAAAGACTAATTACGTATTTTTTTTTTTGGTAAAGTGACTGATCACGTATTTAATCTCTATCCAAAGCCGAAAAGTTTTTTTCTCTCCCTTTCATTCTTCTCTCATCGTCTCCTTCAACCTTCAACCATGAGGAGGGTTTGAGCCTAAACAACCCCCCCCCAACCCACCCCCGTCTCTGATGTTGATTTTATTTGTGTTTTATTGTCCTTTTATTGTTTTTTCCTCTCTCCCGATTTAGATCTTGGAGATTTTCTCTCTCGGTCTTGTTCTAGACCTAAGAGTTTAAACTCTTTCAATCTAGTTCTTTATCTGAGAGCTATCATCTTCCGATTTAGATCTAGAAGTTTAATGCTTCTGGGGATTCGATATCCCTCTGCTCTGTCCATGTACAAGTTCTTTACTCTAGCTTCAATGGTGATTGAAGGAGTTTTGACATCTCACTAAACCATGAAGATTTGCTCTTTTGATGTGTGCTCATCATTGACCAAGATACAAGGTCCAGAGATCGGTTGTTTATTATTTTGCTTGACAGATCCATTCTTGTGAAATGAATGTGCGCTTAACCCTACTGGTGCTCCATTGATCCTCCTTATTTTTTGTATTTAGCTTTGTTTTATAGCTTTCAAGCCAATTATTCATTTAATCAGAGTAATTTTCAAAGTTAGATCGTAAATTCGATGTTATTGAACTGTGTGGTTCGATTGAGGAGTTGTCAAGTTGTGAATATATATGAAAATGAAAGTTTAGGTCGTTATGGAGTCGTAGGATTTGATGAAAATTGATTCTAAAGTATGGTTTGATCAAAATGAATTTTGGAAGTTTTGTATTTGAGTTACGTGTGACTGACAATATGCGTAATGGAGAAAGATGAATGTCCTTTATAAACGAGTTTCTTCGTTAATGAGTAGAAGTCGATTCATTGATGATTAAGCGTGGTTTAGTCAAATTGTTCATTGGAGTAGTGTTTTACTCGGATTTTGATATTGTTTTTTGGTTAATTGATAGGTTTATGAGTGCGTCGGCTCAAGTAACCTTCATAAGTGGGTTTTTAGCTTTCCCAAGTGAGTGGTACTATTTCTTCTATGAATTTGTGAACTCATGTCTTGAAAGTGATAAAAATCTGAACATAGTATGAGTTATGAAAGAGCATATTTGTTGCATAAAAAAATATGGTTTGGGCACTTATTACTTTTCGGTTATTTGTGAATGGTTTGAGAAATATTTTATGAAAAACATTTTGAGATATGTTTAATTAAAGATGTTGCAAAAGATTATACATATTTATTTGTTAATCTAGATTATGAAATAAATTCCGAAATGGTTTGAGAAATATCTTATGAAATATATTCTATTTGATAAATGGAGTTATGAAAGAATATATGTTTTGGTTTGTAAAATGTATTCTGATTATGAGATGGATTTGGATTGGTCATGTAAATAATTGGGATGATGGATCAATGTTCATGATCTCCGTGAACCCAGCGAAGAGTTACGAGTATGCATATTGTACAAGAGCTAAGTTCTACACGGGAATTCGAGTCTCGTGGGAGCCACCTCTAGTGCCTTGTAGGCTTGTACTATTCAAGGGCTAAGTGCTACATGATGATGTGAGTCTTGTGAGAGCCATCTCTAGAGCCTTGAAATGTGACGTGATATGAGATTGATCAATGTAATAGATTATTGATGCGTCCTTAAGGTAGAAGGACAGTCGTGTCATTCTCCTTTTCTAGTAGAAATTGGGTGCGACATTATCTTCTTAGAGTAATTAGTGGATTGGATGCTTGCAATAAATGGATTCATGTCATTGTGCAATTGAAATGCGTAGTGATCCGGCGGGAGAAGACGAATTTTTATTGTAAAACATATTTAATTGAATCTCGCTTGCTGGCTTCGAGATTGGCCAAGGATTTTCCCTGAATTGAGATAGAAGAAGACTCACTCTGCATTTTATCCTTGTGTCATCCTCCTGACAAGGATGTCGAGTTTATTAATAATATCAAAGTCATTTCCGGAAATCTTCCTTAAAGTGTGACAACTGCCTTGTTCTGCAAAATAATAATTGGTTGGATTTGTCTCTCAATCACTCATTGCCAGCTTCTCTTTTGATCTTTTCCAGGTAAGTTATGCCTCATCGGTTTGTGTCTCATTTGCTGTCCTTCTGGTGGAGTAGCATTTTATTCCAAACCACCACATCTTGCCTGTTTGTTTTGAGTCATGGACTCTGAGATTATGGAAACCCCTCTTGTGGGGTTAACGCTATGTATGTTTCATGACTCTCTTGAGATATTGAAATATGAGATGCTCATATTAAAATTTATTACCTCTTGGATGCAGAGCCTTCAGTGTTTCCAGAAAGTTAACTCTTGAAGAAGCTGTTAGAGCTACCATATCATCACTTCCAGATGAGGTGATCGGAAACACCGGTGCAAAAGCTTTGTCAGCTGAAGATCCTACATCGGAAAGAAGAAGGAAATTACAGTACCTTCAGATGCTGGAAGAGGAAGAAGAACAGGTAACAAAAAACCATTTTGGAGTTCGTCAAGAAAACGTACATTTAAAGCCAATGGTTCCCCAGAAGCAAGGGAAGGACAGGGAAGAGCGAGAGCAAGCAAGAACACAGGCTAAGCGCAAGCAACTCTCTGAGCTAAGCTGTCCATCGGCTGTTCTGGCTTCAGCATCGCTAAAGATTTAAACGACCATCATCCGTTTTGTCATTACTAATTTTTGCTTGATGAAAAGATAGGTTGTGGCTGCTGCCACTCTACTCATAGTTTTATAGTATTAAATGAATACCTAACTCTAATGTCTTTCACAAGGTACAGTAATTCATGAAGCGGAGTTTTTACTTGATTATTTCAAGCTTTTGAGCTTCATTTTTATATTTCTAATCCCTTCAGACAGTGTCAAGAAAGCGTGAAAGAGTTTTTGCAGCTTGTAGATAAGGAGGTGCGATCTCGTCTTGCATCAAAATGACTAGTGGATTGCACCGATGGATTTGGTAGCGTTGGAAATGGTTATAGCACACGGCATGCTCATATGTTGCATGACATGCATCTCAAATAGCATTTCCACAGAGATTAGCACACTTTCCAGTGCTGGGTAATATCATGTTTTGTGGTAAATGCTGCCGTTCTTACTATGTATTGTTTGGACGTGGATGCTTCGAGATTAGATTTTACAACAGCATGAGAAAGAGGGAGCAGATGGCGAGTAAGAGGCCATGAAAGCAAAGAATGCCGCAAAAGAGGATTGTGAATGCACCAATGATGGAGCTGAAAAAGATGCGGTTTCATCGACACTTATAGACAAGGTAAAAGGGATATTTACTCTACTTCTAATTTACTTCCTTCTGACGGAACCAGTGGACAATAGTGTGCCCACATCAGGTTGATATATTGCCTCCGTCGAAATGTAAAACTAAATTGTGATCTTTATGATGTTTTTGTACATCTTTTACATCTCCGTTCAACTTCTATTTGTAAGAAGTTAAGGATATAAACAAATCAACAACAAATCAAAAGGAAATCAAAGACTGATTGCAAGAGATTTGCTAAATATCAGGAGCGATTGCTAAATATCGGGAATGGTTGTTAGAGATTTGCTAAATATCAAATTTCAGATTTGATATCCTTTGACATCCCCCCGCAAGCTAATGTGAGAGATGTCACAGTAAGCTTGTACTGCATTAGACGAAATCGAGTGGTAGATAGAGCTTTGGTGAAGATGTCCGCAAGTTGATCTATGGAGGAGATGTACTGAACATGGAGTTACTTCTGAACCACCCGTTCTCGAACAAAATGATAGTCAATCTCAACATGCTTCGTTTGGGCATGAAAAACGGGATTACCGGTGAGGTAAATAGCCGAAATATTGTCACACCATAAGACAGGAGGACTTGGCAAGGGGACATGGAGGTCGCGTAATAAGGCTTCTATCCATATGAGCTTGGCCGTTGTATCGGCTAGACACTTAAATTCCACTTCGGTGCTAGAGCGAGCTACAGTCCATTGTTTACGGGAGCTCCAGGAAATAAGATTAGATCCAAGAAAGACACTATAACCACCAACAAACCTACGAGTGTCATGGTCACCGGCCCAACCTACGTCGGAGAAAGCATGTAGTTGACAAGTAGAGCTCCGAGTAAGCAGAATGCCATAATTAGTAGTACCACATAGAAAACGCAGAATACGCTTAATGAATTGCCAATGTGCATCGGTGGGAGTATGCATGAACTGACACGCGGTATTCACCACATACGCAAGATCCGACCGAGTGATGGTAAGGTACTGGAGAGCGCCGATAGTACTACGATATAAGGTAGGATCATGAAATAAAGCTCCATGCCGCAGTAAAGACGGGTCGGTATCAGTAACACAAGGAGTCGTGACTGGTCGAGCATCTTGCATATTGGTACGTTGAAGAATGCCGTGTGCATACTTGCCTTGATGGAGTAGTAGACCTTTGTCAGTTCTTTGCAATTCAATGCCAAGAAAATAATGGAGCTCGTCGAGGTCTTTACTAGCAAATTCTCGTTGCAGGGATTCGATTAGAGCTGATAAAGGCACCGAGGGCGACCCAGTTAAAATTATATCATCTACATATACCAAGAGAAAGACACTGTATGCTGCCGAGTGAAGTATAAATAAAGAGGAGTCTGCGCGAGATACTTGAAACCCAAGAGAGAGAAGAAAAGAATTTAGTCGTTGGTGCCATGCACGCGGTGCCAGTTTTAGTCCATAAAGTGAACATTGAAGATGGCATACATGGTGAGGATGAGTAGAGTCGACGAAGCCTGGAGGCTGTTGCATATAAATTTCCTCCTCAAGATGACCATGGAGAAAAGCATTCTTCACGTCCAATTGTCAAAGCTGCCATCCCCGACTGAAGGCAAGAGAAATAACGGTGCGAACCGTTACGTGTTTTACCACGGGACTAAAAGTTTCATGGAAATCTATCCCTTCTTGTTGATTGAAGCCTTTGGCGACTAACCGAACCTTGTATCTTTCAAGGGATCCGTCAACCTTCAGCTTAACTCGAAATACCCATTTACAACCAATGGGTTTGCACTGTTTCGGTGGAGATACAAGGGTCCAGGTCTGATTGTGCATCAAGGCAGTGTATTCTTCATTCATAGCCGCTCGCCATGCTGGGTCTTTATTTGCTTGAGTGAAGGAAGTTGGTGTCGGTATTGAGGAAGCTTCGGTTTGCAGGGCATAAGTGTGATCAGCCTGAAGTTGACGCCGTGCCAAAGTTCCATCCCGCAGCCTTGTCACCATAGGATGAGATGAGGCAGCTGGCGGTGAAGGAGAGTTGGAGGTGCTGGCACTATCATTTCGAACATCAGTAGTGGGTGGATCCGGGAGTAAAGATGACTCCGATTCTGAAAAAGGTGTAGGAGAATTTTGCTAAACCCGTTCAGGAGAAAGAAAATTAGTTGGGGCAGTAGAGATGTGCTCCATTGATTGAGGTTGTTGCACGTTGTTGTTCAAAACTGGAGGGAGCATAAGACATTCTGAAGCCGCAACATTGGTTTGACAAGCATTCATTGGACCAGAGGTAGTGAAGGGAAATAATTGCTCATCAAAAATTGCATCGTTGGTGATGTAGATGCAACGATCTCTTGGAGAATAGCAACGGTAGCCCTTGTAGCACGATGGATATCCTAGAAAAATGCATAAATGAGATTTGGATTGGAGCTTATTCTTTGCATAAGCTCGAAGATTGGGATAAACCGCACACCCGAAAACCTTGAGATGCCGAATAGAGGGAACATCTTTATGAAGTGTCTCCCATGGTGTTCGGTTCTGTAGAACTGGTGTCGGCAATCGATTAATAATATGTACTGCAGTCTCAAATGCAAAATCCCAAAAGCGAGGCGGCACAGACGCATGGTTAAGCATTGAAAGGCCCATTTCAACAATATGGCAATGCTTTCTCTCAGCTGTGCCATTTTGATGATGTTGATGAGGACATGAGGTCCTTTGACGAATGCCACGATCCTGTAATAAACACTGAAAAGAGGCCAAGAGAAATTCGCGTGCACAATCACACTGGATAGCTTTAACTGTAGTGGAAAATTGATTTTCCACAAAATTAAGGAACACAGAGAAAATGGAGAGGAATTGATCACGAGATTGCAACATGTATAGCCATGTAAATTTGTAATAGTCATCAACAAAACAAATATAATATCGATTATTAGATGTAGAGGTTACAGGAGCTGGACCCCATACATCAAAGTGAATTAACTGCAACGGAAATGTAGACCTATGATGGGTGGGTGCATGAAATTGACTATGACTCTTACTAGACATACATGCAGGACACGGTGAGAGTGCCACCGGTGATTTATTAAGAACTTGACAAACAACTGAGAAGGCGGCATGACCAAGTCGATTGTGCCATAGACGAACAAGATTGGTTATAGAGACTTGGAACACGGACGGAGATGACAATTGCGAAGAAGACGCTGGAATGAAATAAAGGTCGTGATCAGTTTCCCCTTGAAGTAGAGTTCTCCTTGTGTGACGACACTTCACAAAAAAGGAGTTGGATGAGAATAGGAAATCACAGTTGTTTTCTTGACAAAACTGATGTATAGATAGCAAATTCTTTTTGATTGTGGGAACAACTAGAACATTAGACATACGAAAATGAGGAGAAACATAGCTACCTGTGTGAGTAATGGGTAGATGGGACTCGTTACCTATGGTGACTTGTTGAGATCCAAAATAAGGCTGAACATTAGACAGACCAGAAGGATTATTTGTCACATGGTGGGTAGTACCAGAATCAGGATACCAAGATTCACTGGAGAAGATGGAAGGTGGAGGAGGAATTTCGGCCAAGTTGAGTTGAGGAGAAAATTCGGATGGTGGATGCTGAAGATATCTATCACGGCAAACATTGGCATTGTGACTGTGTTTGTTACAAATCTGACACCGAAGATTGCTTCGTTTCTGACTCTGGTTATTGCCAAAAGATGGATTAAAATTGGTGTTGAGATTCCGATTGTGATATTGTTGGGTAGCCCCTCGATAATTTCTGTCTCTTCCTTTTTGATTCCGATTTTGGAAAGAATGCCCATTACCTCGAGAATATTTGATAGCATGTTGTTGTCGTGATCTTTGAGGTTGTGAGGAAATCATTGTAGGCCCATCAAAATGTGCAGCAAATGCAGCCGGTGGAACAACAGTAGACTCCATGAGGTCTAAGCGTGCTTCATGGGACAATATGAGACCGTGAAGGACATCTCTAGTCATTGTTTGATTTTGACTTTGCACTGATATGGATACTACAAGGCTTTGATATTCGGCTCCCAATCCACGAAAAATGTGAGTTTGATACTCATGATCAGAAATAATCTCGCCAATCGAAGCGAGTTGGTCTACAAGAACAGTGGCTTGTTGAAGAAATTCCGTAACTATTTGGTTACCTTTCCGAATAGCTTGCAGTTGCATTCTAAGATGAGTTGCTCTAGCAAGATTATGAGCAGCATAAGATGTACCAAGGAATTCCCATGCTTCTGCGGATGTGTTGAAATTCGAAAGCTGACCGACGATGGCATCGGATGTCGTGCTAAGAATCCACCCAAGTGCGATTTGATCGCGTGTTACCCACTCATCATATGCTGGGTTTGGAATAGTGGTGGTGGTTCCATCTGCTGTTTGCACAATTTGGCTAGGTGGACATACTGAAGATCCTTCCACAATTGGTAGTAGTTTGCTTGCTTGAAGACACGGTAATAGGCGTGCCCTCCAAATAACAAAATTGTCTCCTGTGAGCTTGACTCCAATTGCTGGACAGGAGATGGAATTTGCAGGAATTCCAGTGGCTGTGGATCCAAGTACCTAGGTTGTTAAGCCAGATATGGTACTTGAGATCGAAGTAGATGTTGAAGAAGGCGAGGATGCCATTTGAGAATAAAATAAAGCTTTCGCTAGAATAGCTCTGATACCATGTCGAAATGTAAAACTAAATTGTGATCTTTATGATGTTTTTGTACATCTTTTACATCTCCGTTCAACTTCTATTTATGAGAAGTTAAGGATATAAACAAATCAACAACAATCAGAAGGAAATCAAAGACTGATTGCAAGAGATTTGCTGAATATCAGGAGCGATTGCTGAATATCGAGAATGGTTGTTAGAGATCTGCTGAATATCAAATTTCAGATTTGATATCCTTTGACAGCCTCAATAGCTAAAGGAGGAAATTGATGATGTTGATGTCATGATTGGTGATACTTGGCAACTATTTGACAGGTTAGTGAAATTGGAATAATGGTTGATCTTTCTTTGATATATCCCGTCTGTCTTCGTTCCAGAGAAGGATCTCCTGATATTTGGCATGTCTATTGCACTAGTATTTGGTCTCGACTTTGCAAAGTGAGGCTGTTGTTTGTCACACGGGCGCTCTTGTATTTGCCAGATACTATTTGGTTTCATCTGACATCCTCTGCTGTGGCTCTGTTTTCACTTATATGTCTAAATCTTAATCTCAAAAAAGTTCCTTGCCTTCGACTAGCTTCAACTTGTGGCCAAAAGAGAAAACAAATCTAGTTGCAACTCATTTGAAAATCTAGTTTGTCAATTATGAAAGGAAGTTCGTGACATGACCGAACCCTTGCTAATCTTGGGCAGTCGTGTATTATCATGTTTTTCCTCCTTGAAGTAGTCGGACGAATCGAATAGCAAATCTGCATGAAGTGGCAATCTCAGAGGTTTATCAGTAAGGGCATTTTCTTTTTTTGTTTCTTAAGCAATTTGCTTTATAATGATTCGGATGGGAGAGTAAGCGCTAAGGAGGTGGCAGCTGCTGCTGTATACCTGAAAGAAACATTGCGGAAGGAGGGCATACGAGAACTTTGTCAGCAATCTTTCTAAAGACCGAGACCGACTATCGCTGTATGCATGCGATTACAAGAGATTGTTGCAGCTAGATTAAAGTAATTAAGAGGGTCACATATTGGTAGGAATGATTTTAGTGTGCTAGTGCATTGCCGAAAATGCCGTTTCTTGTTTCCGCTGAAGTGTGCTTTGCCTTTGAATAATGTGATCTCTCTGCTTTGTGTCTATTGTGGATGGTCCAAGAGTCACTAAATCCTATAAAATAACTGAAATTTGTCGGCGCAATTTGGGCAGATGGGAAACTTCTACTGCAAGACATTGTAAGAAAGGGACATTGAACTTTTCTGGATTGTCTCATTAGTGATTTTAGTTCCCATGTAATGTAAAGTCGAATGTGGTCTTTCAATACAACGAAGACCTATCAATATGCATCTCAACCCTTACATAAAATAGGATTTCACATGGAGCCTAGTACGGTCGTCCCAGAAGTGAGTCTTGGATACACATGAGCCGGATGCATTCCCGACGAAGAACAAAAACCAAAGTTCAGCTGGACTTGTCCGACTTAGTTTAGGTCAATATTTCTTCTTTCAGATCATTCAAACTTAGTACTTTGTAGTGTTTGTTTCCACAACTTCTGTCTAAGAACAACTCTTGTTGTTTGTGCACCTGATATCATATGAGCTACCTATCTATCTCAAAGGCTAATCTATCTACATATTTCATTGGCATTTCACTTGGCGATTTCATAGCGCTACCACATTTGTGATTATTACCTTATCAACAAATTGGGCAAAGCACATCTTTATGATGGGTGTATATAATTTACCTGATCATATAATTATTGATCATCTTTATTTATATATGAACTGGAGTGAAGTTCAACTCGCAAATGACACCTAATTAATCATGAATGAAGCACTACTACTTGTACATCTCAGCTATTTTCTTCGCGAAATCTCTAATGTTGTTATCAGAGCTCCCACCTTCTTTCACAGCAATTCTTGCCCTCTCTCTCCACTTCAACAAATTTTCTTTGATCTCTTTTCCTCTCTCTCCTCCCATGACCTCTTTTGCGCAGCTTTCGATTTCTTCGCCAGTCACAATCCCTTCTCGTTCACCCTAACCCTAAGACCGACCTTCCACACATCCACGATGAATGCCGCATTTGTTGATTGGAACGACCACTGAGGCATCACCACCATCGGGATGCCCAAGCTCACCCCTTCCATAGTCGAGTTCCACCCGCCGAGTCATGAAGCAACCCACCGACCCATGACTCAGCACTTGGAGTTGATTGCACCACTTCACCACCAAACCCTTATCATCTTGTAACTCGATATCTTGCATGAAATTGCATGGGAGCTTCTTCTCTTCAGACTCTCTCACTACCCACAGGAAGTTGCTCTTCGTTCTCTTGAGTCCGATTGTTATTTCCTCCATTTGCTCTTCTCCAAGGGAAGCCAAGCTTCCGAATGATACGTAAACGACTGAGCCGGCATCCTCGAGTCGAGCCACTTAATGCATGTCTCGGCATCGTCGGGTTTGAAGAGGCTAAGTCCGTAATCTTTGTCGTCTCCGATTCTCTTGTCCAAGTACATTGATGGGATCGTTGGTCCTACAGTGACCGTTGGGCATTGACTCTTCATCCACTTGACCACCTACACATTCATTTAACACATATACCATGCAGTAAATCCATCGGATGTTCACGCAAGAATCAATTTGACTAGATTATCTACCGCAAACACTTGCTTCTATTTGTGCTTATCTGCTGCAATTTTATACTTCTTATTAGCTTCCTCCAGCTTCTGTTTGACTTCATGATGCACCTCCACAATCTATTTAGCCATATGATCTGCTGTTACATTTTTATCCGCTTGTTTAGGTAACTGTACCAAATCCAAAATATGTTGAGGCGCTTTTGTATAAACAACAGAAAAAGGCAACCTACCAATAGAATTATGAATTGCATTATTATAAGCAAACTCAGCTTGTGATAAAGCAACATCCTATTACTTCGACTTATCTCCACAAATGCTTCGAATCAAGTTTCCCAAAGTTTTATTAACCACCTCTGTTTGCCCATTAGTCTGCGAGTGAACAGTGCTACTGAAATTCAAAGATAAATCAAATAGTTTCCATAAAGTCCACCAAAAATGCCCTAGAAATTTACTATCCGTATCTGAGGTAATAGATTTGGGCACACCATGCAAACAAACCACTTCCTTAAAGAATAATTTGGCTACACTTACTGCATCAAAAGTTTTCCCACAAGGAATGAAGTGTGCTATCTTGGAAAATATGTCAACCACAACGAAAACAAAATCAACGCCTCTTCGTGTTCGTGGTAAATCAAGCACAAAATTCATGGACAGGTCTTCCCATATATTGTCTGGAACAGGTAATGACATATATAAACATGTATTATTAGATTTCCCCTTAACAGTCTGGCAAACATAACACTTTTGTACGTACTTATTGACATCTCTACGCAACTTGGGCCAATAAAATCGCTTCCGAACTGCAGCAATAGTTTTATCATGACTAAGGTGTGCAGCTAATCCTCCATAATGTAAATCACGAATTACCTTATCTTGTAATGATGTTCGAGGAAGGCAAAGCTAGTTGCTACGCATCAAATAGCCATCCTGCACATAAAATTCTTGCACATGTTGACCAGAAGCACATGACTTTCAAATTTACCTAAAGTCATCATCATCTGCATAATAATCTTTCAGTTGTTCAAACCCCAAGATGTCTTGGCTTATTGTAATCAACAAGCCAGCTCTTCTACTCAATGCATCTACTACGACATTATGCACACTTGACTTGTACTGTAATCTAAAAGGAAATTTTTTCAAAATTGACACCATTGCACATGCATATATTTGTTAATCCTCTTC
Organism: Syzygium aromaticum; assembly: GCA_024500025.1. Lineage (NCBI taxonomy): Eukaryota > Viridiplantae > Streptophyta > Magnoliopsida > Myrtales > Myrtaceae > Syzygium > Syzygium aromaticum. Next base: position 356,980 of record CM044892.1, read on the forward strand.
TGACTATTTAAATACTTCAAAGCTTCATGATCAGAATAAAGGACAGATTCTTTCCCAATCATATAATGCTCCCAAGTCTTCAAAGCTCTTACGATTGAATAAAATTCTTGGTCATAAGTGCTCCTCCACTTCTGTCTTGCCTTACTAAATTTCTCACTGAAATAGCAAATTGGTCAATGCTCTTGAGATAAAATAGCTCCTATACCAACTCCACTAGTATCACGGTCCACTTTAAAAAGTTTATCAAAATCAGGTAAGGCAAGAACGGGTGCGGTACATAACTTTTCCTTCAGAATAGCAAAACTATTTTCTGCTTTCTCTCCCCATAGAAATTTGTCTTTCTTCATACATTCGGTAATCGGGGCTGCGATAGTAGTAAAATTCTTAATAAGTCGCTGATAGAAAGTAGTTAATCCATGAAAACTCTTAACGTCTGAAACTGTTTTAGGTGTCGGCCACTCTCTGATTGCTCTTACCTTCGCCTTATTTACCTTTATTCCTTTAGCAGTAATAATAAACCTTAAGAATAACAGTTTATTAGTCAAAAAACTGCACTTCTTAAGATTAATATACAACTTATTAATCTGCAAAGCTGTCAATACCCCCCTTAAGTGCATCAGATGATCCTCTTTAGTCTTACTATAAATTAGGATATCATCAAAATGAACTACAACAAATTTGCCAATAAAAGATTTTAGAACCTGATTCATAAGCCTCATGAAAGTGCTTTGAGTATTAAAAAGTCCGAAAGGTATCACTAACCATTCGTACAACCCCTCCTTTATTTTGAAAACTATCTTCCATTCATCTCCGGGCCAAATCCGAATCTAATGGTATCCATTCTTCAAATCCAGCTTTGAAAAACCATTTTGCACTGTACAACCTATCCAGTATATTATCCAATCTCGGAATTGAAACTTGTAACCCACGGTTATTTTATTAATGGCCTTGCTATCTACACACATCCGACAACTCCCATCTTTTTTAGAAGTCAATAAGGCTAGAATAGCACATGGGCTCATGCTATTCTGAATGTGCCTATTTCGCAACAACTCCTCTACATTCTCTTTTAGAATCTTGCTTTTTTTAGGATTCATCCTATAGTGCGGTAAATTAGGCAAACTAGCACCATGAATTAAGTCTATATGGTGTTGAATATCGATCATAGGCGACAATCCATCTGAAATATCTTCAAGCATCAGTTCGCTAAATTCCTTCAATAAAGGCTGGACTACTTCAGGTTGCTCCTCCACATATAATTCAGCCTCAGTCTCAATTGCTTGTTTCATGATCAGCACGTGAATCTGTCAGGTCTCCTTAATCTCAGCTTCAAATTTCCTCGTAAGGATAAGAAAATTATTTTCAGAAGATTATTTTCCTTTGTTCTTCAGTGGAAGCAACGTATACTTCACTCCATCCTTCACGAGGTTATACTGGTTGCTTCTTCTCGAATGCTGAGCATCTACATCAAATTGCCACGGTCTCCCAAATGACACATAACATACATCCATGTCTACTACATCACAATACAGCTCATCATGATATTTTCCAATGGATAATGGAATTTTGTATTGTTCAGTCACCTGAATGTTTTCCGCTCCAAATTTAATCCATCTTAACGTATAGAGATTATGATGCTTCTCCATGGATATTCCCAACTTCTTCACTGCCTCATTCCCAATAATATTCTCTATGCTTCTACTATCAATAACCACAGCAAAGATCTTTCCCAGAATTGTGTACCTGATTCGGAATAACTGATGGCGCTATGAATCATCTTCTTGTTTTGGGGCCAACATCATTCTGCGCACCACACAGTTTACTTGCTTCTCTTCTTCATCTTCAAAATCATCGTCCTCACTATCTGGCGCATAGCAATATCCATCCTCCTCCTCTTCTCTCGCTACTACGTTTACGGTATTTCTCCGAGGGCATTCATTAGATCGGTGTCCGGGCTTTTTACACCTGTAACACTTTATCGTGGCTAGTTTAGCATAAGAGTTAAGATTCGCAGTTTTCTGTGCTTGCATTCTCTTATCCCTCGACTCGTTTATAGGACGCTTTTCTACCGTCTTATTTTCCTGATTTCGCCATGCGTTAAAGCGATTATTGAAACTGCTCTTCTCTACCGAACTGCTTGAACTGTTACCTCGATAATTTTCGTAGCCTTTTCTTCCCCTATCTTGCTGCATCAATTCTACCTTCATCGCCATATTTTTGGTTTCAGTTAAATTTTACAAAAACTGCACTCCAATTTTATCTCAAATGAAAGGTTTCAAACCATCGAGATATCCGACTACCTATTGTCCCTCCGTCTTTGATAAATTATTTCGCTTCGCCAATCTCGTAAATTCGGCTGTATACTCATACACAGTCCGATTGCCCTGCTGGCAATGTTGGTACTGCTGGAATATAATCTGTTTATAATCGGGTGGAACGAATTCTTGCTTCAATAGCCTCCTCATTTTAGTTCAAGTTCGAACTCTATCTTTCCCTTCTCTCTCCCTTTTATTCTGCAATCTCTCCCACCATGCAGACACACCCCCCCTTTAATCTACAAGTTACTAATCGCACCCTTTTCTCACCAGGGGACTCCATATAATCGAAAAATCTATATATATCAATAATCCAATCTAGAAATTCTTTTATACCTAGACTTCCATTAAAATAAGGAATATCAACTTTCAATTTAAAGTCAATACCTTCACGATTGTCATAACATTGCCTTCCATCTCTCCGATCATACCCTCTTTGAAATCCTCCATGACGACGTCTGCCACTGTAATCAGCATATTCTGTTTCAAAATAATCATTTTCTTCTTCTTTCGAACTTTTTGAAAACAAAGGATTATTCTGCCTGTGGACAAGAACATGCTTATCAACAAGATCACCGCGAGCAAGATTCGCACCCGGCCTTCTGTCGTTCCGCCGATTCCGATTCACATCAATGCCGAGACCTTTGAACCTATCTGTTAACTCGTCAAATCGTTCTTTGAAACAACGAAGACATTGATCGAATCACTGATCCAAGCGTTCCATTAAACGCTGCTCCAAACGTTGCAGCGCGTGGTCCCCAAAGGTTGGGGCTCCAGTCTTCAGAGCATCGTCATGAAGACCACCGCCAGTGGCCATAGGCTCTGATATCACATGACACAGCGTTCAGCGAATAATTCAAGCAAAATCTTGCTTAGAGAAAGAAATCCCGAAATTCAATATTGATGATAATGTTCTGTATCTCAAAACAAACCCTTAAACAACCTTATATACCTATAACATAACCCTACTAAAATTGGAAAGCGCAAAATAACAAAATTAGGAAACTTCCGTTTTAAATTAACTCATAAAAAAATATCCGATGTTACTGACAGGGTCCGCCGGTTCTAATCGTATCACCGTTTCACCTTCCGTTTGGACTTCTGCCTGTTCAATCGGTCTAAAAACGCACCACTAATAGATTTCGCATTACTTGTGAATCTTCTAGAGGAAGCTGGAGCGTTCCTCTGTGAACATGGTAATAAATGGCGCTAACCGTGCAAGACTGAGTGAAGAACGAAGCTCCGTGCATGCTGTGTTGTATCGCCAAGTCAAGAGCCCAAGGCATGACCGAGTCATACACAAGAACTTTTGCTGGATTATCTTGAGAAGATTGATGTTGCTCGATGAAACTGATCAGGCTCTTTCTGACCGAAACTCTGAAAAGTTCGACGTAGACATCCAGGCTCAGCTATGTGCTCAATCTTGATTGAACCCGTCAGATATGTGCTCAATCTTGATTGAACTCGTTGCATGGTGGTTTGTCGAACGGAGGGACATGGACGGTTAGGGGATGGGGATGATAAGGGCAACGTTGAGACCCTTTGAGGCTAAGCGTTTCGAGAACTCGAGCATCGGGTTTAGGTGACCTTGTCCTGGGTAAGTGAGAACAAAAGCATGGGTTAGTTTGAGGGTACTCTCATTTTTCTGTTCGTCCATATCTTTGCGAGCTTCAACTCTTTCAGAAGCCGATGGAATGTGAGTGAGAGGTTGATACTCATCTCGTGAAGCATTTCGCTGAATATATAGGACCAGATATTGCGCACTAACATAAATCAGCCGAATCGTTTGAATGGTAGTTGTACGAATTGGATGAGTGTCCAGTAGCCCAACCCAACTCGTACTTTTATTTAATTTGACTAGTCATAGTACTGCCTCCGGATGAGCTCCTAGTGTGTCTAATAGTAGCTAATCAAAAGCCACAAAATTACAAGCCAAAAGTGAAATTGAGAAAGCAAGAAAACGGGTGTGGTGATTTACATGGTGTTTCGCCGGAAATGCTCCCGTGACGAAATATAATTCACCGAATGTCGCTCTTCGGTTCTTAATGAGTGAAGACCAAGTTCCGTGGCGACTCCAGAGAGAAAATATCTAGGAATACAATGAAAAACTACGAACTTTTACTTTGAATTTCGAACCGGACTGTACGTACAAATCGTGCCGAAATTTAATCAACGACAAAGCTTGAAAATACAGCCACACACATACACAAAGATGTAATGCCGGAATTTAGTCAACGACGCAACACCTAGGATAGAGATATACGCCGAAATTTAATCAACGACACGAATTGAAAAGCTATAGCTAAGGAAAGATAAAGTGCAGTACAGGAAAGTAAAAAAAATTGAAAGACAACATGTTGTTTGATTTTGGTGGTGGGCTCTCCAATAAATGGCCAGTGATATTTATAATGGTTGTGTAGTAACTGCTCTTTAGCAGTTTTCAACGATTGTGCCCATGTTTTTCCATTCCGAAAATCTTGCCTTCATGTCCATGTAATACTATAATCCTGCTTTCAAGATAACTGTCCCACGATCTTGTCTACAAGTGATAACTACCTCATGATCATGCTTCCAAGTAACTGTTTCCTCAAAATATACATGTATGCTCCTTAGTGGTTTTCAACAATTACGTTGAGTCGACTACCTTGACAGTTTATTCAATTCCACTACGTTGGCGATTGTTTCAATCCACTATGTTGATGGTTACTTCTTCGATAGTTGTATCCGAGGTTATCGACTCCACTTTTTGTTGATTCCTTCAAGTTGGCACTTCTTCACTAAAGTGTATTAATTTCCACATTCTGACCAGTCACGACCGTCAACTTCCTTTTAATTTCGATAGCTCTATAGTGATTTTCTGAAAAAATTCAAAACATAAAAGTTGTAGATCCAAAAGTCTTCGTTCTTTTGGCTTTGGAATCAGGTCAATCCAATCTGTCTGGAAGAAGTTATGACCATTTTCCCGAACTAGCACAGAACTGAAATTTCATCGACGCCCTCGACGAGATGAAGTCACGACCGTCAACTTCCTTTAACCTCGATAGCTTCTACAGTGGTTTTATGAGAATACTCAAAACATAAAAGTTGTAGATCCAGGAGTCTTCGTTCTTTTGGCTTTGGAATCAGGTCAATCCGATCTGTCTCAAAGAAGTTATGACTATTTTCCCAAACTAGCACAGAACTGAAATTTCATCAACGCACTCGACGAGACGAAGTCACGACCGTCGACTTCCTTTAACCTCGATAGCTTCTATAGTGATTTTCTAAGAAAACTCGAAACATAAAAGTTGTAGATCTAGGAGTCTTCGTTCTTTTGGCTTTGGAATCAAGTCAATCCGATTTGTATGGACGAAGTTATGAACCATTTTCCCGAGCTAGCGCAGAACTGAAATTTCCTTAATGAAGTTGTGACCAGTCTTGTCAATAATACCCAAAAATTGGTCATTTTTGGGTGTAAACATATACACATGACACATGTCTCTTACATGTGTCGCTTATGTTGGCAACTTGATGATATTTGCTTCCACGTTACCTCAAGTCTCCGCCATGTGTCCCTTGATGATCTTTGGCACAAATGAACCATGTCGACAAGTTGGCCATTTTTTGGTGTAAACACATGGTTTGGCCACTGGCCTACTTACTTTGACGAGCGCGGATGATAAAGAGCAAACATTTTTCTAGACTAAATTTAAAAGCCTCTAGAAAATCCCTAGTGTCAAATATGCAATCAAATCTCACTCTCACTTTCAAATATTGCAAAATCGAATGTATATATTTATTTTCAAACCCTATAATGGAATTTTAAAATAACTAGTCCTCTTTCGTCACAAATCCTATGAAAATTCAGCACGCAAAATCGTTGTAGAACATTTGTGGGAGCATGTCACAAAGGACTTGATTCATGTTCAGTAACTAAACAAGGTCACTTATCTAACTTAAGAATCTCAACGATGAAGATCATTTATTGTGATACATGATTTGTGTGTATAAACATTATCCATGGATTCGATAGTGGAAGTTCGACACTTTATAAAAAGAAATAGGAAAACACATGAAGGAGACCAACTTCTCAGAGTCCTTTTAACGTGTATCTATTTAGATCTAATTTTAACTATGTAATTATCGGGATATAGAATTCTCAATTTGTTCGCGCAACATCGCGTACGAGTCTTGCCCCAGGCAAGCTAAGTGTTAAACGAGTCATTCAAATAAAAGCAAGTATAATATATAGCGGAAGGATAAAGTTTCATTCTTTCCATTGACGAAGAACAGAAAAGTTAAATCATTATTGCGTTTCACATCACTGCTTATCGAAGCAAAAGGGGAAGTTTTCAGCAAACCGAAAGAGAGAGCTTCAAATTTTCCACATGATGCATTGAATGGGATGGTCCAAACTTGTGGTGTTTCCTATAACTGCGTACCTTGTCCGTGTTTTCTTTGTCAATCTTAGAAACACAAGAATAATAATAATAATTAATGAAAGACAAACAAACAAACAAGTCATTCTCAAAGTTGTCAAATTTGAATTTGTGTGTAACTCGGAAGTCTAAGGTTAAGCATGGAGACGGCAAGAATGGGAAATAAATATGATTTTGTTCTTAATGCCCGTGAGAAAAAGAAATATTCCATTCTGCGATGTTGCTAGATCTATCAATTGTGCAATTAAATATCTACTCAGAATCATTGGTAAGTTAGTAAAAAAGATGATAATTTGCAAATTATGTATATAAAAAGAATTGGTAATCTGATAAAAGGGTTAGAACTACCAATAAGTTACCAACTATGTCGCATGTTGGAAAAGTTACGACACTTGGAGAAACGGTTAACAACTAATTATGTGTTACCAACTAACTTATAATTGTTATGTAAAATTGCCAATCTAAACTAGAGTGACTTACCAACTTTTGTTTGATTTAATTATCAATTAGTTTTAGGTCATCAACTCTCATTTGAGATATTTACAAAAATTAATTTTTATTATTTACCAACAGGTATCTTGAATTACCAATTTTTATTGGCCTTGGTTAGCAACCTCTCTATCAAATATTAACTTTTTATAGAGATTACCATACCTAAATTTGCATGACTCACCAACTTTTCCCTCATTAAATTACCACATAGTATTGTTTGCCAACATTTCAATTCAGTTACGCATACCACTCATTAATTGGTTTTTTTTGTTTTTTTATGTTTCAACTTTCTTTTACGCAATTTTAATTGCAATTCTTAGCAACGACTTGGATTTACCAGTTTTTTGTTAGACATCAACAACATTAATTAGAGAAGCTTACCAACTTTTCTTTCACTAAATATCCGACTAGTTCCGGTTAATAACTCTCATTGACTTACATAACAAGTTTATTTTCTTTTAATAACTAATTTTTCTTATCTTTTACCAATTTTTATTTACTAATTGTCGCCACCTCACCTCAAGGTGCACCACCACCTACAGTTTGGCCAATGGATTTATGAAGCTTAAACTAAGCTCGGGCTCTCCCAAATCTATATCAATTCGCAACTTAGGTTCAAAGTCTTTAACATGCAAATGATTTTCAATTAGGAATTGCCACTAATCCACTTTTTGGTGGGTCAATTAGAAACCTCAGTAAAATATCGAGGAAATTACTTTACTCATACTAACTAAAGATTATGAATTCGAGAATTTTATTAAGCTAGATTACTTTAACGCATTTTCAGTACCTTTCTCTTTTATTTTCGAAGAAAATATCTTTGTAGGCAGCTTTAATCAATTTTAATCTATTCACTAACATGTAAGAAGATCATGCTGGTGTGCAACCATTAATTTAACACTCAATAATCAAAGCGATAAATAAAATTGTGAGGAAAATGAGAAATTACTTACCTCAAAGTAACGTAAGTATCTGCAATGTTAATTAGAAAATCAGATATTCAAATCTAAATATGATTTCTAATTAGCGTGCAATTCCACCTAAATCTTTTTAGGGTTTTCTCTTATTTAATGGAAACTAAGCTATATGCAATGTACACTACTAATCTAACATGACATGGAACTTATAATTTACTTAAATGTCTTATTTCTAACGATGATTAAATGAACTATTCTAATATGATGGGCACATATTCAATTACACGACCTAATTCTAATGACAGGCTAAATTAATATGGTACTATTCTATCAAGACATGCAATTATCTGACCCTAACATACAGTCACTAAATGACATGCAAGCAATGAGGTGGCAAGCATGATGACATGAATGATGCAATCTAAACTATATGGCATGCGCATGATAATTTCTTTATAATTTTCATGAAATTCGAAATCAATAAATGCCCTAATATAAACATGTGATCTAAGAATCTAACCTACTCTAAGATAATGCGTTTTTGGTATTTCTTATTGAATTCGTAATGAAAAATTACCCTAAGTGAACTATCAATATTAAGATAATATCTACCCTAAACAATAAGTAATCTTATATTAAATCCTAACTTAAATCGGAATATAATTCTAATCTTCTAGAATCCACCTAAATATGCAATCTATCCAAAATATCCTAACTTAACAGAGAAATTCTATCTAGCATGATTCTAACCTAAGATTATCTCTAAATAATTCTATCTGAACATGCAAGATTATCATGGGATTCTAACCTAATCTATCATGATATTTTTTATTTTATTTTGTAGAAACAATCGGGAAAATTACCAAAACAGTCTCAAACTTATTACAATTGTGCCAATTTAGTCTTAAACCTTTTTTTTTGCCGATTCAGTCTTAAACCTTTTGCAATTGTGTCAATTCAATCCATCAGGCCAGCGCTGACGTGAACACCGGCCGGCTGACATGGCAATATTTTAATATTTTTTAATATTTTTCGATTTTTTCCTTGCTCTTTGTTTTTTTCCTTCTTCCCCTGGCTGGACTGGCCAAGGGGAGACTTGCTGACGAGCACCGGCACTGGCAATGGTGAGCCTTGCCCAACGGCGGTGAGGACGGAGCTCACCTAGCCATGGCGAGCCGCCCTCGCAGCCGTTGGGCAAGCTCGACCTCACCTAGATCTGACGAGGTCGAGCGTCGCCATGGCTGTGCGACGGCGAGGCTCGCCCTTGCTAGCACTAGCAAGATTCACCCTCGCCGACACTGGCGAGGGCGAAGCTCGAAAATTTTTTTTATTTTTTTCCTTTCTCTATTTTTTTTTGGCCCTTCCTTCTTCCCCCGGTCCGGTGGCCGAACTGGCTAGGGGCTAGGGGCTAGGGTAGGCTTGCCCTTGCCGGCCATTGGGGAGGGCGAGGTTGAGCTTGCCCAACGGCGGCGAACGTAGAGCTCGCCCAACCATGGCGAGCTCCGCCCTCACCGGCCCTCGCTAGAGCTGGGCGAGGCTCGCCTAGCGGCGGCGAGGGCGAGCCTCCCTAGTGGCCGACAAAGTCACCTTTCCAGCGAGCCTCCCCCTAGCCAATCCGGCTAGGGGGAAGAAGGAAAGGAAAAAATTTTAAAAAAATTGAAAAATAATTACAAAAATAATAAAATATTGTTGCGTCAGTCGGCCGGCGCTAGCTGGCGTCCACGTCAGCGCCAGCCGATCAACAGTGACCGGATTGACTGAATTGGCATAATTGTAAAAGGTTTAGGACTGAATTGGCACAATTGCAATAAGTTTAGGATTTTTTTGGTAATTTTCCAGAAACAATCAAATGAAAGACAAGCATTCATAGCAGGATAACATGCAATCCACAAAAGATGATCAGAGAATATTCCACTCATTTGAATTTGGAAAAAAATAAAATTGACGATTGTACCTGAGAGTTATGGATAGGATGATTGGTTTTCCACGTAGACGGTAATCATATTTCCGGTTGAGATCTGATTGCCGTCCATGTCCACGTTATGGATTAGGAAAGAAAATTTCCTAATTTGAGGATACTCGAATATTTTATGGATAGCATAATCACTCGAACATTGAATTAGATAATGATATAAATCTAATCGGATTACAGAATATTCGAAAAATCAAATAAGATAATCTTCTTACCTAGTTCGAATATTATGCTGAAAACATTTCCAAATCGAACGACAAACGACGAACAATGCATGGGACCAGCGGTGGCTCGCCGTGGTCGGCACTGGACGGTGGAGGGCCACGACAAAGAGGATGGGCAGCACGCGGATGATTACGACGGTGCACCTCGCTGGCGTGGTTGGCAATGAGATTCACGAATTAACCAACAAAACAAGAGCATTTATGGCGGCGGCAATGAGACGCGACAACTACAGAGGCAGCGAGGGGCTTCGAGTAAGGCCAAGGCCAACCAGCCATGGTTTCTTGGCGATGCAGGCACCGCAACAATGGAGTCGACCGGCGGGCCTTTGCCTTGACGTCGGGGTGTGGCTCGAGAAAGCAGCAACACTAGCTGGTGGAGCCTGCGGGGGCAGCAGTTCGAGCTAGTTGAAGTAGTGGGAGCGCTGCGGCAAGTGATCTTGCTGGGATCGTCGCTAGCCAGGGTAGGTCTCGGCGGATAAGTGCAAAGCAAGGCTGGAGCAGCGGGTCACGGCTCGGTGGTACAACAATGAGCAGCGAAGGGGCTAGCGGAACAAGTCGGCAGTAGCTACGGGATCGTCTCGGCGTTGCTGGGTGGATCGGCGTGGCAGGAGCACAGTCGCAGCTCAGAGGGGTAGGAGCTGGAAGCAGCCCAATCGCCTAATTGCTGGCGTAGGGGCATGCCACGGTGGCTTGTGGGCAGTAGGCCCGAGTTGTCGGCGTGGCACGGGGCAACGACCTGGCTGGGGAAGCTACAGCAGTAGCTCGTTCGTCAATCCAAGGGGCGGCAATGGGTCGGAGGGCAGCACTGGTAAGGTCTTGGCCCTGAAGGATGCCTCGGCCGAAACTTCCACTCTCGTTTTTCCTTGCATGTTTCTCTCTCTATGTTCTAAATTCTAATCTGCTAACCTCCATGTTTCGAGGCATATGTGCGATTATATAGTGCATAACTTAAGTTCTAACGGGTTTAGATTAGTCCTTAATCAAGATGATAAGCTATAATTACTAAAGCCTAAGTCTAACGAGCTGAAATTAGATTAAATCTAGCTCAATTAGGCTCGTCGTTCCTCTAATTTTCGGTCGAGGCTTGGTGTGCATCATGGGTTGGCCGAATTGCTCTTTGTGGGTTCAGTATTGACTGGTCTTGACTCATTTAGAGCTTATTCTAATCAAGCTCAAAGCCTTTAAACTTTATGGGCTAAACTCATCTCGATTAATGCTCAATTTCTCTACTTCTGGGCTTGAGAATTTTGGCTCCTTCTCCCATTTGCTTGGCCAAATTTACTTGTTGTGCAGGCCCAGTCCGCGTGAATGATTCAGGTCCGTTTACCACCCCTGGTCCAATTAAAATGCAATGAATGAATTAAACCATATCTATAGAATTACATTTTAATAATTGTTTAGGGGCTAAAGTTTAGTCCCTAATTTTCATGCAATTCAATTCTAAATGGTTAGGCAAAAATTTAGATGTCTACAAAGACCTATCGATATGCAATCTCAACTCTTAGATACTATAGGATTTCACAGGGAGCCTCATACTGTCCGTCCAAGAAGTTGTGTCTTGGATACACATGAGCCAGATGCAATCAAGATGAAGAACAAAAACCAAAGTTCAGCTGGACTTGTCCGACTTAGCTTGGGTCGATATTTGATCTTTCAGATCATCAAACTTCGTTCTTCGTAGTATTTATTTCCACTAGGTCAGTAGCTTCTGTCTATGAGCAATTCGTGACGGTTATAAGAACAACTCTTACTTGTTTGCACACTTGATATCATATGAACCACTTAGCTATCGCAAAGGCTAATCTATCTTCATATTTCGTTGGCATTTTAATTGGCGTTTTCATAGTGCTAACACATCTTTGTGATTATTGCCTTATCAACAAATTGGGCAAAGCACATCTTTATGATTGGTGCATATAATTTGCCCGATCATCTCATTATCACTACTAAAGCAATCATCTTTATTTATAAAATGACACCTCATTAATCATGCATAAATCACTACTGCATATACATCTCAATTATGTTCTTTGCGAAATCTCTGATATTGTCATCAGAGCTCCCGCCTTCTTCCATAGCGATTCTTGCCCTCTCTCTCCACTTCAATGAATTTTCTTTGATCTCTTTCCCTCTCTCTCCTCCCATGACCCCGTTTACACAACTTTCGATTTCTTCGCCAGTCACAATCCCTTTCTCGTTTGCCCTAACCCTAAGACCGACCTTCCACACCTCCGCGATGAACGCTGCATTTGTCGGCTGGTCCGTCCATTGGGGCATCACCACCATCGGGACACCCAAGCTCACCCCTTCCATAGTTGAGTTCCACCCGCAGTGAGTCATGAAGCAACCCACCGACCCATGGCTCAGCACTTGGAGTTGATTGCACCACTTCACTACCAAACCCTTATCATCTAGTAACTCCATATCTTGCACGAAATTGCAAGGGAGCTTCGTCTCTTCAGACTGTCTCACCACCCACAGGAAGTTGCTCTTCATTCTCTTGAGTCCGATTGCTATTTCCTCCATTTGCTCTTCTCCAAGGGAAGCCAAGCTTCCAAATGATACGTAAACGACTGAGTTGGCATCCTTCGAGTCGAGCCACTTAATGCATGTCTCGGCGTCGTCGGGTTTAAAGAGGCTGAGTCCGTAATCTTTGTCCTCTGCGATTCTCTTGTCCAAGTACATTGATGGGATCGTTGGTCCTACAGTGAGCGTTGGGCATTGACTTTCCATCCACTTGACCACCTACACGTTCATTTAACACATGTACCATGCATTAATTTCCATCCGATGCTCACGCAAGAATCAATTTAATTTCTATCCTCTGTACCACTCTTAAAAGAATTTATCACACCTATCACAATCATAATTCAGCCCTCTAACAATTGTCTTTCACACTACTTTATAAGGAAAAATAATATTAATAGTCTCTAAACTCTAACCCGATACGGTCTTTGAACTATTCGTGAATGTTCAATATAGTCTTTTTGTTTGATCAAACAAGGGTGAAAGTTACCACAAGTCCCTAAACTATTGCTAAATGTGCAATCTTTTCCCTAAACATTCAATTTGTTTAATCTAGTCTCTCAACTTTCCACAACAAAGACAAATCAATTCTATTGTAGTATTCACAAGTTTTTATAATTACACCTATTGTCCAAATTTTAGAATATTTTTTTCATTTCCATCAATCTCCTAAATAAAAAAATGCTGAATTTTTATTATCTCGTTTACCTTTTTGGTCATTATGAATACTAAAGTAGTTCAATTTAAGTATATTTTAACTTATGATTTCTAAAACACTAAAAGTTTAACCTTAATAGAGTTGTATCAGGTTGATAATCCTACTATTTAAAGTGTTTTCATAAGAATATTTAAAAACGTTAGTAATTTATCTATAGATATTTGTACCAATATTAATTTAAATGTTGTTCCTAATATTTTATATAGATAAAATTATCAAGCTTTTGCTTTTCGTGTTTTCTTTTAGTTAAATCTGCGTGTTTTCCATTTCTTGTCCGACCACTTCACCACCTACACATTTATCGAACATGTGTATGATGCAATATATCTATGGCGCAAGTGGGAGAACAGTTTATTCCATTATTCTATCTACCATTCTTAGAGGAATTCATCACTCCTGTCTCAATCCTTATTCAACCCTATAACAAGTGTCTATCGCACTACTTTGTAAAATGCCTTTTGTTTCTCTTGGAGAAGTTATTATGTATGCTTACTCAGAGTTTAACCAAGTATCAAGAAATAATAGGATCCACACCTAGTCCAGCTCTCATACAGTTTTTGGACTGTAATTGGTTTAATCCATCGCATCATTTACAGTATCATCGTCTACCTACTGTTCTTTCTATGAGAGGAGGGGGTGCAACTAACCTCGAGCTCAAGCTCAGCAAAGGTATTAAACAAGAGCCAGTTGGCTCTCATCGTGTTGGAGAACTGGTCCAGCACGAGTTTCACAAGCGCCGGATATGCATCGACATTGGCCACGAACGAAGGAAGATCGTTCACCCTCAAAGTTGACATGACCGGAGAAACAGAAACATGCCCTTGTTCTTGTGAATCTTCTAGAGGAAGCTTTAGCATTCCTCGGTGAACATGGTAATAAATGGCGCTAACCGCGCAAGACTGAGTGAAGAATGAAGCTCCGTGCATACCGTGTTGTATCGCTAAGTCAAGAGCCCAGGGCATGACCGAGTCATACACGAGAACTTTTGCTGGATTATCTTGAGAAGATTGATGTTGCTCGATGAAATTAGTCAGGCTCTTTATGACCGAAACTCTGAAGAGTTCGAAGTAGACATCCAGGCTCAGCTCGTCAGTGTCCACTCCCTCGAACCCGTCAGATATGTGCTCAATCTTGATTGAACTCGTTGCGTGGTGGTTTGTTGAATAGAGGGACTTGGAAGGTTCGGAGATGGGGATTACGAGGGCAACGTTGAGACCCTTTGAGGCTAAGCGTTTCGAGAACTCGAGCATCGGGTTTAGGTGACCTTGTGCAGGGAAAGTGAGAACAAGAACATGGGTTAGTTTGTGGATCCTCTCACTTTTCTGTTCGTCCATTTCTTGTCGACCTTCAACTCTTACAGAAGCTGATGGAATGGGAGTGAAAGGTTGATACTCATATCGTGAAGCATTTCATTGAATATATAGAACCAGATATTGCGCACAAACATTAGCCAGCTGAATCGTTTGAATGGTAGTTATACGGATTGGATGAGTATTCATCACTCAAACCCAACTCGTACTTTCATTTAATTTGGATCATTCGTCACAGTACTACTGCTTCCGGATGGGTCTTCTAGTGTGTCTAATAGCTAAGCAAAAGCCACAAAATTACAAGCAAAAAGTAAAATTGAGAAAGCAAGAAAACGGGCCACTGGCCTACCTACTTTCACGAGCTCGAATGATGAAAAGCAGACATTTTTCTAGATTAAGGCTCCGTTCGTTTGACGAAAAATATTGTGTTTTTGAAAAATATTTTCTCGGAAGTAATTTTTCTGAAAAATATTTTCCAGGAACATAATTTTCCGATATTCGGCAACCAATATGAAAATGTTTCGGAAAATATTTTTTGCCGGCGGTGGTGGAAGCAACCGGCGACCGGCGGCCGCTGCGGCGGGCGGTCGCGGCAGCGGACGAGCGGCGGCCGACAGCGGTGGCCGGCGACCGATGAGCGGCGGCCAGCGGCGGCGGCGGTGGCCGGCAGCCAGCGACCGACGGCAGCGATTGGCGGCGGCGGGCAGCCGGCGACCAGTGGCAACGGCTGGAGACCGGAAGAGGAAAGGAAGAGTTTGGCGGAAAATGATTTCCGCTTTTCAGAAGCGGAAGTCATTTTCCATAGACTTAGGCTATTTTGTGAGGGGGGAAAGAAAAATGTTTTCCCACGGAAAACGTTTTCCGCCCCCTGAGCACCGGAAAATCCGAAAAATATTTTTTAGGAGAATATTTTCTGCCAAACGAACGGAGCTTAAATTTAAAAGTCTTTGGAAACCTCCTAGTGTCAAAAACGCAATCAAATCTCACACTCACTTTGAAATATTGCAAAAGCGAACATTTATATTTATTTCAAAACCCTAAAATGGAATTTTTTAATAACCCGACCAGTCCTCCTCTTTCATCACATGTCTTATGAAAATTCGTCAGGCGAAATCGTCATAGGTCTCGGAGCAGTTGATCTCCTTCATGTGTTTTCCAGTTTCCTGCTATAAAGCTATGAACTTCCACTACCGTATCCATATATAATGCTTATACACACAAGTGACTCAATCTGGTTAATGAACACGAGTCTGAGTCCTTCGTGACACGCTGGAAACCAACTGTTCAGAGTCCTATTAACGTGTGCCTAGTTAGATCTAATTTCATGCAAAAGCACAAGACAATTAAGTATATCTAATATTCTAGTTAACCACGTAATTATCCAGATATATGATACTTAATTCGTTCACGCAACCTCGCGTGCGAGTCTTGCCGCGTCTAGTCAGGCCATCAGCGGGGACAGAATGCCCCAGACAAGCTAGTGTTGGACGACTCGTTCACATAAAGTAAGTGAGATGACTAAGCATAGTAAGCAACGTAAAAGGTAATCATTCTCGCAATTCACTTGTCTTATCGACCATCATATCAGTTAAAGCAAATAGCTCTTTCATCCACTATCAGGCAGGGTTTCCGTAACTTTTGCCGAACAATGCGCGGCTAAGAAACATTAGTATATGCCATCTAAAGTGGCGCCATCCAAGGTACTTGCCAATTTCCCAATTATCTGTTGCTTAATTCTGTAAACTACATTCCTTGTAACTTAGGGAAAAAAAAAAGAAAAAAACTAAATGCCTTGTACACCAAAGAATTACATTATTAATCACTATTGAAGCATTATCATGTATCGCTTGACTTTGGGTCTTATAAGCTCTTTATATTTATGTGATTACCCTTCACATATTGATTTAACATTTAGGATTGCACTTTCTAATCTGTATCAGAGCTAGTTCAATCTCTTGGGAAAATATATGTGAGACAACCATCAAAATCATATTGAGGGTTTCTTACTTAGTTTTCGTAAACTGCATACAAAATATTTTGGTTTAATCATCTGGACAAGGCAAAAAATTTAGATTTAACAAGTTTATTAAACTTGCAGGATGTTCCCCCTAGTAGTAGACGGGGCACAACAAAAAAACATGAGCTGGCAACGACGGTTAAAAAATTGACATCACTGCTTACCGAAGCAAAAGGAAGTTTTCGGCAAATCAAACGAGAGAGCTTCACACATTCCACATTATGCATTGACTAGGATGGTCCAAACGTGTCGTGATTACTGATAACTACATACATTGTCCAGGTTCTCTTTGTCAAAACACGAGAAAAATAATAAAGAAAAACGGACAAACAAACAAACAAGTCATTCTCAAAGTTGTCAAGTTGGATTTTGTTTGTAACTCGGTAGTCTAAGGTTAAGCATGGAGACGGCAAGGATAGGGAAATAAGTATGATTTTGTTCTTAATGTTGGTGAGAAAAGGAAATATTCCAATTTGCGATGTTGCTAGAACTATTATTTGTGCAATTCAAATATCTGACTCAGAAGCATTGGTAAGTTAGTAAGAAGTTACCAATTTGCAAATTATATATATAAAGAATTAGTAATTTGATAAAAGGGTTAGAATTACCAATAAGTTACCAAATATATTGCAAGTTGGGAAAGTTAAGACACTTTAGAAATGTTAACAACCAATTATGCGTTACCAACTAACTTACCAATATTTTAAATTTGCTAATTTTTTTGTAAAATTTCTAATCTAAATTAGAGTGACCGACTAACTTTTGTCAGATTAAATTATCAATTAGAGGAAGGCACAAGGGTCCCACTCCCTGGTGAGTGGGTGAGGGTCCGAGGGCTGCCTTAGTGCGAAGCCAAATGGCTTTTATAGATTTAGACTTGTATTTTATTAATAGTTTGAGCTTTTAAGCCCATGAATAGCTATTGAGTTTATATAATTCCTTCCTCTTGTAATTGATAAATGTAATAGAGAGATGTGAGGTGCTAATTATAGTGAAATCATCTGCTTGACGTAACTTTAGTTTAAGTATAAACCAGAATAAAAACCATGTGTCCTGGTTTTTTTTTTTCTCTCTTTTACTCCCTATTTCCTTATGATTGTGTGCCAAATCCTAATAATTTTCGAGTCAATAACTCTCGTATGAGTTATTCACAAAAAATTAATTTTTAATTTATCAACTTTTCTCTTAAATTACCAATTTTATGTGCCTTGGTTAGCAACTTCTAACAAATATTAACTTTTTATAGAGATTACCAAACCTAAATTTGCATGATTCATTGACTTTTCTCTCATTAAATTACCACATAGTAATGAGTTACGAACATTTTAGTAGATCTACACATACCACTCTTTAATTTGTTGTTCTTTTTTTTTTTCCCAAAATTTTCTAATCTTTTACACACTTTTATTTGCATTTCTTAGCAACACCTTGGATTTACAAATTTTTTTTGTTAGAAATTAACAATATTAACTAGAGAGGCTTACCAACTTTTCTTTCACTAATTTGCCAACTAGGTCGGGTTAACAACTCTCATTGACTTATATGACAAGTTTATTTTCTTTTAATAACTAATATTTATTATATTTTACCAACTTTTATTTACTTGTGGGACACTTCACAATTTGATTTTAAGTTTTTACTTGATAGATTTAGGATTTTATTATTTGATGTTTTCTTTCTTTCTTTAACTTGCTTTTAGTTTTTTTTGGAATTTTAGATAATGCGCCCATATCTTAGGTGATTTGATTTTCACTTTTAGTAAGATAAAAGTATAAGCAGACATCTTAGATTAATTTAGAATTTAGCAAGACAGAATTTCTTGTGAGTTTATCTATTTCCTATTTTTTAATTAGAAATTCATTTGATTCGCAAAACGAGTAATTACTCGCAAAACAGTGAAAACACACAACAGTGCAAACGCACGAAGCACAACTACAAAAAATCTCAGTTTTTCATTAACTCGCTAAATGATAAGCCACATTACGAAAACATAATGCACATTCGTATAAAAAAAATAACGACATTCTAACTTTAAAATAGGAAATTGATAAACTAATAAGAAATTCTATCCTACTAAATCTAAAATGTAAATCTAAAACCTAATCGCATGATTATCAAAACTGAAAATTTAATCACCTAACATATAAGAATATTACATAAAATTCTAAAAACCCTCAAAGTAAGTTAAATAAAGAAAAAAAATATCAAATAATAAAATCCTAGATTTATCATATAATAAATCAAAGCTCAAAGTGCACCGCATCATTGCTTCAAATTCAGAGAAAGCTCTTTCATAGTTCCTTCATTAATTCAAGGAAAAATAAGCTCCATTACAAGACAACAAAGTGCATATCCATATCTAAAATCACTAATGAAGCCCTACTTTCAAAATAGGAAATAGATAAACTGATAAGAATCTATCCTACTAATCTTAAGCATAAATCCCAAACCCTATACGATAATTATTAAGAGTGAAAATCAAATCGCCTAAGATATCATAATTTGATGTAAAATATTAAAAATCCGAAGAATAAATTAAATAAAGAAAGAAAATATCGAATAATAAAATCTAAGTCTATCAAATAAAAAATCAAAAATCACATCTCGAAGTACCCCGCATCATTTCACGATCTTTTCGGATTAAGTTACCAATTAATACTGGTTTAACAACTCTCTTTTGACTTAGTTACCAACGTTTTTGGTTACATTTAAACTCTTATGTATACGGTAAGATTTAGACTCGGGCTTTGTTTGAAAAAAAAGAAGAAGAGAAAATGGAGGTAAAAATCAAACTTTGGGTGTTTTCCTTCCTAATTTACTTCACTCCTCGCTCCAAACATAGCACGAATGTTTTCATAAGCGTTTAAAGGTAAAATGGAGGAGAAATTCGAAAGGAAATTTATCTAATATTCGAGTTAAGGCCCAACAAACCCCACACGTACGTCCACTGAACTTTGTTCCCCTTGTATTTGACAAGGCAATCAATGAAAGTAAAGCACAAATTCATCAATGCATTGGGGAACAGAGAAAAGATAAGCTTTGAAGATTTAACATTCAAATAATCAAACAGTCCTCATGGCCATGTATAAAAAATCCTTCTGTTTCTACGCCAACAGCTTATAGACATATATTGCTGACTTTAACGCTCCAAAAGCCCCAAAATGGGAGTTGGTACTTAATGACCGATTCCTACACTTGTGCGTCCACATACAAAGGTGGCAGGTAAGTCTAAAACTCAAGCTGCTTTCATTTCATGTGTATTACCAAACTCCCTCCGGCTCAGCTATTGGCCATTCTTCTTGAGCTAGCATTGGAGTTTGACTCACGCTTCCTCAGACTATATATATATATCTCGCATTTAAATTCAGTATTTACATCTACATACCCCACAAACGGCAGGTCGAACCGCCTGTGGTTGGTCTGTAGTTTAAATCTCTGCAGTTGATATATCCTTACTTCTTTTACTGTTTTACTATCTTGCTTACGGTATTATAATGCTCGTCATTTAAGGTAATCTTAACTCTGTGTATATATTTGCATCCCCATCTTGTAATCTTAACTCTGTGTATATATTTGCATCTGATATATCCTTACTTCTTTTACTGTTTTACTATCTTGCTTACGGTATTATAATGCTCGTCATTTAAGGTAATCTTAACTCTGTGTATATATTTGCATCCCCATCTTGTAACCTTAACTCTGTGTATATATTTGCATCCCCATCTTACCCAGATTCCTGGACATTAATGGTATCAGAGCCAAGGGGTAGATAAAGATAATCTTTATAAATTCTTCCGCAGTAAAGACGATTTCCTTCGTGGTAATCTTTTCTAGTGATATCTGGATGTGTTCCAGGCAGTAAAGCCCAGTGGGGTAGTAAGTCCGTTGGTAAGCATCGCCGATATCTATAGAAAAGAACAAAGTAGTCTTTTGCAATGAATTTATTAAGACGATCTGAGTCTTCTTCTAGTTCTTTATCAAGAATGTCCTCTGATCAAGGACCTATAAACAGAGAAGAAATTAATATAGAAGATTTTAATAGATCTATAGAAAATTGGTTAATTCCAAAAGTCAAGCTTGACAAGATTTATGAACATTCAAAATTTAAACTCTTTGGGAACAATGACTATGTTATTGTTACCGAAGAAAGAGATGTTCCGCTTTCTAACTCTTTTGCTTCTATACAACTTCTAAACAAAGATTCTATAAAAAAGCATTCTTTAAAATGGAATTACATGCATATAGGATTAGTCCAAGTAGGTGCTAAACCTCTCACTAAAGAAGGTCTTGACACCTCTTTACTTCTTGTTTTAAGAGATGCCAGACTTTTAAAATACGATGAATCTATTCTTGGAGCTGTTGAAACAAGTCTTTGCAGTGGACCAATACATTTTGATAGTCATCCTGGTCTAACTGTATCTCTTAAAGATAAAAATATTTTGAAATCTTTGACTCTTCAAATAAAAACTCATAATTATTCTATAGCTGAAGGATCCATTCCTATAGCCCTCATTTACAGAGTTTATTACAAAGTCATGAATTCCGCATTTGGCAGTAAAGCTTTCAAATTAAATTCCAATAGAGAAACTCTTCTTTTACAAACTGACATTTCTAAAGCCAATGTTACGATTCCAAGAACCATTCCCTGGAATCAAATAACTCTTCCAGAACAATGGGAATTAGAAAACAGAATTCCCCAGCAAATTATCCAAAATTCTGAACCTACAAACATTATCCAACATCCTGAAGGAAGAGTGACAATTCAATTTTCCAGAAGATCTGTTGATATTCCCAGAAGATCTTGTGATATCAGATCTATTCCTTCTTGGCATTCCACTTCTTCTCGAACGTCAGTTGATAATATTCCCAATAATCCTTTTAATAACACTCCTTTTGTTAACACAGAAGAAGAATCTCCTAGTGCTCCTCCTCCTAATATCAGCGGTATTGATAACAGGGAAAATGCCTCCCAACAAACCAACCAGAAGAGATAAAGGAAAACAAGTTGCAGAACCCTCTTCTGAGAAAAAACCCTCAAGGTTAACCAACATAAGAACCTGGCTTCAGGCCGCCCAACAACCTTTGAATATTTCTCCCAAAAAGGAATCATCCATTTATGAAGAACAAAGAGAAGAAGCTTTGAAATTGCTTCTTCAGTCTTTCAAACCAATTCTGCCTACACCTCCTGAAATTGCCAAGCTTTCTCCCGAGGAAGCCTCTAAATATCTCCATAAAACTCTTTATGATAGCCCACAAAAGGAAAGAGCTTTACAACTCTTCCGACTAGTTTATGATATTAACTCACAGCCCCCCAACGCACTCATTGAACCCAATCCATCTCCTTTGACTTCTCAAAAAGCAAAGGGAAAAATGATTTCTAGCGAGGTGGTAATTTCTACAAACCAAACAGCCCCTCCAAAATCGAAATTTTTCCAAAAAACAAATTTCCAAAATATTTGCAATGTAGAAAATGGATTTTACAATGAAAATCCATATGTCTTTGCAAAAAACATGTTTTCAGAAAAGTTTCTTTACATTCCTTATGATGTTTATAAAACCCCAGAATTTTATGAGAAAATTTTAGAACAAACACAATCGGTAACTTTCCGACATTTTTCTGACAAAGGACATGTGAATTACTCCACTGCCAGGATACACAAAGTCATTCATCCTTCGCAATGGAAACCTGACCCCTTATCCTTGGTCAAATTCAATACCAAAACAAATGAAACCCTTCCATACAGGTCCTCATTTTCATATTTCGATTATAGACAAGCATGGTGGAATACTTTCTGGAGAAAAAATGCCAATAACTCCCATACTTGGCTATTCTTTTTTGATAATTTTGACATCAAAACCTGCCCTTTTTGGTTCCTAAAATGGTGGGAACTATTAGGACCAACTGATGAACTCCTCCATCCCATGACAAAACCCAGTTATGAGTTATTCCTCGAAAAATTCCAACCCTTTCCTTTTGAAAAGAACTTTCCCAAGCTAATGCTCTTTTTCTACTACTTCGGAGTTTCTTGGGTCCTTGGCTGGTACTTTGACTACAGAAAATCTCCCGACACTGGAATCCCTATTCTCATCAGGAGATTTAAAGTAAAATGGTGGGATGGCTTTAAATTTTTTGATAGAGTTTCCACCAAAGCCGTCACCAAATGGCTTAAGGAAAGACATTTAATGTCTCCACCTCCTCCTGAAGAAATTACTCCATTTCTACATGATAAAGGGTTTGTCCTTTCCAGATTAGCATCTGCTCAATCACAGCAGCAGTTAACCGAATTACTCAAACAAGCCCTTTCTGATATTGAAGAAACTGGTTCTTCCCATTCCCATCATGATGGGAATTCAAATGAAGATGACTGCTACGGAATCTTGCCAAGGATCCCATGGGGAGATGTAGCAGATCAAGAAGAAGAAGAGGACGAAGAATCAACTGTGGATCTGTCCAAGCCATAATTCATGGCACCGAAAGACTCCTCCAACTTTCATTATTTCAAAAGGAGGAATCTGTCAGTCAGTCTTTCTTTTAATAATTATGTCGAGACACTGTTCACTGTCAGTCAGTCTTTCTTTTGATAATTATGTCGAGACACTATTCACTGTAAACACTGTGCACTTACCATTACAGTAATACCCGCACTGTGCACTTACCGCTACAGTGATACCCGTGAACGATTTCTACAGTAACCTACCTGGTTATAAAAGAAGACCTCACCTCTCATAAGGAGGGCAGAATCCTTTCACTTCACTCTCGAACTCTCTTCTCTCCAAACCCTTTTCTCTCCAAACTCTCTTCTCTCCTTTCTCCTGATCACCAACATCACTTCATTACCACTTGAATAAGTAAGTTCAACTTACAGATCTTAGTTTCCCTTAGAGAGATATAGTCGGCAAACATCTGCTAGTACTATTCTCGGGAAACACAGAGTTCTATCTTGAACTTCATAAGATCTTCCATCTTTTATCTTCGTAGCACTTTATATCTTGCATATGATCTGAAGATTTTAATACTTCATTTTGCACTTGTACTTAAATTCCAGTTGTAATCTTTAATACTGTTATTGTAAGTTTTTAATATTGTTTATATATAACAGTCTTTTTTCATATCTCGCATTTAAATTCAGTATTTACATCTACATACCCCACAAACGGCAGGTCGAACCGCCTGTGGTTGGTCTGTAGTTTAAATCTCTGCAGTTGATATATCCTTACTTCTTTTACTGTTTTACTATCTTGCTTACGGTATTATAATGCTCGTCATTTAAGGTAATCTTAACTCTGTGTATATATTTGCATCCCCATCTTGTAATCTTAACTCTGTGTATATATTTGCATCCCCATCTTACCCAGATTCCTGGACATTAATGGTATAATGGTAAGAGACTGGTTACCCAGATCATTCAGTTGCATATCTTCTTATAGCTGGTTTTACGGGTCAGCTCAAAGGATGGTGGGATAACTACCTGAATGAAGAGCAGAGATCCCAAATCTTGAATGCCTATAAACTCGATCCTTATGGTCAAAACATTCTAGATGATGATGATCAACCCATTCAGGATGCTGTTAATACATTAATCTTTTCCATATCTCAACATTTTTTAGGAGATTCATCTCATATTCTTGATAAGAATCAAGATCTTTTATCAAACATGAAATGTCGTTCTCTAGGAGAATTTAGAGAATACAAGGAAATATTTCTCCAAAGGGTTCTTCAAAGAACAGATTGCAATCAGTCTTTTTGGAAAGAAAAATTCCTTGCTGGTTTACCAAAACTCATAGGAGAACAAGTCCGAAGTAAGATAAGAGAAGAATATGGAAATCTTATTCCTTATGATCATCTTTCTTATGGAGAATTAATCTCTTATATTTACAAAATTTATATATATATATATATATATATATATATATATATATATATATCTTCTATAAAATTTTGTGGGATCATTACTGATTATTTTAAATTTATTGAATTTTAAGTTAAGAAACGTTGGTAACCAAATTTAATTAAGTTAAAAATAAATAAAAAAAGAAATCGTTAAGAAACTCAAATGGACTTGGTGAGCCAAATTAAATGAAAATAATCTAAGGGGAGAAAAACTAGTCAATCGCATAAATTAAAGTGGTAAATTGATATGAGGGTTGATAAAATTTAAGGTTTTTGTGAGAGACATATGAAAGTTGATAAACGATGCAAAAAAATTAATAACTGAAAACCAAATAAATGTCGACAGTACCTCAAATGAGAATCGATAATCCAAAATTAGTTGGTAATTAAACATAGGGATAAGTGCATTAGAAGTCCTAAAACTTATCATGAAAGTGCAATTGAGTCATAAAACTTTCAAAAAATATGCAGTAAGTCATAAAACCTATTGCGGAAGTGCAATTAAGTCATTAAATTTTTTAAAAAATGCAATCAAGTCCTAAAACTGATCGAAAAAAGTGATGTCGAATCTTAAAACTTTCAAAAAATACAATCAAGCCCTATTTTTTATTTCACTTTTTGAAAGTTTTAAGACTCAATTGCCATTTTATGACAAGTTTAAAGACTTAATTGAACTTTTTGAAAGTTTTAGGACTCGATTACACTTTTATGACAAGTTTTGAAATTTTATTGCATTTTTTGAAAGTTTTAAGACTTAATTGCACTTTTATAACAAGTTTTATGACTTTTAGTGCACTTATCCCTTTAATATAACAAAAGTTGGTATGTCACTCAAATGAGAAAATTGTCCAAAAAGTCTTAAACCTATTGTACGGCTACTGATTTAGTTCTTAACTTTTCAAGTTGGCCAATGCATTCTAAACCTTTTGACAATTTTTTAATGTAGTAATTCTGGTCAATTTAGGACGGAAATTGCTAACGTGATAATTCAGTTAGCATATGTCGTCTTGCATGGCACGACTAGCCATTTAACATGTCAAACAAGGCTTAATATAACATCATTTTGAGGAAATTTTTAATTGTTTTTAATCTTCTTTTTCTTTGAATTCTT
Organism: Syzygium aromaticum; assembly: GCA_024500025.1. Classification (NCBI taxonomy): domain Eukaryota; kingdom Viridiplantae; phylum Streptophyta; class Magnoliopsida; order Myrtales; family Myrtaceae; genus Syzygium; species Syzygium aromaticum. The sequence goes on from CM044892.1 coordinate 382,891, forward strand.
TATCTTCTCGAATTTCTGGTCGTTGGGGTCACCAAGGCCACAACAATGTCAACGACCACAAGCATGGGTCTCCAATATAGTCCATATGGCTAATTTAGGCCAAAAATCGCTGAAGTAGACCTTAACCATCCCACATGGCATGATTGGCGATCTAATGTGTCTGACTTCGCTCAAAATGACATCGTTTTGAGAAATTTTTAAATTTTTAAATTTTTTGATTTTCTTTTTTTCTCTTCTATTTTTTTTTTCTTTTGTCCTTCATATTCCCCTATTCTCGACCAGTAGGGTTGTTGGCGTTTTGGCCATGGGTCACTAACCACACAAGAGGGCCTTTGCACCCTTGCTGGCCTTCACCCAAATCTAGGCAAGGGCATCCCCTAGATCAAGCGTTGCGACCCTTGCTTAGATTAGACCAGCTCACTTGGATCTAGGTGAGAGTCACGAGCCTTTGCCTTGGCCAAATTGAAAAGTTTAGTACAAAATTAGCAGCCATAGAATAGGTTTATGACTTTTTGATCAATTTTTCCTCACCCAAATAAAAACCTATTGGTTCATAATAAATTTAAGGCAATGGTAAGAATGTGGTGCTACCAACTCGAGCCATGATGTCCCAGACTGTCATAAAAAATATGCGGTTTAATTATCTAATTTGATTAAAAACACAAGCAGAAGACAAAAATGTAAATCAAAGATAATAGAAAAAACATAACAAATAGCTCTTATTTATCTTTTTTTGATGCAATTAGTATATTTATATCACAAAGAAAATGACAACCGGAAAAGAAAGGATCTAGTCTACTCCTTCTACCAGCTACGAAACATTACATCCACGCCTGTCTTAAAGCTGCCATACAAAAGCTCTAGGAGACTACTCGCCAGCGGCCATGATGCAGCTCAAACAAAAATGGACTATAAATCAACACCTGGCCTGATCAACCACCAGCCGCAAACCTCCTCACATTCTCGCAAGGGAAGGAAACGATTCCAAATAGGCGACCACCTATGCAAAAGTAGTCCGATACAAAATGAAATGGCATCCGTCTTACAGGGATAAAGCAATCGACCCAGACAATGGTTGAGTGGCATTCCCACACCACTTCAGGTATGATGGGATCGAGACGCTCAACGAATGATCCATCAATATTTAGTACCGAACCATATGTGGACATATGTCCAGTGGGTAGATGGTACGCCATGCTAACGATCTAAAAAATATGGAAAGTAACAAGAGTGAGATAAACTTAGCAAGTAAGTCAAGCCATGACTATTCTATCCAAACAATGATATCACGATTAAAGAGGCTACCACAATATCATCGATTTCTGTCATGATATGAATAATGATAATATGTATATGAGAATGTATATGATATGCCCATGAATTCCCCGCGAATGCCACTCTCATTCATAACCATCGATTTTAAGAATCGATCTTCTGCAGACTATAGAGCAGCAGTTGTCTTGCTCCTACTCCAAGGTTATGTGACTTACTTGCGCATCTATCACCGAGACCACACAGCATGGCCTCAAGGTATACCAGCCTTGAGCTTCTCGAATTCCCTCGCTGACTCCCACGGGGCATCATCGACACTCCAAAATTTACGATATTTCCACCAAACCATTTTTACTTGCTAACAAACACCATGATCCAAAAACACAAGGCTCCACCATCACTAGGCCCTTTAGATTCCATGCCACATCAACAGAAATTAAATAAAGCTCATGCACCTCAAAATCACGATCATCGCAAAATTGATAATTCACAAAAGAAAGGTAAATAAAACATGAATTAATCACCCAAAGACTATTCCTCAATAGCCATTGCGAAATAATATTTCCAAATGTTATTTTCTGCGCATTAAAATAGGTGAACCAGAATCCGGATGTCACAGAGAGAGACAAATAAAATTTACTAAAGGATAAGTACAATTGATAATTTGAAAACCATACAAAATAGTTAGTATTTTCATAAAAATGTCAGTAAGTTACCAACAAGTTATTAAGTTATCATGTAACTGATAATTCTTTTTATCAACATCTTTTTTGACAGTTCTCAATTTTATAAAAAATCATCCAGCTCGGAGAAAAATCATTTTTGGGAATGAAACCGTTGAATCGTCCCTCAAATAGTTTTTGCTAAGTAATCTTGGGTTTTTGCTTTTCCAAACCATGCATTATGGTACGGACAATAACAAATGGAGGGATATGAGAAGCTCTTGCATTGATATACCCTAGTAAATCATGTCTATCACAAGTCAAGAGAATTCCAGCTGATCTTATAATTTGTCCAAGGAACAGGATCATGTACATTGATCAAGGAATTTGTCATTCACTAGTACCATGTCTCCACAATTGAGGCATACATTATTGCATATGCATTTAATTAAGTGTATCTGCCCACAAATTAACCATGTTTGTCACAAATTCTTGGATGTACTTATCGGAAGTACCTCCTTCATCTACCGCTTCTCTAGCCATCTCTTGCCACCTCGATGAGTTTTTCCTGATCTCTTCCCCCTTCTCTCCTTCCATGATATCGTTCACGCAACCTTCGATTTCTTCTCCGGCCACGATCCTGCGCTCGTTAGCCCTAACCCTAAGGCCGACCTTCCACACCTCAACGATGAACGTGGCGTTCGTCAGCTGGTCTGCCCACTGAGGCATCACTAGCATGGCCACACCCAAGCTCAGCGCTTCAAGCGTCGAGTTCCAACCGCAGTGTGTCATGAAGCAACCGACTGAGCCATGACTCAGCACTTGGAGTTGATTGCACCACTTCACCACCAAACCCATGTCATCGATCCCCACATCTTGCAGGAAATTGCAAGGGAGCTTCTTCTCTTCCGATTCTCTCACCACCCATAAAAAGTTGCTCTTCATTCTCTTGAGTCCGTTCGCTAATTCTTCCATTTGATCTTCTCCGTGGGAGGCCAAGCTTCCGAATGATACGTAAAGAACAGATTTGGGTGGCTTCGAGTCCAACCATTTGAGGCAAGCTTCTGCTTCGGGCTTGAAGAGGCTGAGTCCGTAATCTTTGTCATCTTCGAGTCTCTTGTCCAAGTAAACAGATGGGATCGTCGGTCCTATGGTCATAATCGACCATTGATTCTCCATCCACTTCCACTTCACGATCTGCTTTCAATAAATAAAGGCATATACAATTTATCACTCTAGATATTGCTCTTATGTAAATTGTTTCATTTTCATTCAACTAGCATCTCATGTATGCTAGATTTCTCTTTTCCCCCTCTTTTAAAAGTAATTCTTGAAAAACTAAAATCCTCTTACAAAGTGATACTACAATGCTTGTCGCATGTGTTGATATGATCCACTTATTTATATAATCACTCAAAATCGAACGTACAACTTAGTGAACCCACTTTCTGAATCAGACTAGATATCCCTAGCACTACTATGTTCTTTAAAGGAGTTCGGGCCATGTATGATTTGTCAATTATGTAATACTTGCCTCCTCCTCGAGCTCAGCAAAAGAATTGAACAAGAGCCACTTGGCTCTCTGAAAATTGGAGAATTGGCCGAGAACGACCGAGAGCGCGGCGGGATATGAATTGACGTCAACAACAAACGAAAGGAAATCATCTGGCCCTAAAACTGACATCACCGGAGGATCAGAGACAACATGCCCTTGTCCGTGTGCAGCTTCCAATGGGAGCTTGACCGTTCCTTCGTGAATCATGTAATAAATACAACTAACGACGCATGACTGCGTGAAGAACGGAGCTCCATGCATGCTGTGTTGAACTGCTATGTCCAAAGCCCAAAACATGAAGGAATCGTAGACAAGTACTTTGGCGGGCTTCTCTTCGCGAGATTGATGTTTCTGGATGAACTCATTCAAGCTGTGCACAACTGAGACTCGATAGTGTTCAAGAGAGTCGTCGAAGCTTAGTTTCTCCCTTTCGATGTCTTCAAATCCATCGGCAATGTACACGACATTGATCGAGCTTGAATTCACCAAATTGAGGGAATTCTTGGTGGAGATGGGGATTATGAATGTGATTTTGAGACCCTTTGAAGCTAAGCGTCTGGAAAATTGGAGCATCGGGTTAATGTGGCCTTGTATTGCATATTTTAAGACTAACACATGAATGTCATGTGGCCTGTACATTTTTTTTTCTTTGTGTATGTCTCCCACCCTTTCTCTCTTTGGAATCTATGTACTTAGGCAATTATGATCACTCTACAAAGCTCATATTTATACACATTAATAAGCAAAATGAAAAAGATAAAGAGACCTATAGACGCCCATAATCCATGGAATGGTTGTTGCTGGTACTCGCTCGCATTGGTGATGGGTATACATCGACACGTGACGGTTCAACTGTTTGTTGGATTTTGGCCTGTACACTAGCGTATTCCAATTTTCCTAAGGTACTGGATTTTAAATGCCATATACTTCACTGATCACGTTAAAGATCAACCCCAAATATGAATCATATCGCAAAAAATCTCCACCTTGATGAGCTTTCCCATCTAAAGGAAGTCCTATCCTAACATGTAAAGTATTTTGATCGCCTTTTTGTGCATAGAAATAATATCTCTACATTTTTCATCCAAATTTTCCAATACAAGTCATTTATGTCAACATGCTTCCGACGTCGTTGATAACAGTTTCATACGCTTTGAAAATGAAACTGCTACAAGCTATTATTGCAGCTAAGCAGAGAGGCGTGTTACCTACAGGTCAGGCTCCAGATCAATTGCTTTGCTTAAAGTCGTAAAACGTGATTTCTTGTTGGCAAGACTAAGAATAGCATATATTTTTTGCCGTATGTTAAAGTCAATTTCGGGGAGAGACACACATGAAGAGGACACTTTGCCGGTGCCATAGAGTGATATTCGATTGGCAATAAATATTTGGAGACTGGCAAAAACACAAAGTATATGACATCATGGCTTTCGGAAGCAGCTGAATTCCTTACTATATATACGATAGGAGGTAAACGACATCGAATCAGTCCAACTTATTTTTATACATTCCCCTATGGAACAAAAGCTAAACACCAATATTGTCTAGGTAGTATAATCCACGCAAGCAACTTTCTGCAGGCGTCATCGTTGATTTGAGTCGTAAAAGTGGATGGATGACCAGCAAAAAATTTATAAATTATTGCATTTGTGCAAATTCAGTTCTAAACTTTTTAATTGTACCAATTTAATCTTAAACCATTTCATATTTTACCAGTTATTAACGAGGATGCCGACCGTCCTATGTGGCACGACCGGTATTGAAGTGAACATTATTTAATAATTTTTTTGGTTTTCTTTTCTTTTTTTCTTTTTTCTTTATTTTTTAAGCTAAGGGCTTGCAAGGGTTGCCAGCCGACCCTTGCCAGCACTGGGCCAGGCAAGGCACTACAGCCCTCGCTAGCCCACAGCAAAAAAAAAGTCAGGAGAAGAAAAGAAAAGAAAAGAAACCAAAAAAATTATTAAAATATTATTAATTAATGTCCACATCAGTACCACATATGTTGGCCGGTGTCCACGTCAGTAATTTCTACCAAAATTGGTTAGATTGATTCAATTGACGAAACCTGAAAAGTTTATAACTAAATTGACACGATTAAAAAGTTTACGATATTGGCACTAGTGTAATAGGCTTAGGACTTTTTTGGTAATTTTGCTTTGAAGATGACTTTGGTTACTCTTACTCATGATTAGGGTCAAAGAAAAGACGTCACAGTCTGTTTGCTACTTACTTTGTTTCCAATGGTAAGTTTGGTAAATATGGGTTTGAAGTTATGTTGATTTCACTAGTTGCTCATGATTTGTTATATATTAGAATATTGTGAAAACAAACATCGCACACAATATAAAGAGAACAAGTAAATAAATTTTTCGACACCAAATTTATATGATTCAGTTAGTGTGATTTATTTTGTGAGGATAGAAGCACAAAATTTCAGTATTAATCAAAAAAGGCAATGGAGATTACAATCAAACTTAAGCCACTCAAATAATCTCAATACTTTCCAGCTCCAAATTATACGCAATACTATTGCATAGTATTTAGCTTTCACAATTTATCATGAAACAATCTATCTTACAAAGAAAGAGACCTCTTCTCAGAAATATTTTTTCCTACTTCTGTTACAGAAAGACTCGCGGATCTTCACCAGGATGTCATTTACGCGAACAGGGCAGCACGAACTTGGACTCTTTTGTTCGCCGCCACACGCTGCACGCACCATGGCACTCACATCAAACCCAAGGAAGAAACGCATATGGCCAAAGAATAAGGAAATTCGTGTTTTACTTGTAAAAGTTCGTGCTCCCGCCAAGCTAACTTCGGACACTGGGCTTGCTTTTGAACATCGCATGTTCACAACGTCCATTTCGATTCAGGTCGTGCTTCATTTGTGAATTCGAATTCGAGACATATCTTGAAGAACTTCTGCTCTAACTCGATGTTAGTCATGTTATAGTTGTTTTGTCAGAACCTGAACTTTCCTATTACTCTCACACGACCCTTCATAGCTCAATCGTCACAGATATCTTTCGAGTTCAAGCTATACTTAAATTTTGCCATAACCATAGACCTTGATAGAACGCAAACTCCACATGCACTTTAGCAATACCACAAGACTTCTCAGACACAACCTTCTCTATCTAAAGGAAAGCAAAACCTCCATTGCAATCATGCTTGTCAGGGATCGAATTCGCACCTTATTAAACTAAACAGCTACAACAAACTTTTTCTCTACAATGTCTACCTCGAGCAGACACCATTTGTGTCAATTACCGAGTTAGAACCCGTTCCCTTAGAAAGTACTTGTTGCAAGTCCGCCTTAAGCAGAACACCATCCAGCAAACCCATATAAACACTACTACAATACTCTTTTCCAAAAGTATTGGAGACACTTCAAATGCAACTTTGCTGCTAATAACCGGTGAATTTAATTCCGAACACCACAATCAATACCTTCACTCATCTTGTGTTTAGCCTAGAAAGATGCACTTTCTTACATTCCCATCGAACTTACCATTACTCACTCGAACATTATACAAACAACCAAGTATTCGAAGAGCAGAATAATCAGCAAAGCATTACTTACACGCTTGTCCGAGTAGCTTGTCATACTAAGCACTATACCAATTCTAGCGAGCATTTTGTAGGCCGTCTCTAGTAGCATCCGCTCATCAACTCTACAAACTGTGGTAGTTCAATGGCACTAGTGTGGTGTCTCATTATAACCTCCTCCAAGCGATGTTCGTTCAATAGATCCAAGCCAAACTCCATGTTACTATTGGTTTGCACATGTTCAATTATCTTACCAGTCACCATTTTGATCATCATTTGCATAATTCTAACAAAAGCATCAAACTTGTCTCTCAAACGGAAACACCTAGATCCTCCTCAAATAGTAATCAATAGTTGTTAGCATAAATCTAGAACATTTCCAAAAACTAAATTGCAACAACCTACAACCTCCAAGTGAATCAATTTTGCAATCTCCATGGTTTCTTTATAGTCATAATAAAAGAATTTTTTACTATTTGTTTGAGTTACAGCACCTACATGCATTTAGTTCCTTAGGCTTCTCTTGCTAATGTGCACCAAATACATACGCCATAGTTCAAGCTTTTGATGCATCCAATGCCTCCAAAATGAAATCTAGCACTATCTTTCTTAAAGCTCATAAGGCATGGTGTTTGACCTCTCATTATCACCAGAACACTACAAATCACCTTTGAAACTCAACCTTCTTAATTATATGGACAAAACACTAGGGCACTCAAGAAAATTAGGTTATTTTTCAATTTTGGAATGTGCCTCACACCGGTCATTGTTCTCACTATACCATTATGCATTCTCATCCTAACATCTCCAGAACTCCCAACATTGCACTCAGTAATGTTCTATAACTGCATTTTACTATAATTCATGCACTGACAAGTAGTAAACAAATTCCTGGTTGATGCAACATGAAACGAACAACCATAATCCATAACCTATCCATAAAAGCACGTATCCTCAATGACAAACAAGACATAATCTTCGACCAAAAAACAAAAAAAAAAAAAAAAACAAGACATAATCAACATTATTCAAGTTACCATCAAGTGTTACAACAATATGATAAGTAAACCCAACTCTAATTCCCTTGACATTCCTATTCTTCAGCTCAACCAATCCCTTTTGAGATGCCCTCTATTGCCACAATTCCAACAAACAACATCACCGATCTTCGACTGAGTACGTCTGTTTGGGTTTACATTAATACTACTAACATGCATATAATTTTTCCTCGACTTTTATCTACTAAACCAGTCGGCATAGGTTCATTAGATTTTCTTCTACAAATGTCCATACTCAGATTCAAAATCACAAACCTCATTAAATGTCAAATTTCTTGATCTAGAGGAATTATTATTAGCAGTAATAGTAGTATTTGAATGAATTTTTCAGACTATTTTTAAAATCTAATAAACAAAATCAAAATACATACATTATCATCAAAGTCAATCTCAACCAAACTCAATTAATTAGGACATGTATAATATGTCACGCCCCGAATCCCATCGAGCGCGCAACACCCCAAGCTCGATCGAATTAGTGTGACGTCCCAGAAAACGTTACCGACCCAAACGATCACGTCAGAGTTCTAACACGACGGAAGCAAGAATATAAACCCTAACAAAAAAATCATGGGGTACTATGGAGAAATAAATCACCAAGCCACCGAAATTTTATATTACATCTCGACATATTTACAATATCCATTCTCATCCATACACCACAACTAATCACCTCATGCATTCACCAAATTTACATCAAACCTATAATACACACACCATCTGGCTTCTATGGATCACGTCTCCAACTTCAAAAGAATTAGTAGTCAGGGTATATTCTATTTCCAAAAATGAGACACTTCAAAAAGTTTGGCTACCTTTAGCCTAGCCCTTACGCCCTGTAAATGGCGTCCACTCCGATTTGGTCTCCCCAGAATCCGAATCTGAATCCCCAAGAGGCACGTGCTCCCCTTAAGACTCTGAATCTGCCTCGATCTCGATCGGGTTATCTTCGTCCCCTGACTCCAACGAAACCTCAATCCGTTCCTCCAATTCAAACTCCTTCTCCGAATTTTCCTCCGATTCCTCTCCCGGTTCCTCCTCCGGGGCCTCCTCATACTTCTCTTTGGGCGGCTCTCGGCTCTTCTACAGGTTCCTCCTCCAGCTCTACACCTAAGTCCAAATCCATCGGGTCGTATCCGGCCTACGACTCCTCCGGCTCCACCATTGTAGGGTCGAGCGCTGCAAGAACATGTTGATGTCCTGACTATGCAAGGCTAGTGTCTATGCTAGTCATCTCGCTATCGGGAGGGGGCATAGCTGACGGGTCCCACTTTCCCACTCCGTTAAATGGGACATCAAAATCTCGAACGGGACCAAACTCATATAATCCGTCCTGGAAATACCAAGCGGTATAGGTGTGGGCCTACTAGAGGGGTTGCTCTATATCTACCCAGACTACGGTCGTATGTTTAATCCAAGCGATACTCTCCTCTACCGGATACTCTACCACAGAATGCTCGGTGTGCATCAGTATACCAAAACGCTGCGGCGGTGGCGGCGGCGGTGGATTCATGGCTTAGGGCGAAGTTCTGAAATGGTTTGGTTAAGCAACTATGAGACGAATCTCAATAAGTTGACAGCCTAAACTCCACTTAGGTTACCACGTATCTCCAGACAAGTCCAGACACAAAATCAAGCAATACACACATAACGTACACACAATGTACTTACCTGGGCTCTTGATATACACAATCTGCGCATAAGTCTCAAAATCACGAATTTCAAACTCCATACACATTCCAAACTATTCCCATGCCCAAAAGTACATTTCAAACACATAACATTTCCGAACTCCACATTTCACACTCATTCATGTACCATCACACCATTTTCATTAACTTGCCAACGACCCGCGTAAATACGCCTCAGGTTTGATCTTGCTTTCACTTGCCACATCACACATTTCATTCTCAATCACTTTCTCAACCCGCATAAACACGCATAAGGCTTACACATTTCTATCACGACCCGCGTAAACACGCCTCAGGCCCGTTTTCACTCACTTGCCACATCACACATTTCATTCTCAATCTCTTTCTCAGCCCACATAAACACATCTCAGACTTACACATTCCTATCGTGACCCGCGTAAACACGCCTCAGGCCGGTTTAATTTCCCGCGTAAACACGCCTCAGGGATTTTAGTGATCACGCAAGCATGCCAACATGCTGTATTTTATCTATACCCCGCGTAAACACGCCTCAAGGCCTTTTAGTGATCACACGTACATCGCACGCCTCAAATCTCACACGTTCACGCATTCGGGCATTAATCAAATACATTCAAATGCAACAAATTTGACCAACACAATTCAGCCCAAACATTATACATTCCCCCATCACACAACATGTCATTTTCACCACAAAAATCATAGCACAACAATTCTGGCACTACACGATAATTTCACACAATTAATTGCCGAATCAAATCATCAAATCTACGCACCAAACAGAAAATTACATGTGACAATCTAAAATTTCCGCCAATTGAAAATTATGAAACAACTGAGTTTTATGAAATGTGCTCGTAATAAATTCTCACCCGGAACTGATCATTTCTGAGAATGCTAACCATTAAGAAAAGGCTAATAGGGGAATTAAATTCGCGCAACTAAAGGAAATTTGATCGTGAATGGATTTCGATCATTAAATCGCAGAAGTGATATTTTAAGCCACTGTTGGCCGATCCAAAGATAGTTAGGGGTCAGGTCACCACTGTCATAATAGTGAATCGCTAGTGATTCCGTTCGACCACGAAACGATTTGACGAATAATTCTAAAATTATACCGAACGATCGTACCCCTCGGATCAAGTGATTGATCTTCGCAATTTTAATGACAACCGAGGTCGTCACGCACCGAACGGACTTGCACTTGACTCGATTCAGTATCAGTGATGAGTCGATTCTACGAATTTCCCCAGCAAGCCGTCCGTTAACTCGAGAAACGCTCGAGTTGCATTTAATAGAATTTAATTATTGGATTTTTACCCAAATTGGATACCGGAAAATTAGGAAGTCACGACAGAACTCTAAGACGACGTTGCAGGGGACACGTGTGAATTTTTGGTGCGCTTAAATCCTTTGAAAAAATTCAATTTTGGTAAGAAACGGAGAAAGTGACCAAAATACCCCTAGGATTTATTAAAGGACAAGCTTTAAGGGTAAACGGCATTTTGGTAATTTTGCCCTAAAATTTTGATTGGACAATTTTACCTTTGGATTTTTGGGAAATTACAAGTATATTCTTGGATATTTTTATGCAAGAATCGATCTCGGTTATCGGATCAAGATAAGATCGAATCGGGACCGTCGGATTAAAAATATGAGGAAAGGGTAATATGGTTATTTTCCACTTGGGTCAAATGGCACTATTTAGGTCAAGAACACATCTTCCTCTCTCCATTCTCCTTCCCCCATTTGCCATGAAGCCCCCTCTCCCGTGAACCTCCCTTGGCCAATTCCTCCTCCACGCCGGCACCACCACCTTGCTGCCGCACGCCGAACCACCCTCTAGCCGCCATCCACGCCGCCATACACCACCACCTCAACCTCACCGCCATATTTCTCTCTCTTTCCCTCTTTTTCTCTAAGTGGTCGTGAGCCCCATCAAGGAGCTGGACCGCCGCCGCAAGCCAATTGCCGTTGCCAAGCTTCGCCACCGTCCCCGCCATGTCCATTTAAGTGCCACCACTTCTCGTTCTAACCAATTAAGTCTAGAACTCAGTAAGTCACACTCTAATCCTGAATTAGGATATTGGGTATCGACAGATAATTTGATTTGGAGTGAAATTGACAATATGCGGGTGCGAAATATTGGCGTTTAAGATTGGAATGTTGTGGCAGGCCTTGAGGATTATTTTTGGAATTTTTGAAGGACAATTTGAGGTGAATTACAAGCTGTGATTTACTGTTCACAAGCTGCGAATTACTATTCACGGGGCTGTGATGATTTGTTTGGGACATGAGTCGGATTTTTAGAACCGACATTTAATGGCGGGAAAATGCCGTGAAGGATCGGAATTAATCCGACGCCATTTGGTTGGAGAAAAATGACGATTATTGTATTTGAGGCGTGATTGATTTATTAATAAATGGTGGTGATGAAATTGAGTGTATTATTGTATAATTAAGTGACTGGAATATGTCTGTGGTTGTGCACGTGAGTTAGATTGAGATAATTATTAAAATTGCCATGTCAATTGCTGAGTAAGCATGTGATGTGTGAAATAATGCATGTGCGGGCCGCGTATAATAGGCCAGGAGAGTGTGGTAATTGCGTGTCGAGCGTGTGCATGAGAAAGAAAGCGATGGTATGTGGCATGGCATAAGAAATTGTGGAAATTTGTGCCGTCCTGAGGCGTGTACTGTAACGCGAGATGATGTTCGGTATTATCGGATGATTGCTAGCCTGAGGCGTGTACATCAACGCGGGCAAGAAACATGGCCTGAGGCGTGTACTTCAATGCAGGCCGGAAGTGATGTGACGAATGATCGCAGTGTACTTGAGGCATGTACTTTAACGCGGGTCACAGGCGAGTATTGTGGAAAAATGAATGGTTGCAGTGTGCCTGAGGCGTGTACTTCAATGTGGACCACTGGCAAGGAGTGTGAGAGTGAAAAATGAGAATGGAAGGAATAGTGGGATGAGAAAGGTACATGCGCATGTTTACATATGATGTGACTGTGATTGAGTACGGGTGTGCGCATGATTGAGCCTAACAATATTATTTGATGTACCTGCTATGTGATGGCTTAATGTGTATGAATACGAGTGTGTTTGTGTTTGTCTGGAGGTACGTGATAGCCTAGATTAGGTCTAGGGGTGAACTTGATGAGATATAATCTCATGGTTGTGTAAACCAACAATTTTCAAAATCCCGACCTGAGCGATGAACCCTCCACCACCAGTAAAATTTGAAGTTCCAATGCACATGGAGTATGAGACGGCAGAGTTTCAGATGAGGTCGGCGATAACCTGGGACGTCGCAACTGTTCGACTGTAGGCGGGATATCGCGAGCTCGACAGGGGTTCGGGGCGTGACATTACAGCATTCAAACCAACCCATCAAAGCCCTTATTTGGCCTCTAATTTTTCACCAAAACATCCCGATTTCGTCCCTAAGACCCCTAATCCAAAACAGCCCTTAAAATCACACTAAACTGCGTCTAAACGGATCCATTAATACCCGATATCCTAAATAGGATTTAGATTCTAACTTATTTGGAATCTTAAGCAAGATCAACCTATCCAAGGGTGACAAAGCGGCTGGAACGCAACGGCTACGGCGATCCAGTTGAATAGCGGCGATCAGAGACGGCAGCGGCAGCTTGGCTTGGCCGACTTGTCTTGGCCACGGGAGGGAGAGAGAGAGAGAGAGAAAGGTCACCAAGAGGGAGAGGGGGAAATGGCGGCATGAGGGTGGTGATGGTGCGGCTCGATGGCAAGATGGCGACAACGGGCAAACGGAGGCTGGATGGTGGCGGTGCGACCAAGGAGGAGAGGGGTGGACGTCTGGTGAGGGGGAGAGGGAGTGAGCCGAGAGAGGGAGAGAGAGAAAAATAGGCTTATAAACCAATAATTGAACCCCCTTTATGGCAAAATGACCATCTTGCCCCTCTCTCAACTTTTCAATCGATGGGCGAGATTCATTCTTATCTTGAGATCAACGACGAATCTTGGCCGAGATCAAATCTTTTCCAAAAATATCCAAAGATAAAATGAGAATTTCACAAAAATCCAAGGGCAACATTGTCCAAAAATTTTCATTTCTAAAGTTAGGGTGAAATAACCAAAATGCCCTTCTCCATTTACACTTGGCCTTAACAAAGTTCCAAGGGTAAAACGGTCATTTACCATTTCTCGCAGAAATTTAATTTTTCTAAAGGATCCGGACAATTCTAAGGCTGCTCATGCTAATAACAACGTCGTCCAAATGTTCTATCGTGACTTTCTAAATTTCCAAGGCCCAACTTGGTCTTTAATTGATGACTAAATTTTAAATAATATAATTTGCGCATATCTCAGACTAACAGGTGGCTTATGGGAAAATTCGCATATTCAACCCGTGACTGATACTATATCAAGCCACGTATAAGTTCACTCAGATCGTGACGACCTCGGTGGTCATGTAATCGCGAGGATCGATCGCTAGTTTCGACGGGCACGATCATTTGGTATAGATTTAGGGTCGTTCGCCAATTCATTTCGTGGTCAAACGGAGTCATCCATGATCTACTCTTATGACAGCGGCGAATCGGGCCATAACTATCCTCAAATCGACCTACATTAGCTCAAAATGTCACCTCGACAATTCTATAGTCGAAAGTCAGTTCACAATCGAATTTCTTTGGTCACACGAATTTGAATTCCTAATTAGCCTTTCCTTAACGGTTAGTATTCCATGAGTGATCAGTTCATGGCAAGATTTAACTACAAGTACGTCCATAAAATCATCTATTTCATAAATCTCAAGTGGGTAAAATTTCAGAATGTCACATAATAACTATTTTCTTTCTCTATTTTTCTTATTTTTGGTTTTTTGGAACAGGTTTGGAACAGAAATATGTTTGGTAACGCAATTTCATTTTTAAATTTCTGGAACAAATTTTTAGTCCAAAAATAGATTTGAAACAGAAATGAGAAATAAAATTTTCTACTTTTCTATTTTTAGAACAAAAAGAAAAATAAAAATTATTCTCATCACTCACCCTTGCCGATCGCCATCGGCTGACAGATGCCCGCCACCCTGGCCTCCCTTCAACCACCACTGCTGCCCATCCAACAACCATCGCCACCCCTCGCCACCGGCTACCTCCTGCTACCGTCAATCAATGAATGGAAAAAAGCATAAGAGAGAAAAATTTTGTGTTATTATTAAACAAATTTCTATTTTGGGAAGAGAAATTTTGTATCGTTATCTAACACGTGTCTCTATTTAGAACCTTGTCCATGGATTGTAAATAGAAAAATCTATTTCTGGCCAAAAATCTATTTTTAGAATAGAATGATTATCATTCACACCCTTAATGATCATGTTAAATTCATTGATATGCTCAACAATCACACACCTTTGTTCATCTTTAAGTGAATGAGACGTCGCATCAAGAAGACCTTAACTGTTGATAGCGGAGTTCTTCTGGTACATGTTCAACTAAGCATTCGTCAACCCCGCAATGGTTTTCTCATTCCCCATATTAAATGCGACATTACAAGACAAAGTTCTGCTAAATGATACCTAAGTGTCTCTAACAAATCCTAATCAGCTTGTATCATAAACTTTGGCTTCTCCTAAGACAAAGGTAAATGTTATTTCTTCGGTACAAATAATATTAAATTTGCATCTTCCGAAAACCAAAATTATTCCCTTCAAATCTATTGTGCCATCATTGCTTCAAGTTAACCGAGCCTAGTTTTAATATCAATTGTTGTAAAAACGAGCAATTGAACACAATAAGTAAGACAAGGGAATAAATCGAACAACATTTGGTTTGATGCGGATACCATACTCTACGGTGAAATCTATCGCGACCTTCCCAAAGTGAATAACTAAAGAAAAGCGAATGGATTACTAAGCAAACACTTAGCATGAACTCTCCTGGCTCATGTCAATCGCAACTTTAGGATTTTAATTAAGTCATCTAAACATGCAAACCAATTTAATTTGGAATCGCCACTAATCTATTACGGGTCTCTTAAGTAAAATTTGGGAGAACATTTTACTTCCCAACATTTTACTTCTGTGAATCAGAGATTTCATGAATATGGGAGCTTGGTTATCTAGAGAAATCTAACACCCTTTTGGTACATTTTCTCTTTATTGTAAAAATATTTTGCACGCAATCTTGGTCAATTTTAATCTTAAACCACTAACATGCAATAGGTGATAATCTCGGCGTGCAATCAATAAAGTAGCAATTAATAATCAAAACAATAAATAAATTGTAGGAAAGAACCTTGATGCGTTACGCAAAGCAAAAGTGAAGCTTTAATGTCATCCGATGCACCAAGTGTCTTGCAAAATGCTAACTAAAGAACAAACAATGATGCGATATATGCATGACCTAGACTAATGCAATTTATTTTTTGAGGGTTCTTATTTTAATGGATGCAATCTTAGTCTGAGTTATATCTACAAGAATTCTAAAATAAACTAATGACATGTGACATGAACTTAAATGCAATCTATATGGACCTAAATCTAATGACAAGCAAAAGAATAATGAACTAATTTAACATGGCATGCAACTTGACTTACATGAGCTTAAGTATGTAATCACTAATTGGATATATGACATGGATATTGTGAAGTGGATATTACGACATGGCTATAATGATGTGAATATGAGGACACAGATATAATGACATGGATATGATGATATGTGATAAATGACATGAAATTCATGAAATTAATTCTATATATGAGATATACACGTTATATATTTGTGATTTTCTTTAAAGCTTACTTAGGAAACTACTAAAAGTATAAGCACCACCACCAAGGTCCCAGGCCCGGCCTTGATGGACCCGAGCACGGAAGGGACCCGATCCTGGACATGGGGACCTAGTCACAGGCATTAGGGTCACTAGCCTGAGCATCGGTGACCCAAGAATGAGTGTTAGGGTTCCCGTGCCTAAGCACAGAGTTTCTGGTCTAAACGCCGATATCTAGTCATATTTTGAAAAATGATTTCCAATTTTTTGAAGAGGAAATCGCTTTCCTGAATTTAAGCATAGGTTTTCTACTAACTAAAAAAATGTTTTCCGTTGACTTATTTTCCTAGGCAATCTAAACTCCAAAAAATGAGGAAAATGTTTTCCCGAAAAAAATTTATGCGAAACAAACGGAGCCTTAGTTAAAGACTCGTGCCACATACAAACTTTAGGTCTTTTGCTTTAAAATTACTAGTAAATGTAATCACTCTGGTTAATACCTAAATTAGTTCTTCTATTTGAATAATGTCAAACCTATTTTTAACAGGTGACACTGCGCATATCTGGAGGTTGTCATTGTATGTGCACTTAAAATTCTCAACCTTTACAACTCCACGATATGATAGAGTTTTTGATAATTTTAGTTTTGTGAGATGAGAATGAGGAGGCCTCGTAACTTGCAAGGAGATACGTCCTAACTCGCTGAAAGTCATGCAACAGCCTCTGATTCTTGGTCGTGGAAAAACAAAGCTGTTAATTTACTCTCAGACCCCAAGAATTGGCGTGGTGATTAAATCATGCACTCTATCTGAATGAGACAGATACAATATTTAAAATCACAGCTTAAAGAAGTTTTAAAAGGTACGTCAGCCGCTTTATTGGTGGTGCCACACTTAGATAAGTTGAGTCGAATCTTCAGAGACTAATTATGTTGTAAATTTAAAATATTATTCTGAAAATAATATTATAATTCGATGGAGACACAACCATCTACACCAACTCAGAGAGCTTATTTTTCACAATCATTCCACGTCCACATGCATCATTTGCACAGATCAACAACGTTCGAGACGAATTCTTGAATTTTCTTATCCGAACTACCTCCTTCATCTACGGCTAATTTGGCCATTTCTTTCCACCTCAAGGAGTTTTCTCTGATCTCTTTCCCTCTCCCTCCCTCCATGATCTCGTTCACGCAACTCTGGATCTCTTCCCCAGTGACGACCCCTTTGTTGTCGGCCCTTACCCTGAGGCCGACCTTCCACACCTCCACAATGAAGGTGGCATTGGTTGGCTGGTCCGTCCACTGGGGCATCGCCACCATCGGGACCCCCGAGCTGAGCCCCTCAAGGGTAGAGTTCCACCCGCAGTGGGTCATGAAGCAACCGATCGAGCCGTGGCTCAGCACTTGGAGCTGATTGCACCACCTCACCACCAAACCTTTGTTGTCATCATCTAACCTTACCTCTTGCATGAAGTTGGGTGGGAGCTTCTTCTCTTCAGACTCTCTCACCACCCACAAGAAGTTGCTCTTCATCGACCTGAGCCCACTTGCGAGCTCTTCCATCTGTTCCTCTCCCAGAGACGCCAAGCTTCCGAATGATACGTAGACGGTGGACCCGGGTGGCTTCGAGTCCAGCCACCGGAGGCAAGCTTCTGCTTCGGGCTTGAAGAGGCTAAGTCCGTAGTCTGTGTCGTCCTCGAGTCTCTTGTCCATGTATACTGAAGGTATAGTGGGTCCGACGGTCATCATTGACCATAGGCTCCCCAGCCGATTCACCAGCTGGGATTCAGTGAACAAATCAATTAAGTTAAGCGCACGGTATTAACTCTCTAGTACTTGCGTCCTTCGTACCCAAAAAATGACTTTCATCCTCGCAATAAAATACATTTTGTTTTTGACGTTTATTTTCATGTATGCATAATATATTATTTTCACGTCTACTTGAAAGTAACAGAAGAAGCTAACACTATCATGTATATAGGTACGCGCCAATCTCATGTCATGAATTTAAAAGCAAAGGTATATCTTTATTCTAGAAATTAGCTTTATTTCAAGCGCGCAGTATCTCTTTTTCTCCAGTAACAGTTAACAAACAAATTCGGATTAATAAAGTTTCTTAATGTAATGTAGTACCACAAGTTTATAAGGTCGTAGACAATATGTGCCGAACTTGGTCATTGCTTTTTTTGAAGTTCAAGTATTTTTCCCAAACCATGGATACTATGATATTTTAAATGATTGTGTCAATTAATGAGTAGTTTCAGGATACTTATTGAGCGTGCTTAAAAGGTTATTCAATCTTTAATATATTAATTACACATCAGACGAGAAAAAAATATATTAAACATTACAAATTCGTTTATTTAGTTACTTAATAAGTTTGTGGGACAAAAGTCTTCTCAATAGTCAATTTAGCCATACTTTATTCCCGGCGATTGGAGTCTACTTACCTCATCTTCAAGCTCAGTGAAAGTGTTGAACAAGAGCCACTTAGCTTTCCGGAAATTGGAGAAAAGCTCTAGAACGATCTTGAGTAAGCCGGGATATTTATCAACTTCAACAACAAATGAAGGAAAATCCTTCAGTTCTAAAACCGACATCACCGGAGGATCAGATAGAACACAACCTTGTCCATCTGCTACTTTTAATGGGAACTTCAGTGCTCCTTGGTGAGCCAAGTAATAGATCCAAGTCACGACGCAGGACTGAGTGAAGAACGCAGCCCCATGCATGCCGTGTTCTATCGCCACATCAAGAGCCCAACGGTCAAAGGCATCGTAAATAAGAACTTTCGCCGGATTCTCCTGACAAGATTGGTGTTTCTGAATGAAATCGCTGAGGCTCTGAGAAACTGAAACTCGAAAGTGTTCGAGAGACTCGGCAATGCTCAGCTTGTCTGCATCGACATGGTTGTACCCGTCGGAAATGTACTCAACCTGGAGGGAGGTCGCGTGTACCAGATTGAGGGACTTCCTGGAGGAGATGGGGATTAGGAAGGTGACTTTGAGACCCTTTGAGGCCAAGCGTTTGGAGAACTGGAGCATCGGGTTTATGTGGCCCTGCACGGGGTGTGCTAGGACCAGAACGTGAATGTCCTTGGCCGGATACATAGTCTAAGCTGTTTAATCCTCAGACGGCCTCTCTCTCCACTCGATGATACTGAATGATGAGGCGATCCTTGTTATATACGAACGACCAATTGCAGAAATAATCCTTGGAATGGTAGTTGCTTGCAGTGGCATCATTGATGATGGGTGGTCATTCACACGTGATATTTGAACTGTTTGTTGAAGTTAGGCTACATATATTCTTCATCTAGATAGAGTGACGTGCTTCCTGTAATTCGAGTGAACCCACCAACGTCCCCCATCAACGAATTGAATTTTTCTTCCATTTCTAGTCAGGGAATCCTTCCCCCAGACATTTAATTGGTCATTTATCGTTCTAACCAGCGTCACTCACATGTAAATCTATCTTTTTCCAAAACAAGCTATTATTTCAGTTAAGCAGAGAGTCACAATACCTACTGTTCAAGCTTCAAATTGAATGCGTTGCTTGAAGTTGTTAAAGATGATGTCTTGTGGGCATTACTAAGAATATTGGTTATGTTCTTGCCGTCCGATAAAGGTAGATTTCGGGAGAAAAGACAAAACCTAATATGTAATACGGCAAGCAAAGTGGACACATTGCCAGTGCCCATGATGTGATCTATTTGATCGGCAATAAAGAGCTGGAGACTGGCAATAACATAATATAAATGACATCATGGCGCTCGGAAGCAAGTAAATTGCTTATTATATTCAAGAGGAAGTAAAAGACAAGGTTTTCAGCCCATCTTTATCCTTTGTGCATTTCGGTAGGGAACAGAAGCAAAACACCAATACTGACTAGGATAGTTTAATGCACGCAAGCAACTTTCTGCATGTCTCATCGTTGATTGAATTTGTAAAAGACAATGAAGGGCTTCTAAAGGATGACTATGGTTACTCTTGCTCATGATTAGGGTAAAAGAGGAGACGTCTTTGTCTGCATGCTACTCCCTTATTTTCAAAGGTAAGTTCGATAGATATGGGGTTGAAGTAATGTTGATTTCACTAGTTGCTCTTGATTTGTGATATATGTAGCATGTTGCTTAATATGGGTTTTAAGTTAGGTTGATTTTACTAATTGCTCATGATTGGTTATATAGGGAGCATCAACCACAATAATAAACAAAAACGGAAAATAGATCGAACACCGAATTTAGACGGTTTAATTGGTATAACCTATTTTGCGGGAAAAGTAAAACATGATTTCGCTATAAATTAAACGATACAACAAAGATTACAATAATAGTCAACTCTCTCCAACACTCTCAACTTTTTTTTGGCCCAAATTACACTCAATCTCACACTGTATTTAACCATCACAATTTACTGTAAAGTAATTTGTTGATCTCATAAAAAAAATACAAACTTTATCACATGATTTTTATTTTCTTCTTCTGCCACAAAAACATTCACAAACATTTGCCAGGATGTAATTTACGCAAAGATGTGTGCCATCAACATTTGCCTCGTCGAAAATCCGATGTCGAAAATATTTGGAAATTTATTTTATCTAATGTTTCTTTTTTATCATTTTTTATCCTTTTTTTTATTTTTATTTGGCCAATCTAATTGGCAGGTGGGCACGACAAAGAATTTCATCATCCCCATGGTTGGGGTAGTGTAGTATCTAGGGATTTTGGCTAGCCGAGCCCAAATCCGGCGAGGACTCCACCACATGCCTCGTTGTTCGAGACTCCCAGTGATTCCTCCTCGCTCCCACATCATCATTGCCTGTCCCTTTTGACAGTCGATTGTCATTCGCCTCTATCCATCACTCGCCTCGATATTGTTGAGATTGATGTCTTGTATTCTGTTATCTAAGAAATTATAAGGCGGTTTCGAAAGGCCCCCTGACGACTGGACAGCACGGGGGTCCCGCTCCCCAGTGAGCGGGCAGGGGTCCAGGGGGGTCGCCCCAGCGGGGATCGCGGGGTAACACCCTCGAGCCGCCAGAGGCGTTTTATATTCAGTTATATAATGATTTATATGGGAAAAGCTAAATATTTTAGGCTATGTGGGCAATTTTGTAATTTGTGCCATATAGGGTTTCGCTATTTGTATTTAGGGCGAAACGGGTCTCAAAATAGAGGCAGAAGATGAGAAAGAGTGGCTGTACACTTTTTTACGTTATTAGTGAAACGGATCTCTTCTCTCCGAGGACGTAGGTAGGCGGAACACTTCCGCTGCTAAACTACGTAAATTTTTGTGTTGTGCGAATTTTCGTTACTTTCTCACATCGTTGATAGGATCGAATTCATATATATTCGACAGACCTTAGATCTGAATTCTCCTTGCTACAGTGACCATCGCCTTCGGTGCCAGCCTTAGCCATTCGGAGGCATGTCAAAGACTCCGAGAAGAAACCTTGCCTTCCCGACCACATCTCTTCCATTGCTGGTCGTTGGCCTGGGTTTTGGGGCTTCTGGCTTGCCGATGGTTGGTCGATGAGTTGTTGGTCTTGACGCTGGTCGTTGGTCGCTGGACATCAGTCGAGTTTACTAGTCGGGGCCACGGGTGAGGCTGCAAATCTCACCTAAATATGGTGAGATTGTTGGTCGCCGGCTACAAAGGGCCTAGGCAGAGAGTTTCTTCTCATGCCACGCATAAATAAATATGCATTCGATTGTTCTTGATGCTCGAAGCAGTCAAGTGTGTCTTCGCCGAGAGTCCACAAAATAGAAGCACCCCAGAAACTGAACAAAGATTTACGTATATGAAACAGTGATTCTTGCCACTCCTCTCCCCTAAACCCAAGCAGCCACGACCAGATCCAAAAAAAAAAAAACAAACATAAATAAATTTGCATTTTATTTTGTGTCGGCGAGGGTCATCGGATCCTCACCGGTTGCAGAGGCCTCATTCAGATTGGGTGACGGCCGCCCCACTTACAGTCGGCGATGGCCTTGCCGAGGTTAAGGCGGCCCTCCCTCATTCTGGGCGAGGTCTTCGTGGCCAGGGAGCATCACTAGAGACCATCACCGAGACAAAAAAAAAAGCAAGAAAATAAAGAAAAATTAAAAAAATTCACATCGGAATAGAAAATTAAGTTAAAAATTCACGTAGGACAATTTGCAAAAAATGGCACTCAAATGATCGATTTTACTCTAATGTGGTACTTAAGTAAGAGAAAAAAAAGTTATAACACTCAAGTGAACGCCATGGAAATTATGGCACTCCTGCTGTTCTTATCCCAAGATTTGTAAGATGTACAAACATTGGCTTTCTTGCTTTAAGAGCACTAACATACGTAACATACTTTTTTGAATACCCATGTTGGGTTGGAGGCTAAAGCAGGCTCCTTATTTAAATGCGCAATTATATTTAAAATCACAGCACTTAAGACTCAAAGAAGCTTTGAAAGCAACGTCCCCCGTTTAATTGGTGGAGCCTTACTTGATGAACCTGAAGAAGGAAGGTTATACATCCTCACGAGATGTTGAGTTGTATGTTCGTTAATTAATGGTGTTGTAACGTTCTGTTTGTTCCGCAGAATTTAACATTTCTGAAAAATATTTCCCTAGAAATAACTTTACATGAAAAATAATAACATTTTCTAGTGTTTGGTAGTAAGGGTGAGCATGATTCGAGTGGGGTGGTTTCCATCTTGGAATTGACAATTGCCCATTAATGACCGGTTCCGAAAAATTGAAACCGGGAGCCACTCGTTAATTTCATAGATCCACCCGAGTACCAAACTGCCATTCCAGTCCAATTCCCGGGTGGGTCCATGGAACTCGTCCCAATCCCTAAAAAACTGCATTCATCAATCAATACCATGGTGAACCTAATTTCTATGTTAGTACTTCTTCAGTTTCATCACACAATTTATTAAAAAAGTGCGGATTCTACGTGAACACAATGAGACAAAGTTATTCTCAAGGGAAGCAAGCCACAAGCCATAATCCAAAGAAACATTTCATGACTTCATCTAATAAGAGTTTTCCTCGTAAGCTAGAATCATCAGACTCTATGCAAACATGTTACTTCAATCCAATCTAGATGGGGGGTTCTAAGCCTGAAATTGGAAATGGGGCCAGTACTCACCGATTCTAATAAATTGGAACTAGAAACTAGGAACTAGACCGGTTCTGATGGAAACCGCTAATTATGGGCCGGTCCGGTCAGTTCCAGGCGGTTCTTGATTCATTTGCACACTCTTACTAGGGAGTAGACTTGAAAACAAAATATTAGGCTTGGGAGTAGACTTGGAAAAGTTGAAATACGCTAAAACTGATTTCCTCAGTTTGGAGTAGAAAATTAGAAACCATTTTCTACGCGATCTTTCTCAATAGTGGCCCTCTCTAACACTTATCATGAGCTTGTAACCTGGTTTGAGCCCAACTATTACTCGTTTTTTCGGTTCCAGCTCGCTCACTCCTTGTTCTTTATTTTTTTATCTACTCTTCCCCCTTCTTCGTTATTCACAGTGGGAATCATCCCTTAAATCCAAGCAACAATTCAACCATGGCAAGCCACACAAACTCAATCGACGCTGGAAATCATAGAAAGCCCCACTTCCCTACAATTCTAGGTGACCGAACAACCTTGATTGGTGAAACTTCTCGCCTCCTTTCTCCGTTTTGTCACTGTTGATAGGTATGGTCTGGATTGCGAGCCTGGTTGTTTCAGGTGGTATCTGTGGAGGTAAATGGTTGGTTGTCAAGTGGTGGTAGAGGTTCATGACCTTTAATGTCTTGGTTGGTGGTGGCTATGGGTTGTGATCAGTGGTCAGTGGTGGATGTTTTGCAGGTGGTGGACTGTAGTAAAGGAAATGGCGGTGGTAAACGGTGGTGATGGCTGTGAAATGGAGAATCCGGCAGCGGCATCAAGTTGGATCTAGTTTGCTAGTCGACAATGGTGGTGAGATACAAAAAAGGTTGTAGTGATGTTGTGGTTTGGCGATGTGTGAAGGATGGTGGTCCTTGTTCGCATAGCTGAGAAGATGTGTGGATGACCAATTAACATTGAGTGTGAATTTCTTCAAGATGAAAAATTTTTTCCTTCACCGAATTGTTTTGCTACAGTAAACACTGGAATTTATGAAAAAATTTTTTTGGAAACCAATTTTTCACAAACGAACAGAACCCAAAATTCATAACGTATTCTGAAAATAATCATACAATTCAGTTAAGACACAATCATTTAGATCAAATCGGCGAGTTTGTTTTTCACCATTATTACACGTGCATGAGCATTACGTGCACAAATCAACAACGTTCGAGACAAATTCCTGAATGTTCTTATCCGAACTACCTCCTTCATCTACAGCCCGTTTGGCAGTTTCTTTCCACCTCAAGGAGTTTTCTCTGATCTTCTTCCCTCTCTCTCCATCCATGATCTCATCTATGCAGCTCTCGATCTCTTCCCCGGTCACAACCCCTTTCTCATTAGCCCTAACCCTGAGGCCGACCTTCCACACCTCCACGACGAATGTGGCGTTGGTCGGCTGATCCGTCCACTGGGGCATCGCCACCATGGGGACCCCCAGGCTCAGCGCCTCGAGGGTAGAGTTCCATCCGCAGTGGGACATGAAGCAACCGACCGAGCCGTGGCTCAGCACTTGGAGCTGATTGCACCACCTCACCACCAAACCTTTGTTGTCATCACCTAACTCTAGCTCTTGCATGAAGTTGGGCGGGAGCTTCTTCTCTTCAGACTCTCTCACCACCCACAAGAAGTGGCTCTTCATCGACCTGAGCCCACTTGCGAGCTCTTCCATCTGGTCCTCTCCCAGAGATGCCAAGCTTCCGAACGATACGTAGACGGCGGACCTGGGTGGCTTCGAGTCCAGCCATCGGAGGCAAGCTTCTGCTTCGGGCTTGAAGAGGCTAAGTCCGTAGTCTTTGTCGTCCTCGAGTCTCTTGTCCATGTATGCTGAAGGTATCGTTGGTCCGACGGTCATCATTGACCATTGGTTCCCCATCCAATTCACTAGCTGGGATTCAATGAATAAATTAATTTACAGTTTCGTACACGGTATTAATTCACTAGTGGCACGTGTAAAATGTTCCATTCAACTTATACTAACGTCCCTTTTACCAAAAAAAGAAGTTACATTCCTCGCAATGAAAGATGCACGTCTTCTTGGAAGTCACAAAAAAAGGATACACGTTATCACGTAAAATAGATACGCGCCCAATTTCATGAAGAGATTGCCTCTCATGTCATCAATTTTTATGGCCAATCTTGTGTTATGAATAGAAAGGCAAATATCAATTTTTATTCTAGAAATTAGCTTGATTTCGACCGTTTTGTTTATGCACATGAGCTCAAAAAAATCTCTTTTATTTTTCCAGTAACAGTTCTTAATAAAATTCGATTCCTAAAGCTATATCTTTTAATGTAATGTAGTACCAAAAGTTTATAAGGACGCAGATAAAATGTGCCGAATGTAGCCTTTCGTTATGAAATTTTGTGCAATTCAACTTTTTTTTCCCAGATCACGGATACTATAATATTTTAAATGGTTGTGACAATTAGCGAATTACTTCATAACACCTATTGAGCGTACTTCAAAAAATTTTGATTTTCAAAGTATTAATTATACATAATACCAGAGAAATGTTATTAAATATAATATGTTCTTTTCATTTAGTTAGTTAGCAAGTGCCACCGAAAAAAGCCTTCTCAAAAATACTCTAGCCATATAGTTTGCCCTGGTGATTTGAAGCTTTTTACCTCTTCCTCGAGGTCAGTGAAAGTATTGAACAAAAGCCACTTAGCTTTCTGGAGATTGGAGAACTGTCCGAGAACGATCTTGAGCACGGCGGGATATTTATCGACATCGGCAACAAATGAAGGAAAATCGTTCAACCCTAAAACCGACATCACCGGAGGATCAGATACAACACGCCCTTGTCCATCTGCAGCTTCTAACGGGAGCTTCACTGTTCCTTGGTGAACCAAGTAATAGATCCAAGCAACGACGCAGGACTGAGTGAAGAACGAAGCTCCATGCATGCCATGTTCTATTGCCACGTCCAGAGCCCAGCGGTCAAAGGAATCGTAAATAAGGACTTTAGCCGGATTCTCCTGACAAGATCGGTGTTTCTGAATGAAATCGCTCAGGCTCTGAGAAACAGAAAGTCGGAAGTGGTCTATATACTCGTCAATGCTCAGCTTGTCTGCTTCGACGTTGTCAAACCCGTCGGAGATGTACTCGACCTGGATGGAGCTCACGTTTTCCACATTGAGGGACTTCTTGGTGGAAATGGGGATTAGGAATGTGACATTGAGACCCTTTGAGGCCAAGCGTTTGGAGAATTGGAGCATTGGGTTTATGTGGCCTTGCACGGGGTGTGCTAGGACCAGAACGTGAATGTCCTTGGCTGGATGCATGTTGAGCTGTTTGCTGCTCGGGCAGATTCACTGTCGACTCGACAAAAACGAGTGTGTTTATAAGTCACGTATGGTCTGAGGCGATCCTTTGTTATATAGAAAGATCTTTTACCGAGAATCCTGGGAATGAATGGTAGTTGCTTGCGGTGGCATTATTGATGATGGGGGCTCATTCGCACGTGATATATGAACCGTTTGTTGAACTCATAGTCTTTATCTCGAAAGTGGGACAGGGTCTCTAGTAATACGGGATAATTACCAAAATAAAAATCATAAATCTATTGTAATTGTACCAATTCAGCCCCACACTTTTCGTATTTATGCTAATTCAATACATCTTGCCAATTTTGGTCAACAGACACCGATTATTCGGCCGACATGGACATGGCAATTTTTAAATTTTTTTAAATTTTTTTATTTATATATTTGTTCTTTTCTTTTTCTTTTCCCCTTAGTGGCCGGCAAGGCTCCCCGGCCGCCGGCGAGGGCCATGGCCCTCTCTCGGCCTCGCTCAAGGCCAGCAATGCCATGGCAAGGCTTCTCTCACCCAGATCTAGCGGCGGCCTCGCCCGTGGCCATGCCTCAAGATGGAAGGTGGAGCCACATCTGAACCCAGCCTGCCCTTGATTCTTCCAGTTGTTCGACGAAATTCCTGACCCATCCGGCTCACTTTAGGTAGTAGTGCCACCACGCACCAATGGAGCTTATACTCAATCACTTCAACCAGAAAGATTCGGGCTTTTGGCGATTCTCTATACAGAGAGAGAGAGAGAGAGGGGAGCCTTGGATGGGAGATTTGCAAGCCACATAGGTTCAGAGTTAGTTGTCGCCTCGCCTAGATCTGGGAAAGGGTAGCCTTGCCGACCGCGGGCGAAGGTGCCAATGGCCTCGCCAGCCGTGGGCGAAGCCGACTTCCCCTACAGCCCCTCACACTGGCCACTGTGGGAAGAAAAAAATAAAAAATTTGAAATAAATAAAAGAACACTAAAAACTTGCCACGTTAGCATCAGCCAAACGGCTAACATCCACGTCAGCTACAGCCCATCAAAATTGATTGGATAGACTAAATTGGCACAAATGCAAAAGGATTAAAACTAAATTGACACAAAAAAAAGTTACGAACTGAATTTGCACAATTACAGTAGGTTTATAACTTTTTTGATAATTTTCCCACGTAATTCGAGTGAATCCACCAACGTCCCCCGTCTCCTCGCCCCATCTGTTGGATCCCCCCATATATATGTCCTTTTATTACGTATTAATTATAAAACGAATTGAATTTTTCTTCCATTTCTAATCTGGGAATCCTTCCCCCAGACATTTAATCGGTCATTCAACGTTCGAACTAGCGTCACTCACGTTTAAATCTATCTTTTTTAGAAACAACCTATTATTGCAGTTAAGCAGAGAGAATTGCATTACCTACTGATCAAGCTTCATATCGTTTGCATTGCTTAAAGTAGTAAATCATGACTTCTCGTGGGCATTAGTAAGAGTAGTGTTTATGTTCTTGCCGTACGATAAACACGGATTTCGGGGAGAAAAGACAAAACCTAACATGTAATACGACAAATAAAGCGGACACTTTGCCGGTTCCATGAAGTGGTATATTCGATCGGCAGTAAAGATTTGGAGACTGGCAACAGCTTAATATAAATGACATCATGGCTTTTGGAAGCAAGTAAATGGATTACGTCACACTGTAGGAAGTAAACGACAATGGTTTCGGGCCATCTTGTCTTCTACATTTCAATAAAGAACAGAAGCAAAACACCACTATTGACTAGGATAATCTAACGCACGCAAGCATCGTTCTGCATGTCTCATCATTGATTTGATTTTTAAAAGACCATGAAGAATAGCTAGAAGATGTCTATAGTTGTCTCTACCCTACCTAAACGTCGGGGTTTGGGGGTGATTGGATTTAGAGATAATGTCGAGCGAGAAAGAACAGTCCTCATACTCAAGGTGCTCGCCCTCGTTCGGCGTGGGTTCTTCCAAATCATCACCTAGCATAACATTGGGAAATTCAATCTTGATCTAAGCTATGAGATTCTATCCTATTCAGGGGTCGCCGGCTAAGAGTCAAGTGGGACACAAGAAGACATCCCACTTCTTACAAACCAGAAATTCTATTGGAGACTTGATTATGCCAAGCCGTTTTGCTACCAAAAATCGTTTTGTTTGCCTGCTAAGCGATTCATTTGGTATTATTAAGTTATGAATCCTAAGGTTCTTTCTACTAAGTGTTCGTGCATGCTTATTTATGAAACATTCCGCAATCAATTATACTGGACAATGACTCGTATCAATTCAAGATAACGAAGGTGACACATCAAATGATATAGAACACAAAATAAAGACGACGAAAGTAAGCAACGAGGAAATAGACTTGACACAAGTCTGAAAAAGATATACACGGTTTCGTTATTAAGCCTCGGAATATGAACCTCGTGAGCTGAAATTAAAACCTCACATCACTCAAACGTGATAAAAGAACGACAAAATAAAAAATGTAGTAAATTAAGCGGATACGAGTCGGGCAAAAAATATACACAGCCTCGTTATTAAACCCTAGGACATGAGCCTCATGAGCTAGGTCTAAAATCGAGCTTACGTCTAATACTAAACCAGAGAGACATGCTTGACTGAAAAAGTAATCACTAAATGTAATCCTAATATAAACGCAAATGAGGTTCTTCATGGTTTGCTTTTTATTATTATTTTTATCTTTTTATCCATTTCTTAAGGAAACACATCCTAAAAATTCAATTTATTTCAATTTGAAGAAAAATCACTTCCAAAGTTTATTGGATCCAAATAAAATGAAATCCGATTAAAACTATTTCTAAAATGCAATTACCTAACTAAGACTTGCACTCTCCTATCATTTTTATTTTTTCATCTCTTTCTTATTTTCGTAATATTTTTCTATTAGTCATTATTTCTTTTTCTTTCTCCTCTTTCGGTCATTCACCAATGACGCCCAAAGTCTCATCTCCAAATTTCTATTCTCTCCTTCGTTCCTTACTTCTGCCCTTTTATTCTTTCTCAATATCATTTTTCACCTTCACTCATGAACACGTATGCACGTATACAAGTGTCACGGCCCAGAGGTTTTCTGTACGAAGGACCATGGATGATCCATGAAGCACGGGCGAATCTCGAAGCTTCTAAGTCCCAGGTTTTCTTGTGTATTCTAAACCACTCCTATGGACGGGTAATATTGTAAATGTACACTCCTGTAGTAAATGCAGGAAGTTGATTAATGGGAAGATGTAATTTCCATCTTTAAATTGAGAAAAGATCTACAGTTATGATTAAGCTAGTACTTATATATATATATAGGGGTCTGATTTTCCTCATTTGTATCATCTTACAGGTAATAAAATTTTGAAAGCTTCTCCCTAGAGTTTCTCTCTCTACGATCCTTGTGAGCGTGAAAAAATTCCTAAGGCCGCACGGGTAAGAAAGGCTAGATCAGCATTAGTTTTTTCAGACTGCTGCCCGTGACACAAGCATGACTTGTTCGCTGAATGATCCTATTCTCTGCTCATGACCATTAGCTGCAGCCATTAGCAAGACTTCATTTGAACAAGAAGCATTCCAACGCGAGCAGATAAATTCACGCGGGGGATTCATTGACTTCTAAAATCCACAATCAGATCAGAGCAAAGCAATATAGTATCAAACAAAGCATGAACGGCTGAGTAAGAAAACAAACATGACCAGCGAGTAGGAGACTCAGTCCAGGTGGAGCTATTTTTATAACATACTTGGTCACACAACACAATCAATAGCAGAGGCTCATGTGCTTTTAATCATCCAGATTATCACAAATTCACATATAACAGAGAGTAACTTGAATGAACTTTAACATGTGCAATAAGCAAGAATCAAGTAGGTTACATGTAAATAACTGTCTCGGCTATGAGTCAAATGAGCATGATTCGGTGATACGGTAATAGAACCGAGCCTGTGCATCCTCAGTCTAGACATGCAGTAGTCAAACAATCATTAAGATGTAAGAGCACTTCTCAAACTCGAGCACCGATTCGTTCAGGCATTTTATCAAACAAATTGTGATCAACTCAACCGAGAGGAACCTTACCAAAAAAAAAAAAAACTCAACCGAGAGGTACAAATGCAACAATGATGCATCGGTTTAGATCCAAGCTCTCACGGCAAAACCAGACCATTAAAAAAAGGTATAATCAGAGACAAATTTCACATGAGCCTCAGCAACATTTCTCGGACTCAAACTCACCAAAACAAAGCAAAGTGGTGATTACCTTGGAGATGCAGTCATTGGCCTAGAATTGATGTTTAAACCAAAGATCAAGGATCCTGGAACAAAGTCTGAGCTCTTCGAGCTTTCCTGACTGGAAAACAGAGCTCGATTGTTCGGCGGGGCAAATAATGAAGTGGCGATGGCGCTAGAATCGACCGGAGACGTCCAAAATCAAATCTAGCGAAGAGGAATCGCTTCCGGATAGAGGATTCTGTTAGGAGTGAAACAAGAAGAAGACATACAAATTTTAACAGGGACAACCTTTAAAAATCAAAAAGGGAAAAATCACGATGCCGCACTAGGCAATCTCTTTACTATAGTATCAGTTTTCATAATTAGAAGTTACAACTACAAAAGAAATTGTCTCAATATATAGCAGGAGTTTATGGCATGCAGAGTTATGATGGAAATTACATGTATGACATTAGTAGGAGTCTATGGCATATAGAATTGGTACACACCATCCTGCAGATCCGTACAAATACTACCACAATCACTCCTACTCTGAAATATTGAAGATTCATCAATTGTAATTTCTCTATTGGTAATAGATAAATTTAATTTTAGGCACCTTATGCACAACATAGAAACATGCAATTTCTTGCCTTCCCATCGAAATTCATTATTCCCTCCAACATAACACGAACAACAAAATATTCTAAGGACATAATAGTCAACATTACTTGACAACACATCTTCAAGAGACTGACATCTTATTACAATTGATAAGGATCTATATACCAAGTAGCTTGCTATAACAAGCATATCCACCAGCAACTTCTCAGAAAAACTAGCACTAAAGAGCATTTTATGGACAGTCTTTAACTACGTCCACTCATCAGCGCTACAACTTATTATAGTTTACTAGAGCAAGTTTCGTCTCTGACTATACTCTCCTCCAGGTAGAGTTTGCATAACAGCTTCAAGCGACTACACATGTTGTGAAGCTACTACACATGTTCAATCCTCTTACTGATCTATGTTTCGATCAAAGCTCTAAATCATCTAATCCTAAAAACAACATTGAACTTGTACCTCAATACAAACACTCAAATCCTCCTCAAGAAGTCATCCACAACTATAAGCATAAATCTAACACTCTTACTCAATGGAAATTGCAAGAGCCTACAAACATCCAAATGAATTAATTATACAATCTATATGGTTTCTTTAACAATCCTATTGAACTACACTTTTTCGTTATTTTCTTAGGTTACAACACTTGCATACATTGAATTTCTGAACCCTTAACCACACATCAAATTCCTTTCATTCAAAACCTTCAAGCTACTTGCCAATGTGCTCCAAACACACATGATGTGGCCGATGACATTGCCAATGATGTGGCAAGTACATTGTTAACTCTAATGTGGTTGTTGACGTGGCAGCTAATGTGTGTAACGACTTGACTGCTCATGTCAACGTTTATGTGTTGATGACGTAAGCGATACATGTGCAAAAACTTCTGGCCGGTGAGAAGTACATGAAAGCTCGTGGATTGTTGAGGTGACAGTGCGTAGTGGCGCGTAAAGGGCGCATTCAGCGGCCTATCGCAACAGAATTTCATGATTCAGCTCATTTGAGGGCGGCAAGTCTTAATGGCATTACTTGTTTTTCGAAACAAGCAATGTAAAGTGTCAGAATAGTACTCAAGAGTGGCAGACTAGGTGGAAAACGAATATCGGCGCAATTGACGTTGCTACGACCATCATGTTAAATGACTTGAGAGGCGCTTCCTCTGACAACAAGAACTATAATACCAAGATAAGAATATGGAGAAGAGAGCGTTTAAGTAATTTCTGTATATCCCATAAGGAATAGTCCATGAGGTATTTATATGTTTTGCAAGATGATTGTATAAGGTAACAAGCTATTAAGATATCAATTTTAATCAATTAGGGATATGCAAAATTAAGGAAGTTGTATGCACAATCTATGTGGAGAATCAAAAGACATATAAAAGATATTTTAATTGTATTACAAGCATATCTAACAATTGGAATTGAATATTCAGAGAATAATGACGTCCTAAATTCGTAATGTTATTCTGAAAATAATCTTACAATTGGATTGTAACACAACAATCTACATCAAATCAGAGAGATTAGTTTTTTCCATTATTACACGGGCAAATGCATCATGTGTGTAAATCAAGAACGTTCGAGACAAATTCTTGGATATTCTTATCTGAACTACCTCCTTCATCAACGGCCCGTTTGGCCGTTTCTTTCCACCTCAAGGAGTTTTGCCTGATTTCTTTCCCTCTCTCTCCCTCCATGATCTCATTCACGCAACCCTCGATCTCTTCCCCAATCACGACCCCTCGCT
Source organism: Syzygium aromaticum (assembly GCA_024500025.1). Taxonomy (NCBI): domain Eukaryota; kingdom Viridiplantae; phylum Streptophyta; class Magnoliopsida; order Myrtales; family Myrtaceae; genus Syzygium; species Syzygium aromaticum. The sequence goes on from CM044892.1 coordinate 416,473, forward strand.
CGTTGGCCCTAACCCGGAGGCCGACCTTCCACACCTCCACGATAAACGTGGCATTGGTCGGCTGGTCCGTCCACTGGGGCATCACCACCATGGGGACCCCCAAGCTCAGCGCCTCGAGGGTAGAGTTCCACCCGCAGTGGGTCATGAAGCAACCGACCGAGCCGTGGCTCAGCACTTGGAGCTGATTGCACCACCTCACTACCAAACCCTTCTTGTCATCACCTAACCCTAGCTCTTGCATGAAGTTGGATGGGAGCTTCTTCTCTTCAGACTCTCTCACCACCCACAAGAAGTGGCTCTTCATCGACCTGAGCCCCCTTACGAGCTCTTCCATCTGGTTGTCTCCGAGTGACACCAAGCTTCCGAACGATACGTAGACGGTGGACCTGGGTGGCTTCGATTCCAGCCACCGGAGGCAAGCTTCTGCTTCGGGCTTGAAGAGGCTAAGTCCGTAGTCTTTGTCGTCCTCGAGTCTCTTGTCCATGTATACTGAAGGTATCGTTGGTCCGACGGTCATCATTGACCAGTGGCTCCCCATCCAATTCACCAGCTGGGATGCAAGGGACATATTAATTTACAGTTACGTACACCCTTTTAATTCTCTAGTACTTGCATCCTCTGAAAAGAACTTTCAACCAAGCAAAAAATTAGGTTTTGTTTTTAATGTTAACTTTCTTGGGTGCATAATATATACACGTTATTTGAAAGAGTAACAAAGCTACACGTTATCATGGATATGGGTACGTGCCAACATCCATGAAGAGATTGCCTCTCATGTCATCAATTTTTGTGGTTAATGTCGTGTCGTAAATTTAAAAGCAAATTTACATTTTATTCTAGAAATTAGCTTGATTTCAAGGGTGTAGTAATTGCACGTGAGCCAAAAAAAATTCATTTTTCCAGTAACAGTTCACGATGAAATTCGGATTAACGAAGCTATATCTTTTAATGTAATGTAGTACCGAAAGTTCATAAGGACGCAGATAACATGCGCCTTTGCAGTTCAATTATTTTTACCAAATTTTGGATACTACATCTTTTTAAAATAGTCGTGACAATTAATGAGTAACTTTAGGATACTAATTGAGCGTATTTAAAAAGGTTGTGCATTCCAAAATATAAATTATATATAATACGAGCAAAATAATACATTAAAAACCAAGTGTTCGAGTTTATCTAGTTAACTAATAAGTGCAATCCAGAAAAGCGTCCTCAAAAGTCATTCCACCCAAATAATTTGCACAGGTGATTTGAAGTTACTTACCTCCTCCTCTAGCTCAGCCAACGTATTGAACAAAAGCCACTTAGCTTTCCGGAAATTGGAGAACTGTCCGAGAACGATCTTGAGTATGGCGGGGTATTTATCGACATCTATGACAAATGAAGGAAAATCGTTCAGCCCTAAAACCGACATCGCCGGAGGATCAGATACAACACGCCCTTGTCCATCTACAGCTTCTAATGGGAGCTTCACTGTTCCTTGGTGAACCAAGTAATAGATCCAAGAAACGACGCAGGACTGAGTGAAGAACGCAGCTCCATGCATGCCATGTTCTATTGCCACGTTTAGAGCCCAATAGTCAAAGGAATCGTAAATAAGGACTTTAGCCGGATTCTCCAGACAAGATTGGTGTTTCTGAATGAAATCTCTCAGGCTCTGAGAAGCTGAAAGTCGGAAGTGGTCGAGATACTCGTCAATGCTGAGCTTGTCTGCTTCGACGTTGTCAAACCCGTCGGAGATGTACTCGACCTGGATGGAGCTCGCGTTAACCAGATTGAGGGACTTCTTGGTGGAGATGGGGATTAGGAAGGTGACCTTGAGACCCTTTGAGGCCAAGCGTTTGGAGAACTGGAGCATCGGGTTTATGTGGCCCTGCACGGGGTGTGCTAGGACCAGAACGTGAATGTCCTTGGCCGGATGCATGTTGAGCTGTTTGCCACTCAGACAGATTCTTCTCTCGACTCAACAAAAACGAATGTGTTTATAAGTCCCGTATGGTCTGAGGCGATCCTTTGTTATATAGAAAGATCTTTTGCCGAGATAATCCTGGGAACGAATGGTAGTTGCTTGCGGTGGCATTGTTGATGATGGGGGCTCATTTGACACGTGATATTTGAACCGTTCGATGGATTTGGGCATACAAACTATTCTTTATCAAGAAAGATGGACGGGGGATCTTCAAATTCAAGCGAACTCAACCCATGTGCCCTGCTCTGCCCCCCATCATATCCTTGCCCATTGGTTGACGTATTAATTATCAAAGGAGTTGAATTTTTCTTCCATTTCTAATCAGAAAATCCTCTCCGCCAAGACATTTGATTGGTCATTCGACATTCTAACTAGCGTCGCTCACATTTTAATTCATAAAAGGGTCGTATTTCCCTCCCGTTTTGCTCGAAAGTCATTCCCTGGCGAATCTATCGGCTCAGTAAAAAGAATTATTATGCTTTGACTAATCAACGTCCTGGTCAAACATCACAATCCTTGTATTTAATTATACGGTGCGAAAGAAACAAGAACTTGATGATGATTTTTTGTAAAACCAAAGAAATGAATATTAATGAAAATATAAATCTTTCCAAAAGAACAAGAGCAATGTTCGATTGATAATAGTAAAATAAACAACTTCATTAACTGGAAATGGACTGTTGAGAAATGATTGAAAATGTACTGCATAGAAGTAAAGTGCATTGATAGAAATAAATTTTGTTCTTCAAATGTTTATGTGCGCCTTTCCCTCTACGTATGCGCTCCTTTTATAGTCCATGAGTGGCTAATCTATCCCAATAATTTTTCCCGCTCATTGAAATCAAATTGCATCTCCGTATTTGATGGTGACAACTGTCCTGACTAGGGAGCTCGACTGCAGTTTTTGCTTGACTATAATTGTCAGATAACACCTTAGTCATTGTCACCGCCTCAGATTTGACTGTAATTATTGCTCCTGCTATTTTTATCCATATATTCGTTTTGATGTAAACCAAACCTCATAAATCAATGTTAATGCTTCTCGACTCAACTGACGTTTTAAAAGCTAATATTCACTCCGCAATAAGTTGATATATAAAAACTGTTCTCGCGTTGTCAACTTAACTCGATTGACTTCTCACAATCAATGCTGGTGTTTGATTGTATTCACAATCGATATCAAATCACATGTGCTAGTGGACATACCTTTTACCCCTTTCTTGTTGAAGCCCAACATATTATATTAATCAGTCAATATTCACGAAAGACCTTGATTTTGTCGAGTCAATAGCTCTACTTTATCGTTAGAGCCCGACTTAAGAGATTCCTCTGTGTCTCAATGGTTTGAGCTTATTCTCATTAACATTGACCGGAGTTTATATCATTTTAAACTCATAGTTGATGCATGGTCAATGACATCAAATTTGATTAATTGTAACCACTACAAAAAAACTGGATTTTTGCCACAAAAATTTGCGACGAAAATTTGCAATAAATTTTCCAACGAAAAGTAAAATTCGTTGGAAATTTCCAACGAAAAATTTTTTGTCGTAAAATTCATTGGAAATTTCCAACGAATTTCAATTTTCCGGGCAATTATTTCAGTGTGTACAATTTTCATTGGAAATTTCCAACGAATTTTCCAACGAATTCAAAAACACCCGGTATTGTTCGGCATTTTTTATATTCGTTGGAAAATTCGTTGGAAATTTCCAACGAATTTCAATTTTCCGAGCAATTATTTAAGTATGTACAATTTTCGTTGAAAAATTCGTTGGAAATTTCCAACGAATTTTTCCAACGAATTTTCCAACGAATTCAAAAAAACCTGATATTGTTCGGCATTTTTTATATTCGTTGAAAATTTCCAACGAATTTTCCAACGAATTTCAATTTTACGGGCAATTATTTTAGTGTGTACAATTTTCGTTGCAAAATTCGTGAGAAATTTCCCACGAATTTTGCAACAAAAACCCTACTCCTTCCTTATTTAACATTTTCGCGCTCATTATTCCCGCAACTCTCAACTTCCACATTCTCTCTCTCTCTCTCTCTCTCTCTCTCTCTCTCTCTCTCTCCCCGCAAACAACCTCCATTGCAATCCCTCGCTTCACCTTCGCCTTCACCTTCTCCTTGCGCCTCCCCCTCCGCCTCCTCCCTCGCCGCCTCCCCTCCTCCTCTGGCTCCGGCTCCGGCGCCATGGACACCAAGATCGGGGCCCTCAACTCCTGCAAGCCCCCCTCGGGCAACCTTGGCTCCCTCCCCAAAGGCGCCGCCACGGCCATCCAGGGCCAGGCCCCCACGGCGGTCGGCACCCCCGACACCACCATGGGCCGCCACCTCGCCCGCCGCCTCGTCCAGATTGGCATCACCAACGTCACTCTGTCCTCAGCGACTTCAACCTCACGCTCCTCGACCACCTCATCACCTTCACCGGTGAGCTCGAGGTCGCCCAGATCTGGCCGAGTTCTGGGCGTGCTTGAGCTCGCCGGCCATGGCGAGCTCAGCCCTCGCCATGGCCGGCGAGGCCCAACCTCATGGCCGGCGAGGGCCGAGCTCGCCATGGCCGGCGAGGGCCGAGCTTGCCGACGACAAGACTGGCCCTCACCGGCAGCGTGGGCGATTTTTCGACCAAAAAAAACAAAAATTTCGTTGGAAAAAAAATTTCCACGATTTTTTGATCAAAAAAAATAATTTTGTAGTATTTCCAACGAATTTAGCCACGAGTTTTCCAATGAATTTTCCAACGAAAAAAAATTTATCGCAAATTTTCAATGAAAATTAAAATTTTTCGTTGGAAAAATTTGCGACAACGAATTACTGACGAATTTTTTTTCGTTGGAAATTCATTTTCCAACGAATTTTTTCAAATTTTTCGTTGGAAATTTCGTCGGAAAAAACATGTTTTTTTGTAGTGAACTCTCTTACGTGAAAGTTTGCTTGTTTATAGTGTCGGCATCTCCATATCTCTATTTGCAGGTAATCTCATCCTACAACCTTACCTTTGATTAGTGATTTTTAATTGTAACTCTTTCACGTGAAAGTTGGCTTGTTTAGGGTGTCGACACCTCCATATCTCTGTTTGGAGGTAATCTCTTCCTACAGGTAATCTCTTCCTACAATCATGTCTTTGATTAGTGATTTCAAATTTGGACATCACACATTTTTAATTTAATATTTTTAATTTTAATTAAATTATGTTATGAATGATGTTGATAACTTATGACTCACTAATGAAAAGTGCGGTTTCCTCCCCCTTCGACCAAGATGGAGAAAAAAATAAAAGCCCTTCTTCTTTTTCTTTTATCTTTTTGCTTCAGCCAGGGTCTGATACCTCGACTTCAACGTTCTCACCCCAACCTCCCAGCCACTAGGCCAGATGTCACATTAGGTTCAATGAACTACTAGTTTTTAATTTTCTAAGCTCACGAATCTCTATATAGAAGATGATGAATCCAACGCTGCCAGTTAAAAGATGAAACTATTGAAATTTACATCGCAATTATAACTATAGGAATATTGAGACAGAATTCCGTTTCTTTTCAAAGTAGTAGTAATCAAGATCTTCATTCCAATCTTTAGGACGATCTCCTCCACGCCAATCATCACATTCATGAATCTAGGATGACCATCGTGTTAGCTTTTGCTGGACTTCGTTGTCGGGCAATGACCAGCTCATTCGTTCGTGCCCTCAGTATATTAGAGTGATAGACTTGACACCAGTTCATTGTGATTGACTTACATTACTATTAAGGGTGTGCAATCGGATTGGGTTTACCTAGAATCGGACCGGACCACCTGAAATACCGGTCCAGGAGCCGATTCCTGTTTGAACCAGTCTGGGTAACGGTTCCATTTTTTGGGAACCGGTTCCGGCTCCTGGTTCCTGGTTCCAAGTGAAGACCCACCCGGGAAGTGGATCGGATTTGGAACTGATTTTTAACTAGTGTTGAAAATATATTATTACTATATTTTGGATTGTTTTTTTAGTGGATGATAATTTCAATTGTGCATCACAGGGATTGTCGCCTTTGGTAGATAGTTATTATTATTACTCATCTTTTACTTTAATCGTTTCATTGGTATTCATATTATTTTGCTGGAAAAAATGAAATCAAAAAAAAGAACAAAAGAAAAACAAGTTCTCGGGTAGACTCTAAAACCGAAGCGGAAGAATAAAGTAAGTTCCAAGTTCCAAATATTGAAAACCAGTTATAACAGGGTAGGTTCCAGACCCACCTAGAACCGATCACTTCTAATTACTATGTAAGCTCCTAAAATTAAAGTACTAAAGTGAAAGCGTTATGTCCACGATTATCTGGTCCCCCGACAATGTCAAGTACACGATCAATACTTATTGCGTTCAATGAGGAATACAATCTTGTCTTGACTTCATCCGGTCCACATCTTTCTAGGATCAATAGAGGCCTCACCAACCAGTCAAGCTTGGAATCGATTTCTTTGCTGAAATTTGCCAACCATAATTTCTTGAGGGGACAGCAGACAAAACGTTTGAGGCTATGATGTTACACGACAAGCAAGTCTTGACATTTTTGCTTTTGGAATAAGTAGTGCCATAGGTGAGATTCGATCGGCAATTCGTTCAGATGGAGACGTGCAAGAACATAATAGTGTTCTCGTGCAAGAACATAATAGTGTTCTCGTCACGGCTTACGAAAGCGAGTAAGTTAAGCCTCTAGTCTTACGGACAAAACAAGGGCTACGACGTAAAAGACATTGGCTTTTGGTGGATATTATCAAAGCGCACGTTAAAGTCTATGAACAAAAGCATGATTGCGAAAATGACTAGGATTATCCATTGCATCCAGACAACCTTCTTCATGTCTGCACGCTTGATTTTAAATGGAAACGACAGTGAAGGGCTTCTAGAAGATGTGATAGCCATGTGTTAACCATGTTCATCCTTTGTTTAAAACTTTTGTACTCGTACTACCTCACCAATCATCTTGTCGGGGGACATCGATCTATGAGAGTGCCAATATATATGTAGACGAAAATCAGTATGTCCAGAGAGGTTCTGAACTTCAGAAGATGAAAAAAAAAAAAAAAAAATAGAGATCATTCCGCGGTTCCTCACTTGAGCTCAAAGTGTTTGATTGGGGCTTTCAAATCTAAGTGCATGGAAGAAGAAATTGCATTGGAATTGAAATTACATAGAAAGGAAATACATGGAACTAAATGTATTGAAAGGAACTTACTAAGAATTGAAAGTGCTTGGAACTGAAAACACAATGAAAGGATATAATAGACTCTGGAGAGCAGTGTTTGCGCTTGCGTGTGTTTCTCTCATGGCTATTTCTTTGTAATCTCCATGGAAGTAACTTCTCCATTTTTCTACCCCATGATCTCACACACACGCTCGCTACGTACACTTTCTTTACTTCAAATTACTTCTCCTTATTTCTGGCTTAACTTCCACGTTGTCCTCAACTACTAACCTCCCATCTCTCCATGCTTGCCACATTTTATATCCGGATGACATGTAAATTTTATTGAGATGCATGTGTGAGTTGTGTTGCAACAAAGTAAAAATTCTAGTTGAAACATATTATGCAAAAAAATACCTGAATTAAGGAGAGCAGACCTAACACTGAGCGTACAAATGAGGGAGAAATTGTTAAGATGTGTGTGGATTTGTTACAAAGTCCCACATCGAAGAATTGGAGCGGTGTAAAGCAGTTAGCGTATCATAATTAACCCATAACTTATTGGCTTAAGCTTTTGAATAAATATGAGTACAATTAAATATGCCAACGTGCTGAAACTTAGGCTTATTCTTAGCAATATCACCATTTGAAGGTATCAGACTTATGTTGTGCACTCCAAAACCAAGTGATGGAAAGAAAATTACTTAGAGCACCTTTGGACAATAACATTACAATTGGGCAAGCCCCCTCTTACCTTCATATGCTTTGGTGCTTAAGTATGCCATGCACTCGGGACTTTCTTTGCTTCATATTGTCTCACTACCCACAAGAATAACTTCGCATGCCATAGCGATGGGGAAAATTGCCAAAAAAAATCATAAACTTATTGCATGTGTGCCAAGTCAGTCCTAAACCATTCAATTGAGCTGATTGAATCCTAAACATTTCCATATTTTGCTAATTAAGTCAATTCAGCCAATTTTGATTGACCATCACTAACATGAACGTTGGTTGTCATACGTGGCACGGCCAGGTAAAATAGCCAACACTAACGTAGACATTTTTTATATAATATTTTAATTATATTGTATTTTTTATAATTTTTTTCTTTTCTTTTCTTTCCCTTTTCTTTTTGCTAGTGGCCATCAGCCATAAGCAATGTATGGGAGGGATAGCCTCACCTAGGTGAGGACGAGGACGAGTGCCCTCTCGTCAGATCTAACGAGGCCGCCCTGGCTTGGGTTGAGCCCGACTGTCATCGGGCCTCGCCTAGGCGAGGCCTAGTGCTGGTGAGGGCCCCCCTCTCCTATGACCTGATGAACAGTCCAGACCATTTTCCAGACGGGACTATAATTGTAGTGATGGAGCTAGTGAAGAACTCTCCACAGACAAGCCTCAATCCATCACATGGCCTGATGAATAGTCCAGACTTCAAACCCAAAAGACTTTGTGCAAAAATGTCGCATCTCTTCCTAGTTGAACAGCCATTTTCCTTTTGTCTCTATGCCCAGAATCGATTGGCGTAAGTCAAGCTAGAAAGTCTCAATTTTTATATTTTTCTTCTTCATCCCCATTCAATATTTATCAGAACCATTGGTGGTTCACAGTGGTGGTGAGTATTCTCTCTGTGAGATCATGCTCTAGCTAGTTCAAGCTTGAGAACAAACGAATCGGATTTTGAGATCTTGAGTGATGACTCTCGGGTTAAAAATTTTAGGGTTCACCGCACAATCACAAAAAAAATAGAGAGTGAAAGCGAGAAAAAAAATTTGAGACACAAGATTTTATCCTAATTCACCATTAAACTAGTATTATATTCAGCTGAGAATTCCACTATAATTAACACATCTCACTTTTTTGGTACATCTCGCAATTACAAGTAAAAGAGAATATATATATAGGTAATAATTTGATTCAAAATAGAAAATCACTTTCTAGGAAACCAACTTCAATTAGGAAACTTTCCTTTTTCGGGCTCAAACTACAAAAGTCCTATAGCGTTTCGGGGGCACTGCCCACACAATCCCCACCAAAGCGGCCCCCTCGAACCCTTGCCCGCTCAGTGGAGAGCTGGACCCCTTGCTATCCTGTCATTGGGGAGTATAAACCAATCCCTAACAAAACTTGGGTTTAGAACATTGCAAAGAAATGGGTTGTCATTGTGTTCGTTGTTGGTGCTTGACAAGCGAGGGTTGGCCTCGTTATATCTAGCAAGGGGAGCCCTTGCTGGTACTCACCCTTGCCCAGGCGAGGTCAGCCCTCCTGGCCATCACCTATGGCCAGCCACCAGCAAAAAGAAAAGGGAAAGAAAAAAAACAAGAAAAAAAATCTAAAAAATTCAATAAAAAAAATTGAAAAAAAATATTAAAGTATAATTTGAAAATTTCTACATCAGCACTGGCCTGCCGCATAAGACAGCTAGCATCCATATTAATGATGTCCGACTAAAATTAACTAAATGGACTCAATTGGCAAAATACAAAAAAGTTGAAGATTCAATTAACATAACTAAAAGATTTAGGATTAAATTGACAAAAGAGATTTAGGATTTTTTTATATATATAATTTTCGCCATAGCGATGCCACTTACCCAAATGACACACACATAAACACACAAAAGCAAGAGAGTCCACATAATCCTTTGTCTATGGCTCTTCCATTTGGTCGTCAGTTGGTGATGAGAGGGGACTTGTTCATAGGCGAGGAGATTGACCCCATTTAATCCTTTGTCACATTCGAGTTTCTAATCTTTTGTTTCTGTAGATCGAAGGTATTGTTGGCCCAATTGTCAGCATTGTCTTGACATCGCATACCACCTGCTCAAAAGAAATTAATTTGTAGTTAAAACTTTAGCCTAAAATCTTACAAGTGTGCGACAAACAGCCTTAGTACAGAAGGTCTTAAAAATTTGCTCACCGTGACCATATGGGGTCACAGGTAGATCATTGTTACTTGTTAGCACCCTTAAAAAGTCAACTTTAATGTCAGAGTTAAAGTTAACAAGAATTAATGCCATTGACCGTACGTCAACCATGGCTTTGAATATGATCAATGTAAATGAGAAAGGGCTAAAACCATTGATACAAAGAGGAATCTCCTAAGTCAAGCGGTGGTGATAAAGACCAATTATGTTTATTCATCGACTAATGGCGGTTCAGTCATCCCGATTATCCTGCGTGATACACCGTTATGTCAGCAATTTTCGACGAAAAATAGTCAAAAGAACTATGTTAAAAATTTCTTTAAAGATTTAGAACTAAATTGGCAAAATTAAGAGGTTTAAGACTAAATTGATATCCGTACAATAGGTTTAGGACTGATTAACAATTTCCCATGGTGGAATAGTTATACCAACAGATATGAAGCTAAAAACAAATCTCAATAAGCGGGAAAGATTATTTGGAGAGGCTAGCCACCCATGGAATATAAAAAAGAGCACATCTGAAGAGGAAAAGACACCCACAAACATCCGGAGAACAAAGATTGACTTCTGTCTAGGCACTTTACTTCCTTGCAATTTATTTTCAATCATCTCCCAACAATTTATTTCCAGTCATTTCAGTTGTTTATTTTCTTATATCACTCAACCACTTGCTTTTGTTCTTTTGAAAGATTTATTGTCATTGGTGGATTCATTTTATCAATTTTAGAACCCAATCATCTAGCTCTTTTTCCTTTCTTGTTGCAGAACTGTCATTTAATTCGAAGTATCTGAATTGCGATGTTTGACTAGGATCGTTGATCAATCGAAGCATGATAATTCTTTTTGTCGAGTCAATGATTCGAAGGGAGCCATTTTCGAGCAAAACATCCATGTTCAATACTCACTATTGATCAGCGGGAAAATTACAAAATGTTCTAAACCTATTGCAAGTCCTAAACTTTTTTAATTGTACCAATTGAATCCTAAATTTTTTTACTGAAAATTACTAATATCGACGCCAGCCATCCTACGTGTACGTGACATGGCCAACAATGATGTAGACATTTTTTAATAATATTTTAATAATTATTTGAATTTTTATGGTCTTTTTTCATTTTGTTTACTTTTTTTGTTTTTTGGAGTGAGGGCCGAAGACCCTCGCTAAGGGTGAGGGCGTTGCGGCCCTCGCATGGGACCTCAATGGCCACAGCAAGGGCATTGTAACCCTCGTCAAATCTAGGCAAGGGCTGCAACGCCCTCATTGTGGCCAAAAAGGACATCGGGCAAGGGCCGCCAAGCCCTCGTCAGCCTCGCAACCCTTGCCCAAAGCTGGCAAGGGCCACAATGCCCTCACCCAGAGCCGGTGAGGATCACCGGTCCTCACTCCAAAAACAATAAAAAGTAAAAAAAAACCAAAAAAAATTATAAATAATTCAAAATATTATTAAAATATTATTAGAAATGTTCACCTTAGCGTCGATCATGCCACATAGGATATCTAGTGCCCACATTGGCAATTTCCAATCAAAATTGGTCAGATTGACCTAATTGGCAAAATATAAAAAAAACTCATGATTCAATTGGCATAATTAAAAGGTTTATGATTAAAATGGCTAAAGTGCAATTGGTTCATGACTTCTTTGGTAATTTTCCAATTAATATGCTACATAACTTAGTTTACAATTTTGTAAACAAATCTCATTATGTCCAACATTCTTGTTATTTAACAAATCAAAATTTTTAAAACTGTTGATAATAATTCTACAAAAGTTCTATTGATACTAAAACAAAAGAGGGGGAAAATGTTCATAAAGTCCTAAATCTATTATATAGCCGCCAATTCAATCATAAACTTTTTGTTGACACCTAAATTTTGACGATCTAATTAGTCGTTCATTGCATAGAAAATTAGGGATTAAATTTTAACCCCTAAACAAAAATATTAAAATTGCATAGCATATAGTTTAAGTTTATATAGATTAACTGCATTCAACATCAAACCGGCGGTGGCAACTGAACTGAAAATTCATCGCGCAAATCGAGCTCGAGCACTGAACAAAACTTGGCTCACTCAAAAGACGGGGACCGAAAATCACAAACCTAAAAGGCCTTGGTTGTCTTAATTTGAACTTAAATCAGCCCATCAAGCTTAATTAAAGAAAAACCCAAATTAATTCAATCAATTTTGAATTAAATAAAAATTAAAGGATAAAGTATGAGCCAAAGCCCATTAGGACAAGGAAGCTCGGTTAATTGACCTAGGGTTGTGATATAAATACGTTGATATGCGAAGGCGTCTTCACATTGATACACGACCAGAATTCGAAAAAAAAGAAAAGAAGAGCACATAGAGAGAGAGGCGATTCAAGAGGTCTTGAAGAAAATTGTCCAGCCGCTATGCAGACTCACGCCCACCAACTTCTCTTCATCTAAGTCCTTCACATAATACTAAAAAGCTCAAGCAAGGACAGAAAAAGGCAACACGCCACTTTCAAATCTCCAACACATCCGCCGAAGGAAGAAGACCAAGTCGTGGCCTCGATCGTGCTCCCATGTGCTGGCACCTACTACCCCTGCTACCTTGCTTGCTTTGCCACTGACTCCCCTGTCAAGCTGCTCGGGTGGATCTCCAGCAACATGATTCACAACGCCTGAGATTCTACCGCTTCAACCCAACGTCGTCTACGGCACCATCAACGTTGCTGCTCTCTGTCTACTGCTGTCCAACTCCAGCGAACTCTCTTACAGATCACCTGGGTGAGACCAGACTTTCTTCTGCAACATCGGATGCCCCTGTTGTGCTTGGCCAATCTTCAGCAAGCTCCAGTCTGTGACAAGCTACTTAAGGCCCAAACACTTGCACCAACGAATCAGCGTCCAGTCACTTGCAACACTGAACGTCACGAGTTTTTAGTTTGTTTTTGCAGCTTTTCTAGTCAAGATCGTCAAGCGCTTGTCGGTACTAATGTTAACGTGAAGTCGGAGAAGTCCACACTACCGCAGTCCACCGCTGTCGATCATCCTCGTGGCCGCGCCCACTGTTGGCCATCTCGTCCCGATTCGCGAGTCTGATCTCGAGATGATTCAAATTTGTAAGATATCCGCGAATTAGGTATGATCATTATCCGAATATTTTATGAAATATTTAATTTCCTAAGTTTTCGGTGTTTGAATATTTTGTAGATATTCTTTGGTGAATAGCTATATATCTTAAGATAATATTTGCGATATCCGCAATATTCTAAGATACCTTAAATTAGGAAGTTTTCCTAAATTGGCAACGTATCTGGACGACTATCCGATTTTATCCCTAAAGTACGATACGCGACGATACGGAAAATCGTTGTCCTCTCCATAATCACTTGGATACGATAATAGATCTTATTCGCTTTCCAAATTCGAATAATCAACTTTCCGTCGATATCTATAACCCTATAAATATGACCGTTAGTTTGATTTCTTTTCCTAATCCAAATTTGATAAGAAGAATCTTGCGAATTGCATGGATTGTTTGAGTGTGATTGTTATCTTTGTTTGATTTTTTTTAAATAAAAAAAATCCAAAAATATGTTAGTTAGGATTTAAATTAGGAGTTTTGCATGTTTAGGAAATCCTAAATGTATCTAGAAGATAGGATAATTATTTAATTTAAATTGGGACCCAAGATAATTTATTTCCTAGTTTAAATTAGGTATTATTCTAGCCCTAATAGATTATTTAGGTTAGTTTTAGATTCCGAATTTCCATGAAAATCCCAAAAAAGAATGAGTTACTTTAGGATAGATTAGAATAGACTGCATTCTTAATTTGAGTAATTTTTAATTTCGAATTTTAATAAAAAATACCAAAAAAAAAACTTGTTAGATTGCATGTTATTTTAGGCATTTTTTATTCCGAATTTCATTTAAAAAATATCAAAAAATAAATCATTTGTCCGTCATTAGAATTAGGTCACGTCGTCGTATGACATATAGATCGCATTAATCGTGTGTCATTTTTGCACGGCATTGCATATAGGTTAGTTTGCATTTTAATAAAGCCCAAACCCTAATAAACACATTAAGTGCCTTGCTTTGTTAATCAGAAATCATATTAGGATTGTCTGTATAATTTTTTACTAACAATGCAGATGCTTGCGTGGCTTTAAGGTATGTTATCTTGCTATTTATTTACTGCTTTTTTGGGTGTTAAATTAGTGGTTTGCACACTCGTATGATCACCTCACATGCTAATGACTAAGTTAAAATGAATCCAAACTGTCTATCAAAATACTTTTTTAAAAAGAAAAGGTACCAAAAGGGCGTTAGACTAGATCTAGCGTAACCAAGTCCCCGAGCTTAGAATCTCTGGATCGTAAGAATAAAACATATCTCCTTATGTTTTATTTAGGTTTCTAATCGACCTACCGCAAATAAATTAGTGGCGACTCCAAGTATGAAAACATTTGCATGTTAAAAACTTAAATCCTAAGTTGCGAATTAGTAGGGCTTGGGAGGGCCCGACTTAAGCTTAGTCTTAATAATCCATTAACCTGAGAAAATTTTAGGTCGCGACACTTTTCAAATTGATCAATACAATGCTAAACCTTGTAATGTGTAACACAACATGCGGCTGATATAGACAATTTTAAATGAAACGACATCGTTTGCAATTCTTTTTAAATTTTCTTTTTTTTTCATTTTATTCCCTTTTATTTTCTTTCCTTTTGTCTTTCTTGTCCTATTCTACTAATTCATCTTCTTACTCTGCCGTTCGTTGAGGCCTCAATGACGGCAACGAGGGCATCGCAACCCTCCCCTATGGCAGGCAACCTTGGTCGACTATTGTCGACGCCATGTCACCTAGCAGAGAAAGAACATGAACGGTTAAATATTAAAAAAAGGAAAGAAGAAAAGAAAGTAAAGAAAAGGAAAAAAAAATAGAATTTTTTTTAAATTGCTAAACGATGTAAAGATCATCCACGTCAATTACCGATTGTGCCACGTAAGATAACGTACACTAATTGGACCGACATATTAGCAATTTTCAATCTAAATTAGTTGAATTGATTACATTGAAAAATTATTAAAAAGTTGAGGATTACAAAATTGAAAAATTTATGATTAGAATGCCAATCATACAATAAACTTACGATTTTTTTTGGAAAAATCCTCCCAAACAAAAGGTCATGAACTAAGGTCTCCACATATCTCATGTCTGGCTCCTCAGTTATATAATGTTCACATCCCAATTTAGGCAAATCTCAATTTATGGTGAGGGAGAGTGTTAAAAACACTTAAGGTCATCATCTCATAGTTTAGACCTTTAAAAGTAGTCCAGTGAAATTCTGTCCTCTCTAAATCTTGCCACGACCCTCCGTATCGGCCACAATCTCTCTCATCCTCTCTCTCGCGCGCCCACTACAAACAGAATGAAAGGAGAGAAGGCAATGGGCTGTCATTCGGATCAAACTTTTATTAGGCCATAAAATGACGTGAAATGCTGCAGCTCTTACAATCAAGTTTCGTACGTTTGACCGGACATAGATGTGTCAAAATGCGTTTGTCGCGACCTAAAAAAATTTTTTATTTTTTTTTTAGCTAATGGATTATTAAGACTAAGCTTAACTCGGGCCCTCCCAAGCCCTACCAATTCGCAACTTAGAGTTTAAGTCTTTAACATGCAAATGTTTTCATGCTTGGAGTCGCCACTAATCAATTTGTGGTAGGTCGATTAGAAACCTAAATAAAACATAGGGAGATATGTTTTATTCCTACGAACCAGAGATTCTAAGCCCGGGGACTTAATTACGCTAGATCTAATCTAACGCCCTTTCGGTACCTTTATCTTTTCAAAAAATGTTTATGCATGCAGTTTGGATCCATTTTATTGCCTAATCACTTACATGTGAGGTGTTCATGTAGGTGCGCAAACCACCAATTTAACACCCAAGAAAGCGGTAAATAAATAGCAGAATAACATACCTTAAAGCCACGCAAGCATCTGCATTTATTAGTAGAAAATCACACAGATAATCCTAACATGATTTCTAATTAACAAAGCAAGGCACTCAGTGTGTTCATTAGGGTTTACGCTTTAATAAAATGCAAACTAACCTATATGCAATGCCGTGCAAAAATGACATGCAAGTAATGCAACCTAGCATGCAAACTATATGTCATGCGACGACGTAACATAATTCTGATAACGGGCAAATGATTTATTTTTGGTATTTTCTAATAAAATTCGGAATAAAAATATGCCTAAATTAACATGCAACCTATGATGACTTAACACATCCTAACATGACTTATTTTTGAGATTTTTATTAAAATTCGAAATAATAAATTACTTAAATTAAGAATGCAATCTACCATAATCTACCATAAAGCAATTCATTCTTTTTTTTGGGGTTTTCATGAAAATTCGGAATTAGAAAATAACCTAAATAATCTATTAAGATTAGAATGTTACTTAATTTAAACTAAGAAATAGATTATCTCTAAGTCCTAATTTAAATTAAATAATTACTCTATCTTCTAGATACATTTAGGATTCCCTAAACATGCAAAACTCAAATTCAAATCCTAACTGATATTTTTTGAATTTTCTGTTTAAAGGAAAGCAAATAATAAAAAAAAGACAAGGATAGCAACCACATTCAAATCGTCCACGCAATCCGCCAAATTTGTTTCAAACTCGGATTAGGCACAAAAATCTAACTATCGGTCATATCTATAGGGTTATAGATATTGACGGGAAGTTGATCATTTAAATTTGAAAAGCAGATAAAGATCATTATCGTATCCAAGTGATTATAGATAGGATAATAATTTTCCGTATCGCCGCGTATCGTACCTTAGGGATAAGGTCAGATAGTCGTCCAGATACGTTGCTAAATTAGGAAATTTTTCTAATTTTGAATATTTTCAAATATTGCGGATATATCGAACATTATCCTAAGATATCTAAATATCCACATGATATTCATGAAATATTCAAAACATGCAAATTAGGAAATTAAATATTCTAAAAAAATATAAGATAATGTTCAATTACCTAATTTGCAGATAATCTCCAAATTTGAACCGACTCGGGATTGAGGCTGCGGATCGGGATCGGACTCGGGCGACGAACAGACCGGCAATGGTAGTGGTGGTGTGGCGGCTTGCGGTAGAGTTCACGAACTTGCTGGATCGTGTGGACTTTCAGTTCGGTGGGGGTGTTCGACGATGGTGCTTGGCTGTAAAGGGGCAGCTCACGACGTGGACTTTCCGAACTGCAGCTCGTGGCGTTACTCGTAGAGGCAGCAGCCAACAAGAAAGGGAGTTGTAGGACTCACGGCCGACTGGAGAACTCGTAGAGAGGACCCACGGCAAAGGATCTCCACGATGGTTGCCGTGGTGGGATCTCAAACGAACTTTATGTGACCAGCATCAAGAAAACACACGATGGGCAATGGCGATGCGAGTACGAGAGCTTGGGCACGAGTGGCTGAATTGTTGATCCTCTACGCGAACTTCAGTAAACCACGTGCGCATCTTCTTATTGTAGAGGAAAAAGAAGCCCACTTGCAGACGTCTTCTCTATGCTGACTAGAAGCAACAGAGAGATCTCCTCTCATTTTCTTTTCATCGTCTTCTT
Organism: Syzygium aromaticum; assembly: GCA_024500025.1. NCBI lineage: Eukaryota > Viridiplantae > Streptophyta > Magnoliopsida > Myrtales > Myrtaceae > Syzygium > Syzygium aromaticum. The sequence goes on from CM044892.1 coordinate 434,156, forward strand.
CTCTGATCCTTTTTTTTTCTCTCTTTTGTTTTTCTTTCTCCCTTTCTTATGCGTGTCCAGTGAAGCCCCTCAATGTCTTCCTTCTCTTCACGATTTTTTTTCTCTCAATGGTGCCCGTGGATGTTGTGTCCCCCATAAACATATATTTATAGTGTAAACCTAGATCAATTAGCCGGGTTTTCTAGTACTAATGGGCTTAAATTTAGGCTTTAATTTAATTTTAAGTAGGCTGAATTAATTTGGGCTTTTCTTTAATTAAGCATAATGGGCTAATTTAAACTCAAATTAAGACAACCAAGCCCTTTTGCGTGTGATTTTCGGCCCATGCTTTTCGAGTGAACCGAGTCTCGTTCGATGCCCGAGCTCAATTTACATGATGAATTTTAAGCTCGCTTGCCACCGTCGGTTCGATGTGGAATGCAGTTAATCTATATAAACTTAAACTATATTTTATGCAACCGAAATATTTTTGTTGAGAGGTTAAAAATTTAATCCCTAATTTTCTATACAAATTACGACTAAATGGTCGCTAAAATTTAGGTGTCAACAGCGTTCAAAACCCATTTAATAAGTCAAAATTATTTGAATGAGTCGTCAATTGGTCACATCAAATTTGGTGTGCCGGGCATAATGGTTTAACAAAATGAAAAGGCTAAAACAATTGGATTGTAAATGGGTTCATTAGAAACATATTAACAACCTACTTAACCCATTTATAATAAAAACAGCACACAATCTGAGGCTTCAAATCTTCGATTCCTCGGAAACCAAACCCTAAGCTGACGAATTCACGTAGAACAACAGACATGTGAAATCTAGCGACGACGCACATGACGCTTGGGGACATCTCGGGGGGACAGAAGGAAGTGTCGACGGCGAGAGGCGAGGATGGAATGGCGGGGCCGCAGCTGTCTCTGGCTTCCTCGACGACCTCCATGGCGTTCCAGATGTTCGCAGCTCCCATTGGCGACCACTCGTGCTCGTGCTTTGATGATTCTTCGAGCTTATGACTTCGTTTTTCTGGGAACAGGCGGTGATTTTGGATTTGAGATTAGAAGGCAAAAATGGTTGGTACGTTGTTGTGAATGATTAAGGATCCTCCTAATATTCCGAGAAAGGTTTGGTTTGTGTGATCAATTTGAATCGGCCTATTTTTTATCCGATCCACCCATTTGACGATCCTATCGACAGATAACAATAAGCTTATCCTCAACACCGATGTACAAGTACTACCCGTGGAGGCAGTGTGAGAGAGGCTGTTTGTTTAGCGAGGAAGTGACAAAATAGACTGAAACAGACAAGACAGAGGATGCTGCAATTTGATGGGAGGGTATGGTATAACCTTAGAAAATGTCAAAACTGAGGAGAGGGAGACCAAGGAAGAAACTTTCTAACAATTTATTCATATCATCATCCAGATCGTGCACATATGTAGAGAAATCTGCCATCGCATTTTTAATAGGAAAAGATTGCAAAATAATAAAAGATTACATGATTTTATAAACCATGTGGACCGAGCCCATCTAAATCATTGATTATATGAATCTAACCGAGAAATCAATGTGATTATTGGCTCCGGAAGACTCGATCTATACGATTTAAAATTCACGCATTATTTTCCCAGAAAACCACTCCTAATATCTTAGGAGGGCCAAAACCTGAACGAGAAAATAGCCCACTTGCCCCTAGGCTATACGATTTTCGATGTGGGAAACAAACGCATCAATGTTCTTGTCTGAAGACCCACCATCCCTCATGGCCTCCATGCCTAGACCTTTCCACTTCCTTGCATTCCACCTCATCTCTTTCCCTCTCTCACTATCCATCACTTCCCTTATGCAACCCTCAATCTCTCCCCTCCTCACCACCCCATCTTCATCGACCCGAACCCGTACTCCTACCTCCCAAACGTCCTGAATCAGCTTTGCATTCATTGTCTGGTCCGTCCACTGAGGCATTCCCACCATCGGAACCCCCAAGCTCAGCGCCTCGACTGTCGAGTTCCAACCGCAGTGCGTGAAGAAGCAACCGATGGCCTCGTTAGATAGCACTTCGAGCTGCGGACACCAATTCACGATCAAGCCCTTCTTCCTCTCCTCGTCATCATCAGCTTCATCGTCAGCTTCTAGTTTCAAGATGTGCTTCGGGACTTTGTCCTCTTCAGATGCCTTCACGACCCACATAAAGTGAGATCCACTTTGCTTCAAGCCCCATGCGAGCTCCTCCATTTGGTGGCGGCTGAGAGACGACATGCTGCCGAAGGACATGTAGACAACCGAGCTCGGTGGTTTCGATCGGAGCCAGTTGGTGATGGAGGCGGACTTGTCCAGTGTGAAGAGGTTGAGGCCGTATTCTATGTCGTTCTCCACTCGCTTGTCCAAGTACATTGACGGGATTGTAGGCCCGATAGTCGACACCAGGCAAAGTTTTGACATCGTTTGCACCACCTGCGAGAATATATTGGATAGACATATGAAGTCAAGTCGTATTTGAACTTCCACATAAGTTTTCTTTTCCCTATTTTTTCCCCAAAATAGCGCCGGTTACGTCCTTTTGCACACACGGTATTGACTATATACGACCTTTACTGGTTCTTTTGACTTCTTGTGGTGCGCTGAGTGCGGTTCGGAGTCGAACACCTTGAGAAAAGACATGCATTCGATGCCGGAATTGTAGTTTTTTATCGAGACGAGCAATGCTAGGAAAAGTTATTGGATGCATTTAATTGGGTCGATATAAATGAAGCACGTGTTAACTTCAGGCCCGCGTAAGTCCTAGGGAAACATTCAGTCCTAGCAACTTGACCAAACAAAAAAACCTAGAATCCTAGAATAGAGTCTCGCATGGAGTCAACAATATTTAACGATTTGTAATTATTGAGCTCGTACAGTTCGCCAGTTGGGTGGACCCTACTAAGAAGACCCCTCTCTTTTTGTTTACCTTGTAAGCATAGAAGAATTAGGAAGAAGGTTATGTAGCACACAACCATAAATTTATATACCTCTGTAAGTGCTACAAGTCTTACAGTATTCAAGAAGCATTTTGTCATGCACTTCTTTTGTATGGATTTGCTCTACCAGAGATCACATGATCATTGTTATATGATGCTAGACCCAAAATATTAACGGTTGAAATTCACTTGATTTATGATGAATCAAAAAACATCTTTCTAGGTAAGCTAGATTTAACACAACATTTCAGCAGGTTAACAAAGTACAAAATACGTCCACAAAGTCCACAAAAAAGGACAAAGGATTATACGTGTTATCATACACAACTAGTCACTGGTAACCAGCAAAAACCTCTCACCTCGGCCTCAAGCTCGTAGAAGGTGTTAACAAGAGCCCAATCAGCCTTGTCCGTGTTGAGGAACTGGTGCAACACCATCTCAAAGTAAGCCGGATACGAGCCCGCCACATAAACGAACGAAGGCATGTCGCGAAGCTCGAGCGGCGGCAATCCCGGCACACAAACGGGCAGAGACTCCACGGGCACCTTCAAATGCCCATGGTGGACCAAATAGTAGATGTAGTTCACCGCACAAGCCTGAGTGAAGAAGGGGGCTCCGACGAGCCCGAACTCCTTGGCCACGTCGAGAGCCCAAGGGAGGAACGAATCGTAGACGATGCAATCGACGGGATGGTCGGTACTTCGGTACTTGACGATGAGATCGGACAGAGTCTTGGACCCAGCGGCCTCTAGCCGGGCGAGGTAGGTGTGGATGCTCTCGGCCTCCGCGAAGCCGCCGCTGTCGTGGCCATCCGAGATGGTTTCAAGGCCGACCAAAGGGGACGTGTCGGGCTTCATGGAGTTGAAGATGAAGACGGTGGTGGCGAGGGTGGCCTTGAGGCCTTTGGAGGCCAGGCGTCTTGAGAATTGGAGCATTGGGTTGATGTGGCCTTGGCTTGGGTATGGCACCAGCACTACGTGCCCTCTATATCCCTTATCATCTTCCATGTCTCTCTCTCTCTCGCTCGCAGGGTAGAATCGAGAATTGATGGCCTCAAGATGCTGCTCTTATCTTGATCGGCTTGGTCCGGGGTTTAAGTGGGCAACGAAAAAGCATGACACGGACGTTCCGCATGAGCGTGATTACTGTATATATTTACGTATACGTGCTGAAAAAGAATACGGAGTTGCTTTTTCTTTTAATCTTTTCTAATTTTTGCCGCTCGAGTTTTGATATGTGAATAGAAATAAAAACGACCAGATAGTGTTTTCTGCTCGCACATGTAAACGAATACATGTTGACGTGACTGTTTGGTTGCGATATTCCACGCGAGTCCCGATAGTTCCAAAAATTTCGGGGTGCGGAGCGCAGTAACCTTTCCCATTCGTCAATTCCTACTAGTAAAAAGTGAGTTTTCGACTTTCTTCAAAATCATTTAATTGGATGGAATATGATCCGCATAATTGAACTTTCGTCCACTTTAATGTATTTATTAACAACCATGTCGTGAGACGTAAATTTTTAAAGGGTGCACCCTATAATAATTTTTATTTATTTTTTATTTATTTTTTATTCAAAACAAGATGTTATTCTCACATAAGCATTTCTCCTTATTTATGCCGTCTCTTTTTTACCAAGTGTGACCCTCGCAGAAAAAGTTGTGCAAGATAGATTCATGACCTTGTCCTCAAACTTGGTAGTGCCAAAATTTATGCCCCAGAAACAAATGCCCGGTTTCCAAAGATACAATCAATCACACCATGTTCGAATATCGTAATTATTTGGTGGAATAGTAAATGATAAAGAAGGATTTAATAAAATTTATGCCTCAGAAATAAATGCCCCGTTACCAAATATACAATCAATCACACCATGTTTGAACATCAAAATTATTTGGTGGGATAGTATATGATAAAAAAGGATTAGATGAAAATTACTTGAAAGTTTTATCATCCGTTTAACGGACCATTATATTGTTCGATATCTAGCGACCCTCGTGGGGCACAACCGAGGGAGTCGGCCCTCACCCAAATCTAGACAAAATCCAAGCAAGGGCGTCAACCTGCGAGAATATGAGGAAAAAAAATTCTAAATTTTCTCAAAAAGATATCGTTTTGAGCCTCATCGAACACGTCAGATTGCCGACATTGCCATTTAAGACGACGGCATTGATTAGACTATCACATCAGCGATTTTCGATCTAAATTGGCCGGATGGACTAAATTGAAAAGGTTTAGGATTACATTGGCCAGATTTGAAAGTTTAGAATCGAATTGGGGGCCAACAATAGGTTCAAGATTTTTTGGGCAGCTTTTCCCTTTGCTTGGTTTATCTTTTTGATATCTTTTGGTGATAAAAAGTATTCTTTCGGTGCTCGATTACAATGATGATTGATGAAATGAAAAAAAATAAAAAAATAATATTAATAATAACAACAAGAAGCTCTCAAACTTGTGAGAATAGTTTTAGCGAGTGTTTCTGGGGATCAAATACTGAGGCAAACATTGCTACGTTTCTCGCTATATGCCAAAAGATAGACATAAGAAAGGTGCAGCAAAATTTAGTTGTCGCATGAATATTTGTTTGATCCTTCAACGTGCACCCATGCAATTGGAAGGAATCGTTTGACTAGAGAGTATCGTCTTTACTTACTCTAACCAGCAGCAAAATTGGAGTGCAAGAAAGGGACTCCGTAGAGATAGAAACAATTAACTATCTCCGAACGTCTGAATTTGGTATATACTGGAAATTAATCATTTAATCAAGGGTTTTGACAATTCCTAGTTTGTTTTTGAATCATGGTCTGGTCTTCCTTGTCAAAATTGACCTCCCTTCTTCTATTTTATATTGGAGATTGTGCCTTTACTATATTCTACTCATTCCTTTCTCATTAGTCTAAAGCCAAAAAACTGTCTCGCGTGATTTTTTTCAATAAAAAGAAAGGGATAATGACATAAGTAGTCCCTGAACTTTGGCTCAATATGTAATATGGTATTTAAACTTTTAATTTGTTCAATGTAATCTTTAAATTTTAACCCAATTGTCAATGGGATCCTTGAATATAGTCCTTAGACTTTAGGCATATGTTCACTGTATTTCTTAAACTTGAATAAATAGATGGACTACATTAAATATTTTTATATAATTCAGGGATTAAATTGAACAAATACTAAAAGTTCAAGGACAACATTGAAAAATAAAAAATTCAGGGATCATATTGTACATCAAATTAAAGTTTAGGGATACCATTGAACAAATTAAAAGTTTTGGAATTACATTACATATTATGCCAAAATTTGAAAATTATTTATGTTATTTTTCCTAAAAACAAAACGAAACAAAACCCATTATTTGACTACACTGTAGCAAAGTCCCATCAGTTATTGTTCAACATAAAAAAACTCCAATAATTTCCATGCGATATACAATATATTGAGATTTTATTAAATGAAAAAATCGACTTTCTTGCTGATGTTTGACTGTCTTTTTAAGTTCCGGTTCCTCGGCGTTGAATACGAACGTTGAGGAAGGTTGACTGAAAGAAGATGCTCCGGTGCTTTGAGTTCCGATGCTTTGAGTTATTGAAAGAAGATGCCCCGCAATCCGCATTCCCATTGAAAGGTAGACTGACAATGCTCACGGTGTGAGCGTTGCCTGGTCTGGCGTCTGTCTTCCCAAATGTTAAAAGCAAAATCTGCAGACAAAACTAAGATGATTCTAGACGAGAGATAAATATAAAAAGGTAAACTTGACACAATAGGTTTACGTTCTTCAAGATACACCTATTCCGTAAGAAGAGATCGACAAGATGGTTCATTATAATTAAGGAAAAGAATATTATAATCGTTTAATCATATTCATTCACAAGTATTTCTTAACCCTTATAACACCTAAAAAAGTTCACAAGAATTAATCGGGAAAGTCTCTCAAAATAGATTTCTTCTTACGGCTCTCTAAAAGCTTTTTCTTGGCAAACATGCATGCGACCTTGCTAGTAAAGGGATTTAGAGATAAAAGCCGAAAAGTACTTAGCATAGGGTCCGATCCTCATAACCACCGCACATGCTCACACATGTATATAATCGAGAGGAGTGAGACGAAAAAAAAGGTACTCTTTCTGTGCTCGATTACAATGATGATTGGTGAAATGAAAAAAAATATTAACAATAGCAACAAGATGCTCTCAAACTTGTGAGAATAGTTTTAGCTAGTGTTTCTGGGGATCAAATACTGAGGCAAACATTGCTACGTCTCTCGCTACATGCCAAAAGATAGACATAAGAAAGGTGAAGCAAAATTTAGTTGTCGCATGAATATTTGTTTGATCCTTCAACGTTCACTCATGCAATTAGGAAGGAATCGTTTGACTGGAGAGTAGCTTGTTTACTTACTCTAACCAGCAGCAAAATTGGGGTGCAAGAAAGGGACTCCGTAGAGTTAGCAATAATTAACTATTGGTATACTGGAAATTAATCATTCAATCACGGTTTTTGACAATTCCTAGTTTGTTTTTGAATCATGGTCTGATCTTCCTTGTCAAAATTGTCCTCCCTTCTTCTATTTTAAATTGGAGATTGTGCCTTTACTATATTCTACTTATTCCTTTCTCATTAGTCTAAAGCCGGAAAACTGCCTCGCATGATTTTTTTTCAATAAAAAGAAAGGGATAATGATACAAGCAGTCCCTGAACTTTGACTTAATATGCAATATGGTCTTTCAACTTTTAATTTGCTCAATATAATCCCTAAATTTTAACCCAATATTCAATAGGATTCTTGAACTTTTAACTTGTTCAATGTGGTCCTTAGACTTTTGATATATATTCAATATTGTCCTTGAACTTGAATAAATAGAAGAGCTACATTAAACATTTTTATATAGTTTAGGGACTAAATTGAATATGTACCAAAAGTTCAAAGACGACATTAAAAAAATAAAAAGTTCAGAGATCATATTGCGCATTAGGTTAAAGTTTAGAAACCGTATTGAACAAATTAAAATTTTTGAGACTATAATATATATTGAGCTAAAGTTCAGATATTATTTGTGTCATTTCTTCTAAAAACGAGACTAAACAAAACCCATTACTTGGATACACTGTAGCAAAGTCCCATTAGTTATTGTTCAACATAGAAAAACCTACAATATTGAGATTTTATTAAACGAAAACATCGACTTTTCTTGCTGATGTTCGACTGTCTTTTTAAGTTCCGGTTCCTCGGCACTGAATACGAACGCTGAGGAAGGTGCTTTGAGTTATTGAAAGAAGATGCTCCGCAATCCGTATTCCCACTGAAAGGCAAACTAACAATGCTCATGGTGTGAGCGTCGTCTGATCTAGCGTCTGTCTTCCTAATTGTTAAAAGCAAGATCTGTAAACAAAACTAAGATGATTCGAGGCGAGAGATGAATGTAAAAAGGTAAACCTGACACGACAGGTTTACGTTTATCAAGGTACGCCTATTCCGTGAGAAGAGATTGATTAGATGGTTCATTATAATCAATGAAAATGATATTATAATTGTTTAATCATACTCATTCACAAGTATTTCTCGACCCTTATTACACCCAAATAAGCTCATGAGAATTAATCAGGAAAATCTCTCAAAATAGGTTTCTTCTGACAGCTCTCTAAAAGCTCTTTCTAGGCAAATAAACATGCGGTTCTGCTGGTAAAAGAATTTAGGGAGGAGAATCGAAGAGTACTTAGCCCAGGGTTCAATCCCCGTAACCACCGCGCCCACACACACATGTACATAGTCAAGAGGAGTGAGATACACAAAAAAAGCTCTTTTCTAGAAGTTAGGCTTCATGTAATAAGGGAAATAGGTCAAATCCTATGCTTTATTTTCTGTCCCGTGAACATTCGGATGTTTGCCCGAAGTCGCAAAATGTCCGAAATCTTCTCGGCCGAATACTGCTCAAGTCGGACGTCCAGTCCAAAGTCCGAAATCTTCTCAGCCAAAAAACAGCCTAATGCCCGAAACAAACTTTTAACTTTAGCTTTTTTCTCATTTCTACCTTTTGTTTCATAAAAAACTTTCAACTTTAAGTCATGTCTCAATTTTATCCTAAACTTTTTTTGACCTATAAAAAACCCTCAACTTTAGGTTTTGTCCCAATTTTACCCTAAGCTTTTTTTGCCTCATGAAAAACCTCAAACTTTTGATCATGTCCCAATTTTACCGTTCAGTCTCAATTTTACTGTAAAATTTTTACAGTCTCATAAAAAGCCACGGAATTTTACTTGAGTCACAAATCTGACTCCATTAACCCTCTATCCAAAATTTCTCGTTGACAACTAAGAGATAAAAATCTCTCAAGCAAAAGCTGCTTGAGTGTCCCAAGAACTCTCTGATCACGCGAGATGGAACATTCCCAAACATAAGAGATTGATAAGCACAAAATTCTGAGGGCAATTTCGATGGAGGGTTGATGGAGATCTCTTATGAAACAAAAAAAATTACGGTGAAATTGAAACTTGATCAAAAGTTAAAATTTTTTTGTGAGATAAAAAAAGTTTAGAGTAGAATTAGGACATGACCTAAAGTTTGAGGTTTTTTATAAATCAAAAAGTAGAAACGAGACAAAAACTAAAGTTTGAAATTTTTTTGAGTATTAGACTGCCAAAAAACGGCTCGAGTCGTTTATTAAGACTCGAGCATTAATAAATGACTCAAGTACCACTTACCTTATCAAAAAAAAAAAAAAAACTGCTCGAGTCTGAAAATAAAATCCCTGCTTTATTTTTGATCAGATGTCCGAAATGCTGGATTTCGAGCCTTTACACTTGATTGGATGTTCTACCAGCCTTGGCCGGACATCTGATCTTGCTTCCGGACTTTCGTTCTGGACTCGTGGTAGCCCCAACTTTGATGCTTCGTGCCGAACGCCCATCACTTGATTTAAAACGTTAAAAAATGCCTCCTTGTGCACTCCGAAATATTTCCATCACTCCATTGGTCCTCAAATTTAATCAAGTTGGTTTTAAACCCTTGTGTCTAACTTCAAGCCATACGCAACCCCAAGTGTGAAGGAGGCCTTGGACTCAGAAGTCTCAATTTCTGGAACAATACTCGTATTGTACACTTAATAGGATTTGGCATCTACTTCTACGGTCAAAGGTCCTTATGGATCGCTGAAGCCTCACATAAAAGCATATGGTTGGTAGTGGTGAAACTATTTCACTACGATATGATGATTGGTGGGATACTGCTAGATAAAGTATCCGCCAAAGGTTCATCCTATGAACCTGGCTTAACAGGTTGCCTAGTTTTGACAGAACGAAGACCTGGTGCGACACCGATGGATCTTGTATTCCATCCAGGTTAGATTCTATCCTTCAATGAAGCTAGCTTGGAAATGGCAGATAAATGTAGACGAAGAAGCCTTTTGGATTTGATGTGTAATGGTCATAATGTGATGGACTTATCTTTGAAGAAAAATATCCATGTCATAGCTTGCTGTCCAGTGCATAGAGTACGTAATCTGGAGATTATATTGCATTTCGCGCGAGCATGCCCTTGAATTTAAGGCAAATTATTGCATTCATACAGCACAAGTCATGAGCAGAAAAATACGATATAACCCATAAACGCACCGAGGAACTTCATTGTTCGAAAATATATGCAGCGAGATCCATCATATGCACATACGATACATCTCTTATAAACCATACATTTACAAGACATATCTCACTAATTACAGTCGCCATTACGATGTTCCTACATGAATTCTTCATGGTCACTAACGTAAGATATTTGACCTCAAAGCATTAACAGAAGAAACACATCAGAACCAAAAAGATATATGGTGAAGCTCGGCTCAATTCCACAAGCAATTCCCCAGAAGCCTATCAAGCAGGTCATGACCAAGTTCGGGATTTCATTGCCCGGCAAAATTGATCTCGAGAACATCAATGCAGAATGAGAAGAGTTTATATGCTCATAATGAAGACGGTCCTTCATCATCTGAGTTACCGCATTGCTTCCTCTCCACGAACATGGGAAACGGTGGCGGAATGGCAGGATTTACCGGCAGAGAAAATGGACGAGCAGAACCGTATATCGTTCTCTCGTTGATCTTTCCCACTTCCTTGCACACCTGATCAAGAATAGACAAGAAGTCCCTCACCACCATGAAGATCCGAAATGGATGTGCCTCTTCTTTAGCCGAATCGCCGTGGAAATATTCTGTTATTTCCCTCACCAGCAAGAGGGCGTCGCTTTCTTGGGCCTGGATCCGCATGATGTCTTCCTCTGCTTTTGAGAGGAACCCCTTCATAAATTCTGCAAATTTCGACCCTCTCTCCCTGGCTGCAACATCACTACTTAGCTGTACGACATCCTTCACTTTCATGACCCCCTGAGCCAGTTTCGCAACTTCATTACTAAGAACACATGAATCCATGGAAGCTGCTTTCTTTACACTGGTAAGCTCTCCGCTAAGACTGGACACGACTTGCAGCCCAAGCTTCCTAAATTCAAGATCATCGCGAAGAGAGGACTGCTGATTTATGTCGGGTATGGCATTCTGATCGCTCCCTGATAAGCGGGAACCTTCAGCTCTGACTATTTCTTGTACAACGAAATGCAAGAGAGTAGTTTTCCCATCTGTGCCCTTCACATCTACAAGTTTGAGAAGCGTGTCCAGCTTGAATGCGTGCGCATCGCCTCGGTTGGTACCTACATTCATGCGGTTTCCAGTTTTAAGCACAGCGTCCAATAGCTTCAAGAACATCTTGCTGTTCCTGAGTTCTTGACAGGCTGCCTGTGAACATTCAAAGCATGTGAGCGATTAGTGGTGATCAACCAACATCTCACCATAATGATGCAATATGTGAACACGAAATAGAAAAACTCCTCAAGAATTTAGAGCAAAAGAGAAATGCCGCTCAGCTGTAGGACTTGAGGCTAAGCACTCATCATACTCAATGGCACCGGGATCGTAAATCATGGTTCGGACATTTGTAAGAAACATCAAAGAATGGAACTGCAAGACTAAGGACAAGCTGATTTGTTTGAGGGTGAAGAAAGGCAGGATTCAGATCCTGTGCCATTGACAAAGCCGCCATCTTCTGTTGATTTCTCTCTGAAGTCGTCGTTTTTTTCACATAGGAGAAGAAGACAGAGCAATGGCTCAGTAAAAAGCCGTTCATGATGGTTTCGCCGTGTGCAAGGAGTTAGGAAGTGCCAATGGAACGTTCTGCAACTTACTGGATCATTAGGCCAAGTGGTAGAATATCAGGTACTGCCAACTGATTTTGCAAGGAAAAGAGAGTTGAACCTTAGTCAATTAAATGTAACCACAACGGTTCACCATCCTTCACACAGTCAAGAGGAAGCTCAACTGTTAGTCTTCCAGCATATTAGATGTACAGTCTAAATTGAACAATCAACTAAAGCATTTCCAGAGCTTGTGTCTAGATGACCTAACATTGCTCCAATAGCAAATTCTAGCCTTTCTAATAGTAGTCATACATATATTATACATACACCATGCAGGACATTATCCATAAGTAAGCATAGTCATGTACTCAGAGAGAATAGTCCTACCATTGGGCATTCTACACGTTCTCAATAACTTTTTTCTTGAAAGGTCAAAATGAAGTACAAGAGAATCATGTAACGTATAATACTTCAATTTGAAAGTCGGTGAAAGAAAATATCCTGTGATAGTGCGCTTGCTGGCAAAAGCAGAATAATTGAAACAGAAGACATTGGTCATGGTTTGAGGACACAAGGAGCGGATCAAAACTGTCCAATAGATGATAAAACCTTAAAAAAGATGGTCAAGGCTTAGACATCATATAAGACCAGTGAATCCTAATTATTTAACTAAGAAACGTCTTTAGAACACGTTCATGCCACTTTGATCACAATTGTAGGAAGCAGTTGCTATTTACATGAGCAGGCTGCGAGGAGCGACATATATTGACATAGTAGTAATAGCTACACATGCATTTTGCCACGATATAACGAGAAAATACCTTTAAAGTTTCAAAAGACCGTCTCAGATACTCAATTTCTGCGTCGAAATTCGCTATGTAAAGCATCGCATTGATCCTTTTAAATGCAAAAGGTATGTCAAGTAAAGCCTTGAGAAACTTTTCAGCTGGACCTAGTTTAAATGGTGATTCATCTTTGAACTCTTTCAATTTATGCTCTTCTTCCTTGGTCGGGGCCATTTTCAGCAAACTTTCAAGCAATTCACTCCCCAGAGAATCGGCATTACCTGTTTAAAAGAAGTGAAATGCTTCAAACTGAGAGTGAAAGATGGCACTTTAATAAAAGGCAGTTGCTGCACAATTATATAGAACACTGGTTTCTTCTTTCCCTCCTCACAGTATTTGTTTCGGCCAGAGTAAAGAGAAGTCGCCTTTGCTGCAATGCTCACTTCCTTGTTTTCAAAAAGAAAATCGAAACGCTAACAAAAAAAAAAAAAAACATAAAACTCATTTAGCAACCTTTAGTTTGACATACATAAAGCCATACAGAAAATGCTGGAAATATGTGATTGAACTACCAAGACAAATATCAGTCAAAAAAATAGACTACGCAAATAAATATGGCAGAAAAAACTCATTATTTAAGAAAGTTTCCTACCAAAGAAAACCATCCAACCTTGAAACAGCCATTCAACTTGTGAACCGTGATCAAAGTTTGATGGCTGAAAAAGATTGTGGGACTATTAGAAATAAATCCAAGCCCTTTTTAAATAGATTTTGGGATATCATCAGCTTGAGATCTTACCAGTTATTTGATTTAAAGAAGCATTCTTTAGTTGAGCAGAATCAACATAAGTATTTACCCAAAAAAGACAGGCAGGAAGGTACAGTCCCAGTGAAGATGAGCACTTACCCTCTAAGAGAGCTTCACATACTTCCTCAATGGTCACATTGAGTGCTCTCAACAAAATCGCAATGTTCTGTGACTTTTTAGGATCAAGAACTCGGTTCTCCGGGTTCAACGAAGTCAGAACGGAACGGGGAATGCTGTCTTTCGCACCTAATTTGGAGCTATTTACCATAAATAGGGTCTCAATCATCTCCTCATTGAGTCTGCAAACCAAACCCAGATTCAACATACTTATAAACCTCTGCATAGACTGAATCCACACGTTGTTCCAAAACAAGACACGTTAGAGCAACTTTCTACAGTTAATATGAAAAGGATCAATCAAGGAGTAGCTTATATCTATTGACCCAAGAAAAAAAAAATACTTACTGAACAGAAATACTTACTGAAAAGAGCTAGATCTGAGCTGATCCCACACCATAGCCCGATCCGAGGTGGCTCGAACTTTATCCCAATGTAACGGCTTCAATTTCGGCTTGGGGGTCTCATCACTCGGCCTAGTAGCCTCAACATTGCCATTACCACTCCGCATTTCATCATTCGCCAAGTTTTGGAACACAGCAGGTCTTAAAGGTGCGACAAGAAGCGGAGGTCGTCCCGTGATTGGATCACGAATCGGGGCCGGCTTCTCCCAAAATCTTGGTGGCGGCACAGGAGGAGGCGGCGGAGGAAGCTTAGGGACACTCTGAATTCCCACCACAGGCTCTCTATTCACACCTGAAACATCTGAAGCTACTGCATTCTTGATATCATATGAACCTCTCTCTGCTTCTGATGTTTGCGAAGAGGACGAAGACCACGACTTCAAAGACGGGGTTTTTGGCGGCAGAATCATCGGCTGTGCTCGGGACGGAGCCGGAATTTTGAGAAAGGCTTCTGGCGAGCTCGACTTCAAGCTCCTGGGGCTGGAATTCAAAGGTGGAGAAGAATTGTGAGACAGAGAAGGCCTCGAAGACCCTGAATTCGAGTACGGGTACGATGCAGTTCTTGAATTGAAGCTCCTACTCCCATAGCGGTCCACTAACGCGATGCCGGAAAACTCTCGCCTTGAGCTTGACAGGACAGGCTCGTTGACAATGGTGCTCTCTCTCCGGCCCGAAGACCCTCTTGGCGAAAAGAACTCTTCTTCTTCTTCTTCTTCTTCTTCATTTCCATTTTCGTCACGGTCGTCTTCCACCACAGAATTCTTACTCCTTTGCCTGAAATTGTGCCGAGGAAGTGGCGGCAGCGGCTTCAGCTCCGGCGAGCCCAGCTTCTGGTACGCGGAAGCTGAAGACAAGCCCGGGATGATGCTTATCTTTGCACTTGCATTGCTGGATTTGGGAGTGGCAATTTCGCCGCTCAGTCCTTGTGGATTTGGCAGAGTACCCAGATAGAGAAACTCCCTGCTGGTATTGTTGGAAGAAGATTTGGGGGTTTTCCGGGCCGGAGCGGCGACGCCAGGGGAGGAGGAAGAGGTTGAGGAGGCGTTGGGCGGGAAAAGGCGGAGGTTGTCGATTCTTGATTCCTTCTCGTCAGCGGCAGCAGCTGCGGCGGCAGAGGAGGAGGGAGGGAAGTGGTGGCGGTGCTTGCGATAGAAGTAGAGAAAGGCGGCGAGGGTGAGGATGAGGGCGGCGGAGAGGAGAGAGACGGAGATGGCGACGGCAATGAGGTGGTTGGGGGAAGAGGAAGGGGAGGAAGGGGAGTGAGGGAAGAGGAGGGAGGAGATGTTGGCGGGGAATGTGGCGAGGTAGGTGGAGGGAGACGGCGGCGGCGACGGGATGGTGGGAAAGAACGGTTTTTGTGGGGTTGAGGAAGCGGAAGACGATGAGGAGGGCGTTGTTGGTGTTGATGAAAAGGGAAGCTTTGGCTGTTGTTGAGGGGAGGTTGATGGAGGCTGAGTTGGAGGGAAGGAGTCAAGTGGGAAAAAGGGCTGGTGGAGGATCCGCCGGTGGTGGCGGTGGCTGTCGGTGGTTCTGGCGGTGGCTGTGGAAATGGCGATCAACAGAGTGAGGAAGAAAATGGAGGGACTGGGCATCGTTTATGGGTTAAAAAATGCTCTGCTTTTAAACGGTGTATCAAGAACTCAGGTAGTTTGGGAGTTCATGACTGCTGTTGAAGGTGAAGATGAAGGAAGAGAATGTGCATTTGCAAAGATCAATAAGGAATATCTGCAAGAGAGAGAGAGAGAGAGAGAGAGAGAGAGAGAGAGCATGTTAGGTGGGTGAGAGGAGAATGTTTAGGAGGACGGGAAGAGAATGGTAGTTCAGTTTCAGAACCAAACCCCATCATCTCAGAGCCAAGGAAACGAAAAAAGAGCAGAACCCACCATTAAACTCTGATTCAGTAAGTAGAAAGAAGTCACCTTTTTTCAGTGTTCACAAAAGAGAAGAAGGGAGTGAGGGAGTGTAGGAGGACGAGGTGATATTGATAGCGATGGCGATGGTCACAGCCAGCAGATCATTACTGTTGGGAAGGTGAAGAAGAGGCTCAAACGTTGAACAAAGAAAGCAGAGGGAGAGAGAGACGGGGAAGGGGGGAGGGGCGCATACAAGAGGTCAAAAACCTGAGACTGACAGAGAAAGACAAAGCTCATCATGGGGGATTTGCAATTTTCTTTACTCCTTTTTCAAACCAAAAGATTCTTACAGGGATCGTACACTGAGACAGAGAGAGAGAGAAAGACAGTGTCCTGTTTTTGAGAAGACGATGAGCTGTTCTACTTCTGTTTGACACCACGGTGTGAGAGGAGTGAAAGTGAAAGCCACTTTGAGAAAAGCCCTCCTTTTCCTCCTTTCTTTCTTTCTTTCTCCTCTCACCTTCGTTCACATTCACCAAAAGAGAAAAAAAAAAAAACAGCACAAAAAATCAGAAAAAGAGAGGGAAGCTTTCTTGAATCTTTTGCCCATGCACACATGAAGTTGAAGCTGAAGATGACATAAAAAAAAAAAAAAAGGAGGTGAAAGAAGAAAATCTTTAGGGATTGTCCTCATTCTTTGGGGGGGGGGGGGTACTGATAGAGTGGGAATATATTTGTGTGCAGGAAATGCGAATCCAACCAACTTTTTCTGGGTTTTTTGTTTGGTTTTGCGGTCTAAAAAGGAGGTGAGCAATTTCCTCCATCTGCTAACACACACCCACGCCCACACACTGTTTCCTCTTCTCACCGCCTTCCTCTTTCATGACCCTCCCCTTATATAGAATTGCTCACCCAAGTTTGACACACGATATGTTTTGACTCTTTTTAATTTTATTTAGATTTTGTTAATGAATACTTTGAGATACTTCTTAAGCAACCGATTTCAAAAAATTTACGGATTTAATTGTATGATTGCCCCTGTGTTATGCACAAGCAATACCTGGAATTCCTTCACTCTAAAATTCAGCAAACCGCATTTAAAGTGCGCTTCTCTAATCAATCCTCGTTACAGTTTATTACATGATGACATAGGAGCTGTTACCGACTTGACCCAAGTTGTAGATCGTAAACTTAGGCCCTTAGACCCGGTTCAAAGAAGATATCCCCTAACTTGACCAAAAGAGGTGTAGCAAGATGCAACAAATCTTATTTAGAGCTCACATCGTTTCATGTGGCATTAGGCTACTTTAAAAAGTTCTATGTAATTGGTGAAACGAATCAAATGCAATTGATAAATTTGATGCTCGAATATGTAAGACTCTATAGAAGAAAAAATGCGTATGATGTAGAACAGTTAGCCTGTAATTATTTTGAAGAATATGATCGCCGTAATGGCCAGAAATCTCGACAGTTTTTATGATTTTGGAGGAAAACAACCATTCATGCAGTTTTCTATATTATCATTTAAGCAGTTTCCTATATTATCAGTCAGGTAGTTTTCTATATTATCATTCAGGCAGTTTCCTATATTATCAGTCAGGCAGTTTCCTATATTACCATTTAGGTAGTTGCCTATATTAGTTTATTATATGTTATTTTTAATTATTCAGTTTCCATTAATATTAGGAGTCCTATCTCTATATATATGATGTCCATCTTGTAATCAAAAAAACATAGTATCATTGAATAAAAATTTCGAGTTCTTTGGAGTTGTTCCAAATTTACGCTTCTCTTTCTGCGTCATTTGGTATCAGAGTAAGTTTCTCCTGTGACAATGGTGAATAACGTGAATGTCAATTTCCCCGCAGCTGAGGGCCGTGAGAACGAGCCTATTACGTGGGCTGAGTTCAATCAGTTTGTGGCACAAACTGATCGGAGATTTCAAGAGATCCTTGATGCCATCCAGCATTTGTCCACAAACCATGCGCCTGGCGTTCTTCCAGCCGAGCGAATTCCTATTGCTTGTGATCCCGAAGATGCTATGGGGCGTGGAGGAATTCCCCGACATAGGCGTCAAGATTATGTCGAGGATACGGAAGACAAAGCCGAAGATTTACTGGAGATGCAGATTCGTGATAGTCACCGATACAGAGGATTCCAGGAGAAGCATGTTCGTGGGAATCGACGGCAAGGGGGCTACCGACGAGATCTTGAACAGTATCAACTAAAGGTAGATCTCCCTACTTTCAATGGAAATTTGGATATTGAAGATTTCCTAGACTGGCTTTAGGAGGTTAAGAAATTCTTCGACGCTATGGATATTGACGAGGATCGCCAAGTGAAACTTGTGGCTTACAAGTTGAAAGGTAGCGCTTCAGCTTAGTGGGAACAAACTCAATTGACGCGACGTCGACAAGGCAAGGTTCCTATTCGATCATGGGGTCAAACGAAACATAAGTTAAAGAAGAGATTCCTCCCAACGAACTATGAGCAACTGTTATTTCAGCAAATCCAGAATTGCCGACAATCGAATAGATCGATCCAAGCTTATACGAAAGAGTTTCTTCGACTCTCCGCTCGCAATAACCTGGATGAGTCCGAGGCACAACAAACTGCTAGGTATATTAATGATTTGCGACTTAATATTCAAGATCGGGTTTCTTTGCATCAACTATTCTTAGTCGAAGATGCCCAGGATATGGCCGAAAAATTGAGATGCAATTGGAGAGGACTAGCCCTAGTACTCGTGGTAGAAATTATTCGTATCGTGGGTCATTCGAAAAAGGAAGACAGCTTGATGTTACAAGTTCTTCTAGTCAACAAACCCCTGATTCAAGCCAAGTTCCAGGGAGTACTACAGGGACGCTTAAGGAAGCAATCGCAGTAAGCAATCGCACTCCCAATCAGAATATCAAGAATCCATATGCCAAACCCCAACCAATCAAGTGCTACAAGTGTAACGAGTTGGGCCATTATTCTAGCGATTGTCCTCGTCGTAGAATGGCCAATATCGTTGAACATGACGAAGATGTGTATGAGGAAGATTAGGAAAAGGAAGAAGAAGTGACAGTGGAAGATGAAGTGGGCGAGTAAGTTAATTGTGTTGTGCATCATCTGTTGTTTACTCCGCGGATAGAAGATACCTAGCGGAATCAGCTCTTCCGCGCTCGTTGTACTATCAACGACAAAGTATGCGATATCATTATTGACAGCGGAAGTTGTGAGAATATAGTGTCAAAGGCCTTGGTGGATCACTTGCAACTAAAGACGGAGCAGCATCCCGCGCCCTACACGATCGGATGGATTCGCAAAGAAGCAGAACTTAAGGTAAACCAATTATGCCGTTTACCTATTTCGATTGGAAAATCATATCAAGATACTATTATCTGTGATGTTGTGGAGATGGATGCGTGTCATGTTTTACTGGGTCGGTCGTGGCAATATGATGTTAATGCTACACATTGAGCTAAGGAGAATACGTATTCTTTTGTGTGGAAAAGAACTAAAATTACTTTGAGACCACAAAGTAATTCCCCTCAAATTGTGAAGAAGCAGAATGCAGGGGTTATGATGAATATCCGAAAACATGAAGGGATGTATATGATTGTGGACTAGAGCGATCGGCAAGTTGTGATTCGTGTTCTCGACATTCTTAAGCCCTTATTAAAGGTATTCAGTGATGTTATGTCTGAGAATTTACCTGACGGATTACCTTCTTTGAGGGATATCCAACATGAGATTGATTTTCTTCCAAGTGTTAGTCTTCCTAATTTGCCGCATTATCGAATGAATTCAAAGGAGAATCAGATTTTACAAGAGCAGATGGGAGAGCTCCTTCGAAAGGGTTTCTTGCATGAAAGCAAAAATCCATGTGCAGTTCTTGCGCTTCTCACGCCAAAGAAAGACGGCACCATGCGTATGTGTGTAGACAATCGTGCCATTAACCGGATTACTGTCAAGTATAGGTTTCTGATTCCACGACTTGATGATATGCTAGACAGACTTGCTGGATCATGAATTTTTACGAAGATCGACCTTCGAAGCGGATACCACCAAGTTCACATTTGTCCCGTCGACGAATGGAAAATGGCCTTTAAGACAAGTGCGGGTTTGTACGAATGGCTTGTCATGCCGTTTGGACTCACTAATGCATCTAGTACTTTCATGTGTTTGATGACTCGGGTTCACAAACCTTTTATTGGCAAGTTTGTGGTAGTTTTCTTTGATGATATACTCATATATAGTCCAGATGGGCGTCAACACATGGAATACTTGAGGGCTGTCCTACCAACCTTGCAGCAAAATAAATTATTTATTAATCTGAAAAGTGCAGCTTCATGACAGAATGCTTCTTGTTTTTGGGTTTTGTTGTTGGCGTGGATGGACTTCACGTTGATGCAGATAAGGTGGCCATGATTCGCAATTGGCCAGTTCCCAAGAATGTTGGCGAGACTCGAAGTTTCCATGGCCTTGCAACATTCTATAGGCGTTTTATTCGAGATTTCAATACTATTATGGCCCCGATCACTGGCTGTTTAAAAAAGGGCAAATTCCATTAGGGAGATGAAGCTTTGGCCAGTTTTACTCTTATAAAAGAAAAGTTCTCCACAGCGCCAATATTGATGCTCTATGTCTTTGAAAAAGTGTTCGAGCTGGACTGTGATACTTCCGGCATCGGGATTGGTGCTGTCCTTTCCCAAGAAGGTAAACCTATAGCTTTATTTAGTGAAAAATTTAATGAAGTTTGCCGGCGTTAGTCAACGTATGAGTAAGAATATTATGCTGTAGTGCAAGCCATAAAGCATTGGCAGTCCTATCTTTATCAATAGGAATTTGTTCTTAATACCGATCATCAGGCTCTTAAATCTATCAAGAGTCAGAAGCACTTAAATCGAATGCATGCATGATGGGTTTCTTTTCTGGAGCAATTTAATTTTGTGCTTCGTCATAAAGCAAGCCATTTAAATAAGGTGGCAGATGCGCTAAGTCGATATGCTGCGACACTCGTGACCATGCGCACTGATGTTGTTGGTTTTGATCACTTATATTCTCTTTATCTTGAGGATGATGATTTTGGTGAGATATGGGAGAAGTGTTCTGAAACAAATTGTCATGGCGATATGATAATTCAAGAAAATTTTTTGTTCTTTGGCAATAGATTATGCATTCCATATGGTTCCTTGCGTGAACAACTCATTCAATAGCTTTATGGTAGTACTCTTGGTGGACATTTGGGGCGAGATAAAACTATAGCCTTGGTGGAGGAGCGGTACTATTGGCCTCAACTGAAGTGAGACGTGGGGCGATTTGTCAGTAAATGCTACATTTGCCAGATCGCTAAGGGCCACTCTCAGAACACTGGTCTTTATACCCCCTTCCTATTCCTTCTAGTCCTTGGGTAGACATATCGATGGACTTCGTGTTGGGGCTCCCTCGTACTCAAAGGGGTTTAGATTCTATTTTCGTGGTGGTTGACCGGTTTTCAAAGATGGCGCACTTCATCCCTTGTAAGAAAACTTTGGATGCTTCACATGTGGCAAGTTTATTCTTTCGTGAAGTAGTTCGTCTCCATGGTGTGCCGAAGACAATCACTTTTGATCGTGACACGAAATTTTTGAGCCATTTTTGGCGTACTTTATGGCATTTGTTTGGGACTGATTTACAGTATAGTAGTTCTTTCCATTCCCAAACGGATGGTCAAACGGAAGTTGTGAATCGTACTATGGAGGATATCATTCGCTGCTTCTGCAGTGATATGCCTAAGCAGTGGGACCGGTATCTTGCTCCTGCTGAGTTCGCCTTCAACAACTTGATTAACCGCTCTACCGGTACTTCTCCCTTTCAGTTTGTTTATGGGTGTACACCACAGCATACTCTAGATTTGGTTCTCTTGCCCAAGATTCCTGTCAATTAGCTTCTTCTAATTCAAAGTATAAAGTGGATGCTGACAAACGGCGACATTCGAAAATTTTTGAAGTAGGTGATGAGGTAATGGTTTTCCTGCGAAAGGAACGTTTTCCTGTAGGTACCTATAATAAACTGAATCACAAGAAGATTGGTCCTTGCCGCATCCTGAAGAAGATCAACGACAATGTCTATGTAGTTGACCTTCCTGGTGATTTCAACATTTCTCCTACATTTAATGTAACAGATTTATTTGAATATCATGCTTCGGATACACCCCTCTATCCTGATCATAACTCTAGGGCGAGTTTTTCCGAAGAGGGAGGGAATGATGTAGAATAGTTAGTCTGTAATTATTTTGAAGAATATGATCACCGTAATGGCTAAAAATCTCGACAGTTTTTCTAATTTTTGGGGAAAACAACCATTCATACAGTTTCCTATATTATCATTCAAGCAGTTTCCTATAATATCAATCAGGTAGTTTTCTATATTACCATTCAGACAGTTTCCTATATTATCAGTCGGGCAGTTTCCTATATTACCATTTAGGCAGTTGCCTATATTAGTTTATTAGATGTTATTTTTAATTATTCAGTTTCCATTAATATTAAGAGTCATATCTCTATATATATGATGTCCGTCTTGTAATAAAAAAAACATAGTATCATTGAATAAAAATTTCGAGTTCTTTGGAATTGTTCCAAATTTATGCTTCTCTTTCTGCGTCAGCCTATCTAGATCACAATTCATGAACCAAATGCAATCATAGTCTTTATTAGATCCACATGATCAACTATTATAATCGGTCCCGGGCCATATGACCCGAGGTTCCGATTAATCATTTGGCCCATCAGGTCAAGTTGTGATTAGCAAAGTCGAGCTCGACTTAATCAAAGTTTTAATGAGCTCAAGTTCGACTACATTAGCCAGTAAAACTTTGTTTTAAGCTTGGACTCGGAATCTCGAAAGCAAAATGAAATTGAAGATGCTATCCATTTGTTTATCCCTATCTATTCATCTGCAAAAATCAATTAAAATATACGAGAAGATGCCTGTTAGATTCGGCACGTGAATTATTCGAGTCAAACTCATTTCAAGCTTGAGCAGTACTCGAACTCAAGGACGGCCTGTCCTTACACCAACCTAAACCCACTAAAAAATTTCTAAGTTGCATGTTTGCCTCTGCCTATAATTAATGTCTTGCATGCAGTGAACACTTAACTCCACCCCATTGCTGACTTTAGCCTTACTGAATAATATGAACTCGACCTCTTCAGAATCTGTAAATCCCGAAATGCAACAAACAAAGCTAAAATATTTTGAGTTTCGATTTACTGATTACGCATAATACAAGAAAGATGGTAAATCAAGAATAGCAAACTTTCTTTAACTTAGTAATTAGGACATTTGTTCTTCGACAAAAAAAAAAGACATTTGTTGATAAATTTTGATAAGAATTAAGTGACCGTCCTTAATTCACTGTGAGATTAAGAACTTGTCTTGGATTATAAATAAATAAATAATAAATTATTATGTGCTTCATTCTTTAAAGAATTTGTAGCTCACAACATGCTGCAAATATAGTAAAATTCATAAAAACTCGAGTTAATATCACGAAAAACCCCAAATCGGTATACCTGTAATAAATTTACACCAAACTAAAGCCTCAAAATGATATATTTATGACAAATTTACCTTCTTTTAAAATGGATTAATATTACAAAAAATCACAAACTGGTACACCTATACAAACGGAGTATAAAATCTCAAATCGGTATACCCGTCAACTATCACGTGTCATCCAACTCAAAACATATAATAAAATTGTTACATGTGTACCATTTTACGATTTTTGATGATCAAAAGAAAATTTTAAAATAAACTTATCATAAATATATAAATTTAGAATTTTTTCGTGGTATTACCCTTAAAAACTTTTACCATCGTCTCGTCCCGCATCGCATAATTTACGAGGGATTGCTCTCGAGGATTGGTGAGAGTGGCGACGGCGTCGCATGCAGTCGGTGGGACAAAAAGAAAAAAAAAAAAAAAAAGGAGAAAGAGAGCGACCCCACGTCACATCACGAGGCCCGAGGCCGTACAAGGCCGTGACAGAAATGGGTGAGACCCGTGAATGAATGAGGAGGAGGTAACATTGGATTGTATTGCCTTAAAAGCGTGTGAGTGAGAATAGGGGAAAGGGTGGCTCCTTCTGTCCTCCCCTCAGAAAGTATAATCCTCGAAACAGTCAACATCAATAATTTTAACAAGCACTTCCCCAGTATTCAATTCACTCCTTCCTCGTGTAAAATGCCGACCATGTCAAATAAATGCATTTCCATTTCAGACCGCCTAGCCTGCCGGTGTCTCAAACTTTGGTCATTTTTATGATTCGGCATCCTTACCAAGTATCCCAAAGACACCTTTCATATAAAATTTGCTTATGTAATCCGTTCGCTAAGCGATAACCGTTGACCATGAATCACCGACCTTCATCGACTTCTTCGTATCGTCTCTTGTCAACGTGGGTTTCTTGGGAGCGCACCATGTTCTCTTCCCTTGTCATCCTTTCATCGTAATTTCTGTCCTACTAGTTCCTTTTCCCAACTGATCCGGCTCTTCCTGCCGGATATGCTTCGTCTGAGAATCCGACTGCCTCACATGTTGATCCTCTTGTATGTCGCTTCGATAGGGTAAAACTAACTCTAGCTCATCTTCGTGATCGTCATTTTTGCAATCGTTAACGTCAATATTATCGAGAGGCTCACTCAGATGCTCATTAGCAGAAAGATGTGCCCGAGGAATTGGAGGCCGGCTTTAGAAAACGCTTGCACATGGGACTTCATTGATCTTTCTTATTCCAAAAAGTTACCATCGGTTGTAATTAGGTTCACAGAATTACATCTCGCTCTGATGGTGCTATTGAGATAAATAAGGCTCGCTTAGTAACAAAAGGCTTTACTTAGAGCAGGGCATTGACTTTGAGGAGACCTTTGTTCCGGTTGCTCGACTTACATCTCATCGTACGTCATTCGTCGTCGTTAAGGCTCCTCGTTGGAACTTATCCCATAAGGATGTCAAAAATGCCTTCTTAAATGGCAATCTTGTTGAAGAAGTTTATGTGCAGCCCCATTTTGGATATGGTTGTCCTCCGGTCAAGGCTTGTCATTTCGCTGAGCCTTTGCTCGGCTTTAAACAGGCACCACATGCTTGGTTCACAAAAATCCATCATTGTTGCCGAATGGTCTGATTTTCTTTCTAGTCCTCAGAATCCGGATTTATTTACAAGAAAGTCTGATGGAGGCATTGTTGAGCTTTTCTTGCATCATTGAGTTTTTCTCTGCCTTTTTTTTTTTTTCTCTCAATTCGATTTTCTCTATTTCCTATCTTTGATTTCATGCACATACTTCTGAATTTGTATCCTTTACTTCATAAAAATTGCCAAAATTGTTCCTAAACAAGGGCACTTTCTTGCCTAACCTCACGCACGGCCTGCATAGGAGCAAATGTTTTAGGTGCACCTAGATTAATTATTACCATTATCTCAATCTTTGTATAGATCTAGGATCCACTTGTTGCACAATTAATGACGACCGAGATTTATTAATTCAGGAGTACCCTACGTATATTTATTTTTAGACGATCCAATGCTTGTTGTGGCCTATGCCTGTGGCAACCCTTAAGTGCGTGGAAGCTGACTTTTCCTAGACTAAACTCCTGAACGGTGTTAAGCGCAAATTTGAAGCGTTGGGGAGGGGAAAATGTGGGAGAGAAAGTGGGTATTCCTGTTAGGATGTAAAAGAAAAAAGGTTTTACCCTAATGTTCAATTATTAGGCAATAATTTAGTTGGATACAAGCCATGGGTCTCCATCCAGTAAGAAAAAGAAGAGATCAGATAGCATCTCTATCAGAAGATGCTGCGTATGAGTGAATGCTAATGCTTGCATCTTGCATCTTGTCTATCCTTTTCTATGTGATTTTCCTCTTTCTTGCAATTCACAACTTACCTAATGCCTGCCTGCCTCTCTCTCTCTCTCTCTCTCTCTCTCTCTCTCTCTCTCTCTCTCTCTCTAGTTTTGATGGAAATCCTCCAACACCACAACCAACCCCGGTCGTAGACATGACTAGGGGATACGATGGATTATCGATCATAAGGTGACTATTTGCACATGCTTTGTTGTGGTTTTGAAAGCATTTGGAGATATTTTGGAAAGATCATTTTTTTTTCGATTTTTGTCACCATAAGTGGCCACCAAAATAGGGGTCGCCATGTTCGGCCCCCATAGGGACACTGATGCCGCTATCCGGCTCATTGACATCTCTATTCTCCCTTATTTTTTGGCATCTCTTAACTTTTGAAATGGCTAGTGTTGCACAATAGTAACATCAAAAGTAGGATGAAGTACAAAGGGCTAGAGAGGAGGAACAAACAATTCGTGTTGGCACTCTAATGCCAGGTGGTAGGTGAGGAATGTCAAAGTTATTTGAAGTTGCTGGAAGTTAAAATATGTATACAAATGTCATTTCCGGAGACTCTCAATGGTTGAAAGTCGAAGTCCCGAAATTCGGAAATACTATGTTAAGGAGTCCACAGTCTGCGAGTAGAGAACAACCAATGGCCAAAAGTCCCTTCATGGTGAGAGGTCTAAGATGATTAGCGGACAAAATCATGCTATGCCGCAATCCATTGGTGGTGACTGGGTTGCCCTATGTTAGGAGGACATGACTGGCCAATGAGTGTTGCGGTGTGTTAGGAGGGCATGGGCTAACAATGGGTTGTTGCGTATCTGGAGGATACGGGCTGATATCAAGTATGCTAGAAAAAGTTAAGGAACTAGACGAGTCATTCTTAACAAGCGATACTCCGAACGCATCAAATCAAAACTCTCTAAGACATCTTAGTCGGATGAAGATAACTTAGGATCTCGCCACTCATTCTAAGCTATTCCGGCATAGAGCTTTGCTTTGTGAAGCAAGCCTAGTACATATCCCCAAGCAAGGTTATTTGTTAGTAAATTTGAGAAATTTTAACAAGCATCTATTTTTCATAAATATAAAAAATGACCAAATTACACATCTAAGTATATTTATCATCTCACTCTTTTGACTTTCTTATATGAGTTGTCGGATAAAAATCATCCAACCCCTCGGGTGGGATAAAATTGTCCAGGTTACAACTGAGCAATATCTTATTCGGGGCAACAAATGCTGCTTAGGACTCAACAGAGAGAAAAAAAAAGAGGGAATTTGATATGAATCTACTTCTTTTGAGCAAGTGACGATGTTGGACCATCATGCTTCGGTTCGTGCGTATTTGAAATTTTCATCAAAAGGGGGTAAAGTAAAGGAGAAGGAAAGAGATGGAGGCATAAGAAATGCGGTTGATGCGACGTCAAAGCGTATGAAGTTTTGAAATAATTAAGTAAGTGCATAATGTCACTTCTTAAAAGGTATTTTAAACGTGTCCTTTTTATTTTACTATATGCTCGCGATCGATATATAAAATACATTTTCTGTCATAATAGTCCATGAGATGGCGCGGCTGTCCCACTCCACCGGTCTCTTTAGCTCTTTTTCATTGCGCTCTCAATCACCTTTTTTCTTCAATTACTGTAATTTGTTGGGCCAATTCAATCATTGCCATCGACTTGTGCAATTGAATAGAGTTCTTTTTGGCGGTGGAAAAGTTCTTTATGGGCTCATCCGACTTGGAGGTTGGACACTAGAGTCCCGGTTCATATATGGGCTTATGCGCTTATTCGGGGATATACTGAATGCCATCGAAAACAATTCATATCGGGTCTTATCCCGTCATAATCTTATATTCGACCAAGAGTCTCAAATTGTAAATTACTACCTCAGCTCAAGCACTAGAAAGGTCGCCGTATCGATCGAGAATTCGAATGCACGAGGCCACGATATATGAAAACCTCACCTTGGATAAAGTAAACTCCACTTGAGTTCCAAGTATAGCCAGTACAAGTTATAAGCCATCGTTATGGAAGAGATTGCAAGGAGATGTGTACTCGACAATTGAACATTCTCCGCAAGAATTGGCACTGAAAATTTTGTAGGCTGACTATTCACTTGACTTATTTACTGGCTTCCCTTGCTCCCTTAGCTTGGCGATGGATTCTTTCATGGCCTCTTTCCTCTTTTTGCTGGCCAGTATTTTCGCCTGAACACCACTCACATTCGGGTCCTTTTTCTCCTCCGACGGAGGTGGCGGCGGCCTTCTCGCGGCCGCCTTCGTGCTTTGCTCGCCGAAGCCCAAGCTCATCGAACCAACCGCTAATCCAAGCGCAACGCTCCTGTGCTTAAAATATTTTTTGTTGAATACGAAGCAAGAATGAAATGAAAATGTGCATTGGGATGATTTCAAGGTGGCATTCCTAATCCTGACAATAAAATGACATTATCAAGTCCTAACTACAGGATAGCAAACTCTCAGTGTAAGAAAAATGAAATTTGAACGACTCTTTTGCCTAGTCCCAAACTCTCTAAAATACATTGAAGTGGCGTCCGTTGTCGATATACTATCACATCGAATGTTCTAAAATGCAGCATTAGGTATATGCAGATATCATATGCAGGTATCTCTTATGATTTAACTCGACCGTGTAGAAGTGAACATGGAAACAAACCTGCGGTGGACTTGTGCCGGTTCGTCATCAGGGACTTGTTGGCGCGCTCCAAGGAATCCTACAATTGATGGCGGCGATTTCTTCTGATTCGATTTGCTCGAGATGGCAGTGGCCGCGGCCAGAGGCGGAGATGCTGGGTTAAATGAATGACTCATGGTTCGGAGGCCACGCGATGTTCTTTTTGTCCAGAAGAGGGTGACCAAATTTTTTTCGGAGCTAAAAAGGGTAACGTGGAGAGGAACTGATAAGCGTTCGAAGTGGATAGTGTTTTGAGCTTGGACATCGACGAAAGCAAGAAACTCATTGGTTGAAA
Organism: Syzygium aromaticum; assembly: GCA_024500025.1. NCBI lineage: Eukaryota > Viridiplantae > Streptophyta > Magnoliopsida > Myrtales > Myrtaceae > Syzygium > Syzygium aromaticum. The sequence continues at coordinate 463,106 of CM044892.1, forward strand.
CTAGATAGCTTTCCCACTTGTGGGTCCCGACGAGTGGCTATGTTCGTTCGGTCGCATGGGGCTGACGCTTGGAATATGTTCTTTTGATTCTCTCGCATCGGTGTAAACCACCAATTTCTTGGCCCCATTACTCTTTACTAAAGACGAGACACGATCACGTTTCACCTCTCTCGTGCTTTCAATTCATGCTATACTTGAGCTTCTTTGTGCATTCTCGCGTAGATACAATAGTTTTCAACACTAGCAATAAGTATGGACTACCACAAACATCCCTTTTATGCCATCCGAGCCTCTGAATTCAGAATCCATGAGTAAGTGTATGCAAAACAAGGATGGCAGCAGTATGATCTGCAATTATTGGAAAACCTGAAGCCAAAATCAAAACTTCCACTCATTCTAAAATTCAAATATGAGATCGTCGACATCAAACGAAAAAATCGGGAAAACCAAAAAGGTTGCAAAGTGCTAAAGGTATGAAGTTCTGAAATCAAAGCCGCAAATACATTAATTTCACTCATCATCCTCCTCGTCATCGTCTCCAACAGCTGAGTTGAGGGCATTCAGGCGCTCTATCAACTTCTGTTTCCTTTCCTCATAGGTTAGCTTCTTCAAGTTAAACCTATTCAAAGATGAAAGGAAGGCATCATACGGCCAGTCAGAATACAAACAAAAGATCCATTAAGATATCCAATTCCAGTGGACGTGCAACTAAGGCGAGGGAAACTAGTGACAGAAAGCATTTCTAGGACATGGACATCCAGGTTATTTCATTTATTAAGGCTTCGCACGTTTGGCAGAAAATATTGTGTTTTTGCAAAATGTTTTCCTGAAAGTCATTTTCCTGGAAAATGTTTTTTCGAAACATAATTTTCCGATGTTCAGTAACCAATATGAAAAAGTTTCGGAAAATATTTTTTGCCAGCGGCGGCGGCCGGCAACCGGCGACAGCCGGCGATCGCGGCCGACGGCGATGACGACCAACGACATGCGACGGCCGACGACCGCGGTGGCAGCGACAATCGACGAGCGGCGGTGACCGACGAACTGCAGCTGGCGACCGACGGCCGGCCGTGGAGGCGGACGAGCGGCGGGCGGCGACGGCGACCGGCAGCGGCCGGCGGGCAGCAGCGACCGGCGGCGGCGGGCGGGTGGCAGCGACCGGCGGCGGCCGGCGACGGGAGCTGGCGGCGGCGACCGGCGGCGGCCAGCGACCAGAGGGGAGAAGGAGGAATTTGGCGGAAAATGATTTCCGCTTGTTAGAAGCGGAAATCATTTTCCTCAAAACAATGAAGGATTTGGGGTGGGGAAAGAAAATATTTTCCCGCAGAAAACATTTTCCGCCCCCGAACACCGGAAAACACGGAAAATATTTTTCCTGAAACGAACGGAGCCTAAATGGCGTTTCTACTTTTAGGAAAGATGACTATAATAAATGACAACATATAAAATCCAATATCAGACGAGTAAACAATATAGAATAACAAAATAATATGGCAGTCATAAGAAATTTATGCAGTGTCTAACCTCTTGTGTTCCTTGGGTGCCGGCTTGTCAGACTTCTTCAGTGTGGGATCAGCCCGAATGGCAGCGTGGACTTTCTTGTACAAAGCTTCAAAATCATCTGCCTCTATTCCTTTCTTAATATATGCACTGAAGTGAGACTGATACTTTTCTGGCTCATCTTCCATCAGAGACTGACAAAAGGAAGAGGTAAACTACTAAATCTGGTGAGAACAGGAAAAGTAGAGAAATGGTAAACAAAGCCTTACCGACATATATGCGGAAACATGGCCACCATAGATATATTTGCGATGGGCTTCAGGATCAAGCTGCTTGCTGTCCTTTGAGAAACCAGCGAATCGCTTTTCGCTGTGAGGAATATCGAGACCTCCGTCCAATGCTCCCTGCCAAATAATTTAACTCAAGCTATATATGTAACCTTATTTCATGTAAACGCTTTATCAAGCATGTTATATCCGCAATTGCCAATAAGACAGATTTTGTTTTGGGAAAAATGGACTGAAAACATCCCACTATAGAAGTCAACAAGAAATCAAATCGTGTAGCTTGTGTCAACTTTGTTAACTCACAACTCAATTCAGAAAACCCGATGATAATCACTGAAAACATTTAATGAATTGCCACAGAAATTTGTCTAAGGAAATACAGCATGCACAGGTTGGTGAAAAGTATTTCCATTATATTGGCTAAAAACCCTGCATCGCATTTTTCTGTCAACTTATGAGGAACCTCATCAAGAACTACTCGATCAATCAACTCGAGTTACTGGCAACTTTAATTGATTACAGATTTTGGGATAAGGGAGTTTCGTGCAAATATTTTAGGATCTTGGTTCTTTCTCGATATCTTTACTCATCTATATCTCAAAGGCCAATCCAATGATAATAACTGAAAACCAATGACAGAAGGTAACAAACTGCACAAAAAATACCTTCAAAGCACCGAACACACGGTTTCCAGTTGTTGTTCTCAAAAGGCCAACATCGAGGAGAGCACGGAAGGGCCTCCTGCTCTCAGCAGGTTCAACTGTGAAATCCTCCCCAGTAGCCTAGCACAAAAGATGTATCTTATTTACAAGCGTAGACATAGAAGAAGGTTCCACGAGATGATTGGGCATCAGGAAAGTATACCTCCACATTTCCCTCATATTCACTATCCATTTCAAGCTTTTTCAAAACTCTGCGGGCCAACAGCAGGCCAGTGCAATATGCTGAGGACAAACACCAAGTAAAAAGCATTATCAGGAGTGTAAACTAGATACCATTTGACCATATGCCCATGCATGAACCAAAAGTTCCAGAAGGGAGGAAAAGAGTAAGAAACAAACCAGCTGCGTAATTAGTCAGACCAGCTTCCAGCCCATAGTGAGGCAGCTCATGAGAATATGCTGAAGCAAGCACCATATCACCAGCAATGCTAGCTGATATGATTTGGGCGGTGATATCTTTATTGGTCTAATAACAAGGGTCAAGGTATAAACACCGACTACCTTAAGATGAATAAAACTTTACGTCTCATCAATTCACAGCCCAAACCAAAGCCCCAATAGCCCTCTTTTGTCTGCTCCAATAGGCCCTTAGGCTATTTCATCAATCCTTCAACAAAATGCAACGCACCATATAAAACTATCATGAAAGCACCAAGAGTTCACCCCCTGCTGCTCCACAATGAATTTTTCTTATACGTAGAAGAAAATTTAAAACCTGATGGGAAACCCCCTATTCTCTTTTTATCTCTCTTTCACCTCTCTAGTAACCTAACAACTAGAATAGAAGCATGAATAATTTCTTCTTGTGGTCAAAATATCTAGTCATAGAAATACAGAAGAAAAAGATAACAAATCAGCAAATGTCATATACAATCACCATTTGCGATAGATGATATCAAGGATACAAATCGGACCACGAACCGATATTTTGGAGTGTTGTACTTGTTCTTGTCCTGATTAATCAGGCGAATCCTGGCTCGGTAGTCAGTCTTCCCCTCTGTTAACGAATTTCAGAGAACAGCGCGATGAGTAATTAAATCTCAAATTCAACATCCTCATATTTCGTAACAGTGCGAAGCATCATATATACCTCTCCTTCTCTTATACTTGACCTGGAACCGCTTAAAATAGGCCTTCGACTTTTGAGACTTGACGAACACCTGTTTCGAAACCGGACACGAGAAAACATCTCAAACAAACAGATTAATACACCAACCCGGCATGAAAACACAAGAACAGCAGGAAACGGGAGCACGGGAATGCATGACCAGGGGAGCTCCAAAGTCCGATATCAGCAGAGCCCGGAAAACCCCGAAACCCGTACTCCAACTAATGGAACTAAAAACCCACAAAGGAACCGACACAAAAGAAACCTGAAGTTGCAGGGCAGAGCTGAAAAGTACATATAATGGAATCTTCGGCTCCATCTTACATCGTTATGCATAATACATGAAAAAGCACTAGACCAAACTAGATCAACAACCAAACAGGCGAAGGCCCATTTCCCAGACAATGCGGCGCCAAACAAGGGTATTGTAACACGGGCACAGGAACGGACAGTAAAAATCTCATAAAGCAAATAGAGAGCCAAGCTCATGAACAGTCCACATCAAGAACTCCAGAGACGATGAGACACAGACCATCTTCCGAAAGAATTACGCTATAGGGTCACAGAAGCTAAGCGCGCAGAGATCACGCGAAAGGAAGCGGAAGCAGCGGAGAGGTTCCTCACCATGTCTACGACTGTGGCGGTGGAGACGGCCGAGAGAGACAGAGAGAGAGAGAGGAAGGGAGAGAATGCAGAGCAGCGCTTAAAACCCTAGTCGTCGCGCGCTTCCAAGCTGAAGCTGACGCCAGTTAAAATGCTGATGGGGGCGTATCTGTAATTTCGACCGGTCGGGATGGGCCTATTGTTCCACGTGCGATGGGCCCCCAAAAACGTAAGTGACCGAAGTCGAGCCCATTTAGAAGCCCATCATGCAATGTCGCGAGCGTTACGTGGTTGTTGTCTAGAGATCCGCTTTCATTTTGTCAAGACATGTCGTTCAAGCGATGATGTTGTTGTGGTGTTCTCTTGAGCTTTATGGAAAATCCACCCAAAATATACTTTGGTACACATCGAAAGCATCTCCGGTACGATATGATGCGATGGTTGTTTGGACACCACGTGTCCTAGATTGTCCATGTTCGAAATTGGACCAGCCAATCGAGTCAACCGGCAATTGAATTTAAGCTCAATTCGACTCAATCATGCTAGGCTTGATTTTCTTGCTCGAAATAGAAACTGACTAAGATTTTATTTTAGTTGGAGCTGGAGTCCAGCGACTCAAGTATCAGAAAGTTAATCTTTCCTCCAAACTCTCAACTTGGAGTTTTGAGTTTTCAATGGAAAATAACTCGGTGAAAAATCCGTGGTGCGCTTCTAATGTATATGTGTAGTTTTGACCCACTCGAGCAAGTATTCACAAATTCGAGCTCAACTCAATTCAATGATCAAACCAAACTGACAGAACTAACAAAGAAAATGGACCCAAGCTCAAATAATCTTCTAGTGAAGATTTACTTAAGAGTAGCATCTCATTTGCAGTCCTAAAACACAGATATCAGTCAAGCCAAGTATTGCCATTCTGAGATGGACTGGATTTCTCCTGTTCCTAAGCACAAGTAGGTGATGGCAATCAAAGACTCTTTTAATTTAAGGCGACCACCAATCAGACGGATGATATGCGGGGAAGGCAAGCTATCCCTTCTGCTCGAAGCAGTGTCGGGACATGAGGGATCATCATACGGTAAATGAAGTTCATTTTTGCCCCGGTTATTGACTACCTCAAAAGGCTATGAGAGCCTTCCATCAAATCCGACCATATTTAGAGGGCAAGATCAATGTGTTAGCCCTTCTGAAGACAAATTATTTACAAAACACAGGTGAGGAAATTATTCTCGCATTTGCTCAAGTATTTGAATATCCCGTCAACGTATAAGTCACTCCAAAGAAGGCTAAAACTTCTAATTACAACTCATCCAGCAAGTTCACCAGTTTCTGGAACCTCTATAACAGCACAATCTATCACAGAATCCTACCTCGTGTACCATCCATGTTCTGATTCTATCCACCATTATTCAATCACAACAATCGGATACCCATCAGTTATTCTGGACATCTACACAATCTCTCTCACACCAACCAACTGCTCAACAGAACAGTAAACATTCATTTTCTGTCCATCACGTCCATCTCTGAGGCCGTATTCATCAGCTATGCAATGATAGCTGTCAACCGACTATAACATAACTCATAACATTCTTTTTACCAAGCGTCTCTCTGCTCCCAGTGATCATTCTGTGGGTGCTGACATGCTGTTTTGGGAGATTCAGGCGGAGTCATTCAAGACAACACAGTATAGACTCTACCTTCGAGTATCCCATGCTGACACCTGTTATCACACATCAATAAGAGGGAGCTGATCAGTTCTACTGGCACAAGAATTGCTATCACAAAGTATATAGAGAATAATAAAAGTACTTGCCTAGTTGAGAGTTTCACTCCTGATGAATATGTCTCCTTGGCTTGCAACATGAACCTATCATTCTTTTTCAGCAATAACAACAAAAACATCTTTCACCGACCACGTTTGGCGCTCATCTTTTGCAGGGGGATTTATGACAGCTTTCTCTGCATTGGCTAAACGATAGCCTATTATGATTTCCCTCCTCAGTCGGGCGCGTAAGAGTAGTTCATAGAAACTCAACTCTTCACCTTCACGAAGGTAAAGATCTGCCGGTCTAATGTGCATCTCATTTCCCTGGTAGCGGCCATAAAAACCACCATTTAGCTAATGAGAATCTCCAAAACTATATACACACAGAACTATGACAAATTAGAAAATATATGCACTAAAAGAACACTAAGTTTCTCAGCTGAAGATTAGGAAAGTCATGAAACACAAGAAACAAACAAGAACGAAACCATATGACTTGACACAGTGCAGAATTCCAAGGGAGTAATGACAATAGTCAATGAGTTCGAGTGAAATTTGTCTATAAATAATATATACTTTGTACAACCTTTCCAAAGTGCAAACTACCTATAAAAATTCATTTTTGTTAGATTCAAATTGTACCTCCTCTGCGAAGAGCTCTTCCAAAACATCATTTATCTGGCGATCCTCAGCAACCATTGCCAAAGCCATGCTGACAAGCTCGTTTGACAAAACATAATCACTGATTTTGGACATAGATAATAGATTTTTAGTCCTTGGATCCAGTATTTCAGATATGATTACTGATTTATCAGAAGCCTGCTGCATTTCCCCCATCCAAGAGCCTTGGGAGAAATTTCCTCTGCGAGATGGGGCCACACTGTAAGGGAGGCGCTTTGCCTGAGAAACAAAAGAGAGGAAAATGGATGTCGACAAGTATAGGAAATAGTTTTGACGACAAGTATAGGAAATAATTTTGACCAAGACAAACATCAAGAACGGTACCGAGACTTTCCCACTGCGCAAGACTGCTAGGTAGAACCAACTATGCCCTTGGGTCTTTCTACTACAACATCCTCAACAAAATCCTTATAAGTGATGACAATGTGAGAGCTTCTCTGTAATATGGTCAAGCTGAGTTAACACTATCGAAAGTTGAAAATCCTCAATCAAGCCAGGCTATTGGCAACCTTTCCCCATGGATCCAACAACCACCCCCATAAGAACCTCACAAGCATGACCATTGCAGTGAATATTACACAAAATTACCCCTCAAAGAAAAAAGTCTGCCGGAATGGAAGAGCAGTAGCATATATTCCAATTAAGTGATGGTCAAATGCTCATGTTGAGTAGGGTGTTAAAAAATTCAACTTATAAAGAGTAAAGTAAACAAGACATCCCCCAACGAATTAAATGAAGCTCGGACTTTGGAGTACCTGTATATCACGAATTAACAACAACGTGGCAAGAGATCTTGAATCAGCTTGAATGGCTGAATCTTCCACTGATTCATCAGCAAGAATTAGAATCTGTAGAATCAGCATCCAATGAGAGCATTTCACAAAGGGATAGTAACCTAAGAAACTGACAGGTCAAAGTTGTTACTGTCTTCTCTATTATCAAAATGAAGTCAGAAATTATCAGATCTTCTGGGCCTTAGACAGATTAAAGAAGAGTTCTGTAAAATGTGCATTCATTTTTCAAAAAGTGAACTTGACTAGTTGTTGTAGCAAAATAACCAGTGCTAGTGCCTAACTAAAGCAAAAGATTTAAGAGAGAGAGTTTCATTCACTTACTGAATCGAAAGTTTCCAGAGGGAGACTCTCCAGGTGACGCCGTATAACTGCGTTTCCTTCCCGATTTTCTAGTTTTATGTTTGCAAGCCTGTTAATGTCAAGACCACCATCAATAAGCTTCTTTTCCCTTTCCTTTTCTGGAACCTCATTGAACATCCAGAGCTCTGACTCAGGTGCTAGAGACGCATCCAATACCTAAAGGACAGACGGCCAAACCATAATCAACAGATATGAATTGAGTCCTTTTCCATGGCACTACAACCAATAAAGAGGTAGTCCTGGCTTGTGAGATCCTATTTGTAAGCCCTTATTAAATTATGGCCAAATGAGCCAAGTAAACCACGGTCCTTCTACAGAATTCCAGAGAGAACCCATCTGTTTAATGAACCTAGACGCTTGACCCTACACCCTCTAATAATTTTCCTTTCAAGGTTAGGCACTCGAGACACAAAGATGAAGAAGTGGCAGAGCCAACTCTCTGGCAGGGGGATGATGTGGATTTTCTCCCGTAATTACCATTACCTTCTCTGTATGAAAACATGCAGAAAAATTCCGACATATCACCTGCTAATTCTAGGTTTGCTTATAATTACCATAATCATATCTTCCATATCTCGCCGCCAACCACAAAAAAGTATCTTTTCTGAAGACTGGTCAATACCAAAGTCTTTGGGTAGATGTCCGCTCCATACCTGCAGCATTAGGTGAAAAGAAACAATTAGGGGCTTCATAGAAAGAGCTTACCACAATCATATCATCAACGTCTCTCCTCCATCCACATAGTAGAATCTTCTGTGGCTTTCTCGCTGGAAGGGGAATGTGAGTGAATGATGCTTCTTTGACCTGAATGATTAAATTAATTACATTTTTATTAAAGTTTTATCTCTGGTATGCCACTCAGTTACCAGATTAAGCATCATTCTGAATGAATAAGAAACCAGCTAAGTTTCATGGCAAGGAAAAATACAGTCTTATCTTCTCAGTTATTACACCAGTCATAATGTCATACTTGTGCAACCTTTCCAAAATAAACAACCACATTAACCAGGTGCTATTGTGACATCGTGGTCTTTCCAACTGCAAGGGTATTGAGCACAAGCAATGACAGTTGCTCCTGCTGGTGATTGCCTACCATAACACCCTTTCTTTTCCTCTCAATAAGTGTGCTTGATATAGGTATACGTAATTTTTTCTAATCCTATGCTGACATTTCTTAAGTCATTATGCTGAAAATAACAAACAAAAGTTCGTCAAGACCATTTCTAGAAGAGAAAAAAGCACCATGGGTAATGCTGCTGGAGCATATGTATCATCATCTTCTGCTATGACAAGAACTTCATCGCCCTCTTGTAGAACATAGGAGTCGTCAGGATTCAGGATAATCTTACCACCACAAGATGCAACCTTGATTCCACAAGGTATAGCATCAGGAAAACTTATAAGCACATCCTCGAATTGAACGCCATCCAACTGGGGCCATCTTTTGATATAAAACTCACAGTTTTCAAACCCGAGGATATCTTCCCAAATCTGCAATGAAATCACAAAGCCATCAGATGATTAGAAGAGGGTGAAAAATCAACTATAGGAACTATTTGCTTGCTGTTATGTTTGACAACTAGAATCTGTGAGCCAGGGGAAGAATAATTAGCAGAATACTGGCAAATAATCATCTTGAAGATTAATTGCCAGTTTAGTTACAAAAATTCAACACGTTGCATGAAACTGACCTGTGCCAATCCAGGCTGCCGGGCACATTGAATCATCAAGCGACCAATCACATCATGTGCCACAACAGTTTCAACAAGGTCTCCGCCAACAAGTTTAACAAGAATTTCATTGTCAAGATCGCTTAATTCAACCACAATGTGCCCTCTTAACCCTTCTTTAACTCCAGTTAAACTTAGGACCGTCCTTAATGCACGAGCGTCACTCTACATCCAATTGGCAGAGTAATACAATTGAATCAGCTCCTAGCAACTACCAAAAAGGAATAGAACTTATTTGTGTCGATTAATCAAACCTGGTCAGCATTACCATCTACAGCAAGGACAACTATTGCTCTGGCTTTGGAGACAGAGACCTGCATAAGAAAAATAAAAAGGTTAACGTATCCTGCATATGCAATTTGGAAAGCAAAAGGTAATGAACTTTTTGCTAAAGATCAAGTACTCAGTAGAGGTTCTTAAGTAAGAAAGTTGCAAGAAACAAGACAAGATGACAAAAGTATATAAGAGAAATAATAAGACGGAAAAGTTACGCATATAGAGGGGTTTTGGGCTCATGGTGGAGTTTATGGGAGTTTAGAGAATTGTAACAGATTGAACCACCACAAGTAGGAGGGGGATTTTAAAAGGCAAGCATGTGCTGATATATATGCATCAGATGAAGATCTACAGCATGGACCTCGCTTACGAAAGAAGTGTCATCAGGATTAGGTCTGTTAACACACAAGGAAGAGAGAGAATGAAAAACATATATATAGAAAGGGAAGGGAACTGGGTGACGCATGAACTAGCATTGTCTATGTTTAGCATGTTTTTATCACCTGGTTCACCAAAAAGAAAAAAAAAATTTATACTTATGTGTGTGTGCGTGTGTGCGTTTGTGTGTGTGTGTGTGTGAGAGAGAGAGAGAGAGAGAGAGAGAGAGAGAGAATGTCTAACTTTTTATTGAAGAAGATCAGAATTTGAAGAAAATGAGTTGTTCTCAGCGATACATGCGGTTGTGCATATCTAATGGTCTATCAATTTGCATCAAGTGAGGTAACAACAAATGACAAACCGATCACTGAAAACAAACAACCAAGTGAACATCACCATATAAGTGGATTAAGAAGAGATATTTTAATTAAGGATTTCGCCTCAGAACTTTCAAATGGCTTCATTCTCAACACTGAATAAAAAAACCTTACAGAATATATCATGTTATCTTTCCCTAACCCCTTCACACATTTCCTAATCACTAGTACAGTTGAGATCCACAATGTACATCAAAACAACAAACAGAGAATACAGTTGGCTAAATAATTAACTCCTTTCAGACATATTTGTATCAAATCTGGACACCCACTTCTGGTTAGTTCAATCATTAATATTTCAAAATCATTACTTTCACCATTGACCAATAATGACCTTTTTCAAGTCAGCCAAAATTAGAGGGCTGCCACTTCTGCATATAACAGATGTTCCTTTGAAATCAAACTCCATCTTAGCGATGTCAAGTTCCATTTCTTCTTTATCTCTTTCAGCCATCACCACAATGGTGCCTCCACCCAAACTCTCATTTGCTAGCGCCAGCTGATTCAACAACGATCCCTGCATTTTCCATGAATTCTGTGTTAGCACTAGGACAGATATAGCAAATAACAAGCACATATTTTTTTATGAAACTTTTAACATAGAAGTATGTCAGCGAACATAACCCAGTGCTCAAGGCCAGAAAAAAGAAAAATTCAGTGCAACTGATATTAAATAGACTAGACATTCCCTTGATAGGGTAAGTTGGATGGTACCAGCTTAGGAACCAACAACCAGCAATTTTGCTTAGTCTCTAGGGGGAACTAAACTATTGCAGATTCAATAACTGATTTCAGTATGGTGGTCTTATTCACATTAGGACAAGCATGTCATGCACTAACTAATGTCTGACTGTATTATAAGCGCAAGAATCACAAAGAGGTAAAGTAAAGAGGAGAAACTGAATAACCAGAAGTTTCTGATGTAAATTCTGAGTCTCTGTTGTTAAAGTGAAAGACATTGAGTCATTTTCAAATTTCTTAGATTTTTTTTATCTTCTAGAATGTGAATGGGGGCACCCCCTTGGTGCTCTGTAGTACACTTCCTTATTACAAAAAAGAGGGTAAATTGTCAAAATCAGAAGTTTATGAAGTAAATTTTTGCAAACCATAACATGATTATCTCGCAATTAACACCTTTCCCTTTTCTTCTTCTTTCTTTTTTTGTTGGGGGGGGGGCGTCCACAATATTTAGATTTAAGAATCAGGAGAATCAGGATATTACCAATTTATCACTCCACCCAAGAACTAAGGTGTGATTCTGCTCAACTACTTCACTTCTGCCTTTCCTCAAGGAGTCAAACTTCTCGGAGATTGCATCAGAAACAAGTCCAAGCATCATCGCAAATATAAGCATTCCTCCAAAACTAATGGAAACTGATACGAACCTTGGACCAATACCTTCTGAATCAGCATGATTGCCTGCACTAGCGACATATGTCCATGATAACCAAAGACAATCTGCCATGCCATCATCTGTGACACCAAAAAGTGCAAGTCCTCCCAGACAGATGAGAAGTAATGTTGCAACCAACAATGCCAATGGCTTAGCATATGGATGAACGGAGAAAGATACATCCAGTCGATATGCTAGCTGCTTGCTCAAAGATACTTCTTCCAAAATTCCGTCTGATGATCTTGACCTTGGGACTTTGTCAATGCACTTGAGCAACAGAATAGGAATACATAATAGGGAGAGCGAGCTTATCAGAGCAATGTTTTTTAATCTTTTATTAGGTCCATCTTGATTCTGATCATCTATAGAACCTTCAACATCTGCTAAATCCAATAAACTACAGGTTTGCAGTCTAATCCTAAGTTGAGAAATTTGCCCCTGAAATTTAAAACAAACTCCATTAAAGAGGCAATTCGAGGATAATTACTACAGATAATAATTAAAACTAGTACTTATAGTATCATTATCCTTGATAAAGATTAAAAAAAAAAATTGGATGAGAAGTTAGCTAAAATTTCCTTGCTTACATAAGATACCAAGCTGAGGATGTTCATACACAAGTAGCCATCTTATGCTTTAGCCTCTGGCAACAAAGAACTGCATGTTCAGTTTCCATTATACTAACTATTTCATTCCCAATCTAATCGTCATTAAAACAATTATTTCCTTTGTTTCGTTTGAAAAATAAATTGATAATAGCTATTCATTACCTCAAAATCAGGATTAGTTACTTGACAGAGAGAGAGGGTGGCAGGAGGAAGGAATGCCTTTCATGCAAACAAAAATAGCTCAATTTTTTATATCTCTAACACGACCTTGCAATTTTCAATATATAATAATATTTAAAATAAGAATTTGTATTAATCATATTTAAATTATGGATACGATATAGTATTTAATCTATATGAATTGGTAAATTGAAGAGAATATGAATGCAGTCAATAATACAAAAGCTAATTTATCATCTATTTCATTTACAGCTTAGCTTTACTCATAATTAAAGCTTAATTCATAGTCATTAGTCTAATTTACATATCATCCAAATAAATGTACTTGATACCAAATTATAATTGAATTAGAGCAATGGTTCGTGTTTATTATTTATTGAGAAGAAGATAATAAGTTATCTTCTCTTACCAATTATATATTTGACTAAAAACAACATTTCATTGCAATAATTATATATTCCAACTTATAGTTATAAGTTATTGTCTATGGCCAATTATTTATTTGAGATAATCACATATTCTAATTACAGTTAGAATTATAATTGAGAACCAATGTAATTTAAAAAATATAACGTCATTTAGTTTACGAAGTACGTACATAATTTATGTAAAATATCTCTCTCGCTAATATTCATATTTCACCAAAGGGTATTAAGGGTAAGTTTTCATTCTTAACTTGTGCCCCATACGAAAATAGTCTACAGAATAAGGACTTGGAATAACTATTCAATCTTGCAAACAAACTAGAAAATAGCTATTGCATTCCTATTCCTGCTCTATCCCCCAACATGGAATTAGTTATCCAATTCTGCAAACCAAAACTCGCGTCGCTATGAAGATTCGTTTTTGACCAGTTTCAGTTGAACCAGCCCGAGTCCAAGAGCTAAAAAAGTTCATTTACCCAAGAGAGTAAGCCTACTGTGCATGAATTTTGTTTTTCTGAAACTGCAAGAGTGCGGTAACTAGACCACAGATGGCTAGTTTGACCGATAGAGTTCTCAAATTCGTTAAGCAGAAGATTTTTTCAACACCATTAATTTAACCAGAATTACTCAACCATCTCATTCGAGGAATTACTGCAGATTATATGGAGCTGTAGATTCTCTGAACAGTATCCATCACTCAAATCTGAAAACGTTCCTAAACTAGGGGTGTGCATGGTCCGGGTGGGCGGTTTCCGCCCTAAAACCGTGGACCGCCCGCTACAGGACTGGTTCCAAAAATTGGAACCGAGACCCACTTGTCGGTTCCATGGATCCACCCGAGAACCGGACCATCGGTCCGGTTCGGTTCCCGGGTGGGTCTATGGAACCGGTCCCAACAAGTTTTTCTGGACAAATAAAAAAAAGATCTGTGGACCAACGTCGGATTAACAGAACAAAAAGAAAATAACATAACTTTTCATACAATTCATATACTATGATCGGTTATATTAGCTACATCATCCATAAATCATGTGGGTACCCATCAATTATTGGGAAAAATGACCAAGATTATCCCAATTACACAAAGACCTTTAGACATGATAACAAATTTTCCTCTTTTTTAAAATTTTTTTTGGTCAGATTTTTTAGTTAAAAATTAAAGAAATAAAATATATTATTATTATATTACCGGTGCGGTCCGGATGGGCGGTTCTACACGGGGAACCGGGAACCGGACCGATTCCCTTGAGAACCACCGGTCCCGGACGGGTCCCGGTTCTTTTGCACACCCCTATTCTAAACATTTGTTTTGTCCGAAGAGAAGCCGGCAGGCAAAAAAACAAATGAATTCTTTCACATCATCGCCGAGCGGAACTAGCCGGCACAAACAGGGACTGCAATTTGACTAGTCCTCTAGGATTAAGAACCGTGAGCAGATCCATCTTCCAAGTCCGGTACCGACCATGAACCTGTACATGGAAATGCGTTATTCGGTTGTTTCAGAGCTTCTTTACCTGCAAATCCTCGACCTGGCTACGTAGACTGAAATTCTTGTGCACCACCGAACTGAAAGCCGTCAACGCAATCTGCAACACCACACGGTCCTTCGATTAAAAACAGAGAACAAGAAAAAAAAAAAAAAAAAAAGAGGAAGAAAAGCTAACAACTTCAGCGCGCGCAGAGGAGACGCACCGCCACCAGAGAAGCCATCCGCCACCGAAGCCTGAGCCCGAGCCTCCCCCGCAAGTCCCCGATCCCTTTGACCCGCGACGGAACTCTCTCCGCGGGGGCCTCCGGCTTCCGATCAGAACCGGCGCCCGAACCGGCGCCGCCGTCCCTGCTCGAGGCCGCCTTCCTCTCGCCGCCCGCCGGCGACCTCTCCGTTCGGAGAGAGGGGCCGCCGAGCCGCCCGCGTGCCCCGGCATACCTGGCCTCGCGGCACGGAGCGGAGCTGACCGGAGGAGCGGAGCGGAAGGAGTGCGGCGGCGGTTTGGGAGGAGGCTTCGAGTCGAGGGAAAAGGAGGAGGAGGAGTAGGACCGTGGGTTGGTGGAGAACCGGCGGGGGCATTTCGGGGTTTTCGCCGCGGAGGAGGAGGGGTGGACGCAGTACGGGGAAGGGGAAGGGAAGAACCAGTCCCGGCCGAAGGAAGGGGACGACGACGACGCGTCGGGGTCGGCGTGGGACATTTTGGGGATTTCGGGGGATTGCGGAGGGCAATTTCGGCAGCAAACGGAAATCGAATCGAGAGCAACGAGGGAGAGCGTTTGTTTACGTAGTTCACTTCTTAAGCGGCAAAGGCAAGGCTTTGCTCGTTAAATGGAGCAGGAGAGACATATGGTTAGTTGCATTGATTAGCATAAGCACATTAAATTAATCGGGTTTTGATGTAGACATTGTTTTTTCCTTCCGTTGTTGACCTTGGCCTTCCACGAAGGATTGATAAACAATAATACATACTCCACCGCCCGTCGAGATTAACGAATAGATTGAATGCGTGCATTATGAACCCATCTCGAACAATGAATTTGATAATTCGATCAGGAAACGAACCAGTCGCACTAACCTTTAAAAAGGGTCTAAGATTGTTTACTTAAAATTGCAAATACATTTAAACTGTTCGACAACGCGTTATCAAAAAAAGAAGACTGCTTCAAAAATGGCATTTCTTTTGTTTTCGTAAGCGAGTAAATTTATTGAAACTAACAAACACGTGTGAAAGTCCATTCCCTCAATCTTGGATTATTTCCAAGTTACAGCAAAATTCATGATGCGGAGGAGTTTATGATTATGCCAGACAGAAACTGATCACCAACTAGTCTCTATGATCGTTAAATGCATGAACCTAGAAAGATTTTCATTCAAAAAGCAGCAACACCAACTTCATAAATAAAAGCAAGGTGACATTGAGGAGCACAGGAGAACTTCTGATAAGCAAGGCTTTTGAAGTCATGGGACTGTTTGACCAAAAAAAAGAAAAAGTCATGGGACTGCAATCCAAGAGATAACAAAGAAAAGGACACCAGAAGCCCAATAAGGCCCAACGACAACCCAAGTAAGCCCATCAATTCACTCCCATAGTAAGCCCATGGCCCATGTTTTAGCCCTTCAATGGCAAAGGCCCACAACAACCCAAAACGCTTGAATTTCATTCACGATATATTTGTATTTTAGACGAAGCTGATCATCTTTGACTCATTTAAATCCAAATTTTGGATTTTGGAACTTGGGGTTCACATCTAAGGGTTCTCTCATGCATCCTTGATCTCTGTCGTGGTGTTTCGTCGTGGCATTGAGCATATCGAGACTAACTTTCCTATTTATGAGAGAAAGAGAGGCTCTGCATGTTCTGATTATCCCGTTGAAAGATCAACTTTGTTAATGTTTCTATAGCGGGCTTTTTTAATCCAAGCTCTTGATTACATTCACCTCAGTTAGTGAGGCAATGTCAATCATATCTTCATCCCAAGAAATACTACTGGTACTCATATTTGGTACTTGTAATCCAAAGAGAACCATATTTAGGATTAAGTTGGTTTAACATCCGTTTGTAATTTTTTTCATCTTTGTTTTCAGAATTAGTAATCGACTGCTATTATGGCGTTTACCCTTTTTTATTGTCATGAACAACAAGTGAAGATCTTCAAACATTGGAGTTCAAGCATAATTCTATTTGACGTAGAGAGAAAGCGTAAATTTGGAACAACTCCAAAGAACTCGAAATTTTTATTCAATGATACTATGTTTTTCGATTACAATATGATATCTTATATAGAGATAGGACTCCTAATACTAATGGAAACCGAATAATTAAAGATAACATCTAATAAACTAATATATGAAACTGCCTGAATGGTAATATAGAAACTGCTTGACTGATAATATAAGAAACTACTTGATTGATAATATAGGAAACTGTCTGAATAGTCGTTTTCCAAAAATCAGAAAAACTGCCGAGATTTCTAGTGATTACGGTGATCACATTCTTCAAGATAATCACAGGCTAACTGTTCTATATCATTCCCTCTTTCTTCAGAAAAACTCGTCATTGAGTTATGATCAGGATAAAGGGGTGTATCGGAAGCATGATATTCAAATAAGTCTGCCACATTAAATGTAAGAGAAATGTTGAGATCACCAGGAAGGTCAACTATATAGGCATTGTCGTTTGTCTTCTTCACGATGAGGCAATGACCAATCTTTTTGTGCTTCATGTGTTGACGCCCATCGAGACTATATATGAGTATATCATCAAAGAAAACTACCACAAACTTACCAATGAAAGGTTTGAGAACTTGAGTCATCAAACGCATGAAAGTACTAGGTGCGTTAGTGAGTCCAAATGGCATGACAAGCCATTCGTGCAAACCCGCACTTGTCTTGAAGGCCATTTTTCATTCGTCGCCAGGATGGATGCGAACTTAGTGGTATCCGCTTCGAAAGTCGATCTTCATAAAAATCTATGATCCAGCAAATTTGTCTAGTATATCATTAAGTCATGGAATCGAAAACCTATACTTGACAGTAATCCGATTAATGGCATGACTGTCTACACATATACGCATGGTGCCGTTTTTCTTTAGCGTGAGAAGAGCAGAAACTACACATGGACTTTTGCTTTCATGCAAGAAGTCCTTTCAAAGGAGCTCTCCCACCTATTCCTGTAGAATCTGATTCTCCTTCGGATTCATCCGATAATGCGGCAAATTAGGAAGACTAGCACTTGGAAGAAAATCAATTTCATGCTGGATATTCCTCAAAGGAGGTAATTTGTCAGGTAAATCCTCAGACATAATATCACTAAATACATTTAATAAGGGCTTAAGAATGTCGGGAATACGAACCACAACTTGTTAGTCGCTCTTGTCCACAATTATATACATTCCTTCACGCTTTCGGATGTTCATCATAACCCCTGCATTCTACTTCTTCACAATCTGAGGGGAATTACTCTGTGATCTCAAAGTAATTTTAGTCCTTTTTCACACAAAAGAATACGTATTCTTCCTAGCTCGGTGTGTAGCATTAACATCATATTGCCATAGTTGACCCAATAAAACATGACACGCATCCATCTCCACAACATCACAGATAATAGTATCTTGATATGATTTTCCGATCGAAATAGGTAAACGACATAATTGATTTACCTTAAGTTCTGCTCCCTTGCGTATCCACCCGATCATGTAGGGCGCGAGAAGCGGCTCCTTTTTTAGTTGCATATGATCCACCAAGGCTTTTGACACTATATTCTTGCAACTTTCGCTATCAATAATAATATCGCACACTTTGCTATTAATAGTACAGCAAGCGTGGAAAAGCTGATTCCACTGGGTATCTTCTATCCATGGAGCAAACAATGGACGGCGCATAACACAATTAACTTGCTCGCCCATTTCATCTTCCACTCCCACTTCTTCTTCCTTTTCCCAATCTTCCTCATACACATCTTTGTCATGTTCAACGATATTGGCCATTCTATGACGAAGACAATTGCTAAAACGATGGCCCAACTCGTTACACTTGTAGCACTTGATCGGTTAGGATTTGGCATATGGATTCTGGGTATTCTGATTGGGAGTGCGATTGCTTGTTGCGACTGCTTCCTTAGGTATCTCAGTAGTACTCCCTGGAACTCAGCTTGAATTAGGGATTTGTCGACTAGAAGAACTTGTAACATCAGACTGTCTTTCTTTCCCGAATGACCCATGATCCGAATAATTGCCACCACGAGTACTAGGGCTAGTTCTCTCTAATTGCATCTCAATTTTTTGCGTCATATCCTGGGCGTCTTCGACAGAGAATAGTTGATGCAAAGAAACCCGATCTTGGATATTAAGTTGCAAACCATTAATGTTGTCACGCTCTGCACCCTACGGCACGGCACATCCCTCCTCTTGGTCGATTTGAGTGCGACGTCCCAGGACGCGTCGCCAATCTAACACCCAACACAGAGATTCATACACAAATGGAAGCAGAACAAATAATAATACTCGGACATAAAATAATATGAGAACAAGGATATCACAATAGAAATTACTGATTACAAAATATACACTTTTATACATATAGAGAAACCTTTACAATATCCATTTACAGCCAAAATGTACATCCCAAGGTATAACAGCAAAAACAGATAATAACCACCACGTTAGTCAAAAGGGAGAAGCGGCTAGGGAGAACTATTAGTTAAAAAAGGGAAATGAGGACTAAATCTAAAAAGTGTCAGTCTTCGCTACACTGGAAGGGGGATCTATCCTAGGGCTCCCAGTCGGGATTTGAGCTTGACGTCTCTAAAGAGCTCTCGGATAGTTCCTGGTCCTCGTCTGAATTAACCGCCTCAGACTCGGTCTCCGCCACTAGATCCTCATCCACCTCCATCGGCTCCACTGCCTCCACGTCCATCGACTCCGGGGCCGGATCAACAATCTCGGACTCGAAGTCTACACCTCATAACTCCTCATCCTCCTCTCCTAGCTCAGGTCCATCGTCTATCTCCCAGCTCACTTCCATCTTCGAGTCGGGGTCAATTACATCTCCATTAGGGCACTGTGGATCTAGCTCACCCTCCCCGTTGAATAGAATATCCATAGAACGGAGAGGCTCGTACTCCTCCCCAAAACGGTCTCTAAAACACCAAGTCACGTACTCGTGGGTCTCAAAATGCGTGGCTCCTACATCTACCTAAACTAAGGTGTAATGCCTAAGAAACATCTCCCCATTCCTTATGGGGTGGACCGATATGGTGTGCTCGAGGTGCTGCGGGATCCCATGTCGTACCGGTGCATCTGGCACCTCCGGCATCGTCAAGGTCTGGAGTTTGAAAAGTTGGGTTATTCAACCATGAGACGAATCTCAGCAAGTAAAAACCTACTAAACCTAAACTAGGCTAACATGCACCTCCTGACGGGAATAGAACTCAATCAAATAAAGACAGACCTAGGCCCTCAGCCCAGATTGCACTTACTGATGACCTTGCAGGTTAGGCAATTTAAAGTAATAATCAAGCACATACTCAGGCATACACGGTCACACGTGCGTCACACGCATGCTCATGCTCGTAAATGTCTGGGCCATAATCCCATCACCAAGTTTCACACATGCTCATACCAGTTCATGCATTCTTATGTATGCCAATACATCAATGTGGTATAAGTGCGCGTATTTGGATTATAAGAAGGAACCGCTTGAGCACGTCCCATACCATGCCTAGCAATTCCACCTCATAATCTAATACTTTACAGATTATCTGATTTCCATGGCTCACTGGCCTAAACTCATATACAACACTTCGTGACCAGCGTAAAAACGCCCCCGGCCTAGTGTCTCTAGCCTGCTACAAAGTGCATAAGGCCCAACACCGATCTTCTTACGAACCAAGCCTGCTACAAAAGTGCATGAGACTGGTTGTCTTTCGGATACATCGGGCATCGTTTTGTTACAAAGTGCATGAAGACGAAATCGACTCGAAGGCCACGACCCGAAGGCCTTAAGTGATCACATGGCACACTACCCATTTTTATCTGAATCCGGCGTCAAACGCATCGGGCAATTAAAGGTGATCATATGCTCATGGCAGACACGCATTCTCGCACAGATCTCATCACATGCCTCACACTCGGCATACACAATACGCAATCATGAATGTTCATACTCGAGCAATATGAAATGCAGAAGAGCACAAATCATTGTATTGATGCGAGTTCAATCATTGCCAATCAATGAGTCCAAGCTAATCTCATCACAACGTGCTCAATTGCTCAAATCACACTCCGCACAAAGTCGATCACACGATCACGCAACATGGCAGAGTACAAATAAGCACCAAAGCACACAAATAATCCAATTTGAGTACCACAACTATCCAATCAAATACCCGGGCCATCCTGACACCTCAATCGAGTTAATCCATCAACTTGTTGACACCCAATCCATTAATATCCAATGTGGACAGCCACCAATTGGCCTTGTCCTGGCCTCTAATCCACTTCAATTTCCTCTTGATAACTCATCAATGACGCCCCGGCTCTCATCAATCCAACAATAATCCATAATCAATCTCAATCAACCATAATCAACCTAATTATCCTCTAATTACTCACTAATGACACCCTAACCCGATCTAAAGGGCATTATCGTCATAATTAGGATTTAGTGGATAATACTAACTTAAACTCGAATCAGAACGACGGGAAACGGCAGCCAACTATCGGTGAACAGTAAGTCGGCGGCGGCATTTCTGATGAACGGTGGCGAACAGTGAGCGGCGGCTCACGGACGGCGGCGACAAGCAGCGGCTCACGGGCTGACACGACTGGCGGTTCACGGTGGGGGAGACGGACAATCGGCGGGCGGCAATCAACGGTGTGAAGTGGCGGCGCGGTGGTGAATGGCGGCGACGGCACTCACGACGGCGACGGCTCATGGCGGCGGGGCCTCCAAGCGGCCGAGAGAGGAAGGGAAAGGGTCGGCGAGGGTGGCGGCGGCGCTCCGGGTGAGCGGCACGGCGGCGTGACGGCGGACAGACGGCGAACCGGCGGGGGAGAGAGAGAGAGTGAACACGAGAGGGAGACGGTGAGGATGGTGGCGATGCTTATGGCGACGACGCTGCCGGCGTGGGTGGCGGTGAACGGCGAGAGAGAGGTGGCCGGCGTGAGAGAGAGAGAGAGAGAGAGAGAGAGAGAGAGATGATGTTAGCTTGAAGAAGAAGAAATGAGGAGAGAGAGAAGGAGGTGATGGTTTATAGTGGGGTTTGGTGAGGGGTAGGTGACAAGTGTCACAATCCTAGTCACTTTGGACATTTCACTCTTGATCCAATGGTCACCATACTTCCTAGTCCAATAATTGAAGGGGCAAAGTGGTCTTTCTTCACTCCACTAACATCTTGTCACTTGTCCTTAAATTGCATTAATTAATCCCCTTGAATCACTCAAAATTTGGAACACTAAATAGAGCTTAGGGGCAAAGTCGTCATTTGTCCGATTCCGGGCCGAAATTTCATTTTTCGACCAGACTAATCCCCTATATAAATGGCCAACCCAAATTGACGTCGTCCTTGCGAAATTAGACTAGTAAACTCTCGAAAATCAACTTCGAAGTCCAGATCAAATTTTACGATCAAACTAGTTAAATCTCAATTTTCGAATCTCTTACTAACGGGCGGCTATTTAGGGGTTACGCATATCGACATAAGGTTATCCGAGTCACAACGGCCTCGATTATTGGGAGAACGAGAGGAATTATCATTAGTTCCTGAGATCACGATCATTCGGTTTAAATTCGGGACCGGTTGGCCACGTGCACTTTTCGTCTTACAGAATCACCTGCTATCCGATCGTACATCGTTGGCCTCGGCCAAACCAAGTCCGTTACTTTCCGAAGATCGGCTTGCGTTGGCCCAAAATATTTCCTGGTCGTTTCTCGGAATCGATGTCCAATTCATGATCGGGGCCTTGGTCCACGTACCGTTATCCTAGTTAGCTATTCCCATTTGGTCAGTATCCTAGGAGTGATCAGTTCCGGGCGAGACTTATGAAAATGAAATAATAGACAAGACTCGTTTTATTGATTTTCGGAAATTAGGTCGAAATTCAGGATGTTACAAATGTACCTAACAGTTTGTTGTGCCTCGGACTCATCTAGGTTATGGCGAGCGGAGAGTCGAAGGAACTCTTCCGTATAAGCTTGGACCAATCTATTTGATTGTCGGTAATTCTAGAATTGTTGAAATAATAGTTGCTCATAGTCAGTTGGGAGGAACCTCTTCTTCAACTTCTGTTTCATCTAACCCCATGATCGAATAGAAGTCTTGCCTTGTCGACGTTGCGTCAATTGAGTCTCTTCCTACCAAGCTGAAGCACCACCCTTCAACTTGTATGCCACAAGTTTCACTTGGCAATCCTCGTCAATATCCAAAGCGTCGAAGAATTTCTCGATCTCCCAAAGCCAGTCTAGAAAATCTTCAATATCCAAATTCCTATTGAAAGTAGAGAGATCTACCTTTAGTTGATACTGTTCAGGATCTTGTCGATAGCCCTCCTACCGTCGATCCCCACGAACATGCTCCTCCTGGAATCACCTGTATCAGCGACCACCACGAATTCGCATCTCCTGGAAATCTTCGACTTCGTCTTCCGTATCCTCAACATAGTCTTGACGCCTATGTCGGGGGATTCCTCCACGCCCCATAGCATCTTCAAGATCACGAGCGACAGGAATTCGCTCGGCTGGAAGAACGCCAGGTGCATGGTTTGTGAACAAACGCTGGATGATATCAAGGATCTTTTGAAACCTTCGATTGGTTTGAGCCACGAACTGATTGAACTCAGCCCGCGTAATAGGCTCGTTTCTCACAGCCTTTAGCAGAAGGGAGATTGATATTCACGTTATTCACCATTGTCACAGGAGAAACCTACTTTGATACCAAATGACACAAAGAGAAAGCGTAAATTTGGAATAATTCCAAAAAACTCGAAATTTTTATTCAATAATACTATGTTTTTCGATTACATGACAATATCTTATATAGAGATGGGACTCCTAATACTAATGAAAATCGAATAATTAAAGATAACATCTAATAAACTAATATAGGAAGCTGCTTGAATGGTAATATAGAAACTGCATGAATGGTAATATAGGAAACTGCCTCACTGGTAATATAGGAAACTGCTTGACTGATAATATATGAAACTGCCTAAATGGTCGTTTTCCAAAAATCAGAAAAATTGCCGAGATTTCCGGCGATTACGACGATCACATTCTTCAAGATAATCACAAGCTAACTATTCTACATCACTATTGTTCTATGTCAAAAAAAATAAGCGTTTCTTTTACCATGCCGGTTAATTTTAATAATAGTTGGTATGTGTCAATCGATGACTAATTTTTTTTCATTTCAAAATTTGTTAGTAACTTACCAACATCGTTATAAAATTATTAAATATCGGTATAGTTTGCAAATTACAAATTCTTATACTAGCTGACTAATTTTTATTTTTGTAACTTATTAACTTTTCGAATCTACTATCTCTTTTATGAAATCACCAATCTAAATTAGAGTGACTTGTCAATTTTAGTCCGATTAAATTACCAACAAATTTTGAGTTACATATCAGCTCTCATTTAAGTTGCTTATAAACGTTTATAATATTTTTTTTATTTTACAAACTTTTCTTAAAGTTGCCACTTTCATTTGCCTTAGCTAGCAACCCTTTACATTTATCAACTTTTTTTAGAGATTATCAACCTAAATTATTGAGACTCGCCAACTTTTCTCCCATTAAACTACCACCTAAAATGAGATTACTAACTCTTATTTAAGTTACTTATTAACATTTTATTGATTTTTTTAATGGGCTTTTGTACGATGCACGAAATGTGTGTTCACACAAGCGAGCTTGAGTAACACCTACGTTTACTAGCTTGCCGACATCTCTTACTGTTAACAGACTTTTTATTTGTCTATCTTAGCAACATCTATGTTTAGGACCTAAGTATATCCTTAAACTTCTTCATCTTGGGCCTCTTCTAGAACTCGGGATCCCTATGATGTAAACCAAGGAGAGTATATTCCCCCTCTCTAAGGAAGACAAAGCTACATGAGAAATTTGGGATGCGAGGCATGCGGGCACTAGCACGTTAAAATAAAAAACGCATTTGTTGAGCCCACCCCACAAGATGGAGATAGGCCGCGGAGGCCCTTGTAGAAGCGAAAGCTCCCCTCCTTTGATGAGGTTACCTCTTAATCAAACACCAAGGATCCAAAAAAAGCCCCTCATTAAGAATTAACAATCTTAATTAGAGTGGCTTAGCAGCACCTATGTTGACCAACTCTTTTTGGAGTCACCAACTTGTTTTGGTTATCAACGCTTATTTGAGGTATTTACCAATTTTAATAATAATAATAATAATCAATTTTCTAATATTTTATGAATTTTTATTTTACCTTTCTTAACTACACCTTAAATTTAATAATTTTTATATGAAATTACTAACTTTAGTTTAAGTGAATCATCAACTTTTTCTTATTAAGTTATTAATTAGTTACATGCTACCAACTGTCATTTGAGTTAGTTAGTGATGTTTATTTCTTTTGTTTTAGTTTGCTAACTTTTATAATCAGGTTACTTAACCAGGAAAAGAGTTGGTAGGCCACTCAAATAAACTTTGGTAATTTCATATCAATAGTCGGTAAATGTAAGATGTTTGTCACAGAATAACTAAAAGTTGGTAAAAGATAAGAGATGTTGGTAATCTAGTGCACTAGATAAACTTAGGCACCTAACTCAAATAAGTACTGATAAAGCAAAACTAGTTTAGAAAGGGCTCAATAAGCAAAGTATGTAAAAGTGGCAACTCCAAACTAAAGTTGGTAAATTAAATAAAAAAACCAAATAAACATTATTAAGTATTTTAAATGAGAGTTGGTAACCCAAAACTAATAGATAACTCAATGGAAGAAAAATTGGTAAGTCAGCTAAAAAAGGATAATAATGCCATATAATAGTTGGTAAATTTAAGGCGTTGGTAAGAAAGGTAGTTCAATAAGGTAAAAGATGAAGTTGTTTTGTGTAAGAGATGGAGATAAGTTGTAAATGTGGGTAATTAATAAAATAACGTCAGTTACTCAAATAAAAGTAGGTAATGCTGAATTAAATGGTAATTTAATCGAAAAAAAGCTGATAAATCACTTCATTAAGGGTTGTAAATTTTAAAAAAATGGAAAATTAAAAAGGTTGGTATGCAAGGCAAATAAAAGTCGGTCAACCATAAGAAAAATTGGTATATTAAAATAACCAGAAAACGTTGGTAAATTATTCTAATGTGAGTAGGTAACCAAAACTAGTTGGTAACTTGCCCTAAATATTTGGTAAATTTAATTAAGGCATTAGTATGAATGGTAAATAAAAGTTGGTAAGAGGTAAGATTAGTATTTCTTTACTAAGTAACAAGAAAAGTTGGTTATTCGATACAAATTATGAACATTAGTATTTTACTCAAATAAGAATTGGTAACGCAACAATAATTGGTATTTTATTTAGATAAAAGTTAATTTTCACTCTAATTGAGGTTAGTAAAATTCTAAAAGAGTTGGTAAATTTGTAAAGTTGGTAAGTAAGGAAAATAAGAATTGTAAACGAGAAGAAAAATTGGTAAATGAGAAAAAAAACCCCACATAAACGTTAGGAAGTAACTCAAGCAGGCGACGAAGCTAATTGGTAACTTAATCAAAGAAAAGTTAGTGACTCACTCAAAACAAATTTGTAAAGCTCATATGATATTTGGTAAATTTAAGAAGCCGGTAATAAATGTATATAAAAGATAGTAAAAGATAAAAAGAGTTTCTTTTTTGTTAGAGATAAGAGAATATTATTTGTCAAAGATAACAAAAATTGGTAACTAACTCAACTAGGAGCTGGTAAAGTAAAACTAGTTGGTAACTTAACTGGTGAAAAGTTGATAATTACTATAAATAACATTGGTAATGTCTAAAAATAGTTGGTAAATTTAACGATTGGCAAGCAAGGCAAATAAAAATCAGTTTCTGAAAGTTGATAGATTTACAAGAAACATGGTAAGCAACTCAAAGAAGAGGCCAAACCAAAACTAGAGGGTAACCTAATGGGAGAAAAGTCAGTCTGTCACACGAATGAAGTTGGTAAGTTCATATAAGATTATTAAATTTAAGTGGCTTGTAAATTTGATAGAAAAGTTTGTAAATAATAACAAAATTGAATAAATTAAAAACAATGAACATAAATAAGTCACATGGGAATTGGTAATTCAAAAGTAGTTGATTATTTAATGAGACAAAGTTGCTAAGTTGCTCAAATAACAAATTGGCAAGTTCATATAAAAGTTGGTAAATTTAAGACGGTAGTAAAAAAAGGCAAATAAGTTGGTAAAAGATAAAAAAAAAAAATGAAGTTAATAATGTACAAAATGTCAACAAGAGTCAGTTATCGCTTATAAAAATATATAAATGAAAAATATTTTCATCACCCGCGAAAATATTTAGGTATAAATTGTCGTCAATAATGAAAATATATTATGTTAACTAATTTTTCTAAGTTATATAACCAATCATTTTTTGAAAAATATTTTTCAAGTTTTGAATTTTCCTTAATACAAACGCACCATATAATTAAATTCATCCCAATCCTATCATTTCGTGGTAACTTCCACTGAGCCACTACAGAAAAAGTATGCAGACCAACCTAGAGCAACATTGTCTTAATGCAGACTACTCTATTTGCAGTTGAAAGGGATAGAGCTAGGGGTGAGCAACGGTCTAGGGTTGACCCTGGACTGGCCCAACCCGGCCGGTCTTAGTCTAGTTCCCAGGGGGACTGGGTTGGTCCTTAGTCCTGAGACCTCTAGACCCTACACTGTGCAGGTTGGTTCTTGGTCTTGGGAATTTAGGGTTGGTCCAACTCGGACCAACCCTATATATATATATATATATATATAGAAACCCGAGGCCCCTCTCTCCTCTTCTTCCAATATTGAAAATAGAAACCCTATTGACTATTGAGTGTCGCCTCTCTTCTTCCCTTGCCTCTCTGTGGCTGTTCGCTAAATCTGCCTCTCCTTGCTCGCCTCATGAACCAACTTGCCTCTCTTGGCCTGCCTTGGCACCTCACGAACGTGCGAACGCAGGTCACCTCACTTGGCCCTCCTCAAAGTCTCACGAACAAGATATGTAGTTGTTTGTTTTGTTTTCAAGTGCTCAAAAATTGAAGCAATCTTTTGAGAATGAACAAGATATGAAATTATATAATTTATGGTTTATGTTATGTATTTTGTCCACTTTATTTTTTAATTTTATTTCACGTGTTCGTATACTACTAAGTGGAGACTTTTGTTGTTGCGTTATCTTAGATTTTTATTTGATTTGTATCGGGGTCCATAATTTTGTTACTCAGTATTGCATTATCGACAGATATGTACTTTAAAAGTGTGCCATTTGTTCTTTCAATTTTAAAAAAACGAAACATAAAAAAAAATCGGTTGGTCCCAAATTGACCCTAGAATCGGATCGGAGCCATAGGGTTGGTCCAATCCTCGGTTCCTAGCTCAATAGGGTCGGTTCTCGATCCCAAAAATTGGAGATCAACACTGTGCGGGTTGGTCCCAAGATTAGGTGTTGGACTGGCCCAACCCGGGCTATGCTCACCCCTAGATGGAGCATAACGAAGACGACTTGTAAAAAGAGGTGAAAATAATTATTTATTGTGGAGGAGTTAGTTAGCTCTTGTCAGCTTGTTTCTGCTTGTGTGCAAAGAAGATGATGCAAGCAATTCCATTATTCACTGTGTGGACTCCAACCATGCAAAGCATAATCCCTGTTTAGCCTTCATAAAGTTCATTTTTCTTAATGTGAAAAGGCGATATCGAAAGCGTTACTTTCAGTTTCAGCCTTTGACTGACCTCATCTGCCTTCAAATTTCCACCAAGGAAATGTTAGTCTAAGGAAAAGAAGGAGAGGACGGTATTGTTAATTAGATAAGCCGGTGAAAGGAATATCTGCTGGTGGGCATTCATTAGGTATGGTTTGTCCTGGGGTTGAATAAAGAATTTCCACATGCATTATCAAGACTTGACAATGTGTAACTTTTTCGTTGTTGGCTGCATGTGCATATGCATCTGTATTCTGATATGCGATGAACTTGAGAATTTTATGAGCTCCACAAGCCTACCATTGTAAATCAGTTCGACTATGTTGTTGGATATTCTACAAAGTTTGAACTATGTCATATACTAGTAAAATCTATCTAGCTACATAGAACTTTTGAAAAATTCGTGAAGATCTAATCCAATACTTGTGTATCAAACTCATTTCCCCCGGAAAAATGATCACGGCACGATCAAATTTTACATACTGTGATGGGGGTGTCGTAATACTTTGAGTGATGAATTAGGATTTCCGGATTGCTTATCAGCCATTAAAGTTGCGTGGGGCCTCTTGATTCGATCATTAATTTATTAGATCATATAAGCAAGAGATTTTTTAAACCCGGGTCTAAGCAAAATGTACGTTCGACCCTAATATATGTGTGCGTATTGATGGTGGAATTATTATGCATGTAATGGGAAACAAAAATAGAATTCAGTGGGAGTCTTTGAAGTCTTGCATCGACCCCTGCTTTTGGTCAAGGTGCGCCTACCTTTTGCTTTATGAATTTTAATATACAACATGAATTATTTTGAGAGATCTAAGGTCTATATGCCGAGAGCTAGTGAGTATAAATTAAGAATAGAGGCTTTGTTCACACTGTTTTACTATATCTAATGGAACAGTAAACGACAGATTCAATAGAAAACCGACCAGTGTAAAAGATCACTCATTTGCTCCACAAACAATCCAACCTATTGACAATTTGGCCTAACCAAATGAAAAAGGAACTCTTTAAGCACATGTGGAGCAGTTTCGATATCAACCTAAACCCGCATTCAAGATTCTGTCATGAAATGAACGGTTTACCATCTCACAGAATTACAATAATGTAGAGGAGCCATGATGATATAGAAAGCAAAAAGTTGGATAGACACTCGGACCCTTCATTGAAAAGCCAACACGTGGTAGTTGTGTCTATATGCATAGTAGACCTATCTAGCGGGTTGGTCAAGTTGGATTTGAGTCGGGTTATAAATGGTTCAATCCAAATTTACTTATTAACTTGTTTATGATCAATTTATTCGTAGAAGAGGTAAGTAGTTTCAAGTCCTGTAAATGTTTAACATGAAACCTAGAACTTACCTATTGGAATCGGTTCCTCATTTTTGAAAACTTGAAACCTACCTTATATACTTTGGAATATGGAACCTATAGGTATCAGGGTCTATCAAGTTTCCATGTATATTATTAATTAAACAATTGAAGTGAATCATTATTTTTAATGACCATTACTTGTTATTATAATTCATTAACTACAACTTATATTTAGATATACGAATAATATGAAATATTAATGAAGTAAAAGTTTTAGTCATGAAATAGAAACTTAGATTAATGGTTTCGATTATACATTCATTATCAGATACCATAGAATACTGCAAGATCATGCGAAGGCATAGATCAAGAAAATCATAAAAACTTATTTTAAGTTCCAAGTTCTACCTACCTAGAATTTAAAACTTACCCATCAAAATAAGTTTTTATATTTTTGGAACATTAAACCTATCATGTATATCCTAAAACCTGCAACCGGACATGTCCTACCAATTTGGTTATGTTCGAGACTCTATCCTAGAATCATGCTCTTCCCTAATGCGTAACACCACCACCGCTGGCAACAACAGATCACCACCATCTCACCGTTTAGCCACTAAACCCGCCGCCTCTCT
Organism: Syzygium aromaticum; assembly: GCA_024500025.1. Taxonomy (NCBI): domain Eukaryota; kingdom Viridiplantae; phylum Streptophyta; class Magnoliopsida; order Myrtales; family Myrtaceae; genus Syzygium; species Syzygium aromaticum. The sequence continues at coordinate 493,643 of CM044892.1, forward strand.
TTGATTATGACATCATAGCAAGTATATTTGAGGCATTAAAAACTATCTAGCAGTTGTGGACCTGGGTTATTAGGTCGTCAACCTCAAATATGAGGTACGCGACTTCGATTTGGAATCAAGAGTTTAGAGAGAGAGAGAGAGAGAGAGAGAGAGAGCGCATGGTGAGCGAAGGAGTGCCGCTGGTGGCGGCGGCGGCAACTCGAGCACTAGCTGCAATCGGCGCCAGGGGTCTTTCGTTGACACGTGGTGAATATTTAACTTAGTACTAGAGCTACAGCCCACCTGCCAGAGACATGGTCCTCTGCATTTTAGGGGTACCTTACTGCACCTGGTGCAGTTATGCCAAATTGACTGAGACATCCTCTAACCTCAACCATCTCTCCTCTCTCTCTGTCTCTCTCTCTCTGTGTGCCAGAGACAGGACTGTCGTTGCCCGTTTCCATGGTCCCTCGCTCAACATGCCGTTACCCTATTCAACCACGTTTCCCGTGGACAACATCCGTGTGAAAGGGTTTGCCATGCATTGTCAGCCATCGATTCTAATGGGCACTTAATTTCTGATTATATTCTTCTTATTCTGGTCGTCTGATATACGCAAATCCTATTATGAATTGGTGTAGATCGATTTCTGATAATAATACTTCAGTGGATCTTTCACTAAATATAAATACAAGTGACATCGTGAAACAAATAGAATATCGTCAACGTGGCTCTACAGTCAGCTTCTTTAATTAAGTTATCATGTTAGGCATCTTCTTCCTTTTCTTTTGGTTTTTTAAGGGTTTGAATTAGATGATTAAGGTAAGGCCATTCTTGTAAATCTAGCGAGATTCTTCCGCTAATGCACCCAAAGTCCAACCGTCTACCCATGTTCCTTCACTGAAATTTCGGGGCCAGGAACGAGGGGACCCGTCATGCCAGCAACAGTTCAAATCGGCAATTGGAAGAAATGGATTAATTAGTCGAGGTATGCTTGGGAAGCGGGGGGTGCATGTCCTAATTAAATACTTAAATGGACCGTCTCCCTCGCACCGTCCACTAGAAGGGGAGGCAAAGTCCTCTCAAAAGTCCTAAAGGCACGTTCCATTGGGTCATTTATTTACTTCAAAAGCAAGGCCAACTCATGACAACTTGCCAATTGTTTTTCCTGAGGGCTTAATGACTTTGCTCGCATCTTCCCTCTCTCTCTCTATATATCGGTGGTGGGAGACGAGCGACCGCAATGTGGCCGTGCATGGACATGTTCACTGCTTCTCATACCCAGATGGAACCGAGGGAACAAGAGCCCTCTCTCTCTCCTGCTCTCTCCATTGGCATTAGGTATCTAGCACCTCTTCTAAACCATCTCTCTTTCTCTAACTTGATTCATCTTGCCCGAGCTTCACATGAAATACCATTTTGATCATCTGGAAAGAGCTGAACCCTAGCTAGCTTAGCACATCCAGTCCAATCAAGACCCTTTGCATCATAACGACGTTTTGCTTTTTCTTTTTCGTTCATTTTTCCTTCCATGTACTTTGCACAGGCGCATGCGATATATATCATAGAGATGTATATGTCATGTGAAAAGAAACGACTTGACTCTCTCTCTCTCTCTCTCTCTCTCTCTCTCTCTCTCTCTCTCTCTCTCTCTCTCTCTCTAGTCTCTATATATATATATCTCGCCTATTTGTGTGTGGTCGATAGCTCAGGAAAGGATGGTGCAATTGAGCAGGTGGTGGTCCAAAGAGACAGTGGCGGTGGTGACCGGATCGAACAAAGGGATCGGGTTCGCACTGGTCAAGAAGCTGGCTCAACTGGGTCTCACCGTCATCCTCACGGCCAGAGATGCCGAGAGAGGACGCCAAGCAGCCGAGTCCCTCCGAGCTCAGGGCCTCGTCGACATCCACTTCTCAGTCCTCGATGTCTCCGACCCTCTCTCCATCGACGCCTTCGTCTCTTGGTTCAGGCAACAGTTCGCGGCCCTAGACATTCTCGTGAGTCTGCTCGTCTTTTTCTTCTGTGTTTTCAATTATGTGCATTGCATCTATGGTCATTTATAACAACTTATATTATATATAACATGCATGTACATGCGACATAAATAATCCTGCATGAGTCAGATAATGTGTACAACACCGCATTCGCTGGACAGCGGGTGGACCGGCGTCCCCATCTCTCTCTCTCTCTCTTTCTCTGATCAATTATGATAAACTATAAGTCCTTTTTTCGCTTCGGACATTGGTTAATCCAAAGAAAGAAGGTGAATAAAACAGTGATATGCACTGTATTATTGTGCTTAAAGTAGAATTATATGCATGCATTGCACACATTTGTTCAATTCAAAGAAGGTTTCATTAAGAAAGATAGCACGTGCCGCTGGTGCTTCTCCTATTTTTTTCATATAGAATCATAGAGATCTTCTGCATATCACAGTTGACCAGGAAGAGCTCCATTTTCCAGATCATTTGCACTGACCAAAGTTTATCTTTATTGGAGAAACAAAACTTCCTTGAAACGTGGGCTACTTTATCACTGTTGGAGACAATTAGGGATTTCTTCGGATAATTTCCTACATTATAGATATTTCCTAAATATATTTAAGATATTTCCTCTGATTTTTCATATCTCTTTTAATTATGCATATCTAATTTAATTCTTTTGGATAGTCATCTAACAAGAGATTTCTGAATTAGGGATTTCTCTATCATTGATGATGTTGAATGCTTAGAGTGAAATTTGCATAAGGTTATTTTGTATTTTGGTGAAGCAAAACCTTGTTGGCCTTTTTCAATCAGACCAACCAGTAGAAAGTACCTATCTTTTTATATAGTAGTTACGCAACTAATTTAGAGTCTGTTTGGTTCAACCTTTTCCATAGTAATTTCAAACGTAAAAAAGGGTGCTGGAGCTTTTAAAAGTGTTTTGCAAACAACTCAACAAATACAACACCTCCAAAATTACAATAGCTTCTTAGAAACTGCTTTATGAAATTTTGAAGTACCGCAACCTCAAAACACCTACTACCAAACATGTAACTTATAGCGCTTCACAGCACGGTTACAACATATCACAAATATGACTCAATTATAATCATACCAAAGAGCTCTTAATGACTTTTTAAACATGACAATCAGCTGATAAAATTTTTAAGTACCAATAGCTCTTCACCTTTTAAGAAACTACAATAAACTTCTTTCCTTGAGAATTTCCACGGATAAGTCAATAGTGGGTAAACTTTTGATTGATATTTAGTGTTACCAATAGTAGGTGTAAGGAAGTTTAGTCTTCCCGTATATACCAAAGTAAATTATTTCTCAACTTGGAATTATGTAGTCACCATGCCCCCTTTTTCACAATGGGGAGCACCATCATTACAAGATGTAGCTCTCATACTGGAATTGAAGTTCAAAAATACTTCTTTATACTTTGGAGTTGCCAAAAAATTTGAAAATTTTGGTAGGGCAAAAGTTGAGGGATACATATACTAGTAACTTTTCTCTCCAAATTTAGGGCCTAAGAGTAATTATGTATTGAATGTAATCCATAAACAAACATGAGATATTTTTAAAGGATTTTTTTAACAGGATGAATAACACATGCACTCTTGAATGGAAAACAAAAGGTTATCTATAATTCCAAAACGCTCTTGAAGAGGAGAAGTATCATAAATTCATAATTTGATGTTTACTATGTTTTAATAAGAATGTTCTTTATTATTATCAATTCGTGGTACTTCGGTCTTTCTCCCTGAAGGTTCCTCTAGTAGGCTTAGAAGTTTGCCTCGGGACATACTGGCCACATTCCCAAGGCTAGTCGTTCGCCCCCCACTTTCAGTAAGGCCACCATCCTGAGGGCTAGAGTCTTGTTCTATCTAATAAGGCCACCATCCCGAGGGCTAGAATCTCTGCCGCCGCCGCCGCCGCCGATGGAATTGGCCTCTTTTTTCTCCTTGGTAGGGGTAGAGTCTCGGTCACCGCTACCTCGGTTGGAGGGCCTTCATCCTTTTATCTCAGTCGGTATCCCCTTCTCTGAGTTATCTCCCCCACTGCTGCCACCACTCGTCCCACCTCACCGGAGAAAATAAGTGAAGATAGAACGAAACGCTGGCCGATTCCCGCTGCCAACCGGATTGGCCTTGTCTTTCTCCTTGGTGGCTAACCTTCTGGCCACATTCCCTTGTTGCAGAGGTTTCTTCATTTCTCATTCTATCTTCGTCTGCGACTGACGAGGGATTTCTGAGTCTTTTCCGCCAGCGCGGCCGCGTTTTTGATCTATAATTATATATTCGTCAGTGCAACATGGACGTCATCAAATATAAAACTTTGCATGACTTATATAAGTCTTCAAAATAGTGTTGTCCAAACCAAACTGTAATAGATCTACTTTCAAACCCGCGCAGCGCACGAGATTACAACTTGTAAAGATACATTGTTAATGCCATTTATCTACGTTCCTCATATTTATGTCCTAACATTTGATTTCTTGACTAATCTCCTTCATTCAGGTTAATAATGCTGCTGTATCCTTCAACGACATACATGAAAATTCAGTGGATAATGCCGAAATTGTGGTCAAGACCAATTTTTACGGCTTGAAGTTGCTAACCGAAGCTCTCTTGCCCATGTTTCGCCGTTCGCCATCTATCGGTCGGATACTAAATGTTAGCTCTCGACTTGGTTCAGTTAATGTAAGTGACCCGATGAAGCATGAATTACTTAACATCAACTTAATTTATATTGGCAATTGTTTAAATTAGTTAGACGAGATCTTGATTAACTCAATGGTTATTAGCACAGGCGCAGAAATAAGTGGTCGAATATCTTCCTTAATGAATTCTTTTGTGCTATGAGCTTGGAATAGCATTGAACATGAATCGCATATGCAATCTATTGACGGTTAATGAAGAAGAGATAGCTCAATCATGCTTTTATACGCTAGCTCGAACAATATAAATAGTCTGCCACAAAGATTCAACTCAAAATGGAGCTACTCTTATTTTCTCATGCTACCTACATATGGAGAAAGACTAGCAGTTCGTAATACAGTCAATGTTCCCATGCATGCAGAAAGTGAGAAACCCTAACATCAGAAGGATGTTACAAGGAGAGAACCTAACGGAGAAGCAAATAATGGCCATGGCTTGGTCCTTCCTAGAAGATGTGAGGAGAGGGACATGGAAGAGCCAAGGCTGGCCCGAAGTGTGGCCGGATTACGCCGTGTCAAAGCTTGCACTGAATGCGTACACAAAGGTCTTGGCGACCCGCTATGACGGATGTGGTTTGAGCGTGAACTGCTTTTGTCCTGGCTTCACGCAGACATCGATGACCGGTGGCAAGGGAACTCGAACCGCCGATGAGGCTGCGGAGGTTGGTGCCATGATAGCGTTGCTATCGCCCGAGAACCTGCCAACTGGGAAGTTTTTTATGGGATGCAACCCTGTCATAAATTCGAAGTTATAGAATGAACGAGCTCTCATGTTGATTCAAGATTAGATCGTCATTTTCAATCAACTAAAAGTTATCGATATAGAGCGAAGCTCGACCTTTGTCTTTAAAAGAACCAAAACTAGCTCCACGCTAGACAAAGCAACGAGAGACAATGGCAACCATTGAGGCAAAGAAAAGAGTGGAGAGAGATGAGGTTAGGGATCGGGTTGACTGAATGTACTTTTTCTAGTTGAAATTTATGTATGAACGAGCCAACATTAATAGACAAAAACGCAACCTTACTCATACACTACAAAAGAACAAGGATTTTGCCACGAATTTTCCAATGAAAAATTTGGCAAAATTAATTGGAAAACGAATTTCCAACGAAATTAATGATGAACAAAAATTCGTTGGTAATTCGTCGTCGCAAATTTTTGCGACAAAAAATTTAAATTTTCGTTGGTAATTTGCTACGAAATTTTTTCGTCACAAAATTCGTTGCGAAATTCGTTGGAAAATTCGTTGGAAAGTTTGTTGGAAAATTCGTCGCTAATTATTCATTGCAAAAATCGTGGCAAAATTCGTCGGTAATTTTTTGTGGTAAAATTCGTGGCAAAACGAATTTCCGACGAAAAAAAATTCGTCACTAATTCGGCGTCGGAAATTTTTTGCAACAAAAAATTTTAATTTTTCGTTGGTAATTTGCAACGAAAACAGAGTCGTGGCAAAATTCATGGGAAATTTCCCACAAATTTTGCCACAAAATTCAAATTTTCGGCATAGGTGGCTTTTTTCAATTTCGTGGCAAAATTCGTATTTTGCCACGAAATTGAAAAACCCGGTATTTTGCCACGAATAAAAAAATTCATCTGAAATCTTTTTTTCGCAAATTTTGGCAATGAAAATTTGAATTTTCGTTGGTAAATTTGAATTTTTGTTGATAAATTTGAATTTTTGCCGGAATCGCAACCGCGACCCCCTGCCCACCAGAATCGCAGCCGCGACCCCCCCCCGGCCGAAATCGCACCATGGGTGGTCTAGATACGAGCCGACGAGGACAGCATAAGGGGGACAATGAGGGCCTTGATTTGCTCCTTCTCAGCATCGGGGATCGGGGCCGAGGAGGCGGCCGGGGCAGCCTTAGCATTGGCGGTGGCGGCGACGGCAGCGTCGTGGGAGGTAGGCGAGGAGGCCCAGCGGGCGCGGAGGTGATTCTTGAAGTTGACTGCGGTGGCCTGGTGGATCTGCTTGTCGACGTAGGGCTCGGCGACAAGGCGGAGGACGGTGAGGGCGTAGCTAGGGTGGTCGGCAGCGTCGGCGAGGGAGGACTCAGCCTAGCGGCGAGGGGCGGGGGAGAGGGTGTGGAGGAAGCACTGGGAGAGGAACTTGAGCGTTTCCTGATTCCACTCCATAGGGAAGCTGTAGCTCGGGCGAGGAGGAGCTCCGATGGCCGTTCAAGGGTTCGGTCGTCGCTTAGGGTTTTAGGCGAGATTTTTTCGAATGAGAAAGAAGGTATGGAGGAGGGTGCGCGATTGCAGAGCCGTTCCAGTAGCAGTAGCACTATAGGGGGGGGGGGGGGAGTTGAAGGAGGAAGAGGGGGAAAAGTTGGGCCTCTTGTTTTTTTTTTTTTTGCCTTTATTTATGTTTGGGGCATTTTAAAATTTTGTGGCAAAATTCGTTGGAAATTTCCAACGAATTTTGCCATGAATTTAAAAAAGACTTCCACATACGGCATTTTAAAATTTCGTGGCAAAATTCGTTGAAAATTTCCGATGAATTTTGCCATGAAAATAGAACATAGTGCAATAATAGCTCGGAAAATTTAAATTCGTGGCAAAATTCGTTGTAAATTTCCAACGAATTTTGCCACGAATTTAAAAAAGACTCCCACATATGGCATTTTAAAATTTCGTGGCAAAATTCGTTGGAAATTTTCAATAAATTTTGTCACGAAAATAGAACATAGTGTAATAATAGCCCGAAAAATTTAAATTCGTAGCAAAATTCACTAGAAATTTCCAACGAATTTTGCCACGAATTTAAAAAAGACTCCCACATACGGCATTTTAAAATTTCGTGACAAAATTCGTTGAAAATTTCCGACGAATTTTGCCACAAAAATAAAACATAGTGCAATAATAGCCCGAAAAATTTAAATTCGTGACAAAATTCGTCAAATTTCCCGGGCTATTATTGCACTATGTTCTATTTTCGTGGCAAAGTTCGTCATAAACTTCCGACAAATTTTGCCACGAATTTAAAAAGACTCATACATACGACATTTTAAAATTTCGTAGCAAAATTCGTCGGAAATTTCCAACGAATTTTGCCACGAATAAATTTCTTTGCCAAAATTCGTCGAAAATTAGCGACGAAACTCATCGGAAATTAGCGACGAAAAATTTTTCGTCGCAAAAATCATTGGAAATTTGCAATGAAAAGTGTTTCGTCGCTAATTCGTCGGAAATTTGCGACGAAAAATTTTTCGTCGCAAATTTCCGACGAAAATTTTTTCATCGCAAAATCCCAGTTTTTTTCTAGTGAAAAGATATCGACATGCAACAAAATGGCCAAGCGCAGAGATAACTATTGCCTCCACCATGCTACTTGCTTCACAATAACCGCAGATCTTGGACATGTCCCTACTCTTTTAAACAACGAAAAATCAAAACATCTCAAGTTTACAGAAAATGGGGGGAAAAATTGCAGGTCTGATTCTTTAATCTCTTCAGACCTTAAAGAACATCATGTGGTCAACTCATCAAACAGCGGTATCGAAGGAAGCAAACGTCCACCGTTTTATAAGATTACTTCAATTCAGTCAGTTATGGCAAGCGAAGACTTCAGTCTAGTCACTAAATGTGGCAGTGTGTTGATGCTGTCATCAATCGATCGCTCGACACAAGCCTCCAAATCTTTCATGGCGTCAGTCCTAATCTGTTGGAGCTTGGCTACCTCAAACTTATCTTGGCACACCATTAAGGACCTATTCAACCTTTCCTGCATCACACATAAAGACGCGATACTTTCAAATACAAAAAGGAAAACACTAATTCAAATGCACGTAGAAGAGACCTCACCATATGTGATACCCCTCTCATTTCCCAGGACATGCAAGGTACAAATTACAATGCAATCTCTTTGGAAAAGGTAAACTAGCGCAATTACAATGCAAGCTCTATGGAATTAAGCAGATTGTTTGATGAAAATTCTTTTTTCTAACAGCAACGGTCCAATGCCTCCGTGAAGTCGAGGATACAAAATTCTTGGGACAAGGAGCAAAGTAGCACTAGATATTTGGTGATTTAAGCTATCCACAAGATGAGGATTCATATTGATAGGGCGAAAACCGATATCTAGCAAACTCAGCCTCTAGATCTGAGTCAAGCCCCATAACTTACTTGCTCCCACCCGATCGGAGAGCATACAAGTCCAGTCCATTCCCTCTCAAACTTTAGCAATTGAGATTAAATCTTTAGCATATTGTTGATGATTCTTGACCTTAAATGTTCTATTGCTCCTCTCTAATTAGAGATCCCACTATACGCCAGATCGAAACAACAGAGACCACAACACGCAGCATGCGGGTCAGTTTTTATCAGTGTAAAACAGCTCTCTCTGTTATTTCATCAAGTAGATCTGTCTCACTTGGATACGTGAAAATGCAATAAGAAGCAACATGTCATGAGTTCATAAACTTTGATGAATGCAGAAAGTGATTCATGGTGCTTATGTTATCACTTGATCTGGACATCATGCAAAACTGATGATCAGAAACCGCCTGAGACAAAAAAAAAAAAAAAAATTTTCAAGTCGCCTTGCCCGACAATCCAAAGACATGAAGCATTTATGCAATTAACCCGAAAATTAATATTTCTTCAATCGCACGGAAAATCATAAAGATCTTTTTTTTTTTTCTCTTTTCTTTTGCACTCATTAGAGGCTCGCGAAAAGTTAATTCCAGTTGCACTAAAATGACCTCTTTCAGAAGATAGCAATTGCAACGCTTCAGTTATAATACCTCGAGCTCTAAAATAAATAATCTCAGCCACAACATTAAGCTACTCTCAAGTCATATAAGGAAAAACACCCAAATCAAATAACATCATAAGAGCGAAAAATTAAAGGGAAAAAGGGAAAAAGCAACTGACTTGAAACTTGCCCATCTCGTTCTCGACTCGTTGCTGAGCACCGACAACCGGAACGCTGCAATTTTCCACACAGCTGCTAATCTCATCCTGTCTCCTCCTTCTGTCGAAGCACTCGTACGCACATTTGAAGTACGCTTGCTGCACGCAATCGCGACCCAAATTCGTCAAACGACAACAAGAATCACTAGCCCAGATACACGAAATTCCTCCTGTCATACGAAATGGGCGAGCAAAAACACCCTACCCTGAGAGCCCATCTGACTACTGACCCACCACTCAAGAAAACCGATACCCAGAAAATAAAGTCCCAAGAAACGCGAAAACAGAGGACGTAACGTAACGTAACGTAACGTGCGTACCTGAAGGATGAAATTGACATGATCCTGGATACCGGAGAGATGGTCTTGTGCGGCGGCGTTGACTTCGCCGAGCTTGCGCCTGAGTCGATCGGAGACGACCTGCTCCTCCGCCGCTGCAATGTGGTCCATGTTTTCAGGCGAACGGGGCGTGGGTGTTGTGGTTAGGCGTGCTTGCCTTCAGCTTCAGAAAGCAGAAATTCCAGTGGAGATGTGAGGTGGGACAATATATATGATATAAGCCCTAGAGTCCATATGGGCTCGCTCGAGCCCATCTCCAGCCATACCCATGAAATACACGACATTTCGGGAAAATTGTCCAGAAAATCATAAACCTATCGCATTTTTGCCAATTTAGTCCTAAACTTTTCAATTTTGCAAATCGAGTCCCAAACCTTTCATTCTTATCAATTGAGTTCTAAACTTTTTCACTTGTTGCTAATTGAATTCATTTGGCTAATTTTAACTGGAAATCGCTAACGTGGACTCCGGCCTACGTGACGCTGACGTGAACAAAATTTAATAAATGTTAATATTTTCATTTTTTATTTTCTTTTCTCTTCTTTTTCCACTTTTCCATTTTTTTTTCTTTTTTTTCCCTCCCCTTATTCCTCCTCCAGCCGTTCGTTGAGCATTGACAACCAACCACTGGCGAGGTTGACCTCGCCCAGACCTCGCCCAACCATGGTCGGCAAGGCTCGCCTGAGGCTGGCGAGGTCAACCTTGCTGGCCCTCCCCTCTGGCCAATTGTCAACGCCCCACAACCGGCTGGAGGACGAAGAAGAAGGGGAGGAGAAAATAAAAAGGAAAAATGGAAAAAGAATAAAAATAAAAGAAAAAAATTCAAAAAAATTAAAATATTATTAAAAGCTATCAACATCAGCACCACGTAGGCCAGCCGGCATCCACATCAGTACTTTTCGGCTAAAATTGGCTGGATTGATTCAATTGGCAAGAAGTTAAAATATTTATAACTAAATTGGCAAAGTTAAAAGGGTTAGAGCCGAGTTAGTAAAAATACAATAAGTTTTGAACTTTTTGGACATTCCCCCTCCCCCTCAAATCAGCTGCCAAACCAAACTCTCTCCTGAAACGCAGCTATGATCTCGTTCCGGTGGAAGCCGTTTATCAACCGACGTCATCAACATCCTAGCCACATATTCAGCACCAGCTGTGCCAGAGCGCTTCCTTATCAACCTCTCCTCTTCCTCTGGCAAAGTCTTCAGCTTCTTTAGCCATTCCACACCACAATACCCCCTTCTGATCTTTATACAACTCAATACAGTTTCGGTGTTTTCCGAATAAAATCCACTGTACTGCGTGGCTTGGGTAAATCATTTTGTTTCCGTCATTGATCCAACGGCCTCGGGGGCATTATCATCTCGGGTTCGTTCTTCCTTCAACACTTCGATCCGAACCAACACCTTAGACACCGCTTTATGCTTCTCGGTGGCGATTTTGAGATCGTGCACCCTCTTGTTCTTGCTCCTATCTTGCACTCTCTTGCTGGTGGTCATGAATCTGAGCTGCGACCAGTTACACGAAACCTCGGCCAAAACTCGAGTTTCTTCTCAGGGTAGGCGAACGCACTAGGGAGGTGACGATGCATCCAAACTCTCTCGCCACACTCCATTCATTCGGGTTAGCTACGGTTTTAACAATGAATTGAAGACGGGTCATCTCAAGGTGCTAATGCCTTGATACAAATTCAAGAAACAAGCCCAAGAAAAGCAAATGGCTCTCCCTCTGGACAGACTTCAAACAGCTTACGCGCAACGGAACGAGGAACAACAAGACCCCCCAAAATGAAAATATACGACAAGATCGCCGTAAATGCATAATTACCAGTATCTGTTTTGACTTCAATAGAAGCCAGTTGGATTTTAGGTGTGGCTTGTGGGAAGAATGAATGAAAAGAACGAGCAAGGGGCGAAGACGAGCGAACGGGCGACATAGACAATTAAACACCTCTTCTCACTATATATAAATCCAAAATGTTAAGTGAAAAGAACAAATTGTTTTAGGAAAATACATGCAAGAGATAATTAATTGTTTTAACTTTTAAGACTGATTTGCTTCTTTTGGCAAAATCTAGCCGGAATAATTATTTGAACTGGAGCAATATCGAGACTTCTTTGGTTTGAGGGAGGAGGAAGCACTGCTGGAAGAGTCTAACGATTTAAGAAGCCAGCTTCTGTTTTTCTATGGATTGTAGTATAAAAATTATCTGATGTCGAATTTTAACATGCGGCAGAAGTGAGCTATAGGGGCTGAGCAAGAAACTCAAAAGGCTTTCCAAGAGATGAATAAGTAGAAAAAAGAGCACCAAACTGAGATACAGACAGTAAAACCGCCTTCTAGCAGAATCTAGATTGCCTAACGAGGCATGCGGAGCTGCTGCTGCTGATTTCACCATGGCCAAATACAACGCGGTGAGCCCCAAAATGCAAATAACCGGCAGTGGAATGAAGAGTTCAAAGAGTTCTACGACAGTGAAGGCGGTCGGTTGTCTGGACTTGTGGAGACTAAAAATCACGGTTGATGGTATACGATGGTTGCAATACATAGGGGAAAAAACCACTTTTGTCCTCCATCTCCTTTATCTACTGACCACTTCCCCTACCTTCCCCCCAAGCACCTTGGAAGGGAAAAAAAAACATCGAATAGAAACCACTTAGCTTATATCTTAATTTATCAGTTCAGCAGTTTCCACAAGCAAAGTGAGGAAATAAGGTTCCTCCAAAACAGAAGCCTTATATCCAGCAGATTCCCATCTCTTGGAATGGAAGGATGTGATGTGAAGCCTTTATCTACAAGGACATAAACTTCCCACAACACAATGTTTCACCCATATGTTTCACCAATATGTTTGAGGGCATAATAAGAGAATAAATTGCTTTGAATACACAAAAGTAGAGAAAAACTATGACACGGTGCGAGATGAAATTTTCTGGGTGAATAGTACTAGAATGCTGCAAAATTTACAGCACTTTCCGTACTATAGTCGATTACTGATACATCTGTCAAGCTATTAGTTGGAAGTATAATACATAGAATACAACATGAGCATCTAGACCAGTCAAACGGGAATGGATACAATGAACGTTACCTACTACAATGAATGTCACATTTGCCAAGATGCTCCCAATGAACGTTACCTACTACAATGAATGTCACATTTGCCAAGATGCTCCCAATCCCCAACCTAAAAGACAAGGCTCCCCACCAATATAGAAGTTAAGGGAACTGTGAGATTGTCATCAAGCTCAGAGCTCAGAGGATGCGATTCCACCAGTGCAGAAGCAAGAGAGACCATCAAGAAACCAGAAACCATCTCCCAACTTCCTTGGATATAACCAAATGAAGAAAAATAGGACAAAAACCTGAAAACAAAGTAAATTGTACCAGTCAGGCCACCACTTAAGCAGTTTTTAGTTTGAGGTCGATACAGAATCATGCTATATTCAACTGAAGATTACCCAAGAGATGCTACAAACCCAGCAGTGAACATTGCAATGCTACCAGCGAACGATTTATCACTGTTGTAAGGAATTTTATGATGGCCAAACCGCCTTCCAATAATGTCTGCAAAACCTGAAAACAAGCAAAACAGGTGTCTGAGCTTAAGCCTACCCTTTTAATTATAGACGTTGGGGCGAATTATGTAAATCTTCAAAATAATTACCACATCTCCTGTCCAGGAAATGCAGTGAGGAAGAAGGAGGCCAACCAATACCGTGCCACACACTTGACATCTCTGTATTACTTTAAGCCTTGACCAAGGATGATATCATCTATTGGATGATGGAGATATCTTAAGACAGCTATCATTTTTTACATTACACACTCTAAAAGTATTTCTCAAGTTTTAGGCAGGGCTGCAGGGGGCACATCCCATGACATTGAAGAAGTCCTCAGTATGTCCTCCCTTAAAGTTACTTTATCCAATATGCTGATATAACAAGCAAGAAAATATGGAATTTAGATTACTATACCATCTCCTGCGCAAAGGTTGCATATTGCTGCAATCGCAATTGGAGAAGTTCTCCAGTAATATGCACAAGCGAATGTAATAGTGGAAGCATAGAATAGTGGCCCTTTAAGAAGTTCCCTGAAAGAGATCCAGATGATTTCAGTTTCAGAAGTTGAACAAGGTTTCTTGGAGACAAAATAGAAGAGGAGAGCAACACAGCAGCAAGAATGAAAATCTGAAAAATCTGATGCCACCACTAGATTGAATTGCTTGACAGAGAAAATCACTTATCAAATAACTAATTGCAGGATCACTGTTGTGATTATGGTAATATAGGCAATGTAATCATATCACACAAAGTTCGCTTCTCTTGTCAATGCAAGGCAGATAATAAATAACTCGAGTTACGAACCTGTGGTCCCCAAATCTGCTCATGGACTTCACCGTTGCCTCATCTTTCCAAATGCCAGATCCCACAAGAAACATGCGTACGATGTTAAGCCCTGGAATTGTAGCAGCTAACAGTGCACCTTGATGCCCAGAACTGTAATGAAATAGCAATAGCCATTTCACCAAACAAATAAGCCAGTATAATTCTAAAATAGGTAATTCAGTCTAGAGATTACCTGAATAATGGCCAGCAAAGCATGAAAACTAATCCAATGCTTACATGCACAAGCTTCCTATTAAGTTTCTAAATGAGGGAAAAAAGCAAAGACATTTAGATGTAATGAACAGCATGAAAACAGCAATCACTCTACAACTTGCTATATCTACAAGGACTGCTTTCAGATATGAATAAAATTGGTCCCATTAGTGAAACGAAACATCCCAGCATCCTGCCACAGCATCAGCAGCAGGAAAATCACTGAACACTCGTCCTTTTGTTTAAAAGGCAAGAAATTCCCATAGGAGGCAATACCCAAATCAATTGCCTTCGTCAAAAAGTACATACATATATGCATACACATACACTCTTATGATTAATCAGGCCGTCATATTTTCTTAAAATCTTAAGATGTGAAAAGTTTATTATAAAAGTTTATGAGGGCATACCGAAGTTTCATTGATCGTCTTATGAATGAAGGCGTTAATCTGTTTCTTTCTTACTAGTCCAAGTAATCTTTTCTGCAGGAACTGAATACTTAACGAAAGTCCCGACTTTTTTTCTCCCTCGAAAAGTGGAACCTACCTTTTACTTCATGAGATCATTCATTGGAATGTAACGATCCTCATCAGTAATATTCCTTATAGTCATTTGCAACTCCAGTGGATAATAAGATAAGAATAGTATCTTTCACAAGTCCAATCCAAATTTTTGTTGGGCAATACATAGGTTGATTCTTGAACAAGAAGCACACGGCAAAATGAAGTTCTAAATGGGGCAAGAAGAATTGAGACTTGGCTTTGATACGGTGTCACATCGACAAATCCAAAACATAAGCTATGTGGTGGGTGGAAAGATGCTACATGCATGTAAGGCCCGAACTAAAACCGTTGATAAGAGATGTGGTGCACACTACTGCAGACTTCGTTCACAGCAATTCAATGGAAGTTGGCGACAACAGATAAGGCAAACTACCGAAGTCGGAATCGCTTATAGCTATATATAAAAAGGAAAAGCCGCCAAACTCGATCTGAACATTCTCACAGGAGACTGACTGCTCGGTAGCTCTTACAAGGGCTATAATCTCCCCTAATTTTCCTCTTCTTTTTTTTTTTAGCGCTAACCAGTTCTCTCTAATCGCACATCGGATTTGATTCCGCGGACCAGATGTGTAATTCGTCATCCCGACAAAGCCTGAAAGAATTACTAGTGTCAAACGCTGGCCCGTTGACTTCTCTGGAAACGAACCTCAGTTGCGAAACGCAACACTACGTTAAACCCACATTTGCACCCATTTTCCAAAGATTAAGAGTTCAAACCGCCTCCTTTATCGGAGGAAGGTAGGCGAGGGGACAATTGAGGAACACGCGAAGTGCGCACGCGCACGCAAGAGAAGCGAACGAACAACCAATACAGAGAGGGAGATTGAGAGAGAGAGAGAGAGAGAGAGAGAGAGAGAGATCCCGTCCCAACCTGATCAAAGAGGCCGCGCTTCGCCGTCTCTTCGAACAGCCGGAGGCTCGAGAGGGCGATGCCGCCGGACAGGCCGGCGGCGAGAGCATCGGAGACGAACGGGTTCCCGTGGAGCATGGCGGCGGCGGGCGGGGCCGGATTCCGACGGGGAGGCGGCGGTGGCGCCCCGGGGGCGGGGGCGGCCGGGGAGGATGGGAGGGCGCGGTGGCGGGGAGCGGGGAAGCCGAGGGTAGGGACCGGGGCGAGGATGGGGAGGAGATACGAGCGGTGAGATCGCAGGGGTGGGTGGGCGGCGGCGGTAAATTCGACGGAAGCAGGAGCAGCCGTCATTCCCCCTTTTCTTTGCCAAATTCGGGGATGGATCAAGTCCAGGTCGTTGCCTTCGGGCAAGGTGGACTTTTGACTTGGGCCTTTTACTGCTCTTCTTTGTCGCTTCTCGACAGCTTTTTGCCGTCCGATGAACTTGGAGAATCAAACGTGTCTTAATTGCCGGGATGAAGTCCATCGCAAATTCCAACACTTATCGAGAGAGTGAAATTAAAACTTAAATTTTTTTTTTAAAATATGATCAAATTTTAAAATTTATCAAATTGATTCAATCAGGTCCTTAACGAGTTTCAAGACTTGATTATATATTTTGAAAGTTTTAAGATTCGACTGCACTTTCGTAAAAAGTTTTAAAACTTAATTGCATTTTTTCGAAAGTTTTTAGGATTCAGTTGCACTTTTATAACAAGTTTTAGGATTTGCAATGCACGTATCCCTAATTGCTATTACCATATCAAAACTATAGTTGTGAATCGAGGCTCGCGCTATTTTCGCTCTTTATTGGCTCTTGACACTTTCTATCACGTTAGATTGCCTATATTGATCCTAGCGGGTCCCACTATTAGTTTGAAATTATTTCCTACCTTTCTTTCGCCCTTTTTCTTTGTTATAGGCTCGCACTATTTCCACTCTTGATTTTATATTATTCTTATCGTCTTTTTGGTTTTTGTTCCTTTTCTTTCCCCATTTAGAACAAAATTTGTGTTCTTCTTTTTATAAAAAAAAAATAGTTCAATTAGCAGACAGCTAAGTAATTATCATGTTAACGAGTTGTATATTTCTCTCTCTTTTTTACTAGGAAAATATTATTCAAAAAATAGCATAAGCACAAGTAAGAACGAAAAGGACAATACATCAATTTTAGTACGCATTTCGTTTAATTTTAAGTTTAATATGTGTCATTATGTTGTAATCTATGTATTTTAACTGCTTAGCTTACATTTTATTCAGTGAATCTAATCGTCCAATTTTAATTTGTCTTTCATGTTACTATTGCATGTTTTTTTAAAAGATACTTTCAAAAAATAAAAAATGTGACAAAGTTAAGTACATGAAAAATTCTAAATATCCATTATTATCATGAAATGCAAAAAAAAAAAAAAGCTTCCTAAAACATCGTTACATAGAAATGGTATAATTAGTTGTTGACAAGAAATTATGGCAATTGTAATTGCATTATAAGATAACCCATCCAAGCCGTTTGCAAACACATATTTTTGTCAATTGTAAATGCATAGGAATTTTCATAGAACCAACAGTGAAAAGAAAATTATCCTCAAAGTGAATGTACTGCAATAATAACAAGTTGCATATGCAACTTAACAAAAATTATAATCCGTTCGATTGCTTGGCTCTACTCTTTAGAAAAAAAAAATAGTTTACTTGAATTAGACAATAAGGGATTTTACATCAATAAGAGAGTCATTATTTACTAAAAATAAATATATCTCTAGGTGTAATTTCAATGTAATAGTGCAAGAAGTTCCATCCTTAGAATAAATCTTTCAGGTTGAATTGTTGCATGCTTAAATCCTCTGTGCCTATTATATTTCACCACCATAAATTTCATCTGAGATCTTTGCCTTTTGTTTTACATGTTTGACTATTATGGCCATAAACCATACAAATATCACATCTCTTCCCCTTTCAACAATCTAAAATGCAAAGGGATCATTAATGTAATAATTGCTTCCGCTTTAGTTTTTGAATTGGAAGGACAACTTTTATGAGATGTAGCTCCGGGCTCATATAAGAAAAGATCACTTACTCGTACAAATTGCTCAATTTACTTTCGGATAACTTCCTTTTTTGAGAGTGGCCATTCTTGATACCTCTTTCCAACTCCTAAAGAAGTTGCCGGAATAGATCTTCATTATTTTGGGTAATATAACAATCCCAAAAGCACCTTATATCAAGCCTCCATTGTTAATAAATTATATCTATTGGAAAACCTAAATCTTATTTCATGAGCACATAAGACCCATGGATTGCATAAAATACCTAGTACAAATAGGTTGCTCAACTATACTTTTAGCAAACTCATATTGCTTGTAGAGCTTATCTAAAGCAAATACTGAAACCTGAATAATCAAGTTCTTGAAAAAAGAAATAGATAATAAAGAAGTCTTATCTTTTCACTTGATAATTTGGTTTGGGTTTCTTGAAACTGATATTCTCAACTGTAAGGCATCTTTTCTTTTTCTCCTCGACTAAATTCCTTGTTGACACTTATAGATATGCTTTCACAGTCGAATGTCTCATCCCTTAAAATAATACAGTTCCTAATATGCATGTGCAAATCTATTCAAGCAGGCACAAAAAACTCTTTAAAAGGAACTCATGTATTTTTAATGTTATTAAGAACTAATGGTTTTTCCTTACAACGATCTTCAAATTGCCGAATGTTTGGATCATATTCCACTTCACTCTTGGAGTTCAAAACCTTGGACCAATCAAGCATAAAAGAGTCCCAATCCATTCCTTCTTCAATTGAAATTTACATTTTCCCACGTTATTCTTCTCAATTTGCCAAACACACAGCAAGTTCACACTTAAAGGAAAAAATGAATCGAACTGCATTAATCAATACCAACTCTCTATCAACGATGATGGCTGAAGGATGACATTCAACACCCAATATGTTGCTAAACATGGTCAAAGCCCAAACATAACCTTCCTCTTTTTCCTTTCTCCAAAATGCAAAACATGAATAAAAAGGAATATTAAGGCTGGGAACTCAATAATATCTGCCAAAGGCATTTTGTATCTATTAGTCTTGGAAGTACAATCCATTACGAAGATACTTGAGAAGTTTTTTGTTAGTGCCATGGGAATAGAATGAGAGAAAAATAAATGCATCAGGTAACCCTCGGCATCACGTTTAAAATCGTAGATGGATACACCAGAACTAAGCCTATAAAATAAAGCTTGGACCATAGTGCGACCATTTAGATATTCACGACAAAATTAACTTTCATGTTGTAAACACTTTTAGTAATAACTTGAATGTTGAAATTACATTGTCTCAAGGAAGAAAGAATTTGGCGAGGAGGTATATCGACTTTAAATATC
Organism: Syzygium aromaticum; assembly: GCA_024500025.1. NCBI lineage: Eukaryota > Viridiplantae > Streptophyta > Magnoliopsida > Myrtales > Myrtaceae > Syzygium > Syzygium aromaticum. The sequence continues at coordinate 513,013 of CM044892.1, forward strand.
TCTTTAACATGCGAAGTTTCCACTTTAGAAAAGCGATGACAAGTAGGATGTCCGAACATATCACTCAAAGGATCATGATTATGTGATGCATTTGATATTTTGAGTGACCATGATCCATTCTTCTCTTTAATAGGAGCGAACTTCAGAAGGACAATCAATCAAACGAGATCTAGTCTTTCTTCTCTAACGTGTGATGTAAATATTATGTCCATCACGATAATTACCTCCCTTGTTACAACAAGAGAGAAAATATTTGTCCCTCTTTGACCTTTTTTCTAGAGAAAACATAACCTTGAGCTAAAAGAAGCATATGCATACTGCACAAACGATTCACCCGCGTTAGAAAATAACCTAATAAAGTTTCAAATATACCTATTGACATGATTGATTGATGTTCTTCATTTGCAGTTTGAGTATTCTTCAATAGGGTTATTACCACAAAAAACTTCAAACTAGTATACTTGTGACAAATTTATCTCAAACTATTTTTTAGACTATCAAAAATCTCAAAATATACTATTGGATTAATACCATGAAAAATCACAAATTGATAAATCTGTGACAAACAGAGGGGTAAAACCCTAAACTAGCACACTTGTCAATTGCCACGTCTCATCCAATTTAGTAATTTAACAGTAAAATTTAACGGAAACTAATGGACGGTAAATTTATTACAGGTGTACCGGTTTAGAGTTTTTTATCGTAAAAAAAATAGTTTGAGATAAATTTGTCATAGGTGTAATTGTTTGGGTTTTTTTTTTATGGTATTAACCTTTTTCATTATTATCTTCCATAGCGACTGCACTACAAAAAACAAAACAATGAAACATAGGTAAGTTATGTATAATGCATACATCAACCACAATATTCAATTCTTGAGGAAATTCTCGTAAATTTATATTGAAAGTTAAAGTTGAAATTTTTTTGATTATGAGGATGGTCGGGGGGAAATAAAGCAAATAATTTGTAAATAAAACTAACATTTCTTTAACTTGATATATGATTAGTGCTTGCTAAGATTACAAGTCAAAACAACGGAGAATAAGTACAGAAGAAGGCTAAGGTGAAGGGAACGTTGAAATGTAATGGGTGTGGACAAAGCGACCGGGGTGAAAAAAAGCTATTTGAAATAGATGATCGTTTTGTCTTTTAGTAAAATTGAAACAATGAAAAGGAAGAAAAAAAATGTAAGAAACGATCTTAATTAAAGAGGGGACCTACAAAGAATAATGTTGTATATTTAATATGACATGTAGAGAGGATTTGTTTTGCGGAAAACTCAATGATAATGGAAAATGATTTCTCAGAAACCATTTTATAGGAAAATGGTTATTTTTCCTTTGTTTGGTGATATATGATCGAAATTATTTTCTGACGTTTAGATTTCATTGGACAATGATTTCAATCTCCGAGTCTAGCGACCAACAGAGGGAAGAAAGAAGAAAAAGAAAGAAAGAAAGCAAAAAAGAAAAAAGAACGAAGAAAAGAAAACAATAAAATATTAAAAAAATTTAATATGAACAATTCCGCAAAGTGTTTTCACCTCCTCAGATTAGGAAATTTACTTAGATAATATCATATGTGATTTTTTTCCTAGATTGGAAAGTGTTTTCCGTTGCCTTATTATTTTCGACGAAAACAAACGGGTGAAAATTCGGAAAATAAATTTCCGAAAAATACTTTTCCTCAAACAAACGCACCTGTAGTGTCAGGAGCCAATTAAGGGCGAAAATAGTACGGGCCCTTTTTTTAAATTTAAAATAACTTAAATAGTTTATATGGAAAAGTTAAAAGATAACTCTTCAACGAGAAAAGAAAGGACATATCATATAGTTCTCATTCCTTGTTATTTCATTAGTGCAGTCGCTTATATTACGATTGACAAAACGATAAAAGAGTCGTTTATTATTATTATTAATAAGATCACGAGTTCGATCGATTTACGTTGTTGTTGTTGTTGTGAGCCAAGATTTCTTGATGCGTGTTATCGCTACCATTAACGGGATCACGATGCAATTTATTATAAGATCTGGGACAGGCTGCCGTGACCGGTATGCCTACACGAGATCGTTATGATGAGTCCTAACGGCAGGGTTGCCTTATTCACACATTCACTGAAAAAGAAAAAGAAAAAGAAAAGGAATCCAACTCGCTCAATCAATAGACATGTTTAATAATTTTTTTTTTTATAGAAGAAAAGAAAAGAGAGAGAGAGAAGACTAACCTACCTAAGTACCTATCTGCGAAGACTTTGGAATGCAGAAGTTGTGGAGGTAGGAAATTAGAGCAGCGCCGCCAAGCAGTGGCGGCTTGGCCACCTTCTCCTTCTCTCCTTCTCCTTCAGAGGTACGAAGTAGACCACGCGATGACGAAGGAATCGCGCTCGCATTCGCAATCCCCGCACATTTGCGATCAGATCCCACATCTCCTCTCTTCCTTCGTCGACACCTTCGTCGACTTCTCCGTCAGCGGCGGCCTCTTCCTGCTACCCTCCCCTCCGCCGCCGCCGCCGCCGCCGCAGACCCTCCACCCCGCTCCCGACCGCCTCGTCGCCGTCGGCGACCTCCACGGCGACCTCCCCAAGTCCAAGCAGGCCCTCTCCCTCGCCGGCCTCATCGACGGCGAGGGCAGATGGGCCGGCGGCTCCTCCACCCTCGTCCAGGTCGGCGACGTCCTCGATCGCGGCGGCGACGAGCTCAAGATCCTCTACTTCCTCGAGAAGTTGAAGCGGGAAGCCGCCAGGTCTGGAGGTAAGGTTATCACTATGCATGGGAATCATGAGATTATGAATGTGGAAGGTGACTTTAGGTACGTGACCCGGCACGGATTAGAGGAATTTAGGGTCTGGGCTGATTGGTTTAGGACTGGGATTGCTATGAAGGGGCTGTGTAAGGGGTTGGAGAAGGAGAAGGACCCTTTTGATGGGATCCCAGTAGCTTTTCCTGGCGTCAAGGAGGACCTTTTTGATGGTTTTAGGGCTAGAATTGCTGCACTGCGGCCCGACGGGCCGATTTCAAGTCGTTTCTTGTCGCAAAATTTGACGGTGGTGGTTGTTGGCGAATCTGTTTTTGTTCATGGAGGGATCTTGGCTGAGTACGCTAGTTACGGATTGGAGAGGATCAACGACGAGGTGAGGGATTGGATTAATGGCCTAAAGGGGAGATTATCGCCACATTACATGAGAGGGAGGAATTCTTTAGTTTGGTTGAGGAAATTCTCGGATGAGGTTGCAAAGAACTGTGATTGTTCTGCCCTTGAGCATGCTTTAGCCACGATCCCCGGTGCAAAGAGGATGATCATGGGGCATACCATCCAGGAGTCTGGGATCAGTGGGGCTTGTAACGATAGGGCGATTAGGATTGATGTTGGTATGTCAAATGGATGCGGTAATGGTTTGCCCGAAGTTTTGGAGATAAACAGGAATTCGGAGTTGAGGATCTTGACATCCAACCCTCTTTACCAGAGTAAGCACAAGTCTCATTTAGGTGATGATAGAAAGAGTGGGCTCGGATTGTTGCTCCAAGAAGGGGGACCGAGGCAAGTGGATGTGAAGGCTTGAATGTCCCAATGGCCTGTCTCTCTGAATTAACTAGTTTTATTGGATTTGTTACAGAGGTAATTGCTGGATGATGTTGGGTCTTATAGTACAGTATTCAAATTTAGACGGTCATTCACCTTCCATACCATTAAGAATAAATAAACTTATTTATGAGAACTTTCCACATGATGTTCAGATTGTAGCTGGAAAGAGTAGACTAATTATTTTCAGATGAAAGCTTTGAAATCTGTAAGCCATTGATTATGAATAGGGTACAATCAAGTATAAATGCTTTCTCAGAGCGTCAAAATTTTACTTTGTACTGTGAAGTTGATTTTTACCTTTCCCTCCTCTTCTCTTTATTTCATGTCAAATGTTGCTGCAAAACTGCAGAAAGTTGCAGCCCAGATTAAAACATGCGTGCTTGTATTTCATGGAAGTTCATCAGCATATGTCAGTTGTCTTGAGTTGATCGGTATTCAACTCTTTTGTTGTTGCGAAAATTTAGAGTCTAAGAGAGCATCTGTTTTAGTTCCATTAGGAGAGTACATACACCCTCTCTGCTATATGTGTTAGGGAGCATCAAATGTTTTCATAAGATATTAGAAATCTGACTTTGTCAAATGTTTTCATGTGAATGAAATGGGTCGTTAGTTGGGTTGGGTTGTGGTAGTAGATTTAATTAGCTGGATCTGTATACTAACCGAGGACCAGAGATTGTCCAACCGGCTGTAGAGTTGCCGTATAACATACTTCATCAAACCGAGGGATGTCAACATTTGTCGGGAAGCTTATTTGCAAGATATATGGCTATTAAAACTGTTTTTTCCCAGTTTATTATGGCCTCTATACCAGATACACCACCACAACAAGAGCAACAGCTAAATGACGAATTTTCCTTTTCTTAGTAGTGATCTTGGTACATATTTCTCTTTTCAAAGATCAAGTATCCATAAACCTTATTAGTTCATTAAGTACATATATCTCAGGCATTTCTCCCAGAACAATTCACAGAAAATGTTTGGGCTTAATTTGTGGGAAATCTTAACATGAGCAACAGCAATGATACACGCACCATTTTAACTAACACAAATGAGTCCAGTAGTAATTTTTGTTTAACACGCAGAGATACAGAGTCTATAGGTTGAATAGATCATGTCACTGCGATATTCCTACACGACTTGAGATTTTCTTATTGTCATCTAAATATCTTGTGACTACAAGCTTGTAAGAGACTGATTTCGACCGATATATGGGAAATATCTTCCCTAAAGCTTCACTTGTCTATCAGAAATCCAGCTGAAGGGAACAATGAGTGCTTCCTCGGCCCTTTCCCAAGCTCTCGCCTCCAGCCTTCTAATTTTTGGTATTAAACGGCAGACGCAATCTTGGGCTCTTCTTCCCTCTGCTGAAAGTCCAGTCAGATTCTCCACCTTCCAACTTCCCACCAGAAACTCTCAGAACATCTGAATAGTCCTTTGCCGTGTAAATGCCGAGCCTCTGCACAATGGCCGAGTAAGGGGAGAAAATGTTGTCATCATAACCATCATACATCAGATGTGCTGGCATAGTGATTCTCTTTCTCATCATGTCGGCAAGTGCCAAGACAGTGTCATCTGGATCGATCTCAAAGAGCTTCTCCATGATTTTTGTATAGGCTGCTTCGTGGCGCTTCTCATCTGATGCAATTGTACCACAAATTTGGGCCAATATCATGTCCCCATGTGCCTTGGCAAGCCTGCTGGTATTTCCGTGAGAAATAGATGTCGCTCTTTCTTGAAATGAAGTGCATATGAAGAAGAGATAGGGACTGTTTTCCGTTCGAGGATCCTAGAACAAAAATATAAAGAGCTAATTAGCCACAAGAAGTACAGGGTTGCCTCAAATTTTAGTGGCATCTTTCTCTACTGATTCTTGTGGGATGACTCTTGAAGATAAAAAGTCATGCGCATAAAAATCACTGTTCAATTGCAGAGGCATAACATAAATTTGAAGATGACAATCAACAATTATGAGATGCAATGGACATATATGTCAACAAAAATGATTCCAGTGCATTCAGTGTCTCTTTCAGCTGCTAAGGATTTGCATGCGCATGATTATGACTTCGTGCTGATGGACTTGCATATTAGTTGATCATAGTAGAGATGGGATCTCACCATCCCTGCCCCGATCAGATATTGAATCGTTTTCTCAATTCGCTTCATGTCCACTCGACCAGACAGGTACAAATACTTGTTCAGGAGGTCACCGTGTCTGTTCTCCTCTGCTGTCCATGCCCTTGTCCAAATGGCCCAAGGTGTTAGGCTCGAAGCTGTCTCGTCTCTAACTCCGTCCAAAGTATTAAGCATCGTCTGATAAGTAGGAAGGGCTTCTTCCGTTATCATGCTTCCAACCAAAGCAACAAAGTAGTCATCAGGGATTTCCCTAGCCCTCTCCCTAAGTTCCCTAACTTGTTCTTCAAACCCATCTGATGCTGCATCCGGCAGAAAGTCTTGTGGTTGCCAACAATTCTCGATGGGTTTCAAGTGAACCAATACATTCTTCTCGACCCAATCCTCCATGGGCTTGAATATTTCGATCTTTTCGGGTGGCATGGAGTGGGTTACCTGAACATGCGCCTCCCCGCGAGGAATAGAAGGCAGCTTGACGTACCCAACCTCCCTGCATCGAACATATGATTTCTCGAGGCTTGTTACAAGCCAGAAACAAATTGAATATTGGATCTAGTTAAATGTCAAATCGTGAAATGGTGTTCACCTGCGCTCAAATAATAGGAATAGCAGATGTGTGGATTCACATAGATTGCATGGACTTTGGCTGGTTGGGATGCTGATACTGAGGAATTTGGACTGAAAAATAAGGATTGACCGGAGCACTCCACGCTCTACCGAAAATGATTACGTCTGTTCATGCTAATTTAGTTTTCCAGCTTCTTTTTTGATTTTTTTTCTTTCATTTTGGAAGTGAGAATCTACTCGATTCCACTCGATATTTTCTTTGAATTGTATTCAATTCAATCGGCAGAAAAACAAGGCGTATGAGGAGATACTCTGTTTATACAGAAGTTCCTTGATCATTCATAATAACCAAATGACGCTGAATCGGCATTGATAGCCTTAACTCGCGTCTTAGCTTGTCTCTTGCCAGGAGCTTCTTTCGTGCTCCTGCTACAGTGAAGAGATCCTTAGTGGGGTGGTTGGTGCCAGCGCCGGAGGTGAGGTGGTTGAAGGGTGCAGGTTAGAGACGGATCGAGATCTTTGGGGTTACCAATTTAATATCTCAAGGTTTGTGTTTTCAGCAACTTGGAAGCTCGGGTTTCATTCTGATAGTTAGGATGTGTTTGATTCGGGAAAAACTTCATGATAAAGGAAAGCGCTTTATAGGAAATCATTTACCAAGAAAATACTTTCCTCTTTTCATGTTAGAGAATTCATTTTCTTAACTTTAAGCATACATATATATATTTTTTTTATCGTGAATGATTTTTCATTGATTGATCATTCTCATCAAACCAAATGCGTGAACGTCCAGAAAACTAATTCGTGGAAAATTCTTTCACCCAAATAAACACAACCAAATAAGAGATTGAATCATCAGATCTCCACTTCAAGGCGGTGAATTGAAGATGTCGATTCGATCTCTTAAAAGGAACTATCACAAAGCACAGTTTCGCTCAACCATAACAGAACATACGCATAGTTCTTACAAAAGACTGCATACTTTATGCACCTCAACATGGAAACTAAATCAAGGACTTTCATTAGCTGCAAAAGAATGAGGGAATGGAAGAAGGGGAATGTAGAAAACTCACTTGGTGGCGCCTGTGCGAAGATCGGAGGACATGGACTTGGGAGATCTGAGGCTGCGATCCGCGATTGGAGGCAACTTAAAGGAGAGTGACTTCATGGGTTTGGAAGTGCGAAATGGACCGTGTTGGAGGGCCATTTTTGTTTATTGATGATATGTGTTGCTTTTTGCTTGGCTTGGTTTTCTCTTCGGGGACGAGACTGCACATGCCGATTTTGAGCAAACTTTCGGGGGGAATGTAATGGACGTGAAGCTAGAGATTTGTTTCTGGGGGTAATCAAGCTGGAATCTCACCATGAGCTCGAATCACATTAACCACATGCACATCAGGCCGAATTGCCAAGAAGAAAACGCACAGCGCCTATAGCTCGACACAATGAGCTAAGTACATCGATCGAGATGCTTCATGTTAAAGAATTGCACCTCCTCCCTTCTCTCAAGAATATCAGATATTTCTAGGTTACCTAAGTTCTAGAAATATCTGGGGGTATATTTATATAAAAATATCTAGAGAGGAAATATCTCGGATATTTCTCTAGCTAGAAATATTTAAGAAGATGTTTTTTACTATTTTAGGACGCATAGAACCACCTCTTTAGGTGTATAAATAGGCAAGTGCTCCCATTGGAGCAAGCGTGGCGTGTGAGAGCTTGGCTCCCAGAAGTGAGTGTGTGAGGGAGTGCTTGGCACCCAAGGGCGTGTATAGGTTCTCCTAACCGATGTAAGAGCGTGTTTCTTTTAAGTGAGCCTTTTGTCTTTTTCACCGAGTGGCATTAAAGCCGCGCTTCCGCAACTCAACAATCAGGATCAGAGCCAACGAATTGGGTTTGTATCAAAGCAGGTGGCCGGGGACTGTGAACCCACCAACTGGGAGACATGGTACGCGAAGATAGTTGATTTCCTAGTTTATCAAAGGGGAATTGAGATTGATAAAAGTAACGCCAAGGCTATTTCGGAATTACCGACACCGACAAATAGAAAAACAATTGCAAATGGTGGTAAGAAAAAGAGATTTTTTACATTGGTTTATTTCTAGCTTGTCTAGCAAAATATACGTTTTTTCTCCTTTACTTAGATTAAAAAATCAAGAAGAATTTGTCTGGGAGAAAAGCAACAACTTGCCTCCGATCAAGTTAAAGAATACTTAATTAATCCTTCTCTTTTGATGCCACCTAAAAAGGGTAGGCTGTTGAAACTCTATCTGTGGGTGACTGATACTACAATCAGAAGCATGTTGGCACAAGATAATGATGAAAGCAAAGAGCAGAGTAATATCTTGGTAGAATGTTGAATGATATGGAGAGGAGATACATCGCGATTGAAAAGATGTGTTGGTCTTTGTATTTTGCACGTACCAAATTACAAGGAAAAATTATCCAAAAAGAACTAAACTTATCGTATGATAATCAATTCAATACTAAACCTTTTACTTGTGCTTATTTAGTCTTAAACTTTTTGAGGATTTGCCAATTTAGTCCTGAACCTTTTAACGAACTTATTGATAAACATGAATATAGATGATCAAGTACAATTATCGACACATGATGATAGCTGGTCGACGGTTGACTCTTAGAATAAATTTTGTTAAGTGTTGAAGGCAGAAATATAAGACAATAAAGACGTCAATTGAGGAGTTGTAAACGGTTTGTAGAGAAGGATAACGTGCAATCGTAGAGAGAAATCATGGAGCCTAAACTTGCAGAAATGCAATTGAGTCTAGTGACAACCCAAGGATTGTAACCGCTTAGAATAAGACGAACATTCAGTTATAGGATATGATCATGGAGCCGAAAATCATGGATATGCGGTTGTAACTTCTAATTTGACCGCTTAAGAGCTATTAAGTTTTGTAATAGGCTATTGAAGCTGTGTTGAATCATTGTAGAGGAACCCTCAATCATCAACACAAAGTTTCCTTCAATTTATCAAGTTTACTTTTCAGTTCCCGCATTTGCTTTCTTTTAAAGTAAGTAGTTCCAGTCCTTGTTCTTGGGTATGCGCAATACTTCTTGTCCGAATTGCCACGGAACCCGATTTAAATAAAATCGAAGATCAACCTTCGGTGAAAGGTATTTGGTAGAGTGGAGCCATTCCTGGTGAAACAAGCGGGAAAGAGTAGACTAATTATTTTCAGATGAAGGCTTTTGAAATCTGTAAGCCCTTGATTATGAACAGGGTACAATGAAGAAAAAATGCGTTCTCGGAACATCAAAATTTTACTTAGTACAGTGAAGTTGATTTTTACCTTTCCCTTCCCTCTTTTCTTTGTTTCATGTCAAGTGTTGCTGCAACACTGCAGAAAGTTGCAGCCCAAATTTAAACATGCGTGCTTGTATTTCTTGGAAGTTCATTGGCAATGTCAGCTGTCTTGAGTCGATCAGTATTTGATATTTTCGTTGTTGCCAAAATTTAGCCTCCAGCACTGGTTCTCTAAGAGATCATCTGTCTTAAGATCCAGTAGAAGAGTATGTACACCCTTTCTGCTATATGCTTGGCTATGTTAGGAAGCATCAAATGTATTCCTAAGATTTTAGAAATCTGACTTTGCCAACTGTTTTCATGTGAATGAAATGGGTCGTTTAATTGGGTTGGATTGTGGCAGTTGATTTAATTAGCTGGATCTGTATACTAACCGACGACCAGAGATTGTCCAACAGGCTGTAGAGTTGCCCTATAACGTACTTCATCAGACCGAAGGATGTCAACATTTGTAGGGAAGCTCATTTGCAAGAAACATAGCTATTAAAACAGCCTTTTCCAAGTTTATTATGCCTTCTATACCAGATACGCCACCACAACAAGAGCAACATCTAAATGAAGACTATTCCTTTTCTCAGTAGTGATCTTGGTCCACCATTCTCTTTTCAAAGATCAAGTATCCATAAATCCTCATTAATTCGTTAAGTACATATTTCTCAGGCATTTCTCCCAGTACAATTCACAGAAAATATTCGGGCTTAATGTGTGGGAAATCTTTAACATGAGCAACTGCAATGATGCATGCACCATTTTAACCAACACAAATCAGTCAGGTGGTGATATTTGTTTAACACGTGGAGATACAGAGTCTATAGGTAGAATAGATCATGTCCTGTAGTATTCCTACAAGACTGGAGATTTTCTTATTTATATCATAATATCTTGCAACTGCACGCTTTTTTTTTGGTCGGAGACTGCAAGCTTGAGAAAGACTGATTCCAACGGATATATGGGAAATTTATACCCTAAAGCTTCACTGGTCTATCAGAAATCCAGCTGAAGGGAATGGTGGTTGCTTCCTTGGTCCTTTCCCAAGCTCTCTCCTCCAGCCTTCTAATTTTTGGTGTTAAACCGCTGATGTAATCTTGGGCTCTTCTTCCCTCTGCTGAAAGTCCCATCAGACTCTCCACCTTCCACCTTCCCTCCAGGAACTCCAGAACATCTGCGTAGTCCTTTGCTGTGTAAACGCCGAGCCTCTGAACAACGGCTGAGTAGTGGGAGAAAATGTTGTTATCACAACCGTCATACACCAGATGTGCTGGCATAGTGATCCTCTTTCTCATCATGTTGGCAAGTGCCAAGACAGTGCCCTCTGGATCGATCTCAAAGAGCTTCTCCACAATTTTTGTATAGGCTGCTTCGTGGCGCTTCTCATCTGATGTAATAATCCCACAAATGTGAGCCAATTTCACGTCCCCATATGCCTTGGCAAGCCTGCCTGTATTTCCGTGAGAAATAGATGTCGCTCTTTCTTGAAATGAAGTGTATATGAAGAGGAGATAGGGACTGTTTTCCGTTTGAGGATCCTGGGACAAAAATATAGAGAGCTAATTAGCCCCAATTAAATACAGAGTTGCCTCAAATTTTAGTGGCATCTTTCTCTACTGATTCTTGTGGGATGACTCTTGAAGATAAAAGTCATGCGCATAAAAATCACTGTTCAATTGCAGAGGCATAACATAAATTTGAAGATGACAATCAACAATTATGAGATGCAATGGACATATATGTCAACAAAAATGATTCCAGTGCATTCAGTATCTCTTTCAGCTGCTAAGGATTTGCATGCATATGATTATGACTTCGTGCTGATGGACTTGCATATTAGTTGATCATAGTAGAGATAGGATCTCACCGTCCCTGCCCCGATCAGATATTGAATCGTTTTCTCAATTCGTTTCATGTCCACTAGACCAGACAGTTGCAAATACTTGTTCAAGAGGTCACCATGTCTGTTCTCCTCTGCAGTCCATGCCCTTGTCCAAATGGCCCAAGGTGTTAGGCTCGAAGCTGTCTCATCTCTAACTCCGTCCAAAGTATTAAGCATCATCTGATAAGTAGGAAGGGCTTCTTCGGTTATCATGCTTCCAACCAAAGCAACAAAGTAGCCATCAGGGATTTCCCTAGCCCTCTCCCTAAGTTCCCTAACTTGCTGTTCAAATCCATCTGATGCTGCATCCGGCAGAAGTCTTGTGGTTGCCAACAATTCTTGACAGGTTTCAAGCGAACCAATACATTCTTCTCGACCCAATCCTCCATGGACTTGAATATTCGATATTTTCGGGTGGCATGGAGTGGGTTACCTGCACATGTGCCTCCCTGCGAGGAATAGAAGGCTGCTTGACGTACTCAACCTCCCTGCATCGAACATATGATTTGTTATGGCTCATTACAAGTCGGAAACAAATTGGATGTTGGATTTAGTTAAATGTCAAATCGCAAAATGGTGGTCCTCTACGCTCAAACAATAGGAATATTAGATGTGTGGATTCACATGGATTGCAAGAACTTTGGCTGGTTGGAATACCGATAGTGAGGAATTCGGACTAAAACATAAGGATTGACCGGAGCACACCACTTGATATTTTTCTTTATATTGTATTCAATTCAATCGGCAGGAGACAAGGCGTACGAAGAAATACTTTGTTTATACAGAAGTTCCTTGATCATTCGTAAGAACCAAGTAATTATGAATGGGCATTTATAGCCTCAACTCGTTTCTTAGCTTGTCTCTTGCCTGCAGCTTTTCTCATTGCTAGACCAACCAAGGAACCGGTAAATACTTCTGCCACCAAGAAAGGTTGTGATAAGAGATGCTCAATTTTCTCGAGCTCCTGCTACCGCGAAGCGTTCCTCAAGGATAGATATGATGTCATGAATTTCTTTAAAACATTGTGAAGCTTGCGTAACTTTTTGCACGGTATCATAAATTTCGTGTTAGTGGGGTGGTTGGTGCTGGTGCCGGAGGTGAGGTGGTCGGGGGTTGCAGGATAGAGACAGATTGAGATCTTCAGGGTTGCCGGTTTGGTATCTCAAGGTTTGTGTTTTCAGTAACTCAGAGACTCCAGGTTTTATCCTGATAGTCGAAAAACTTAGATGAGATTGAATCATTGGATCTCCACTTCAAGGTAGTGAATTTGCAGATGTCGATTCAACCTCTTAAAAGTGAACTATCACAAAGCATAGTTTCGCTCATCGACAAATAATTCTTACAAAAAGATGCATACTTTATGCACCTCAACATTGAAAACTAAATCAAGCACTTTCATTAGCTTCAAAAGAACAAGCGAACGGAAGAAGGGGAATGTCGAAAACACAATTGGTGACGCCAGAGCGAAGACCGGAGAACATGGACTTGGGAGAGCCAAGGCTGCGATCGGCGATTGGAGGCAACTTAAAGTCAAGTGACTTCATGGGTTTGGAAGTGAGAAATGGACTGAGTTGGAGGGCCATTTTTGTTTATTGATGATAGGTGTATCGCTTTGCTTCGCTTGGTTTCCTCTTTGAGAAAGAGACTGCAAAACACGATTTTGAGCAAATCTTTTTATGCAGGGGACTGTACTGTTATGGATAGAGGTGAGCATGGTTCGAGTTGGGCTGATCCAATACCTAACCTAAGGACCAATCCGTATAGCATTGGTCTCCAATTTTTGAGACCGACGACCGCCCTATTGAGTCTGGGATTGAGGATTGGACTGACCCTATGGGTCCGGTCCAGTTCCAGGATTAATCCGAGACCAATCGATTATGTTTTTTGTTTCATTTTTTGTGTTCCTTGAAAAGACCAGCATGCTATTTTAAATTGTATATCCATCAATAATGCGACATTGAGCAACCAAACTATGAACACCAGTATATATCAAATATAAATATAAGATAAGTAACAACATAAAATTCACATTTGCTAAAAGCAACAAACCAATAAAACAAACATATGAAATACAATTAAACCATAAGAAGTTCAAAATACGTAATATAGGCCATGAATTATACAACTTCATATTTTGTTTATTCTTAAATAATCGCTTCAACTTCCAAGCACCTAAAAATAAAATAAACAATACACATAATATATACTTAACAAAGTATGTTTGTCTAGCTAAGCTGCGCTTGTGAGGTGAGTAGCGAGGTGAGCGGTGAGGCGAGTGAACAAAGGCGAGCGGCAAGGCAAGCGAGGCAAACAAAGAGAGATGAGCGTTGAGGCGAGCGAACATAGGGGAGCTAGGCGAGGCGAGAGGGCAAGGCTAGTGAGTAGGGCAGAGACGAGTGAAGAGGGTTTCTATCTTTTTTGGTCAAAGCAGGGCTGGGTTTCCTTATATTTTCTATTTACACTGCAAAATGAACTACATAAGAAAGAAGAGAACAGAGGAGATGCTAGGGTTTAAAGTAGACAAAAGCATATATATATATATATAAGATTGGTTCAGGTTGGACCAACTCTAAACTCTCGAGACCAAGAACCAACTCGCACAGTGTAGGGTCTAGGGATCCTAGGACCAAGGATCGACCTAGACCCCTTGGGAACCAGACCAGGATTGGCCTGGTTAGGCCGGTCCAGGGTAGGTCCAGGGTTGACCCTGGACCGATGCTCATCCCTAGTTATGGATGTGAAGCTAGAGATTTGTTTTTGGGGGTAATCAAGCTAGAATCACATAGGGGTAAGCAGGATGAACGGCCCAAATTGGAATCGGATCGGACTAACCAGTTTGGTCCGCTTCTCAGGAATATTGGTTAGGTTCCCTATTCCTAAAAGTGGAACCAGTTTTTGGACGGTTCGGTTCCCGGTTCTATAGTGGGAATCAGATCGGACCGGACCGGACTGATAAATATATATTTTTCTAATTTTTTCATATATATATTTATTTACCTTTTAAATTTTCTAAAAAGAATAGAAAGTCTAATCTAATTTTCCTAATTCCCACTTACCTTTACTAATAAGTTATTGGTTCTATTGGAACCAAACCGGACCAGACCGGATCGGACCGATATAGGTCCGGTCCAGTCCACAGTTCCAAAATTAATTGGTCCGGCCTCTGGTCCTAGAAACTGGAAACTGGTCTTTCCGATCCGATTCTTAGTTATTGGGTTGGACCATATCAAACCGAAAACTGCTGACCTCTAGAATCACATCGTGCTGAATTGCCAAGAAGATACCTTTAAGACGCGGAGAGCTTATTCCTTGGCGCAAGGAGCTAAGTACACGCTGTTCGAGATGCTTTCCAGCTTCCAAGGCCAATAAAATATGTTACATGCACATTCATTTCATCAATATTTAGTCAGCCAATACTCACTGTTTGAATCCAGGGCAATCAAGGAAGCAGATCCATGCCGCTCCGCCCACCAAGGGAAGAATATTTTGTACTCTCTTTGAAAAGTGTAAGATTATACTAGGATTGATTTTACCAAAATTGATATACTAAACTACGTCGCAAGGTAGGTATTGCTGAATGTTAGATATGACCTCCTTCTTCAGTCGTTCATCTTGTATCTATCACGTCACTTACAATATCAAATTTATACAATTCAATCTTAATATATCTACTATTGCCAATTTTCCTTTGCCTAGTGACAACATCTATCTGTCCTATCTATGGTACCTACCAGGGGAGAGATTTGAGGGGCGGTGTCTTGTAAAATTGATCGATTTTACTATTCTTTATAACTTCTCGTTATTTCTTTTTCATTTTTTCCCAGTGGGAAACATAGTTTCGCCGTACAAATGCAATGGGTTGATTTAATTGGCAAAAGGCATTTGCCCTCTCTCCGTCTCTCTCTTCACCTTAAACAATTCAAGCTTGCGCTTCGTGCACAAAACAAACTGGGAAAGTCGAGAGAAGTGTAGGATTAAGAGAAGTTATAAAGAATAGCAAAATGGTCTAGTTATGAGACACCACTCGTCAAATTTCTCCCCTTAAAATAGGTAGTATAGATAGTATTGACAGATGTTATAATTAGGCGGAGGAGAATTAGCAATATTAGGTATGTTACGATTGACATGTCAAAATTCTACGAATTATAAGTGACGTGGCAGATTATAAATGAGCAATTAAACAAGTTGGACATATGTAACATCTAGTTGTAACTTGCGATGTTTCATAAATATAATTAGGTAAATTAGTCCTAGTATAATTTATATTTTTCAAAGAAAATACAAAATCTGTTGTTACTTTCGTGCAATATTATTTGTTGTAACCAGAAAATATAAATGGTGATAATAACTTTGAGAAAGAAATAACAAATTAACAATGACCAAGTCAATGAGTAATGTTGACACCTAAATTTTACTAATCATTTAGTCGTAATTTGCATAGAAAATTAGGGATTAATTTTTAACCCCTAAACAAAAATATTTAAATTGCATAACAAATAGTTTATGTTCATTTTAATTTAATCGCATTTTTACATCGGACCGGTGATGGCGAACAAGCTTAAATTTCATCGAATGGGACTCGATTCGCTCGGAAAAACAAGGGCCGAAAATCACGAGTCAAATAGGTTTGGTCGTTTTAATTTGAGCTTAATTCAGCCCATTATGTTCAATTAAATTAAAACCCAAGTTAATTCAGCCCGCTTAGGAATTAAATAAAATCAGAAATTAGATTAAGGCCGAAGCCTAAGTCTAAGCCCATTAGGACTAGAGAGCCCATCTAATTGACCTAGGTTAGTATTATATAAGCATGTTTAGGTCAGAATTTTGAGGGGACAACACATAATTCAGATTTGATTTTTAGAGAAAGGCAAGTGTGAGAGAGAAAGTGACGTCGCGCACCACCATCGGGGGCACGCCGCACGCCGTCGCACCGCCGTCGTCGCGCCTCAACCGCCCGCCGACGTCACTGCCTTCCGCTAACGCGGCTGCCGATGATGTGATCAGCCGGTTCAAGCGGCTGAATCGGCTGATCGGCGACTTCCTTCGGCGATCCAGAACTTGCGGCAACACTCCTTGGCGTCTTCACATCACTGTGGTGGCCGGTTTCTCGTTAAACGACCGCCGGATCACATCTCTTGACTTGATTCTTCATTACTAGTCCACTAGTGCCAGATTAAATCGATTCTCACTATATTTTGTGCAATCTATTATCATAGGTCGGCCGAGCTTTCCGAGACTTCTCCGTGTTGTTTTTGATCTGAATACGGAGGCCGGATCGCTCGATTTCGTGCTGGAGCATCGTTAAACAAGGTAAGTGCACTTGGACTTTGTTCTGTAAAATCGTGTACATAGAAACCAGTATGCTTGAGATGCCGATTTCAGCTCGTTAATGTCAAAATCTTGTGAAGTGATGAACTAGAGAATCGTAAAGCACGTCTTAAGCTTTGATTTGATATATCATATGCCTCAATCGGACCTGATTTGCTATGTCAAAATTATTTCGGAAGTTAGGATCAGAATCTGGAATATGATGTTGAAGTCTGTTCTGATAATGTTCTGACTGATGTTATGCTGTTCCGTGATTTTTATGATTTTCTATGATCATTTTTTGAAAAAACTTTCTTCACGAAAATTGTAGATCACATCTTTGTCTGTTCACCATAAAATTTTCATAAAATTCCAAGCGTGTTAGCATGATACGATCTGCAACGTCATATATGCATGAATCTGATGACAGATCAGTTCCAGATTGACCTTCGTGTGTTCTTCAATTTTCATAAATTTGTGTGTTCGAAATCTGAAAAAGTTTTCTTCATGAAAGTTCATACTGAGATCGAGATCTTTCCATTGATACTAATTTCATCAAAATCGAAGGTCATTTGGATTTTCAAAAAGAATTTTCACAATCTGATCAGTATTTGTGTCCAGATTTGATTTTCATTCCTTTAGAATTCAGAAGATGTTTCTCCGAAATTGATAAAGTTGGAGATTATCTGCAAATTAGGTGATTGAACATTATCCTATATTTTTTAGAATATTTAATTTCCTAATTTGCATGTTTTGAATATTTCATGAATATCATGTGGATATTTAGATATCTTAGGATAATATTCGATATATCCGCAATATTTGAAAATATTCAAAATTAGGAATCGTTCCTAATTTAGCAACGTATCTGGACGACTATTTGACCTTATTCCTAAGGTACGATATGCGGCGATACGGAAAATTATTATCCTATCCATAATCACTTGGATACGATAATGATCTTTATCTGCTTTCCAAATTTAAACAATCAACTTTCCGTCAATATCTATAACCTTATAGATATGACCGATAGTTCGATTTTTGTGCCTAATCCGAGTTTGAAACAAATTTGGCGGATCGCGTGGACGATTTGAATGTGGTTGCTATCCTTGTTTTTTTATTATTATTTGCTTTCCTTTAAACAGAAAATTCAAAAAATATCAGTTAGGATTTGAATTTGAGTTTTGCATGTTTAGGAAACCCTAAATGTATCTAGAAGATAGAGTAATTATTTAATTTAAATTAGGACTTGAGATAATCTATTTCCTAGTTTAAATTAAGTAACATTCTAATCTTATTAGATTATTTAGGTTATTTTTTAATTCCGAATTTTCATGAAAACCCCAAAAAAAGAATGAATTGCTTTATGGTAGATTAGGATAGATTGCATTCTTAATTTAAGTAATTTATTATTTCGAATTTTAACAAAAATCCCAAAAATAAGTCATGTTAGGATATGTTAAGTCATCATAGGTTGCATGTTATTTTAGGCATATTTTTATTCTGAATTTCATTAGAAAATATCAAAAATAAATCATTTACCCGTCATCAGAATTAGGTCACGTCGTCGCATGACATATAGTTTGCATGCTAGGTTGCATTAATTGCATGTCATTTTTGCACGTCATTGCATATAGATTAGATTTCATTTAAATAAGTGAAAATCAAAAGAGAAATTGAGTGAATTGCTTGTTAATTAGAAATCATATTAGGATGTTAATGTGATTTTCTAGCTAACAATGCAGAGGCTTGCGTTGCTTCCAGGTAAGTAATTCTTCCAAACTTGCAATTTATTTAATGCTTTCATGGGTGTTAAATTGGTGGTTTGCGCACCCGCATGAACACCTCACATGTTAGTAATTAAGTTGAAATGGATCCAAACTGCATGCCAAAATATTTTTGAAAAGAAAAGGTACCGAAAGGGCGTTAGACTAGATCTAGAGTAATCAAGTCCCCGAGCTTAGAATCTCTGGTTCGTAGGAATAAAACATATCTTCCTATGTTTTATTTAGGTTTCTAATCGACCTACCACAAAATGATTAGTGGCGACTCCAAGCATGAAGACATTTGCATGTTAAGAACTTAAACCCTAAGTTGCGAATTGGTAGGGCTTGGGAGGGCTCGAGTTAAGCTTAGTCTTAATAATCCATTAGCCCGAAAAATGAAAATTTTTTAGGTCGCGACAAGTAAATATATTGAATGAATCTTCTCAACAAGTGAAGAGTACACCAATACAAAGCAAATATAGACTAGCAAAAATTGCTATAAAATTGTAATAAAATTAATTAGGAGGTGAGGTATAGCTAACCGAATTTCCTTATGGCGATTAATTTCTACCAACGGTGCTAGCAGTTTCACGAACTATGCTTTCCAAAATACAATATCTTGAATTCGTTTGTATTAGCATTATACGAACATGACTCTTTCGAACACTTTTCGATACCGGCATACTTAGAGGACTCCCTTCACAAGAACTTAAGAGACATGACTTGAGACACGGCTTCCTAAAGCCAGAGAAAACCCCAACACGCGAACTGAAGAGACGTTTATTAAAACCATCGCGGAAAACTAAAAGGATGTGAGTCATGTCGGTTATGAACACATTTGTTGAGCCGTTAATCCATAATTGAAACAATTAATCGATAATTGCAACAATGAGGACATGATTTGAAGAGACAGAACTCCCGCGGAAAACTGAAAAGACATGTTGAGCCCCCATAATTGCAACAATCCCCCACATTATTGGATCAACAAAACATTTCTTTTGACTCAAAGAATTCTAATTGTGCCTGTGGAGGAACATTGCATCAAGATAAGTAGCTTTCACTTTGAACCTTTTTTAGTGAAAGTCTAATACACTTACTAAACTAGTTGATGGATTAAGCCTTGAATTGCCAGTTGTTTGTATAGGCCTAGATAATAGACCTCACACAAAGTATATCCAAATTAAGATTGGTTCTTGGTTGTGTTCATTTTTTCGGCCCTTAACCTCTCGGGATTCATGTGTGCTTTAGAAAATCTAGACTTTAAAGATTTTCATAAAGTTGGTCATCTCCACGCGTATAGGTACATTTCTATTAAAGGTACCCTACCAAACCTTACTTGGATATTGTATTCCTAACTATATGAATCATTAAGTGCATAGCATATGCTTAAAAAGTTTTAGGAAGTGCTGTTGCATCATAAGAGTAGGAGAGTGTGCACACTAGAGTTTCCAAAATTTGCACTGTCCTATCAAACCTAGTCCACGGGATCTCTAATCGCTAGGTTAGGTTTCCACTTTGAAAATAAGTCGAGGCTTTTAACCCCATTCTCCTCGATACACCGTTTATCTACTCTTTTGACAAACCTTTTACCAGCAGATCTGCAATATTTTCTTTTGACTTTACAAAGTCCAAAGAAATTATTCCATTCGAGAGCAATTATGTCTATAATGAATATGTTTAGACTTGCTGATTTATTTCACGTTCTATGCCCTTGTTATCGCTGCTTGATTGTCCCAGTGAATGCGATAACAGTCTTCCTTTTTGAACAATCCATGCCCTTGGAATCACTATGCAATGGACACATAACATTCAGTATTAATTTTAACAGACTCTGGGCTGCGGAACGTCAAAATTTTACTTTGCACTTGGAAGTTGATTTTCCCTTTCCCTTCCCTCTTTCCCTTAATTCATGTCAGATCTTGCTGCAAAACTGCAGAAAGTTGCAGCCCAAATTTAAACATGCGTGCTTGTATTTCGTGGAAGTTCATTGGCAATGTCAGCTGTCTTGAATCGATTGGTATTTGACATTTTCATTGTTGCTAAAATCTTGCCTCCAGCACTGGTTGTCTTAAGACATTTTCGTTGTTGCCAAAATCTAGCCTCCAGCACTGGTTGTCTAAGAGATCATTTGTCTTAAGTTCCTGGAGGAGAGTACGTACACCCTTTCTGCCATATGCTTCGCTATGTTAGGGAGCATCAATTTTTCCTAAGATTTTAGAAATCTGACTTTGCCAAATGTTTTCATGTGAATGAAATGGGTCGTTTAGTTGGGTTGGATTGTGGTAGTAGATTTAATTTGCTGGATCTGTATGCTAACCGAGGACCGGAGAATGTCAAACAGCCTGTAGAGTTGCCATATAACATACTTCATCAGACCGAATGTTGCCAACATTTGTAGGGAAGCTCATTTGCAAGAAACATAGCTATTAAAACAGCTTTTTCCAAGTTTATTATGCCTTGTATACCAAATACGCCACCACAACAAGAGCACCAGCTAAACGACGACTATTCCTTTTCTCAGTAGTGATCTCGGTCCATTATTCTCTTTTCTTAGATCAAGTATCCATAAACCTCATTAGTTCATCAAGTACATATTTCTCAGGCATTTCTCCCAGTACAATTCGCAGAAATATTTGGGCTTAATGTGCGGGAAATCTTTAACATAAGCAACTGCAATGATACATGCACCATTTTAACCAACACAAATCAGTCCGGTAGTGATATTTGTTCAACACCTGGAGATACAGAGTCTATAGGTAGATTAGATCATGTCTCTGCAGTATTCCTACAAGAATAGAGATTTTCTTATTTTCATCTAAATATCTTGTGACTACAAGCTTGAGAAAGATTGATTCCAACCGATATATGGGAAATTTATATACCCTAAAGCTTCACTCGTCTATCAGAAATCCATCTGAAGGGAATGGTGGTTGCTTCCTTGGTCCTTTCCCAAGCTCTCTCCTCCAGCCTTCTAATTTTTGGTGTTAAACCGCAGATGTAGTCTTGGGCTCTTCTTCCCTCTGCTGAAAGTCCAGTCAGACTCTCCACCTTCCCACCAGGAACTCCAGAACATCTGCATAGTCCTTTGCTGTGTAAACACCGAGCCTCTGAACAACAGCTGAGTAGTGGGAGAAAATGTTGTTATCGCAACCGTCATACATCAGATGTGCTGGCATAGTGATCCTCTTTCTCATCATGTTGGCAAGTGCCAAGACAGTGCCATCTAGATCGATCTCAAAGAGCTTCTCCAAGATTTTTGTATAGGATGCTTTGTGGCGCTTCTCATCTGATGCAATTGTCCCACAAATTTTAGCCAATTTCACATCCCCATATGCCTTGGCAAGCCTGCCAGTATTTCCGTGAGAAATAAATGTCGCTCTTTCTTGAAATGAAGTGTATAAGTAGAAGAGATAGGGACTGTTTTCCATTCGAGGATCCTAGAACAAAAATATAGAGAGCTAATTAGCCACAAGAAGTACAGAGTTGCCTCAAATTTTAGTGGCATCTTTCTCCACTGATTCTTGTGGGATGACTCTTGAAGATAAAAGTCACGTGCACAAAAATCACTGTTCAATTGCAGAGGTATAACATAAATTCGAAGATGACAATCAACAATTACGAGATGCAATGGACATATATATCAACCAAAATGATTCCAGTGTCTCTTCCTGCTGCTAAGGATTTGGATGCATATGAGTATGACTCTGTGCTGATGGAGTTGCATATTAGTAGGTCACGGTAGACATAGGATCTCACCATTCCTGCCCCGATCAGATATTGAATCTTTTTCTTGACTCGCTTCATGTTCACTCGTCCAGACAGGTATAAATACTTGTTCAGGAGGTCACCATGTCTGTTCTCCTCCACAGTCAATGCCCTTGTCCAAATGGCCCAAGGTGTTAGGCTCGAAGCTGTCTCATCTCTAACTCCATCCAAAGTATTAAGCATTGTCTGATAAGTAGGAAGGGCTTCTTCAGTTATCATGCTTCTAATCAAAGCAACAAATTAGTCATCAGGGATTTCCCTAGCCCTCTCCCTAAGTTCTTTAACTTGTTCTTCAAATCCATCTGACTCCGGGTCCGGCAGAAAGTCATGTGGTTGCCAACAATTCTCGACAGGCTTCAAGTGAACCAATAAATTCTTCTTGGCCCAATGCTCCATGGATTTGAATATTTTGATCTTTTCGGGTTGCATGGAGTGGGTAACCTGAACATGTGCCTTCCGGTGCGGAACAGAAGGCTTACAGACCTTCTCCCTGCATTAAACATATGAATTGTTAGTGATTTATTATGGTTTGTTACAAGCAGGAAATAGATTGGATGCTGGATCTAGTTAAACGTCAAATTGCGAAATGGTGTCCCTTATGCGCTCAAGTAACAGGAACTAGATTGAGGATTCAAATGGATTATATGCACTTTGGCCTGTTGGCATACTGATACTCAGGAATTTGAACTTAAACAGAAGGATTGGCCAGAGCACCCCCACTCTACTGAAAATAAGAACGACTGTTCATGCTAATTCAGTTGACCATATTTGTTGTTGTTTTATCTTTCATTTTGGATTTAAGAATTTGTTCATCGTATAAGAATCTACCTGGTTCCACTTGACACTTTTCATCGAATTGTATTTAGTTCCGTCAGCAGACAAAAAAGGCGTATAAAGAGATACTATGTTTATACACAAGTCCTTGAATATTCGCAAGAACGAAATCATTATGAGTTGGCATTGTTAGCCTTAACTCGTGTCTTAGCTTGTCCCTTGCCTTGAGTGATCTGCTAGGATAGCTATAAAGTCATGAATTTCTTTATAACGGTGTGAAGACTGCCTAATAATTCTTTGCACAGTTTCATAAGTTCCGTGCTAGTGTGGTGGTTGGCGCTGGCGCCGGAGGTGATGCACACCTTGGAGTAATGGCTAGACGAACTCGGATGATATTGAATCATTTGACCAGCACTACAAGGTGTTGAATTGGAGATGCCCGATTTGACCTCTTAAAAATGGGAACTATCGCAAAGCATAGTTTCGCTCATCGATAACATAAGATAAGCGCAGTTCTTGCAAAAGATACATAGCACATGCATTCAACATCAAAGACTAAATCACACTCTCATTAGCTCCAAAAGCAGGAGTGAATCGAAGAAGGGGGAATGTTGGAAACTCACAAGTTGGCGGAACCAGAGACAACACTGCGGGACATGGACTTGGGAGATCTGTGGCTGGGATTGGCGATCGAATGCAACTTGAAGGAAAGTGGCTTCATGGGTTTAGAAGTGAGAAACGGACTGAGTTGGCGGGCCATTTGCTTCTCTTTTATTGATTTGTCAACGTGATGAGGACCTTTTTTACTGGCTTGGTTTTCTCTTTGAGAAGGAGACTCCACGAAGATGATTTTGAACAAATTCTGGGGGGTCTTTATATAGGGCAACGGAATGGACATGAAGGGGTAATCGAAGCTGGAATCTCACCATGAGCTATAAGTATACTACTAACTTGATAGATGCGCTTTACAAAGCCAATACACGTGTCTCCTGCACATTGGTTGATACTTAGTCATTACTCACTGTTGAATCAGTCAAAATTGTTTATAGTCAAGAAAATATTCACTGTTGAATCCATCTCAAAATTGGTTACAGGTAGATCGTCCATTGCTATCTACAAAATCCGGAAATGGGTTAACTAGGCCCCACCAGGAAATTCACCAAATCAAAATGTCAATACTACTTTTTTTCAGAGTGATTCGACGAAGAAAATCTTGAAATATCAAAGTTTTGTCCCCGAAAAATCACATGATAGCCACATATAGATGAAAAAAATAGATGGGCTCGGGCAAGTTTTTAATGCTATATAGACATTGTTAAACATGATCTATCGTAAATGTCTAACTTTCGAAATGACAGTTAGGCATGAATAATTATGATCATTTGCCTGATTTTGGAGACAATGCATGAGCGCAACGATCCCTCCAAAGTCCCAAGTGGAACCACCACACAGTCAATAAGTGGGCGCAGCATTTAATATAAGATGAAACAATCAACTTGTAAAAAGACTAAAGAAAGTACATAAAATATTTATCGTAATTGAGCAAGTGTAACCAATGTTTCGAAAGTCCGAAAATTTATGATATAGCATCAAAAAGTTGTCTGGACCTCTTACAAGCATTGATGAGTTGAGTTCCACAGTTGTACATGGTTGAATCATACTCAGACTCTAATCCTAAACATAGGAAACGCATATACTAAATTTATTTCCAAGGTGTGCATGACTAATGTCTTGAAGCGTTTATATGAACACACCAACTATTAATAACTACTTATAAAGTATCAAGGCATTAACAATAATTATCATTATTATTTTTATTGTTATCTTTTTATATTTTTTCTTTGACTATAATTAGCTGCTTTGATTCGAAAATTATATAATTTGTATTTTATATTTCAATTAGCAAACCACCGCCAGCCCTGGCAAAGTTAGCGTTTGTCGTTGTAGCACTAAAGTGGTTTCACTCATCTCACCTGTAAATTTATTTCTCTTTGATTGAAAGATTGCTCAATTTGATTCTCTTTTCCCTGTAAGTATTTGAAGCATGTAGTATATAACTCGCAGAGACAATGATAATTGTCAGTCAATCCAGAAATACTGTCACGCTCCGGACCCTACGGTGCCCCACATCCTTGCCACGGTCAATTCAAGTGCGACATCCTAGAATGCGTCGCCGACCCAACGCTCAAACAAAGTACCAAGCACACGCGGAAGCATTATAACACCCGTACAAACTAAAACCACAAGACCAAAGATAACAGTAACACCATAAATACAACATGCACTAATAACGGGGATTTACAATGTCTATTACAACAGAATAAACATATAAAAGCCAAAACGGGTTAACAGCCACCAACGTCAAAAAGGGGGGTGGGGGGGGTACGTGGCTTGGCGGTCAAGCACTATATCTAACCGGAGCTCCTCCCAAAACTTATCGGTATGCCTACCATCCTTAAGGCCGGGAGTCTGAAAAGTTTGGTTTATACAACAGTGAGAATAAATCTCAGCGAATAGGTCCCCTAAACCTAAACTAGGCTAACATGCACTTCATGACGAGCACTAAACAACACACAATCCAGAATATGAGTGACTTAGGCCCTTGGTCCCAAATCCAAAACTTACCTTGGCCCTGCAGGTTAGGCACTTGTAATTCACAATAATAATGCAGAACCCAATCACGGCACATGCACACGTCACTTGGTCACAACGCATGTCATGCATATGCTGGTGCTCACACTCGTGCTCAAGCCTCATCAATGCATTTCGCGCACTTGCTTCCTTGCACACTTGCAATTTATCAATTCTCCTCCGACCCGCGTTAAGCACATTAGGTTCGACCCGCGTAATACACATCAGGTCTATCACTTCAAGATCGATCTTTAGCCCGTGTAAAACGCATCATGCTCATGACACAAAACCCGCATAAAACGCATCAGGTTGGCCATCTTCCGGTAGTCCGGGCATCGTCTCGCGTAACACGCCTCAGGACGGGTTTAATACCTCGCGTAAAACGCATCAGGGCTTTATGTGATCACACGTACACAATCACCAGTTATTATCTGAACCCCGCGTAAAACGCATCGGGGCATTTTAGGTGATCACATGCTTATGTCATTCGTGCACACTCGTATATGCACATGTTATGCCAATGCTTGAGATACACACTCATAGCCACAATATCCGAACTCGACATTCGTGAAATTCACGCTGGGCACTCAATATGATTTGGCTATATATTCAAATAATGCCACAATATGTTCAATTCACATCTCAATATGCCCAAAAGGCCAATTAGTCCAAACCAATCGCAACATGTAAATTGGCACCCAATTTCACGCAATTAACACTTCAAAATT
Organism: Syzygium aromaticum; assembly: GCA_024500025.1. NCBI lineage: Eukaryota > Viridiplantae > Streptophyta > Magnoliopsida > Myrtales > Myrtaceae > Syzygium > Syzygium aromaticum. Next base: position 539,461 of record CM044892.1, read on the forward strand.
ACTCATGCCGATAGTCTACCAAGCATCTCATGAATTGGCCATGCCAAACACATCATAGGGCATTACGCAAACACAATTAAGCCATACTTAATTTAGCCTGCTCATGGGTCGATCACAATTCTCTAAGAAATTCGCCCTAAAACCTCGATTGACCAAATATGACTCGAATCAACCCGATATCAATTTAGCCATGAACAGTCCCTAGGCCATTAAATCACCTCCAAATCATTACATTAGACCACAAGAATCACTATGAAAACAGCCATCACTTGGCCCTCAATTCACACCCGCTAATTCCACATTTTTGCCCGAATTAAGGCGCCTAAGCTCAGCCACCATTCAACACGCTATAGGCCACTAAACCTCAATTAAAACATCATACTAAATCAGTAAAATAGCCACCAGATCAATCCCTATTGCCCGTTACAATTTAACCTCTAAATTGATCACGCCTAGTTTAGTTTAATCCTAGCATGGACAACTATTAAATAGGTCACTCTAGGCCAATATATATCCTCAAAATACTCCATTTGACTCTCCAAGACATCTCCCAAATCAGCCGCTATGAGGACAATGCGAGGCATGCTCAATATTCTACAATTTGAACCTAAACTTAGTCGAACTCGGGCCGATTCAATCCAATATTTCTAGCCATCACACAACACATTCTAAGCCACTAAACCTCATTAAAATTGTCACGCTAAACCACCAAATCAGCCACAGTAACAACCCCTAACATCCTTCGCACGTTAACCCCTAAAACTCATCTAGAAATACACATTAGCCTAATTATGGTTTAGGGTTGTACTCACTTGGATTCCTAAGCTCCCAACTAAGCTGGACAGAAGGTGAGGGTGGCTGAACAGTGGTGATTCCGCATTGGACCAAAGGCGACGAGCGGCGGCTCCCTCGGTGGTGCTCGACGGTGGCAACGGTGATGGCGGTCCTAGGCGGGGGCTGATCGGTGGCGGGTGGGGAGAGCAGAGGGAGAAAGAGAGAGCTGGTTGGGTGAGTGGTGGTGATGGTGAGACGGCGGACGGCGGCCTTGGCGTGCGGTAGCGTGAGCGGCGGCGGTCCGGTGAGCTTCTCATGGCCACGCAAGGAGAGAAAGAGAGGGAGAGTGGCGAGATTGAGAGAGAGAAGGGGGAGTGGCTGGCTTGAGGGGAAAGAAATGAGGGGGAGAGAGAGAATGAGAGAGGTTTATAGACAAATTGGCTAAGTGGGGTTAGGTGACCAACTTTGCACTAAATGACCATCATGTCCTTGGTTTAAGGGTTAGGATTAATCCCACTCAAAATATCTTGGGGTAAAATGGTCCTTTATTTCCATCAATAATTGAAGCTCAAATAATCCCATTTAATCTCCCAAAATTCGGAATTCCAACTTAGTGGTACAAGGGCAAAACGGTAATTTTCCGGTCTCGGGTCAAATTTCCAATTTTCGACTCTATTGATCCCAAATATGATTGGCCACGCTTATACGACATTGTCCTTGCAAAAATAGTTGCGTACGCCCACAAAATCCGACACCAAAGTTCGGACTCAGTTCCACGATCGATTTTGCTCAATTTGTAGTTTTAGCGTCTCTCACTAATGGGCGGTTGTTTAGGGGTTACGCGTATCGACCTAGGGCTATTCAAGTCGTGACGATGTTAATTTCCCAGAAAACACGAGAATTTATCGCTAGTCCCGGGGTTCGCAATCGTTCGGAATAAGTTCGGGATCGTTCGCCGCGCATACTCTCGGTCGTGCAGAATCACCCGCTATCCGATCGTACGTCATTGGTCGAACCAAATCCGTCACTCTCCTTAGACCGGCCCACATTAGTACAAAATATCCTCTTGTCGTATCTCGGAATCGAACTCAATTCACGATCAAGTTCTTGGGTCCATGTACCGTTTTTCCTAGTTAGCATTTCCCTATTGGTCAGTATCCCGAGATTGATCAGATCCGAGCGAGACTTACTGAAACGCAATGAGAAATAATATCAATTTCATTGATCATGAAAGTGGGTCGAATTCAGGATGTTACAAATACTCAGCATGTTTACAATTCAATTGGCAAAATCGAAAAATTTAGAATTGAATTGACAAAAGTGTAATATATTTAGAATTTTTTGGACAATATTTTTCGGAGCGATTGCTTTGGCTGTGATAGATCTGTTCAAAGTCAAGTATGGTTTCCCACTTAATATAATCCTGGGGGCCCTTGCCTGACATTATAAATGCGAGACTTCATTCAACATATGTGGACATGACGTTTTCCGTGCACTAGTCAAGCGAAAGAAAAAGGTAGAACTCTATTATAAATTTATCGTTCCATGCCCGCCCTCACCTATGGTCACAGCTTGTGGCCTTCATGCAACTAGCAAGGGAACCTTCTTGTCCCCAACCTGAATTACCTACAGAGCCACCGCTAATCTTCTCATGATATATATAGTGACGTGCATTGTAACGGAATGAGGTTGTACAGATATTACTATAAAAAGATTGAAAATGCCGAAAGCGAAGAATAAAGTTGCCTAAGTATCATTTAATTGTATGTAGCGAGAACTAAGTGCGTGTCAATTTTTGATGGAATGTTTCTCAAAAGATTATCTGGTGTTTTTCATTAAAATTCTCATTAATCAAGTATTTTCTTAAAAGGTCACCGTACCTACCTATTTTAACTCTAGAGTCCATCAATATAATAAATACATGGACCGCTTCTTTTTAATTTTTACGAACTAACTGTGAATCATGTTACCTATATAAATTACGAAAATCAATTTGGGGCTGTATTACATTAATATCTTACAATGCCATAATCATGTATAAGATTTTTTACTTTGTTGCAACCAAGCTAAATTTGTTAAATTATATATTTGAAAACTTAGATATATATATTTTATCACTTAGGAATATTGCACATGAATCGTATTATGAATCGTGGGACCTTTGTTGTAGTCACTAAGTATTTCTGGATTGATCGACATTTATCGTCGTCTCTGCAAGTTATATACTACATGCTGCTTACCCGCAAAAAATATTAGTGAATGATACTTTGTGTCGTTGTCATCGTCGCCATGATGATTGTCTAAGCTGTATAGATCGTGGATCAGTTTGCATCAATCGGACATCCAACTTTGTGCAGAGCATGAAAAGGGGGCACGAGAAATGCGTCCAACATCGTCCACAAGCATTAAATGAAGGTCCGTCCATGCCAACCGAGCCTACATAAGCATCGACTGAATAAAGGAGAACTCTGAAAATTGCATCAGTCGGTGCATTTTCGAAGGAGTTGGCAGGACTTTACAAGGCTACAAGTTTGGCCCAAAAACAAGACGCGTTGTGTCCTCTCAAGGGAGTGGGAGGGCCTTTAATAGGCGGCTTTGACATCAATGCACGTGATGCAATAATGCGTCCCCAGAAGCAGGAAATTTTCTCTAATAGGGTAAAGGGGGTAAAGGGAAAACCAGGCAATAGCAATTCCGAGTGGACGTTATCATATAGATTTCCAGACTCCGTCACAGTACGAGTCATAATTACTTCGCACCGCCCACACATGAAGGTCCAAGGTTGGTAAGCCCGTCGCTATATGGTGTACAGTAAAACTATTTTTAACTGTGTAATCCAGTTTTCGTGGCTAAAAATCTGTGTAACATTGCAAGCCAAAGCTAAGTAATAAACCCATGTCTAGTTTATTTATGCCGACTACCAAACCATTTCAGTCGCTTTGTTGCGTAATAGAGTACAATGTCGGCCCTTTCCTAATAGTTTAAACATTGGAAAAAATAGTTTGTTTAACGTGGCACCAAAATATAGGTCTAACTTCAAATCTTGATGCTCTCTCTCAATTCTCTTACCTTTTATTCTGCATGCATGTTTTCTGTTTCAACGATTATTCTATTAAAGTAATTCTATCCGCGACCTGTCCTGTCGACGTAAGACCGGCTCGACCGTGAGGATGAGTGTGTTAAGTTATAATACATTCGGCTGATGGTTGGGATGGCAAGGAGCACTGATAGCTGATTGAGTTCTTAGCAGCTTCCACAAGTGTCTTATTAGTATGATGCACTCTGGAACCAATCTCTAAACTCAAAATTGTAGAGAGTCATGTTTAACACCCAAAATGCATATAGAAGAAGAAAGGACACGTCACTATTGCACATAACACGGCAAAAGTCTTTCAAAATAGGTTCTTCCATTCATTGACATTCTAACGCCCATAATGGAGTCGAATCAAATAGAGTCGTACCACAATATTAATCTTAATAGATGCAAAACAATATGATAAAAATAACTCCTTTTATATAGATTGTGCACTTTGTAGTTGGTCCCTAATACAGGAAGAATTAACAAAAAAGTTATAAACCTATTGTACTTGTTCTAATTCGGTTAGCCCAAAAACGAAACGCGTTGTGTACTCTCAAAAGCATTGGAGGACTTTAATAGGCGGCTATGAAGTTAATGCATTGAGATGCAACAATGCATCCCCATATGAAGGAAATTTTTGCTGGTAGAGTAGAGGGCGGAAAGGGAAAACCAGCAATAGCGACTCTGAGTGGACGTTATCATATAGATCTCGCACATTAGCCTTGCCACGGGATGAGTCATAATTATATGAAAAAACTTCCTAATAGATTTTGAAGTTGACAATGTTTTGTAAGTTTGATAAATGTCTTGAAGTATTTTGATTCAAGAGATTATTCTTGGAAGAGAAGACGTGGCAATCTTATTCAAGATCATAATATAGAATTTACTTCAAGTAAAAGAGTTTTAGACTTTACACTAGAAATGAAGGGTTCAAACATTAAAGAATAACTCATCTTGACATAAATTCTGAATGCATGTCCAGAGATGTAAATCCAGATTTTGGCACAAATTCAGAACATACATAACAGATAGTGATTTGACTCGGATTTCACATATAAAAGGATTTGATTGACTCAATCTTGAAGGTTATTTTGCAAAAGCAAATTCATAATGCAAACTATTATAAATTGATTGGCAATCAATATCAAGGCAAGTATCTTATTAAATGGAGAGGCTCTACTTATGGAAACCGAGACTTTGGTTGTATAGACGATCAGATTTAGTAGGATTTAGATTTTGTTACTTAATAGCTACTCAATCCCCTTAATATAAATCTGTCTAAGATGAAGATTAGAAGATGATTTTATCAGGATTGTCCAACAACTAGATTGGAAATGGATGAGTATAAAATGAGACCAAGTGCCGAGGAGCAAAAGCAAAAGACGAAATCCAGAATCTACAATTTCAAAGTCTGAGCATACTATGATCTCTACTACTTATCTTTCATGAGCTAAAACTTGTGATCTTGAGAGAAATACTAAAAGAGTGATTTAGTAAGATAGTGAGATCTATCGTATACTGAGTGTTATCATTCATAATTGTAATCTCTTGATTGATCATACAGTGAAATTCAGCCAATAGACTATTAACGTGGGAGAGTGGACGTAAACTTGATCTAAATCGAATCACTACACTTCTTGTGTGCAGATTTTCTCATGTCTTAAAGTTCCTTTTATTTATTACATGGCACACTTGCAAAATTGATATCAAAAAATGGTTCAAATCTGAATGTTATTCAGACTTTGTTCTTGTTCTTTTACTTCCGCTTTAAATTGGTCAATAATTATTTAAAATCACCTATTCACCTCTCTTTAGGCGATCCTTGCTAGTCAACTAAGTAACTACTTCGTACCACCTGCACCCGAAGGTCCAAGGTTGGTAAGCTTGTCACTATATGGTATACAGTAAAACTATTTTTATTGTATAATCTAGTTTTAGTGGCTAAAAATCTGTGTAACATTGCAAGCCAAAGCTAAGTAATAAACCCATGTCTAGTTTTTTTTACGCCAACTACCAAACCATTTCTATCGCTTCGTTGCGTAATAGAGTACATTATCGGCCCTTTCCTAATAGTTTAAACATTGGAAAAAATAGTTTGTTTAACACGGCACCAAAATATAAGTCTAACTTCAAATCTTGATGCTCTCTCTCAATTTTCTCCTACTTTTTATTCCGCATGTTTTCTACTTTGACGATGATTCTATTAAAGTAATTCTATCCATGACCTGTGATGCCGATGTAAGACCAGCTCGAACGCAAGGACGAGCGTTAAGTTGTATGCTAATAAATACGTTCGGGCGAGGGTTGGGACGGTAAGGAGCATTGATAGCTGATTGAGTTCTTAGCAGCTTCCACTAGTGGCTTGTTAGTATGATGCACTCTGGAACCAATCTCTAAACTCAAAATTGTAGAGAGTCATGTTTAACACCCAAAATGCAGATAGAAGAAGAAAGGACATGTCACTATTGCACATAACACAGCAGAAGTCTTTCAAAATAGGTTCTTCCATTCATTGACATTCTAACGCCCATAATGGAGCCGAATCAAATAGAGTCGTACCACAATATTAATCTTAATAGATGCAAATAAATATGATAAAAATAACTCCTTTTATATAGATTGTGCACTTTGTAGTTGGTCCCTAACACAAGGAGAATTACCAAAAAAATCATAATCTTATTGTACTTGTGCTAAGTCGATTTGGCCCAAAAATGAGAGGCGTTGTGTACTCTCAAAAGAGTTGGAGGACTTTAATAGGTGGCAATGAAGTTAATGCATGAGATGCAATAATGCATCCCCATACGAAGGAAATTTTTGCTAATAGAGTAAAGGGCAGAACCGGAAAATCGGCGATAGCGACTCCGAGTGGACATTATCAAATAGATTTTTTCATGTCATACTTGTCACGGGATGTGTCGTAACTGGTGAAAAGACCTCCTAATAGATTTTGATATTGAAAAAATTATCTATATATGTTTTGTAAGTTTGATAAATGTCTTGAAGTATTTTGATTCAAAAGATTATTCTTGGAAGAAAAGATGTGGCAATCTTATTCTAGATCAGATTATGGAATTTGCTTCAAGTAAAAGAGGTTTAGACTTTACACTGGAAATGAATGTTGAGACTTTAAAGAACAACGCATCCGACGTAAATTCTGAATGCATGTCTAAACAATATAAATCCAAATTTTTGACACAAATTCAAAACATACATAACGGCTAGTGATCTGTCTTGGATTTCACATATAAAAAGATTTGATTTCCTCAATCTTGCAAAAGCGAATTCATAATGCAAACTATTATAAATCGATTGGTAGTTAATCTCAAGGCAAGTTTCCTATTAAATGGAAAAGCTCTACTTATAGAAATTGAGACTTTGATTGTATGGACAACCAGATTTAGTGGGATTCGGATTTTATTACTCAATGGCTACTCAATCCCTGTAATATAAATCTATGTAAGATGAAGATTAGAAGATGATCATCTAAAGACCATCCAACGGCTAGATTAGAGTATAAAAGGAGTCCAAGTGCCAAGGAGCAAAAGCAAAAGATGAAATCCAGAATCTACAATTCCAAAGTCACTTTGATCTTTGCTACTTGTCTTTCATGAGCTAAAACTTGTGATCTTGAGAGAAGTATTGAAAGAGTGATTTAGTGAGATAGTGAGATCTATCATACACCGAGTTTTATCACTCACAATTGTAATCTCTTGATTGATCATACAGTGGAATCCAACCTGCAGGATGTTTGCATGGGACAGTGGACATAGGTTTGATCTAAACCGAATCACTATACTTCTTGTGTGCAGATTTTCTCATCCCTTAAAGTTCCATTTACTTATTACATTGCACACTTGCAAAATTGATATAAAAAAATGGTTTAAATATGAAGATTATTTAGACTTTATTCTTGATCTTTTACTTCCGCTTTAAATTGATCAATAATTATTTAAAATCACATATTCACTTTCTCTAGGTGATCCTTTCTAGTCACCTCAATGACTACTTTGCACCACCTACACCCAAAGGTCCAAGGTTGGTATGTCTGTCACTATATGGTATACAGTAAAACTATTTTTAACTATATAATCCAGTTTTAGTGTCTAAAAATTTGTGTAACATTGCAAGCCAAAGCTAAGTAATAAACCCATGTCTAGTTTTTTTACGCCAACTACCAAACCATTTCCGTCGTTTCGTTGTGTAATAAAGTACATTGTCGGCCCTTTCCTAATAGTTTAAATATTGGAAAAAATAGTTTGTTTAACACGGCACCAAAATATAGGTCTAACTTCAAATCTTGATGCTGTCTCTCAATTTTCTCTTACTTTTTATTCTGCATGTTTTTTGTTTTGACAATTATTCTATTAAAGTAATTCTATCCACTACGTGTCGTGCCAACGTAAGACCGGCTCGAGCGCGAGGATGAGCGTTAAGTTATATGCTAATAAATACATTCGGTCAGGGGTTGGGATGACAAGGGGCATTGATAGATGATTGAGTTCTTAGCAGCTTCCACAAGTGTCTTATTAGTATGATGCACTCTACAACCAATATCTTAACTCAAAATTGTTGAGAACCATATGTTTTAACACACAAAATGCATAAAGGAGAAGAAAGGACATGTCAATATAGCACATAACACGGCAAAAGTCTTTCAAAAGAGGTTCTTCCATTCATTGACATTCTAACGCCAATAATGGAGCTGAATCAGATAGAGTCATACCATAATATTAATCATAATAGATGCAAATAAATATGATAAAAATAACTCATATATATTATTGTGCAGTTTGTACTTGTGTTAATTCGATTATAAACCTTTTAATTATTTAATTGAGTTATAAACCTTTTCACGTTTTACCAATTGAGTCAATTCGGACAATTTTGATTGGAAATTGCTGACGTGAATACCGGCCATCCTATGTGGTACTGCTCGTGCTAATGTGGACATTTTAAATAATATTTTAATATTTATGTTCTTTTTTTTCTTTTCTTCATTTGCTTTTTTTTAAGTTTGACTGACAAGGACCTTGTTCACTACAAGTGAGGGAGCCATGACCCTCGCCGGGTCTGGGCAAGGGCCAAGATAGCCTCGCTTGATTTGGGTGAGCGAGGTCCTCAAAGACCTCGCCGGCCCTAAGTCTAGGGAAAAAAAGAAATAGTAAAGAAAAGAAAAAATTCAAAAAATTAGCAAAATTATTAAAATATTATTTAAAAAAATCCATGTTAGTGCCAATTGTGCCATATAAGACAGCCAGTATTGACGTCAACAATTTGGCCAAAATTGGCCGGATGGACTCAATTGGCAAAATATGAACAGGTTTAGGACTTTTTTTTGTAAGAGCATATGTATGTCAAACACAAATCACTATAGAACATTTGGAGTCCCGGTGATGCAGCGTTCAGCGAATAATTCAAGCAAAACCTTGCTTAGAGAAGAAAATCTCGAAATTCAATATTGATGATAATATTCTGCTCTTCAAAAAGAACCCTAAAACAAGCTTATATATCCCTAAACCAAACTCTATTAGGATTATAAAGTATAAAATATCAAATTACAAAATTGCCCTTAAAATTAAAACCCATAAAAATTATTAAAAAAATAGAAAACCCATGTAAACGATCCCGAATCACTAAAATTCATCGTTAGTCACAGCCAAAGGCGGTAAGTTTTCTTCATAACGCCGTTTCGCTTCAAACGACCGAATTTGAGTTCGATCTAATGTCGTTAACCGGGTCCACCAGTTCTAGTCGTATTACTGTTTCGCCTTCCATTTGGACTTTTGCCTGTCTAACTGGTTCAGAAACACTTCACTAATAGATTTTGCATCATTTTCCTCCACTTGAAAAGAATTCGTCCTCGAGTTAAAATCAGGATCTATATATAACAACTCTGTGGACTCATGAAACGGTGATAAATTAGCAACATTGAAAGTGTTAGATATGCCCATATTATGTGTAAGGTCTATAACATAAGCATTATCGTTGATTTTCTTGCTGACAGTGTAAGGCCCATACTTCTTTTGTTGTAATTTGCAATAAGATCTAACTAGTAACGCTCTTTACAAAGAAAAGCTATGACCTGATCACCTACCGCAAACACCTGCTTCCGCCTGTGTTTATCTGCTACAACTTTATAGTTATGATTAGCTTTCTTTAGCTTTTGTTTGACTTCATGATGCACTTTCATAATCTGTTTAGCCATATGATCCACTGCTACAGTTTTATACGCTTGCTTAGGCAATTGTACTAAATCCAAAGTATGTTGAGGCGTCTTTGTATAAATAACATAAAAAGATGACCTGCCAATAGAACTATGAACTGCATTATTATAAGCAAACTTTACTTGTGATAAAACAACATCCCATTGCTTTGGCTTATCTCTACAAATGCTTCAAATCAAGTTTCTCATAGTTCTATTAACCACCTCTGTTTGCCCATCAGTCTGCGGGTAAGCTGTGCTATTGAAATTCAAAGATGAATCAAATAGTTTCCACAAAGTTCGCCAACAATGCCCTAGAAATTTACTATCACTATCTAAGGTAATAAACTTGGGCACACCATGCAAACGAACTACTTTCTTAAAGAATAATCTAGCCACACTTATTGTATCAAAAGTTTTCCTACAAGGAGTGAAGTGCGCCATCTTGGAAAATTTGTCAATTACAATGAAAACAGAATCCATACATCTTTCTGTCCGTGGTAAAGCAAGCACAAAATCTATGGACAGATCTTCCTATATATTGTCAGGAATAGGTAATGGCATATATAGACCTGTATTCTTAGATTTTCCCTTAGCAGTCTGACAAACATAATACTTTTGTACGTACCTGCTGACATCTCTACACAACTGGGGCCAGTAAAATCTCTCTTGGACTGCAACAATAGTTTTATCACGACCCAGGTGTGTAGCTAATCCACCGTCACGTAAATCACGAATTATCTTCTCTCGTAATAATGTTCGAGGAAGGCAAAGCTGGTTGTTATGCATTAAATATCCATCCTGTACATAAAATTCTTACACAGGTTGACCAGCATCACATGACTTCCAAATTTGCCAAAAGTCATCATCATCTGCATAACAATCTTTTAGCTACTCGAACTCTAGGATGTCTTAACTTAATGTAATCAACAATCCAGCTCTCCTACTCAATGCATCTGCTACAACATTATGCACACTTGACTTGTATTGTAATCTGAAAGGAAATTTTTGCAAAAATTGACACCATCGCACATGCATATCTTTACTAATCCTCTTCTGACTATTTAAATACTTCAAAACTTCATGATCAAAATAAAGGACGAATTCTTTCCCAATCAAATAATGCTCCCAATTCTTCAAAGCCTTTACGACATAATAAAATTTTTTATCATAAGTGCTTCATTTCTACCTTGCATCACTGAGCTTCTCACTAAAATAGCTAACTGGTTTGCACTCTTGAGATAAAACAGCTCTTATACCCTCTTCACTAGCATCACAATCCACTACAAACAGTTTATCAAAATTGGGTAAAGCAATAACAACTGTAGTACATAATTTCTCCTTCAAAATAGCGAAACTATTCTCAGCTTCCTCTCCCCATAGAAATTTGCCTTTTTTCATACATTTAGTAATTGTGACTGCAATAGTATTAAAATTCTTAATAAATCGCCGATAAAAAGTAACCAATCCATGAAAACTCCTAACGTCAGAAACTATTTTAGGAGTCGGCCACTCTTTGATTGCTCTTACCTTCCCCTCATCTGTCTCTATTCCTTTAGCAGTAATAATAAACCTCAAGAATAACAGCTTATTAGTTAAAAAACTACACTTCTTAAGATTAATATACAACTTATTAATCTGCAAAGCTGTCAACGCCTCCCTTAAGTGCAATAGATGATCATCCTCAGTCTTACTATAAATCAGGATATCATCAAAATAAATTACAACAAATTTGCCAATATAAAGATTTCAGAACCTGATTCATAAGTCTCATGAAAGTGCTTGAAGCATTAGAAAGTTCGAAAAGCATCACTAACCATTCGTACAACCCCTGTTTTGTTTTGAAAACTATCTTCCACTCATCTCTGGGCTGAATCCGAATCTGATGGTATTTATTCTTCAAATCCAGCTTCGAGAACCACTTAGCACCATGCAACCTATTTAGCATGTCATCCAATCTTGTAATTGGAAACTTGTAACCCACGATTATTCTATTAATGGCCCTGCTATCTGCACATATCCGCCAACTCCCATCTTTCTTAGAGTCAACAAGATCGGAATAGCACATAGGCTCATGCTATTTTGAATGTGCCCCTTTCACAACAACTTCTCCACCTTTTCTTTTAGAATCTCGCTCTCTTTAGGACTGATCTTGTGGTGCGGTAAATTAGGCAGACTAGCACTAGAAATTAAGTCTATATGGTGCTGAATATCACGCATAGGCGGCAACCCATATGAAATCTCTTGAGGAATCAGTTCGCTAAATTCCTTCAGTAAAGGCTTGACTGCTTCAGAGTGCTCCTCCACTTGTAATTCAGCCTCAATCTCGATTGCTTGTTTCACAACTAGCACATGAATCTGTCGGATTTCCTTAATCTCAGCTTCAAATTTCCTTGTAAGGATAAGGAAATTATTTTTAGCAGTTGGTTTTCCTTTGTTTTTTAGTGGCAGCAACGTATATTTCACTCTATCCTTCACAAAGTTATATTGATTGCTTCTTCTCGAATGCTGAGCATTTACATCAAATTGCCACGGCCTCCCAAATAACACATGACATACATCCATGTCTATTACATCACAATACAGCTCATCATGATACTTACCGATGGAGAATAGAATTTTGCATCGTTCAGTCACCTAAATACTCTCCATTCTAGATTTAATCCATCTTAATATATATGGATTAGGATGCTTCTCCACGGGGTATTCCCAGCTTCTTCACTGCCTCCCTCCCAATAATATTCTCAATGCTTCCACTATCAATAACCATAGCAAAAATCTTTTCCAGAATGGTACACCTGGTTCGGAACAACTGATGGCGCTACGAATCATCTTCCCGTTTTGGGACCAATATCATCCCGCGCACCACACAGTTGACTTGCTCATTTCTTCATCTTCAAAATTATCGTCCTCACCATCCGGCACACAGCAATATCCATCTTCCTCTTCTTCTCTCATTGCTATGTTTACGATATTTTTCTGAGGGCATTCATTAGATCGGCGCCCAGGTTGATTACACCTATAACACTTTATCGCTGCTGGTTTAGCATAAAGGTTACGGTTCTCAGTTTTCTGTACATGTGTTCCCTTATCCCTCAGCTCGTTCATAGGGCGCTTTTCTACCGTATTATCTTCCTGATTTCGCCCTGCGTTAAAACGATTATTGAAACTGCCATTTTCTACCGAACTGCTCGAACTGCTACCTCAATAATTTTCGTAACCTCTTCTTCCCCTGTTTTGTTACATCAATTCTGCCTTCATCGCCATATTCTTGGCTTCAGTTAATTTCGCAGAAACTGCACTCCAATTTTATCTCGAATAAAGGGTTTCAAATTGTCAAGATATCTGGCCACCTTCTGTTCCTCCGTCTCTGATAAATTATTCCGCTCCACCAATCTCATAAATTAAGCCGTATACTCATGCACAGTCCGATTGCCCTGTTAGCAATGTTGATATTGCAGGAACATAATCTGTTCATAGTTGGGTGGAAGGAATTCTTGCTTCAACAGTCTCCTCATCTTAGTCTAAGTTCGAAATCTATCTTTCCCTTCTCGCTCCCTCTTATTCTACAATCTCCCCACCATGCAGACTCACCCCCTTTAATCTACAGGTTACCAATCGCACCATTTTCTCACTAGGGGTCTCCATATAGTCGAAAAACCTATCTATATCAGCAAGCCAATCCTAAAATTATTTTATACCCAGACTTCCATTAAGATAAGGAATATCGACTTTCAATTTAAAGTCGTTATCTTCACGATCGTCGTAACGTTGTCTTCCATCTCTCCTGTTATATCTTCTTTGAAATCCTCCATGACGATGTCTACCTCCATAATTAGCACATTTTGCATCAAAATAATCGTTTTCTTCTTCTTCTGAACTCTCTGAAAACAGAGGGTTATTCAACCTGTAGACATGAATAGGCATATCAACAGGATCACCGCGAGCAAGATCTACACCTGGCCTTCTGTCGTTCCACCGATTCCGGTTCACATCAACGCCGAAACCTTCAAATCGTTCTGTTAACTCGTCAAATCGTTCTTCCAAACGACGAAAACTTTGATTGAATAGTTGATCCAACGTTCCATTAAATGCTACTCCAAATGTTGCAGCGTGTCGTCCCCAAAGGTTGGGGCTCTAGTCTCTTGAGCATCGTTACGAAAACCACCACTAGTTGCTATAAGCTCTGATACCATCTGACGCAGCGTTCAACGAATAATTCAAGCAAAACCTTACTTAGAGAGGAAAATCTCAAAATTCAATATTGATGATAATATTCTGTTCTTAAAAAAGAACCCTAAAACAAGTTTATATATCCCTAAACCAAACCCTACTAGGATTATAAAGCATAAAATATCAAAATTACAACACTGCCTTTAAAATTAAAACTCATAAAAATTATTAAAATAATAAAAAAACCCATGTAAACGATCCCGAATCACTAAAATCCATTGTTAGTCACGACCGAAGGCGATGAGTTTTGTTTAGAATGACGTTTCGCTTCAAACGACCGAATTTGAGCTCGATCTGATGTCGTCAACCGGGTCCGCCAGTTCTAGTCACATCACTGTTTTGCCCTCTATTTGGACTTTTGCCTGTCCAACCGGTGCAGAAACGCTTCACTAATAGATTCTGCATCACTCGGTAAAGCTAAACTTCTAATGGATTAGTTGGCCAATGTAAAGAAGAAGAGAACTTTGAAGGAGAGGCCTACGCCGACTGAAAACTTCTTCATTGAAATTTGGCATGCTCCATCAAGTTACACGGTGGAGAGAGGGACTTCATGCCTATTACGCTCTTGGTTCTTCTGCTTTGGCAATTACATCATATGGTCTTCACCTGTAGAAACAGAAGTTACAATTGCCTGCACAATCAGCTTAAGCATAAGAATTTATAAGCAAGGACTGGATTCATACGACTGGAATTCAATTGAGCCATGACTTATGCAGGCTGGAGAAGGCCAGAGGGCACTTGAACGATGGACAGACTAGACCAAATGTCCTGTAAAATGGTGATAAAGAAGAAATATGGCATGAAGTAGGAGTGAAAGAGACTTATCATCTTCAAAATTGCACGAGACTACTTTTGCTTACACTCTTACGGACAAGTGAAAGAGCCAACCAAATTCGCAGAAAAAGAACAGACATCGTCACCTTAGGACTAACATGACATCAAAACTACAGTTGCTCCCCAGGCTAAAATACGTGAATTATATATAGCAACAACACCAAAGAGAAACAACTGTATCTACAAGCAAACCACAAATTCCTCCCCTCACATGACTTTGCAGCAATTTGAAATGACTCATAATGTGATTTGATACTTTTTTGTTCGATTAGAAGCTCGAGAGATAGACTGGTACTGATTGATATATGGGGAATCTTTCCACCTTAAAGTTTCACTTGTCTATTGAAAATCCAGCTGAATGGAACATTGGGTCCTTCCTTGGCCCTTCCCTGAGCTCTCTCCTCCAGCCTTCTAATTCTTGGCGGTAGCCCACAAACATAATCCTGAGCTTTCCTTCCCTCAGCTGAAAGGCCAGTGACATTCTCCACCTTCCACCTTCCCACCAGAAACTCCAAGATGTCGGCATAGTCCTTGGCTGTGTATACGCCGAGTCGCTGAGCAACGGCTGAGAAATGGTCAAAAAGGTTGTCATCATG
Source organism: Syzygium aromaticum (assembly GCA_024500025.1). NCBI lineage: Eukaryota > Viridiplantae > Streptophyta > Magnoliopsida > Myrtales > Myrtaceae > Syzygium > Syzygium aromaticum. Next base: position 555,179 of record CM044892.1, read on the forward strand.
ACCGTCGTACATCAAATGAGCCGGCATAGAGATTTTCTTCCTCATCATGTCAGCAAATGCTAAGACAGTGCCATCTGGGTCAATCTCAAAGAGCTTCTCCACGATCTTGGTGTAGGCCGTTTCATGGCGCTTCTCATCTGATGCAATTGTGCCACAGATTTGAGCCAATTTCAAGTCCCCATATTCCTTGGCATGCCTGGCAGTGTTTCCATGAGAAATGAATGTCGCTCTTTCTTGGAATGAAGTGTAGATGAAGCCAAGGTAGGGGCTGTTTTCCGTCCGAGGATCCTAGTAGAAGGTACAGACGGGATATAGCCCCGGTTAGTAGAATAAGACGTAGAAAGCAAACATCATATGTAGTATCCGCATATCTAATGGCATCTTCAACAACTAATTCTAATGTAGTAATTCGAAGATCAAATCAAAGTTTGACAGCAGACACAGACACAGAACTTAAAAATGAAGGTCACACATTAAAGATTGCAGCAGAGGGAGGAGCAACAAATAGTTCAGAGGAATCAGAATATTCAATTGAATGCTTCTCAACTTACGTGGACCTATCTTTGGCTGTATCCTATGATCATCGACAAGTGCAGTGCACTTAGTGTCTTTTTTAACTGCTAAGGTTTGGTGTGCATGTGAGTATGATTTTGTGCTGTGGGTATGTATATCGATTGGGATATAGCTCTATGAACTCACCATCCCTGACCCGATCAAATACTGAATTGTTTTCTCAATTTGCCTCATGTCCACTCTTCCAGATAAGTACAAGTACTTGTTCAGGAGGTCACCATGTCTGTTCTCCTCTGCAGTCCATGCCCTTGTCCAAATGGCCCAAGATGTTGGGCTTGCACCGGTCTCATCTCGAACTCCATCCAAGGTGTTAAGCATTGTCTGATAAGTAGGGAGAGCTTCTTCTGTTATCATGTCTCCAACCAAAACGACAAAGTAATCATCAGGAATTTCCGTAGCCCTCTCCCTTAGTTCCCTAACTTGGTCTTCAAATCCATCAGAGGCAGGATCTGGCAGAAAATCCTGCGGTTGCCAACACTTCTCAACAGGCTTCAAGTGAACTAATAAGTTCTTCTCAGCCCAATCCTCCATAGATTTGAATATTTCAATCTTTTGAGGTGGCATGGAGTGGGTTACTTGGACATGCACCTCCCGAGGGGGCATAAAAGACTTCTTGACACTCTCAACCTCCCTGCGTCAAGCATAAGAAGAGGAGCTGATCATCGACATTTCATTACAAGCAGGAAAACATGGATGTCAGATCTAGTTAACAATGTCGAATATAGGATGATTTCCACTCAGTCAAATGATAGAAAAAAGATTGTGGGCTCACATTGACATCTCAAGTGAAGTGCGGGAACATAGGCCAGTTCATGTAAAACATGTTCTGATATGAATACTATATGCAATAATGTAACCTCAACAAGGAGACTGAAAAAAGTACTTCAAAATAACTACTTTGGTTCACATTAATTCCCCATTGAAATTATTTGCAACTGTATACTCACTGATCCCATGATATGCTTTTCCATAATGCCAATTTCCATGCCACCAACCATTTCGTGAAAACAACAGAAGCCATGCTGGACCAAACAATTTTCTAGGAGTGTTAAGACTTATAGAAGGTAAAGTGCATGATTTAGGATAAGAAGAGCTAAGCGTTCATCGAGAGATTCTTCATTTTGACTCCCTCAAAAACTTAAAAAGTCTCCCACCTTCATAGCCCTCTCAACTGTCTTCCACTATTTGTCGGTCTACTTGGGCGTCAAAAGATCGATCTAATTCATTTCATCTATGCACATATGAAGCAAAAGGGGTAAGAAGTTGCTAAGACATTTTATGTTAAAGTTTAATATTGGGATTGCAAGTATATAGCCTCTGGCCTCTTCCTAAATTGTTTATGTGGAAATAATCGAGCAAAACAATGTCAAAACTTCCAAAGCTAATGCATTAAATTGAAAAATTTGCAGGATCTTACGATCCTCTATCCAATCCTACAATCGGATCCTTAAAGACCTCCCTATGATCCTACCTAGAATCCCGAACCTTACAACCTTGGTTGCAACGCCATGAATGGTTAAATTTTAGACAAGTGATCATAGATCAAGCCAAGTTGCACCTGCAATACTGATCAAACGAATCAACATTCATTTTTAAGAGAGACAGTAGTCCATGACTGTACAAGGCTGCATCATCATTGAGAATAACACAAACAAATCAGATCCCTAAAGAGAAGCATCCACCGCAGGAGATCAAAAGACAGGAAGCTAGCTCACTCCAACAAGGAATGTGGGACAGGAGTACATCAGAGTAGCTTACTGATAACTACCGAACCAAGAAAAAAGGCAAGTGGGAGGATTACTGCAAAAGATATTAAACTTATGGTCACAAAGCATAGGAGCACACAAGCATGACCCACGGCTACAAGTCACTCCAAGTCAAAGAACCACCACCTAAGGCCCAAAACTTATGGAAGGAGCTGAAAGAAACCCAAGACTCCTTGCATTAAATACCAAACTCAAACAACTACTTCGTTGATGTTTACAGGAGAATCCAGAATTGGACAATAGGAGGGAAAAAGAACATCAGGAACACAAGAAACCATCAAGATGAGAAAAAGATCTTCTGAAACCTCATTGGTCAAGCAACAAAAGAAAAAAAAATTGGCCCACTAAAAGTTCAAGAAAATCCTATCAAACTCCAAGATCCACTGCACCTGTGGAAAATACGTGAACATACAATAATTAAATTCAATATTTGACAATATCCCTCGATACTGTCGAGAAAGGACGGGGTAGAAGGTCAAAAAATTCAGAAGTCGCACGAGATCTGAACGTGACCAGCAAAGAATTTAATAACTCAACCATCAAGGAATAAACTTTCAAGAAAATACAAGGCTTGACTCTGTTTTGGCGACGCAATTATTGCAATGCAGAGCGCAAAATTACAGCCGAATAGCCCAAAAAATAATAAAAAAGAGCAAAAAGAAATTGTGCCAACCTGCAATGAAAACCCAACCATCCACCTCTCCGCCAAGCAGGCTACGACAAAACCACGCATGAGCTCAAAAAGAACACCACCTTGAAACCTGGTGGTCATCATCATCATCATCATCAACTAGGAGGATCGATTCCGACCGTGAAATTTATATTTTTATATATATATAGTTAATTTATAATAATGCAGGTGGGACTCTCCTTTTTTAAAAGGGAAAAACGAAGAAGATCTTGCGAGGTAGAGGGTGGGAGAGTAACACAACAAGTGACAACAATTCAGTCTTCAATGAAGAAGCACAAGGAGAAAATTTGCAGCCCAGAACAAAGAACAAAATGAGATTTTTTATTCGAGAATCCACCGCCAAATCGATAGATTTTGCGCCAGTAAATTCGTTAATCCTCCACTGGTGCATGCAAATCACGCCATCGAATCGACAGAGCGTACCGAATCTAAAAGACTTGCAATAGAACTGACCACGAAAAGCTTACGTATCGGTATGAAAATAAGACAGCGAGCCCCGGAATCCCGCAAAGTAACCAGCCTTGAAGTAAGTCGAAGGGAAAATCAGCTGAAAATCGTTACATGATTTGCAGACAAGAGAGCCTGTTGGTAAACAATCGAACTGGAGACGGAGAAACTCGATTTATTCGATCATGCAACGATTCGATGGTCCATGTTTCGGAACCACAAATGCATCGCCGCCGTCCATTCCGTCCATTCAATCAGCAGGCAGAGGAAGAAAAGAAGAAGAAACGTGGAAGCATACGCGACAGAAAAATCAACCGCCTCGGCACAGAAGCAAGACAAACGTGCTGCGAAATGCAAGAGGCGAGAGAACACGCTCGAATCGCTTGACAGCACCCACGATTCCGGGGCGCATCGACGGACCAACCCCGCCGATTAGGCAAGAGATCCGTGGGTTGACCGAAAAGGGAGGGAGCAGATGAGATAGGACGGAATGGAGGGAAGGAACAGGAACGGTAACGGGGGACGTACTTGGTGGAGGCGGCGCCGGAGCGGAGGGTGGAGGCCATGAAGAAGGTGGGAGATCTGAGGCTGCGGCTCGCCATCGGGGGCAGCGCGAAGGGGGGCGGCGGCGACTTCGTGATGGGCTCGGAGGCGAGGAAGGGGTTGAGCTTCAGTGCCATTCTCAAGGTTGATTCTTGATCCGCTCGGGCTCTCGCTCTCGCTCTCGCTCGCTTCCTTCTCCTTCTTCTTCTTCTCTCTCTCTCTCTCTGCAACGGTGCGCGTGAGAATGATTTTCCTCCACAAGAAGATCCTGAGGGAAAAGCTTCTCCCTTTATAGCAGCCAGAGAAGGAGAGAGAGAGAGAGAGAGAGAGAGAGAGAGAGAGAGAGAGCGTGCTTTGCGTTGTCATGTGTCGTGCGACCCGTGCGCTCGTGTGATCGACGTTGCGTCCGAGGAAAGAGTTTTTCAAATTTACTCCGAAGACTTTTTTTCTTCTTTTACTTTTACCTTAATTTAAATCTTGCGGCGGACATGCTTTAACTTTTTAAATCTACATTATCTACTCATGATTTTCTATTCAAATTTTGGCGATTTGTTTTTGAAAAAGTATGCTGCCATTTCGACCTCTTTGCAAATACCCATTTTTTTTTTTAACTCGTCATTTTCCAACTAGCTCCCGATTATCCTCGGAAAATCAATTGGTGCGAATTGTATATTGGGCTCGAGCGATATGGATTTTTCGACACCAAGAGTCGTTGTATGACACATTTCGTCAAGATTATAACACAGATTCACGTGGATCGAGTTTCCAAGAACAAAATTAAAATGATATTTCATACGTAGATCTCTATTTATGTGTTATTTGATCAATCTCTTCTTTTTTTTTTCCACCTTCTCCATGTAAGAGCTAGAGACCTCCACCGACCGACCAGATCGGTTCGGTTCCAACGAATGATGGTGGAGAAAAAAGTAAAGGAAAAATGGAATATTCCATTTTTCAGACGAGGCAAAAAAGAAAGGAAAGGAAATGATAGGGATCCGATGGGAAACAAAGAGAGAGTCGGTTGTTGTTTGGGACCATTTCATTTCCTTGTTTAATTCACGCCAAGACCTTATTTAGGAATCTTTCCTCTCTTTTTTTTTTTTTTTGTTTTTGTTTTTTGGTAGCTTTCTTAGATTTCAACATATATCCATATGAACACGAAATGTGCCGGGTAACCCTGACCTGCTAAATTTTAAACAGACCCTTCGCTTAGGAATTATGCCATTTCTTCCATATATTAACCGGCGATACTACTTCGGCACGGAAAGTTATTTTCTCTCTTTCCCGTTAGGTGGGTGCACAGAAAACTCCCATACCTCCCTTCGCTACCTATTGCGACCACCGCTGACCGCCTGTGCTACTCATCAATTGCCGCCACTATCTCCGCCGACATCGAAGCCGGACCGAAGACCCGGAGGCGTTACCGAGAGTCCGCTCATGGTGGTCATGTTTCAGTTACCGGATAAAGAAAAAGTTGTTCGGGGCCTATTTGTTCACACTGGACAAATAAGTAATAGTTTCTCCATGGAAATCTAAAATATTATTCAAATATTATAAGTTCATAAAAATTTTACATGCGAATCTACATACCGTTATTTAAATGTCGTGAAAGTTTCAAAAGTTTCAGATTTAAAAAAAAAAAATAAGCTAGCAAATGTGAGCTACAAGATTTAGATTAAGAAAAGAGCAAGAAGTAAAAATCAATCCAGATATGCTCTTATATTTTGTAATATAACACGAGGTATTCATTTATTATATTAGACCAAATCTTGTTCGTCACCGTCCCGTCCACTTGCAATTAGTAAGACCCCCCTTCTCCACACATGGGGTGACAGGCATGATCCCAAGATTAGTCGAGTGAAAGGCTCTGCGATTCCAATACGGGATGGTCCGCACCAGAATCAAGCGTTCGATCCCTCGGATTTAATCGCGGGCACCTCCCGAAACCGACCGAACGACGGCTTCATTTTCGAACATACCACCTCGATGATAGCGAGAATGCAGAGACGACAAGAACACATGAAGAAGTCAGATGATGTAGTATTTTTAATTCCCCCAATGCAAGCTACGCATGCACGGTACATACTTTTGTACTTCTTCAGATCCCTCCTCGATCAATTTTGCCTTCCTCTCGCATAAAAGGAGCCGCTCAGCGAACGGCACTTTGTACACATTTGGACTTTACCCCAGGTGAAAATACAAATAAAAACAACTATAGAAGGACAAATATTGTTTAGAAGATACCCTCGGCCTTTGAGGACAGAAAATCTATCCGCTTGTTATGCGGCAACGGCAACCAATATCATCATATGCAGAACTTCTGCGTACATCACACTTGGTTTCAATTTGGAAAAATTAAAACGGTCAAAATACGAATATATAATCATCCCTAAACAATATCTCATCGCTAAAAGGACCAAATTGCCCCGCTTCACAATTCCCGATCCTCAAAATCTCCGGCTACATGACAGCGGAAGGCTTCGGCGGCGGCTGAGTTTATGGGTCGGTGGTTGCACTCCGGTTCTGTGTGGATAGGGAATTTAGAATTTGGGTGGGGGCATTTTTGGAAAGAAAATGACGTTTTTGCAAATAATGCACACTACAAAAAAATTAGCGACAAAATTAGCGACGGAAAAAAATTCGTCGCTAATAGGTCATCACAAAATTTTGCAACGGAAAATTTCAATTTTCATTACTAATTTGCAATGAAAAAAAATTCGTCACTAATTATTCGTGATAAAATTCGTGGCTAATGTACCACAAACTTTATTCGTGGCAAAATTCGTCGCTAATTTGCCACGAACTATATTCATGGCAAAATTCGTCGCTAAATATTCGTGGCAAAATTTGTTGCTAATTTGCCACGAAATGTATTCGTGGCAAAATTCGTCGCTACTTTTATCAAAATTCTTTTTTGTTGGTCACAAAATTGTGACGAAATCTTTTCGTGGCAAAAAGCATTGCTAATTATTCGTGGCAAAATTTATCGCTAATTTGCGACGAACACATTTCGTGGCAAAATTCGTGGCTAATTTACGATAAATTTTTTTTTTTAGTATTTTGTGACGAACTTGTTCGTGGCAAAATTCGTGGTTAATTTGCCATGAACACATTTCGTGGCAAAATTCGTGGCTAATTTGCCACCAAAATTTCTTTTTGTCAGTATTTTGCTATGAACTTATTCGTGGCAAAATTCGTCACTAATTTGCAACGAAAAATTTTGACTTTTGCCACGAACATTGTTCCGAAACAAATTTGGCGACGAATTTTAATGAATAATTTAGCGACGAAGTCTGTGACAAATGTTGTTTAGGGACAATTTCGATTTGAAATCTAATTAACAATAATTATAGAATTTATATTTAACATTTGATAGAATTACAGTCATGACAAGAACAAACACAAAAAAGAAAGAAATGGAACAAAGCACTAAATTTGCATGGAAAATCCTTGAGAGGATCCAACAAATCTAGTTCGCTCTCTTGTTACTAACTGTTGAGCTTGCCAAGAAGTTCTTTCACGTAGTCACGTAGTCTATAGTGTCTCCAAGAATCAAAGTCCTGTCCATCTGCAGTGCAAACATCACATTATCAAACTCCTAACTCCTCTTAATTTTTTCACATCTATTCAGCAGCAGAAAGATGGGTGTTCAAAAAAGAATATATTAGGCTATGCTCAGATAAAAGACCAATTCCAAAGGGCATGTATGCAAACTGAACGCTTAGTGAACCCAGGGCACAATTCTCTGCGAACTGACTCGTCAAATATCTAATCCAAAGTGATATCTTGTAAAGCTACCAAAAGTGGTATCTAATATGTTAAGTCCTGCCTAGTTTGCAAAGACAAAAAACTGTAATAGATTGCCAAACCAAAAGGAAGACCGTCATTAATCATTCCTAATTACATACATGGCAAAATTCACTTTTAACAAATTCGAGTAATACAAATAACAGATAACAACACAATATGGCATCATGATCATTCCAAAGATTCTTCAAAGAATCAGTGCCAAGTAATTCAGATCCCAGCAACTCTGTTCCTAGAATGCACGTGCGTGCGTGAACAAGGGAGAGAGATAGCAACAACAGTTGTTGAACTTTTAACAGAATCGATGCATGTGCATTGAATAAGTGCAACAACTAATAACTTGTTCTATAAATAAATAGATAATGCTAAAGTAAGCTTACCCTTGAGTTTGGAAATTTTAACTGGCAAGGATCATCATCATCATCAGCAATCTCATTATCATTGTGTTGCTCGTCATTGTGCCCATCACCTACTAGATTAGTGGGAGGTACAGGAGGAACGTCATCGTGATCGAGGTTGAGGTGTCACATGATCAATTACAAATGTTGTTTTGCTCCTCATATTTCTTCGTCCTTTTGTACAAGTAAATGTTTCAGTTGGTTCAATTCTTAGGTCATTTGCTCCTCGTGTTGTGTCCTCCTTAAAAAAGCCACATTGGAGGATGAAGTTGCAGCAGCCGACATTGTGTATATCCTTAACAAGGATCCCATCTCAAATATTTGACCTTTTCTCATTTCATTTGATGCCTCCACCCATAATGTCATACTGTCAACCGATGGCTCGGACACAACAACATCATCACCATCACCATCACTAGCACCACCACTAGCAGCAGTGCTTATTACAAGTTCATCATATTTGTCATACATTAATAATATAGATGAAAATAAAAAAACTTAATATATATAACTACAAAGTATAACTTTACATACCTTAATAGCTTTTGCTCGAACGCCAGTCCATGTTTTATCTTTTTTCTGAAACGTGCGTTCAAATGTAGCTATAAATGTCAATTTCGTCCCTAATTCATTTGCCTACAAAATATAAACATAAATGAGTAATCATTGAATTAATTTACAACATGTTTAACAAACTTACCATTCATTTTCTATGCTTCCCGATGTTGATAGAGCTCCTAGCATATGTGACAGACTCTTCACTAGAACTAGAAGCTCAATTCTTCTTATTTATTTCACTGATTTGCCTATGCTTTTTGATGTCCCAAGTTCTCTTAATTTCCGCTCAATTGTCAGCTGTATTAAAATCCGGCTTTCCTTAACTTCTCTTTGCTCTATTCATCACATTTCACATGTAATCACCGGCTTTCTTTTTAAAAATTCTTCTAACTTCTTTTTCTTCCGCTTCATTCCACCTGAACTTCTGCTGCAAGCAATCAATAGAAAAATAATTATACACTCAGGCTCCTTTCATTTCACGAAAAATATTGTGTTTTTGGAAAATATTTTCTCGGAAGATGACTTCCGGGAAAATATTTTTCCGGAACATAATTTTCCGGTGTTCAGCAACCAATACGAAAAAGTTTCGGAAAATATTTTTTGCCTGCAGTGGCGGCGGACAAGCGGCGGCTGACGACTGGCGGCGGCGGCGGCGGCCTGCCGCAGCAGCGGACGAACGGCGTGCGGTGACCGATGAGCGGCGGCCGGCAACCGCGGCTAGCGACCGCGGCTGGCGACTGGAGGGGGGAGGGAGGAGTTTGGCGGAAAATGATTTCCGCTTTTCAGAAGTAGAAATCATTTTCCTCAAAATAATGAAGGATTTGGGGGTGGGGAAAGAAAATATTTTCCCACGGAAAACATTTTCCGCCCCCGAACACCAGAAAACACGAAAATGTTTTCCGGAAAAATATTTTTCCTGAAACGAACGGAGCCTCAGTATGCTAAACCGAACTTCGTTTGTAAGAAAATAGAATGACGAAACTTACCTTGAACTCATTTCACCACAATTCATTCACTTCTTTCGGAGCGATGGTCCAACTACTATACTGCCCCATCCAACAGTTATTGATTATTTTGTTAGGTTTCCTCACAACATACGTAGCATCCGTGAATCTGCAAACATGTTATAACGATGTCAACATACGTAACATCCGTGAAGCATACAGACAGTTCAGTTGACATCCATAATAATTTACATATATTTTAAAAAATGAAGTACTTATGAATCTCCAAATGAGAATATCATGAATTGGCTATCTTCTTCATCATTCGAGTGTTGCATTGAAGAAGAAGGTGGAACCGAAGGCGATGGAACTGAAGTAAATTCAATTCGCATTTAAGGGTCGGAGGAAGGGCCAATGTGTCCATCAACATGTACTGGTTGAGGGTTAGATGAAAGGGTAGGGGAATAGGAAAGGGACAGGAACGAGGACAAGGAAGGGAAAGGGCTTGGTCTTCTTTGTGAAGTTACACCACGATGCATGTGACCTCCACGTTTATACTAATAAGTTGGAAGGTTAGACAAATATGTTAAAAAATATGAACATATATTAGAGACACATAATGATATACGTCGTGAAGCTTACCATTTTGTTTTTGAGAGCAAGAGATAAACTTGGCCCTTGATAAAAAGCAAGCTATCCGAAAATGTCTACGAGCTTAATTTCTGGTCGTACAACAGTAAAATAGGGAGTTGCAGCGCAATATTCATCAAAAGAATTGGAGCAAATAGCACCAATTAACTTCCAGCAAACAGCAAACAGAATTGGTCGATGGCAGCAAACAGCTCAATATTCATCAAAAGAAAATTAACTTTCAGCTACTAGAGTTGTAGAATAGGTTTGAACATTTTCACTTATCGACAAATTATACATTCACCACTAGTTTTGATATCAATGCCCCGCCCAGAACTTAACACCTTGAACTCAAGATTCAGCGAGAGGACATACCACACACTATTCGCCAAAAATCAAAAGGCCGACCCTTCCCTTTATGGTATTCGCCCAAATCACGGTTCGTCCCACTTGCTACAACAAACCTACGTGACATTCGTCATCACATTATAGTCTATTTTTTATTGGTTTCAATATTCAAACCTAGATATAAATAAAATAATAATGAAGCGACTCCAAAATGCCCAAAAAAACTAAAATCGAACTAAAAACACTGTTCATCCAAAATGGTTTTTTGCTCAAAAACTCATGTAAACGACTTCGAAATGCCAAAAAATGACTTGCGTCACGGCCAAAGGCCGTGGTTTTGGATCAGCGGACCATTTCCACTTGATCGACCAAATTTCAGCTCATTCCAATCATATTTCATCTCATTTTGACCAAATTTCAAATGAATTTCAACCAAATTTCAATCCAAATCCGACCAAATTTCAACCTAAATCCGATCAAATTTTAGCTCGTTTCCACTCGGCAAACAGAATAAATTCGTTAGAAATTCCATTTACGGCTAACAGTCAACCATTGTATTTCGCCAGTGAAACAGAACCAGTCTATTTCGCTCGCGAAACAAAACGATTCTGTTTCGCCGACTAAACAGACTGTTTCGTTGGCGAAACAGCACCATTCTGTTTTGCTAGCGAAACAGAAGCCGGTGAAACAAAACCATGGATTTAGCCCACGAGCAGAATCAAATTTGTGGGCGAAATAGAACTAAAACTAGCAAGCAAGTAGAATCAAAGCAGAACCAAAACAGAATCAAATCTGTTTCGCCCAAACAGATTCAAAATAGAACCAAAATAGCAGACCCAAGCTAAGTTGTCCAGCATAAGCAAAAACAGCAAACCCAACACAAACAACAGAAGCAGAAGCAGAAGAAGTAGAAGCAAACGTCCACAGATTTGAAGACTCTCAGACGTACCTCTAAAACTCTCAGACGAGGATCCTCGCGCTAGCTGTCCTTGTGCTTCCCAGAGTCCATCCCCGAAGAACGTCGAGAATCACGCCAAAGAAGGCCGAAGGTCGCTGAGAATCGTTCGATCGATCGAGAGAGAGACAGAGATAGAGACAGAGACAGAGAAGAGGCAGAAGAGGAAGAGAAGAAAACCCTAATACCACAGATTTGAAGATGATGCCATTTTGCTAATTTCCGCCGAAATTAGTCACGGATGATTCGTGGCTAATATCGTGGCAAATTAGCCACGGATTAAAATTGGTGGCTAATTCCATCGCATATTAGCCATGAATTTTAATCTGTGACTAATTTGCTACGGATTTAGCCACGAATTTCAAAAAAATGCCCATAAGCCCTTAATTCAATTTTTTTCAAATTCGTGGCTAAATCCGTGGCAAATTAGCCATGGATTTAGCCACGGATTTCAAAAATAGGCTAGTAGAAATGAAATTCGAGATTAAATCCGTGGCTCTACAAATTTTAAAAAAATTGAATTAGAGGTGTCACGACCTACCTCACAAAGGCCGAACTTGGTGAAGCGGGTTTAAAGATAAGTGTTCATGAAACGGTCCACATAGTACATTATAAAAGATGGCTAATCTGTATAGTCCATTATTCATAAACGTGAATCTTCCCTAATTCATACCTCGCGTGACAATTTCGTATTGGTTTTTGCGAAAATCAGAGATCAAAGGTTCAGGGACTAGCTTACGTTAATATTTCTATTAACGCCCTTTCGATATCGCTAAACTTAACATGATTGTTATCTAAGTTATCATGCATTTGTTCTTTACCATTTTCATGTCAAAGTTTTAGTCCACTAAGTGATCATATATCTTATTTTTTGTATTTTCATTTAAGATTCTAAACTAATCCTATTTTAGTATACAAAAGAAAAAAACAATCAATTATATTGAAAGGCATTTTGTAAAATAAACACTCAAAGTATTGAAAAAATGAGCTAATTCTAAGTGCGAGAAAGTAAAACCTGTAACTTGTCGAGTGTTTTTTTTTTTTTTTTGGTAAGGTGTAACTTGTCGAGTGTTTATTACAATATAAATTGAAAACCCGAGACATGATCGGAGACGAATGAATTGAATACAAATTGAAACCGGATTGGAATCGGTCTATTGCCTTGGTCTTTTACAATTTTGGATTATCCCCTCCATGGACCGCCTTTTGGGTGTTGGCATTTACATTCACAATATACATTCACGACAAACAATATAACCAAAGAAAAGTAATGGTGTAAACAATTCATTAGTCAAGCACGGGCCTCGGGATCAGCCTTTATTTTTCATGCATTTCGATTCACCACCCACCTAATCATCTAACATTATTTGATTAATGGTTAACGATGATGGACTATCATTTGCATTCACAAAACGGCAATTCATATCAATTAACCCCTAAAATCGGGTTCTAAATGACCATAATAGGCTATCCACCGAACATGCACCGGGCTTAACGTTCGTCTAACAAACACATGTATAGCAATGAAATAAGCATGCATTCAAGCCCATGGGCCTTATTTCTCAACCAATCAAGCAATAGGATGCAGGCTTTATAATGAGACCACTTATTCAGTTATTATCTAATTTGGATTACTTCTGTTCAGATGTGATTAACTAACCTAATGATGTCCAAATGAAGTGATTTAAATGTCATTAGAAAGCTTATGTCATGAGGATCAAAAGTTAAGAAGACCATTTTTTCTAAATCCCCACTGATTTTCACAAAACAAACAATTTCACTCTCGGTGACAGACTGGACCCGGTTCTGTTAGGGATTTCAAAATAATGGCGCGAAAAATAACAAAACTTATCAAAATTGTGTGAAAAGTTTTAGGCAGTTAGGTCTCTCTACATGTGACAACTTTCATATTTTGAGTTTTTACTAAAAAGTCCTCCAAATTTTTATAAAATTCGATTTTCATAAAGAACTCAACTGCAAATCGAATTTTAACCCAAGAAGACCTTATATGAAATTTTTAGTAAATTGACCCTCTAAAAATTGCTATTAGGCCCTCAAAATTTCCAGTCAACATAATGAGACCAAGGAACAACTTTTTATTTTTGATTTTTTTGCAAAGGAGGACTCTAACTTTATCAAATTCGGAGAAACATTTTTTAGATTCCAAAGGAATGAAAATCAAATCTGAACATAGATACTGATTAGATCATAAAAATTCTTTTTGAAAATCCAAATGAATTCAGATTTTGATGAAATTAATATCAATGGAAATATCTCGATCTCAGTGTGAACTTTCGTGAAGAAAACATTTCCATATTTTGAACACATGAATTTATAAAAATCGAATAACACATGAAGGTCAGTTTGAAACTAGTATGTCACCAGATCTATGTATATATGGTGTTGCAGATCGTACAATCCTAAAGTACTTGAAATTTTATGAAAATTTTATGATGAATAAATTAAGATGTGTTCTATGACTTTCATGAAGAAAGTTTTTTCAAACAATAATCGTAGAAAATCATAGAACAGCACAACAACAATTAGGAAATCATTATAACAGACTTGAATATCACATTCCAGATTCTGATCCTAACTTCCGAAAGAGTTTTGACCTAGCAAACTAAGTATGATTGAGGCATACAATATATCAAATTGAAACTTGAGACATGTTTTACGACTCTCTAGTTCATCACTTTGCGAAATTTTGACATTAACGAGCTGAAATCAGCATCTCAAACCTACAGGTTTCTCTGTATACGAATTTACAGAATAACATTCAAGTTTATTTACCTTGTTTAATGATGCTTCGACGCACAATTGAGTGATCCGGTCTCTGTATTCAGATCAAGAGCAGTACGGAGAAGTCTCAGAAAGCTCGACAAACCTATGAGAATCGAGTGCACAAGCTATAGTAAGAATCAACCCAATTTCGTGTTAATGAATAAATAACAAAAAATCAAGTAGAAAGAAGTGATCCGGTGGCTGTTCAACGGGAAGCTAGCCACCACAGCCACGTGAAGACACTAAAGAAGGTTGCTGGAGGTTCAAGATTGGCGGCTAGCTGATTCAGTCGCTTGAACCGGCCAAATCACTCTGGACAGAGTAGTTCCGGCCACCAGCAAAGATAGTTGGTCTTGCGACCAACCTTGTGCTGCTGTGGAGGACGGCGGTGAGGCGGCGGCTCGCCGAAAAACGACCAATGGAAGGTGGAAAGGCTAGCGGCTGAGAGAGAGATCAAGAGGGAGAGATAAGCGTGAGCTAGAGAGAGAGAGGGAAGAGAGGAGAGATAATTCAGATCTGAAAGTGTGAGAGCTCCCTCAATTTTGGAGGGAAAAAAAACCTATATACTCCCCTTAATTTTGAATCCTAGCCCTTGGATTGATCCACTGGCTTAGAATACATCCTTAATAATTAAAAATATTCCATAAAGGCTAAGAATTAGTGACATGGCATTATGGATGGACTTGATCAATTCTAAATGAATGGTCATGATTGATTTGCTTACTCTCTAAATAATTCGATTAATCCTAAATAAATGGCATTTTAGTAATTTCACTTAGGGGTATTTTCGTAATTTTTATTTAAGGGCATTTTTGTCATTTTGGGCTTAAAGGGACGTGGCCAGCCTTGGCTAGTCGGAATAGATCGTCGGCCGCCGGATTTTTTATTAGAAAATGGCTGGTCCGATTGGACCGATTCAATTTAGGGTCAAACCGGGTTGAACCGGTTGGATCGATTTGACTCGAGTTTAATCGGGTTGAACCGGTTCAATCTTTGGCTCAATTTGTTCCAATTTTGTACAATTTGATTCCTATTATGACTAAATGATCCAATTAATATTGAATTCGATTAAATTGGATCGAACCAATTTGAAACTTATGCACAAATTGATTCAATTTAACTTGTTTAGCTCAATTGTTCTTGAATTTGAGTTAATTGCATGGCCAAGCTGACTAACGAATTTAACTGAAGTCCAATTAGCCAAATTGAGTCTCAATTTATCAAATTGAATATTAGTCTAGGGCGGGTCAAGTTGAATTGCACTAATTGGACCAATTACTCTTAAACTTCTTAATCGTTAGATCACTAAATAGATCAAATTGACTCAAATTCATGTGAATCTCCCAAATTTGATTTTGAATTTGGATTTCATATAAGAAATTAGGCTCATTCGTGTCTCAATTGCGTAAATCATGAGGAATTGATCAAAATCACTGATTAGGGCCTAAATTGGGGATTTTTGTGTTTGGCTTGGAATCACAAAATTGATTCCAAAATTGAATATAATATGATCTCTAGATCAAATGTCGTGAAGAAAACTAACCTAAAAAATGACTATAAATGAAGTAAGGCCAATTTGAACCAAATTCCGCAAATTGGGAAAAAGTTGATTCTAAACCGATTTTTGTAAAATTTCAAATGTCAAAGTCAAATTGAATGTAAAATAAGATGATTTTTGAATTTTTGCATTTTCCAATTTTTTGGTCAAAGATTTGACCAAAAGTCAAATCTGTTGACTTTTCACTAGGAGTTTGATTTTATGATCAAATTTTTGAATTTTTTTGAAATTTTCACTTCTAAAGTGAAATTGAACTTGAAAGAAATTTTTTTATACGAAAAGCCCTAATTTGACCCGAGATTGACTTTTGATCAAAGGGTTGACCAAAAAGTCAACCATTTAACTTTTTGGGTTTTTGCATGAAATGAATAGGAAATTGTTTACAAAAATTAGGCCAACAAATAGAATTAAAAAACGACATTTTTTGTTCAAGAAATGGGCTTTGTTGCGATTGGAAATTATAATCTCGAATTTTTTACTTTTAATGGCGCGTCGACTTAAAATTAGGTATCAATAAGGGGATTGCGGGCATTTTTTTTTTTTTAAATTTGTGGCTAATTTGCCATGGATTTAACCACGAATTTTTTAAAAAAACTAGCCTATTTTTCAAATCTGTGGCTAATTTGCCACGAATTTCAAAAAATGCTCACAAACCCCTAATTCAATTTTTTTTCAAATCCGTGGCTAGCCACGGATTTGAAAAATAGGCTAGTAGAAATTAAATTCGTGGCTAAATTTGTGGCAAATTTACCACGAATTTAGCCACGAATTTTAAAAAAATGCCTGCAAACCCCTAATTCAATTTTTTTTTAAATCCGTGGCAAATTAGCCACGGATTTAGCCACAAATTTCATTTTTACTAGCCTATTTTCGAAATTCGTGGCTAAATCCGTGGCTAATTTACCACGGATTTAGCCACGAATTTCAAAAAAATTCAATTGAATTGGGGGTTTGTGGGCATTTTTTGAAATTCGTGACTAAATCCGTGGCAAATTAGCCACGGATTTAGTCACAAATTTGAACAATAGGCTAGTAGAAATGAAATTCGGGCTAAATCCATAATTAATTTGCCACGGATTTAGCCACGAATTTCAAAACATGCCCACAAATGCCTAATTCAATTCAATTTTTTTGAAATTCATTTTTAAATCCATGGTAAATTAGCCACGGATTTCGCCATGAATTTTAAAAAATGCCCGCAAACCCCTAATGCAATTTTTTTTTAAAATTCGTGGCCACGGATTTAGCCAAGAATTTCAAAAAAATGCCAGCAAACCCTTAATTCAATTTTTTAAAATTTCATGGCTAAATTTGTGGCAAATTAGCCACGGATTTAGCCATGAATTTGAAAAATAGTCTAGTAGAAATGAAATTCGTGGCTAAATCCATGGCTAATTTGCCATTGATTTAGCTATGAATATTAAAAAAAATGAATTAGGGTTTGCGGGCATTTTTTTAAAATTCATGGCTAAATCCGTAACAAATTAGCCACGAATTTCATTTTTACTAGCTTATTTTTCAAATCCGTGGCTAATTTGCCACGAATTTTTAAAAAAATGCCTACAAACCCCTAATTGATTTTTTTGAAATTCGTGGCTAAATCCATGGCAAATCAGCCGCAGATTTAGCCGCAAATTTCATTTCTACTAGCTTATTTTTCAAATTCGTGGCAAATTTGTTACGGATTTAGCCACGAATTTTGATTTCTACTAGCCCACACACGCCTAATTCATTTTTTTTCCCGACAATAACGTTTCAGTAACAACAATAATAATAATAATAATAATAATAATAATAACAACAACAGCAACAATAACAATAATAACAATAACAACAACAACAACAACAACAACAATAAACTCTTGTCATAATAATAATAATTATTATTAATTAATAAAAAGTCTCAAAAATCTAAATCTTCATCTTCACCTTCGTTTTTATCTTGATCTTCATCTTTTTTATGAACATCGTCGTCGTCGTCGTCATCATCATCATCATTATTTTCATCATTATCCTCATCATCCACTGTCTCAAAATCAGATTTTGCAACACCATCTAAATTTGATTCGCGAATTTCAGTTAGATCTACATCTATTATTCTTCCACATGGATCTCGTAGAGTTGGAATGTTATATTCCTTAGTTTGAACCGTGTTACAAACTTCCTCTTATTGATATGCTGTATCCTTCCAGTGTTCCTTAATTTTTCTTCGTGCTTTGGTTTTACATACAGCCCACCAATCAGTTTTGTCACGTTTCAAACTAAGATATGATGCATAATATACTTGAATTGCTTGTTGTGCCAACACAAATTGTTCATATTTCATATACCTTTTTTTGTAATTTATTTCAACCAAATTAAACTTCGTATGCACCTTCATTCCTTTGACTAGGTCGAACCACATGCATTTAAATAACACAACCTGCATTAATGTTCTGGGGTACTCTATCTCCATGATTTCATCCAATAAGTCATAAAAATCATCTTTTGAACTGCCACCATTGGATGATCGAACACACACTACTGTTCATTGTGGCTTTTCCTATTCCATATGCTTGAGTGTGAAAATTATACCTGTTTGTGAAATATGCTGGTCAAGTTCGTATTCTTGACTTTGGACCCCATGACAGAAAATATGGCAATCTTTGCTCTTTAATTTGATCATGATTACTGTGAATCTAATGTCACACACGCAAAGTCAATAATATATATTTAAATGACGTATAAAATATTAATAACTTATTTTTGGTCCATATGCAACTTACATATGTTTTGAACCATGCTGCAAAGTGTTCATTGTACAAACGGTCAAACTCATTTGATGGTAGTCCATACATTGAAGTTTGAAAAATCCTGTTAACAATTTACATTTATATTAGTAAATATTTGACACGCAATATATATATTTGCAAATATACACTTATTCAAAGTATGGCTCAACTTTTGGACAATTCAGTAAAATATATGTATGGGCTGCTTGCCGTTTTTTGCCTGTTAAGTAACGAAACTTACATGCGCCACTTGGTTGACCGAGATAATTGAAAATAGAGAATGATTTGCAATTGAGATCAATGGGACCCTCATCATTTCTTCCTACTCTCCGCCTCTTGCACTGCACGTACGACTCAAAATAGTATGATACAAATGTTATCACTTTTTCCACAATATATGCATTACAAATTGAAGTTTTAACACATGCCTTATTCTTCGCTTTTTTCTTCAAATGATATAAGAACCTAGTTGCAATAGAAAGAAGTTTATCAGAATATAATATATAATAAAGTATTTTGAAATTTATTTTGAAAAAATTTTTACCTTTCAAATGGATACATTCATTGAAATTAGACGAGATCTGCAACTTTGGTCTCATAAGGCAAGTGAACTAAGAGATGCTCCATTGAATCAAAAAACAATGGAGAAAATATCCTTTTTAAGTTGCAAAGAATAATTGAAATGTCTCTCTCTAGTTTCTCAATGTGTGATGCTTTTAACACTGTTGAGCAAATATCATGAAAAAAATTACTTAACTCTGTAATGACACTCTATACAAAGTTTGGTAGAAGTTCCTTGAAAGCTATTGGAATTAGTCTTTCCATAAATATGTGACAATCATGACTCTTTAATCCAGTCAACTTGCATTTGTTCAAATCAACACATCTCCCTATGTTCGAAGCATATCCATCAAGAAACTGCACAAATTTCAACCATTGACAAACGATTCGTTTCTGCTCCTTATCTAATGTATAAATTGCTTTTGGTTTTGGTTCCTTGTTGCTTGCATCCACTTCTAGTGTTGGCTGATTACAAATATCTCTCATATCTTTTCTTGTATTCAAATTGTCTTTTATTTTTTCAGTGACATCCATCATAGTATTTATGACATTGTCAAAAACATTCTTTTCAATATGCATGACGTCAAGATTATGATGAATAAGATGGGCCTTCCAATATGATAGAGCCCAAAATATACTGCGTTTAGTTCACTTATGTGTATTTCCGTATGCAATAGTTGTGCCATGACGGTTTTCAACAACAGTTGGAAAGTCCTACATTCGCTCCCAAATTTGATTACCAATCAACCTCAATGGTGGAGGTGTTCTTTCAATCCTATTCTTGATGAATTCTTTTTTATTCATTCTGAATGTATGATTCGGCGGCAAAAATTGTCTGTAACAATCAAAATAGCTGGGTTTATTATCATGTCTTAATCTGAATGACTTTGATCTCTCCAAACATATCGGATATCCTAAGATTCTAGTTGTACTCCATCCAGATAACATTTTATAAGCTGAAAAGTTATTAATCGTTCAAAGAAGAACAGCCTTCATTATAAATGTTTGATCAATAAAAACATTATACGTATCGACTCCTTCATCCTATAGTTATTGTAGCTCTTCAATCAATGGTTGCATATAAACATCTATCAACTTTTTTGGATTTTGTGGGTCAATCACGATTAATGTTAAAAACATATAAGGTGTCTTCATGCACATATCGGGTGGAAGATTGTACGGAGTTAAAATAACTGGCCAACATAAATAACTTTTTCCTAATTTTCCAAATGGGGCAAATCTATTAGCACAGAGACTTAACCTAATGTTTCGAGGCTCTATCGTAAACTCAGGGTATGTTCTATCAAAATATTTCTATGCCTCTGTATCTGAAAGATGACACATTAGACCCTATTCTGTTTCATGATTTGCATGTCAAGTCATGTGTTGAGCAATGGCTTAAGACGCATAAAACATTTGCAATTTGGGGATTAAGGGCAGATAAAACATTTACTTGCATGGTGTATGTTTTTTATTACGACCCTGCCTCTTGTTAATCTTGTACCTAGGTTGGCTACAGAATTTGTAAGATTCTGCATTTTCATCATCTCTCCAATATAACATATAACCCCTACTACAAATATAAATCCTTTCAACTGGAAGACCTAAGTTATCCACTAACTTTTTCATATCATAGAAATCATTTGGCATGATATTATCACGAGGTATTGTTTCTCACATTACTTCAACAAAAGAGTTGAAGCAATTCTTAGACACATTATGCTCTGCCTTAATATTTAACAATCTTGCTATCACTGATAACTGAATGTGTTTGTTACAACTTGTCTATAAAGGTTCATCTACTGCTTTCAATGCTTCCTAGAACTGATTAGATGGAAAAATTTCATTACACACATTCTCACCAAAACCTGTTACTTTTATCTCTTCCAATTGATCAAGTGTAGGAGTAAAACTAGTACTTGCACGGTTCAAATTTGAAACAACATTCTGACCAGTTGCATCAATCACCATCTTCTGGTATGAGTTCAATTGGTCATAGTAATTACATTATTCTCTAACTGAAAATTGGTTACTTATTTGATATCCTTCATCAGATAAAAATGGTTTACCATGGCAACCATGGCAAGTCAAATTATAGTAGTTCAGAGTAAACCCAAATCTACAAAGATGTTCTATAACTTTATTACACACATGAAATTTACCATTACTGCACTTGTTACACGGACAACGTAATTTATTTCCATCGATTAACTCATATTTACTACTAGCAAAGTCCAAAAATAGTTTCAACCTAGTACGAAACTCATCGGTTAATCCTCGACGTCCAGGTAAGTTCTTGTTATACATCCAAGCCCTGTCACTTTGCATTGTGTCTATATAAAAATAAAAAAATCTCTTAAAATATTAAAACCATAAAATTTTCTTAATTAAAACCATAAAATTCTAAAAATTAAAATTTTGTTTTTGACCAAACTATTACTTTGAAATTGAAAAAAAATGAAAAAATTACCATGTCAAGAAGACTTATCCAAGTATTTTACTGAAATCTTTATAGTATAAAGTGCTCAATTTGATGAGAATTGTAACATTCATTTTATCTGCAAGACTTTTAAATGGACACATACCTAAAAAAAAATGACTTCAAAATTTTTTTTTAAATAATTTTTTTTTCGTCGGTTCGACGACCGGTGACTGGCTGAGGCCAGCGAGTTGGACTTCACCGGCCATGGGTGAGGTCTAGCAGCCTCGCCATAGCCATGGGCGAGGTTACCTCGCCGCCTAGATCTAGGTGCCGTTAAACCTTGTGGCGAGTTCAAGTGGTAGCCATGGCCGCTTAGCCTCGCCCAGATCTGGGTGAGGTCCAGCGGCCTCGCCTATGGCGGCCGCTCAACCTCTCTGCATAGATCTGGACAGCGAGGTCGAGTGGCAGCCTTGCCATGGTCGCTATTGGACCTCGTGGCGAGGTCCAGCGGCCTCGCCTATGGCCGCCGCTCGACCTTGCCGCATAGTTCCGCGATGAGGTTGAGCGGCGGCCATGGTGAGGCCGCTGGACCTTGCCTAGTTCTGGGCGAGGCCGTGTGGCCTCGCCATGGCCGCCGCTTGACCTCATCGCAGATTTATGCAGCGAGGTTGAGCGGTGGCCATGGGTGAGGCCGCTGGACCTTGCTCAGATCTAGGTGAGAACGAGTGGCCACGGCCGCCACTTGACCTCGCCACGACGGTGAGGTCCGACGGTGGTGGCCATGGAGAGGCCGCTCGAACTTGTCCAGATTTGGGCGAGGTCTAGTGGCCTCGCCCATGGCCGGCAAGGTCTCGCTGATCGCCAGTCGCCGGAACAGCAACTGGAGATGAAGTTAGAAGTTAGGAAAAAAAAAGTCAATAAAATAAAAAAACATTCGAATCTAGCAATGAATAGTTTTGCCACGAAATTAGCCATGCCACTTACCGGTAGAAAAAGCTTTGTTGACACTGATTTGCGCGCGCGCAGAGATGTTTATTGAAAAAAATGAAAGAGAAAGGGAGGGAGAACAACGAAGAGGGATATGAGGAACAAGCAGGGAGAGAGAGAAATTGGGGGTAGGGGTATATTACAAGTAGCGAGGGGGACAACTAGCGATAAATTTATTTTTCGTTGCAAATTAGCGACGAATTTATTTTTCATTGCAAATTGCGTCACAAAATTAGCAACGAAAAAAAATAAGTCTCTACCTCCGTCGCAAATTAGCAATGAATACTTTTTCGTCGCAAATTCCGTTGCAAATTAGCGATGGATATTTTTCATCGCAAATTGGCGACAAATTTTTTTTCGTGGCAAATTCCGTCGCAAATTAGCACGAAATTTTTTTTCTGTCGCAAATTAGAAATGGAAAAAAAATTCGTCGCTAATTCCGTCGCAACTTAGCGACAAATTTTTTTTCGTGGCAAATTCCGTCGCAAATTAGCAACGACATTTTTTTTTGTTGCAAATTAGCAACGGAAAAAAAATTCCTCACTAATTCCGTCGCAAATTAGCCACGAATTTTTTTTCATGGCAAATTCCGTCGCAAATTAGCGATGGATTTTTTTCCGTCGCAAAATTTGTCCCAAATTTGCGACGAATTTTTTCTTCGTTGGAAATTAACGATGAAAAATTATTTGTCGCTAATTTGCATTGAAAAAAATATTCGTTGCTAATTTCATCGGAAATTAACGACGAAAAATTATTTGTCGCTAATTTTCCGTGGCTAAATCCTTATTTTTTGGTAGTGGCAATAGTGATAATGAAAAATGGTCTTCAATGGCGAAACACTATATATTAATTGGTGTTTCTAAAAGTAGAGGAGGCAAGTGGTAAAGGAATGAACTTTATGGTTGGTTTTGGGAATTTTCGTTGTTATGATCTTATGCGAGTAACACCAAAATGAGGGTGCGTTTGGTTCAGCGTAGCATCCAAAATGAACTTTGGGATCCCAAAGTCCCTTGGTTAAATGCAAATAATTGTGTTTGACAAATTTTTTGGACGGGAAATACAATTGCATTCCTAGAGGCCTTTAGCCTAAGGCAAGTCTGGAGATGCTTTGGAATGCTGTATTTTCGCAATGCAAATAGACTTTTTTTCTTCTAGTTTTACCATTGCTATGCTTTCATATTTACGGAAATGTCATCGAAAACCCTAACTAGTCTAAATAAGGCCTCAGCCATAGGCAAGCTGTTGCCAGCCTTGTCTAAGGTCACGAGCAACTTGGGCAGCCCTCACCTGGGCTGGTGCGACCTAGGCTGACAGTCGGCTGGAGTTGCACAACCTAAGTCGATAGCCGCCTGGGTTCACACAACCTAGGCCTTGCTTGAGGTTGTGTGACCTTAGGTGAGGCTGCCAATGCTAGATTTAGCCTTGCCGGCCGCTAGTCCTTTGCTATTTTTGAGTTTTTTTATTTTTATTTTAAATAAAAGCAAAAGGGTTTTGCAAAGTGTGATTTTTCCAAAGGCCATTTAAACCAAGGTTGTATCCCAGTGTATTTCAAAATACACTTTACCAAATATTACTTGCATTTTGAAAAATCCATTTAGCCTCAAAGCCTTTGCATTTTCTCAAAAACATTACCCCAAAACCGAACCAAACGCCCTCTAAAACACTCCAAAAGAAGTGAAGACTTCCATCCATCTTGGTTAATCGCTCTAAGGTATGTAGTGACACTGACGGTACATATTGATAGTAGCCATTCGTTAAATTAACTTTCACCTGCAATAACTACATAAATATCTAAGTCTTGTCTCACTTTTAATTGTTTTATTTGGCCCTCGTTTACAAATTACTCTAATTTTATAGTTCACTTTGCTTGAAAGAGAAAAAATAAAAATGGCCAAAGAACAATAATAAAAGGGCAAAAGATAAAAGCTAACTGCCCACTTTCTCCTCATAATTACACTCTGATAAAATTTCTTAATTGTCCTTACAGTACAACGATCAACTTCATCGTTCTCTCATTTTCCTGTTCTAAAATTTGTATAAATAAGTGTTTTTAGTTATTGAAATAATGGTAATGTGTTCATTCCTTCTTCTTTTTTTGAGAACTGCTATAGCTTCCTAGATAAGAATCTATATAGTGGTAAAAAAGAATTTAATGCCGCGTACTTTATTTCTTCATCCGATTAAAGTTATTAAGTTTATTATCAAATCATAACGTCGTTGCACAAGGAATGAAAATTTGCGGCGCGTACATGGAAACTAATTTGATATAATAAGGGAAAATTAAAAGAAGTAAAGTGGGGGAAATTGTAAGGGTGAAAATGGGAAAAGAGAGGGATAAAAAAAAAAAGAAAAAAAAAGAAAAGATATAAAAAAATTGGGAAAGAGGAAAAGGAAGGGACATCCCCACTTGGCAAGCTACGTCGTTTGCATGGATTCCACCGGTTCGTATTTTGCCCTTTGCTTTTGTTGCTTCTTCTCCTTCTTCCCCTTCCGACTCTCCCCTCCTTTCTTTCTTAGCGCTTGTCAACCCATCCCCCACGGCGCAACGTGCAGGCAAGTTTGGTGCATCGTTTAACAAATGCATGCGTAAATTGCTCATATAAATTTCCAACAGTACAAGTAATTTAGAAAGTAGTCGATAAATTAAGAAGGGCAAATTTCGTATGATGCCCTTACGTGTTTTAGTGAAAATGAAAGACCGATTTTGTTATGTCCAAGTGTACGCACTGGTCTATCTTTGCCAGGAAGAAAGAGCGAGCTCGAAGGGGCAAATCGTGTGACTTCTCTCTTTTAAGTGTTTACGTAATTCACACCTTGCTACAAAACTATATTTGGGTTTACAAACTTTGGAGCAATCATCGTGACTCCACACCATCCGGCACTTGTTAATTCGAGACGGGTAAGCTTTGTTAAAATCGTCATTATACTCCCATTAAAGTGCTTGGGAAGCGGGATACGTATGCAGCCTGCCCTCTTTGAACCTCGCGTTTGAAAATATATGCTAGTACCATTAGGCGACCATCACTGGTAGGAGCTAAGAAGTATATGCGTTAATCCGTGTCGATCACATAACAAATAGCAGACGCATCGAATTGCACAAATTAAATGAAATCACAGGACCGACGAATGGAATAAAAATTCATTTTAGATGGTGAAATGAAACGGAGCCGTATGATCAAGTTGGAAGACAAAATAGAAGCTCTTATAAGATGAATACCCCATATCAGTGCTTCGACAGAGGAGATAACGGGAGGCGCTGAGATTACAGCTTTGCGTAAATGAATTGAGTTGGTCGATTCGACGACAAAATTTACAAACAATTTAAAGGTAGAGGATTGAATTAGGGTTTGAACTTATATGAAGTAAATCGGGGATAGACTTGGGTGTTAGTCAAAAACTCAATTACATGACGGTAGGTCACGTTTTTCACGATTTATTTGGTCGGTTCATTTCCCCTTTGACACATCGTGATCAACGAATGTCACGGACATTTTTGTTGAATGTAATTGGGCGGCGATTGAAGGTGAGGAGTAGATCATTGGCGAGGTGGGGCACAGAGAAACTAGCGACCTGGAATGGACAATTGAGCAGTCCCAATCGACCCATCTCACGTGTCGCTTCACTTGGACACCTGGATGGTACTACGAAAGGAAGTTGATCAGCGATTAATCAATCAGCCTAGAATTGATTCTTCCCGAGGCGGTGCCCGAGCGGTTAACAGTTTAAGAAATGGACAACTGAGTCCCTATCGACCCATTTTACGGGTCGCTTCACTTGGACACCGGAATGTCGTAAATTGCGGATCCAACTCTATCAGCTCATAAATAGCCGAAAACGTAAGACGATGTCACTACCGATGCATTCAGGGCATATTCTTGTCGCCAGCATATCGTAGGAAATGTTTTGCTTCATTGCAGCCGAATCAGCCCGTCACTATTTCTCGTGTCTTCGATGTTACCGGTGAAGTTTTCCTAATACGGTGGGAGTTTAAGCCGGACAGAAGGCGGACCTGAATGACGGGTTTGCAGCTCATTGAATATTTTAGAATTTAGGGAATTTCTTTATGGGCCTAATTAACTCTAATCCTGGATTTTGTAAACACTAATTTGCTAAGCATTACAATTGTTACCAATCTTGTTCGACATGGATATTTTTGGGAATGTCCTCTACGAAACTTACTGGCCTACTTTCATAGCACGTAACAATCCATGTTTAGCACAATCTAGAGCGACGGAGATTCATCATATACATCGGAAAGAGACGATCCAAGTTAGTGAACATTTAAATTCAATGGTGACTCTATCTTTCAACAATTTAATGAGATCGCGTTATCACGAAGATCCCACACCCGTTATGAAATGTTAGGTTCGTGCCCTATCCATTCAATCTATCCGTAAATGTATGAGCTGTCATCATAGCTCCGCCAACGTGCCAAAAGTCAGGAAGTCTTTTCACATGAGATGGCGAATGTCCAAAGCACGAGCTGGTGAGAGATTAGCTCCCCACATTGAACTTGAACTTGTAAGTTCACGAAAGGAGTATCAATATGCTGCCATATTTAATGGTGACATGACCATATATCTACAGAGAATGTGGAGACAACAAATGCAGTATGGCCGCAATATGATCAATAACATGCCGGTCTTCACAAACATTTGGTACGGTCTTACTAAAGCTGCCAACATGAACATATATGCGCACTTCCAGCTTAGTCTACTGTGGGAAGATTCTGCAGAGAAATTCCTAAACTAAAGCTTAGTTCATTTTCCGAAAAACATTTTTCAGGAAAACATTTTCCAGATTTTTCAGTATTTAGGGGTGGAAAATAAAGTAACCCCATAAAACATTTTCTCTCAATGAGTGAAAACATGAAGAAAAAGTAAGGAAAATGTTTTGCTCTTTTGAAAAGTGGAAAACATTTTTCACCGGCCTACTTCTTTCCCTGCTGATCGTCGAGGCCACTGTTGCCAGTTGTCACTGCCACCGCCGGCCGCGGGTCACCCGCTGCGGCCACCGGTTGCTGCCGCCGCTGCCGGCTGCGGGTCGCCCACCGCGGTTGCCAATTGCCCACCCCTGCCACCGCCGCTGTCGCTGCCGCTACCACCGCTGCTACCACCGCCGCTACCACCGCCGGTCGCTTGTCGCTGCCACCGTTGGTCGCCCATCGCCGCAGGTCACTGGTTGCCGCCGACCGCCGTTGCCGCTTGCCTCCAGTCACTGGCCGCCACCGCCGACCGCCTGTCGTCAATCGCTGAACACCAAAAAATATTTTCCGAAACTTTTTTAAATTTCAGCCAAACACCGGAAACTTATGCCATTTTTCAAGAAAATGACTTTCCGGAAAATATTTTCCAAAAATATCACATTTTCATCATATGAGCAGAGCCTAAGGCCCGGTAGGACTTGAGCAAACTACTCACTGCATGAACCTGCTCTTATTTTTTCAGAGAGATTCAACCCACAATCCAATCTCTTAGAATATTTGAATAACTGCTTATCAAAGCAGAGTTGACGAAGGCTTTTGATAGAATGAAACGGGACCTCTAGTCTCAGTTTTGAAAAACACCAAGCTTCCTGATGAATGTATTAAGTCCATCGAGGTCGGTGTTACTCCTTCCCGTTTCTCAATGAACCTCAATAGAGACCTACGACAAGGCGATCCCCTCTCGCCGTACCTCTTTGTACTAAAGCCAGTCTTACACACTTTACTTTTCTTGATGACTTAATGATATTGTTTTGAGGTGATAGGAGCTCCCCCGTCAAGCCTTGCTGTGTTTCGACATTTTCAATTCATGTCTGTCATGAAGCCTAAGCCAGAGAAGACTGAGCTGTTCCTTGCTCTGCTGAGTGGTTTTTGACGGAAACAAATTCCTAAAATATCATACAAAATTGCGGAAAAACGTGCCCATTCTACGCTTGAATCACTTATCGTTCGAAGTATATAACGTAAAACGAACATACCTCTTTTGTCACAGATTAAATGCACTTATCGCAGCGTCGAGAGAGGGAACAATTCTTGAATTGTTGAAAGCAAAGTCCTCTTGCTTTTCTTCTTGTGAAAATGCTTTCTGATGGAAAAAAATGCAACCAGCACTTTTCCCATTACGTGTGTTTTCATCTTATAACTTCAAGACAATAACTGCCAAGTGCAGTTACTTTCTTTCGTGGGCTACCACGTTTTCCGAGTAGACATTGTATGCAGTCCCCTAGATCAATCAGTCACATTTATATTTCATTCGATCTCTTTTAGTATCTCATATATTATATTCACAACTATGATTTACTCAAAATCATAATTGGTCGACCTGTGAATACAAAAATAGGATGTGACATCATCAATAAGTTGATCTTCCTCTTTCTTAAACCTCTCTATTTCAGTCCAGCGCGCTTTTCTAGAAATGTCCCATTAGATCGAATTATTCATAACCATTGGCAACACTCTAAGATAGCGAACACTGAATAGAAACTTTGAGAATAAGTCAGAGTCCTGAGGGTACTAAATGAGGAACTCATATTCTCAAGAGTCTCACACGGCATAAAATTGAGATCAAAAAACTTTTGCTACTCTTATCGGTCGACTCATGCATACGTAGTATGAAATACGTATTACGGTATTAACTCCTTTCCCGTGGAGCTTATGTCTTTACATTCAATACCGTACAGATGATTGATCAGACATACCCAATGTCTAAACTCGAGTTCACATATCTACTCCTCTAAAGAATCCATTAGAACTCACATCTGGCATCAAAGACAGATAAAAGTAAAATATGTGGGTTATTTTACTTTCGGACAAATTAAATATTATGTCCTCATCTTAGCACTTAACTAAGGCGACATTTATATTTTAAGCTTGAGCTCTCGATTATCACCTAGATAATAAGCCTAAAAATTGTCTCATTTCTACTTATCACATAGCAAATAGATGCGATTACTCGTGTGAGTGAGTTAATCTTATCTGTCCGACATACTTACTTGACATAATACACTAAGTATTAAAATGCATAAATAAATAAAAATATCATAGGCATTAACAATGATATAACAATTTCATTCAAATGTGAACATTCAGAGAAATTACAATATTCAGTACATCAACATCTACGCAGTCCTAGAGATTTTACATGACCATTGAAAACATCTCTAGGAATTGGCTTTGTCATAGGATCTGCTATCATTTTATGCGTAGATATGTACTGCAAGTTCACATCTTTTCGTGCTACCATATCTTTAACAAAATTGTACTTGGTATCTATATGTTTGGTCTTGCCATGATATTTCGGATCCTTGGTGTATGCTATCGCTGCTTGGCTATCACAATTGACTAACAATGAGCTTGCAGCGTGCTCAACAACACCTAAATGATCCAAAAATCTCTTAAGCCAAACTCATTCTTGTACTGCTGCTGACAATGCCACGAACTCGGCTTCCATGGTGGATAATACTATACATGTTTGTTTCTTACTGCTCCAAGAAATAACGCCATTATTCAGTAAGAATGCAAATCCTGAGGTAGATTTCCTTTCGTCTAAATCTCCTCCCCAGTCAGCATCTGAGTAGCCTTCAAGTCGCAGATCCTTTCCTTGATAACTCAGAGAATAATCAGCAGTACCCTTTAGATACCTCATGATTCTTTTGACGGCTTTCCAATGTGCTTGATCTGGATTGGATTGGTATCTACTTACCATCCCAACTGCAAAACATATGTCAGGTCTTGTACACATCATGGCGTACATTAAACTCCCAATAGCACTAGCATAAGGAACACGTTTCATTTGCTCCTTCTCTTGTGGAGTCTTAGGACACAGTCTTTGGCTCAATCCTTCACCTTTTGCAATAGGAGTGTCAATGGGTTTGCAATCTTACATATAAAATCGTTCAAGAACCTTGTTTATATAAGTCTCTTGCAAAAGAGACAATAATCTCTTGGAACGATCTCTTGAAATCTTAACTCCAAGAATATATGTAGCCTCACCCATATCTTTCATTTCAAAATTGGACGATAACCAATTCTTTACAGTATTAACTAACTCCTTATTGTTTCCGGCAATCAGTATGTCATCAACATATAATGATAAGATCACGAATTGATCTTTGGATCTTTTGGTATATACGCAATGATCTTCATCAATCATTGTAAAATCATACGCCACTATAGCATTATGAAAACGTATATACCATTGTCTCGAAGACTGCTTAAGGCCATATATCGATCTTAGAAGTCGACATACCTTTTGTTCTTGGCCTTTCATAATGAAGCCAACGGGTTGCTCCATGTAAATTTCTTCTTCTAATTCTCCATTTAGAAAAGCAGTCTTTACATCCATTTGATATAATTCAAGATCCATACTTGCCACTATTGCCAAAATAAGGCGAATTGAGGTAAATCTCACTACAGGAGAAAAAGTTTCTTCATAATCAATTCCTTCCTGTTGATTATACCCTTTCGCCACGAGGCGAGCCTTATATCTTTCTATCGAGCCATCAACTTTTCGCTTTATTTTGAGAACCCATTTGTTCCCAATAGTTTTGCGTCCTTTAGGAAGATCAACCAGTTCTTAAACATGGTTTGACTTCATTGACTCCAATTCTTCTTCCATTGTATTCATCCATTTATCCTTATTATGGCAACTTAGAGCCTCATTTAAATTTTTTGGCTCATCTTCATCTTGCGGAGCGATCATAAAAGTTTCCCCTTCTATGTCAAAACGTCGTCGGGGAACACTTTTGCGACTTGTTCGCCGTAAGGGAGATTGTACACGTAGCATATTATTCCCCATTACGCTCCCACTTGGATTAGATAATGACGGTATTATCTCATCAAATGGTTGCAATTGAGATTGAGTCGAATTTAATTCATCATTATTCTCATTGCTCCCACTTGGTCGAAATTCATCGATTTCATTATCAGGATCCAAGGTTTCAAATAGTGAGTAGTCCTCACCTATTTCGCCCTTCTTAGGATACTCATTCTCTAAGAATGTGACATCTCGTGATTCAAATTCAGTTATACTCCCACTTTCTTGCTCACCTATAAACACATACTCTTTTGAGTTCTCTGAGTATCTTATGAAAATACTCTTCTTACCTCTGGGACCCAGTTTTCCATATTTATGAGAGAACTCGTGAGTATAGGCAGCACAACCCCAAGGCTTAAGAAAATTTAAATCGGGTTTTCTTCCTGTCCATAACTCATATGGAGTGGAAATAACTGATTTAGAAGGCACACGGTTAAGTATATAGGCAGCAGTTAACAAAGCATCACCCCAAAAGGTGATAGGTAACTTGGCTTGTGCCATCATAGACCTAACCATTTCCAATAGGGTTCTATTTCTCCTCTCGGCAACACCATTTTGTTGCGGAGTATATGGAATAGATAACTGTCTTTCTATTCCTTTTTCATCACATAAATTTCTGAACTCATCAGATAAATATTCTCGACCTCGATCGGATCTCAATGCTTTTATTTTCTTATTTAATTGATTTTCCACCAAGTTCATAAATATCTTGAAGCAACTAAAAGTCTCAGATTTATGAGAAATCAAATAGACATATCCGAATCGAGTAAAATCATCAATAAATGTGATAAAATAAACAGCTCCATGTCTAGCCCTCACATTCATTGGACCACAAATGTCAGAATGGATTAACTGCAAAGGAAATTCAGCTCTTTTTCCTTTTCCAAATGGTTTCCTTGTTGTTTTCCCTGCTAGGTATTGCTCGCAAATAGGCAAATCAACTTTTTCAATATTGCCTAATAAGCCCTCTTTGGCTAATCTTTGCATTCGTTGTTGGCCAATATGACCAAGTCTAGCATGTCACACATTCACATCATTTTCATAAGAGTTGGAAGATGTAAATAGGGAATAACAAACGTTAACATTACCACAGTCAACATCTAGTACAATGAAACCATTCAAAAAATATCCACATCCATAATAATTTGTATTCAAATACAAATCAACACCACTGCTATGAAAGTTCAAATTAAAACCAAGTCGAATCAACACTAACACAGACACTAAATTCCGACGAATCTCCGGAGCATATAATACGTCATGTAGGAACAATGTGCGTCCACCACGCATCATCAACTGGCAGGTGCCAATTCCTTTAACTTCCACTTTGGAGTTGTTCCCTACATAGATCCATTTCGTTCCAGTCGGAACCCGTCGGAACTCCACGAAGGCATCTCTATCCTTCGCTACATGGTCTGTTGCTCCCGAATCTACAATCCACAAAGGATTAGACTCAGTTAAAAATACAGAACTTAACACATAGACAAAGTTCTCAAGAATGCAAGGGGGGTTTACCTTCTTTGGCTCGCCGCAATCGCGAGCAAAGTGTCCCTTCTTGCTACAATTGTAGCATTTCACCATCGACATTTTCTTTACAAAAGAACGCTTTCCTTTGTCATGTTGATTGAATCTTGGTTTCTTACCCGAAGAACTTGCTCCCTTGCCTCTCCACCTTTTGAACGAATCAGGACGCTTGCGCTTAGAGCTCAAAGGCCCTTGTGAGCTAGAACCTGCATAGTAAATGTCAATTACCGGCTTATCCGCCAGGAGACGGTCCTCCTCTAGCTCTAAGTGGCGCACTACATCCTCAAAGGTTTTGATGTTCTCATTGTGAGTTAGGTGCAACTTCATATGCTCCCAACTTTAAGGCAAAGAACGAATCACCGCTTGCACTTGCTGTTCATCAGTCAGAACATGGCCAGCAACCTTCAGCTCATTAATCATGTTTGACATTTTTCTTAAATGTTGTTTCATGGACTGACCATGAGGCTTCTTATATGAATCAAATCTTATAGTGAGCTGTCTAAGCTTGGTTACAGATGTATGACCAAACCTTGCTGCCAATGCTCCCCACATCTCCTTAGCATTTTCAAAACGCCTAAACTCTCGCATGACATCATTTTCCATGCTACTCAGCAACGTGATTCGAGCAAGGGAGTTCTTCCTTTTCCATACAGCAAATGCATCCTTATCTCTCTTATGTTGTGCAGTGTTTCCGTCTTCAGGTTCTTCCATAACCAGGTTAAGAGTTTCGAGAGCCTCTTGCTCTTCCAGCATATATTAGATTTTCATATGCCAAATTTCATAGTTATCACCATTAAGTTTCTCTCCTTTGTTCAGTTCAGCAACTATATTCTTTGATGTTGAAGCCATTGAATCTGAACATATCAGACAGACAAGCACGAATTGTTAATGCCACTTATTTATGCATTAATTTTACACAAACCGATTATATTAACGAATAATCTCACATAGGCTTTAGATTCGAAAGTTCACTATGTTTCCAATCATCGTCAAAAAATCCTAACGTGAAATTACCGTTAAAGTAATCATTAAGGTAAAATTACGTTCTTTAAAGTTACTAAAACTTTTAGAACTCCCACTCAACTCCATATGATACTAATAAGATAAATATTAAAACAGAATAGTACTTTAAACTATTCACAACATGAATATCAATCAACATTCATTTTCCTAACACTTTGTACATAAGGAATAAATCTATCAAAGGAAATAAACATAAACACCAACATATAGTGAACATATCCATAAGAGTTTACAAAAAAAATAGATAAACACAATCAGGTGATGATCCTCTTTCTATAAACTGGAAATGACTCGTGAAAATCCTCAGGAAATTTTATTTCCTTTGGCATCCAAATGGAGGCACCCGGAAAACCCCTAGATACGGGCAACGTATTGCCTCGAGACCGATACAATGCAAGGGTTGACGTCCTTCTTGCCCCGACCCGTATGTACTCTATTATGAATTGCTCCACAATCATCTTATAGCTCGGACCTTCTAAGGTGTCCCATACCCTATCAATCATTCTTCCCAACTTATCAGGAATTGTGCATTTTAGGGCTCCGACCATCACATACTCTGGCATTAGGAAACCGTTCCAAATGATATCCTGTATCATTTGGTTGACCTTGATGATGTGTGTCATCATGTCATCATCAGCATTCCACCGGTAAAGAGCCAGCTTGATTATAAGATTCTCAAGCTTCTCCTTTTGAGCCGCCGTTCTAGGGATAATAGGGGTTCGATACCTTCTTACCATATTTCCTGCAACAAATGCAAAAAAAAAAAATCGAATGATTATTATTTATAATTCATGGTATTTGCAAGAAACACATTCTGCCCCCCTTCAGCCCTTTTTTTTTTTTTCGGCGGTCAACTGATGACCGAGTCAGGTCAACGGGTTGGACGGGTCAAACACTGGTCGGGTCCGGTCAAAAACGGGTTGGGTCGGGTCAACGAAACCCGATTGGGCAACCGCATGGCTGACGTCAGCGTAACGTCAGCCACGCCGCACGCGCCCTCATGGCGCGTGCGGTGCACGCGCGCGGGAGGAACCGCCACGCACGTGCCGGCGAGACAGCCACTTGCGGCGGCGCGTGCGGGCGCGTGTGGCTCCTCCCGGCGGCGTGCCACCCATCAAAATTCTCGTTTCGACGAATACTACAACCCTACACTTTCAAAAATAAGTTTTGATGCATGGAAAACGAGAAACCACTTCGAACAGTACGGCCGGGTGTCGGTTTTCGTACTCGAGCATTCGTCGGCTCCGTTTCACGAATTCCGACCAAAAAATTCATTTTATGAACATATCAAAAGATCAGGAAACAAGTAAACATGCTCTGATACCAATGACGGAAACAAATTCCTAAAATATCATACAAAATTGCGGAAAAACGTGCCCATTCTACGCTTGAATCACCGATCGTTCGAAATATATCACGTAAAACGAACATACCTCTTTTGTCACAGATTAAATGCACTTATCGCAGTGTCGAGAGAGGGAACAATTTTTGAATTGTTGAAAGCAAAGTCCTCTTGCTTTTCTTCTTGTGAAAATGCTTTCTGATGGAAAAAATGCAACCAACACTGTTCCCATTACGTGTGTTTTCATCTTATAACTTCAAGACAATAACTGCCAAGTGCAGTTACTTTCTTTCGTGGGCTGGGTTAGCCCATCATGGGCGGCCCAATTTTCACAAATAAAAGCCCATCATTCCATCAGTTTCAACAGGGGATGCTTGCCCGTAAGACACCTTGGCCTTCTTTCGGTCTCTGGTAGGCTATCCAACTAGGAAAGCAAGCCTTTCATTGAGAAAATTTGCAGTTAGGTTGGAACCTCTAAGAACCCGAGCTATGCTACAAGGGTGCAACTCACGAAATCTGTGATTTTTAGCCTGATGAACTATTGTTGTTGCCTTCGACTGAAAAAAAAAAAAAAACTTTTGTTTCCAAGTTTTCATTTTTCCCAACAAGATTATAGAAGCTGTGGAGAGGGAACCTTCAGCTTTCCCGTGGAAAGGCCAATCCATGTCTATTTAATTTGGAGAACCTCTTGATGAACCTCTTCTGTTATTTAAATTGGACAAACATCTCTTGTGATATTTGAATGTGACTGTTTATGTCTGTTCTAAATTAAGCAGCTCCTATAGATGTTCCCCATAAAGATAAAGAAATCAAATAAGTACGTACTACCTGAATGAAGTATGTATAAACTCAACTTCTACAAAGAAGCAATTTTTATTAGTTAAGAAGAACAGAAGCAATTGAACGTAGCCATCACATTGCCAATCGAATTACCCTTAGAGCCACACTAAGAATCTCAAACCCTTCATTTTTTTTTACTCCTGCTTGTTATTCTACTTCAGTATCCCATTCCCGTGATTCGTAAAACCATGCACAATCAGAATAAACACCAAACTTGAAAGAAAAAAGAAAACAAAGAAAGAAACGTATCACACAAATCTGTTAAATGGCTTCCTTCCAGTACCAAATCCAACGGGCAAAGAGACGGTCGAGTCCACGCTCGCATTCCCGATTGAATGCAATGGCTGTTGCTTGTCCAATACTTTTTGAGAGCCAGAGTCCTTTCCAGAGAACAAAGAGCCTTTGTTCCACTTGAAAGACCCGATGCCTTGCGCGAGGGGGAACGAGATACGCCTCTTCGAATTGCTGGTCAGAGTCACAGGGAACCTCTCTCTAGGATTACTCCCGCCTCTGACTTTGGCTCTGGCCGAAACCGTGGGCGCCATATAACTGGGAACTGAAAATGGAGGGCAGCTAGTGAGGCTGTCATCATCCTTCAATGGCAGATCGAACGGAGATTCGGCTCCATTGACCCTCAATCTTGTATACTTTGATGCGGTTGAACTGCTTGCCACAGGTATTCGACTTGAAGGTGGGGTCTGGGCTTGTTTTGACGGCATGACAACTACGGACCTCGATGATTTTGGCGTTTCAATGCTGTCGAGCCCAAAAAGCTGCATTTTGTTACTGCTTGGTGGTGTCCATGGGCTTGGCTTCAGATCGGTGTTTGGTCTGGGGGGTGTGATTTGAAAGTTTTTCAGGGGTTGGATTTCTGTAGGATTTGAAGATGGCAACTGACGGTCCAACCAACTCCACCACCAAGGGAATCGCCCTGTCGGGATGGACATGGAGGCCATATGGGCTGATTTAGGAGTGCTCTTCCATAGCTGTTTGGCATGGGCAGAAACAGAATACATAGCAAGTAAAAATGACGTCACAATGAATGAAGGACGGAAGAGCCAGTTGTAAGATTGATGTAATTCGTCCCCCATTTCACCCAAAATTACTTGGATGTAGCAAAACACCCGAGTAACTCTCCGCATGTCCTAGGCTGAGCATCCAAGGTACACAGAAGATAGCTCTGACCAGATGAAATTGGAGACGCGAGAACAAACTAATGAAAAGTACCTGATGAGAATATGCATAAGCCATTGCTCTCTCTCTTTTGATGAGCGCCTCCACCTTTCTGTGCAACCTCACATCAATTTCCTCTTTGGTAAGCAAGCTATCGTCCCAGTCATCGTGATTACCTGCTTCAGACTATTCCATTCTTCACATCAAAATTGGTTTGCAGACCATATATCCAAACATCATATGGAGAGAGACTATGCTGGAGTTAGGTACGTAAAACTGGACAGCGTAACCATCGCTAGTAATGGTAAGAAAACTTACGGCTTGGCTCCATTTGCCGAATTGGCTCTCCGTTTCCTTGTCATTCCTATACTGAGCCTGATGACGAACTTGGTTCTCTAGCATCTGAATTCTCCGTGATTGAATCTGCGACTGAACTCGCACAAGAAGCTGCATGTACTTCAAGGCATTCACTGTCTGGCGCTTTACATTTTGCCCCCTTACGACTCCTTGAAGCCTCACTAAACCTCTAAGTGCTCTGAAGCTCCTCCTTGCCTGACACACCAAAATGGTCTCAAATTGCTATAATCATGTCACAGTTTTTTCAAAGCAGATGATGCTGCACCTTTTTTTTTTTCCATTAATTGTCCTTCTTCGATTAACAATCATACTCTGAGTGAGTTCAATTACTTTTAGACTCTTATGAACTAAAACAATGAGGAGCGCTGAGCACTAGAGAAATGCATTATATATATATATTAAAACCTCAAAAATGTTAGTAAGCATTAAGTAATTTCAGTTAGTGATAAAAGAATTTTGAACCTACCATGTAGCCCCTAAATGCTGCTTGAATCTTGGTAGCTGAAGCATGGTGATTCCGCAAAGTTGGTTCTGGCCGGTTCCTAATAATTTCTCTCTGATGAATCCTGGGAGAAGCCGGTTTTGGAGTAGCAACTCTAGGAGAAGCAGCCCTCGGAGATGCAGCTTTAGGTGAAGCAACCATTGGAGAAGGAGCCCGAGGAGAAGCCACTTGTGGAGCCACATATGCTGAAGATGTCCGTGGTTGCTCGGGAAGAGTGGGCGTGGGAGGTCTATATATGATTTTGTGCTCTCTCTCGGCATCTCCCAGGATCTTCTCAATACTGCTCGGCTCTCTGAAGAATGGAATGAATGAATTTGGTTCTCCATGTCTCTGCTTCGCTTGCCCCTTTTTCTTGTCCTTCTTTGAAGATTTCTTCTCTGATTCCTGCATGAAGCGACCATGTACAGTCCAAGGTTTCACATAGGTCTCTATCTATCCTTGACAGTACGGACTCGAGTCTAACTTTTTCTGCAGTTTTTCCATCTGATGAATGTTTGAAAGATATTTCAAGTTTGGAACTCTTTTTTCATCCTTTTGAAGTGTCTTAAGGAATATTTTTTGTTATTAAATACCAAACACTCTTAATGGATTTATCCTTTACGTTTAGATAGCATTTCTCAAGTTGAGATGCAAGCTTGCAACACTATGGTGCGTCTAGATAAACAAATTCTTCATAAACAGTATGGGTCTTTTTTCCTTCTTACAGAAGCAATTCAAAACTTCAGTAATCTCAACTAAATCTTGACCCCATTAAGGGCATATGTTGGACAGCTTTGCAATTGATCAGATCGTACTGATTTCATCCTTCTCATATCTTTGCCTGATCTCAAACTGATTCCAAGTTTTTAGCTAGCTCATCTCATCCTGTTCCTCGAACCGAGAAAAAATGAAACTACAAGATTGGCCTTCATATGTAAAAAAGAAAGCACAAGCAATTGTTCACTAACAGGAAAATAACTTACATTGACTAGTTTCTCCTTTGAGTGAGATGCGAAGACCCTTTTGATAGCAGAAAACCAGCTCCCTTTCTTTCCCATCTTCCCAACATCACTAGCTCTCCATGCAGAAGTTCGGTCTCGTTATTCCAACTCTTCCCAAGTATTGATCAACTGAATTTTTGTGTCGAGCGACTTGTGCCTTTTCCAAGAAATTAAAAGAGCAAAAGTTCAAATTTTGATGGGGCAGAAGCTTTTTTGAAGGAGAACACAACCAAGAAAGAGCCAATAATTTTGAAATAAGACATCCAGCTCTTTTGTACTCTTCCCCCGCTCTTTTGCTCCTTAAAACCAAAAAAAGAGCAGATTAACCTTTTCCGAGGTTCTGGCAAACCTTCTCAGGTGGCTGTAACTTTTTTCTAGTAATTACGAATGAGAAAACATGATGCATATACATAATTGACCAAATAATGTCAAATTTAACCAAGAAAGCAGCAAAGAGGATTAGCATTTATATCTATTGCAACTGAGGTGGCAACTAGTTGTCCGATCGACCCAGCAATAGCACGAGCTTATAACCTTCATAAATTCACGAGGCCATCAGCAAGTTTCTAAGGATTTTGAAACTTTTTAAACAATTCGTTCCGTAGGACAAAGAGCAACTAACAGTCAAATGGCCTAAACACCCGCCAAAAAAAGATAAAAGAGAGAGGGGAAAGGAAAAAGACAGGAAGGAAGACAAACAGATCAGACAGCTTGCAGTTTCATCTATATCCAAGACATAGATGTCAAAAATTGAAGCACTGACAAGGATCACAAATACACAAACACTTGCTGCCAAACCACAACGTCTCGAGAGAAGATGTCAGAATCAACAATAACGTAGTATTTCAGTTGTCAAATTTAAACGAAAAAAAAAACACATCAGAGAGAGAGAGGCAGAGAGATGGACACTTGCTCTGGTGTAACTGCATAAATTCTAGTAGTGAGTACTGATCTTCACATATAAAATGAATCAATTGCTAAGTAAGATGAGTACCAGAAGAAAAGAGCCCGGTCTTTGACAAACAGGAGGGATTTCACAAAAACCAAGCCAAGTTCAGCTCAGCACACAAGTGAAAAATTCATATTATCAACAAGTACACATATTTATGCGCTATATGAACTCAATTATCAGAATATTGAGATTCGTCCGTACCTTAGGAGAACTGGGTCTCTTCAAGAAACCCTTAAGAAAAGCTGTCACAAACAAAAAGGAATGGAAGATCAAGAAGAGAGATTATTCTCTCTCCCTGTCCCTAGCCCGAACCTCCCTTTTGCTCACTATAACACATGACGCTTCCCCTTTACAGATATTTGGTACAACTTCATTCTTTTAACCTTGACTCACCATCTCTCTCTCTCTCTCTCTCTCTCTCTCTGTAGGACTTGGAATCTTGGTGCTCGCTGGTATGAATTAAACCTTTTCCTCTCCCTCTTACCTTTCACCTTTTTTCTGGGATTTATAAATTTTTATGTTTCTTTTGGCTTCATCATCATGATGAGAGAGAAACGCACAGAGTTGGCCACTTTCGCACTCAATATGGCCAGTTTCAACTAACTTTACTTGAATGGGAAGACTACAGCAAGCAACGCTTCCAACTTATAAACGGTTGTTGTTAGGTTGGTCCTCTGCCTTTTACTTTTTCTTGATTATCCTGCAATAATGATTACGTTTTCAGGATACCAATCTTGTGAAAACTAATAAAGAATTGAACAATGTGTTCCATTTATAATGCAATATGAAGATTTCCTACGGTCACCTGTCTTGTTCATATTTTATAGAGGTATATACATTCATTGACAGATCAAGATCTTCTATTTCATACAAATGTGCCACTCACGAGCTTGATTTATAAAAATATCATCTTGTGTATCATCAAATCATGTGCCATCCGTGATCACTTTTCGATAAGGCCATTTTGGGAATTGACGAATTCTAGAAATAATTAGTATCACATAAGTTCCGTTGCTTAGACAAAAGACGTTTTGTGGGATCAAATCACCTAAAAGTGATGTATAAATTACCAATAATTTAAGGTGTTGAGAAAATCTAATTAAACTTATCTCCTAAGCAGGCAAACATATTTAAATGAGGTAATATCTTATATGGACTTCACATATTCAAGACATTATTTAACTTTGTTGGAGTATTTTACAAACCAATACATTGCTTTCCTCACGCGACCAACATTCGAATGGAACAGATGTTTGGAGTCCTCAGGTCGCAAAAGGATTGCATTGAAAGAATAGTTTACTCACAAATGCAAATTCTGTATTCATATATAGGAGCAGAGATGAATTGTCGGTTTGTTAGCTAGTCGGTCTTCATCAGTGAAAATGTTGGTGACATCAAAG
The DNA here is from genome assembly GCA_024500025.1 of Syzygium aromaticum. Classification (NCBI taxonomy): domain Eukaryota; kingdom Viridiplantae; phylum Streptophyta; class Magnoliopsida; order Myrtales; family Myrtaceae; genus Syzygium; species Syzygium aromaticum. The sequence goes on from CM044892.1 coordinate 596,813, forward strand.
AAGAAACATCAGAAGCTCATCCTGAGATTAAAGCCAGCCAACCTCAGATATATTCCAATAAATTAACTTTTTCAGGGGTTATAAAGTTTGCTGTTGGACCTAGAAATCATAAAGACTGCTTTGAAGAGAATAAAGAGTTTCGTATTTCAGACGAAAGTGGAACCAAAACACAAGGTCCAAGGTCTAAGAACACATGATCTGATATGGTCACAACGCGTGTTCTTTGTTTTCCGCTTATGAAGGCCCTCGTTTTTTGACCTTCGTATGGTTTTGTGCCACCTTTGGGTACTTGAGATTTACGTAGTTCTCTGGTGAAGACGTTTAAGTACTTTCGTTTCAAACTTAGACACGCGCTCAACTAGCTTCAGAAAAGGGTTGTGTGATATTCTGAAATTTCGTCCAATTAGGATTTATGAAATGATTGAGTTTACTAATGTACTTGAAGTTAGTCTCACCCGGAACTGATCATTCCTGCGATACTAATCTATAGGGAAAGGCTAATTATGGATTTAAATTTGTACGACTAGAGAGATTCAATTGTGAACCGACTTTCGATCAGAAAATTGTTGATGTGACATTTTGAGTCAACGAGGGCCGATCTTAGGATAGTATGGGCCGATTCGCCACTGTTATACTAGTGGATCACGGGTGATTCCATTTGGCCACGAAATGAATTGACGAATGATCCAGAACATATACCGAACGATCGTGCCCATCGGAACTAGTGAACGATCCTCACGATTTTATTGACAACTAAGGTCATCACAATCTAAACGAACTTGCACATGACTTGTTTTAGTATCAATCACAGGTCGATTCTGCGAATTTCCCCAAAAGCTATCCGTTAGTCTGAGATACGCACAAGTTACATTATATAAAATTCAATTATTAAATTGAGACCAAATTGGACATCGGAAAATTAAGAAGTCTCGGCAGAACGTTAGGACGACATTGCGGTTGTAACGTGCAATTTTAGATGTGTCGGAATCTTTTAGAAAAATTCAATTTCAGTAAGAAAATGGGAAAGTGACCATTTTACCCTTGGGAATTTCTAAAGGGCTAGTTATTTGGGGTAAGGGCATTTTGGCAATTTTGCCCTAAAATTTGGAAAAGACAATTTTGCCCTTGGACTTTTTGAGAAATTCCAAGATTGCCCTTGGATATTTTGGATGAGATTCGATCTAGGTCGTCGATTTCAAGATAAGATCGAATTTGAACCATCGGATGAAAAGGCTAGAGAGGGGCATTTTGGTCATTTGACATTTTTGGTCAAAACTTGGATATTAAGCCAAGACCATTCTCTCTCTCCTCATTTCTCTCTCACTCTTAGCTCCATCTCTCTCTCCTGACCTCTCCCACTCCCACCGTGAGCTCTCCTCTGCTGATCACCACCGTCCATCGCATCGCCGCTGTGCTGCGCTGCCTCATGCCACCCTTACGCCGCCGTTCCCACTCTCTCTCCCTCTCGGTTTCTCTCTCTCAGCTGTGAGCCTTGTCGGCCACGTCGTGAGCCGCTGCCATTCGCCCAAGCCGCTCGCCTGCCGCCGCTTGCCATACGTCACCGTCGCCACACGCCACCACCTATCGCCGCCCGTTTCGCTTTAGCCGCGTGAGTCTAGAGTCGGGTAAGTCGCGATCTAAACCTCGCCTAGTTTATCGGGTAAATTTGGACCCGTTTAGACGTTGTTTGATAGAAATTAAGGGCTGAACGGAATAACGAGCCGTATGATTGATTTCGGGAATTTTTGGAGAAATTTTAGAGGCCGGGAGACGACTGTGATGGTCTGTTTGAAGGGCTGTAGGGTGCTGTTGGGTACGTAGATGGTACCGTTAGGTCCGGCTTGAAATTTCATGAAGGTGTTGTGAAGAGCAGGGACTGAAATATGGTGATTTTGAGTGCGAAAAAGGCTGATTGATGGCTGTGATGTGCCGTTCGATGTGTTGTGGGGTGCTATTTGTTGCATGGTTGGTACCGTTAGATCTGTCTCGAAATTTCGTGAAAGAGCCATAAAGGACTAGGATTGATCTGACAACGTTTAGATGTGGAAAAATACCGATTTGTGTGTCGATCACATGTTTGTGATGTGACTGTGTTGTTGTGATGTATTGGGTGCAAGTGTATGCACGGAATTTAATGTGAATGTATGTGAGCATGAGATTGGGATCGAGCTGATGCATTATTAGCTCGGGTAGCGATCAAGTAGGACTGTCGCATTTGGCGCAAACTGAGGATTGAGGAAGTGAGAAATGAAATTGGCTCGAGGCATGATCAGCTCGGGTGAGAATAGGATCGAGCTGAGACATTCTAAAACTCGAGTCGCGATCACGTAGGCCTGTTGCATTTGGCACGGGCTGAAAAAAGAAAGTGAATGTGGGATCGGACCGAGGCGTGTAATGCTCGGAGCGCGATTGAATGGGCCGAGGCGTGTTGATGCGAGCCGAAAAAGTGATTGAGTAAATGTGGGTATGACGAGTGGGCTGAAAATGTAGTGTAATTGACGTGTGTATTGATATGTAGAAAGTATGTGTGTTTTGGCATGTGCGTGGGAATTGTATATTGAGATTGTGGGCTAATGTGCAGGCTGCGTATGCCGAGAGTCCAGGTACGTGTGATTGTGGTTTGTTGTTTGTGTGGATTGATTGGTTGTGTGTCTGGACGTGTCTGGAATTATGTGATAACCTAGGTAGGGTTTAGGTTGCAACTTATTGAGAAGTGTCTTATTTTTGTTTCAACCAAACCATTTTAGATCACCCGCTTGAACAATGAATCCGCCGCCGCCGCCAGAGCGTTTTGGTATAATCCTGCACACCGACAGTAATTTTGTAGAGTACCCAATAGATGAACACTACACTTGGATCAAGTATATATCTACAATGTGGGTAGATGTAGGATTACTCCCATGGCAAGCTCATACCTACACTGCGTGAATGTTTAGAGACAGGGTTGATGAGTTTGGCTCTGTTTGAGGCTCTGATGTCTTCTTCGATGGAGTTGGGGATTGGGATCCATCAGCCATACTCCCGCTTGATGGCGAGCTGATTAGTTTGGAGACTAGTTTGGCTTAGTCTGGACTTCACCCTGCTTCTGCGGTAACTGAACCCTCGGAAGCCAAGCATGAGCCGGAACAAGAAGAATCCCAAGCGAGATACGATCTGATGGACATAGATCTTGAGGCAATTTCCGAGGATGGACAAGAAGGAGAAGAAGAAAACCCAGAAGCAGAGCCTGAGAGTGAACAGGAAGACGTATCGTGTATGATTACAACCCCTATTATGTGCCAGAGAATGAACCAGTCGAGGAGCCTGTCGAGGAAGAGCGGGACGAGATACCAAGGGAGTCGGGTGACATAGGCCACCCGACTGAGATTGGAGCTGAGTCAAAGTCCTCAGTGGAAGCGACGATCCAAGAAGAGTCTGATCTGAGTGCTAGTGAGTCGGATTTAGAATGGACGCCGTCTCGAGGGCGTCGAGGCTAGTGAGGAGGCTGGGAGCTGATTTTGAAGGGTATCATTTTGGAGAATAGGGAATCTGAGTGATCTACCCTATTTGAGGTATTGATGTTTGTGATTAGTAATGGGTGTGCATGTATGTTTGTAGATGAGTAAGCTAGTGGCCAGGTTTAAGTATGTTTGTAAATGGATGTTGTACATATTACTATCGAGACATAGTATAATGCAGTTGCTATGGCGAGCTATATTTTCCTGGTGTTTTCCAATTTTATTGTCCGGGTTTAATTATTTGTTTCCGCTGTGATTAACTCTGACGAGAAAGTTGAGTCGGCGACGTATTCCTGGAATGTCGTACTTGATTGACTCGAGAAAGTGGGATGTCGCAAGCTCGAAGGAGTTCGGGACGTGACGGGTTGAGTACATGGTTGACTTCGCAATACTCATATGGAAAGGCGTTGTTTATCAGAAACATACGATCCCATTTATCAATGAATAATGTAGGACAATATCATCATCTGATTTTCCCCTCAATTTCTAGGCTCTCCTCTGGAAATTGTGTGGAAAAACATTAAAGACTTTCATGTGTATTCAGTAAAACAAATGTTGTTCAAGTGATTCATTCTTTCATTCATATGATGTGCCTTTTGAACGAATGAATATCATCCGAGGGATACCATCCTTCGTAAATGCTTTTTGGATTAATGGACTTCATCGAATGATGTAACCCTGTAGACTTATCTTTTAGATGAATGGAACTAACACTTAAAATGTCTTTTCCCATGACTACACATCATTAAAATGACATATCACTTTAAACATGTCTTTCGAAGAAGTAGTCGCCATTAAAATGTTGCAATATTCCTTACCAAAAAAAAAATGTTGCAATATTTCAAACATGCATGGTTACTCACTTTGCTCGCCACTTTTCGAATTTGGATCGCTGGACAATACACTACACTATACACTACAGTTCCAACATATATCGACCTCAATATGTTGGCTAAGTTCTTGATGGATTTTTTCGTATGCGAAACATTTCACTTCAAATCATAGTATCTTTCACTTAGGATCTGTTTATTTAAAGGAAAACTGTTCCCGAAAAATTATTTTTTAATGTTTAAATGACGGAACATTGATTGATTTATGGAAAACTTTTTTCATGAACCGAAAACAATAAACTTAAATTGGGAAAAATGATTTCTCTTTCTAGCAAATGAAAACCAACCATTTTCTTTGAAACTGATTTACATGGAAAATATTTTCATTTATCATGAAATTTTCAGTGAAACAAATACACCCTTAAAGCAATCTTAGAGGTCATAATTGCCATTTTGTAAGTAGAGCCTTACCCCTATGGACGGGAAGGTTTTTGCACATTCGTGAAGATTAATCGAGTTAAAGGTTCAAATGCTTCACGTCTCAAGATATATACGTATCTTTTGTCCCCAATATATTTTCCCTACAGTCCAGCACCTAGTAATTAACTTCTTGGTCTTGTGACGCAGTTGATGGAGTGTTTTCTACACCATCAGATATATGCAAGCAATAGCATTGTGTCCTGATGATGCATGTGTGGGTGGTATTGATGAGAGGGAGACTACTCAAAATTGGACCATCTTATCCTGGGACATCCCAATTTGACGCAACCATTACTACCATGAGGCTGTGTTGTGACCATCAACCATGTGCGACTTGCCTCATAAAAGGACGTACTTAGGGAAACATATATTTTGTGTACGTGAAAAATGGAGATGGTCCTCTATTCCCATGAAACGTCCTAATCCATGTCGCAGTGTATAGAACGGCTGCTTGCATCTTTAGCTTTCACAAACTAAACAATTCAAATGACATGCTTCGAGATTCCACCGACGTGATATGAATTGAGGCATGTTATTAAAGTATAGGTTATAAACATCCTATGAAAGGCCTTAAAAATCCATGATTCAATGGAAAATGTGGCCGATTTAGGACTTTGTTATTCACTTTCTTCACATGGGTTGTCGTTGGCTAAAATGACTTTTCCTAAAAGATGTCGCATGAGAACCAAATATGAAAATCAACGTTGTTTTTCAAATTATTCGAGTAAATTTGAAAAAATGACTGTTGGAGAATGCAAAAATGTGCTGTGTAAGAACAGAAATATACAAGAAGCACCATTTTGGAAGATGGGAGTAAATTTTTGGAGCAAAACAAGCTTCATTCAGAATAAACTTGCAATAACAATAGAAGCTGAAAAACTGCTCTAGGACTAGGACTAAGCTAAACCCACATGCAAGGCTTATTTATCACTTCCGATTTATGAAACTGCTGATGAGAAAAATGGTAGAAGATGAACTTTACCAAAAAAAAAAAAATGGTAGGAGATGAGGATCTCTCTATCTGCATCATTTGGAGAGACAAACATACAGCAGATCACCATGAGGTCAATCGCCCCAGAAACTTAGGATGAGCTATGAAGAAAAGCAAAGATCAAGAATATAATCCGGCAAAGGCTAATAAAAGCCAGGTTTCGGGATATAGAGAGATGCTTTAAGGAAAGCGATACTATAGTCACCAGACCAATTGACAGAGCAACTATTTGGTTAATAAAGGCAAGATAAAGAACCCAACCTCTCTCACCGATTTTGCTTCGAATGTTCAGTTAGAGTGGCGTAAAAGCAAGTCAAGAACTTGATTTCCCGAGTGGGGTCCTAGTGTCCTTATAAGATCCTAAGGTTTGGTTTCTTTATGTTTGGTTGTTGAAGTAGAGGGAGAAGAATGTTTTCAGTTGTTGGGTCATTGAGACACGAATCTACTCTGACTTCAAGATTGCGTACCATCAAGAAATGGACTTGTTTTGATGCAATTCATGAAAAGACTTTATACCATTACAATCTTTGTTTTTCTTTGAAGAGAAAAGGACATTACCAACTTTTCATTTAAGAGCACTTTGGGCCCTCTATATCGAAAATCAACATTTTAACACCCACAGATTTATGAGAAGAACCTCTTTTGTACCATTTCATATATGCAACTCCTGCAGAGAAAAAAGGTTATGAAAATCATAAGAATTAGATATTGCAGAATTTAGATTTTTCTTTGAATCCTCACCATGCAAATTGCAAAATGTAGAGTCCTAACTTCGACATTGAGAAGCACATTTTTTGAAATAGTTAATACCATTAAAAATTCCTACGTCAACCTTATGACATATTTATCCTAAATTAATTTTCATTTTAAAAAATGAAACAGATATTCAGTAACAAATTTATCTCAAACTAATTTAAGTCTCACTAAAATACACACTAGTACCTCTGACCCAAATCTAACAAGAGTTACCATTTCGTTCTTTGTCCTATTACTATCCATATGTTTCAACACACGTGAAATATGATAGCAAGATGGATTTGACGTAGAGAATATCATACCCAATGTGAAACATCCATGCGTTGATCGGTACACATTTTAATGGAGGGTAGAATTAGATTAAGGGTATAGGTCTAGCACTTTTGGTGCGGCGAAAGTTAAATCGGGGTAAATGTGTCGTTAGGTACCGGTTTTGAGATTTTTAATGGCATTTACCCTTTTTTGAATGCAGATTTTTTTTGTGCTTCTCTCTAGTTTGAAGAAGGACAGCTAAAACCCAAAAACAAAAGAAAAGGAGAAGAATTCATTTGGAGGCCCATGTGTCAAGTCCAACTCCGACACGACACACCATGGGCTTTCGTCGTGGGCTTTTGCAATTACAGACAGCTCCAAAAACCGAAAATTCTTCTTCGTCCCCGTCGAGCTTGGCAGTGCGTCGATCGATCCTTGAGCGCGGTGCAGCGTCCATTCCTCCGCCGCCGTCATTCGGCGGCTCTTCCTCGAAACACCGAGCTTCGGTCTACGTCCATAGCCCGATATTTCAGGTTCTCTCTCTCTCTCTCTTCTCTCGCGTGGATTGTTGGCCTCGGTCATTGATCGGACAGTAATCTCAGTTTGTGAGCTGGTCATGGAGGTTCTGCATCGAATTTTCATTTAACGCATTGATGGAGTCAACTGGGGAGGCCTCTGGCAGAATTTTCTTTGTGGCTTGCTAGTTGACTTTTGTGGGCAGCTCACTGATTGCTTTATCTTTTGCCGAATTGATTCCGAGTGTGAGTGTAGTAAGCGAGGCAAGAGTAGGAAAGTTGCGTATCGATTAAGGGTCTAGCTCATGTGTTTTGGTTCGGTTCTTTGCGTTGGGAGCCTGCAAGTGGAGAAGCATCAATGTGTTCTTAAAGCCATATCCTGTCTCTCTGCAGAGTTTTCTTTTCGATCGTCAACTGGGCATCTTTGCGTTGATATATCGCGTTGCTTGCAATCTTCCCCAATGGCAACTGCGGCTTCTTCACCGCCTCTGCATATTTTAGGTACTAAAAGTCTCTTTCTTGATGCTCATCCTTTTAACTTGATGATTCAAACTCGGCTTATGTTGGTAAAACTTGCTTTCTAGTTCATGAACCGGACGGGTTCTCCCTGTGGAATGGACCCCCATTTGCTAATGGTCAGCCTGGCATCAAGCTCGAGAGAACTCTATGCACAAACACCAATTTCTGCGAAGATGGGTCCATGCTGATGGTGATAAAGTCCGACTCCGTGATTGGCGTGTATGACTGCAGAACCTTCAAGGAAATTAGGAATTTTGTGATTCCCAATTTGGTCATGGCAACATTGTCACCATGCGGGACCTATCTCCAGACTTTCCAGAAATCCTCAACCCCACAGGAGAAGAATGTGATCTTGTGGAAAGTGGAGTCTGGGGAGTCTGTTTATCAGCTATTCCAGAAGAACATTACTAAAACGACATGGTACATGATACTATTTAGGATCATCAGTTCGTCAATGATAGATTACTCATGAGAGAAAATACACATTATATAGCATTGCACCGTTAATTTTCCTCATTTATGTGCATTGCCTCTCCATACTTACACTACTTAATGGCTTGTGCACTCTTCAGGCCTTCAATCCAATTTAGTTCTGATGAAGCTGTTGCGTGTCGACTTGCAACAAATGAGATCCAATTTTTCGATGGTTGTGACTTTTCAAAGGGTTTCAATTATAGGCTGAGAGTTCCTGGAGTTGCTGCAGTTGAGCTCTCTAAAAATCCGGGGTCCCATGTTGCAGCATATGTTGCAGAATCTAAGGTTTGTGTTTGATGACCATCTTAAATCAGTATGGAACTGGTTTATAACCTTGACTAATGTGGCAACTCACGAGAAGTTCTATGACCAGGACAGAGCAGACAACAGTGTGATGAACAGTAAAAGTAGATACATTGTCTAGTTGCTTTTCTTTTTTATTAGACATTCATTTCAAGCTGACTTGATAACCTGGAACCTGTTAATAGCAAACTCTTAGTTGGTTGTTTTAGTACTTGATGCTGATCCACATATCTAGAGATTCCAGTTCTTAAAGGTTGCCACAGCTGATTTTAACTGTTTCTTTTGATTTAAATTGTATGCAAAGATCGCCGTTCTTACATGATTCAAAGAGCACGATGACTTAGGAAGATCCATATTTCACAGCATGTACCATAGAGAAAAATAGTCTATATTTGCAGTGACCTAAGGAATAGTGGATTTTACTGTCAGCCATTACTACTTTAAAGTGTGCAGGTTTTATAATGTTGAATGGTTTTTCCTTCTTGTCTAGGGAGAAATGATTTTGGTGCTTAAGAGTACGCTTTTAGAAACTTTTGTCATATGGAAAAAGCCAAAAAAACCCCAAACCATACCCACTGTGACACATTTACCCTGAAATTTTTTTTGTGACATTAAAAACCAAAACTATATTCACTATGACATATTTACCTTGAACTTTTTCTTGTGACAAAAAACCCAAACTTGTATCTATGTTACACATTTACCCTCCATCAAGGTTCCATCAAATGATTTTTCAGTCAAAACAACGTTGTTTTTTATTTCACTTAAGCCACGTGAGCACCATGTCAACAACGGTCATTGATAGAGGGTAAATGTGTCACACAGGTACAAATTTGAGATTTTTTGTGTCATTGAAAAAAACTTAGGGTTAATGTGTTATAATGGGCATAGTTTGGGATTTGTGGTTGCTTTTGCCCTTGTTATTATATACAAATGGTCCTTTATGTATGTTGAGTAACTTGACCTTGATAAGATTTTTGTGGTATATAGGGTGTTCCTGCCAATGTCCAAATATTTGCATGTAGGGAGGATCAGCAGAGTCAATCTGTTGCACGGCGAAGTTTCTTCCGCTGCTCATCAGTGCAACTGCACTGGAATTATGGGTCTACTGGACTTTTGGTTGTGGTGCAGTCTGATGTTGATAAAACCAACCAGAGTTACTATGGGGAATCTAAGTTGAACTACCTAACAACAGATGGGACTCATGAAGGGCTCGTGCCTCTTCGTAAGATTTTATTTGTTTTCTTACTAAAACTACCTATGTAATTTTCTTTAGACTTATCTCTTGCATCGTTGGTACTTTGTTAGGTAAAGAGGGACCTATTCATGATGTTCAATGGTCATATTCTGGTTCTGAATTTGCTGTTGTTTATGGATGTATCCTTCACTGTTTCCAACTAGTATCATCACTTTTGTCACATGTGAGTATGATGGACAAACATCCATCTCCTTATTAAGTTTGTATCCTCAAGGATCTCTGCTAGTGTTATTCAGCAGGTGGAACTTTGTAATGATTGTTCTAACTCTAGTAGTTTGTTTGAGCTCTAGAAGGTATTAGGCTGCATGATCTCAGTTGGATCTTTGGCCTGTGATAGAATATTAGGATGCTCGACTGATATGAAGTTAGGTGAATTGTGATGTCTCTAAATTCTTTTTGTTATGGTTCAGAAGTTTCTTATAGTGACACTTCATTATCTATATTAGGTATGTAGGCATCTCTTTCTTCTCAGGCATTATTCGAACTGTGTCCTTGCAAGTGTTAGCTTTCATTTTTGACTTTTCCTTGATCTGTTCTAGTCATGCCTGCAAAGGCTACTATTTTTGACAAGAAGTGCAATCCGCTCCTTGAGCTTGGAACAGGCCCTTATAATACCATCAGATGGAATCCGAAGGAGAAGTGTATCCTTGTCAAAAATTATTTGCTATGAGTCGATACCAAATCTGGTTTTCAATTTGGATCAATTATTTCCTTTTATTACTTTCTTTTTCCTTTTCCATTATTATTGGAGTGGTATTTTATTGGTTGGGGGGGGGGGGGGGGGGTTGGGTTTTGGGAGGGGGAAAGGGGTTGGTTGTTTTGGACGAGAATCAGCTGCATTGCTACCTCAATATTGTGACCTTGATTCTCTGCTTTACAGTTATATGTTTGGCAGGTTTTGGTAACTTGCCAGGTGATATGGTATGTTCTTTTCTTTTCACTTATGCTTTCCTTTTCCAATATATTTGTTTCAGAGTTATTTTTCAGCTGAAGTGACAATTTTGAATATTACCTATTATTAGTGCTGGGGATGAAGGTTTCTTCCTCAACACCCTAATTTATCCCATATTAGATTCTATCCCTATTGGGTATTCTTTTATTGAGAAAACCAATAGACAGGTTCCCTAGTCATTATTCTGCCTTTTTGCTGTTGCTCATGTGTGTCTTCAATTGTTTACAACTATTCTTGCAAAATCATGTAGGCACTGCAACTTTTTATTGTCGGAAGGATCAAAATAGGGTTTTTTGTTTTCTCTTTAAGAAGAAATAATATATTGATATGCTCATTGAGGGAAGGTTACGAAATCTGTTGCTTTTCTCTGAAAGCATCATTTGCGGATTGGAAAACAGTTTTCCCAGATTAGTACTTCTAGTAGTAGTTGGAATTTGTTAGATAATTGGGATTAGACTCTTGGTTGGTTACAGAATACCATAATCTGTGGCTCATGATAAAGGAAAGTAAAGCTTTTAAAGTTATGCTGATTTACCGACGAGTGGAAGCTAGTCTGGCCTCTGGGGTCAGGCCCCTAATGAAGTCAACTTAGTAGATTGAGAGGCATTGGGAAGAAATATTATGGCCGAAAACTTGAAGGAGGGGTGAAGTTAAATAACATTGACATAACCGACCCACTAATGTTATAGAATCTGCGTTATTATTGTTAAAGCTTAGAGGGCTTCAACAGTGATAGTGTAGCAAGAAATTTGGGCTACGGGAAGCATCTCTTCTGTTAAAGCAAGAGAAGCTTTCATTTGATCACTCTAGTTATCAGTTGATGCTGTATGAAGAGAGATAGATGAGGCCTTTTAGTATTTTGATTTGATGGTTATATTATGAATGGTACAGGAAATAACCAATGTTGGCACACTTACTTTTATTGGAGTCTCTTCATTGTTAATGACTTTGTATTCCTTATGAAAAAGCAGTGATAGTGGCTTTCTGGATTCTAATTTCTTCATTTACCTTCACTTTAACATAGCTCCTACAACTTTGGTTCGTGTTTTTTTCCAATTAGGCATGCTTCCTCATCATAATTCATTACTTTTCAAATCTGTAGGCATTTTGGGATTACAGGGAGAAGAAACAGCTGGGAACAACAAAAGCTGAATGCTCTGTAACCAGCGAGTGGTCTCCAAATGGCTGCTATTTTATGACTGCCACAACAGCACCAAGACTACAAGTTGACAATTGGTATGTTGATTCTTCTTTAAACCTAGTATCTGTGTACAACATGGTAGTAATTTGTCATATTGATCTTTGTTATGGGAATGAGTTCTGTTGTACTTGGTAAGAACATTTGATAGCTATAGTAGTTGATTAAATGGTGGGATCATCATCGATAGCAAGTTATAAGTTGTATAATATTAGTCTAAAGAACCATTCATAGTTCAAAAAAGGTCTCATTGGCAAATCTTTTTCTTTGGGCAGATGATTTCATTCAATGTAGGTTTTGATTCTTATACCTTCTACTTCTGGTATTAGTATCGATCAAACTACTTGCCAGTTAAAAAAACTCATGCTCGTTCTACATTTTGGATTTCCTAGGAGAGGCTTGAACCTTATCTAGTGCCAACGATGTGATAATCCTTTAAGCGCAACTTAGTAATGTGCAGCTAATTTTGGTAGAATAGTGTTGTAGGAATGTATGTTTAGTCTCTTGATTGATTTGTCTTTCTTGTGGTAGTATTAAAATTTTCCACCACAACGGAACACTATTCTTTAAGAAGATGTTTGACAAGTTATACCAGGTTAGCCTTCTCTGCATGATCTATATGAATTGTACTAAATCAACCCAATCCTTGGTGGAATATAAATGGCTAACAACTTACACAGGCTGAATGGAAACCAGAATCACCCGAGAGATTTGGTGAAGTTGCTGAACTGATAAAGTCCGTTGACTCTCTAAAGGTGGAAGACGGAAAACCACAAGGTGTGGATTTATGTTTGGTAATCAGAGGCTGCTAGAAGGCACTCCTTTCTAGAGATATTTATATTTTAGGATCTGCTGAAGAACTTTTGCCACTTAAACAGGACAAACAGCAAAATCATCTCGAAATTCTTCAAAGGTAACTTCTACCAACATGCCTGCCCAGAAACCTGCTGCCTATCGTCCACCACAAGCTAAGAATGCAGCCGCTGTCCAGGCAGAGGTGATGATCAAATACTTATAACATTTCCAATCTATACCATAGCTGCTTGCCTGTTAATTGGTTTTTCGATTAGTCCAGAAAGACCATCACCTGAGCTAGTTGGCTGTTTATATAGAATGTTCAGGTGGAATTTGTTTTAAACTTAGAAATTTTTATTTTTTTATGGCTTTTATTTTTATTATACTGGCTCATGGTGGCTGCAGTTCTGTAAGATGGTTGTTTGACTCTAAGGATTCTGCCCTATTTGAATTATCCACAATGAGATGTTGCAACACTATAAGAGAGTATCTCCATTTCTATTAGGAAAAAGCAGAATGAAACCTTTTGGAACTCATGCATGATTTGTTACATTTTAACTCGAGTAAGATTGAAAGGCATGAGATGGGCAAGTGCAACTATTTTGGCAGATACTTGCAATGATCTTGGCAGAATTGAAAATGCTCATGTTTTGGCTATTGCCAAGACAATCATCTGAATGATTTTTATATCCTTTCTTTTGCTCTGTATGAATGTGCTTCTAGATATTTTTGGCTTATGTAAAAGATGCCTCGCCTTACTACCTCCATTTTAGCTACAGTAGAAGCCATCATAATCCTCTCCATTGGCAGAATGTCTTTTAATTTGATATAGGTTGAAATGTTTTAACTCGTGTCTATGAAATTCTGATTTCCTTTGCTTGGGTCGTACAGCTGCTTGGAGAGAGCCCTTCAGAGTAAGTTTTTCTTTACATGTTTCGTTCATTGTTACATTGTCCTTTAGGTGATTAATACTGCCCCTAATTCACAGTGCTGGTTGGTTTTTGATAACAGAACGTTGAGCAAGAATGCATTGAGAAACAAGAAGAAAAGGGAGAAACAGAGGGAAAAAAAAGCTGCAGAGGCCGGTTCTGCCCCAAGTGATTCATGATACGTTAGTTAATGCGAGTTGCATGTCTAGAATCTTGGTCGCCATTTTGATTTCCCGCGCATAATGAAGAGGCCATAAGGAAAACAGCGGTGCAATGCCTTCTGCCTATTCCCTTAGAGTGGAGCTACTCCAACGATGCCAGTATTAGGCTTTTGAGTGGAGATTGGAAGACTTTAACTTGTGAGGAGATGATCAGTGGACTGTTCTGCTCTCTGTTTACTGTTCTTTGAATTTATTGCGGTGAGGGGCAACATTGTGCGAAACTAGGAACTCCTTTTCTTCGAATAATGTTCAAATACCTGCTAAATAGCATGAATTGTTCGATTTACTTTAGCTTCTACTAATTTGGCAAATGAGTCGTGTTCCCACGTGTCTTGGTCTATCTATCTATATATAACGAAAGCTATTGCCAGCAGAGCATTCTTAAGAGCTTTGGTGCTATTATTTGCCAGTTTGCTCAGTAGGCTTAGCAGTATTAGATGGTTTCTCTCTCTCCAAGGCACCTCCGCTTTATTACCCCTTTCCCTTCCCCTTTCTCTTCATTATTTCACCATTTGACAGTCACTTTTTTATATTTAAGCAATGATTTATCGCTTTAACAGATAATATAATATAGATGGGAGACAAAACCTTCTGTGGAAAATATTGAATGCTGTAAGACATAATATGGTATATATCCAAATCTTTTTCTTCCTAAGAGGAGGAAATACCCTCTACAGAGCTTTTATGTCCCGAGGTCCGGACGGAACCTTTTAAGGACATGCTCAGGTCCGACTAGTTTCATGAATTTTGTACTTCAGATCGTGTAACCAAGCTTCTAATACAAATATAGAAAATATAAAAAAGTTACGGTGGCTTGGCTCCCAGTTCTACCAGATAAGACGACTCATCACCTCCGAACCTCGATGGCCTCTTCTTTCTGTTGCGTCAAACAAACTGCTACTCTGAAAAATAAGATAAACAAAATGTGAACTACAAAGCCCAGAAATCGAAATAATCAAGATCTGCATAGCAGTAGCAGATCAACTCCTTACTCATGATTGACCCAAATCGCATACATACACGATAAAACATTATATATTATCAGAGACAGAAATTCATAAATCATTCAATGTAGTTTAAAACCAGGTTATTATATCATTACCTATAATTTGAAAGATACATTTCTATGATAAAGAAAAGTGGCTTTGAAAGAGAGTCACGACAATTATTATGTCGTACACTTGAAATGCATGCGGATGGAACATGATAAAATGATGTGCAGGTATCACCATAGTAGTTACTAATAGACACGGGTGGGATCTGTTCACATCATTTTCTGTCTATTGTCCAAAGACTCATCTCCTTAATTAGGGCATCGCCTAGAGGAGCAAAAGATATCATGCACCTAGCCACACCTTTATATTTATCATGTAACCAGACCAGAGTCCCGTGTCATCTCATATAAACGGACCTAAATCCCATGTCACTTCATATTAGTGGACCTAAGTTCCACGTCACACTTTGGGTAATCGATGGGTCATGACTAGAAGCCATATCATTTTTCATGGCATAAATCAAATGCCAGTATCATATCAATGTTGTTTTGCTTATCCATAATTCACGGCCAGATATTTTCGAATCCCCCTGCCAAAGTAAAATTCACAATGCAGAGGAAAATCTCCCCTGTGCACATGCATAAATTAACTTTGCATGAGTGTACCAAGATTCTGTAATGCCCACGCTATAGGAAATATTAAACCCTTGTAGATCATGCATACAGCTAAGTAAAATTAATCAACGCTGATTAAGATAAGGTGACTATTCAACAAGGGTAAACATATCACAGGAACAACTCATTTTATTATTGCCAGAACGATTATCCACCACAAATTGACAAAATCAAGTCAATATCTTATGACTTATCACAGACCTTATGTCCTTAATTATTGTAATGCATCCAACATTGAAGTTATGAAAATAAAATAACATATACAAAATACTTAACATGCTGGACACACAATTTGTAACTACGTCAAGCCTCTCAGCAGAAAATAGTCAATAAATATACAGCATCATATAAATGAAAACAGAAATAATAGCAGTTGCTTGAATTTTTTATTGGATATGTAATCGCTAGCTTATTTGAAGAAAAAAAAACAAGCAAAAGAATTTTCATTGATGAGTGCTTTGGGTGAGCGAGTCGATGGTTCTGGTACTGCCGAGTGGCACCCCAACCGAGTGGAAGTCTGGAAACTCGAGATTGTAGATGGATTCAAGTAATATTCTGATAGCCTTTTTCATGATTTTTTTCTATAGGTAGAACTACTATAAGCGGTCTAAATTTCGCACCTTTTTGACTCTAAGTTTCAGTGGCTCATAAGCTTTCCCTCAGATCAGTCTTTTTGATTCTTGAGAATGGTCGCCACCTCTCCCAGGACCAGAATAGTTCCACTCTGGAAGAACTTTGAATCATTCTCTTCAAGTTCCTCCTTTTTATCTAGAGAAGGAGCAAAGCCATAGTCATGAGAAACCCTAGTGTGGCCGCCACCAATTCGATCGCTCCCAATTTTGAGCTGCGAAACACTTTGCCTCCAAGAGCAGATAAAAAACCCCGAACGCGTAAACAAACACAAGGAGGTAAAGCAGCACGTCCTTAGCTGGAGAAGAAGCAATGCTCGTCTTGAAAGCCCCAAAGAGCAAAAGCCCCCTGAACGTTCACATCGAACGAAACTCCAGGATCGTCAATCTCGAAAAGTCATGCACGTATCGTGTCTGATCCAAGGAGTGTACACAACTTCCTCCCTCCTCAGGAATATTGATAACAATATCTTTAGCAAGGCTATCCGACCCGCCGCCTGGAGATGCGCAGCAAGAGACGTGATTGTACGTTGTGCTTGTGCCTTGGCCAGAAACATTCCACATAGTCGGGACATCGTACTCAAGGGACCCGTGTGGTCTTGCTTTCGCCTGGAAGCTCCTCAATCCGTAGCTGTAACCATCTACGGTTGATGTCAGCTCTAGGTGACTGAGTCTGTGGTCTCCGTGGGCTTGAAACGTAGGGAAGTGCCAGCCACTGGTTATGCCTCGAATATCAAAATCACTGTCTTCGTAAGCAAGGTCATCAAACTCGCCGCGAGAGGCGTGATTGCGCCTTCTGCTTCTAACTTCGCTAGGTCAAACCCTCTCAGTTGAGTCACAGGTATGGGGCCAGGGGAGACAGCCTGGTCTTGCTTTCGCTGGCAAGCTCTTTAACCCGGATCTGTGACTACCTGTGATCCGCGGCGGCTTAAGGAGAATAGTTCCGTGGCATCCTATGACGGCTTGAAACGTAGGGGATTGCCGGCCACAGGTTTTACACTCGAAAACGCATCCAGGCAAGCAGTCATTGGCATCCTCAGTGACTACACGGGCGTGCTGCCTCGACGCCAACGCCGAGCCAAACGGAAGGAATTCCTCCATGAGGAAACTTGAAACGTAACTCCTTAGAAACCATGATCTCCTTCCCCACTCCGTGGCTGATCTCTCTGAATGTCAGAAGAACAACTTGTGTGAAATGGATTGATTACAGAAGATGAGAAGATGTTGAAGGTCTGGTTAAACGAGTATCAACATTGGGAGAATGCAATTCTTAGAATGATGATACATTTTAGGGAAAATTCCAAATAAAGGCCCAAAATGCTCTCATTTTCTCAACTAAGGGCTTGAAGTAGACCTTGTATCAAATAAGGATCAAAAGTGATATCTTTTTCTCAAATAAGGGCCTGAAGTGGCTATAACGGTTTCAAATAAGGGCCTCACTCCGCCGGCTTGTCCACCGGTCAAATTTTCATACCAGTCAAGGGCATTTTTGTCCAAAAATAATTTTAACATAAATTTTGGTTAAATTAAATTAATTTTTTTAAAAAAATTAAAA
Organism: Syzygium aromaticum; assembly: GCA_024500025.1. Lineage (NCBI taxonomy): Eukaryota > Viridiplantae > Streptophyta > Magnoliopsida > Myrtales > Myrtaceae > Syzygium > Syzygium aromaticum. The sequence goes on from CM044892.1 coordinate 614,636, forward strand.
AAGAAAAAAAAACAGGGGAGGGCTAGCAGCCCTCTGTTGACATATAAATTTTGCTAAATCATTTGGGATTTTATCGTATAAAAAACTAGGGCTTAATTTTTAACCCCTGAGTAAAAATATTTTCATTAAATTATATGGTACATAGATATTAGGCGCATTTGCATTAATAGAATTGAGTGAAACATATTTTTCTTTTATTTTTTATTTTATGTAAAAAAATCATTATAAAGATTTAAAAAAAAAAGAGAAAAAAGTGAGAAGACAAAAGTGGGCGCTATCTTCCCCGTAGACAGGCGCCCTCCCTCTGCACACCCTTTTCTTTTTTTCTTCCCCGTGGCTGATCACCCTTTTTCTTTGTTCGGGGTCTATAGGTGTGCTAAGTTTGGGTGAGCTGACATGGTTATTTTGTCTGGTCTGGTGATGGTTTCCATTGGGTCTATATCTCGATTCGAGTTTTAAAAATGTTCGATGTCTCGTCCTCGAGTCTTGCTCACCACGTGTTTGACAATATGCCCATCTCAGCCCGCGTACTGGCTTTGCTGATTTCCATTTGTTCTTATGTGCTTATAAGTAAGTTCGACATCATTATAAACTCTTTGTTGCTTGTTGAGCATTACTTTCATCATCGAGCCAAGTCTGAGCATGAGATTTTCTTTGAGCATCCTTGTGCATGAGGAAGTGATAAATGTCCATGCTTGAAACGTCAATCTTTCGAGACATTCACGTTGGCTTGCTTCTCTGAACTCTACTATATCCGGTTCTCTTATCTTGTGATGTTGAATATCAAATGTTCGGTAGTCGAGAATAGGCGATGGACAAATATGTGGCAGACGGTAGAGGTCCGATGAATGGGCTCGTATGGACTGACTGTGAAACATAATGTTCATGGCTGGAATGTTGATGTTTTGGAGTCGGTAAGCAAATCTTTGGGTGTTTTGGGCATGCTTGAAGAAGGAGACGTGGGTTGGAAATTTGTGAAGGAGGGGCCGAGAGCAATACTGTAGTAGTGGACTTTGGGCTCATTTAGACTTAGTAAGCCTTGGGCTTAGAGTGTTACTTTAGTGAGTCTGGGCTTAGTTTTTATCATAAGAGTAGTGAGTATTGGGTTTAAATTAGCTTATTTGGGTTTGTTGTTGGTTTGAGTAGACTTGAGAAAGGGCTCACTTTTGTCCATGGCACGATCAAGTGGCCTGTTTGCAGTCCATATTCGGCCTAGGCCCTCAGGCCCGGCCCGATTCCCTATTTTCAGATTGAAAGTTAATATTTTTATTAAAAAAATTAAAAATTTAAGAAATTTCGAAAATTGAAAATTGAAACGTGGGCTTTGAAATTGCCCCTTTTGCACTCTTTATGTGATTAGCATCATGTTTAATTGCATGTTGTTTGGTTCACGCACTTCGAATCCCGCTTTTAATTTAACTTCGTTTGTAGTTGATCATGCATGTTAGGTTCATGTGTTGATTGTTGCTTTTCCTAGCTTGGTTAAGAATCGAATTTTGAAAACTCCCGATTAATGTGAACATGTTAGGCGGTAATTGAACAAGGTTAGGTGCTGAAAGGGCATTAATTAATCAATTAGTGTAATCAGGTCCCCGTACCCATTGAATTTCTGGTTCGTAGAAGTAAAATATTTCTCCCGCGCTTCACTTGGGTGTCTAATTAACCCACTAAAAATGGATTAGTGACGACTCCTAAATAAAATTGATTTACATGTTAATAACTTAAACCTAAGTCGCAAATTGATATGTGCTTGGAAGAGTTCGAGATAGGTTTAACTTAGTAATCCATTAGCCAAGGCCCTTATGCGGCGAGGCCGGTTCGGGGAGGTCGCAACAGCTTGGCGACTCCACTGGAGACTTTTTAGAGGACTTAGGCCATTTATCTTGTTCAAATACATTCTTAACGTGAATGTTCTTACCATTGACCCCTTATTTTGCAGGTTTGGGATTTGGGAAATGAATGTTTATTTTTTTTGGATAATTGAAGCATTGTTTGCTTATAAACTGTTGTGCATGCTTTAAATGTTTTAGCATTACACTGTTGTACACACAACCATGCTGCCGGACCTGGGTTGCACTAGGAATGTTTAGGATGGTATTGAGTTGGATACGATTTTGACCGCAAGGCCGTGTAGTAGAGGTTGCCCAACTCAATCCCGAAAGCTTCTTTCTTGGTGTCAAGAATGCTTACCTTTGCCCACGAGGCTGCGTCGCATTAGGGTATCATTCTTGACCGAGTCGGAGTTACAAGGACTTGGTGTTGACACCTAAATTTCGACTCACCATTTAGTTATAATTTGCATAAAAATTAGGGATTAATTTTTAACCCCTAAACAAAAATATTTAAATTGCATAACATATAGTTTAGGTTCATATAGACTAATCGCATTCCACATCGGATCAGCGGTGGTAAGCGAGCTTAAAATTCATTATGTAAATCGAGCTCGGGCATTGAACAAGACTCGGCTCACTCGGAAAGCATGGGCCGAAAATCACACGCAAAAGGGCTTGGTTGTCTTAATTTGAGCTTAAATTAGCCCATTATGCTTAATTGAAGAAAAACCCAAATTAATTCAGCCCACTTAGAATTAAATTAAAGCCTAAATCTAAGCCCATTAGTATTAGAAAACCCGGCTAATTGAGCTAGGTTTACACTATAAATATATGTTTATGTCTTTGGGGGGTGGGGGACAACACTCACGAACACACGGCCATAGAGAGGAAAACGTGAAAGAGAATCAAGAGAAAAGAGAGTAGGGGCGCTCATATTGAAGCACGGCCACGAGGAGCACCATTGGCGGAGGAACGGAAGAAACACAAAGAAGGGGTGCTGGTCTTTTGGGGGAGACATCGAGGGAACTCTCTCAAAACTTTGAAATCAGAATTTTCAAGGTAAAATACGTGAGAAAAGTCTTCAACAACGTCTGGGTTCTGGACGCTTCAACGCTGCTTCGAAGTCACGTGGCAAAGCTGGTCTTCATCAACAAGTTCACAGGGATCACTTTTGCTATCCCTCTTTCCCTCAAACCAACGCCCTACCTGCACCAACTAAACATCCTCGAAGTCTACTGGACATAGTCAACAATACTGGTGACGCCTTGGTTGTCCATCGAAGCCTACTCCTGATGTCACTCGCTCATCTCTGAAGGACACCACGTTGTGGCCAAGGGTTTTCTTTGTTGTCCAGCTTCCAACTGCGGTCGTCTAGCTCCTTGTATCCACCAGTTGTCAGGGCGTTCCTCGGTGGCTATCCAGCAAGCCTTCACCGCTGTGACTAACCGGTTCGCACAGCTTGCCGCACTCAATCTTTCTTTGCAGGTTCAGCAAGCGTCCAGCAGTACCAACGTAGCCCCCCATCGAGTTGAGAGTCTACGCAAGGCCACCATCACGATTAGCCTTGTCGTGAGCCTCTACCGCAAACCGCCGCACCGTCGCATGTGCACGCCACCACCGCGGCCAGACGTGAGAAGTCGCCGTTATACTCGTCGTCGTCGCCAATTGACCCGATCCCGATCCGCAAGCTCGATCCCGATCGATTTGAATTTGGAGATTATCTGCAAATTAGGTAATTGGACATTATCCGATAATTTTCAGAATATTTAATTTCCTAATTTGCATGTTTTGAATATTTCATGAATATCATGTAAATAATTAGATATCTTAGGATAATGTTTGATATATCCGCAATATTTTGAATATTCAAAATTAGGAAAATTTCCTAATTCAGCAACGTATCTGGACGACTATCCGACCTTATCCCTAAGGTACGATATGCGGCGATACGGAAAATTATTATTTTATCCATAATCACTTGGATACGATAATGATTTTTATCTGCTTTCCAAATTTGAATAATCGGCTTTCCGTCGATATCTATAACCCTATAGATATGACCGATAGTTCGATTTTTGCGCCTAATCCAAGTTTGAAACGAATTTTGCGGATCACGTGGCTGTTTTAAATATGAATGCTATCTCTGTTTAAATTGTTTTTCCTTTTCAAATAAAAAAAGAAAATTCAAAAAAATATCAGTTATGATTTGAATTTGAGTTTTGCATGTTTAGGGAATCCTAAATATATCTAGAAGATAGAGTAATTATTTAATTTAAATTAGGACATGAGATAATCTATTTCCTAGTTTAAATTAAGTAATATTCTAATCTTAATAGATTATTTAGGTTATTTTTTAATTCCGAATTTTCATGAAAACCCAAAAAGAGTCATCTTAGGATAGATTAAATTAGGATAGATTGCATTCATGATTTGGGTTATTTTTAATTTCGAATTTTAACAAAAAAATTCCAAAAATCAATCATGTTAGGATATGTTAAATCATCATAGATTGCACGTTATTTTAGGCATATTTTTATTCCGAATTTCATTAGAGAAAAATACCAAAAATAAATCATTTGCCTACCATTAGAATTAGGTCACGTCGTCGCGTGACATATAGTTTGCATGCTAGGTTGCATTAATTGCATGTAATTTTTGCACGTCATTGCATATAGATTAGATTTCATTTAAATAAATGAAAATCAAAAGAGAAATTGAGTGAATTGCTTGTTAATTAGAAATCATATTAGGGTTGATTGATGTGATTTTCTAGCTAACAATGCAGATGCTTGCGTTGGTTCGAGGTAAGTAATTCTTCCAACTTGCAATTTATTTAATGCTGTCCTGGGTGTTAAATTGGTGGTTTGCGCACCCGCATGAACACCTCACATGCTAGTAATTAAGTTAAAATGGATCCAAACTGCCTGCCAAAATATTTTTGAAAAGAAAACGTACCGAAAGGGCGTTAGACTAGATCTAGCGTAACCAAGTCCCCGGGTTTAGAATCTCTGGTTCGTAGGAATAAAACATATCTCCCTATGTTTTATTTAGGTTTCTAATCGACCTACCGTAAATTGATTAGTGGCGACTCCAAGCATAAAAATATTTGCATGTTAAAGACTTAAACCCTAAGTTGCGAATTGGTAGGGCTTGGGAGGGCCCGAGTTAAGATTAGTCTTAATAATCCATTAACCCGAAAAATGAAAATTTTTTAGGTCGCGACAGTTTGGCGACTCCGCTGGGGATTAATGTGAAAACTCTTAGTGGACTTAGGCCAATTTTTCATTTCAAAAATAATTTTTGTTTGGCAGCGAGGATCCCAGGTACGTCCCTAACATTTTAGGTGTTAAATGTTCTTGCAGAATGGGAGGTATAAGGGGAGGCGTGATTGTTAATCCTTGTTTTGCAGGGAGGTGTTCGGATGTATGGTTTAATTTATGCACGAAGCGCTGTTTGATATAACCTGCTGTGCATGCCTTACATTTACACTACACCGCACACACTACCCGCTGCCGGACCTGGGCGGTATAGGTTTAGGATGGTACTGAGTTAGTGGATACCCCGACCAAAATCATGTGGTACGGGTCGCCCTCCTCGGTCCCGAAATTTTCTTTCATGGTGTCATTGAATATCCACCACGGTTGCGCCCTTTGCAACCCGGGTCGGCTCTTTGACTAAGCCGGAGTTAGGGGAATCCTAGCCTAACCACCACTATGACTGGTTTAGCTCGGTAATCCTCTCGTCTTCACTTTGCAAGCCAGAGTCTAGGTAGAAATCGAACCTCACATTCCATGCGCATGTCTATGTGATTGCCATTACCCTACCCGGTGAAGTAAGCTTTCTTCAACCTTTATCTCGCAATCTATTTACATTTCGTCCTTTTTCTTTGGTCGGTCCATGACATTAGGTCCGTCGTGCGTCTTGGTCTATACACTATGGGAGGGGCAGATATCCGGATTCTTGATGCTCCTAAGGACGAGCTCCGTGCATGGTGGAATCTACTCAGTCTGACCAACCGCAAGCTAATTGAGGGCTACATCGGAAGGCTGCTCCCCCTAATGGAAGTCAAAGTCCGTACCGGTCTCGTTCGAGCATTAGCCCACTTTTGGTGCCCCAAGACATCCACCTTTATATTCGGTAAGCATGAACTTACCCCGACTTTGGAAGAGTATAGTGTGCTCATTGGAAAACCTTTAGGATCGGAGTTAATCACACCACCTTTGGGAATTGATTCGACATTAATGTTGTCAGAATTTTTGAATGTCGGAAAAGATGAACTAGCAAAAGTTTTAAAAGCAAATCGTGGAACATGTCCTTTTTCATTCATGAGTCAATCTTTTGAAAAAACCACACCTTTTCAGAAGGGCAGAATCTTTCTACTAGCATTTTTCGGGTTCGTCATTCTCCCTCACTGCAAGAATGCATGTAATCTGTCAATTGCATGGTTGGTCCAACAAGTCTGTCTTGAAAAGAATTTTGTCAACACCATTCTAGCCGAAACTTTCATTTCTCTCACTAAATTCAAGCAAAATGAGGGCAAAACATTTCATGCACCCCTTGAACTATTGCAAATTTGGTTTTTGTCTCACATAAAGGGATGTGGCGATTTACTCAAAATATCCGAACTCAGTGATTCCAGTCATCCCGTCTTAAGCTATAAAGAAAAACAAGCGAATGCACCTGACTATCATTATTCCGAATGGATCATTTTCATGAAAAACGCTAGACCCCAAGGTTTCCAATGGCATGCTAATTGGTTCAATGTCGAGGAAGCTCGGCTTACGTGTAATGGTGTTGGACCGGTGCCACTTTTAGGCTTCACTGGTGCAATTGAATACTATCCCGCCAGAGTATCCCGGCAATACCAGATTCTCCAAGGGCTCCCTCCGGCGTTACAACCCGAGCTCCTCCATGTCGATTTCTCCGACGAGGGTGAAGACCACGAAGGGACCGTAGCTCAACTCACGAAGATGTGGAAGAAATGCCGTGTGTTAAAGATAGCTCGACCCGAAGAAGAGCTCAAGGGGGAACAGAAATCCTATTTCGCCACGACCAGATACATTCGACGGGACAAGATCCCGCAGGAGTTACTCCCGAAGATACCTAAGGTGCCTCTCAAGACCGCTAATCGCTCAGAGAATAACCGCCTCAAAAGGAAGGCCGAGGAAGCTGAAGAAAAGGCATCTAAGATAGCTCGGGCTTATGAGCAGTTGAAAAAGGAAGTCGCCTCCCATATGTCTATAGATCAAGCTAAATAAAAAGCTTGAAGTTGTTTTTTTTCATTTTAGTTTCAGTTTTAAATTTGTTTAGGAATTGAGTCATTTGTCTTTAATTCAGTTTGATTTCGAGTCATCAGTCGATGTAAAAATTTTCGTCATTTCAATAAAGAGGTCTTTTCAATTCAAAGCGGTTGGACCAATGTCATGGATTGGCGTGTGATTTTGCTTGACACTTATGTATGCCTGTTTCATGCAAATTAGGTAATTATGGACCGATCACGATCGCCTATTCGTACACGGTCGAGAGCCAGAATGGCCGATCAAACCGACTTGCAAGAGCGTGTTATTGGTATGGAAGATCAGATGAAGCAACTCGTCATCGCAATGCAGCAGATGTCCGCTGAAATCAAGACTCTTCGGTCGATCCCCGTTCCAACATCCCTCGAGGCATCAGCTCCAAAGCATAAAGGTGGAAAGAATGTTGATCTTGAGGAAGATGACGATATGCCTGAATTGGAAGATGACCCCGTCCAGATCATTGTCAACAAAGACAAACCGAATGAACGAGTCAACAAACTCGAAGAGAGAGTGAAGCAGCTGGAGGGTTCACAAGATTCACCCTCGATTGATCTGTCCCTGTACTCACAGATCAAAATCCCAAAGAAGTTCAAGATGCCAGACTTTGATAAGTACAATGGCACCACATGCCCAAAAGCCCACTTGCAGCTCTATCACGTGCAAATGACCTCGTACGTTGACAACGAGCTCCTGATGATCCATGCATTCCAAGCAAGCTTGACCGGCCCTGCTCTGAACTGGTACCTCATGAAGAAGATAAATGGCCTCAAAACCTGGAAGGAAGCTAGTGAGGCATTCCTGAAGCAATACAGGTTCATAACTGACATCATTCCCACCCGCGATGACCTTGAACGTGCTCAGATGAAAAAGACCGAGTCCTTCAAAGACTATGCCATCAGATGGAGGAATCTAGCCGCTCAAGTCGTCCCAGAACCCATAGACAGTGAGTTGAAAAGGATGTTCATCAAGACTCTCCCGTTCGAATACCGTAATCGAATGGTTGCCATTCTGGCTGACAACTTCAACCAACTTATCCCCATAGGCGAACAGATCGAGATAGGGCTGAAGGATGGGTGGTTTGTGGAGCCGTCTTCGTCGGCCAAAAGATTTAGTGCAAGGAAGGAGAAGGAACCGGTAGCTGAAGTAAATGTGACGTATAACCAACCGAGCCGGCGGAATACTAACCCAGCCCCAGCAATTCAAGTAGCAGAAGCTCAGCACCAAAACCCGGGTCGTCAACCTTTTCAGAGGAGAAACAACAAGAGACAATTCACCCCTCTCCCTGGATCGTTGTCTCAAGTATTGGCAGTGCTCCGAAAGAAAGGCTTGCTTACTACTGAGCCAAAGCGGCCTAATCCTGAGCAGTTTTATAACTACGACCCGTCAAAGAAATGCGAATATCACATGGGCGAACTGGGGCACTCAACCGATGATTGCTATGTCCTCAAGCACCGAATTCAGAACCTTCTGGACACGAAGGCTTTCTCGTTCCAACCTGCTAAGCCGAATGTTCAGAACAACCCGCTCCCTGATCACGCGGGCAATGTAAATGCCATATTCTGTTTCGATGCTGGTCGAATCAAGAACATCAAGGTATACACTGCTGAGGTCTACGGCGAGTTGGTGAAAGCTGGTTATTACCCGACTAATGAAGTTCTTTCCTTGGCCATCATGAGAGAAAGAATCTCAGGAATGGTACAGGCTGGGTTGATCGTTTATGCTGACCACACCGGCATTGTCTCTACTATCTCCGAGCTTGTCATTAACTGGGATGAAGAGTTTGCTACGTTAAACACCGGAAAGGACAAGTTCGATCCCTTACTTGAAGACATACCCTCGCTCGAAGACGCGACCGATGATGAAGGGATCATAATAAACACGCCTGCAACTGATGAAGGGATAGTGATCGAGATACCTCAACCGTATGAATACTCGGATGATAAGGCAGTCCCTTGGTCCTACAGTCTCGATGTTGACTTAGTCACCAGATCTAGACGTGCCTATGGCCAAGCAAATGCTCAACCTGCAAAGCCTGTCACTGATGAAGAAGCTAAAGAATTCCTGGCCGTTATCAAGGCTAGTGAATGCAACATAGTTGAGCAGTTACGCAAGATGCCCGCGCAAATCTCTCTACTTGAGCTACTCCAGACGTCTGTCAAACATCAAAAGGCCCTGATGAAAGTGCTAAGTGAAGTCCATGTGCCTGAGACGATCGATCATGAGAGACTGGAGGAATTTGTGGGTTCCATACTCCTCAAAGACCTCATAGCCTTCTCGGATGAGGAATTCCCTCTAGAAGGCAGAGGACATACTAAAGCATTGTATATTTCTGTCAAATACAAGGCCTCGCACGTAGCTCGGGTACTCATTGATAACGGTTCGGCCTTGAACATCTGTCCTTTGGCAACTTTACACCGCCTCAAGATAGATCCTTCTAGGATAAATGCTGCGAAGACCTCCGTACGAGCCTTTGACGGAACGAAGAAAGAAGTGATGGGGGAAATCCACCTCGACATACAGATAGGGCCAACAGTGTTCAACGTCCTATTTCAAGTCATGGACATTCCCACTGCATTCAACTTTCTGCTGGGTCATCCATGGATTCATACTGCTGGAGTTGTGCCGTCCAGTCTACATCAGAAAGTGAAGTTCGTGGTAGAGAGGAAATTAGTCACAGTACACGGTGAAGAAGAGCACCCAATTTATCATGAAACGGCTATCCCCTATGTCGAGCCGGACTGCAAAATTGAATCGAGCTATCAGTCGCTTGAGCTTGTATCGACCATTCATGCGTCTAGAGGATCATCGCTGCCAGTTCCTGAGGTGTCAAATGCTGCAGTAATGGTTGGAAGAGTAATGGTATCTCAGGGCTTCATCCCGGGCGAAGGCCTTGGAATATAGGTCAAGGTATCCGCCGACCGGTCGAAGCCTCTCAAAAACCCCGTACTTCTGGATTGGGGTACCAGGGATCAACTGTGCCGAACAATGAGAGACGTGGATATGGTCGAGGTCGAGGTCAAGGAGTTGAGCAGAATAGACAGCAATCCAATGAAGGGTCGAACGATGGAGAACATGGGCGTGGTAGGTTGCCTCCACACATTCGCACTACATTCCCAGGCCCTGCAAGAATGATGCATGAAGAGAAGGAGGTGATCGACATTTTGGGGCAACCAAGCGGCAAGTTCGACTATTATGTGAAATACTCAGCACCTCCGAGTTTCTATGTTGATCCCCGTGACATTGTCCCCGACGGATGGGGAGGTATGGATGATCCAACGCCTCAAATGACAGGAGATTCTGATAATGCAATAGAAGGAATTACTGCTCTGTTCGATGATGTCTTCATTGGAGCTATCGAAGAAGGACCGTTAGAGGGAATGGGCACTGGCCCACAAGAGTAAAACCTTTACTTTTTCGCGCACTCCCCTGTATGGGAGTTTTTACTGCTTTTTAGGATTTGCCCCATCTCGGGTGCTGCTTTCCGTTCTCGTTTCTAGGACTTGGTTGTTGCAATTTCCATTCAATAAATGTAATTCATTTTGAAATGATCAATGAAATTACAAGTTATTTTCAGTTTTTTGAGGGCATGTTGAGGTATATCAAACCAGCCCGGTGATGATATCCAACCGATAAAAGAAAATATAGTCCAAAGAGAATTCTGAGGCCTGGGCTTTTTCATGCTCTCTCGTGTTAAAATTTTTCGAAATGAATTTTTTTAAAAAAAAAACAAAAAAACAAAAAACAAAAAAAAAACAAAAATTACAAAAAAATGCAATCTTTAGCCCTGTTTGTCCTTCTGAATCATTTACTTTATGTTTCAGGGCTAATCTTGTGGCACGTGAGGGTATGGGAACGGAACAATCTCATGAATTATGTGCAACCGAGCTTGATCCTAATGACATAGACGAACTCAATGATTCCTCAGATATTCAGCGCGATCTAGAGCGGCATGAAAGGCCCAAAGTCCTTACATCAGACCAAACTATCATTGTTAACCTGAGTGATTCCGGAGAAACCAAGGAGGTGAAAATTGGGGCAACCCTTCCTGAAGGTGAAGCCAAACGCTTAGTCCAATTACTGAAGGATTACCAGGATATCTTTGCCTGGTCATACGCCGATATGCCGGGTTTAGACCCTTCTATTGTAGAGCATGGCTTGCCTACTAATCCCGGCATGCCGCCCAAGAAGCAGAAGCTACGAAGAACCAAACCTGAGCTATCGAAGAAAATAGAAGAGGAGGTCGTGAAGCTTTTGAAAGTGGGATTCATCGAAGTCACTCAATATCCAACCTGGGTGGCCAACATTGTGCCAGTCATGAAGAAGGATGGCCGAATTCGGGTTTGCATCGACTATCGCGACCTGAACAAAGCCAGCCCTAAAGATGACTTCCCATTACCGCACATAGACGTTCTGGTAGACAGTACTGCTGGATTTGAACAGTTCTCCTTCATGGATGGTTTCTCGGGTTATAATCAGATAAGAATGAAGGACAGTAATAAGGAGAAAACTGCATTCATCACTCCTTGGGGGATATTCCACTATAAAGTCATGCCCTTCGGTCTCAAAAATGCCGGGGCAACATACCAACGGGCAATGGTGACTCTTTTCCATGACATGATACATAAGGAGATCGAGATTTATGTTGATGACATGATTGCAAAGTCTCGACCCGGAGAGAGTCATGTTGACACCCTGAAGAAATTATTCGACCGACTCCGTGAGTTTAAACTCCGTCTTAACCCAGCGAAGTGCATATTCGGAGCAACCTCGGGCAAATTACTCGGATTCGTAGTAAGCAGTAAGGGCATTGAAGTTGATCCTTCCAAAGTGAAGGCCATATGTGAGCTACAACCCCCGTCGACCGTAAAAGAAGTGCGGAGCCTTTTGGGTAGATTGAACTACATAGCCCGTTTCATTTCCCAGCTTTCCGAAACTGCTAAACCGTTCTTCAAACTTTTAAGGAAGAATGCTCAAGTGAAATGGGACGATAATTGTCAGGAAGCGTTTAATGAACTGAAGCAGTACCTGATGAAACCACCAGTGTTAGTCCCTCCAATGTCGGGCCAGCCTTTGATCCTTTACCTCACTATTCATAGCGAGTCTCTGGGAGCGATGCTAGCCCAGAAAAGTCCTGAAGACGGAAAGGAGCGAGCCATTTATTACTTGAGTAAGAAGTTCACCATCTCGGAGTTGAATTACCCTGAAGCCGAGAAGACTTGTGCTGCACTAGTATGGGTGCTCCATAGGCTGAGGCAGTATACACTGCATCACCAGACTCTCCTAGTGACTAAAAATGATCCCATCAAGTATTTACTTGATCAACCGGCTTTGGTAGGGAAGTTAGCCAAATGGCAGATCTTAATTTCAGAGTTTGATGTCCAGATGATGTCACAGAAGTCAGTTAAAGGCCGAGTAATCGCCGATGTGTTAGCCGAGAATCCTAAAACCTCGGATGATGATAGATATTCCCCAGAAGACCGTATTCTGGTAATAAAGGAAGACACATGGACCATGTTTTTCGATGGAGCCATGAACTTGTATGGTTCCGGTACTGGGGCTGTCCTAATATCCCCAGATGGGCAGCATCATCCAGTAGCAGCAAAGTTGGTGTTCCCGTGTACCAACAACATAGCCGAGTACGAAGCATGCATCCTCGGACTTCAAGCCGCAGTGGAAATGGGGATAACCAAATTGAAAGTGTTTGGTGATTCCGCTCTTATTATTCTTCAAACTGTAGGAGAATGGAAGACGAGGGACACCAAACTAGTGCCGTACCATGAATACCTCGAAGAAATCATAGAGGAATTCGAAGACATCTCCTTTGAGTACTTGTCGAGGTCCCATAATCAGTTCGCTGATGCACTAGCGATGTTGTCATCCATGCTGCAAGTGACTGGTGGAATAGAGGTAGAACCCTTGAAGATTGAAGTCCTAACAAAGCCGGCCTACTGTATGGTTGTGACCGGGGAACCGGACGAGAAGCCATGGTATTACGATATCATGAATTATATCCAGAGACAGGAGTTTCCTGAAGGAAGCACTCCGGCTGACAGGAAGTACATAATGAAAATGGCTTCAAAATTCTTTGTCAGTGGTGAAAAGCTATACAAAAGATCATATGATTCGATCCTGTTGAGGTGTGTAGAAGCAGCTGAAGCTACCAGAATCATGCAAGAAGTACACGAGGGGATGTGTGGTCCACACATGAATGGCCATATGCTAGCTAAGAAAATCATGAGATTGGGATATTATTGGCTCAGTCTTGAAAGTGACTGTATCCAACATGTTCGAAGATGCCATCGCTGTCAGGTTTATGGAGATAAAATAAATGTTCCCCCCACAGAGTTACATCAGTTTTCCGAGCCATGGCCTTTTTCAATGTGGGGCATCGATGTAATTGGCCCAATCAATCCCAAGGCATCGAATGGATACCATTTCATCTTGGTTGCGATTGATTATTTCTCCAAGTGGATTGAAGCCGCGTCTTACGCCAACGTTACTGCGAAGGATGTTGTAGGATTCATCAGGCGAGACATAATCGCTCGTTATGGTGTCCCCGAGGCTATTGTCACTGATAATGGGACGAATTTGAACAACAAGTTCATGGATCAGTTGTTCAATGAGTTTAAGATCCGGCATCTGAATTCGTCTCCCTATCGTCCACAAATGAATGGAGCAGTTGAAGCCGCTAACAAGAACATCAAGAAGATCCTGGCCAAAACAGCTGAAAATTATCGTGACTGGCATGAGAGATTGCCATTTGCACTAATGGCATATCGAACTTCCATCCGAACCTCTGTCGGTGCGACCCCTTTTTCCCTGGTGTATGGCATGGAAGCAGTCCTGCCTGTTGAAGTAGAAATCCCTTCCTTGCGAGTTTTATCCCAGGTGGAGTTGTCTGAAGCTGAATGGATGCGACAAAGGCTTGAGCAGTTAAACCTGATTGATGAAAAGCGGTTGAGAGCCATTTGCCACGGTCAAACCTATCACCAGAGGATAGCTAGGTTCTTCAACCAAAATGTACGTGCAAGAAACTTCGAGGTAAATGATTTAGTCCTAAGGAAGGTACTGCCAATTTTCCCCGTTCCCGGAGGAAAGTTTGCTCCAAACTACATCGGTCCATATGTGGTTAAGAAGGTACTTCCCGGAGGTGCCCTGATTCTCGCAGAAATGGATGGTCGTGAGTTCTCCAACCCTGTTAATTCTGATGCTGTAAAAATGTATTATCCTTGATAAACCTGACATTCTACAGCAAAAGTTTTCCAGTGTTTGGTTTTATACTTCCGAGTTGCAAACATTTCATTGATGAATAAATGATTTCAATCAATTTCAAGCTATGATGTTTGCATTGGCTTTAATTTCTGCATGGTTTTGTCGGTCTGTATCATTAGCTTCAAAGGGGAAGTCTATTTAGACAATCTGATAACTCATGTGGAATAAATTGAATGTGTTGAATGAGGTACATTCGGATGATGAAAGGCAAGCCATATCCTATACACAGTCCCATGCATTAATCCCCAGTGAGTTGAGTTGAAAAAATTCCATGTCTGCAAGGTAAAGAGTTATCTCGCAAAAGGTACGACGACCGAGATGACAAGAGGCATTTCATTTCTCTATCTCAAACACTACAGTTTATCCATTGTTTCACCACTTTGAGTCTAAACACTTGGAGAAATTCATTCAAATTACCCTTGTCAAGAACCACCCCACATCGGGGCAAACTGGAGGTAAGTCAGCATCATAAGGTGAAAAATGAATAGAAATTTTCTTGCTCTCACTTGCATCAATCTTCGAGTGATGCTTTTTCAGATGAATTCACGCAAAGTTCAAGTGCCTTAGAATGACGAAGAGCATTTTTTTTTTCTATCCTATACACATTTTATCCTTTGCTAAGCCCAATTGAGCCTACAATTTCATTTCTTAAACCCAGTTGGTGATCATCCCCCACACTGGGGCAAGGCAAAAGTCGTCATTATCTACATAGCATATCCGAAGTGTCGATAGAAGACAAAAGACGAGGAGCTTCTAAGTTCAAGCAGCAAGTCAATCAGTCAGATTAGCTGGCCAGTGTTTATGTTGTAAGCAACATGTATTAAATGTCAAAAAAAGAAGGAAGGGCAAGAAAAAGCAGTATGCCTGGTAAAAGCAAGGCCAATGCCCAATGAAAAATGTCAGGATATGACATATCAAAATCATCCCCAGTAGAGCAGTAATCCTACAAGTCTCAGAGGAATCAAGTGATGAACTCTCGAAATCAATGGAACATCTACCGAGGAGATAATCCCTGGTGAAGAAGAAGACTGGTGACAATGCCAAGATGATCATCAACTTATTCACCCCAATTATACACATTTTGAGCCTAATGATCCATTCATTTCTCAACCCATGAGCCTAGCCTATGTTACGTCCCTTACAAAGTCTCTTCAGATTATGGCACTTGAACTAACGTAGTGTTTCGGATGCTTATAAGCTTAGCTCGAAGAAGTGCGAGCAAGTCCATTTCTATCTCATTTTGCAGGGTTCTTGACTTGAAACCCGGAGATAATTGTGGAGTATTTTCTTTCAATAGCCTTCACTCGAAGAGTCCCTTTTGCTAAGCCATTGACCAAGCCATGTTACATTCCTAGCAAAGACCTCTCAGATTGGTAGGGTCGTACCGCTTGGGAGAATACTCGGACCCTTGTCCACATGATGATGGTGAGATAGAGAGATTCTCATAAATCAGCCTTTTTCAATGAGAATAAGTGAAAAACCTTTCGGACTGAAAGTCCCTCATTCGACATTTTCAAGATACCCGCTTGTGAGTTCGGATTGTCTTGTCATGATTTATCCCCAGCGAAGTTTGTAATGCCGATTTGACGAAACCATCGTGCATGAAAAACTAGTTGAAATCATAGTGCATGTGTATATATGCTCTTGATAATGCGAATGCAATATTATATGTTGTCTAAAACCGTGTCTAACAGGAGACACACCCTCAAGAGTCGGAGATATCACCAGGTACCTCTGATGATATCCAGGTACTTTGTCAAGGAACCCTTGAACACTTGGGCTAGCCCCTTTGTTCACAAAATCACAGATTTTCATACAATCTCAAGAAGATTTCCCCCGCAACTCACCTATGAACAGGTATAGGTGAAGCGGCCAAATCTTTGCATATGAGCAGGTATATGTAAAGGTCGGAATATTCTCCTCAATCTCAGGTATTCCCCCGCTATTCACCTATGAGCAGGTATAGGTGAAGCGGCCAAATCTTTGCATATGAGCAGGTATATGTAAAGGTCGGAATATTCTCTCAACTCCAGGTATTCCCCCGCAGTTCACTTATGAGCAGGTATAAGTGAGGCGGCCAAATCTTTGCATATGAGCAGGTATATGTAAAGGTTGGAATATCCTCTTGACTTCAAAAGTTCCCCCGTAGTTCACTTATGAGCAGGTATAAGTGAAGCGGCCAAATCTTTGCAAACACCTATGGAGATGTATAGCTAGTTTGTAAAAGTCGGAACTGTTCTCACGAATCCAGACGATGATTGGATACGTCGAGCGTTCTTCGTGTGTTTTGACTTAATTGCAGATCACCGAAGTTCATCAACAGTGTATCAGGCAAAACCTAAGGGACTTAGCCCGGACATTTGCCAAAACAACATACAAGTCAAAGTCGTGCCTTGAATTGCGCCATTGTTCTGTCAGGTAAGCAATTCCAGGTATGTTTTCCATTCATGTCAGCATGCATCATTTCTTATTGCATTTTAAAAAATGGGACTCATGATCCCGACAAAAACAACATTCATCGCATTTGCATAGTTGAAATTTAGGTATCATTTAGTCTTTGAATGCAACCTCTGCGAGCTCACCTTCAAAGAGGGGCAGCTGTTGACACCTAAATTTCGACTCACCATTTAGTTATAATTTGCATAAAAATTAGGGATTAATTTTTAACCCCTAAACAAAAATATTTAAATTGCACAACATATAGTTTAGGTTCATATAGACTAATTGCATTCCACATCGGATCAGCGGTGGTAAGCGAGCTTAAAATTCATCATGTAAATCGAGCTCGGGCATTGAACAAGACTCGGCTCACTCGGAAAGCATGGGCCGAAAATCACATGCAAAAGGGCTTGGTTGTCTTAATTTGAGCTTAAATTAGCCCATTATGCTTAATTGAAGAAAAACCCAAATTATTTCAGCCCACTTAGAATTAAATTAAAGCCTAAATCTAAGCCCATTAGTATTAGAAAACCCGGCTAATTGAGCTAGGTTTACACTATAAATATATGTTTATGTCTTTGGGGGGTGGGGGACAACACTCATGAACACACGGCCATAAAGAGGAAAACGTGAAAGAGAATCAAGAGAAAAGAGAGTAGGGGCGCTCATATTGAAGCACGGCCACGAGGAGCACCATTGGCGGAGGAACGGAAGAAACACAAAGAAGGGGTGCTGGTCTTTTGGGGGAGACATCGAGGGAACTCTCTCAGAACTTTGAAATCAGAATTTTCAAGGTAAAATACGTGAGAAAAGTCTTCAACAACGTCTGGGTTCTGGACGCTTCAACGCTGCTTCGAAGTCACGTGGCAAAGCTGGTCTTCATCAACAAGTTCACAGGGATCACTTTTGCTATCCCTCTTTCCCTCAAACCAACGCCCTACCTGCACCAACTAAACATCCTCGAAGTCTACTGGACATAGTCAACAATACTGGTGACGCCTTGGTTGTCCATCGAAGCCTACTCCTGATGTCACTCGCTCATCTCTGAAGGACACCACGTTGTGGCCAAGGGTTTTCTTTGTTGTCCAGCTTCCAACTGCGGTCGTCTAGCTCCTTGTATCCACCAGTTGTCAGGGCGTTCCTCGGTGGCTATCCAGCAAGCCTTCACCGCTGTGACTAACCGGTTCGCACAGCTTGCCGCACTCAATCTTTTCTTTGCAGGTTCAGCAAGCGTCCAGCAGTACCAACGTAGCCCCCCATCGAGTTGAGAGTCTACGCAAGGCCACCATCACGATTAGCCTTGTCGTGAGCCTCTACCGCAAACCGCCGCACCGTCGCACGTGCACGCCACCACCGCGGCCAGACGTGAGAAGTCGCCGTTATACTCGTCGTCGTCGCCAATTGACCCGATCCCGATCCGCAAGCTCGATCCCGATCGATTTGAATTTGGAGATTATCTGCAAATTAGGTAATTGGACATTATCCGATAATTTTCAGAATATTTAATTTCCTAATTTGCATGTTTTGAATATTTCATGAATATCATGTAAATAATTAGATATCTTAGGATAATGTTTGATATATCCGCAATATTTTGAATATTCAAAATTAGGAAAATTTCCTAATTCAGCAACGTATCTGGACGATTATCCGACCTTATCCCTAAGGTACGATATGCGGCGATACGGAAAATTATTATTTTATCCATAATCACTCGGATACGATAATGATTTTTATCTGCTTTCCAAATTTGAATAATCGGCTTTCCGTCGATATCTATAACCCTATAGATATGACCGATAGTTCGATTTTTGCGCCTAATCCAAGTTTGAAACGAATTTTGCGGATCACGTGACTGTTTTAAATATGAATGCTATCTCTGTTTAAATTGTTTTTCCTTTTCAAATAAAAAAAGAAAATTCAAAAAAATATCAGTTATGATTTGAATTTGAGTTTTGCATGTTTAGGGAATCCTAAATATATCTAGAAGATAGAGTAATTATTTAATTTAAATTAGGACATGAGATAATCTATTTCCTAGTTTAAATTAAGTAATATTCTAATCTTAATAGATTATTTAGGTTATTTTTTAATTCCGAATTTTCATGAAAACCCAAAAAGAGTCATCTTAGGATAGATTAAATTAGGATAGATTGCATTCATGATTTGGGTTATTTTTAATTTCGAATTTTAACAAAAAAATTCCAAAAATCAATCATGTTAGGATATGTTAAATCATCATAGATTGCACGTTATTTTAGGCATATTTTTATTCCGAATTTCATTAGAGAAAAATACCAAAAATAAATCATTTGCCTACCATTAGAATTAGGTCACGTCGTCGCGTGACATATAGTTTGCATGCTAGGTTGCATTAATTGCATGTAATTTTTGCACGTCATTGCATATAGATTAGATTTCATTTAAATAAGTGAAAATCAAAAGAGAAATTGAGTGAATTGCTTGTTAATTAGAAATCATATTAGGGTTGATTGATGTGATTTTCTAGCTAACAATGCAGATGCTTGCGTTGGTTCGAGGTAAGTAATTCTTCCAACTTGCAATTTATTTAATGCTGTCCTGGGTGTTAAATTGGTGGTTTGCGCACCCGCATGAACACCTCACATGCTAGTAATTAAGTTAAAATGGATCCAAACTGCCTGCCAAAATATTTTTGAAAAGAAAACGTACCGAAAGGGCGTTAGACTAGATCTAGCGTAACCAAGTCCCCGGGTTTAGAATCTCTGGTTCGTAGGAATAAAACATATCTCCCTATGTTTTATTTAGGTTTCTAATCGACCTACCGTAAATTGATTAGTGGCGACTCTAAGCATAAAAATATTTGCATGTTAAAGACTTAAACCCTAAGTTGCGAATTGGTAGGGCTTGGGAGGGCCCGAGTTAAGATTAGTCTTAATAATCCATTAACCCGAAAAATGAAAATTTTTTAGGTCGCGACACTTGGCTTAATGCGCGAGGCCGCAACTAGTCATCCCACCCTCGTAACTCCAATTTGTTAAGCCATCTAGAGTAGAAGTCTAGCTGCACGTTACATTCGCATGTTTATGTGATTAAAAGTTTGTCATCCAATGTAAGTTCAAACTTTCATTTTTGAAATTTGTGGAAATCAATCAAATGCCTTAGGTGATCTAAGCTTATAATTGAAAATTTTAGACAATCACTCTTGACAGTGAACCCTGAGCATAAATCTTTGATATCTCCGATTTGGCCCTGCAAAACAAATGAGCTTGTCTAAATTTTCAATAATGCGCTTAAGATCACATTTTATATGAAAGTTCTTCCAAGTCAAGATTGTATTTTGAGGCATAAAATTGGAATCACATTTTCAACAAAACTCTTTCTTATTCACGTTTCGAAATTGAAATTCAAATCATATTTTGTGTATTTTTCTTAAAACAAGAATTTCATCGTCTTTCCAAAAATTGAAATCACAAATCAGTCTTTCACATTTGATGCCACATCTTGCGCATGAAACTTTTGGAATAGAATGAATGTTCGATTGATGGCCACGATTTGATCTTTTAATGATGTCTCCTTTTACTACGAAATCTTGGCGAAATACCGAATCCCCGCAAATAGGGACCATGGGCATGTATCGTCGCCTTGCTTTCGTTATAAGAGGCGGCTTCATTGAGAGATCACTTTTTTCATTCACATATTGACATTGTTTTCCTTTTGAAGGTTGTACACAACGGCCCTTCTTTGGAATCTTCTCGCTTGACCACGCCAAGAAGCGGACCTAGAAGCTAGGATGAGATTTGTTTATTGCAAGAGTTTTTTGTACTTTGTCATCGCCTTTATTCTTAGTACGAATCATGTTTCACGTTTTGGGCATTGATTGTGAACCCAATTGAATGTTTTTGTAAATCATGCAACTCAAATTCAAGACCATAAGTAGCTTTTTGCTTTGGGTCCAATTGGAGATGCTGCAAGCTGCCCATATCAATTGAATTTTCACGTAGACTCGGGAGAAATATTCTGGGATGGTAAAATGTCGTCGTTCCAATAAGAACTTCTCATGCAGCAATTGACTTATTTTCCATTTTCTTTCATGAAAACAGGTAAAATGAAAGGGTCATTTGAGATTGGCATTCACTTTCCCTACAAAACCAAAGTGTAGGCCCTTTGAACTCAACGCGCATGCGGCAAGGCATGAGTGTCGAAGGAATTGCGTTGTAGAGAGTACAAAGTCTAGAAGACATCATTTCTTGAAGTTTCAAAGTATATTGTCCGTCTTCTCAAACTCCATAAGTAATCTCTTGGAACACACATTGGACTGGCATTTGATTCATGCAAACATTTGCATGATGAAGTCTGCTCGCATCCTTGAGATTTTAAACTGGAATAAAGGCGGCTTCTGGATTCAAAGCAACTAAGGCTTTAGGAAATGGGTGCTCATGCTTGGGGATTTTTGGGAAGAACCCCCGATAATTTTGAAAGGATTGCCTCCTTGCAGGATTTGGAATTGGGTCGTAATGATTTTTCTAGCTTTCCATCCAGAGGGAGCCTTGTACTTCTAAAAAAAAAAAAACTTGATTTATCTCATTGTATCTGCCTCCACTTCTCACAAGCTTGCTTAAGTCAAATATGGTGAACTGTAATGCGCTGGAGCGCATGTACGACTTGACAAATGTGGATGGTTTAGATGGAGCTGGACTTTACTAATTGTAGCAATCTAGTTGATGTCCTTGGTCTCCATGAAGCGTCTAAGGCATTTTATTCTTGGTTGGTTGCAAGGCATGCATCCTAGCAATGAAAAGCAAAATTGAAAAGGTTGCTTCAAAGCATTTGGACAACTTGAATATCATTGGGAGTGAGATTCCATGATGGTTTCATCAGAAAGTTTCTCATTTTGTTGCTCCAAAGAACCACGAGATTGGAGGAATAATTTTCATTGTCGAGGTCTCTCTGGACATTGTAAATCGGGGAAACTTTATACTACTAGCAATCGTGGACATTAGAAGAAGGCTTCTCAGGCGTGAAGGTCTAATACGCACCACGACATTGTGCCTAATAGGGATCCTTGACACAAGTGAAGATCAGCTTTACTTGATTATATTTCCAAAATTCGAGCCTATGGTTGGGAGCTTAAAAAAGGAGATCGCAAATTTGATTAATGGTAAGAGATCATCACGATCTCTCATGCTTGCCTTGAAACAATATGGAAAAGGCTAACTTCCCACTGATGAATGATGGAAGGACTTGCGGCTCTTGGCATAGATGATGATCCCCTAGTGTTCATAAAGAGCTCCATTTCAAGAATCCACTAAGTCTTTATGCTTCACAATTTTTGGGAAATGAGACTGAGGAGGGATGACATCTGAACATTCCTAAATTTGAAATTTGACCTTAGGGTCACATTCGTGAATCCACTTCTTTCTTCAATCGTCAATGTGGATGAAGAAATGATCTTAAAATTTGTGCTTCAAATAATCCCTATTGTTTTCATAGCAGAGTCCACAGAAATTTCTGATCTTAGAGAATCTCATATCAATTTGACAACCTTCTCAAAAGAAGAAATGTGTGAAGATTCCTCGGCACCAAGGCTACTTCCTGGGTTGGTGACATCTATAACTCATGGAGAGCTCTTTGACAGGTCCACATATATGGATGCGGGCTGTCCAAACGATATTGTCAAAAGACAAGAAGAGGAATGAGCTATGATCCATTTAGAGTTGCTGAGCGTTGGTAGCTACAATTTTTGCTCCTTCAAATAGCTTCTCGGCATTTAATCCAACGTGGAGATGATTATTGGTGGTTCGCGAAATGATCCTTCAAGGCATGAATGTACACAAGCAAGAATCAGCCATCAAATGGTGCCCCCGAGTAAAAGGTTGTAATCGTTCCAAGTTAAATTCGATTTATTTAAAGAATGACTTGTTCCTTCCCTTGTGTAGAATTTGTGAGGACAAAAAGAGTTGATGTACGGGAAATTCCCAGGAATCAACAAGATTGCATGAGGAGGACGACTTAGTCCATAACTGCGCCGCCCCAAAAAGAAAAGGGTGTATCATTCCTAAATTAGTCCAATTCAATTTTGGGATCGAACTAACATGTCTCATCTCTCATAGACAAAGGTGCACATTGACCACGGAGGCGACGCCTTCTACCAAGAAAGCATAATGAGACCAAACCATCATTTTCAGTGCAATAAATGAGCCAAAGCATCCAAGGGACAATGCTCTAAAATATCGAAACAATGCCGAAAGTTAAAGGCAGATGAAAGTGGATGAAGGGAGTTGCCAAACATATAAGAAAGAAAATTCAAATGAAGGGAAACATCACATATCTGAAGGACAAATGCAAACGAGCGGTAATGTTGTATTGTTATCAATTTTTCATTCCTTAAATGATCTTTAACTAATACATTCCATCTTATTCTCTACAGGGTTACCAGGTCACCATACCACAAGTAAGTATCCTTCTTCCTAAAATCAAAGGAAATTCAAATGGGGAATTTTCATGGTGTAAAGAATCTTTGATTTTTTTAGAAACAACAAACGCCAAAGTAGGAATTAAAAGAGCAAATTTGCGCAAAAGTTTGGAATGTCGTTTCGTCCAAAAATTACCTTTATGCTTGACAAATCATTTATTTTGAATTAGAATTCCCTGTGGAGATTGATCAATTTATGATGATCTCAACGAAGTGAAAGAGAGATGTTAATTATGCCAAATGAGAAACACTTAAGATGAGGAAGGGCAAACCATTCCCAAACATGTCCTGTAAACATTTTGAGAGGAGCGAAAAAGAGAAACTCGTGTTGTTTAAGGATGAGACATTCATTCGCGAATAGTATATAGATCGAAATGAAAAGAGGCATTTCCTTCTTATATCTTATACACTACAGGTGATCATAGTTAAGCCCATTTGAGCCTTTAAATGTGAAGAATTTTCAAAATATCCCTGTCAAGAACCACCTCGCAATTGTGGCAAATTTGGAGAGTTTGGTTAATATCATTTGGTGAAAAGATGAGAAAGATTTCTTTGCTCTCACTAGTATCAATCTTTTTGTGGTAACTTCAGGAGAATCCTTGTGGAAGCTCAAAACATCCCAAAATGAAGAAGATCATTCATTTTTCTACCCAAACACTCATACCCTTTGTTTGGCCAAGTTGAGCCTGAATATTTGTTTTTAAAGCCCAAGTGGTGATTATCTCCCTATACTAAGACAAAGCATGTGATTTATCAAGACAATGGATACTCGTGAGACAATGTGAAAAACATCTCGAAAGTCCTAAAAGCTAAAAAAAAAAAATCAAAAGTCAAATGAAAACTATGGGGTATGAAAAAGCAGTGTGCCTAGTAAAAACAAGGCTATTGCCCACTAAAAAAAAGAGAGAGAAAAAGTAGCATCAAGAGAAGAATTCTTTTGTGAGGAAAAAGTGTCAAAAGCAAAATGCCTGCATGAAAAGAAAATCATTGTAAATGCAAAAGTCATTAGAGAAAAAAGCAAAGCTCATGTAATAAAATAATTAGTCAATGAACTTTCGAGACAAATTGAATTTCAAAAGGTAAGTGTCCTCGAAAAGATTAGATGATATGGTAATGATGCCATGGTAATCACCAACTGTTAAATCCCTTTTGAAAATTTCTGAGCCTTTCGAGCCTTTACCCAAATCAATGTTATAACCTTCTCCGAAGTCTCTTCAAATTGGGATGGTCTAAGCAGAAATTTGGATTCCTAAATAAACTATCGCTTGAAGAAGTAGGGGCAAAGTTATCTTATCTCATCTTAAGATTTCTTGACTTGTAAACTTGATAGATATGCTGATTGGTAATTATTTCATTCCTTAGCCGATAATGCACATCCAATGTTGAAACTGTGACCAAACCTACATTGCGGTCCTTTTAAAGACCTCTTAGGTCAGTCAATGTATACTTATTGTGAATGATTCTCAAAACCCTTGACAGCGGTCATGTGAGGTATATTGAGTGATCAGACTATTTCCCACATTAATGGATGGGATCAAACAGTCTTCTTAAGAGTATGTGAGAAGCCCTTTTCCGATCATAAAGCTCTTGTTTGGCATGTTTAACAAGCCATTTTAATGAGTTAAGATCATTTTGACAAAAAACCTTTTTCTTAAGGGAATTTGATGATTAATGACACTTCTCAAGCCTGATGGCAATCTTGTTATATTGAATGATGCAAATTATTTTCCAAACAATCGAAACTAGCTTGAATTGCTCATACAATCAATGCTTTCTCATTGATGATACCATTTTGATATGGCCTCTCATGATGTTATCTTGTAGTCATGGCCACGAGCCGGTTTTGGCCCGGAACTGGCCTTGTCAAACTCGGGCTTGGCCCGTTGACCGGGCCCGCGGTTTGGAACCGGAACCAGCCCGTGCCTTGTGGGCCCTGTTCCGGTTCCATAAATTTTTGAACCGGCCCAGAACTGCCGGTTCCGAGCCTGGTTCCACCCAAAAAAAAAAAAGCTGCAGTCTGCAGCTGTGTGCGCAGGGCTTGCGTGCCTGCGGAGGCCCGTTGCCAGGGGCAACGGGCAAAAAAAAAAAAAAAGCCTTGTGGGCCTGTGGCCTTGATGCGGGTAGCGGGCTTGTGGCCCGTTGCCCGGGCAGCCTTACGGCTACCCTGGCAACGGCCACCCGCAGCCGCAGCCCCAAACCAAACGGGCCAAACGAGCAAAAAAAAAAAAATAATAAGTAATAACCGTTGCAAAATTGCAACGGTTATAATTTCTTTTATTTTAATCCTAAATTTTCTTCCCATTTTTTTCTTATAAATTCTCTCAATACTCAAAATTCTCTCAATACTCACAATTCTCTCAAGTCTTAAATTTTCTCAATACTCTAAATTCTCTCAAATTCTCTTAAATTCTCTCAATTTTCTCAATCAACGCAATTCTTTCTTAATTCTCCAAATTAATCCGCTCAATTCTCTCAATTCACTCGAAAAATGGCAAGTGGAAGTCGAGTGCCAACTGGCAAAGGTAAGAATATCACGACGGAATCCCATCATTCTTTTGATTCTCATGAATATGCAGATTTTCAAGATGATGAAAATGACATTTTGCCCGATGTGGAGCGCGTCCCGACGCAAGAAAGTTTTCATCCTCCTGCCGAAATATCTACAACAAAGGAAGCGGAACGGGAATTTACATCTGACATTTGGAATCACTTCACGAAAATGGAAAAGTTTGATATTGGTGAAAAAAAGGTATGATATAATTTGTAAATATTGTGGGAAAATATATAAATATACAGGTGGACAAGGATATGGAACATTCAAACGACATCTTAGGAGCAAACATCCAACCGAAACAGGAATCAATATCAGGCAACAACAAATTTCCGGGTACGTCAATCCTAACACTTTCCCTTTATTTCGTTTTAATGAAAAAACTTATAAGGAAGAATTAGGCAAATTTATTTTCGTTGAGTATTTAGCATTTAATTTTGGAGAAAGATTTGGTTTTAATGAATTTATACAAAAAGCATGTGCTCCACAAGCAAAACGTGTTCCTAGAAATTCAATTAAACGAGTAATTAAAGATCTTTACAAAAATGGAAAAAAAGATTTACAAAACTTTTTTATGCAATTTAATGGATGCGTGCATATAGGTAGTGATATTTGGAGTGATCATTGGCAAAATCATTCTTACATGGGCATAACATGTCATTGGATAGATGACGAGTGGAGTATTCAAAAAAGAGTTATTGCATTTAGAGTTTTCGATGATAAGCATACGGCAAATAATATTTATAGAATAATTAGGCAAATTTTAGAAGAATATTATTTGCTTAACAAAATTTTTTTCAATTGGTTTTGATAATGCCGCGGCAAATACCACTTCAATTGCC
The DNA here is from genome assembly GCA_024500025.1 of Syzygium aromaticum. Lineage (NCBI taxonomy): Eukaryota > Viridiplantae > Streptophyta > Magnoliopsida > Myrtales > Myrtaceae > Syzygium > Syzygium aromaticum. Next base: position 641,323 of record CM044892.1, read on the forward strand.
GATTTAGAAAATATTTGTAAACCCGCTTTTGGCGGAAAATTTTTTCACGTTAGATGTGCTTGTCATGTTTTAAATTTATGTGTACAAGATGGTTTGAAAACTCTTGATATTTTTCTTCAACCAATAAAAACGGCAATTCAATTTCTATGGAAACATCCCAAAAAAAATAAAAGAATGGGGTAGATTTTGTAGAGAAAATGGCAAAAAGCCAAAAAGATTTCCAAGAGATGTTCCAACTCGTTGAAATTCTACTTTTCACTTGCTTAGTGAATCTTTAGCATATAAAGATTTATTATGTGTATTTATTTCTAATAATATACCTCAGATTAATTTATACCCACAAGAATGAGATATTTGCAAAAAAAATTTAGATGTTTTAAAGGTTTTTAATTATGCAACTTATACTTTATTCGGTGTTTATTATCCTACTACACATTTATTTTTAGTAGAGTGTACTAATATTGTCGGAATTTTTGATGAATATGAAAATAATGTTGAATTACAACATACTATAGTTGCGATGAAAATGAAGTGGCTACATTTTTATAGCGAAATTCCCATTATTTATTTAGTTGCTTGTGTTTTTGATCCGCGTTGCAAATTGGATGGCTTAAGTGATTTTTTGCATACGTATTATCAATGTTTACATTATAATGCAATAAATGTTACAACCATAGTATGTGAGGTTAAAAACGTAGTAATAGAATTATATAATGAATTTTATACTAAATATAATTTAGGTGATATTGGATCTTCTCAATCTACGGAGATACAAAATGACAGTACAGGTAAAATTAGTAGAGAGTACCAACTTTTATTACATAGACAATAAAAACAAAAAGGGAGTAATAGGAAATATTTCTAAATTAGAGATTTATTTAACCGTTTCATTTGAGTTTACTAAATCCGAAGGTAGTACAGATTTTTTAATTTTGGATTGGTGGAAGAGGCACGCAAGCCAATACCCAATCCTTTCTCTTATTGCAAAACAGATTTTTTCAACCCCTTGTTCCACAGTTGCGGTCGAACAAGCATTTAGTGTCGGAGGTAATATTTTGGACGAACATCGTTCAAGATTAACTCCAGAATCAGTGGAAATGCAAGCATGTGTTGCTAATTGGACGAAAGCTCAATACCGGCAACAGGAGATAGATCGGAATCATGAATCCGAATTTTTTAACGACGGAGACACTACTGCTACCGGTACTGATACCGGCATTGGAACAGGTAGTGACGATTGAGGGTAAAAGAACTATTGGAGTTGACAAATATTTCGGGAACCCTTATTTCTCATACCAGGTACGCTCATGTGAGCTTAGGGAAACTGAAGTATAATGTGACGACATGTGACCTTTGGATTTAGTCCCCTACGCACGGAATGTTTAGGTTTTGGGGTCATTTTAGGGCATATATATTGTGCTCCTTTTTTATAGATCGTTGTTACGAATTGTAATGTACTTAATGATAATTTATTAAGTTCAAGCTCTCTCTTTCTCTCTTGTCCTTTTGTCCCCAAATTTGATTACAATTTACATTTTAATTACAATTTATATTGAATAATGTTCCGTCACTAGTCACCGAAACAGTAACTTTTTAATTTTTTTATTATTTTCTTTTTTGTTTTTTTTCTTTTCCTTTTCCTTTTCTTTTTTTTTTCTTTTCTTCCTCCGCCGGCTATAGCCGGGGCCGGCGGAGGTCGCCGGCCTCAGGCGAGGCCAGCCTCGCCAGATCGGGTGAGGGCTCGACCTCACCGACGTCGGGCGAGGGCGGCCTCGCCAGTTGCGGGTGAGGGCGACCTCGCCTGACGCCGGCGAGGTTCGACCTTGCCTGCAACTGGCGAGGGCGGCCTCGCCCGACGCCGGCGAGGTCGAGCCCTCGCCCGATCTGGCGAGGCTTCGACCTCGCCGGCCTCGCCAGATCTGGCGAGGGTTCGACCTCGCCGGCGTCGGGCGAGGCCGCCCTCGCCAGTTGCAGGTGAGGTCGAGCCTCGTCGGTGTCGGGCAAGGTCGGCCTTGCCAGTTGCAGGCGACGTCGGCCTTGCTCAACGCTGGCGAGGCCTGCCTTGCCCAGCCCAGGCGAGGGCGGCCCTCGCCGACGCCGGCGAGGGTGGCCCTTGCTTGACGCCGGCGAGGGCGGCCTCACCTGAGGCCGGCAACCTCCGCCGGCCCCGGCTATGGCCGGCGGAGGAAGAAAAGAAAAAAAAAAAAAGAAAAGGAAAAGGAAAAAAAAAATAGAAAAGAAAATTTATGAACCGGCCCGGAATCGGTTCCGAACCTAAACCGAAACTGGCTCGGAACTGGAACCGCCATGGGCGGTTTCGGTTCCGGTTTATACATGGCCACGAATCGGAACCGCCGGCTCCAAACCGTGGCCATGACTACTATCTTGCCTAGTACGCATTCTCTACCAGAGCACTTGTTATAACACGTCCTGTTAGATGTGCAAATGTCTTCTTGGAATTTCCTCAATATTCGATAGATATGTTGAGCTATAACAGCCCGAAACCATTCTTACATGAAAAGTCTTCCCCATGTGAGATCGTGATTTCTGAAGGTTTGTGCATTTGTCCTTAATCCACGCAATACAAAGGTTTATGGGTTTATTGTATAACACATTGATTTCAAAAGGTTCTGGGTCTTACCTCAAACCTCAATTTCAAAAGATTTTGGATTTTACCTTGAACTCTGATTTCAAAAGGTTTTAGGTCTTTCCTAAAACCCTAATTTCAAAAGATTCTAGATCTTTTCTTAAACCCCGATTTCAAAAGGTTCTGGGTCTTCTCTTAAACCCTGATTTCAAAAGGTTTCGAGTCTTACCTTGAACCCCGATTTCAAAAGGGTTTGGGTCTTTCTTAAAACCCAAATTTCAAAAGGTTCAGGGTCTTTCCTTAAATCCCGATTTCAAAAGGTTCTGGGTCTTTCCTTAAACTTCGATTTCAAAAAGTTTTGGGTCTTTTCTTGAAACCCTAATTTCAAAGGTTCCAAGTCTTCCCTTAAACCCCGATTTCAAAAGGTTCTGGGTCTTTTCTGAAACCCTGATCTCAAAAGGTTCACTAGTCTATCTTTAAATCATGTTTTTTACCACATAAAGTCCTAAGTGAAAACCTTAGGCATTAAAATCATGAGTGAAAAACATTAGGTATTTCAAAATCTTGAGTGCAATTTGCTATTCATAGGATTTTAATCCCTAGGCGTGCTTTCAGGGTTTTGGTCCCTAGTTGTTCCTTCGAGCTATTGTTCCTATTGTGGTTCATAGGGTTTTAGCCCCTAGGCATTTCTTCAAGTTGTTGTTTCTATTGCCATTCGTAGGGTTTTAGCCCTTAGGTGGGATCTTAGCTGTTCATAGGGCTTTAGTTCTTAAGCTAAATCTTCGACGTTCATAGGGTTTTAGCTCCTAGGTGTTCCTTCAAGCTGTTGTTCCTATTGCCGTTCATAGGGTTTTAGCTCCTAGGCGGGATCTTAGCTGTTCACAAGGCTTTAGTGCTTAAGCTAAATCTTCGATGTTCATAGGGTTTTAGCCCCTCAACTTTCCTTCAAGCTGTTGTTCTAATTGTTGTTCATAGGGTTTTAGTCTCTAGGCGGGATCATAGCTGTTTATACGGTTTTAGTCCCTAAACAAAATCTTTGACATTTATATGGTTTTAGTCCCTAGGCGTTCATTCTAGGTTTTATTCTATTTGCCGTTCAATAGGGTTTTAGCCTCTAGGCAGAATCTTAGACGTTCATAGGGTTTTAATCCTTAGGCGTTCCTTCAAGATGTTGTTCCTATTGCCGTTCATAGGGTTTTAGTCCCTAGGCAAGATCTTAGCGGCTCATAGGGCTTTAATCCCTAGGTGGAATTTCTGACGTTTACGGGATTTTAGTCCATAAATGTCAAAACAGAGTCTTTTTCTTTGCACAGTGGGCTTTTGCAACTCGGAGCACCCCTTCGACCTGGCGAGCTTTCGCTGCCTAGAGTCCTTTTCTTTGCATGGTGAGCTTTTGTAGCCCGGAGCACCCCTTCGACCTGGCGAGCTTTTGCAACCCAAAGTCTTTTTCTTTACACGGTGAGCTTCTGCAACCCGGAGCACCTCTTTGACCTGGTGAGCTTTCGCAACCCAAAGTCTTTTTCTTTGCACGGTGAGCTTTTGTAGCCCAGAGCATCCCTTTGACCTGGCAAGTTTTTGTAACCCAAAGTCTTTTTCTTTGCACGACGAGTTTCTATAGCCCGAAGCACCACTTCGACTTGGCGAGCTTTCGCAGCCGAAAGTCATTTTTTTAGCACGGTGTGCTTTTGCAACTCATAATAGCTTATCGGTCTAGCGAGCTTTCGTAGTCCAGAGTTTATTTCTTTATATGGTGAGATTTCATTTACCCACAAGCCCGTTCTTACATGATTTGGCTTTCTTCTTTGTCAAGATCATTCTTACATGGTAAGACCTTATTGAATAAAAGGATTCCCCTTTTAGGCGGGCATATATATATATATATATATATGTAAAAAAAAATCATCTCTCATGCATCTTCTCATGCTCTCTATGAACAAAATTTGAGTATCTCTTATCTTTGAAAGGAACCTCTTCCAGCTCCTTTTCAAAGAGGGGCAGTTATTAACACCTAAATTTTGTTAAATCATTTAGGATTTTATCGCATAAAAAACTAGGGCTTAAATTTTAACTCCTAAGCAAAAATATTTTCATTAAATTATAGGGCATATAGATGTTAGGCGCATTTGTATTAATAGAATTGAGTGAAACAAATTTTCCTTTTATTTTTTTTATTTTATGTAAAAAAATCATTATAAAAATTAAAAAAAAAGAGAAAAAAAGAGCGAAGACAAAAGGGGGCGCTATCTTCCCTGTAGACAGGCGCCCTCCCTCTGCACACTTACACCCAAAAGAAAAAGGATGTTCAGCCACAATTCGGATAAAACAGAGAAAGTAGAGAGGAGTGAAGGAAGAAAAAAAAAACAAAGAAGGAAGGAAAAAGACAAAAATGATGAGTGGAGCCTTTTCCTTTCTTCTTCCCGGACTAACGCTAGGAGATCTGCTCCTCTCTCCTTCAGTACTTTCACAAATAGAGAAACAAGTGAGAAAGGACAAGAAAAGGGGGTCTGCGTATTTTCATGAAAAAACGAAAGAGAAGAAAGCAGAACACGAAAAACAAGAAAGAAAATGGAAAAAAGCTTCAAGGCTCAAAAGAGGGGAAGTCCATCTTTCTCGGAGGGAAGGCACGTCCAGAAGGGGGGCTGGTTTGAAGGAGAGCAAGAGGAGAGAGGGGAGGAAGAAAGGCAAGAGAACAGAGAGCAAAAAAAGAAGAGAGAACGAGAGGAGAGGAGAGACCGGCGAGAGTGAGAAGCGGAGTTGAGAACGAACGACACATCCTACAGCGATCATCATGTCCAAGGTTCAGACTTGGTTCGGATGACGACCTCTCCCGGCCAACGTCCCTGACATGCCATCCCCCGGCGTCTGTGTTTCCGGTGAGCCCTTTTCTTGGTCCTGAACCCCTACACCCGAGGATCTCAGCTCGGAGGCATCGAGGCAGTCAACCATGGCACGATTTGTGTTGAGTGCACCCTTTAACTGTCGTCTCCAAGCCAAGTAGGGGTCTGCGATTAAACGCTCGAGCCGCGAACCTTTCGTCATCTTCCCCTGTTTTGACAGAACCGTAAAACCTACTCATTCTTTGTTCGGGGTCCATAGGTGTGCTAAGTTTGGGTGAGCTGACGTGATTATTTTGGCTAGTCTGGTGATTGTTTCCATTGGGTCTATATCTCGATTCGAGTTTTAAAAATGTTCGATGTCTCATCCTCGAGTCTTGCTCACCACGTGTTTGACAATATGCCCAACTCAGCCCATGTATTAGCTTTGCTGATTTCCATTTGTTCTTACGTGCATATAAGTAAGTTCGACATCATTATAAACTCTTTGTTGCTTGTTGAGCATTACTTTCATCGTCGAACCAAGTCTGAGCATGAGATTTTCTTTGAGCATTCTTGTGCATGAGGAAATGATAAATGTCCATGCTTGAAACGTCAATTTTTTGAGACATTCGCGTTGGCTTGCTTCTCTGAAGTCTACTATATCCGGTCCTCTTATCTTGTGATTTTGAATATTAATTGTTCGGTAGTCGAGAATAGGCAATGGACAAATATGTGGCAGACGGTAGAGGTCCGATGAATGGGCGTGTATCGACTGACTATGAAACATAATGTTCATGGCTAGAATGTTGATGTTCTGGAGTCGGTAAGCAAATCTTTGGGTGTTTTGGGCATGCTTGAAGAAGGAGATGTGGGTTGGAAATTTGTGAAGGAGGGGCCGAGAGCAGTACCGTAGTAGTGGACTTTGGGCTCATTTAGACTTAGTGAGTTTTGGGCTTAGAGTGTTACTTTGGTGAGTTTGGGCTTAGTTTTTATCATATGAGTAGTGAGTATTGGGTTTAAATTGGCTTATTTGGATTTGTTGTTGGTTTGAGTAGGCTTGAGAAAGGGCCCACTTTTGTCCATGGCACGATCAAGTGGCCTGTTCGCAGTCCATATTCGGACTAGGCCCCAAGGCCCAGCTTGATTCCCTATTTTCAGATTGAAAGTTAATATTTTTTAAAAAAAAAATTAAAAAATTAAGAAAATTCAAAAATTGAAAATTGAAAAGTGGGCTTTGGAATTGCCCCTTTGCACTCTGTGTGATTAGCATCATTTTTAGTTGCACGTTGTTTGGTTCATGCACTTCGAATCGCGCGTTTAATTTAACTTCGTTTGTAGTTGATCATACACGTTAGGTTCATGTGTTGATTGTTGCTTTCCTTAGCTTGGTTAGGAATCGAATTTTGAAAACTCTCGATTAGTGTGAACATGTTAGGCGGTAATTGAACAAGGTTTGGTACCGAAAGGGCATTAATTGATCAATTAGTGTAATCAGATTCCCGTATCCATTGAATCTCTGGTTCGTAGAAGTAAAGTATTTCTCCCGTGCTTCACTTAGGTGTCTAATCGACCCACTAAAAATGGATAAGTGGTGACTCCTAAATGAAATTGATTTGCATGTTAATAAGTTAAACCTAAGTCACAAATTAATATGGATTTGAGAGAGCTCGAACTAGGTTTAACTTAGTAATCAATTGGCCAAACCCCTTAGGCAGCGGGGCCAGTTCGGGGAGGTCATGACACCCTCCCCTGCCTGTGGCTGCTGCTCCACTGCAGCTGCCATCTTATCGCCGGTTGGGTGGCAGCCATGGCTGGTGAGGTCGCCGGCGCCTCAACGAGGGCTAGTGACCCTTGCCAACTGGAGGCGAGCGACCCTCTTGTTTTTGGCGAGGCCCTTGCCTCTGATCGGCGAGGGTTGGCAAGGCATTGGCAACCCCACCGACCATGGCCGCTGCCCCATCGGCAATGGGGCAATGGCCACAATGGGGCGATGCCCAGCCCTCCCCTTGTTTTTTTTAACTTTAACTTTTTTTTGAGTTTGTTTTTTATGAAAAACAAAAACACAAAAGAAAGAAAAAAAAAGGAAAAATTAGAAGATGAAAATGCCCTTGACTCCAATGAGGTTTGGTCATTTTTTGAGATTGAGATGATCACCTTATACCCTTATTTGAGACAATATTCATTTGAGGTCCTTATTTGAGAAAATGAAAGTACTTTAGATCTTTATTCGACACAAAGTCCACTTTATATCCTTATTTGAGAAAACAAGGACATTTCGGGCCTTTATTTTGGAATTTTCCCCATATTTAATTATCTTAATGACTTTCTAGAATTCCAAAAGGTCGTATTACCAAATTACTTTTCTTGAAACTCATTCTTCTACATTGGAATATTTAGACACGACTGAGAACCAGTGAATTTGCGCAAATTGGACGTTTCTTACCAATGCCTAAGTATATTGTCGAGAAAGATATTTTATATGTCTATCACACAATTGAAATGATGTGACCAATCATATTATCAGCAAAATCAATTTAGTAATCGATAACAGACTAAAGAACTATGAATATGCAAAGCATCAATTCGGTCAAAATCTATTGTATGAATTTTTATTCAATCCTATACTTTTCAAATTTATCAATATAGACCTAAAGTTTTTAGCGAAATTCCAATGTAAACCTTCCGGCTAATTGCCGCTGAGAATCACTGACGTGGCTATCCACAAGTGGTCCACGTTAGCTTGTCACGTAGGGAGGCTGGCAAAAACCGGACGCCATATTAGCAATTTCCAAGCAGCAATTGGTCGGAAAGACTTTATTGGAAGCCCGTTCAAGGGTTTATAACTTCATTGACAAAATTAAAAGATTCAGGACTAAATAAATATCCGTACAATAAATTTAGAACCGATTAAATAAATATCCCCGTTATGAGCAAATAAATGGTGGGACAAGTTCTTTGATTAAAAGTCCATTGAAAATTCTACACCATGCATGCAGAATGTAATGGATTGATGACCTCTACTGACGCAATCCAAGTTTTAAGATAAAGACGAATGAGTCCTTGCGGTAATGGATCCTCAAGATTCCCGATAAGTGGAAGTCTATTTTACTTTTCCTTTCTTAATTTTTTTTTTTTTGACTAAGGTCTTGGTGCAGTTTGTTCGAGATATTCAAAGATTACCTAGCATATAATCGGACTCGCTGCTTGGAGATGCGCCGCGAGAGGCTTGATTGTGCATTGTGCTTGTGCCTTCGCCAAAAGACCATACTCTCGATTGCGAGTCCTTGAATTCGGCCAATCTGGGGCAATCGAATGAGCAGCTATACCAACGGACCGGATAATCATCTCCCGGAGACTCCAATATGCTCGGGTGCTTAGTTCGGACAATAAACTCCCCCATAGTCGGGTGCCGATTGCCTCCATTAAACGCACGTACACTTGTGACCTTATACCGCCGAGCAGGCGTGTTCCGAAAGCGTTCCTCAAACAGCTGCAACAGACCTCCCAGGATCTCCGGTCTCGGGTCGCCGTGATCCTTTCCCTTCTCAACAATAGCGAAGTAACTGTCTTTGGGAAGACCATCGAACTTGCCATTCTTCAAAGCATCCCTTATAGTCGGGTCAAGACAATCGATATGGACGACTTTAGCAGATCCATCTCCCATAGACAAGTGAAGGATAAAGTGGAGTGACTGTCCGCAGCCGCAATTGCCTCCCTCCTCAATGTCTTTAACAGGACCATTGCCAGTCGGAGAAGTGCCATCGTTAGGATCACTCCCCACGGTCGGGTCAGGGTGCCAGGGGGATCCAAATTGCCCGCCGCAGGTTTTGCACACCGAATTGCTTTCAGGTGACGACGAGTCAAGATCGATAATGAATCCTACCAGGTCGGGGGAGTACTCCGACTTGCACCTAATTGAGACCTTATCCCCCTGAAAAATTGGGTTCCAAAAGCATTCGTTAAGCTGCTTCGTAGTCGGCTTCCTATTGCCTCCCTCAAAGGTCCATACAATGGGGACCTCAGACTGCCCCATAGTCGGGTTCCAATTGCCTCCCAAGACCCCGGAATGTATACCAATCCAGGCGGGGTTGATTCTTAGGAGCAGATACGCACAATCCGATCTCCAATAATCATTCCTTTCCCCGTCGACTCCCTGAAACTGCCACAGAGTCGGGAGCAGATTGCCTCCCTTAAACTCCGACATTATTGGGACCTTAGGACAGTTGGCCGGGTTCCATTCCTCAATCTCCCACATATTCTGTTCCCGACCCCTCAAACTCCCACTTAGTTGGTTCAGGGAGTAAGATGGCCCTATCTGCTCTTGCTTCCCGCAGCCAGATCGTCAAGCCGGATATTTCACCACCTATGATCCGGATCGGCGGGTCCATGATAGAGCGCTCGGCTTCAGGGAACAAGTCATTAGGATTCCCGGCATGCCAGATGGCCAACATGCGCGGCTTCTTCCATCCGGCACCATTGTCGCGCTCCACATATATCAATTTGGTTGTCCTCCGACGCCACCACATGGCTGATCTCTCTGAATGTTAAAAGGAGAAATTGTTTGAAGAGATTGGATATGGAAGATGTGAAGATTGAAGGTCTGGTTGTCCAGTTAAACCGGTACAGTGTTGTCATTTGTGAGGGTGCAAATTCTTGGAATGGCTATAAAATTGTATTTTTTTTGCATCTTAATGACTTGCCGGAGTTTCAAAGGCCGTATTACCAAATTACCCTCCTTGAAACTTGCTCTTGTGCATCGCAATATTTAGACACCACTGAGAACACGGTGATACAGCACGAATTACAGGTATATTATCGATGCCTAAGCATATTATCGAAAAAGTATTTTATATATGCCCATCACACAACGGACTTGATGTGACCAATCATATTATTAGCAAGATCAAAGTAGTAATTGATAAAGGATTATTATAAACAAATAAAATTCAACGGTTAGGCAAAACTTTTAGACGACGGCACGTTTTTTTATTAAAAAAGATCTTTTAGAATTCTAAACCTTTTATGCAGAATGTAATGGATTTACAATATCTATTCATCAACGATGCCATCAAGTCTTAAACTTTTCTATTGAAAAAGACGATTAAGTCCTTGTAGCCATGGTTCCTCAAGATTACCTATAAGAGTCTTTTTTTCCTTTACCTTCTTAATTTTGTTTTTATTTTTTTGCCATAGGTCTTGGTGCAGATGTTCGATAAATCGAAGATGGCAGCTGTTTGTTTGAATTAAAGAACACTAAAGGCTCATCTTCCTGGAAATTAAGTTAGTCGACCCCGGTGTTGACTTCTTGGAATTATGTAAAGTACACTTAGTAGTAAAGTCCGCAGCACTCTCTGGAATGGGTCCAAATACAAAGACTTCGTAAAGTCCGCCAGGGTCCAAGTACAAAAGACAGTAAAAACATGAAGACGAAGGAATGCCGGACGGAATGGGTCCAAATACAAAGTAATATACATGGAGACTTCGGAATGCATTATTTATCCCTATCGTGGATAGAGAAACCTTCTTTCTCATACCCAGAAACGTTAAGAAAAGCCAATTTCACTCTCCCCCCCTCATTTTGCTTCCATGGCTCTACTCAGAACCAAGAGGACATTGCTTCATGCCAGCTCCCAAAGCGTCATAATCAGTTCATCCGAATTCCAGCATCATCATCAGCATGAAGCATCCATCGTGAGATTCATCATCATGGTCACTTTTCTGATCGGCAATACCCTGACCCTTGTTCCGACGTCGATCCACAGGCGACACTCATTGACCTTCAGAGCGCTAGTGTCATCCATTATGCTCGCCTTCGCACCCGCTTTTGTATCGCTGCTGATGATCCACTACAAGAAGACGGGTTTCGCAATGAGAATTTGCCGATGCACTTCAATCGTTGCCATGGCTGCGGTTTTAGTGTTACTTCTGTCTGTCTCGGCTCTCCAATTATGGTGAAGCACAGATTTGTCAGTTCCTAAGGGGCAACAGCGAGGCAACAACATTTCACCCGAGAGTTCGATACTAGGCAATAGCACAGGTATTCTTTCGAACTGTTCTTGAAGAGAACGATTCCCTTTCTCTCGCATACGACCAGCTATGTACTCTTGTTATGTAATCCGAAATGAGGATTGTGTGACTTTATGTTTACTTTGTTAATGAAAAACTGGATTTTTTGCCAAAGCAATAGCAGAAACATTATCAACAAAAATCTCTGTTGCTTTCTTTTGCTCCATAAGAATATCTTTGAGTAGTCTTCTCAACCATATTGCATGACAAATACATGAAGATGTAGCTACATATTCAACTTCACATGTCGACAGAGTAACACTTGATTGCTTCTTTGATGACCATGTAAAAGCAGTGTCGCACGAGAAAAATACAAATCCCATGGTGCTTTTTTGATCATCGATATCTCCACCATAATCACTATCCGAATAAGCTCTAAGTTTGAAAGATTCAGAGCAATAATAGTGTAAGCCATGAGAAATAGTACCTTTGATATATCGAAGTATTCTCTTTACAGCTTTAAGATGAGATGATTTTGGCTTCTCCATGTATCGACTCACAATTCCAACATTATACATAATATCCGGTCTCGTGCATGTCAAGTATCTCAAACTCCTAATCAAGCTTCTATAGTATGTCGAATCAACATCGACACCATCATCAAACTTCGAAAGCTTGGTTCCACACTCAATTGGTGTATTGACCGGCATACAGTTCTTCATGTTGAATTTTTTAAGGATTTTTTCTGCATATCCTTTTTGGGAAATAAAAATCCCATCGGCACTTTGTTTTACTTCGATACCAAGAAAATAATTCATGAGACCATTATCAGTCATCTCAAATTCTTTCACCATCGATGCCTTAAAAGCATCAATCATCGCTGAATTATTTCCTATAAAAACAAGATCATCAACACATAAACAGGCGAGCAAAATATCACCTTTTTCTTGCTTGAAATAGAGTGCATACTCGTATGGACATTGAAAGAATTTATTCGCCTTGAAATATGCATCAATTCTGGAATTCCATGCTCTCGGTACTTGTTTAAGCCCATATAGAGCTTTCTTCAACCTTAGCACTTTGTCTTCATGACCTTTCACAACAAACCCCTTGGGTTGTTCAACATAAATTTCTTCTTCAAGGATGCCATTCAAAAATGCTGATTTGACATCCATTAGATAAATTCACCAATTATTTTGAGCAACAATAGAAATAATTAATCTAATAGTTTCCATGCGAATAACATGGGCAAAAACTTCATCATAGTCAATTCCGGCTTTTTGCTTGTACCCTTTCGCGACTAATCTAGCTTTGTACCTTGTCACTTCACCTTTCTCATTCTTCTTGGCCTTGTACACCCATTTAACACCAATTGATTTTTTATCTTTCGGAAGATTAGCAAGCTCCCATGTTTGATTTTTCTCGATGGCTTCAATTTCTTCATTCATGGTTTTTTTCCACTTTTCTTCTTTGGCCGCATCATCATAAGCAAGTGGTTCATAATCTGCAAGAAGACATATAAGATGAAGCTCTTCGGTAGCTCCGTAAATTTCAGACAATCTTCTTGATTTTGGCACTAGCGGTTCATCGACACTCTTTGAAGATGATGGTGTTGATGAACTTGAAGAAGGTGTTGGAGTAGAAGGTGAAGGTTGATCCTTCAACTCCGTTTGATCGGAATCACCACGAACATTCGCTTCTTCTTTTAGATTTTCTTCCCACATTCCATCTTCATCAAACTTGACATCTCTACTTACATACACTTTCAAAGTGTTAGGGTCAAATAATCGATAGGCTTTGGATGATGAGTCATACCCGATAAAGATGAGCTTTTTGCTCTTGTCTTTAAGTTTCAATCTTTTTTGGTCCGAGATATGAGCATAGGTAATGCTCCCGAAAATTCTTAAGTGCGAAACACTTGGTATTCTCCCGGTCCATGCCTCTTGTGGAGTTACGCCTTCAAGTCCATATGTGGGACATCTATTTTAAAGATAGACGGCATACGAAATAGCTTCAGCCCAAAGTTCTTTGGACAAATTTTTGCATTTCAACATGCTTCGAACCATATCAAGAATAGTTCTATTTTTCCGTTCAGCCACACCGTTTTGCTGAGGAGAATACGGGGCCGTCAAGAAACGCTGAATACCATGATTTTCACAGAATTTGTTGAATAAAACTGAGGTAAATTCTCCACCACGATCAGTTCTTAAAGCCTTGATAAAATAGCCGCTTTCCTTTTCAGCCAAGTTCTTGAATTGTTTAAAAGTATCAAATACTTCTGTCTTTTCTTTCAAAAAATACACCCAAGTTTTCCGAGTAAAATCATCAATAAAAGTAACAAAATATCAATGATTACCATAGGAGTGAGGATTGATCGGGTCACATAAATCAGAATGAATCAACTCAAGTGGCTTTTTTGCTCGATAAGTCACCTCTTCTGGAATGCTAGTTCTGGAATGCTAGCCAATAACACACCCTCCACATAATTGATTGGGATGATCAATACGTGGTAAGCCATAAACCATCTTCTTGCGAGAAAGCAAATTGAGTCCGCCAAAATTGAGATAGCCGAACCTCAAATGCCACAACCATGAATGATCATCTACGCACGCCTTTAGACATCGAGACATCTCACTCTTTATATTGAGAATAAACGTCATGTTCTTCGACATCTTCACATTTGCAATCAATTTATTATTTCGATATCTCAACATAAGATTAAGATCTCTCATATGAACAGTATAACCTTTCTCCAGAAGTTGTCCCAAACTCAAGATATTACTTGACATTTTTGGAACATAACAAACATTGGTAATAAACTGACGTGCACCATTCTTTAAGCGAATCAAAATTGTACATTTTCCTTCAACAAGAATTTTAGAGTTATCACCGAATGAGACATTCCCTTTAATTGTCTTATCTAACTCGGCAAACATCTCCTTTTTCCCGCACATGTGATTACTTGCGCCGGTATCCAAATACCACGTATCGCTTTGACCTTCTTCATATTCTTTGAATGCTAATAAGAGAACTTGATCAGCATCATTCACCAAGTTCGCCTTTTCGTCTGCTCTGCTACTTTCTTTGTTCCAGCAGTTAGAAGCATAATGGCCAAGTTTATTGCAATGATAACATCGAGTTTTAGATTTATCATACCATTGGCTTGTCGAGTTCTTTCCTCTTCCATGAGCACCTCTTTGGTACCGGTATCCTTCATCACTTCGAGCAGGATCTCCTCTGCTTCGTCCACGACCTCTTCCTCGAAAGTGACCTCGGCCATGACCTCGATCACGATCTTGACTTGTCCCGCGATTTTGTACAGGATCTCTTCTTTGTTCCCTTTCATCTCGAATGGTCAATTGCGTTTGGAGAACTTCTTCCACCGGTTCAATCTTTTTCTTTCTAAACCTTTCTTCATGGGCTTGCAATGAACTCATAAGTTCATCAACCGTCATGGCATCCAAGTCTTTGGATTCTTCAATTACAACCGCAATATGATCATACTTCTTGTCTAAGGACCGAAGTATTTTCTCAACAACACGAACATCGGAAACGTCTTCTCCGTTTCTTTTCATCTAATTAACAATTGCCAAAATTCTCATGAAATAATCAGCAATCGATTCAGATTCTTTTATATGAATTACCTCGAATTCGCCTCTCAAGGTTTAAAGGCGAATCTTCTTAACTTTCTAAACTCCTTGATGTGTGTTTTGAATAATCTCCCATGCCTCTTTGGCGGTAGTGGCGTTCGAAACTTTTTCGAACATGAAATCATCTAACGCTTGATAGATGATTGACAGGGCATATTGATCTTTCGATCGAACCTTTTCCAAGGCATTCCTCTGGTTCTGGTTCAACGTGGCTTCATCTTCTGGCTCATCATAGCCAGTGTTAATAAGTTCCCACACACCGTAGGCGCCGAGTAGAGCTTTCATTCTAACAACCCAATTACCATAATTTTCTTTGGTAAGATGGGGGTATTGAAGAGGAAGTTGATTGTTCGTGGAGGCCATGATCACGAACCGTAGGCTCTGATACCAATTTGTTGAGCGTCAGAGACGCGGCAACAACTTGATTTGATGGAAAATTTTTTTTGAAGATGAAACAATCGCAATTTGCGCCTTTGTATTGCATATCTCAATTACAAGAGAAATAGATTATATATAGGCCATGGTTTGATTCAAAATAGGAAACTTCTTTCTAGGAAACCTATTCTAATTAGAAAATCTACTCAAATTTGGAAACCATTCAATTAGGAAACCTATTCAAAATAGGAAATCTAATTGACTTAGGAAACTTTCCTCTTTCGTGCTCAAACTATAATTAGTACATAAAAAAACACGAAAAATCAAAATATGGAAATACGAATAGACTCAAAAAAAGAAACAAGTATTAACAAATTTAATTTAATTTCTAACGCAATCATCTGAGTACCAAGTATGAATAGCCCAGATGCCCCGGATGGTTTTGCAGTTCTGATAACACTTCCAACGAGGCTCATCTCTAAGAAACCAAAATGGCGATACTCCTGTTCTTGAATGGGACTATGAACCCGTAGTTCCCTCTTTTTTCTTCTCGGAACCCCTGTGGTTTCCTCCTTTAAAATAGCTTCAAGTGTCGCTATAATTTTCACTTAGAAGGATCACCAGACATCACTTGCATTTGTCTAATATGAGCACTAGCCGGAATGTGTCCTTCTGGCCATTTCTGATAGCTCTTCCCTGAGATCAGAGTGTTCAAAAGGCAACACCTCGCGTTCTAAAAGTGTACCACGCTTCGTGATCACATTGTGGAACACAGTCCATTCTCAGCTCAAATTCATTCGACAATATTCAGTCCTAACTGAAGAGAAAAGTCCCTTTGGGGCGGGAGTAAAACTGAACATACAGATTTGCTTCCATGAAAAAACAGGAAAGGACAAGGGAAGAAGTTACAATCTTTAAAACGAAATTCTGACCAAGTTTCTCGCTAATAATACAGGCCTTCGACATGGAAAGCAATCTCAAGCAAAACTCCAGTCTGATACTAAAAAAAATGGCCTGTCAATGATGGGAATATGTTTCTGCCAGGGCTCCTAAGTCGTTTCTTACATCCCTGTCAGACACAAACTGATTCTTGTGCATCGTAGCAACTCGACTCTATATACTCGCGTCACCCAAATCACCGGCGGGTTGATCCAAGGTCCAGGCGACAGATTTCAACCCAAAGTAGCATTTAGCTCTTGAATCTAACGCTTCGACTGATTCCTGCATTAATACCAGATGCTTCCCCACCGTAAGATCCGGAAGGCTTCCTGATCTCCCGAACTTGGCCTTTTCGTCGGACCACTGCCTTCTCATGCTTACTCTGCACGCGAAATGAATATAAATTCCGGGCAATATCGAAAGTTGACATGAGAATATACATCAACAATCTGATTCTCTCGACTTCTCGTTGGATTTTTCGTTTGTTTCTTCCGATTACGCGTCAGTCCTCTATTTTTCTCCATCTAAAACGTTTTCGCAGCAAAAGTTAACTAAAGAGTAGCTAAGACCATTAACGGAACTGGCAAGAACCACTGCACGTAGACTCACCTGATAAGTGATACGGCGCTTCCCATCGACTGTTTCAGGCAAGGATGGAATTGCCAGATCCATTTTCCAAAAAATTTTTCAATTTACGGAATATTTATATATTTTTATTTATTATAAATTTGTGGGGACTCGGGTCGGGCCTTTGGGCTCGGGAGTCAAGGTTTCGGCCTTAGGATACCATCGGGCTCTTGTATCAAACCCATTCCAGTTAGAAATTTTGTAAGTCCAATTTTCGGGTGCTGACTCACCAAGCCCATCACCAAATGTGACAACCCTGAGTCCATTTCTTATCAAAACGACACACAGCCCATTTTCAATTTTTTATTATTTTCTTCTCCTTCCTCAATTCTTTTCCAAGAGACGCCGCCATATTCCTTCATTTTTCTGCGAACTAAATTTACAAACTAACAATCCAAAAAAACTTCATCAAAAAACAGCACACCAGTTTTAGTTGCTAAATTCATTCTGCAGACTAGATTTAACGCACTATCAACTTTAAAGCTTCAACGTCAGAACGCCATCCTCACTCATGGAGTATACTTCGCAGTTCGCACATGAGCAAAATAGAAGCATAGCATTGCAGAAACACGGGCAATCACCGAGAACCAAGAACGTGCGACCTTGTCTCTTGGACGTTTCTCGCCGGAAATCACCCTTGATCGCCATGGGGACATAACACATAGAATAGAGAAACAAAGACAAAACAGGAAAATTGTGTTCGCTTGATTATACATCAAAACAATGCCTAATGGCTCGCGAATCAACCTGCAACATGCAAACCAGGTCAGAACATATTCGGATTGTGGTTGAATTAAATTTCAAAACTCTCAATGTTCAAATTATTCCCGGAATTAGAAAAATGATGTTTACGAGCACCCGAAAGTCGTAGAATAAAACTTTGTTGGAGTTGTCTCTATCAAGAAAATGATATTATGATTATCATTTTTATGCCACTTTTGATGTGGATGGTTGAATGTGTAAGCCCCACCTTCCTGGAAATGTAGTTACTTCACCACCGTGTTGACTTCTTGGAATTTTTTATGCCTATCGTGGATAGACCGGCCTCAAGAAACCTCTTCATCATACCCAGAGATGTTAAGAATGGCAATTATAGCCTGCTCCCTCACTTTGCTTCCGTGGATCTACCCAGAACAAAGAAGAGATTGCTTCCTGCCGGCTCCCGGAGCGTCATGATCACTTCATCCGGAATCGATCATCATCACCATGAAGAAATCGATTCACCAAAATGTTCATCGACTGATGAATCTCTATAAACCGTATGACTAGCTACTCCCCCCCTTCAATCAGATATAACATTTCATGTTGCAAATTAACGGTGAATAAAAGAGCTAATTTGGCTCCACTTAAAGTGACCATTCGAGATATGCGACATGAACTCTCTGTGTTAGTGACGCGTCACTAAATAAAAATTTGGGGTATTACCAAAAGGTATAACTTTTGATTTTTTTAACATTAAGCACAAAATAGGCTTAGATCATTAAAATGATTAATATCACAAATTGGTTGAACTTAAATCTACATTTGAATGAAAACCTAAAAATTTTTATGGTTTTCTAGCCATATTTTTTCAAGAACCTTTAGAAGTTTGAGGGGGGGAAAATGACATAAGCGGAGATGACAAAAAAGAAAATTCAGCTGTTATAAATCAAAGCTGAGGTTGGATTACGGAGCAAACAAAAGTTATCAGCCATGCTAGAACAATAAATTCCCTTGAAAAGCGAAATAATCATAAACTGCTAGTATGATCTTCCCTGCTTTTCACTGCCTGCATGGCGGCGTCGCTAGTCCCCTTCGTTTCCTTTCTATGATTAACTACGAATAGGATTCCATATGATCCCTTCTTGTGTGGGTTTGTTCTAGCAGCATTGTGTCGCACTCGCTTGACTTTATGATTGAAATAATAGAACAATGAAAAATAATAAATGAAGAGATCATTATATTATAAGAGTTGCTAATTCCTTGATTCTAGTATCTCCAACAATCAACTTGTGATTTTTTATTGATATATCCAGATTTTTTTTCCTTGATTGACAAATTAGTGCCTTTACTCCTGCTCAAATTGGGAATGGAAGAATCCCAAATTCCTAATTTGCGACATAAGTTTCCAAACGCATTTCTAGACAATGGTTTCTGAAGAGATTAGCAATTTGATGCACATACGAAACATACTTAGTCACAAGTGTTCCAAGAGCCACTTTTTCTTGCATGTAATGATAATCTAATTTAATATGTTTAGTTCTTGCATGAAACATTGTATTAATTGACATATAAAGTGCACTGATATTATCACAAAATGTTATTGGTGGACTTGAGAGTGGAATACCCAAATCTTTCAAAAGAAATGATATCCAAGTAATCACTACAGCTATCAACACATTGCCTACTCTGCCTTGGCACTAGATCGAGCAATCATTTGTTGCTTCTTAGCACTCCATGATATACAGTTGCTACCTAAGAAGGTATAAAATCCAGTAGTCGATCATTGAGTCAAGCGATAACTTACCCAATCTATATCACAAGAGGCATACAAGTCCAAAGTTGACTTGGACAAGATTTGCATGTCTCAATCTATCATGCCACTAACATAACTTAAAATGCGCTTCACAATTTGAAAATGACTCATAATTGGTTGATGCATGAATTGACAAAAAAAAAATTGATTGCATATGAAATATCCAGTTGTGTAATCGTGAAATATTGAAGAGCTTCGACGATACTTTAATATAGCGTAGGATCCGGAAATAGTCTTGCATCTGTACTAGAATGAGAACTAGTGGCCATAGGTGTGGAAACTGGCTTACAGCCTTCCATTTGTGGACATTTAAGAATTGACAAAGCATATTGTTGTTGGCACAAATAAAGGCCACCGGAGAATATCCTAACCTCCAAACCTACAAACTAGTGTAACGGCCCCATATCCGTATTCACTACTCAATGTAGAGATCAACCCATCAAGCAATTTTGGATCATCACCTGTAAAAATCATGCCATCTACATATAAAAGTAGAGCTAGAATGCCATGATATGATTTTTGAATAAACAACAAAGGATCCTGCCACTTGTTTGATGGGCAGCAATGGTGGGGACTATTCTTATACTTCCTGGTTGAACAGCTAGCTAGAAATTCTCAAGGAAATATAACCCTGCTACTTGAGTATATCCCTTGGCGACCAATATTGCTTTTAATATTTCTAATGTACCACTGACCTTTTACCTAGTATATGGAGGATGTGGAACAAGAGTCTAAGTTTTATTCCGATGTAGTGCTTTGAGTTCCTCTTTCATTGCCGCCAACCACCCTAGATGCTTAAAGCAAAGCATACATTGTTCAGTTCCTTCGATATAGAATCCATCATATGTAAGTTGGCATATCTTGGATTAGGCTTCCCAATACCAGTACGTGCTTGAGTTATCATTGAATGATTTTGAGTGAGTGAACATACTACTGAAGAATCATGAAGGACATCCATAGAGGAATCTTCATTTGCCAAATTGCATGGAGAATTAAGCGGGGCACCGAATGAGTCACCAATTTCAACATGATTTTGGTGAACATGTGATTCACCTCCATCAATGTTGTCTTCATGAGAATTATCATGAGTAGCAGAATTCAATAACTCATCATAGTTGGAGTAGGGGATGGCCCCCAAACATCGAAGTGAATAAGATCAAAGGGTGCATAAGAGACGAAAATCACTAAGATCAAATGGTAAAGTATGATGTTTTCTCAACTAACAAGATGATCAATCAAAATGTTTATTGTCAACAGAATATAGATGGCCACTGGAAATTAAAGGACCTAATCTAGAGAAAGAAGTATAGCCCAAGCGAGAATGCCAAGTTTCATATGAAACTATGACAGCACAACCAAAGAAGGAGTTTGAAAATTGAAAGGAAACAAACTCAAACAAATGTTCCACTTTACCACCTATCCCAATTGTTGTCCTGTTTGTAAATCTTACACACAACAACCATTTGAGGAGAAATGAATATCAAAATCAAGTTCGCATGATTGTCCCACAGATTCAAGTTTAAAGAGAGTTTAGGATCTACGAAGATATCAACTAAGGACAATTTGAATGTCGAAATGTCCCCTGTGTGCTAACTATCATATGGAAGTTATCTGCTATATGAATAGTAGGTACTTGTGAAGGAAATGATTTTGACTTAAATGAATTGAAATTGGAAGTCATGTGATTACAATAGGCGAAATCAAAGAACCATGAATCATGAATCAAGAGTACCTTGAGTGACTGACACAACACAAGTGCTAGGAATAGAGGAGCGAGAAGTACCATATTCTCAAAGAATAGAACAAAGATCTATTAATGATAGAGTAACAGATAGTCTTTGGTGGAACCCTCAGTGATAGCACAGAGGATTGACATGCAGGTTGAGATAGCCCTTTGTACCGAGATTGATTGTTTGTCCCTGTAGGTTGCCTGGATTGTCGTCGATAATAATTGGATGCAAAATAACAAGATCGATGACTATTCGTACAATACTATATGCGTGAGGAAGAAGAACCAGGAGTGGCAAGCACCGTGTCTGTAGGCAAGGCAAAGAGCGTTGCGCCTTAATGAAGCAAGTCAATTCTCCTCACTCAACAACTCTGAGTCAACTGTCTTAAGACGGAATAATGGATCTCGATGTAGAAGTGAAGCTAGCATAGGTTCAAAATCATCATTAAGTGTCATAAAAAATTTCATAGCACGCATGCGATCGCGATATTCAACAAATTTGCAAGCATCAGAATCTGCATCCCATTGTAGTTCAGATAATGCTAATTGATCCCAAATAGCATGCATGGAGGATAAAAAATCATTAATAGACTGACCTATCTCTTGATGCATGTGATGCAAATTCCTTAACAGCTAATACCAATGGGCAATATTTCAAGTGGAATATCAATGGGCAAGCCGATCACATGCTTCCTTTGCCATATTAAGATGGTCAAATTGAAGTCTAATTGAAAGAATCAAAGTGTTTCGAAACCACGTAAGTGTCTAATGATTCTTGCTATCCCACTCCTCCAAGTGTTCATTAAATATCTCCTCAGCATCACCAGTAATATGAGTAGGTGCATGAGTAGCACCAGTGAGTAGTCAGTGACGTAACGCCAGAGTTGGCATCCTCTAAAAAAACTAGATATTTCTTCGGCCCATAAAATATCGTTGGAACCATTTGTTTGGATGGGCATTAAAACTTCCAATTTTTTCATAATATGCAAAGTAATAGTATCAACGCAGTAAATTCTACAATGAGTTTGAAGAAAAATCGATACTTTTAAAGCTGATATGGAGAAAATAAGGTCAAAAACATATTCACAACGTGGAAATACCTTAGGAACCGGTTGAAAGCCACAAGCGGCAGTCTGAAACAAGTTGAACCTGTTATAAAGGTAGATTAACTGGTCTGGTCAACGAAAGTCAATGTACGGTCAACATCGGTCAACAAGGGTCAATGGCGATTAGCGCAAACAACAATCACGGTAAGAGAATGACATGGTAGACATGTGTCAACTTAGTGGCTGAAACGTGGCGCTAACGTAGAGGATGACGTTACTTGTTCAGCTGGCGCAACAGATCATGTGAGAGGCACATGGATTTCACTCGCAGAGATGGCTGCTAACGTATGGAGGCGCAAACGACGTCGGATGGCGATGAGCTTTCTAGATCCTGACTCCTCGGAGGATGGAGAAGCGGATGGTAGTGGTTATTTGTCATTTTATGATAGCTAAAGTGTCGGAATAGCATCGAAAGTTGTCAAGGTCGGTGAATCTGAGACGTGGTGGAGTGTGAGGGCACATACAATGGTGAACGACAATGAAATTTCAGGGTTGGCTCTTTTGCGGGCAATGAGTCTGACGGTGATGTCAATTTTGCTAAAGCAGCAGCAGAAAGTGGCGTAACAACACTCAATGGCATCGGTTTAACTAAAGACGAATACCGGCACAACTGATGTTATGTTGCTGCGACCACCGCTACTTTATAATACACTCAATGGCTTTTCCTCAATCTATAATGGCTCCGATATCATAACAAAAGTAAAGCGAAAAGTAAAGTTGTGAAATTTTTTTATATTATTGATGAATTATACAATAGCCTATTAATAGGCTTTACAGGTTGGTTATATATAGTAACATAATATTACAATAAGAATTATCACCAAACATGACAACAAGATTACAATGCAAGAGATGCACAAAATCAACTAATGCATTTCTAACCATCCGAGGAGTGCATGCCTCCCTTCTCGATATCACTGTCTTCGTGAGCAAGACCAATGACCTCGCCGCTTGTGTTTGACAGAAACACTGAGCTTAGACGGTGTCAGCCCAGGGTAAGAAGGAGAAGTTAGGGTGATTGGGAGGGGATGGGGAAGAGGAGAAGCAGTGGTTTTCTGAAGTGGTGGAATCCCGAGCCCGATCCCCATGTCATCGATCCCACCCGGCCTGAGCAAGAGCCTGAACCCGCCCATAGCCAGGAACCGAAGAAGCTCGTGAGTGTTCGACAGAGAAGCCAAGCTCGGCTTCTCGTCGCTGTGGGTCCAGTAGCGGTGGCAGGACTTGCATAAGTGGCGGGGCTGGAACAAGTTGGAGGGCTTGTACCAGTATAACCCTGACTCGGTGTTGGTGGAGTTGCAGCGCGGGCAGGGGAGGTTCTTCGACAGCATATCAGGCACGTTTCTGAAACACCAGAAGATGGTAGACGTGAAGGATATAGTGGGTCGAAAGCAGATATGTTAAATGGGGTTTTCTGCCCACTCATCATATCGATTTGTACGCATTTCTTTTCTTTTTCTTTTTTTTTTTTTGCCATAAGTCTCGCTTGAGCCGGTCCAAAGTCAAACAATGGCATGATCTTAGCATGATCTTGTGGGTTTAATTAAGTGTTAAGACTCTTAATTGTCCAAAGATGGCGTGTTCTCTCAGACTTTGGAATTATTTGAAGTAGTGAGTCGTCTTATTCTCTTCTCCCTTCTTCAATTATTATTTCCTTAAGTCTTTGTTTGAATGGGTCGAATCGAGTTTTAAAGGCTCTCAAAATCATATTTGAAATTATTTGTTCCATATAAGTAGTGTGGATAGTAATTTTTTGACCAACACCAAGGATCCATAGGTACCCCCTCGTTTGAGAGGATCCAAAGTCAAATAACGGCATGATCTTAATCGTTAGAGATGGCGTAATCTTTTGGGTTTAATTAAGTGTTAAGACTCTTAATTGTTAAAGATGGTGTGCTCTCGCAGACAATGAAATTATTATTTAAAGTAGTAAAGTCATCTTATTTTCTTTTCCTTTCCTCAATTATTATTTCCATAAGTCTTTGTTTGGACGGGTCAAATTGAGTTTTAAAGGCTCTTAAAATCTCTTATTTGGAATTACTTATTCCATGTTAGTAGCGTGGATGGACCGGCCTCACTGAAAACTCTCATTTAACCAGAAGAATGTCCATAACCCTCGAAGAATACCAGATTTTGCTCTCTTCCCCCCTCATTTTGCGCGCCATGGTTCTGACGACGTCGCTTCATCCCGGTTCCCAAAGCGTCATGACCAGTTCATACCAAAACGATCTCCATCATCATAGTGGAAGCGCCCCTCCCGCCCCCCATCATGAGCAGATTCATCGTCGTCTTGGTAGGAAACTGACACTGAAAGACAGGAGCCTCTCATCCTCAAATGAGAGATTCGAATAAACAGTGGGCTGATTCGCCCAGATGCACCGGATGGTTTGGCAGTTCAGACACACTTCCTAGTTCCGACGAGGCTCATCTCTAAGAAACCAAAATGTCGATACTCTTGTTCTTGAATGAGACTATATATACCTGTAGTTCCCTCTCTTCTCTTCTCGGAACCCTGTGGCTTCCTCTTTAAAATTGCTTTAAGTCTTGCTATAATTCGCACTGAGAAGGATCACCAGACATCACTTGCATATTTCTAATGTGAGCTGAGCACTAGCCGGAATGTGTCCTTCCAGTCATTTCTGGTAGCTCTCCCCTGAGATCAGAGGCGACACCTCACGTTCTAAAAGTATACAATGCTTCGTGATCACATAGTGGAACGCAGTCCATTCTCAGCTCAATTTCATTCGATAATATTTAATCCTAGCTGAAGAGAAAAGTCCCTTTGGGCGGGAGTAATGATGCAGAATCTATTAGTGGTGTGTTTCTGGACCGATTGAACAGGCAGAAGTCCAAACGGAAGGCAAAACGATGATGGGACTAAAAGGCAGAAGTCCAAATGGAAGACGAAACGATGATGCGATTAGAACCGGTGGACCTGTCGACGATATCGGATATTTTTTTTATGAGTTAATTTTAAGGATCGTATTTGTAATTTTGCTATTTGAAGCTTATTAACTATCCTATTATGATTGGAATTCCTATTATGATTAGGTTTTCAAATCAGATTAGGTAACTTTCCTATTATAATTAGATTTCCAATTCATATTAGGTAACTTTCCTATTATAATTAGGTTTCCTATTGTAATTAGATTTAACTCCTATAAAATGGTGTTTAGGGTTTGTTTTGAAGACAGAATATTATTATCATCAATATTGAATTTCAAGATTTTTTTCTCTAAGCAAGGTTTTGCTTGAATTATTCGCTGAACACTGCGTTAGGTGCTATCAGAGCCTATGGCGACTGGCGGTGGTCTTTATGACGATGCTTAGGAGACTGGAGCCCCAATCGTTGGGGACGATGCGCTGCACGTTTGGAGTAGCATTTAATGGAACGCTTGGATCAACGATTTGATCAAAGTTTTCGTCGTTTTGAAGAACGATTTGATGAGTTAACAAATCGGTTCGAAGGTCTCGGCATTGATGTGAATCGGAATCGGCAGAACGACAGAAGGCCACGTGTAGATATTGCTTGCTGTAATCCTGTTGATAGGCCTATTCCTGTCCGCAGGTTGTATAACCCGCTGTTTTCAGAGAATTTGGAAGAAGAAGAAAACGATTATTTTGAAGAGGAACATGCTGATTATGGCAACAGACGTTGTCATGGAGGATTTCAAAGAGGGTATGATCGGAGAGATGGAAGACAACGTTATAACGATCGTGAAGGTAACGACTTTAAATTGAAAGTCGATATTCCTTATTTTAATGGAAATTTGGGCGTAGAAGAATTTCTGGATTGGATTGCTGATATAAATAGATTTTTCGATTATATGGAGACCCCTGGTGAGAAAAGGGTGCGATTAGTAGCCTGTAGATTAAAGGGGAGTACATCTGTATGGTGGAAGAGATTGTAGAATAAGAGGAAGTGAGAAGGAAAAGATAGAGTTTGAACTTGGACTAGAATGGGAAGGCTGTTAAAGCAAGAATTCCTTTCACCCGATTATGAACAGATTATGTTCCAGCAGTACCAACATTGCCAGCAGGGAAATCGGACTGTACATGAGTATACAACTGAATTTATGAGATTGGCTGAGCAGAATAATTTATCAGAGACGGAATGACAGCAAGTGACTAGATATCTCGATGGCTTGAAACCCTTCATTCGAGATAAAATTGGAGTGTAGTTTTTGCGAAATTTAACTGAAGCTAAGAATATAGCGATGAAGGCAGAATTGATGCAGCAAGACAGGGGAAGAAAAGGCTACGAAAATTATCAAGGTAACAGTTCGAGCAGTTCAGTGGAGAATAGCAGTTTCAATAATCTCTTTAACACAGGACGAAATCAGGAAGATAAGATAGTAGAAAAACGCCCTATGAACAAGCCGAGAGATAAGAGAATGCAAGTACAGAAAATTGCGAATCTTAACCCTTATCTTAAACCAGCCACAATAAATTGTTACAGGTGTAATCAACCTGGCACTGATCTAATGAATGCCCTCAGAGAAAGACTATAAACGTAGTAGCGAGAGAAGAGGAGGAGAATGGATATTGTTGTGCGCCAGATAGTGAGGATGATGATTTTGAAGATGAAAAAGAGGAGTAAGTAAACTGCGTGGTGCGTAGAATGATGTTGACCTCAAAACAGGAAGATGATTCGCAGCGCCATCAGTTATTCTGAACCAAGTGCATCATTCTAGGAAAGATCTTTGCTGTGGTTATTGATAGTGGAAGCATAGAGAATATTATTGGGTATGAGGCAGTAAAGAAGTTGGGAATACGCATGGAGAAGCATTTTAATCCCTATACGTTAGGGTGGATTAAATTTAGAGCAGAAAACATTCAGGTAACTAAACGAGGCAAAATTCCATTCTCCATTGGAAAATATCACAATGAGCTGTATTGTGATGTAGTAGACATGGATGTATGTCATGTGTTATTTGGGAGATCGTGACAATTTGATCTAGATGCTCGAAATTTGGGAAGAAGCAATCAGTATAACCTCGTGAAGGATGGAGTGAAGTATACATTGTTGCCACTGAAGAACAAAGAAAAACAATCTTCTGAAAATAATTTTTTTACCCTTACGAGGAAATTTGAAGCTAAGGTTAAGGAGACTCAGCAGATTCACGTGCTGGTCGTGAAACAAGCAATTGATACTGAGACTGAATTACAAGTGGAGGAGCAGCCTGAAGCAGTCAAGTCTTTATTAAAAGAATTTAGCGAACTGATGCCTGAAGAGATTCCAGATGGATTGGCTATTTTCTATTAGCGATTTATTAAGAATTTTAGTACTATCGTAGCCCTGATTACTGAATGTATAAAGAAAGGCAAAATTTCTATGGGGAGAGGAAGCAGAAAATAGTTTTGCTATTCTGAAGGAAAAGTTATGTACTGCACCTGTTCTTACCTTACTTGATTTTGATAAACTTTTTGAAGTAGACTGTAATGCTAGTGGAGTTAGTATATGAGCTGTTTTATCTCAAAAGCGCAGACCAATTTGCTATTTCAGTGAGAAGATTAACGAGGCAAGACAAAAGTGGAGCATCTATGATAAAGAATTTTATTCTGTCGTAAGGGTTTTGAAAACCTGAAAGCATTATCTGATTGGGAAAGAATTCGTCCTTTATTCTGATCATGAAACTTTGAAATATCTAAATAATCAAAAGATGATTAGAAAAGATATGCATCCACGATGGTGTCAATTTTTGCAAAAATTTCCTTTTAGATTACAGCACAGGTCAAGTGTGCATAATGTCGCAGCAGATGCATTGAGTAGGAGAGATGGCTTGTTGATTACATTAAGCCAAGACATCTTGGGGTTCGAGCAGTTGAAAAATTATTATGTAAATGATGACGACTTTGGGCAAATTTGGAAGTCATGTACTTCTGGTTAACCTGTGCAATAATTTTATATGCATGATGGTTATTTGATACGTAGTAACCAGCTTTGCCTTCCTCGAACATCACTACGAGAGAAGGTAATTCATGATTTACATGATGGAGGATTAACTACACACATGGGTCGTGATAAAACTATTGCTGCAATTCGAGAACGATTTTACTGACCTTAGTTGCATAGAGATGTCAACAGGTACGTATAAAAGTGTTATGTTTGCTAGACTGCTAAGGGGAAATTTAATAATACAAGTTTATATATACCATTACCTATTCCTAACAATATATGGGAAGATCTGTCCATGGATTTTGTTCTTGGTTTACCACGGACACAAAGAGACGTAGATTCTGTTTTTATTGTGGTTGATAGATTTTCATTCATTGTAGGAAAACTTCTGATGCAGTAAGTGTGGCCAGATTATTCTTTAAGGAAGTAGTTCGTTTGCATGGTGTGCCCAAATCTATTATCTTAGATAGGGATAGTAAATTTCTAGGGCATTATTGGCGGATTTTATGAAAACTGCTTGATTCATCTTTGAATTTCAGTAGCACTGCTCACCCGCAGACTGATTGGCAAATAGAAGTGGTTAATAGAACTTTAGGAAACTTGATTTGAAGCATTTGTGGAGATAAGCCAAAGCAATAGGATGTTACTTTATCACATGCAAAGTTTGCTTATAATAATACAGTTCATAGTTCTATTGGCAGGTCGTCTTTTTCTATTGTTTATAAAAAGGCGCCTCATCATACTTTGGATTTAGTACAGTTATCTAAGCAAGCGGATAAAAGTATAACAGCAGATTATATGGCTAAATAAATTGTGGAGGTACATTATGAAGTCAAACAGAAGCTGGAGGAAGTTAATCAGAAGTATACAGCTACAGCAGATAAGCATAAGCGGAAGCAGGTGTTTGCGGTAGGTGATCAAGTCATGATTTTTCTTTATAAAGAGTGATTACCAGTTGGATCTTGTAGTCAATTACAGCCAAAGAAGTATGGACCTTACGTTGTTAGCAAGAAGATCAACGATAATGTTTATGTTATAGACCTTCCACATAGCATGGGCATATCCAACACTTTTAATGTTGCTGATTTGTCACCGTTTCATGAGTCCACAGAGTCGCTGTATCCAGATTCTGATTTTAACTCGAGGATGTGTTCTTTTCGAGTGAAGAAGAATAATGCGGAATCTATTAGTGGTGCGTTTCTAGACCGATTGAACAAGCAGAAATCCAAACGGAAGGCGAAACGATGATGCGGCTAGAAAGTAAAAGTCTAAATGGTAGGCGAAACGATAATGCAACTAGAACCGATGAGCCTGTCGACGGCATTAGATATTTTTTTTATGAGTTAATTTTAAGGGTCATTTTTATAATTTTGCTATTTGAAGCTTATTAACTTTTCTATTATAATTAGAATTCCTATTATGATTAGGTTTCCAATTCAAATTAGGTAACTTTCCTATTATGATTAGGTCTCTTATTATAATTAAATTTAACTCCTATAAAAGGGTATTTAGGGTTTGTTTTGAAGACAAAACATTATTATCATCAATATTGAATTTCGAGATTTCTTTCTCTAAATAAGGTTTTACTTGAATTATTCGTTGAACGCTACATCAGTAAAACTGAACATACAGATTGGCTTCTTTGAAAAAACAGGAAAAGACAATGGAAGAAGTTGCAATCTTTAAAACGAAATTCTGACCAAGTTTCTCGCTAATCATACAGGCCTTCGGCATGGAAATCAATCTCAACTCAAGCAAAACTTCAGTCTGATACTAACAAAAATGGCCTGCCAATGATGGGAATAAGTATTATCTGCCAGTGCTCCTAAGTCATCCCCTACATCCCTGATGGACACCAACTGATTCTTGTGCATCGTAGAAACTTGACTATATACTCATGTCACCCAAATCACTGGCAGGTTGATCCAAGGTCCACGTGACAGATTTCAACCCAAAGTAGCATTTAGCTCTTGAATCTAACGCTTCGACTGATTCCTGCATTAATACCAGATGCCTCCCCACCATAAGGTCCAGAAGGCTTTCTGATCTCCTGAACTTGCCCTTTTCGTCGGACCACTGCCTTCTCATGCTTACTCTGCACGCAAAATGAACATAAATGCCAGGCAACATCGAAAGTTGACGTGAGAATATACATCAACAAGCAGATTCTCTCGACTCACCCGGTACTTCTTCCTTGGATTTTTCGTTAGTTTCTTCCGATTACGCGTCAGTCCTCTATTTTTCTCCATCTAAAAACATTTTCACAGCAAAAGTAAAATTTTTGACTATGGCAACGAGTAGCTAAGACCATTAATGGAACTGACACCATTGCACGCAGGCTCACCTGATAAGTGATATGGCGCTTTCCATAGACTGTTTCAGGCAAGGATGGAATTGCCAGGTCCCTGTAGGTGCATCAAAGTTAACCACAAATTGATCACATTCTGAGAGCAATTTTACCATGAGAAGGCACTAAATATTTCCATTGAGTTTTCATATTTGTCAAAAAAAAAAGAAAACTAGTGCATTTTGCAAGCTATAGGTCCATGATTTTGATGCATTGGTAGTTCTCTCTCATCTTTTCTTTACTCTTCATTCACTTTCTACTTTTTAATTAGATCCAGAATGCTATGCGCCCTCCTCGAAATTTCTCTTTCCTTTTCCTGCTATACTGTCAAATATTTGAATAGTCCATAGGACAAAGTAGCAAAAAGATTGATATAACATCATGTAAGTTCAAGTTTAAGCTAAATCCAGCTGCTTGATAAGGTTCAATATCCTTCAAAAAGAAAGAAATGATTTGTTTATATGAAGACACATTCTACACTCACACCACGATGTTTTGCGCTTTATATTTGGTAAAAAAAAATGGTCTTCATTCCAAAAGATTGTCCAATGTTAAGACTTTTCCTTGTAAGTAAAGGTCTCAACCCTTGATATCAAATGTCTAGGAAAAATTTTCAAGAAATACAAATGGAGAAGAAAACAAATCTTGAATAGGTTCATTCATGGAGCTCATACATGACTGGAGAACTTTCTAGGATCTCCTTGTTCTATACCAGCACGTAACTATTAATATACTTTTCAAAGCATAAGTTGTAATTGATTGATGTATATGGGTGCTTAATATTAGTCTTCTGGGACCACATTAAGATTAAGATGGAACATATTGGACAAGCAACAGAAAACAAACCTTGAATAAATCTCTGCTTTTGCTGCAAGTTTTGCAGCTCGTTGCTGCTTCACTTGTTTATAAAACTCATCTGCTGACTCTTCAGATTCACTGTCCTTGGATTCAGCACCTCCATTAGCCTCAAGATTGCCATCTTCGTCACCGAGATCATCATCTGACCGAACTCCAGCTCCAGCCAATACTTGAAGCTCATGTATCCTCCGCCTTTCTCCGATATCATCCCTCTTCGGCAAATCATCATCACCCGATATGACCTTCCAGGAGCAAGATGAAAAGCTTCTCATTCATTATATTCATTTCAGGATTAATATGGTACTGTCACTTAGAGCTTCCTTTGATCCAGAATCAGTATGATACTATCACTTGAGCTGTTTAATAATATAGTAGAAATCCAGCGCAAGGCCAATCCATAAAAATATTGCACTTAGATCGACTTACAACCCTATTACTGCTGCTGTACTTTAACAATCATCTAAATGGAAGGCATATCAATCTATTATCTTTCTTATATCATTTCCAACAATAAAAAAAGAGTCAGGGCATAGAGAGACATGAGACAACATTGAAATCTGAATACAATGGCAAGAATAAAGTACAGTTCCTCAAAAACTTCAAGGGACAGGAAAGTACAATTTTTTTCTTCCAATTTTTAGATATTTTACTTGACATGATCCCTACAAGATTATCCTATAATGACAATAAGTAAAAACAAAGTGTTAACCTGTGTTAGCCATATACCCTAATTGTAGCCCATGATGATTTTTTTTCTTTCTTGCCATGTTTTAGGTATATTACTGACATGGTTAGTTCCATCCATACTAGATTATCCTAACAGTTCCGTCCACTCTAGAGCAAAAAATTCCAGAATCATCAGAAACATCTAATAGGAACATTGTTCAAGGACTGTACCAAATGGAAATTTTTTTCCACTTTGAATCTTTAATCCATATATTCCCCTTGGTAGGAAGTTATCTAGTTGTAGCAAACACATTTTGATCAATCACATAATTTCTTGCACTTAAAGGAAAAAATTGAACATAATCATGCCGAGATCCAAACCTTCTGTCTCTTGTTTTCAACCCGCAGAAGTTTGGAGAGTTTAGTTAATTCCAATGATCCCACATGCCCACTCATCAACCCACGACGAGATGCTACATCTTCAGTAGCATGATCATCGAAATCTGCATAGGTCTCTAGCTGCCTGTTGAAGAAAGAACTTGAGTAAACACCTTAAATTAACATACACAGCAGTTGTGGGCAACTAGAGCAGTACCCATTTACTGGTTTCAAATGTTTTTGGTTTTTCTCCCCTTTTGAAGCAATTGAACTAAAAACATTCTTGTGCCTCAATTTTTCCTCAAGGGCAGCCCTCACCCCTAACATCTTCAAGCTTTGCACCCCAAATTGTTCCTTCTGCCAAATTTTGCGATAATCAGATGCAAGAATACTTAAGCTAATTTATGCAGCTAGAAGAGAGAGGAACTGATATTTCTGGCACCTTCAATTGAGCCAGACTAACCTGAGGTTGATGTTTCTCTCCTTTCTTCTCATCGTTCTGAACGGGTTCATGAGGCTGCAAAACCAACGTTCAAGTTAATACAGAGACACGGAGGCAAATATACAATCTTGATTGAGGTGAAACATACATTTTTTGCCTCTTTAACTTGAACGTCTATGGGCAGAAGAATGGACTTGTCATCTTCACTAGAATCATCAGATTGCAACAAATTTTCATCATTCATCAATTTTTGTACCATTTCATCTGAAGTACTTTCTTTTAGAATCTCTTCAAGGTGAGAAGGAAGGTTTTCATCAAGTTGTTTCATCTGCCAAAGGTAGTGCATCTCAGATTTCTGACAGCTATAAACATAGACTGACAAGTAACAAGAAAGTAGACAAAACCTCATGCAATGCAGCAGAGAGATATGTTCACAAACATTGAGTAAGTGAGTGGCACAGTTATATGCATGACTCACCCAAGAAAAAAAAAAGAGCAATGTCCAGGCACTTGCGTAGCCAGTTGACCCTCAAGGAAACCAAAAGCTAACTGCAAAAGATGTTGAAGAACAAAGATGCATGTGCACATTCCTGACAACCTTCCAATCATCCCTTTCCACCCTCAGAATACTACTCCACACTACATTTTAGGGACTACAGAAGAAAGATCGTCATTTTATAACAATCAGGTACTGGTTGAAGTTGATTCCACCATAACGAAAAGGGAGACACCAGAAATAAATGGCTTACATAGCTCGACAAAATGGCTCATTAGTTCTCGCTAAACGTAAATGTAAAAATCAACGAAGGTTTTAGTAAAGATGTTTAATTAGCAGCATAGACTGTATCAAACATCCCTACATGCTAATAGAGCCAACCACAACATCATTTGGAAAATAGCTAAACATAATAAAATAAAATAAAAACTGAAACAGGCTAGCAAATACACCCAGATACTCCTTGAGCAGCATATTAACCATAATCACTACAATGACAGGAGCAATGACACCATTCTGTGCATTGTGACTTTGTCTATCATGCCCAAGAGTGATTTCTAACAAGAACTAACAAGTACGCTGAAAGTTAACAATGATATTCATCAGCGTGACATGCAGCATGCATGTGCATATCTAGAGATAAGATCAATAATAGAAATAAGAACATATAGCTTCTTTAAGTACCTTCTCCAATAAGCTTTTGATCTCCACAAGGCGAGCTATAATAGGATGATCACGAACTGGTAGTCCCTCAGATTTAAGGAGGAGATAAAAAGTAATTGCTTGGCAGTAGGCCAGTAGCAGAGTCTGCTTCACTTCCAAATAGCGTGATCCTCCTTTCATTGTACTTTCCCTCTTTTTAACCTTCATAGAATAGAAGACACATGCCGAACAACAAGAAAATATGAGCTGCAAATTCCACATTTAAAACAAACCATAGACAGCAAGGATAAAGAAACAACGCTGTATATGAGCCAAATGGACTTAAAACTTTGCATAGGAATGCAGCTCAAAGAATCAAAAAACATTAAAGACCCGAGCCTAAAAAACTTCAAAGCGAGACACCAAAGCAATTTACCAAAAGCTTAACAGAAAAATATTGGATAGCTACAATTCATCCTCTTTGGTGAGATCCTTCCTAGGGACCTTCAAAATGATTGGTGTAAAGAAATAAAATTACGCCAAGAAAACTTAAGGAAATCCTGAACGAAAGCATTCCATACTAGAGAGATTCAACATTCAGTGTAAAAACAAGTCATATCTGTTAGCGCATCTCTTTGACAAAGTAAATACCTTGCTTAGAAGTGGATTGATTCTGCTTTCAAGCTCTTCAACTGAATCATTCAGCTCAGACAGCAGTCCCACCAATTCTGGAGCAGAACTGCAAGAAAAACATTCTATATAATAAAGAGGCAGGAACATAAAGTACATGAACTACATATAAATTCCCTTTTCCTGTTAAGTAAGAAATTCATTCAACGACAGGGGAACTTGCTGCATATATATCCCTTATGTTTCATTTGTTGACTTAAGGAGTAGGACTGGAGGAAGATAACTTCTGACAGGAAAATACCGTATATTATGAGATCAAGTATGACCAGGAGTAAAATTTGAATGGATAACTATATTACATATGAATCATTAATTTCTACGTAATCCATAACTCCAACCGATTCTTTATTTGCTTCTCTTTAATGGACAAGAATTTTGTCATTCAACATTCTTGCAATTATTGCAGAGATCTACCAACCTCAACAATCCCACCCCTTTCCTCTTATCATGTGTGGTCATCTCCATTAGCCTTTACTGCTAACATGTCTTCCTCATCCAGATTAGAAAATTCTTTTCCCAACAAGGAGGTGGCTTACTAAATACTATAAAATCAATCAAAATGAAACGCCTTTTCTGAAAGACCACATTCCAGGAGGAAATCATTGTGAGATATACAAGGAGAAATCAGTCAGTTGTCTTTCCCTTTTCATTCATGTTTAATGTTGCTTTTATAAGTAAAATCCAGAGAAGCAATTCGTCGGATAGGTTTTATTTGTTGCTTCAAAACCATAGCCAAACAATCCTCAAGCTATCTAGTGTGTTTTCTAATCAAGGAAGAAAGATGTTGCCAAGTTATGCTTTTGAACATTTGGCTTGATTGGTTTATTTTACTTGAAATTTCAGTGGCTAGTTCTCATGAATCTAAGAAGACTGACTATCACCACCTGACAGATAGGAATAGCCAAGATGCACAGTGGAATCACAGACAACAAATCATTCAATTTTTTTAACAGAAGAATTATACGAATTGCATAAGCTTCCACAGTCTAATTTCAGATATACCATGAACAAGGATGAGCAAATATAGTGCAGCACTTTAATGTTCTATGACCAATTACAAACATGCATTGGAAGATCCATTTTTCGAAGATCATTTTTCTTTTTTCATAGATAAAAAATTCAACCATAGGGCACCAAGGGGGTGCAAACCATACACAAAAAGAGCCCAAAAAACTAAAGCCATATACAAAACAGTTCATCGTCAATACCAATTGTATGTTGTAGTCAATACAAATGTGCCGGTCTATCTAATTTTCCCGTACTGATCTTCCCAGCAAAAGATTAAGCTCTTGCTACTTACAGTTGTGATTCCATAATCAATAGCAACACATAGTTCACTTTAAGAGAGGAAATACCTATATACAACATCCATTTGCTCCTCCTTTGACAGTGCATTCAAATCTTTTTTGACCTCCTCAAAAGCTGTTACAACATCATCTCCAGTGCCTTCGCGTATGGCAGATTCAAATTTACCTGTTCCTCCAACCATAATTTCCTGCAGAATCACGAATAAGTTGCAATTGATACAGCACTATTACTTCATAACTTTACCTACCTCCTCTAGAGGAAAAACATTTAAGAACAAATAAAGCCACAGAGTAAACAAGGTTATCAGAAAACGCTACCCCTAAAGTTGGTTCCACGGTGGCCTCATCTTGGCTAATATCTTCAAGCCCAAAGTCCTCCATTGACAATGATTTTGCTTTCTCCCTCTGCAATCTCAACACCTCTGCCTCTTCCTCTGCTGGAATTTCCTCATCGCTAGAGGTTGCCTGTTGTTCATATAAAGAATAATAGAATTCAAGCCCGCTCAAACGCCAAATTTGAAACGCTCAGGTTCTTAAGAGAAAAACTTGATATGTACGGAATCGCAATCAGTTTGTAGTTTAACAGTGAACTCCCCTATCAACTTAATGATTCGTAATGAGGGATGAATTTAGATATCCAACTCAACTTGCCTCATCGGCATCATAGTACTGTCTCTTACTTCTACCCCAAACAGCGTTATTGTCTTCATCTTCTTCCTCATTGTGCATTTCATCTTCCACCCCACCAATTTTTGCCCGCAAAAACTTTTGCTGTCTTGCAACTGAAACAACATAAACAACATGGAAATGGATTTTTAGAATCCATCACTTTTATTTGATGTTTATGACATCACAAATTTGCCGTCAAAGGTCTTACCCTTGGAACGACACAAACAGGAAAGCAAGAGCGTAATACAGAGCAAGCCAACTCTTGGAGACTCGTTAAAACTTAAAAGACAATTATTGAAGCCAATCCCATCGATAAATAGCACTAAATTCCCATAAAAACCAGACTAGACAAAAGTTAACATGCTCTTAGACTGCAATTTCAAAGTTCTTCATCTATTAGCAGTCGACACATTTAATCTCAAGGACTTCATTGGCCAACTAGACTTTCAGTTTCTTAACCAGAATTATTGACTGCGGAGCTCATGCCTACGTAACAGCCTTAACTTGAGTGGCATTTTGTACATTGATATAGCTACTGTATTCTCAGTCTATTCCTGATTGAGCAGTTATTCCACTATTTGGTAAATTAGAAGGAATAGCTATTCCATGGCTCCCCCCTGAGGATTATCAATTACATGGGATGAAGAATAGTTTTAGTTTAACCCTTTTAAGCTCAATCCACTTCAATGGAACAAATGTCAAGTATAAGAGAATCGGGATAGTGCCACCACAGACTTTTGACATGAAAGATTACATGTAGTTACATTGAGCATATTGACAGAAAGAAACCCAACCGGATATTTTTCCACATAATAATCTCCATTTAAGAGAGCTGATCGGTTATATATGTACAATGTTGAGCAGGTATAACGACTTCTTTCAGAGAGTTAGGAACTCTCCAATGAATTGGGACAACTTCAACGGGCAGTAGTAGTAACTCAAGATAAGAAAAATATCTTACTTTTTGCAGCAAGCCCAGTCAATTGAGCATCATCATCTTCATCCTCCTCTTCATCATCTTCATCCTAAATGTAATTCCAAGAAACAATATTCCATGAATTTCTCTTTCCAACAAAATGATGTCGGGGAACAACTAATAATCTTGAAGCACCTATGTAATGACCATTACAATTCCAGATTTTGTAAAGTTATGATCAGTTTATGAGAACATTTGAAGGGATGTCTCTCATGCATGTTAATTTCACAATAGCTCACCAGCTAATATGAAGAATCTAAAGAAAAAACAATAAAAGAAAAGCTTTTGGAAAGGTCACATGACCACAAAAAGATGGCTGTCACAACACCAGTATGGTCCATACAAACGCATAAGTCATGCAAACGTTTATTTAATTACCACCAAATTCCTTAAAAACCTTCTCTAATATGCGTTAAATAAAAATTCCATTCTGTCCCAAACCAAGTTCACTAGATGAATTATACCAATTATGCACCAAAGGGAACTATAAGTACCTTAAAATCAAAGACAGGCTCTTCATTGTCATCATCTGACTCCCCAGCATCACTATGCATGTTCAGCGGCACAACATCCCTTTGCTTGTGAACTGCATCAGAAAAGAGAAACCCATCGACAAAGGCAGCAACCTTCACAGGGGCATTTACACAAACAGAAAGCACGCAGGCCCAATTAGCAGATACTCAAGCGAGGGAGATAACTCACAGGCATCTATTTCGTCATCCATATCTTCCGAGGCCGCGTCTTCATCGAAAGCCCTTCTCTTAGAGCCCCACTTCTCCTTCTTCTGGCTCCTGGGACTCTTCCCCATGGTCTTGCTAGCTCAAGTTCTTCGAGTTCTTACTGCCGGCTAAACAAATGAATCGATACTTTCAGTAGCACAGGTGATTGATGAAACAATGCACGACTAGCACCAAATGCGAAAGCTTTAGCAGCTATAATGGATTCTCCTACCACTTCCAAGCATCAGAAACATAAAAGTGCCATGAAATTCAACGAAAACGAGACGAAACCACCGTTCGGCAAGGAGAGAGCCGAACAGGGCACGAAGAAAGATCGAGACTTTGAATTCAGAGGAGGACAAATTCGCGGAGGCCGAAAGCTTTTCTGCGCGGTTTAGCTCCACTTCTTCTTGCAACTGCAACATGCACGCATGAAACACATTGATTTTCGTAATTCACTCTTTGTTTTAGGGTTGGAAGAGGAAGTGAAGCTAGAGAAGCCGTGGGCCCTTGCTGCCTCCAAACATTGGGCCTCACTTCCTTGGGCTGGACTGGACTGGGCTGGGCTGGGCTTTAGACCTGATTTAATAAACTTTTCTTCTTCTTCTTCTTTTCCTTTTTCTTCTACGCTGTCGTGGACCACAAAAAAATAAATAACAAATAATTATAAATTATTATAAAATTTACTCATTTAAGAATTTATGACTCATAACATGTTCTTGCTCTCACAGTAGCGTAGAGACTGTTATGTTAGCAAAACCCTTCATTCAATTTATATGGCAAAACATTCCTTCTTTTCTTCCTAAATGTCATTAAATCATATTTATATATACGTTATTCACGGATGGAGATGTAAGTGTCGAAATTTTAAAGAGGAAAATCTTAGTTACTGCAATTTTTATCAAATTCTCTCTATCTCTTTTTCATTTTCCCATCATGATTAAGAACTTGTCAAATGAAAAATTATGTAGATCTATCTTCCAATTACTTCAATATCTTCTTTCACTTTCTTACTCTTACTTTGTCTAAATATGTTTGACATTTGCATGCTTTAAATGCCTCCTGAAATTTAAGTAAAAACAATTTTGATTGCAAAATATCGGCCCAGTAGAAGCATAACATAAAAGCATCCATTTTTTTCTACTTTTTTCTAAAATTGGGTTATGTTTTTCTAGTTTTTTTTTATCGGGAGGAAAATTTTCATTTCATATGAAAGAGAGGTACATAATTTCAAGACAAAAATGCAATTCTCACACGGCAAGTAAATCTGAAAAATAAATCAACTTGGTACAATTGGAGATTATTCCACAAAGACGAATATGTCATAGTATTAAAGCACAACCGACGGCCCATCACTGAATCTCATATCATCATTAATAATGAGCATACGTCAAGAAATCCATCTCCAGTAGCTACGACTTCACCAAAAGGAGTTGGGCGCCTAGGTTTGATATCCCCAGCACCATCACTATCACCTTATAGAAACCACAACAACACCAAAATATTGAAAGAGCACATAAAACGCCTTATAAATACCGTATCTATATCTAAATTGGGATATAAGAGCATTCATATACTAGTTGATCACAAAATCACTTTTAGATAAATCAATTGCAAGACAGACTTGTAGAGCGCTCGACTATTTGGGGCAAGCACCCAGAGCTGGAGCGAGTAGATTCTTCCGATACACTCGCACTTCGATCTTTTGAGTTTTTTTTTTTTTTGGTCCAAGATCTTTAGAGTTCACTTTCGTGAAGAATGTTGACTGCGTTGTCCGCGAAATCAACGAAGAAGTCTAGAAGATAGGGAGATAAGAGAGACGGACAGGGAGAGGGAGAAGGGGAGTCCCTCGGGGGGAGTCGGTCCAGAGAAAAAAGGTTGGGTGGCGGCGACTTAGAGAGGAAACCCTAGGGGAGGCTCTTCCAAATATCTCAACTATGTTATTCTAGTTTAGTTAGTGAGAAAGTACCGATACTTACCTCAGCCTAAAGAGACTATTTGCATGTATTTATCAACTATCTATACTGGAACAAATGTTGCGCTAAGTGGTGAGCGTGCCCAAAGCATTTTGTATTGAAGGGATAAAGAATTAGTTGTCATAACCTTATACTTTATCTAGATGAGCAAGGAGATGAAAAACAAACAAAACTAGGAAAGAGAAAGAAATGTTGGCATGTGTAATTCACCCAATTTGAAAGCAAAGTGAAAATAATTGTGACCGATTGGAGACAAATAAATAATCACAATCTTGTCAAAATCATTAATAGGCTGTGGAATTGATGATGGCAAGTGATGGAATTTGAAGGGGAAAGTTATTCAAAAAATCCCAAACATATTGTATGGCAGCTAATTCAATCATAAATCTCTCAATCGTGTCAATTTAATCTTAAACCATTTAAAAATTTACTAATGTAATCATTTCAATCAATTTTGACTAGAAATCGTTAAAGAGGCAGTCAAGGCAGCCCCGGGCATCCAATGGGGCGTGATCAATGATGACATGACCTAATACCCAAAAAAATCTCAAACTTTAGCCCTTGTCCCAATTATATCTGTTGCGACCTCCCTGAACCGGCCACGCTGCCTAAGGAGTTTGGCTAATGGATTACTAAGTTAAACCTATGTCGAGCTCTCCTAAGCCCATACCAATTTACGACTTAAATTTAAGTTATTGACATGCAAATTAATTTCATTTAAGAGTCACTACTAATCAATTTTTGGTGGGTCAATCAGACACCCAAGTGAAGCACGGGAGAAATACTTCACTTTTACGAATCAAAGATTCGAT
The DNA here is from genome assembly GCA_024500025.1 of Syzygium aromaticum. Classification (NCBI taxonomy): domain Eukaryota; kingdom Viridiplantae; phylum Streptophyta; class Magnoliopsida; order Myrtales; family Myrtaceae; genus Syzygium; species Syzygium aromaticum. Next base: position 682,547 of record CM044892.1, read on the forward strand.
GGGTATGGGGACTTGATTATACTAATTAACCAATTAGTGTCCTTTCGGTACCTAACCTTGTTCAATTCCTGCGTAACGTGTTCACACTAATCGGGAGTTTCAAAATTCGATTCCTAACCAAACTAGGGTAAGCAATAATCACTACATAAACCTAACATGCATGGTCAATCACGTTCGAGATTAAATTAAACACGGAATTTAAAGTGTGTGAACCAAACAACATACGATCAAATATGACACTAATCACACAATAGGGCCGGGAAAACCAATTCCAAAGTCCAAATAAATTTTCTGGTTTTTTCGAAATTTTTTTTTAATTTTTTTTCAATATTAAAATAATAAAATAGTATAAAATAGATCGGGTCAGATCTCCACATTCGACTTGGATAAAATATAAATTTTTCTTTCTTTTTTCAAAATTTTTTAAAATTTTTTTAATATTAAAATAATAAAATAATATTAAAGTAATAAAAAAAAAGGACTCGGGTCAGATCTCCATATCCGACCCAGATCTGGACCGATTGGGCATGCAGGCCCGGTTCCACAACCGGACTGGGCTCATTCATTAAATCCAGTCTACAAAAGAAGATTTTTTTTTTTTAAGGGAAAAGGGGCCCAGCACAGAAAATATTTTTTTAAATAACAAGGAGGCCCATGGCCTAACAAGAAATAAAACCCTAAAATCCTAAATAGACGGCCCACTACCTATTCCAGCCCATTTGATCAAAACCTTAGGATCAAACCCTACCCGACCCGGTTTGTGGCCGCCGACCCGACTCGCGCTAAAACCCTAGCACCCTTGACCCGAATCACTGAAAACCCTACTTGGTTCAACTGCTCATCCAACTCGACTTGCGGTCGCCACCTAAGGGCGACTTGCCGCTCCTACTAGCTCTAACCTCTGCGGCCGACGCTTCGCCTAGGTCCGCATCGCTGCTCGACGAGAAACGGCGAGTGTTTTCTACCTGGGTCACCACCGTGGTGACTAGCGATTGATTGAGGCCATCCAAACCCTAACGAAGGGTTGAACAGTCGCGAGTCAGCCAAGTCCCGACGAGGGATTGGTTGGTCGCCTCCTCCCACGGTCACGCCCGTGGCAACCATCGGCCAGCCGAGACCACCAGACGTTCCAGCATAGAAAACTCAATAGAATAGAGACTAATTCAATAAACTTGGTTCGGACATAACATCGAACAGTTGGAGCGCTCGACGAAAACAACAAATTTTAGGCTCGATTGAGGCTCAAAAGCATATGAAATTCACACACAAAAAAAAGCATAAACAAATAGGATCAAGCTTGAGGTGTCATGGGCTGGAACTCGCGCGAGCCAGACAGCTGCGAGCTTCGGCCAGTGAGCCTCAAAAACAGAGTACAGAGACCGGCAGATTAGAAATAAGGGAAGGAGGGGCGGTCATTGCGGTGCTCTCTATCCGGCTCGAGGGCAGCAAACGGGGGCGAATGTGATAGATCGGACTTCGTCTGGTAGCCCCGTACGCCTTCAAGTCGAAATCTTTGGGAAATTGACCCCGAATCGAGCAAAAATATATTGAAACAAAACCCGGCGAGCGCTCGGGACCAAAACCTACATCATGAAATGAGGTGCACCGGAGCTTCGCCAGCCACGGCTGAGGCACGGCGGTCGTCGATGGGAGACCGTTCGACCTCGGATCTCTCTCAGTTCTCACTCTCTCTCCCGATCTCTTCCTCTGGCTCTCTCTCTCTCTCTCTCTCTCTCTCTCGGAACTCTTCCTTTGGCTCTTTCTCTCTCTCGAAACTCGGCTTTAAGGGCTACGGCAAGCGCACATGGCTTCCTGTGTAACATCCTGAATTTCAACCCAATTCCGGGATCAATAAAATTGACATTATTTCGCATTTCATTTTGGTAAGTCTCGCCCAGAGCTGATCACTTTCGAGATACTAACCAATAGAGTATGACTAACTAGGAAAATGGCACGTGGACCAGGGACCCGACCACGAATCGAGCACAGATCTTGAGAAACAAAGATGAAATATTTTGGACAAACGCGGACCGATCTTAGGAAAAGTGACGGATTTGGTTTGGCTAAGGCCAACGGTGTACTATAGGATCATAGGTGATTCTACATGATCGAAAGTGCACGTGGCCAATCAGTCCTGAACTTAAACCGAATGATCGCGACCTCTGGAACTAGTGATAATTCCTCTCTCTCTCAATGATCGAGACCGTCATGACTCGGATAACCCTAGGTCGATACGCGTAACCCCTAAACAGCCGCCCTTTAGTGAGAGATCTTGAAATTGAAAATTGAGCGAGTTTTAGTCACGAAATTGGATCCGGACTTCGATGTCGATTTTCGAAGGCTTGTGGGACTATTTTTGTGAATCCAACTCCATAATATGTTGGCTACACACATTTTAGGTTGGTATGGTCGAAAAATGAAATTTCGGCCTGGGACGGAAAAATGACCATTTTGCCCCTAGCCTAAATTTGGGTTCTGAATTTTGGAAAATAAATTAAGGTATTAATTAAATTTGCATTAGCCTCAATTATTGGGCCAATGACCATTTTGTCCCTCCATTATTGGATAAGTTCAACTTTGGGCCATTGGATCAAGGGGCAATATGGTCCAAGAGAGGAGATCTTGACATGTGGATCCCACTACTTCACATCTTTGACCCCTTTGACCCCCCTCATCTCTCTCTCTTTCAGCCACTCTCTCTCCACATTTTTTTCCCTCTCCACCACCGGTGCTCTATTGCTGTCCGTGAGGCAGCCGCTCGCCGGAGCCGCTCGCCACCGCCGTTTCACTGTGTCACCGCCATCGCCTTACCTCGTCACCACCATCATACTCAACCGATCATCTCACCTTGTCTCTCTCTCTCTCCCCTCCCTTGGCCGTGAACCGGTCACCACTTGCCATCGCTCGCCGGGAAGTTGAGCACGCTAGACCGCCGATCGCCACCGTTCGCCACCACCAGCATCATTACCCCGTCCTTTCCTCCTTTCTCTTTCTCCCCGCCGTCTCCCCCTGTCTCGGCCGTGAGGACCCCCGTACACCAAAGCCGCCGCAAGCCATCTGTACAGTCACTGCCGTCTATGCCGAGCACTACCATCTGCACCTATCCACTTTTCCTTCACGCCACCCTCAGTCTCGCCTCTGCCGCCGTCGGATTGCCGAGGACCGTCGTCCGCCACCACGCCGCCGTGAAGCCCGTCGGACCGCCGCCACGGCCACGCCGTCCAGTGTGGACCACCGGAAAGCCGCGTTGTGCACCACCATCTCGAGCCAACCATTACCCTCTCCATCACAACCCCTCGCCGCCGTTTAGATCGCCGGAGGCTGATCACCACCCGTGATTGTCATGGGCCGCCGCCGCCATGAGTCGCCGTTGGAACGTTGCCGCTAATTTCGCTGTTCACCGGCGATCAGCCGCCCGTTCTGGTCGTCATTAATTAAGGATTTGGTGAGTGTTAAATCCTAAACCTTAATTAGGACTAATCAAGCATTTCTAGATAGGATTAAGGTTTAATTAGTGGTTAATTAGGGTGTTTAATGGCTGATTAGTGTATAATTGAAATGGACTGATTTAATGAAGTTGTTTGGAGTCTAATGGAGTGTTTATGGAGGGATTATGGGTTGAGAAAAGGGCTGGATTAGTAGCTGTCCATGTTGGTTTAGTTAGGCCGAGAATTGTCGATTTAATACTTAGTGGTGAATTCCCGAGTGTGTCATGTTTCATTGATGAACTGAATTGTGAACTCAATTGTGGTCAATTGTATTGTGCCATGTCGCATGATCGCGTGACCGGATAATGTAGTATGAGAATGGTTAAGATTTGGTGTGAAATCCCTTGACTCAGTGTGTGATTTATAATTGTCGAATAGTAAGATATGCGAGTGAGATTTAATTAGCTAAATTGAGCGTGTTTATTGGGAATTCAACATGGTGTGGCATTATTGGGCATACTGTGACTAATTGAGCATGTCTGGACATTTAGTACATATTGTGCATTATGCGATTGCCGAGTGCCGAATTTCATGATTTCGCATTTCGCATGCCAAGAATGAGTTGAGATGAAATAACATTGTGCGAGAATGCGTGCCTGACATGAGTATATGATCGCTTAAAATACCCTAATGCGTATTACGTGGGGTTCAGATAATAATTGGCCGTATGAATGTGTGATCACGTAATACCCTGATGCGTGTTACGCGGGATGATGTCCAGTACGTCCGGAAGACGACCAGCCTGATGCGTTTTACGCGGGTTATGGTTCGTAAAGACATTGGTGTTGCACCTGATGCATTTTGATGTGGACTAGAGGCATTGGGCCAGTTGAGGCGTTTTAACGCGGGCCACAGAGTGTTGTGATTAAAGAAAGAGACTTGATGCGTGCTACGCTGGTCGTGATTAACTGAAAATTGAGCAACATGCCAGAGTGTCATTTGAGTCGGATTATGAGTATAGTCATATGTGTGACATGCGTATGCTAGAGTGTACTGACTAGTGTGCGAGTATATGTAATCCGGTCTATGGTGAGTAATATGGGTACCGAAAGGCTTGAGCACGCGTATGGTATTTGTGTGATCGAACATGTTGCGTATGTGCCATAATTATCTCTTTGAGTCAACTAACCTACAGGGTCATTGACGTGCATGATCTGGGCCTGAGGGCTTAGGTCACTTGTATATTATTCCGTTTGTGTTTGTTTTGCTTGTCAAGAGGTACATATTAACCTAGTTTAGATTTAGGGGTTTTTACTTACTGAGATTCGTCTCATAGTTATTCAAACCCAACCTTTCAGACCCTCGACAGTAAAGACGGCAGGAATACCCGTTCGTTTTGGGATACCTTTCCATATAGATCGGGAGGAGATTGAGTACCCGGCTAGGGGTGGAGACACTTTTGTTAGATACCTATCTACTATTTGGATCGACGTAGGTACAAATTTTGATGAGGCCCACACTTATATCTGCTAGTGCATCAGGAATATCGACGGGACTTACAGACCCTTTTGATCTTTCGAGGTTCCGTATAATGAGTTTGGGAACTTTGACATCTAGTGTCCCAATGGAGACTTCGAGAGTTCGGACCACGAGACTGAGTCAGGGCACGAATCGAATGTCTTGGAAATGGATGAGTTAGAGTCGATGGAGGAGGATTCGAGAGAAGAGGATTCGGGACCCGAGCTAATGGACAAAGACGAGAACGATTCGGAGCAGTTGCACTTAGCGATCCACCCCGACTTGGGGAACGAGTTGGATGACATGGAGTCCGAAGTGGACGGTTCAACTAGAGGGCCTTCAGGGGTTGACACTGAGTTGGAGCTTTCAGAGAGTTCCTCTGGCTCTTCTGGGTCCGACCTGGATTGGGTGCCTTAGACTAAAGTACGTACCATCATAGGCCTGGCTAGCAACTTTTTGAGTGGAGCCCTCGTAGTTAGTACCCTAGCACTGTGACCACATAACCATTTTTGGTGTTTTGGCCTCCGACCCATTTTAGTTGCTTTCTATGTTTGTATAATGGATATTGTAAATATGTTAAGTTATAATATATGATGGTCGTGGATATTCACTGGTTGTGCTATCTTTGGTCTTATTCATTAGTGTTCGGGTGTTTATTTATTTAAAACTTCCGCATGTGCGTTATTCTCTTTGTGTGTTGGGCATTTGGGTCGGCGACTGGTTCTGGGATGTCACACATAAATCGACCAAAGTAGGGATGTTCGCGTGCCATGGGGTTCGGGCGTGACATCCCTGTTTGAGTTGGTATCAGAGTAAGGTCAGCTCGATCCGATTCGGTCGAAGCCTGGAGTGATAAGGAGCGATGAGACCATGGGTAGCTAGTAGGGTGACCTTGTGTGCTAAGTGTACCTCTTAACTGTTTGTGTTTTGCCTGAGTGTTTGTTAATTTGATGACCCGTAAGTGCAGGTGCGGCAGGACCCGAGGTAAGTATGTGAAATCTCCTTGGGTGAAGTGTTGAGATTATTCGTGCTAGGCCACATGCTGATTGTTTGATTGTTGTTTTGGATACCTGCCTAGGGCTTAGACTGGGATAGATTGGTTTAAGTCTTTAATTTCTTAGTGAAATTATAGCAGGTAGTTAAGTAATTGAAATTGTGAGGATAAGTAGAAGAAGGGCAAAGGAACCCCAAGGCTAGTCTAGCACTGGAGGCTAAGAAGCTAGGGACCCTAGGTTTGATGAATAATGGAGACCCTACGTGAGATAGGGCATATCATGGGATTACAAGCTCAAGAAAAGGCCGCAGCTTATGCACAAGATGCTGAGACTGCGCCGATTGCTGGTGTTAGAGGAAATCAGGCCCATCAGGGGTAGGCTTAACCAGCGGGAGTTAGCCAAATACCCCAATTAGTGGAACGATTTATGAAGTTGAGGCCGCCTAAGTTTCATGGTCGTGGTGACCCCGAGACTGCACTGAGATGGGTAGTGTTAGTGGTCTGCCCTAGGAATCAATCAAGGTTGATACTTTAATATTAGTTGTGGATTAGGTTGTGTCGGAATATCGACCTTCACTATACTTAGGTAGTTATAATGTCTTGCTAGAGATCGCTTATGACTTGTGGGCCAAAAAGGGTTTTGAGTACACTGCTAATGTTTAGTGAACCTACAGGGTCGCACACAAAAAGCGAACTGAATTAATATTTTCTATGCGTCTTGATCTACTTAAGAAGTAGATTTTAATTTATTCTCTTATTTAAATTATCTATGCGGTCGTGCGCGTTATGAGATAACGATTAAATGTAGGCCCAAATCGCCCGGCCCACTTCTTTTAATTCCGCTGGATAATGAGATTGTATAAATAGATAGAGAATCGTTCTCTGTCTAGGGTTTTTCGACAGAGTATCGAAAATCAAAAGGCGTTAAAGAAAAAGAACTTCACGATCTTTAGCTAGTACTTGGATCGTCGGAGACTACTGTTCGAGTGTGTGGATACCGGTAGAGGCGTAACACTTAGGGCGCTAATCCAGACACAATTAATTGTTAATTTTTGTTCGATTTGCAAAAAGGTATGTACCGAACTTTTATCTCGATTTTAATATACACATGGATCCTGTCTAGGGTTCTATATTCCGCTGCGTTGTTTTTCGTTGATGAACCCAACAGTGGTATCAGAGCTACTTGTGATATATTGAAATTGAATCGGAAACCCTAATTATTGATACATATGATGTATGCCTGAAGTGAGTCTAAATTAGGGTTAGATGAATTTAAAAATACGAATTGATATGATCAATTGAGAAGGAATGAATAGGGATGGGTCGATCCTGTTCCGCTCGCGTCGAGGCAGAGACGGCGTCGCGCCTGGGCTGTTGTTCGAGGCGGAGACAGCGGGCGGAGATAGCGGGCGGAGATGGCGGTGCGTTTGGGCTGTTGCGCGAGGCTGAGACGGTGGGCGGAGACGGTGGCGCGTCTGGGTCTGTTGGCCAAGGCGAAGACGGCGGCGCGCTTAGTCTTCTGGCGCGTCGAGGACTTGTGGCGTTCAGCCAATTGCGTACGGTGAAAGGCGCGGGAAGTGGCAGCGACAGATAGTCTCCCGAGAGCAGAATTGAGAATTCTGTTTAGGTTTTCGCGGCTTTCCTCATAAAACAGAATTGAGAATTCTGTCTAGGTTTCGGGGGTGCTGCCCCTTCGAACCCCGCTCGCTGACCGGTCAGCGAGACCACCGCAAGGGGCTCTGCCCCTTGACCCCGCGAGGGGTGCTGCCCTTCGACCCCGCAAGGGGGCGCAGCCCCCTTGACCCCTGCATGGAATTGGTCGTTCCCGTATAATTGATGTACCTTTATTGTTATAAGTGATGTTTTGTTTATGTTCATGACATGCATACATTCATCTCTAAATAAACATTGAGAGTCCCTAATAAAATTAAGTAATAATATGATGCCTTTCCAATCATACACCTATGAAGACTTAAATCGTTAATAGATAGGCCTGCCAAAGCAGGGTGTCTTTAACTATTTGAGTAAAATAGGATGGATAATGGTTATCCATAAGTCAAGGTTGGTTTACTTAACGAGGCTATCAAAACAGTTTTGGGCCTTGAGGCATAGTGTTTGGGGATAAGATATGAGATGTCAACCCCAACAACCAAGAGTTGTATTCAATACAATTGACAAAAAGTTGTCTACCTAAATAACTTAGTCTTGAGCGGTAAGCTAAAGTTTACTCGAGTCTTGGTAAAATATGGATCTTGGTTCACTATATTTATTGGGACACATGCTATAAAAGTATAGTGGGAGTTTATTATAAACAATATTAATAAACAATTCACTTTGCATATTTGTTGTAGATAATGGCAAATAGCTATGCATAACACTTTTCACTGCGATCTGTCCTTGAGAAAGACAAATTGAATGGTTCAAACTTTTTGGATTGGTATAGAAGCTTGAGAATTGTTCTCAAGCAGGAGAAAAAGGATTATGTCCTGGAGAAACCACTCCCTCAGAAGGCATCTCCTTTCAATGCTCCCCATGCTGAAAGGAATGCTTATCATAAACATAAAGATGATGCATTGGATGCATCATGTCTAATGTTAGCTACCATGAACTCAGATCTTCAGAAACAGTTTGAGAACGTGGATGCCTATGATATGATCATGAACTTGAAAAATTTGTTTCAGGAGCAGGCACGCACTGAAAGGTACCAAACGGTAAAGACCTTAATTGAGTGCAAGCTTGCAAGTGGGAGCTCAGTTAGCCTATATGTCATAAAGATGATAGGTTATATTGAAAACCTGGAACGACTGGGCTCTCCCATTAGCCAAGAGTTAGCTACTGACATTATTCTTTAGTTATTGCCTCAAGATTATGACACGTTTGTTATGAACTATAACATGCATAATCTGAATAAGTCTTTGACTGAATTGCATGGGATGCTCAAAACTGCTGAGCAGAATATCAAGAAGGACCCTATCCCTAATGTTCTCATGGTTCAAAAGAGGAAAGGCTTTAAGAAGCTAGGTAAGGTCAAAGGCAAGGGCAAGGGCACTAAGCCTAAACCCAAATCCAAGACCAAATCGGGTCCAACTACTGATGCTGTATGCTTCCATTGTGGTGAGAATGGACATTGGAAAAGGAATTGCAAGAAATATTTGGAGGATCTAAAGAAAAAGGAAAGTGAGACTTTCGATTCAGGTATTTATGTTATAGGTGTAAATGTTACTACTAGTTCTACTTCATGGGTATTGGATACCGGTTGTGGTACTCATATTTGTATGGATGTGTAGGGACTAAAACGAAGTAGAACACTTGCAAAAGGTGAAGTGGAACTACGAGTTGGAAATGGAGCAAGAGTTGCTGCATTAGCCGTAGGAACATATGATGTAGCTTTACCTTCCGACATGAGAACTGAATAATTGCTACTATGTACCTGCTATATGCAAGAATATTATTTCTGTTTCTTGTTTGGACAAGGAAGGTTTCTATTTTGATATAAAGAACAATAGTTGTTCGTTTTATCTTAATGGATTGATTTATGGTAGCGCCCATATTGTGGATGGGATATATGTTCTAAATCTTGATGTGCCAATCTATAATATAAATACAAAAAGGTTTAAATCTAATGATTTGAATCCAACCTACGTATGGCATTGTCGATTAGGCCACATAAATGAGAAACGAATTCACAAGCTTCATAGTGATGGACTATTAAATTCATTTGATTTTGAATCATTTGATACATATGAATCTTGTTTAGTTGGAAAAATGACAAAAGCTCCTTTTACTAATCAAAGTGAGAGGACAAATGAATTACTGGTCCTTATACATACTGATGTGTGTGGACCACTAAGTTCTACAGCTAGAGGAGGTTATCAATACTTCATTACATTTACTGATGATTTTAGTAGATATGGATGTGTTTACTTGATGAAACATAAATCCGACTCCTTTGAAAAGTTCAAGGAATTTCAGAATGAAGTACAGAATCAACTTGGTAAGAGTATCAAGGCTCTTCGATCTGATCGAGGAGGAGAATATTTAAGCCAAGAGTTTAATGACCATCTCAAAGAGTGTGGAATTGTTTCACAGCTCACTCCCCCTGGAACACCACAGTGGAATGGTGTCTCTGAGAGGAGAAATCGAACTTTATTAGACATGGTTCGATCAATGATGAGTCATTCAAATCTTCCATTATCTTTTTGGGGATATGCACTCGAGACAGCTGCGTTTACACTAAATAGGAGTCCATCAAAAGCTATAGAGAAGACACCATATGAGATGTGGACAGGAAAAGTTCCTAGTATGTCTTTTCTAAAGATTTGGGGTTGTGAAGCTTATGTAAAACGTTTACTTTCTGATAAGCTTGGACCCAAATTTGATAAATGCTTCTTTGTGGGATATCCTAAGGAAACGAAATGATATTATTTTTACAATCCATCAGAGAATAAAGTGTTTGTTGCTCGAAATGGTGTCTTTTTAGAGAAAGAGTTTCTTACTAAAGGAACCAATGGGAGTAAGGTAAACCTCGAAGAAGTTATTGTGCCACAAGAGTATGTTCCAGTCCATGAGGAACCTCAATTAGATCTACAAAGAGTTGTAGAGTCTACTGCAGTGGCACCTATAGTTCGTAGGTCTGAAAGAATACACCGTGAACCTATGAGATATGGTTTTCACGTGACAGAACATCGTCATCTATTGTTAATAGAAAATGATGAACCTACGACCTATACAGAAGCTATGATGGGCCAAGACTCTGATAAATGGCTTTAGGCCATGAAATTCGAAATGGACTCGATGTATCAAAACAAAGTTTGGACTTTGATAGATCCACCCGAAAGTGTCAAACCTATACGGTGCAAGTGGGTTTTCAAGAAGAAAATCGATATGGATGGAAATGTTCACATCTATAAAGCATGGCTAGTAGCTAAAGGTTTCAAATAAACTCATGGTATTGACTATGACGAGACCTTTTCGCCAGTGGCTATGCTTAAGTCCATTCGGATTATCCTAGCGTTTGCTGCATATTATGATTATGAGATATAGAAAATGGATGTAAAGACAGCTTTCCTTAATGGAAATCTAGAGGAGGATGTGTATATGACACAACCTGAAGGCTTTACATCACCAAATAACACTAGGAAGATATGCAAGCTTTAACGTTCTATTTATGGATTGAAGCAAGCATCACGGAGCTGGAATATTCGTTTTGATGAAACTGTCAAAGAGTTTGGCTTCATCAGAAACAAAGAAGAAGCTTGTGTATACAAGAAGTCTAGTGGGAGTGCAATTGTGTTTTTAGTGTTGTATGTGGATGACATACTACTCATTGGAAACGACATTCCTATGCTTCAGTCAGTTAAGATATCGCTTGGAAAATTTTTCTCCATGAAGGACATGGGAGAAGCAAACTATATCTTGGGGATCAGGATCTATAGAGATAGATCTAAGAGACTTATTGGACTGAGTCAAAGTACATATGTTGACAAAGTCATCAATAGATTTAATATGCAAGACTCCAAGAAAGGCTTTCTCCCGATAACACATGGCATAAGTCTTAGCAAGACTCAGTGTCCTTCAACACAAGATGAGCGAGACCGCATGAGTAGGATTCCTTATGCATCGGCCGTGGGATCCATCATGTATGCTATGTTATGCACTTGTCCTGATGTTGCTTATGCATTGAGCATGACAAGTAGATACCAGTCAGATCTAGGGGAACCTCATTGGATTGCTGTAAAAAATATCCTTAAGTACTTGAGAAGAACTAAGGATTTATTCTTAGTCTATGGAGGTGAGGAACAGATCACTGTAAGTGGTTACACTGATGCTAGTTTCCAAACCGACAAAGACGATCTTCGATCGCAGTCAGGTTTTGTTTTTTGTGTGAATGGTGGAGCGGTGTGTTGGAAAAGTTCCAAGCAGGACACTATTGCAGATTCTACGACAGAAGCTGAGTATATTGCTGCTTCAGAAGTATCAAAGGAAGCTGTTTGGATTCGAAAGTTCATAGAAGAACTGGAAATCAGTTCCACAAGTTCAAATCCAACGGACCTCTATTGTGACAGCAATGGGGCGATAGCTTTGGCTAAAGAGCCTAGGTCTCACTAGAAGACCAAACACATACCTAGGAAGTATCATCTCATTCGAGAATTCATTGAAAGAGGTAATGTCAAGATGTGCAAAGTTGCAACGGACTTGAATACAGCTGATCAGTTAACGAAAGCTCTTCTACAATCTAAGCATGAGCATCATTGTAACGCTTTAGGCCTTAGACACATTAGTGATTGGTCTTGATGTGAGTGGGAGTATATGTGATATACATTTTCATTGTTCATTGATAAAATATATATTATATTTGATTTCGATTTAATTTTAGTATATAATTGAATGTGAAATCTTTATTCCCCGAATATTGAATATCCTTAATAGATAATCAAATATGTGATTTGATCGTGAAACTCTATTAATAGAGTGGATATTAATATTCTAAATGTCCCTAGTCAATTGCCATTGTGCATTGGGAAGCAAATGGTGTTTGAGACTAGTATGTAAGTCAACTGATGACCAAGTTTCACGGGTCATGACTATAGAGATATAAAGTTGATCACATGGAATACATGTTGGACAACATTGTATTGGACGGACCCACTATGAGAATACTGTAGGATTGTTATATAATGTCATCAGTATTTCTCATCACAATTATAGAGTATAGTCCTTTGACCTGAGTTTGCCATGGTTTCCTAGACATGAATTGGCATGTTTTAACATTGTCAAACGTCAGCCGTAAAAGGTGATTATAAAGGTAATGGCTGGGCATGCCATGAATTGTGCTGAGTGATGTGAGTAGACAAGATGGGATTTGTCCCTCTCATATAACGAGAGTATGATTTCCTGGCCTCCCTTAGAGTTGAGATTGTGAAATGCATGGCCATGCTCAAGTGAGTTGAAGAGTCAACTACTTGCTTTGACAGTCTAGCTGCGGTATTGGGAAAATGAGTTTGAGCTATATAAGGATGACACTTGTCCTGCCTTATGCTTAACTCGGAAATCAAGTGATAAAGGGACTTAGTTTATATGATTGGTTCTAGTGCAAGTGGGAGATTGTTAGTGGTCTGCCCTAGGAATCAATCAAGGTTGATACTCTAATATTAGTAGTGGATTAGGTTGTGTCGAAATATCGACCTTCACTATACTTAGGTAGTTATAATGTCTTGCTAGAGACCGCTTATGACTTGTGGGCCAAAAAGGGTTTTGAGCACACTGCTAATGTTTAGTGAACTTACAGGGTCGCACACAAAAAGCGAGCTGAATTAATATTTTCTATGTGCCTTGATCTACTTAAGAAGTAGATTTTAATTTATTCTCTTATTTAAATTATCTATGCGGTCATGCGCGTTATGAGATAACGATTAAATGTGGGCCCAAATTGCCCGGCCCACTTCTTTTAATTCCGCTGGATAATGAGGTTGTATAAATAGATAGAGAATTGTTCTCTGTCTAGGGTTTTTCGACAGAGTATCGAAAATCAAAAGGCGTTAAAGAAAAAGAACTTCACGATCTTTAGCTAGCACTTGGATCATCGGAGACTACTGTTCGCGTGTGTGGATACCGGTAGAGGCGCAACACTTGGGGCGCTAATCTAGACACAATTAACTGTTAATTTTCGTTCGATTTGCAAAAAGGTACGTACCGAACTTTTATCTTGATTTTAATATATACATGGATCCTGTCTAGGGTTCTATATTCCACTGCGTTGTTTTTCGTTGATGAACCCTACAGGTAGAAGAACTGGAGAAAACTTTTAAGGTTTTGGGGTGCACCGATGAAGGAAAAGTAACGCTGGTGGTATATCAGTTATAGGATAATGCCAATGATTGGTGGAATGCTACTGAAGGTAAAATATTTCCAGAAGGAACAGCCCCCACTTGGGCTGCGTTTTTTGAGAGTTTTTATGAGAAGTATTTCTCGGAGAACGCCTAGGAAAAGAAGTTGATGGAGTTCATGCGATTGCGCCAAGGTCAAATGATTGTGGACCAGTATGAAGCGGAATTTGTAAGACTGGAGAAATTCGCACCGACTATGGTGGAAAATCCAAGAGATAGAGCTCGAAGATTTCGAGATGGATTGAAGCTGGATCTTCGAAGCCAGATTTTGTCGCACGATATTAAAGAGTATGGAGAAATGTATAGACAAGCTCAGATTATTGAACGGGACCAACAAGAAAGGGCAGCTGCCTCAGGATCGCGGTTTTCCCAGAATAGGGACAATCGTCGCTATGGAAAGAAGCCGGCGATAGGTAATAGACGTTTTGACCTGCCAGTTAGGTGAAATATTGAGAAACCGAGTCCCCAGCCAAGTAGGTTTGGAGCATGCTTTAGGTGTGGAACTTAGAACACCAGATCAGGAATTGCCCATAGCAATGCCCCTCTGGACCCCAGATGCAATCGCAGCAGCCCCGAGTTGGGAATCAAGCTAGAAATCCCCTACCGACTATACAAGGAAAGCCACCAGCACAAGGAAGGGTTTATGCTGTGGTGCGCAACGAAGCGGAAAATGTGCCAAGTGTGGTCACAGGTGTGATTTCTCTATGTGATCATGCTGCATATGCACTATTTGATCCGGGGGCAACCTATTCTTTCATTTCATAGTAGTTTATTAAATTAGTTGATGTTGAACCATTGCTACTTGAGACCATGCTTAGGGTGTCGACGCCAATGAATGATAGCATGTTAGTCTCATTTGGATGCCCCAATTGTAAGATAGTTATTGGGGGTAGGGAAGAGAGTATCGACTTAGTAGTATTGGCCATGTTCGATTTTGATGTTATTATTAGGATGGACTAGTTAGATTGGTGATACGGCCTACTGACTTGCCTTGCCTCCTAACTTATCCCAAGTGCACAATGTTTTTTACGTGTCAATGTTAAGAAAATACGAACTAGATCTGACACACGTTCTAAGGTACGAGGAAGTAGACGTGGATGACAGAATGTCGTACGTGGAAAGACCAACTCGGATCGAAGACAGAAAAGATCGTGTGCTGAGGAACAAGATGATCCCAATGGTCAAAGTTGTTTGGGAGCACTACAGGACAGAAGGCGCCACGTGGGAAAGCGAAGAGGCCATGAGGCATCATTACCCCCATTTGTTTGAATAGATGAGATGAGATGAGATTGTAAATTTCTAGGATGAAATTTTTATAAGGGGGAAGAGTTGTAACATCCTGAATTTCAATCCAATTCCGGGATCAATAAAATTGACATTATTTTGCATTTCATTTTGGTAAGTCTCGCCCAAAGCTGATCACTCTTGGGATACTAACCAATGGGGTATGGCTAACTAAAAAAATGGTACGTGGACCAGGGATCCGACCGCGAATCGGGCACCGATCTCAAGAAACGAGGAGGAAATATTTTAGACCAACGCGGATCGATTTTAGAAAAAGTAACGGATTTGGTTTGACCAAGGCTAACGATGTAATATAGGATCGCAGGTGATTCTGCACAACCGAAAGTGCATATGGCCAACCAGTCCCGAACTTAAACCGAATGATCGCGACTTTTGGAACTAGTGATAATTCCTCTCTCTCTCAATAATTGGGACCGTCATGACTTGGATAACCCTAGGTCGATACGCGTAACACTTAAACAGCTGCCCGTTAATGAGAGACCCTGAAATTGGAAATTGAGCGAGTTTTAGCCACGAAATTGGACTCGGACTTCGATGTCGATTTTCAAGGGCTTGTGGGACTATTTTTGCGAATTCGACGCCATAATATGTTGGCCACACACATTTGGGGTTGGTACGGTTGAAAAATGGAATTTCAGCTCGGGACGAAAAAATGACCATTTTGCCCCTAGCCCAAATTTGGGTTTCGAATTTTGGAAAATAAATTAAGATATTAATTAAATTTAGATTAGCCTCAATTATTGGGCCAATGACCATTTTGTCCCTCCATTATTGGATAAGATCAACTTTGGGCCTTTGGATCAAGGGGCAATATGGTCCAAGAGAGGAGATCTTGACATATGGATCCCACTACTCCACATCTTTGACTCACCCCCCTCATCTCTCTCTCTTCTGGCCATTCTCTCTCCACGTTCTTTCCCTCTCCACCGCTGGTGCTCCATTGCCGTCCGTGAGACAGTCGCTCGCTACAGCCGTTTCGCTGTGTCACCACCACCTCCTTACCTCGTCACCACTATCATCCTCAATCGATCATCTCACCTCATCTCTCTCTCTCCCCTCCCTTGGCCGTGAACTGATCACCATTTGCTGTTGCTCGCTGGGAAGCCGAGCACGCCAGACCGCCGATCGCCGCCGTCCCATACCGCCGTTCGCCACTACCAGCATCACTACCCCATCCTCTCCTCCTTTCTTTCACTCCCCGTCATCTCCCCCTGTCTCGGCCATGAGGACCGCTGTGAGGCAGTCATACACCGGAGCCACCGTAAGCCGTCCATATGGTTGTCGCTGTCCACGTTGAGCACCACCATTCACACCGACCCACTTTTCCTTCATGCCACCTTCAGTCTTGCCTCCACCGCCATTGAATTGCCGAGGACCGCCGTCCACCACCGCGCCGCCGTGAAGCCCATCGGACCGTCGCCATGGCCACGCCGTCCACTGTTAATCGCTGGAAGGCCGCGCCATGCACCACCATCTCGAGTCGACCATCACCCTCTCCATCACTACTCCTCGCCGCCGTTTGGATTGCCGGAGGCCGATCACCGCCTATGATCGCCGTGGGCCGTCACCGCCGTTGGAACGTCACCGCTGGTTTCACCGTTCACCGGCGATCAACCGCCTGTTCTCGTCATCATTAATTAAGGATTTGGTGAGTATTAACTCCTAAACCTTAATTAGGACTAATCAAGCATTTCTAGATAGGATTAGGGTTTAATTAGTGGTTAATTAGGGTGTTTAATGGCTGATTAGTGTATAATTGAAATGGGCTGATTTAGTGAAGTTGTTTGGAGTCTAATGGAGTGTTTGTGGAGGGATTATGGGCTGAGAAAAGGGCTGGATTAGTGGCTGTCCATGTTGGTTTAGTTAGGCTGAGAATTGTCGATTTAATACTTAGTGGTGAATTTCCGAGCGTGTCGTGTTTAATTGATGATTTGGCTGAATTGTGAACTCAATTGTGGTCAATTGTAATGTGCCATGTCGCATGATCGCGTGATCGGACATTGCAGTATGTGAATGGTTAAGATTTGGTGTGAAATCCCTTAACTCGGTGTGTGTGATTAATAATTGTCGAATAGTAAGATACGCGAGTGAGATTTAATTGGCTAAATTGAGCATGTTTATTGGGAATTCAACATGTCGTGGCATTATTGGGCATACTTTGACTGATTGAGCATGTCTGGGCATTTAGTGCACATTGTGCATTATGTGATTGCTGAGTGCCGAATTTCATGATTTTGCATTTCGCATGCCAAGAATGAGTTGAGATGAAATAATATTGTGCAAGAATGCGTGTCTGACATGAGTATATGATCGCTTAAAATACCTTGATGCGTATTACGTGGGGTTCAGATAATAATTGGCCGCATGAATGTGTGATCACATAATACCCTGATGCGTGTTACATGGGGTGTATTGTCTTGATGCGTTTTATACGGGATGATGCCCAGTAGGTTTGGAAGATGACCAACCTGATGCGTTTTACGTGGGTTATGGTTCATAAGGAGATTGATGTTGCACCTGATGCATTTTGACGCGTGCTAGAGACACTGGGCCAGTTGAGGTGTTTTAACGCGGGCCATAGAGTGTTGTGATTAAAGAAAGAGACATGATGTGTGCTACGCGAGTCGCGATTAATTGAAAATTGAGCAGCATGCCAGAGTGTCATTTGAGTCGGATTGTGAGCATAGCCATATGTGTGACATGCGTATGCCAAAGTGTACTGACTGGTGTGCGACTATATGTAATCCAGTCTATGGTGTGTAATATGGGTACTGAAAGGCTTGAGCACGCGTATGGTATTTGTGCGACCAAATATGTTACGTATGTGCCATAATTATCTCTTTGAGTCAACTAACCTGCAAGGTTATTGACGTGCATGATCTAGGCCCGAGGGCTTAGGTCACTTGTATATTATTCCGTTTGTGTCTATTTTGCCTGTTAGGAGGTGCATATTAGCCTAGTTTAGGTTTAATGATTTTTACTTACTGAGATTTGTCTCATAGTTGTTCAAATGAAACCTTTCAGACCCCCGACAATGAAGATGACAGGAATACCGGTTCGTTTTGGGATACCTTTTCGTATAGATCAAGAGGAGACTAAGTACCCAGCTGGGGGCGGAGACACTTTTGTTAGATACCTATCTACTGTTTGGGTCGATGCAGGTACAGATTTTGATGAGGCCCACACTTATATCTGTTGTTGCATCAGGGATATCGACGGGACTTACGGACCATTTTAAACTTTCGAGGTTCCGTATAATGAGTCTAGGAACTTTGACCCCCAGTGTCCTGATGGAGACTTAGAGAGTCCGGACCACGAGACTGAGTTAGGGCACGAACCGAATGTCCTGGAGATGGATGAGTCAAAGTCGATGAAGGAGGATTCGGGAGAAGAGGGTTCGGGACCCGAGCTGATAGACGAAAATGGGGACGATCTGGAGCAGTTGCACTTAGCGATGCACCCCATCTTAGGGAACGAGCTGAATGACATGGAGTCCGAGGAGGACGGTTCAGCTAGAGGGTCTTCAGGGGTCGACACTGAGTTGGAGCTTTCAGAGAGTTCCTCCGACTCTTCCAGGTTCGACTTGGATTGGGTGCCTTAGACTAGACTACATACCATCTTAGGCCGGGCTAGCAACTTTTTGAGTGGAGCTTTCATAGTTAGTACCCTAGCACCGTGACCACATAACCATTTTTTATGTTTTGGCCTTCGACTCGTTTTAGTTGCTTTCTGTGTTTATATAATGGATATTGTAAATATTTTAAGTTATAACATATAATGGTCGTGGTTACTCGCTGGTTGTGCTATCTTTGGTCTTATTCATTAGTGTTCGGGTGTTTATTTATTTAAAACTTCTGCTTGTGCGTTATTCTCTTTGTGTGTTGGGCGTTTGGGTCGGTGACTGGTCCTGAGATGTCGCACATAAATCGATCAAAGTAGGGATGTTCGCGTGCCGTGGGGTTCAGGCGTGACATCCTACCACCGCCAGCTGCCGTGGCTGGCCCAATCCCGACCCGCGGATCTAGCCGACATTCCCCCGTGCCTCTGGCCTCTGCTCTGGCTTCTGCATTTTGCTTCTACCTTTTGCTATTGTTCGTCTCTCCCGTACGCTTCAAAAGCGTTGACTGGAGGGGAGGGGGGAAGAAAGGGCGTGTGGGCTGGGCCGACGGGAAAAGGGCCGACTCGCGCGGAACATGCAACAAAGGAAAGAAAGAAGTGATGGGTTGCGTGAAAGAAAAGAAACAAAATGGGCCTACTGACCTGGCCCCGAATTTTTTTTTTTTTTTTATATACGAATATGTTTTAATAGGCCCTATTAATGCAAATGCACCTAATGTCTCCATGCCATGCAATTTAAAGAAAATATTTTTAGGGGACAAAAGATTAAACCCTAATTTTTATGCCATAAAACTCTAAATGATTTGGGCAAAATTTAAGTGTCAACAGCTGCCCCTCTTTGAATAGGAGCTCAAAGAGGTTCCTTTCAAAGATAAGAGATACTTAAATTTTGCTCATGAAGGGCATGAGAAGGTGCATAGGAGATGATTAACGGCTTTGTAATTGAATGAAAAGGAAGCCATACCATGCAAGAACAGGCTTTCGGCTACATGAAGTTTTGTTATGTAAAGAAGGAAACTCTAGGTTGTGAAAGCTCACCAGGTCAATGGGCCACTCCGATTTGCGAAAGCTCATCGGGCAAGGGAAAAGACAGACTCTGGGTTGCGAAAGCTCGCCAGGTCGACGGGCTGTTCTGAGCTGCGAAAGCTCATCGAGCAAGGAAAGAGAAAGACTCTGGGCTACGAAAGTTCGCCAAGTCGATGGAGTACTTCGAGCTGCGAAAGCTCACCAGTCGATGGTGTGCTTCAGGCTGCGAAAGCTCACCGGGCAAGGAAAAAAAAAAACTCTGGGCTGCGAAAGCTCGCTAGGTCGATAGGTTGCTCCGAGCTGTGAAAGCTCATCGGGCAGGGAAAGAAAAAGACTTTGGGCTACAAAAGCTCACCAAGTCGATAGAGTGCTTCGGGCTACGAATGCTCACTGGTCGATGGGGTGCTTCGGGTTGCGAAAGCTCACCGGGCAAGGAAAAGGAAAAACTCTAGGTTGCGAAAGCTCGCTAGGTTGATGGGGTGCTCCGGGTTACGAAAGCTCACCGGGCAAGGAAAAAGAAAAACTTTGGGCTGCGAAAGCTCGCTAGGTTAATAAGGGCGCTCCAGGCTGCAAAAGCTCAATGTGCAATTATGAGGCTATAAACCTAACAATCAAGAAGAATCCGAAATGGCCACTACACATCAAACGAGATATGTTACAACGGATGCCCTGGTAGGGAAAGCATACCAAGCGAGATTGATATCATTCAAATGTCATGAAGGACATTATCAAAAGAATAACATCGCTGACACAGTGTTGATTGCATGAGCAAATCAAACTAGTTTCAAATGTTTAGAAAACATTTAGCATCATTCAATATCACAAAATTGCCATTGGGCTTAGGAAATGTCATTAATCATCAAATTCTCTCAGGAGATAAACCTTTGTCAGAAAACCCTTGACTCATGAGAAGGGGTTTGTTGAATATGCCAAACAAGAGTTCTTTAGTCGGAAAGGGCTTCTTGCAAGCTCTCAAAGAAGACTGTTTGCTTCCATCCATTAATGCGGGAGATAGGCATGTTCTCTCTATATACCTCACACTATCCGTGTCAAAGGCTTCGAGGATCATTTGCAATAAGTACGCACTAAACAATCCAAGAGGTCTTTTAAGGACCGTAATGTGGGTTTGGTCATGGTTTCAATAATGAATAACCATTATCGGCCAGGAAATGAAATAATTGTCAATCCGCATTTCCACTAGGTTTACAAGTCAAGAACTTTTGAGATGGGATAAGATAAATTTGCCCTCACTTCTTTGATCGGTAGCTTCTTTGGAAGTCCATATTTGACTTGAATCATCCCAATCAGAAAAGATTTTGAAAAGGGTTGTAATGTCGGTTCGGTGAAAAGCTAAAAAGGCTTAAACTTCTCAAAAGAGATTTAAAAATCGGTGATGGACATGGCATCGTTACCATCTCATCTGATCATTTTCAAAGGCAATTAATTTTTGAAACCCAACTCGTCTCGAAAGTCAATTGGCTAATTATTTCGACACAAGAGCTTTGCTCTTTCTTTAATGGCTTTCACATTTGTAGTGATCTCTTTTTCCTTTTTTTTTGTGGGCTTTGGCCTTGCTTTTATCAGGTGCGCTGCTTTTTTATGCCCCCTTCTTTCATTTGACTTTTGTTCATTTGAACCTTTTGAGCTCCGAAGACTTTCAAGGAGCTCCTTTTCTTTTTTTATGTGTTGTCACCAAAAGCACTAATTGCCTTGGTAAAGCACATGCCTTGCCCTAGTGTGGGGAGATGATCGCCATTCGGGTTTTCGAAATGAAAGTTCAGGCTCAACTGGGCTAAGTGAAGGGTATGAGTGTTTGGGTAGAGAAAGAAATACTCTTATTCATTTTGGGATGTTTCAAGCTTTTATAAGGACTTACTTGAAATTACCACAAAAAGATTAAGGCAAATAAATCTTTCTCGTCTTCTCCACCAAATATTGTCAACCAAAAACTCCCAATTTGCCCCATTGTGGGGTGGTTCTTGACAGGAGTATTTTGAAGAAAAGAATTCTCCACAAGTGTGTAGGGCCCAAGGAGGTTACGTAAAGGATAACTTGTAGTGTTTAGGATAGAAGAAAGAAATGCCTCTTTTCATTTTGATCTACATATCATTTGTGAATGAATCTCTTGTCCTTAAATATGGTCTTTTCACACTCAACTCTCAAAGTGTTTATAGGACGTGTTTGGGAATGGCTTGCCTTTCTTTATTCTAAGTATTTCTTGCTTGGCATGATTAACATATTTCCTCTCGTTTTGCTAAGATCGCTTGAGTTGGTCAATCTCCTCGAGGAATTTCGATTTAAAATGAACGATCCTCCAAGCGTCAAGACAATATCCAAAATTTTTGCGAAAAGTTTGCTTTCATGGTTTCAACTTTTATGCTTGTATTTCTCAAACTTGTCAAAAACCCTTTTTTTTTTCTTTTTTCTTCTTCTTTTTTTTTAAAGCAAACTTTCCATTCGACTTTCTTTGGCATTAAGAAAAAGGGTACTTACCTGCGGCCCAATGACTTGGTAACCCTCTCCTTCACATTTGGCTTGTTGGATACTTGCCAAGATAGTTTAGTCGTTCATGGATCAATTTGCTGATTGTTTGAGACCTACAAAGTAAACATGTGTGCATGTATGCATGATATGCATGATGTGAATATCATACCGCGATTCGGATTGCATCGAAAATGGTTCTCAAGCCTCGGATTTCATTCAAGGAAAATACTTTTTCACCGAATCGGTGTTTACAGGCTTTGACAACTCTTGGCCATCCATTTCTACAAGAATTAAAGCACCCCTAGATAGAACCTTTCTAACAACATACTAGCCATCATAATTTAGGGTGAACTTTCCACCTAATTTCGGTGTGATGGATAACACTTTCCTTAGCACGAGATCTTCGGCTTCAAAATGTCGAGGCCGGACTTTGCGATTGAAGGATTTTGCAACTCGCTTTTGATAGCATTGACCATGGCATAAAGCCTCTAGTCTCTTCTCATCGATCATATTCAACTGTTCCCATCTCTATAGAATCCACTCTTCCTCAGAGAGCTTAGCTTGTGAGAGAATCCTCAATGTAGGGATTTCGACTTCTACGGGTAAGACCGCTTCCATACCATAAACGAGAGAGAAAGGAGTCGCCCCTGTTGAATTGCGGATCGAAGTTTGATATGTCATCAACGCATAAGGTAACCGTTCATGCCAGTCTTGATAGTTGTTAGTGGTTTTTGACAAGATCTTCTTTATGTTCTTATTAACTGCCTCTACAGCTCTATTCATTTGTGGACGGTAAGGTGAGGAGTTCAAGTGACGAATATGAAACTCGTCAAGTAAGCCATCTACAACCTTGTTGTTCAGATTTGAGCCATTATTAGTGATAACCACCTCCGGGACTCCACAGTGAGCGATGATATCACAGCAAATAAACTTGGCCACATTCTTGGCGGTGACATTGGCAAATGAGTTTGCCTCGATCCACTTGGTGAAGTAATCGATGGCTACCAAGATAAAGCGATGTCCATTGGAAGCCTTAGGATTAATTAGCCCAATTATATCGATCCCCCACATTGAAAAGAGCCATGGCTCGGACATTTGACGCAATTCATTTGGTGGTACATTGATTTTATCTGCATAGATTTGACACCGATGGCAATAACGAACATGCCAAATACAGTTAGCCTTCATAGCCATCCAGAAGTAACTCAGTCTCATGATTTTTCTAGCTAAAAGATGACCATTCATGTGTGGACCGCATTCTCTTTCATGAATTTCCCTCGTCAACTGATTAACTTCTTTGGTATCGACGCATTTCAACAAAATTGAGTCAAAAGATCTCTTGTAAAGAGCATTGCCACTGATGAAGAATTTCGACGCTAGCTTCCTTATGTATTTTTGATCCGCCAGTTCGCTTCCATGAGGGTATTCACCCCTTTGAAGATAGTTCATGATGTCATGATACCACGGCTTCTCATCAGGTTCATCCGCGATTGCCGAACAGTAAGCCGGACGTGTCAGTATTTCGATTTTCAGTAACTCGATGTCTAACCCCTCCATGACTTGTAGCATTGATGATAAAGTGGCCAAGGCATCGACGAACTAATTCTGCGATCTGGGTAAATACTCAAAAGAAATCTCCTCAAATTCTTTTATTAACTCCTCGAGGAATTCATGGTAAGGGATTAACTTGGGGTCACGAGTTTGCCATTGACCCTCTATCTGAAGAATGATGAGGACGAAATTGCCATAGACTTGCAGCTTCCTAACTTTCATGTCAACAGCCAGCTGCAATCCAAGTATACAAGCCTTGTATTCTAAGATATTGTTGGTACAAAGAAATACTAACTTGGCGGCCACAGGGTGATGTTGACCCGTCGGAGAGATAAAAACCGCCCTAGTCCCAGAACCAGCTAGGTTAACAGCACCGTCGAAGTACATAGTCCACTTATCGTCTACTATCTTTGAAATGTGCTCCTCTATAGGATCCGATTGATCATGGTCTTCCGACCTTTCAAGGTTTTCTGCCAACATGTTAGCTATAGCTCTTCCCTTGACGGATTTTTTCGCCATGCTGTGGACATTGAATTCGGACACCAGAACTTGCCATTTTGCTAACTTTTCGACCAACGTAGGTTTTTCCGGCAAGTATTTGATGGGATCATTCTCAGTTACAACAAGAATCCGACGATGGAGTGTGTATTGGCATGAGCGATGTAACACCCACACCAAAACCACACATGGTTTCTCAAATCCAAGGTAATTTATTTCGGATGAAGTAAACTTCTTACTGAGATAGTATATTGCACATTTCTTGTCACCGCTTGGTTTCTTTTGAGCTAGCAAGGCTCCTAATGACTCATCATGAATAGTCAGGTATAGTATTAATGGCACTCTACGGATAGGTGGCACCAGGACCGGTGGATGAGAAAGATATTGTTTTATTTTTTCAAATGCCTCTTGACAATCGGTATCCCACTTAACTTTAGCGTTCTTCTTCAGGAGCTTGAAGAAAGGTTTAGCCATCTCAGACAATTGATAAATAAATCTCACCACATAGTTCAGCCTCCCTAGCAAACTCCAAATCTCTTTGACAGTTGAAGGGGGCTTCAAATCACAAATGGCCTTAACCTTCGACGGGTCAATTTCAATGCCTCGACAACTAACCATGAACCCCAATAGTTTCCCAAACTTTGCCCCAAACGCACATTTGGCAGGGTTAAGTCTTAGCTTGAACCTTCGAAGTCAGCTAAACAACTTCCGCAACATCTCGATGTGGTCATCTCCATGTTTGGATTTGGCAATCATATCGACTACGTAGACCTCCACCTCCTTATGTATCATATTGTGGAACAGGGTGACCATTGCTCTTTGGTATGTTGCCCCAGCGTTCTTCAAGCCAAAAGGCATTACCTTGTAATAAAAGGCCTCCCAAGGGGTAATGAAGGATGTCTTACTTTTATCTTCTTCTTTCATTAGGATTTGATTGTAGCCAGAAAACCCATCCATAAAAGAGAATAACTCGAATCCTGCGGTACTGTCGACCAACATATTGATGTGAGGTAGCGGGAAGTCATCTTATGGACTTGCTCGATTTAGATCACGGTAGTCAATACAAACCCTGACTCGACCATTCTTCTTTAGAGCATGGACTATATTGGCGATCCAATCTGAATAGTGCGACACTTCTATGAAGCCGACTTTTAACAACTTCATGACTTCTTCTTTGGTCTTTTTGGATAATTCGGGCTTTGTTCTTCTAAGCTTTTGTTTCTTTGGCGGGACACTCGAATCAGTTGGTAGAGCATGCTCTACAATTTCCCTATCTAACCTTGGCTTATCTGCATATAACCATGCGAACACATCTTGGTATTCTTTTAAAAGGTCAACCATCCTTCTAGTCTTGATTTCAGAAAGGCTAGCTTCAATCTTGATTTCTCTAACATTCTTCGAATCGCCCAGATTTATTGTGACTGTATGCTCCGCTGTCAATGGTTTAGATTCTTCATACCGAATCCAATCTTGTTTGATGCTTCCCTGATCACAGTCATCCTTGTCATTACCAGGCCCAGAGGAATTTTCGTCCAGCAAATCTGACTCACATATACACCTAATAGGATTATGTGAAATGTTATGCCTGATATGCCACAAAGAATGTTAGTAATTAAATTATCATATGTTATTGCAACTAACGATATGCATGTGTTTTGAAATCATTTTGAAAGAGTTTTTGAAAATGCAGGATTCGTCCTCATGTCCTTGGACGTTCTTATTCGCAAATGATTTCGGAAATTAGGAAGCGTGCAGAAGTCCAGGCCTCAAAGCATCATCATCAGTCTGGTTTGGATATTTCCTCACGTCCTTAATAAAACATGATTATGATTTCATTAACAAGATGAGGCCGTTTACATGACTCAAGGTCTTGGACCAACGGCTCGCAGTCCAAGACTTTGATTACAAAGAGAAACAATACCCAGACCTAAATAGACTGCCCATGGAAGGGATGAACACAAACTTAAACAAGACAAAATAGAAAAGAAAAGCAGTATCCCTACTCAAAAGGGTTGGCGGTGGTAACATAAGGCTCGACCTCTTCATTTTCTATGATAGTACTAGCAAACTCCCCCTCGAATAAATCAATGAGACTAAGAACGGCCTCCTCTTCCTGTAGCAGCTTGGGTGGACCCGGGAAGATTTCCTTCAATTCCGGAAGAAGTAAGCCCTTCTGACCTTCTCATAAGCCAAATAAACTCCCCTGTCCTCTACAACTTCCATGATCAGTTAGGTCGCCGTAGTCACTATGGTCTTTATGGCTTCCTTGGCCACTATAACTAGCATGGCCTCCACGACCACCACGGCCCCCTTGCTAACCTTAACCTTCGAAACCACCTCGTCCTCCATGGTTATCTCAGCCATGATAACCTAGGCCTATCCTTTTGCGCCACTTGGAGACCTGAAGGGGTTCATTGATACCTTGGCCATGCAGTCCCAAACCAGCTCTGAGGACGTGACCATTTTTGAGCAACACCTTGCTCGACATGATTGAAGGTTTAGCCATTTCTAGGTCTCGCATGATGGTTCCAACGGGCACATAGACCATCGAGACTAACTCCAAAGTTTGATAACTTGATTCAGTCTTGTGCTCGAGTTCTACGTATGGGATTGCCGTGTCGTGAAAGACCTTAAAGTCAGTTTCTCCATGAACAGTTACCAACTTCCCATCCACGATGAATTTGACCTTTTGGTGCAGGCTTGAGGGTACGGCTCTGGCGGTATGTATCCAAGGTTATCCCAGTAGAAAATTGAAGGCACTAGAAATATCTAGGACTTGGAAGCTGACCAGAACAAGGACTGGACCAATTAGTAGTTCAAGCTCAATCTCATAAATTACTTCCTTTTTCATACCGTCAAAAGCACAAATGGTAGATTTAGATACTAACATTTTCTCTTCATTTACCCCAAATGGGCAAATGTTTAACGCCGATCCATTGTCAATCAGCACTCTCACCACCACTCTATCACGGCACTTTACTGAGATAAGTAATGCCTTAGTATGATTGCGATCTTCTGGAGGAAAATCTTCATCGGCAAAAGAAATATGATCTTTCGGCAAGATAGACCTAACAAACTCCTCCAATTGGGTGTCATTGATAGTTTTAGGAATGTGCACTTTATTGAGAACCTTGAGTAGTGCATTTTTATGTTTCTCAGAGGATTTGAAAAGATCCAGGAATGATATCTGGGCCAGCATATCCCTCAGCTGATTGACAACATTAAATTCACTAGTCTTAATAATTACTAAAAACTGTTTGGCCTCTTCATTTGAAACAGCTTTTTTCTGAACCACCTTGGTGGGATCATAGCATCGACCAGAGCGAGTGATAGCATCGATTTGATTTACCTTGTAACTCTAAGGGATAGCCTTAGCATCGTAACTAGGGGTCATTTCCACTATTATGTCTTTTTCATCCTCGAGGGAGAGTTCAATCGCCATGGGTTCCATAATACGGTCATCGACCTCTAGGGTAGTGAATTCTTCGGCCATAAGGTCGATGACTCCATGCTCAGTATCTCGTTCATCGGGATCTGATAGATCTTCTTCGACTGATAGGTTAATGACCACAGAGGTGATCAAGTTGATCGTCTTCTCTTTTGGCTTAAGTGGGTCGTCCATACCTCCCCACCCATCAGGAACGATATCCTTGGGATTGATGAAGAAACTGGGTGGCGGTGAATACTTCACAAGGTAGTCGAATTTGCCGCTAGGTTGACTCAGTGTGTCAACCACTTCTCCATTCTCATGAGCGAGCTTTATGAATTCACAATTTCAATCCATATTGCTTGCTTGAGGCCTAAGATCATCATACGAATTCTCTCCTTCACTGTTGGTCACAATTAGACTCTTCGACACATGCTCATTAGTTGGCTCGTTAGTTTCTATAGGCTCAACAGGTGCCTTCTCCGTCTCCTTCTCACAAAATGAGTCAATAATAGCCGTTATGACTGTCATATTATCTTCTTTCATACTATGGATTACTCCTATGTCCACCATCTGAGGGATACATTTCAATTTTTCTTTTGTTGGAATATCCTTCCCAATCTTCAAAGTGTCCAGCTGACACTAGTAATTTATAGAGTTTATGGACGTCCACATTAAAGGTTTGTTTACTCTCATCACGCTTCTCAATAACCATATTGACATTCTCAGCATGATTAAGCAACGGGTTTTGTTGAACATTAGGAGATAGATCCTTAAAGGATAAAATGCCTTTGTCGAGCAGATTCTAAACTTTGATCTTAAGAGTGAAGCAGTTGTCCACATCATGATCCTTTTCGCCTCTATAGAACTCATAGAATTTTGACAAATCGATCCCGGGGAATTTTGGAGGATTATCCCGAGGCACTTCTTTAGCTATTATTTCCCTTCTCAACAGCATGGCAACAACTTGGATAGTGGCCTAGGCAGGGGAGTGAACTGCCTCGATGCTCTCCTTTTAAGTTCATGATTCTAATATGCCCTTTCTTGAAACAGAAAGGGGCCTTGAGAGGCAAGGGGCCCCGTCGCAACTAGCACTTGTACATATGCGATTTCCACATCCTTTTCTTTTCTATTCGGGACCTTCTGACTATTCCCTTCGTTCAATCTACCATCATGCATGGCCCCCTCTATCCTCTCTCCTACATCTACCAGTCGAGAGAAGGTCAAGCATCTAGAACCCACCAACTTTAAATAGAATTCATTAGGTAAGGCTTTGAGGAAAAGATCTAGTAGCTCATTTTCACTAAGCGGAGGTCGAATTTAAGCGATGAGAGTACGCCATCTTTAAGCAAAGGCTCTGAATGACTCACTTCTTCTTTTTTCAGTTAGAGTCAACACTTCGTGTATGGGGGCTATCTCGGTATTGTACTTGTATTGCAGGACGAACGCCTCAGCTAACTCCCCCTACTTCTCAAACTTTTCGGGCTCAGACAATACATACCATTGCAATGCAGGCCCCGTCAGGCTCTCCTGGAAAGTCTAAACCATTAATGAGACATTCTGGGCATACCTTGCCATTCTGTTCAAATAGTACTTCAAGTGAATCTTTGGGTCTCCAGTCCCATCATACTTGGTGAAATCAGGAATCTTGAACTTCTCAGGAAAGCTCATTTATGCATATCGAGACAGATCCTCAATTATGTGCTCTTCGTATCCTTGTAGCGCATGGAGTTTCTCTTCTATCTTTGTGAACCTTTTGTTGTGTTCTTCCTTCAAACGAGTGGTGATAGCTTTCGAAACAAGGTCTAGTTCGACCACTACAAGTGTAGAACCCATTGCCTCCTCAACAACATTTCTTCTTACAGGTTCTTCCATAGGCTCAGGAACAACTTGATGGGCGACTTGACCAGCATTTGGTGCAGCTAACACGACCCTCATATTATTGGCGAATTGAGTGAGCTGAGCCACAAGATCATTGATCTTGTCATCAAGAGCGGCAAAACAGGCGTTCTGCTCCTTGATA
Organism: Syzygium aromaticum; assembly: GCA_024500025.1. Lineage (NCBI taxonomy): Eukaryota > Viridiplantae > Streptophyta > Magnoliopsida > Myrtales > Myrtaceae > Syzygium > Syzygium aromaticum. Next base: position 712,305 of record CM044892.1, read on the forward strand.
TTCATTTGCGTGGCCTTTAATCGTGTCCAAATCGGCGTTTGCCTCGAAGCCGTAGCTTTGCCTTGGTGGAGGAAGGGAGCGTTGGCAGGCTATTGGGCTCAGTGTGGACACCGCGATCACCGGAAGATGTCTTTCTCCGGCCTCTTGGTCTCTCAATTCCTCTCTTTGAATGAGCTCAATTTGGCAAATACAGATGATTACCTGAAAAATGAGCATATGTGAGCACACTATTCATATGGAAGGTTGGCTCACGGCAATGTTCTAGGCGTTTTATGTCCCCTGAGAGAAAGTTTTTTGAACATTGAGATTTTGGAGTTTTTAGATATTATAGACGATAAATGAAAACTCCTTAATATTGAAATTAAAAATGAGATTCCCTTGACATCGAAACAAAGAAGGTACATAATGATTCCTAAGCCTCACAATCAAAAAGAAAGAAATTACCTAAACATTGAAGCTAAGGAAGTGCACAAAACTTTTGAAACATAAGAAGAACAAAATTCCCTAAATATTGAAACTAGAAAAGCAACAGAACCTTCTAAACATGAAACTAGGATGACAAATAAAGTGAAAGTGTCATTTCAAGCTTCTAGCGACAACTCATTTTATATGCAATAGGGAACCTGCGGCTTTACGAAGCTGCTTGTTCTCTTGAGTTAACCTCGAGATGCGAGTCTTGTCCATTTCCACCCTCTTTTCAAGATGCTCAATTTGCGCTTTCTAGGTGGGCTTGTCAACCACTTCCGAAACCAATAGTCATAGAACGGTCAGAATTCGGTGATTACGGATGTAGAATGTGAAGGCATGGTAGATCTCTTCTTCCCCATTCAATTTCTTAGGCACGACAATTCTTTCAAGACGACATTCGCTCCATGCGATCTCAATGGCATGGATTTCGTCAAAGTAGTCGTATTCCATGTAGGTGAAGCGAGCCTGAAACATCTCCGTTTTAAGAGGTGGCGGAATCTCTTGAAGAGCTCGGTATTGGCGGGCCACCCTGTGTGGGTAATAAGAAGTGGCACCAGAGAGACTGAGCAGCGGGATCGGGTTAGCAAACTTGTGAGCGAAGCGGGCTTCCTCAACCTAGAACCATTTAGCATGCCATAGAAATGCCTTGGGTTCGGGGTCTTTTAGAAAATTTATCCAACAGGAATATTCTTTGTCAGGAGAATGCTTTTCTAAGACCTGGAACCTCTATATTGGGTTCCTAAACTCATCTACTTGAAACAATTGCATAGGGTGCCCAAATCCCCTTATGTGAGAAAGAAACCATATTTACAAAATTTTCGGGGAAGCTCGCATGATTTTTTCTCCGTTTTGTTTAAAACGGTTAAGGGACAAAAATGTTTCGGCTAGAATCATGCTGACATAGTTTAATTCGGCACACATGTGTTTGACTACCCAAGCAATTGAAGGACTTGTGGCATTCTTACGATGAGGAAAAATGATGAGCCTGACAAATGCTAAAATGAAAATTCTACTCTTTTGAGCCATCGATTGATTTGAAAAGCACTCAGTCAAAAACGAGAATGGGCATGCGTATCAATTAGCTTTAACAATCTTCCTTACCACCTCGGCCCTAACTCTAAAAAATTGTGACAACTCGGACATGGGGTCTATACCTATGGGTGGCTAGACAAGTTCGGCTCCAAGAGGCATTCCAATGGCAATGCTATATTCTTTCAAGGTCGAAGTTAGCTCGAACTAACCAAATATGAAGGTTGATGTTTGAGGGCACCAAAAGTGCGATATTGCTTGCATAACTCTGGAATGGATATTGATCTTGAGTAACGGGAGGAGACGGCCAATCCTTGCCTCAACTTGTCTTTGGCCGTTTTGATCCAACTGATCCCACCATGCTGTGAGCTCTGTCTTGGGAGTGGAAATGAATTGGACATCGACTTTCCCTATCGTATATAAATTGAGACTAACGACCGACCTAATTTGCCATGGACCAACAAAAGAAAATAAATGAATTGCATAACAGGAGGGATAAAGGTATACTCTATCAAGAACCATATCAAATACAAAGACACGGGCATGAAAAGTGAGGCTCGCTTTCTATGCTGGACAGTTTAACAAGGTGAAGCTAAGAGGGTGATCTAATCGTCACAGTCTCATGTTGGTATCAGGTCCTCTTAACTCCGGCTCAGTCAAAAGAGACATCCTATAGTCACGTGGTCTTGTGGACAAGGATAAACACTTACGCCACCAAGAAAGAATTTTCGGGGACAAGAAAGGCAACCTCTACATTGCAGTCTTGCGTTCAAGGTTGTATCTTTCTTAACACTATCCTAACGTATCCTATCGCAGCCTAGGTCCGGTAGCATGGTTGTGTGTTCAATAGTGTAGTGCCAAAACATCTAAAGCATGCGCAACAGTTTATAAGCAAACAATGCTTCAAGCATCCGAAAAAATAAACATTCATTCCCCAAATTCTGAACCTGCAAAACAAGGGGTCAATGGCAAAAACATTTACGCTAAGGATGTATTTGAACAAGATAAACGGCCTAAGCCCACTAAGAAGTCCCCAGTGGAGTCGCCAAACTGTCGCGACCTCCTCTAACCGGCCCCGCCGCCTAAGGGGTTTGACTAATGGATTACTAAGTTAAACCTAACTTGAGCTCTCCTAAGCCCATACCAATTCGTGACTTAAATTTAAGTTATTAACATACAAATCAATTTCATTTAGGAGTCGCCACTAATCAATTTTTGGTGGGTCGATTAGACACCCAAGTGTAGCACAAGAGAAATACTTCATTTTTACGAATCAGATATTCGATGGGTACGGGGACTTGATTACACTAATTGACCAATTAGTGCCATTTTGGTACCTAACCTTGTTCAATTCCCACCTAACGTGTTTACACTAACTGAGAGTTTCAAAATTCAATTCCTATCCAAACTAATGTAAGCAATAATTACTACATGAACCTAACATGCATGGTCAATCACATTCGAGGTTAAATTAAACACGGAATTTAAAATGCGTGAACCAAACAACGTGGGATCAAATATGACACTAATCACACAATAGGGCCGGGAAAACCAATTCCAAAGTCCAAATAAATTTTCTGGTTTTTTCGAAATTTTTTAATTTTTAATTTAAGAAAATTAAAATTTTTTTTTTGAAAATTTTTTTCAATATTAAAATAATAAAATAATATAAAACAGACCAAGTTGGATCTTCACATCCAACCCAGATAAAATATATATTTAAAATTTTTCTTTCTTTTTCAAATTTTTTTTTAAATTTTTAATATTAAAATAATAAAATAATATTAAAGTAATAAAAAAAGGACCCGAGTCGGATCTCCATATCCGACCCGAATCTGGACCGACCCAGGCACGTTGGCCCGGGTCCACAACCGGACTGGGCTCATTTGTTGAGCCCAGTCTATAATATAAGATTTTTTTTTTTAAGGGAAAAGGGGCCCAGCCCAAAAATTATTTTTTTAAATAACAAGGAGGCCCATGGCCCAACAACAAATAAAACTCTAAAATCCTAAATAAACTAGCCCACTACCTATTCCAACCCATTTGATCAAAACCCTTGGATCAAACCCTACCCAGTTTTGACCAGTTTGCCTGACCAGGTTCACAGCTGCCGACCCACCTCGCACTAAAACCCTAGCACCCTTGACCCGAATCACCAAAAACCCTACCTGGTTCAACTGCGCATCCAACCCTACTTGCGGTTGCCACTCGAGGGCGAGCCACAGCTTCTACTAGCTTCGGCTGACGCTTCGCCTAGGTCTGCATTGCTGCCCCGACGAGGAGCGGTGAGCGTTTTCCACCTGGGTCACCACCGTGGTGACTGGTGATCGATTGAGGCTGTCCGAGCCCCAACGAAGGGCTGGATAGTCGCGAGTCAGCCAAGTCCCGGTGAGGGACTGGCCGACCGCCTCCTCCCGTAGTCACACCCGTGGCAACCGTCGGCCAGTCGAGACCACCAGACGTTCTAGCACCGAAAACTCAATAGAATAGAGACTAATTCAAGAAACTTGGTTCGGACATAACATCGAACAGTTGGAGCGCACGATGAAAACGACAAATTTTAGGCTCGATCGAGGCTCAAAAGCATCCGAAATTCACATGCAAAAAAAGGCATAGACAAACAGGATCAAGGTCAAGGTGTCACGGGCCGGAACTTGCGTGAGCCAGACAGCCACGAGCTCCGGCGAGTGAGCCTAAAAAACAAAGTATAGAGATTGGCAGACCAGAAATAAGGGAAGGAGGGGTGGCCATTGCGGCACTTCCTATCCGGCTCGAGGGCAGCGAACGGGGGCGAATGTGATAGATCGGACTTTATCCGGTTGCCCCGCATGCCTCCGAGCCAAAATTCTTGGGAAATTAACCCTGAATCAAGCAAAAATAGACCGAAACAAAACCTAGCGAGCGCTCAGGACCGGAACCTGCCACGTGAAATGAGGTATGCCAGAGCTTCGCCAGCTATGGCTGAGGCACGACGGTCGTTGACGGGAGACCGTTCGACCTCGGATCTCTCTCGGTTCTCACTCTCTCTCCTGATCTCTTCCTCTGGCTCTCTCTCTCTCTCTCGAAACTCGGCTTTAAGGGCCACGGCAAGCGCGCATGGCTTCTTGCCACCGCCAACTGCCATGGCCGGCCCGATCCCGACCCGCGGATCACACCGGCATTCCCCCGCGGCTCTGGCCTCTGCTTTGGCTTCTGCATTCTGCTTCTGCCTTCTACTACTGTTCGTCTCCCCCGTACGCTTCAAAAGCGTTGACTGGGGGGGGGGGGAAGAAAGGGCGTGTGGGACGGGTAGATGGGAAAAGGGTCGGCCCGCGTGGAACATGCAACAAAGGAAAGAAAGAAGTGATGGGCCGCATGAAAGAAAAGAAACAAAATGGGCCTACTAACCTGGCCCCGAATTTTTTTTTTTTAAGATACAAATTTATTTTAATAGGCCCTATTAATGCAAATGCACCTAATGTCTACATGCCATGCAATTTAAAGAAAATATTTTTAGGCTTAAAAGTTTAAACCCTAATTTTTATGCGATAAAACCCTAAATGATTTGAGCAAAATTTATATGTCAACAATATCCTAAACTTTTTTTGTTTCATAAAAAACCCCAAACTTTTACTTTTGCCCCAAATCAACCACCGTTTACTTTTTCATCCAATATTACCATTAATAATTATTTTAATATTATTTTAATATTTTTTCAGATTTTTTTTTATTTTTTTTTATTATTTTTTTCCCTTCACGTTCAACCTCTGGCCGGTTGCCGATTTGGCGACCGGCCAAAGGCGGGGGCCGACGAGGCTCGACCTCGCCAGTGTTGGGCGAGGTCGGCCTCGCTTGCCCCTAGCGAGGTTCGTCCTCGTTGTGGCTGGCGAGGCTTAGTCTCACCCAACGCTAGTGAGGTCGAGCCTCGCCAGCAATCGGCGGGGCTGAGCCTTTGCCAGATTTGGCGAGGCTCGAACTCGCTAGCAGTTGGTAAGGGCGAGCCTTTGCAGGCTGGCGAGGATGAGGTCGGCGGGGCTAAGCCCTTGCCAGCCACGGTAAGGACGAACCTCGCTAGGAGTGAGCGAGGTTCATCCTCGCCGTGGCTGGTGAGACTTGGTCTCGCCGGCTAGTGGCGAGGACGAGGCCAGCGGGACTGAGCCCTCACCGGCGTTGGGCAAGGCCGAGCCTCGCTAGCCACGGTGAGGATGAACCTCGCCAAGGGTGGGTAAGGCTTACCTCGCCCAATGCCGGCGAGGTTGCCGGCTAGAGGTTGAAGGTGAAGGGAAAAAACAAAAAAGAAAAGGAAAGGAAAAAGAAAATAAAAGAAAAAATCAAAAAATTCGAAAAATAAAAAATAATTATTAACGGTAATATTGGACGGAAAAGTTAATGGTGGTAGATTTGGGACAAAAGTAAAAGTTTTGGGTTTTTTATGAGACAAAAAAAGTTTAGCATATAATTGGGATAAAGGCTAAAGTTTGGGGTTTTTTTTGGTATTAGGCATGATGACATGGATAATTTGTTAAATTTTCTAAATTTTCTCTTTTTCTTCTTTTTTTCTTTTCCTTTTTGGCTGGTGGCTTGTATCAGGCGATGGTTGAAAAGGCTTGGCCTTGCCAACCATAATCGAGGCTAGCCCTTGTTAGATCTAGGCAAGGTTCACCTTACCCTCTCTCAACGAGGGCAGGGCAAGGTGGCCCTTGCCTAGATTTGGGGAGGGTCCCATGACCCTCACCACCCTCACCAACGGTCGGTGAGGGATTGCTAGGCCATCGTCGACTATAATAAAGGAAAAAGAAAAGAAAAGGGAAAATAGAAAAGAAAAAAATTAGAAAATTTGCAAAAAATATTGTAAAAATTTTCCACATCAACATAAGTGGTGTCAGGAGGATGGCTAATGTTCACGTCAGCGATTTTGACCAAAATTGATTAGAATGACAAAATTGGCAAACTGTCGATAGGTTTAGAACTAAATTAGCATAATTGAAATGTTTATGATTGAATTGGCAAATCATCATAAAATTTTGGACTAAATTGTCACAATTGTAGTAAATTTAAAACTTTTTTCGTAATTTTCTTTAGCTCTTTGTCTAGATCCTCTAGTCTCGTCGAATGCCCCCGCATTGGATAGGTTCATTAAAATTTGAACTACTCAATCTGGAAAATCATCAAGCCGAGTACTGATAATCGTATTAGCCAAGATCAAGTGGCTCATGACATGCTGTCTCTATCTCGATTGAATAAGCTAGAAACGAAAAAGTGAATACAACTACTTTTAAGGCAAAAAGACACTATAAGTGCCATAACTTGTGTACGGAGATCACTTTGGTGCCATAAATTTTTTTTTTTTGGATCACTTTGATGCCAAGTCGGAGGAAAACCAATCACTTAAGTGTCATAAGTTTTTTTTGGATCACTTCAGTGCTAAAATTTTCGAAAAACGATCACTTAAGTGCTAAAATTTTTTAAAAACAATCATTGAAGTGCTAAAATTTTTGAAAAACGATCACTTAAGTGCCAATCTCCAGCGAGCCACGTCAGCTTTATAAATTAATAAAAAAAATGCCACATCGAATTTCTAGCGAAAAATTGTGTACGATACCGGAGTTGTCACTTAAATGATCATTTTTCAAAAATTTTAGCACTTAAGTGATCGTTTTTCAAAAATTTCAGCACTAAAGTGATAAAAAAAAATTTATAGCACCAAAGTGAACACCGTACACAAGTTATGGCATTTGTAATATTCTTTTGCCCTACTTTTAATGTTATTTTACTTATTCCATGAAATGAAGGCGGAGCAATGCCTCATCTTTTAGAACTAAGGTCTGCGCACGTAGGCCAATAGATGAGAAGAAGAAGCAAACACCATGTTCTAAGCAAATTCCGGAGAATTAACCAACCAAGTCAAAAGAGGTTTCCACCACGCAACTGTGAAGTGTGAAGAAGTTTGTGGTCTGAATGTTAACATTCCATTCAGACCACAAGTGGGTGTCCTTGAATTTGAACGACAGCGGAAACAATTTTGGCATTGTCGCATCCCTAGGCCTAATTGACCGATTCATGACATGGAACGTGATTGGTGGGAGCGTATAACGAAAGTTTGGGATTCCACGGTCTAAATTGAACGGAATAAACTGACACTATTAATCCGAAAGTCTATTAGATGTTTTTTATAATTGCAACCTCTCTCTATGTCACACAATCAATATTAAATATATTCTCCTTTTATTTATTTATCGCTTGTAAAAGCGAGAAATGTCTATCAATGGTGAAATAGAGAGCTTGTGCATTACTAGGGGTTCTTAGAACGATCAAGAGGCTCTTATCTTTGGCTTATCAAGGTAGTGGTTCGGCTATATTGACTCTAGTTTTCGATCTCAACAACCTTGAAAAGTCGGTTTTTTGTTCAACACATACTGGTGCCGTTGTTCAGGTTGGTCGGTCGGGGAATTTCTTAAGAACCTTCAAGGTATGATTCTTTTCCGTGATGAAATTGAAGAGGACGCAAGAATTGATCACTGGGATGAGGAGAAAGTTATGCAAAACATCAATTCTGCATTTGATTTTTGTTGACGTAAAATCTACGCACAACTATGTTTCTACCAAGCCGACGATCCACAACCACGGTGGTTCGTGGATTGATCCAAAAACTTGATTTTAAGTTCGATTCTGCAATCTATTCTGGTCTGGAATGCGAAGGATGGACTTAGTACGTACATGTACAATTTCTCGAAGTCAATCAATAGTCGAAACATTACACAACATGAATGAAAGCTCATTAAACTGTGTGACTTGACCAAAATAAAAAGTTGACTTGGCATCTCCAACTTGTGGCAATTACTGGCTTCGCATCATCGACCGACTCTTTCTTAGAAAACGATGGTTTGAAAAATTAATTTAGTAAATGATGTGGCAAGATTATAAATGAGTCATATTCAATTATCCAAGAGATAAATTAAATTTCTTAAGCTAATCTTAGCAATTGTATAATTTCTTCTTTTTTGATTTTTTGAGAGGAACATAAATCTCACAAAGTCTATTTGCAAGGTCAATATTGACGGTTCCTAACGCGCACGACACGACACGTTCTCCTTCACATCAAGACCTTGAATTTTCAAAGCTAACTCTCCACAACCTTAGCAGCCTCAAATCAATCGTGCCTACTCTCTCTATCCTTATTCCTATATATACGTCTCATTGCATATTCACATACCTCACACCCACATTCAAAATGGCCAAATCAATCAAAATAGCAAGAGCTCTTCTAAACATTCTCCTCGTGTCCAGCCTCATCGCCGGATTCTCGCCAGCACATGTCTTCGGTCAAGATTGTGGCTGCGCCACCGACCTGTGTTGCAGCCAGTATGGGTATTGCGGGGTCGGAGATCCGTACTGTGGGACCGGTTGTCGATCCGGGCCGTGTTACTCGTCATCCACGCCCATCACCCCGAGCAGCGGGGTCTCAGTGGCGGATGTGGTGACAGAAAGCTTCTTTAATTCGATAATTGGCCAGGCCGATGCAGGTTGCGCAGGGAAGAGCTTCTACACTAGGCAAGCTTTCCTTGATGTTGCCGGCGGTTACCCTGAATTCGGCACAGTCGGGTCCGCCGATGACTCTAAGCGCGAGATTGCTGCTTTCTTCGCTCATGTCACACACGAGACTGGACGTAAGATCCTCAACTAGTCCTTTTGTCTATACTTGACACGTTTGCTCTTTGCCACGAATTTTATTCACTAGGACTTCTAGAGGACATACAGTGTTATTGGGATGGTGAGAGTGTATGATCTGCTTGCTTTAGATATATAATTAAGATGGGATCATTCACGAAATATCAAAACCCCAAAATAAAAGCAATAAATAACAATTAATTTTCTTGGGTGCAGATTTTTGCTACATTGAAGAGATAGATGGTGCCTCGAAAGATTACTGCGACGAAGATTACACGCAGTATCCATGCAACCCCAACAAAGGCTACTACGGTCGCGGTCCCCTCCAAATATCCTGGAACTACAACTACGGACCTGCGGGACAAAGCATTGGGTTTGACGGCCTCAACACCCCTGAAACCGTGGCCAATGATGTGGTCGTATCTTTTAAGACCGCCTTCTGGTTTTGGATGAACAATGTCCACTCCGTTATTACTTCCGGTCAAGGCTTCGGCGCGACGATTCGAGCCATTAATGGAGGAGAGTGCGGTGGTGGAAACTCGGCGGCCGTCCAAGCTCGGGTCGAGTATTACACTGACTATTGTAACCAATTTGGCGTCTCTCCCGGGGATAACCTGACCTGTTAGAGAGCATAGAAAACCAGTCTCGTTTATAGCATTATAGCCAATCTCGGTTAGCACCATAACCATACTCAATTTCCAATAATGTATGCCACTTAATAATGGATCTGAGAAATAAAAGGAATATCAGCATCTTGTTGAGTAAGAGTCTGATGCTTCATGAGCATGAATTAGCATCTATCTTTTTTGGAAATAACAAGAGATAGTTGGTAATGCAAAACTAGTCAGTGGCGCAAATAAGAGTTGGTGAAGCAAAACTAGTTGAAAACTTTATCGGAGAAGAGTGGGAAAATTGTCCCAAAATTCTTAAACATATTGTAAAGTAGTTAATTGTAAAGCCCCAAAACGTTACAAACGACACGTGTCCTTTTCATTTATAACTCTTATTTATTATTGGCATGCGGAAGCACAATAAAATGCATCACACGAGAAATGTAATTGGCAATTTGTAATGATTTACACATAATTTTATTTCATATTTATCCCTTTACCAAGTATAAATATAGGTTCCAAAAGAAATAGATTTTTTTTTTTGATGGAACCACTAGAAACAGATTACACGGCATTAACTCTCGGAAGAAGGTTGGCTCTTGTCGATACTATCCCATACTCCTGCATCCAAACACTTGCCTATACAAAGTCACGTACTAGACCACAGATCGACAACCTTGCCATCGATATATCATCGTTGCCATCAAAACCTATCAACGGTCCAACCAGCTCATCATCGATATTCAAATACCATGCAACAAATTGATAAGGAATCCATTCTTGAAGCCCCACATTGATCCATATGATGGAACTATACTTAACATATACTACGGCTAAACCGGGTATAAGCACATCTTCATAAATACAATCGAAATGTGTGGAAGCTCCAAAAAATAGTTGCGGTGGGCGATCCAAACTACATGTCTAAAATATAAGAAGTGAGCTAAAGTTCAGCAAATGAAATCCCTAAGTCTAAGGTGGAAGATCACATTAGCTTTTAACTTAGGACAAAATAACTTGAGTTCAAAGCAATATAAAATCACCATGTATGATGAGTGCAGGAGTAATTAAATTATTTTTCTTATCATGATATGTCAATGGAAATCGATAACAATATTGCATGAGATTATTCACTCAATTTCAAGAGGATTGCATAACATATTATGAGATATGGTTATCACCAATTAGTTCATTGATAAACATGCATAAATACATATAGGCACATATATGTGTATTAAATCCTTTACTTCTCTTCCCGAACACTTCCAGGGCATCCCAACACATGGCACTGCAAGAAAACTCGGTTTTTGCGACGGGAAATTTATCGTCGCAAATTTGTGACGAAATTAGCGACAGATTTAATTTTCCATCGCAAATTAGCGACGATTAAAATTCGTCGCAAATTCCGTCGTAAATTTGCTACGGAAAAGCGTTTGTCGCAAATATGCGATGCAAACTAAGTCCGTCGCAAAATCCGTCGTTAATTTGCAACGAAAATTGTTCTGTCGTAAATTTGTAATTTATCAAACCCTAGATCTTTTGTGCAGTTCCTCCCCATCCGAATATTTCTGTCTCTCTGTCTCGCTTTTCTCCATTTTGTGTATGTATCAAAGCTGCAAAATCCGCGCGTTCACAAGTCAATCCCGGTGAAGCTTTTGTACTGGTAAGTATCATATCTAACTTCGTGAATATGCATCACTGGATTGCAATTTTTTTATATTAAAGACAAATTTTTGCTTTTTTTTTCGTAACTTCGTCCCCGGTCCAACGACTGGCGATACCTCGCCGGCCATGAGGGGAGGCCGGACAAGCGAGGCAATTTTTAGTTATCCGGCTCAAAATTGTGACGGAAACGAGTTTCCATCGCAAATTTTCTTTTGCGACGGAAACGAATTTCCGTCGCAAATTTGTGACATAGAAAAACTTATTTTGAATAACATAACGGGGAAAAAAATTGGAAAAAATTCTAGCAAAATTAAAATTATTTTAAAATGATTGTGAAGTGATTATTTATTGTAATTACGTGTCAATTTGAAGGTGCCGCAATCCACGTGAGCAGTGCAATTATCATCAAATTGACCAATTTGTACTACAAATATTTCAATCAAATTTTTGCCTGAGTCTTCTTTACAGGGTGAATTTTTTTATTTTTTGCCAATTTCAAAGTAATTGTTTAGGCCAAACAAAAATTTTAATTTTATTACTTTAATGGTTGTAATTACGTACAGTACATATGATATTTGTAATATTTGACGCGATCTTTTTATTTTTATACAAACACAATGCAAAGAGAAAGGGCTTGGATGTATAATAAGAACTTACCTAGACGTCGAGGATTGATAAATGAGTTTCGTACTCGCTTGGAACTATTTTTGGATTTTGCTAGTACTAAATATGAGTTCATGGATAGAAATAAGTTAAGGTGTCCGTGTAGAAAGTACGGTAATGGTAAATTTTTTTGTTTGTGATAAAGTTAGAGAACATCTTTGTAGATTTGGGTTTACTCCGAATTATTATAATTGAACTTCCCATGGTGAACTATTTATATCTGATGAAGGATATCGAATAAGTGACCAATCATAGTTAGGAATGAATGTGGCTATTATGATCAATTGAATCCATATGAGAGGATGGTGATTGATGCAGCTAGTCAGAATTTTGTTGCAGATGCACATCATGCAAGTACTAGTTTTACTCTAACACATGATGAGGGCCCTAGTCATACATCACAATCGGAAGAAATTGGAGTAACGTGTTTTAATGAGAATGTCTACAATGAAACTTCTCCATCTAATCAGTTTTCGGATGTGTTGAAAGCAGCAGATGAACTTTTATGGGCAGGTTGTGATAACCACACTAAGTTATCAATGACAGCAAGAATGTTAAATATCAAGGCAGAGCATAATGTGTCTGCGGATTGCTTCAATTCTTTTTTTGAAGTAATGTGAGAAGTAATGCCTAGTGATAACATCATGCCTTGTGATTTTTACGATATGAAAAAGCTAGTGCATAACTTAGGTCTTCCGGTTGTAAGGATTGATGTAGGTAGTAGGGGTTGTATGTTATATTAGAAAGATGATGAAAATGCAGAATCTTGCAAATTCTATAGCAACCCAAGGTACAAGACTAACTGGAGGCAGGGTCGTAATCAGAAGTGTAGACCATGCAAGCAAATGTTTTATCTGCCCTTAATCCCCAGGTTGCAAAGGCTGTATGCGTCGCAAGCCATTGCTGAGCACATGACTTGGCATGCAAAACATGAAATAGAAGAGGATCTAATGTGTCATCCTTCAGATGCAGAGGCATGGAAACATTTTGATAGAATATACCCTGATTTTGCGATGGAGCCGCGAAACATCAGGTTAGGTCTCTATGCTGATGGATTTGCCCTATTTGGGAAAACAGGAAAAAGTTATTTATGTTGGCCAGTTATCTTAACGCCGTACAATCTTCCACCTGGTATGTGCATGAAGACACCTTATATGTTCTTGACATTGATCGTAACTGGATCGCAAAATCCGAAAAAGTTAATAGATGTTTATATGTAACCATTGATTGAAAAATTACAGCGTCTATGGGAGGAAGGGGTCATTACATATAATGTATCTACCGATCAAACATTTGTAATGAAAGCTGCTCTGCTTTAGATGATAAATGACTTTCCAGCTTACGGAATGTTATCTGGATGGAGTACCGCTGGGATCTTAGGATGTCCGATATGTTTGGAGAGATCAAAGTCATTTAGATTAAAACATGGAAGGAAGCCCAGCTATTTTGACCGTCACAGACAATTTTTATCGATGAATCATCAATTTAGAAGGAATAAAAAAGAGTTCATCAAGAATAAGACTGAAAAAACACATCCACCATTGAGGTTGATGGGCGATCAAATTTGGGAGCAGGTGCAGGACTTTTCATCTGTTGTTGAGAACCTGCACCACACGACTTTTGCGTACGGCAATACACATAAGTGGATAAAACGCAGTATATTTTGAGATCTATCATATTGGAAGGCCCATCTTATTCATCATAATCTTGACGTCATGCATATAGAAAAGAATGTTTTCGATAATGTCATAAATACTGTGATGGATGTCCCCGGAAAAACAAAAAATAACTTGAACGCAAGAAAAGATATGCAAGATATTTGTGATCGGCCAACATTAGATGTGGATGCAAGCAGCAGAGAACCAAAACCAAAAGCAGAAATTTATACAATGGATAAGGAGCAGAGGCGAGTTGTTTGTTAATGGTTGAAATCTGTGCGGTTTCCCGATGGATATACTTCGAACCTTGGGAGATGTGTTGATTTGAATGAATGCAAGTTGACAGGTTTGAAGAGTCATGATTATCACATATTGATGGAAAGACTCATTCCAATAGCTTTGAAAGAAGTTCTACTGAACTTTGTATGGGGCGCCATTACAGAATTGAACAATTTCCTGCATGATATTTGCTCGACGGTGTTAAAAGCATCGCACATGGAGAAACTTGATAGAGATATTCCAATTATCCTTTGCAACTTGGAAATGATATTTTCGCCATCATTTTTTGATTCGATGGAGTATCTCTTAGTTCACTTGCCTTATGAGGCCAAAGTTGTAGGTCCCGTCCAATTTCGATGGATGTATCCATTTGAGAGGTAATTTTTTGTGATCAAATCTAAAGTTCAAATTACTTTATATTATATATTATGTTCCGCTAAGCTTCTTTCTATTTCAACTAGATTCTTATACCATTTGAAGAAAAAAGTGAAGAATAAGGCACATGTTGAAACTTCAATTTGTAATGCATATATTATGGAAAAAGTTACGACATTTGCGTCATACTATTTCGAGCCGCATGTGCAATGCAAGATGCGGAGACCAGGCAGAAATGACGAGGGCCCCATTAATCCCAATTGCAAAGATTTCTCTATTTTCAATTATCTTAGTCGACCAAGCGGCGCATGTCAGTATCGTTACTTAACAGGCGAAGAATTTCATGCAACCCATACATATGTTTTGCTGAACTGCCCAGAAGTCGAGCCATATTTTGAGTAAGTATAAATTTGCAAATATATGCATTATGTGTCAAATGTTTGCCAATATTTACATGGTATCTATTACTAGGATTTTCCAAACTTCAATATATGGACTACCACCAAATGAGTATGCCCGTATGTGCGATGAACAATTTCCAGTATGGTTCAAAACATATGTAAATTGCCTATGGACCGAAACCAAGTTATTCAAATAGCATACATATTTTATTTATATTATATTATTGACTTTGTTAATATGTAACATTAGGTTCACAGTAATCATGATGCACTTGCACAGCAAGGATTTCTATATCATCTAGCATGGGGTCCACAGTTAAGAGTGCGAAGTTGGTCAGCATATTTCATAAATGGATATAATTTTCACACTCAATAATATGGAATGGGAAAATCCACAATGAATAGTGGGGTATCTGTTCGGTCATTCAATGGTTGCAGTTCAGTAGATGATTTTTATGGCTTGTTGGATGAAATCATCGAGATATAGTATCCTGGACCATTAATGATGCGGGTTGTGTTATTTAAGTGCACGTGGTTCGACCCTGTCAAAGGAATGAAGGTGCATACGAAGTTTAACTTGGTTGAAATACATCACAAGAAAAGGTACATGGAATGTGAACCATTTGTCTTGGCACAACAAGCAATTCAAGTATGGTATGCATCATATCCTAGTTTGAAACGTGACAAAACTGATTGGTGGGCTATATAAAAAATCAAAGCACGGAGAAAAATCGAGGAACACTGGAAGGATAGAGCCTACCAACAAGATGAAGTGTGTAACACGGTTAAAATTGAGGAATATAACATTCCAACTTTACGAGATCCCTCTGGAGCAACCGTAGATGTGGATCTAACTGAAATTTGCGAATTAACTGTAGAAGAATGTTCAAAATCTGATTTTAAGACAGATTATGAAGATGAAGACGAAGATCAAGACGAGGACGGGGACGAAGATGAGGATGAGGATGAGGACGAGGACGAAGACGAAGATGAAGCCGAAGACGAAGATTAAAATTTTTGTTAGCAAACAGTAACAAAATGTCTAATTATTATTGCGCCAACTGTTATTTTCCGTGTCATCATTTTTGTTAGTGTTCTTCTTATTATTGTTATTGTTGTTCTTACTATTGTTATTAATTGTTCATGTCGATTATTTATATTAATTTAATTGGTCATTGTAAAATTTGTCGCTAAATGGCAACAAGTGTAATATTATTCGTGTGATGTCATTTGCGATATTCCATTTTCCATTACATTTGGCTTGTCGCTCATTTTTAGACAACAATTTATTCGTGCGTACTGTTCATAGAAGAATTAGCCACGGAAATGAGTAAGTCACTGCAATTTTTCGACGGAATTGAAAATTTCCTTTATTTTTGGCGTCCGACCTAAATCAGAAGCAAAATTTTGTACGGGGAAAAAAATATGTCGCAAATTGATTTGTCGTCAAAAAGTCCGTCCCATTTGCGATGGACCGATCTCCGTCTGTCGCAAATTTGCGACAGATCCATATCTGTTCGTCGCAAATTTGCGACGAATCCTCTTAGTCCGTCGCAAATTTTGGACAAAAAATTTTAGTCCCAAATTTGCGACGGACAAATATCATCCGTCACAAATTCGTGACGGACTAAGATATTCCGTCGCAAATTTGTGACGGATGATATTTGTCCGTCGCAAATTTGCGACGGACCGATCTCTGTCCGTCGCAAATTCGTGACGGACAGATATTGGTCCGTCGCAAATTTGCGACGAAATATCTTTGTTCGTCGCAAATTTTGAACAAAAAATTTCAGTCCCAAATTTGCGACAAACAAATATCAATTTGCGACGGACAAATATTAGCCATTGCAAATGTGCGACAAACTTGCATTATCCATCGCCAATTTCGGACGGGAAAAATTTCCTCCCAAACATATTTCCGACGGATTTTTGTGTTTCGTAGCAAATTTAAAACCAACAAAAAAATTCCCTCCGATATTTGCGACGGAAACCCAACGTTCGTCGCAAATTAACCGTTGCCGTACCCTGGCAATCGTCGGCGCCGGACAAATTGCGACGGACTGGATTATCCGTCCATTGCAAATTTGCGACGGACCAACACTATCCGTCGCAAAGTCTTCTTCTTCTTCCCCGGCCGGCCTCGCATGATTGGTTCGTCTCTGCAAATTTCTCCATCGCCGTTCTCGCCGAACCCTCCCCACAAATTTCTCCCTGCCCTATAGCCCCCCGCCGCTTTCCGCGCCGGCCCAGCCAGATTTGTCCGCACGACCACCGTCGTAGTGCAGCTGGCTGCGCGACCTCCCACCCCGCCGTCGCCCCCCGACGCTCCCGATCGTCGCCTTACAGCTTCCCACCCCGCCCCGTCGCCCCTCGCCGCTCCCTGCGCCGCCCCAGCCAGCTCGTGCCGTCGGCTTGCAGCTCCTCGCCCCGCCCCGTCGCTCCTTGCCGCTCCCCACGCCGCCTTGGCCAGATCTGTCCGCTTAGCCGCCACTCGTTGTTCAGTCGGCGCCGATTCGTTGCCCAACCTCCGTCGCCGTTGTCCAACCACCGCCGGCCACCTTCACCGGCGCCCATTCCGCGGCCAGCTGTGTCCAACCGCTGCCCAGTCGCCGGCCAGCCGCTGCTGGCCACCACCCAGTTGCCAGCCAGTTGCTGCCGGCCGCCGCCCAGTCGCTTCCCAACAACGCCCCGACACCGTCGCCGCCCAACACCATACGTAATGCCTTTAATCCTACATATTGTACTGTGTACTAATCAGACATGTTTAGTGATTAATTAGTGCCTGTTTGGTTGGTTAAGTTAGGGGTCGATTTAAGGATTGCACGTGGCTTTGATCAATGTTCGAATGGATAATATGTCAATTATGTCGCTGATTAACCATGCAATGACGCTCGAGTGCAATTATGCGTTAATTTGTCAATTATGTCAAATGGTTCATTCGAATGTTTAATTTGTGTAATTATGTCGCCAAATGGCTAATTTGTTAATTATGCTAGTCAAAATAAAATGCATGAAAATGGATTAATTCTTGTAGAATTAATAAAAATTGTAATAAAATGTTCAACAAGCAGATTTGGAGAAAATATTAAAGTTGTTGCTAATTATTTTTTTATAATTAAAAAATAAATTTTCAAAATATCACAAAATGTCAAAAAATAACTGTGGCCACAAACTTTGACTGAAATTTAGAATTTTTTAGGGGAACAAAAAAAAAGAAAAATAATGAAAAATTGAAATGTAAAATAACTTTTCAAACTGATGTACAATACATATGGCCACCCCGGGAGTAGAAAATGTAATTATTTTTTCCATACTAACAAATGGAAAAATCATAACAAAAATATAAAATTTGAAAACGGCACAAAATTGCTTAGAATACATGTGGCCATCCACTTTCAGTGAAATTTAATTTTTTTTTGTTGCTTAAAAAAATTAAATATTTAAAAAATTTCAAAAATGCACAAAATGTCTTATAATACATGTGGCCAAACACATTTAGTGCAATGTTAATTTTTTAACGTGTCAGAGAAAATTTCAAAATATGCAAAATTAAAAATTTTCATAATTTTATAGAATGACTTAGAATATCTGTGGCTACCCACATGTATTAAAATTAAATTTTTTTCTCTCCTGGGAAAAATAAAAAAAAATTAAAAAAATTTGAAAAAATTGGAAAATTAAAAAATTTCACAAATTTACAGAATGTTGTACAAAATCAGTGGCCAAACCCCATTTTAGTGAAATTTAATTTTTTTTAGTTCCCCAACAAAAGTGTAAAATTAATAACATTTTTTATTAAAAAACTATACCGCATTACGTAGAATACATGTGGTCACCTACGTTCAAAACAAGTGAAATTTTTTTAGGTTCACAACAAAATTTTAGGAGGAAAAAAATTTAATAAATCAATCAAATTTCGCTTTCACGTGTCATTTTTTGTCAAGCATGCTTCCAATTAATTTCTGCCAACATTTTTAAGACATATTTGTTCGTAGGAAATTGCACAACATAACCACTGGACATTTGACTCATTTCGACGAAACATTTTCCGCTTCTACACCAAAATGGTAAATTTCATCATGTAAGTCATGTGTCCATAATACGTGTTAATATTTTTTTACATGTTTGCTTAACTTTTGTACTTGTCAATTTAAACGTGGAGGTCACATGCATAGAAGACCAGCCTCTTTCTCGTCCTCGTCTCAATCCATTTCCTCTTCCCCCGTCCTTTCATCTAACCTTTAACCACAATATCCTCCGTCACAATATGGACACATTGGCCCTTCCTCCAACACGCAAGAAGATGTTAGGGGAGTTGGCCACGTACGAACTGAATCTCCTCCGGTTCCATCTCTTGTAGCTCCCTCTCCTTCCGTTCCACCTTATTATTCAGCGGAACAATTGCACAATGACGGAAATACGAGTGAAGAAGACAACCGGAGCATTATATGCCCATTTGGCAATTCGTAAGTACTTCATTTTTATTTTAGTATATGTAATATTTATGGCTTTAAATATGGATGTCCCGTTAATTTTCGATGTTGCACAATTTCCGTGTACGTGCAGATTCACGAATGCTCCGGTTGTTGTGCGGCAATTGAATAAAATAGTACAAAACTATTGGATGAGCCAGTATATTAATTTCAGAAGTGTTCCACAAGAAATGAAAGATTTGTGGTGGAATGAGTTCAAGATAAGTTTTATATAGTCTATTTTCTCACCAACTAAGTTCGGTGTATTATATTGTCTGGTGCATGGTAATGGATATGTGACCATCATAATAACATTCAAATTTTGTTTGTATTGATTGCAGTGGAAGTTCAGGTGGGATCAAGAGGAAGAGAATGAAATCAGAAGAATTTTCGACAAGAAAGTCGGTGGTTATATATGCAATATGATGAATAGAGCGAAGACCAAGCACGTGAAGCCGTCATTCATTACAGTGGATAATTGGGCGGAAATAAACAGAATATAGGAAACTGAAAAGATTCGGCAAATCAGTGAGCAGAATAAGAAGAACTGTTCTTCTAGTTCTAGTGACAGGGTAGTAACATATGCTGGGGCCTCTATCAACATTAGGGAGCATCACAAACGACTGGTAAGTCTGTTAAATAAGTTATAAGTTAATTTAATTCAATTATTCATGTTCACATGTTGTAGACACAGGAATTGGGGACGGAACCGACATTTACTGTTACATTTGAATGCACATTTCAAAAGAAAGATAAGACATGGACTGGCGATCGCGTAAAAGCTATTAAGGTATATAAGTTTATATATTGGACTTTTTGGAAACTAGAATGTCAACCCTGAATGCTTTTAATATATATATATATAAAGTTATTTTATTTTCATCTATATTGTTAATGTAAGATAAATATGATAAACTTTTAATGAGCAATGTTAGTGGTAGTGCTGGGGGTGCTATGTCTGAGCCATCAGGTGACAATATGGCATTATGGGTGGAGGCAACAAGTGGAATGAAAAAGGGAAAAATATTTGGGATGGGATCAGTGTCAAGGATGTACATGCCGCATCATGCTGGAACTTCATCATCCAATGCGATTGGTCGACGGAGGTCATGACATGACGAGCAATTGACACAAGAAGTGGACCATCTGAGAAATGTACTTGTACAGAAGGACCAACAAATAAATGACTTGCAATAACAAATGGAAATCGTTATGTAACACCTCAACCTCAATCGTTATGAGATTCCTCCTGTACCTCCTGCCAATCCATTAGGTGATGCGCACAATGACGATCAAGACAATGATGCTACGTTTTCTGATGATGATGATGATTTTCTCGGTCCTCTCTAGTTAAAATTCCCAAAATCGCAGGTAAGCTTGCTTCACAATCTTTTAATACATAAGCTGACTTATATTCATATGTAAAAACATTGATGTTCGCCCTGAATCGTTTTTTTGTTAACCCTTACTTGTTTTTTTATACGTAGATCCACATCTATGCATAAACACTTATTTTATATTATGGACTTCTTGAATATCTTTATTTATGTATCCACATTTCATCAGGTGTTAACAGAAGTGACTTCTTTTGGTGTCCTGCCGAGTACCAAAGCTGCCCTTCTATAGGTGTCCATTGTCCTTCAGTTATTTTTTTTCACTTATATGTCATTGTGTCTGCTTTATTCGTTTCCTATTTCTGAAACGGAATTTATGGTTGTCTCGTGTCCTTTGTTTGTTTTGAATGTATTACATGATGTTCATTAATGCATTCCTATTAATATTGACGAGATTTCTTGGCGGAAATGGTGTAAAATTTGCGACGAACATTTAGCAACGAATTTTCAACCATTACAGTTCGTGCTTAATTTGCAATAAATAAATAGCAACAAATCAAGTTTGTGGCTAATTTGCATAGAATACATCATGCGACGAATTTTGCAATGAATTTCGCGATGAATTTAGCGACAAATTTTGTGAGCACATTTGCAACGAATTTTCTGATAATTTTGCCACGAATTTTGCGACGAAATTTGCAACAGATTTTCTGGCAATTTTTGGCGCGGAATTTGCGACGAATTTTCCGATCAATTTTGTGATGAAATTTTGCGATGAAATTTGCGACAAACCATTTGTGACGAATTTTTTCGACGGATTGTTGCGACGATTTTTGCGACGAACTATTTACGACGGATCTTGTTCGTCGCAAATTTGCGACGAATAGTGTTCATTGCAATTTTGCGACGACTTTTCCGACGAATTATTTGCGACGAATGAATTTCCGTTGGAAATTTGCGACAAATTTTTGCGACGGAAAATGGTCATCGCAATTTTGTGATGATTTTTGCGACGAACTATTTGCGACGGATATTGTTCGTCGCAAATTTGCGACGAATCATTTGCTATGAATTTTTGCGACGGATAGTGTTCGTCGCAATTTTGCAACAATTTTTGCGACGAATGAATTTTCGTCGCAAATTTGCCACAAACATTGAAATTTTCCGTCGCAAAAATTTGCAACAACCTAGTAGCGACGGAATTTTTTCTGTTGCAAAATTCGTCGCAAATTCGATTTGTAATGGATTTTGGCCTAATTTTCATCGCAAATTTCGTCGCTAATCATGGGTTTTTTTGTAGTGTGGGGTGGAAATGGGTCCAACTTAAAATGACCCATTTTTATGTAATAAAATTTCAGCGATTCATACCAAACTCTACCCAGGCCAAACCCAACTCATATTACTAAAACACACCCATATTTAACCCAACCTATCAGAACTCCATCACCCATTTAATCCACCTTAAGCTCTTCAAGAGAATATGGTACTTGGATAAAATTCCATATCAAATTAAAATAGTTAATTAACAACATAAAAAGATTTTCTAAAAAAAGTAAAACAAACCTAAAAATGAAAAACTTAGAAAAGACTAGAATAGTATGTATATGTTGCAACGACACACACCATAAACGCATGTTTTATTGATTCAAGTCAATTCAATCATTTTTCAATAGTTTGCATCAAATTCAATAGCCTAATTATTTCCTCAAATTCCAAGTCATGGTACATCTATTGTCAAGATCCATTCCCAG
Source organism: Syzygium aromaticum (assembly GCA_024500025.1). Taxonomy (NCBI): domain Eukaryota; kingdom Viridiplantae; phylum Streptophyta; class Magnoliopsida; order Myrtales; family Myrtaceae; genus Syzygium; species Syzygium aromaticum. Next base: position 734,658 of record CM044892.1, read on the forward strand.
CTTGCCTAACCAAATCTCAATAGAAGATAATGCAAGCAAAGTCGTATAACATAAATGAAACAACCTGGTCCAACGAGGGCGGAGAGTGATTATTGGGGCCAGAGTGTCACGCCCCGAGCTCTCGTCGAGCCTGCGACATCCCGCCTTCGGTTGATCAGTTGTGACATTCCAGGTTGTCGCCGACCTCATCTAAACATCAGATATTCAATTGCGCACACGGAAACCTTAAAACACCCGGACAAAAAAATTAAACTGGAGAAAACATTGGGAGAATATATACATTTCCATTTCTTGACCAAACCTGTTTCCTTACATGTACAATAAAACTGACTTAGGTCTACCAGTGCATAACTACTATTGTTATCAACATCAAAAGAGTCGATGACGTGGTCTTAACTTCCAAAAATGGTACCCAATCCATAGCCTGGCCATCCAACAACCCTTCTAACCCCGTCTTCCCTTACTTGGTGTCCATTCTGAATCCGATTCCTCGTTATTCGATTCCGAACTTTCCTAACATGTCTGATCCTCTGAGGACTCAGGTTCTGCTTCTATAACGATAAGGTTATTGATATCATCTGATTCCGCTGGAGCTGCTTTCTGATACTCCTCGGCTAAAATATCCCAGAAATTTACTTCAGTCTTGTAGTTGGGGTCCAAGTATTGGTCGAAAGGGAGTATGTACTCCGGCTCACCCAGTACTTCTTTAGACTCCACAGGATGGTTCTCCGGTTCTACCTCAAGTTCTGCCTCACCAGGTCCTTCCTCGGAAATAGGCTCTAGGTCAATGTCCATTGGGTCATCCTCGACCTGTAACACTTCAGGCTCAGGTACATGTTCCGCCCCTGAGGATACTTGTACAGTGGGGTCCTGATGCATACCAGATTGGGCCAAGCTTACCTCAGTACTCGTTAATTCTCCGTCAATAGGGGGCACGGCGGCCGGGTCCTAGTCCCCAACCAAATCATATGGCACATCAATGCCCCCTAACTGGACCAAATTTATCTCCGTCTGCATCTCTAAAATACCAGGCTGTATAAACATTCGTCTCCCATAATGGCAATCCTACTTCTACGTATATAGTCGTCGTATGCCTTATCCAAGTCATCCCGTCTCCCATTTGAAACTCTGCTGTCTCATATTCTGTACGCACTGGAACTCTAAAATGTACTGGGATGGTGGCGGTGGAGGATTCATCGATCGAGTCTGGGTTCTGAAAATGTTTGGTTTACACAACCATGAGAATAAATCTCAGCAAGTACACCTCTAAACCCACCCTAGGCTATCACGTACCTCCAAATAATTACACAATCACACACATTCACGTACACCCATATCACAAAACAGGTACATCAATAAAGACTGTCAGGCTCAATAATACACACATTCGCACTCAGTCACGATCACGTCGTATGCAACACGCATATGTGCCAATTCTCATCTCACTCTTCCTTCCATTCTCATTTTCCACTTTCTCATTCTTCGCCAGTGGCCCGCGTTGAAGTACACGCCTCAGGCACACTGCGATCATTCATCGCATCACTTTCGGCCCGCGTACTCGATCGCGACCTGAGCATCACACGCCCCAGGCTCGATCCCAACTTAGCCCATGCCAAATGCAATAGGCCTACATGATTGAAACCCAACTTAGCCTACGCCAAATGCGATAGGCCTACGTGATTAGAACCCAACTCAGCCCACGCCAAATGCGACAGGCTTACATGATTGGAACCAGAGCTTATGATGCTTCAGTCCAATCTCGATCTCACTCGAGCTGATCGTGCCTAAGACCGATTCTCATACATGCTTTTTCAAGCCTCAGCCTGTGCCAAATGCAACAGACCTACATGATCGCTGCTCGAGTTTACGATACTCAGCCGATCCTATTCTTATTCTATCACACCTTCACATACTTTCCCACAATCACTTGTCACACCACACTTCTCCTTACTCATGCACATGCTCGATATACATTTACCACACACAACTAGCCCATTACACGTGATCCGTGTACGCATCGAGTCACACGCAGACAGGGCGCACTCAACAATTCACATGGGCAATATCAACAATTAATTTAATCAATTCACGTGTCCATTCGACAAGCATAATCAGTCACTCAATTGCACAACAACACTCTCAATTAAATCATCACAATTTATAAATAAATCAAACATGCCTCAAATACGATAATTGCCATTTTTCTCCCGCCAAATGGCGTCGGATTAATTCCGATCCTTCACGGGACTTTCTCGCCCTTAAATATTAGTTCTAAAAATCCAACTTGTGTCATGAACCGAGCATCACAGCTTCATGAACAGTGAATCACAGCTCACGAATAGTGATTCTTAGCTTGAAATTCCCTCAAATCGTCCTCCAAAAATTTCGAATTAATTCCTTAAGGCCCGCCATACATTCATGGTCTAAAGCCCCAACATTTCGCACCCGCTCAAGTCCAATTTCACCCAAAATCAAATTATTCGGCGATACCCAAAATTCTAAATCGGGATTAGAGTATGACTTACCGCGTTCTAGGCTAAAACGGCTAGAATGGAAAGCGGCGGCACTCTACGGCGAAGGTGAACGACTCACGGTGGCTTCCGGCTTGCACGGCGGCAGTCCGGCGGCGGCGTGGTCTTGCACGGCCGGGAAATGGGTCACGGGGAGAGAGAGAGAGAGAAAGAGAGAGGAAAGAGAGGGGAACGGTGAGGTTGGAGGGTGGCATGGCGACGGCAAGGTGGCGGTCCGGCAGTGTGGCAAGCGGCAGCGAGCGGCGGCGCCAGCAGTGGAGAGAAACGGCCAAAGGGACTCACTGCCAAGAAGAAAAAAAAATGAAAGGGGGAGGGGTTGATCATGGATTGAAGAAGAGAAGGGAGAAAGAAGACAAGTTGGACCCAATTATTTATATTGACCAAAGGGTGAATGACTAAAATGCCCTTTACTCACAATTTTAATCCAGCGGCCCAGATTCGATCTTATCTTGATCCGACGGCCGAGATCGATTCTTGCACAAAAATATCCAAGGGCATACTTGTAATTTTCCAAAAACCCAAGGGTAAAATTGTCCAATCAAAATTTTGGGGCAAAATTACCAAAATGCCATTTACCCTTAAAACTTGTCCTTTGATAACCTTTAGGGGTATTTTAGTCACTTTCTCTGTTTCTTGTCCAAATCGAGTTTTTCCGAAAGATTTGAGGGCACCAAAAATTCACGCGTGTCACGTACAACGTCGTCCTAGCATTCCGTTGCGACTTCCTAATTTTCCGGTATCCAATTTTGGGAAAAAATCCAATAATTAAACTATGTTAAACGCAACTTGAGCATTTCTCAAGCTAATGAGCGGCTTGCTGGGGAATTTCATAGAATCGACTCGTGACTGATACGAAATCAAGTCACGTGCAAGTTCGTTCGGTGCATGACGACCTCGGTTGTCATTAAAATCGCGAAGATCAATCATTTGATCTGAAGGGTACGATCGTTCGATATAATTTCGGAATCATTCATCAAGTCGTTTCGTGGTTCTACGGAATCACCCGCAATCCACTACTAGGACAGTGGCGAACTAACCCCTAACTATCCTTGGATCGGCCAACAGTGGCTCAAAATATCACTTACGTGATTTAATGGTCGAAATCCATTCACGATCAAATTTTCTTTAGTCGCGCAAATTTAATTTCCCCTATTAGCCGTTCCCTAATGGTTAGCATTCCTAGGAATGATCAGTTCCGGGCGAGAACTTACTGCGAGCACATCTCATAAAACTCAATTATTAAATAAATTCCAATTTGTGGAATTTCGAAATGTCACACAGAAGGCCTGGACATGAAATGGCTCCTAACAGGCTTCTAGGATGGTAAATGAGGCAGTAATGAACGAAATTGTGCACTGAATGGGGGAAAAGTAATTCTTAGATATATATGTGAGAACTTGAATTAACTTACAAAGGTACCTTTTGACTTAGCAACAATACTTAGCTTTGGAACTCGAAAATTAAGCTACTTAAGTGGGAGCATTCCCAAGATGGGTGACCTCCTGAGAAGGTACCCACCTGTATGCCAAAGGACAGAACCGTTAGGCTTGATATGAAAAGGGCCAAAGTCAACAATACCTTAATGAGTTAATCCAAGGTATCATAATATGGTATTAGAGCAGGATCCCCTCCAAAAGGTGTATGCCCTCCGATAGGTGTATGGTCCAGGGACGAACCGTGCGGAAGCTAGTGGGTCTGAAATGACCCGATCTGACAAGGGCGAGTAGTGGTCACCAAAGCCAAAGGGCTGAGACAAGGAGTAACTCCTGGTAGGTATCTAGGATGGCAAAAGAGGTAGGAATGAACCGAACTGTGCACTGAATAGTGGAAGAGTGATTCTGAGATATATATATATATATATGAATTGGAATTACCTCACAGATGCACCTTTTGACGTAGCGGTAATGTTTGGCTTTAGAACTCCAAAATTAAACTTGCTCAAGTGGGAGCACTCCCTAGAATATATTGTGACGCCCTAGATTAGCTCATTAATGCGTACAGGTGGGCACCTTCCCAGGAGTTTACCCATCCTACGTGAGACTCAGCATGGGATGAGCAAAGTAGATACTACTTCAGTAAGTTAATCCAAGAATGTCATAATAAAAGCACCAACCCAACTGATTACCAAAAGAATTGATTACAAAAGCCATATTTCTTTTTTTCTTGTTACAATTTACAAAGAACCAAAAACAAAAATTCATAGACTAGAGTGGAATCGACAACCTACGATTGGTTCATTCTCTATCAACTCCCACACCCACCTTGATCTTCCAAAGACTCTGTCATCAACTCATACATCCACCTTGATCTTCCAAAGACTCGGATGCATCTAAATGGGTAGGTGATGGCTGCGCTTGGAAACAGCATTCCCAAAGGCCTTTAGGCCCTAAAGGTCCTTAGGCAAATGTTGAGGCGTTTGACAAATTTTTTTAAAGAGTTTCGAGGGTAATGTAAGTCCTAGGCTGCCTTGGGCTTTCAGCTTTCTCGACATGCAAGTCCTCGGGTAAGTAAAAAAAAATTTCTACTAAAACTACCCTCATCTATTTTTTGATTTTTCCAGTTTTGGCCTCGTCTGTCATTGTTCATCATCTTCTTCGCTTACACCTTGACTGGCATGGCTATGAGGGGATGGTGACCAATCGGAGGGGGGCCCGCGTGGTCGTGCAACCTAGCAACCGTCACCTAGGTTCGCACGACCACCGCGAGGGGCCACGTAACCCAGGCAAGGGCTGCCGGCAACCCAAGTGCCTCACGGCCGTCTTCTGAGGTCGAATGATCTCAGGTAGCCCCCGGTGACCACCGACGAGGGCCGCCTAAGGTCGAGCAACGGGGTCGCATGACTGCCTGAGGTCGTGCTACCTAGACGACCCTTGAGGGCCGTCGGTGATCCATATCTGGTGCCGTGCAACCGTCGTCTGAGGCCGAACGACCTCAGGCAACCCCCGGGCAATCGCCGACGAGGGCCACCTGGGGTCAAGTGACCCTCGACAAGGGTCGTGAAACCCAGGCGAGGGCTGCCAATGACCCAAATCTGACGCTGCACCTGAGGTTATTCGACCTCAGACAACGACCACCAGCGCCAGATCTCGGTCATCAGCGGCCGCCTGCCCTTCATCGGCTCTAGTGAAGGGTTTCAACTTTTCTTTAATAAAAAAATAAAAAGAGTGCTTTGTAAGTATAATTTTTCCAAATGCTATTTTACCCAAAGTTGCTTTGCAATAGACTTTTAAGTTATAACTTACCAAACACAATTTGCATTTTGGAAAACTCCTTCAACTTAAAGTCCTTTGCATTTTCCCAAACACTTTCCCCCAAAGTGTTCCCAAACGTAGCCTATATTTCCAAAGTCTTCTAAAGCCTCTTAGCCCAATGCAGGTCTAGACTAGCGTTGGGCTTTAGCATTTCCAGAATGTTAAAATATTTTTTTTTTCAATTTCGTCCTCACTAAACTTTTGAAATTCTGAAAATGCCCTCATCACGCGACATCACCGACGAGGCTAGATCTAGCGGTCAATGAGTTAGATTTATTGGAGGCCGGTTTTGTCTAAGGTCGAACTTTGGCATCACTTTGCATCATGAAACCTTGGTGACGATCCAATGTAGTACATTTAAACGATGGACCAAAAGATAACATTACAAGTGGATTATCCATGTAAGATATTCAGCTCAAAATTCAAGGATGACATTTCATATTAGGTTAAATATTGTAGACCACATCAAACAATTAAAAGTTCAGGGATGACATTGCGCGTTGAGCCAAAGTTCATGAATTATTTGTATTTATCTTCCCAAGAATTAATTGTTGTACCCTTATAATGCTTCATGTGGATCAGTAAGGATATGAAAAACAAAAAACAAAAAAAAAAAAAAGAAAATTTAGGCTATGTTTGTTTCGCAAAAAATTAATTATTTGGAAAATATTTTCTTAAATATGATGGTTTGTATCGCTTATGAGAATGGATGAATAAAAATAATTTTCATCACTCACGAAAATATTTAGATATAAATTGTTATTGATAATGAAAAAAATTTTCTATTCACTAATTATTTCAAGCAATATAAGCAAGCATATTGAGAAAAAGGTTTTGTAAACCATTCATTTTTCATAAACAAACAGAGCATTAGTTTGTCTATAAATAGGCGTGGGAAAGTAAGATTGACATGTGTAATTCATTAATTTGAAACAAAAGACAAAATAATTGTGACCTTGTGCAGACGAATAATTAATCGGGTTTTTGCAAAAATGATTTCACGGACAATGAAATTGATGATGGCGTGGAATTTGAAGGGAGCAGCGTTGCAAAATTGAAAATGAAGATGACTTGTTGAGAACCGCAAAAGACATGCGGCGATTTGCTGGTGAGTGGGGTTTTAAATTGAGATCAATACAAAATCCATGTCAATTGGTCTTTTCAAATGAGAGATCAAATTGAAAATCCTCAAATTAAAAAGTAGCACAGATGTGGATATCTAACATAAAGTGAATTCGAGGTGGTTTTTCTACCCGTTAATCTTTTATAACAAATTTAACCAACGGTCACGTCTAATGCCAAGATAATTGCACTCATAGAGTAAAACTGGATTGAAGTGTAGCTTCGAAGAAGTCAAATTTTATCTACGAAGTAAATATGCTTCACAAAATAAGTCAAATTTGAATGAAGCTCAAATCTTGAAACGTGGGAAAAGTACTAAAAATGTCCTAATTTTATTTTATTGGTATCAATTCAGTCCTAAATATTTCAATTTAATTAATTTAATTTTAACCATTTTTACATTAGCACCAATTCAACCCATCCGACCAATTTAGGCCATAAATCGTTGATGTGAATGTGCCGGCACTGACTGTCACGCCCCGAACCTCCGTCGAGCTCGCGACATCCCACTTCAGGTCGAATGGTTGCGACGTCCCAGGTTGTGGCCGACCTCATCTAAACATCAGAGAATTAATCGCGCCAACGGAAACCAGAAAACACCTTGACAAAATAAACTGGGGAGAATTTGGAGAATACACATTTGCATTCTCAATGAAACTTATTCCAAACTATATACAATATTACAAACCTTAGTCTATTAGTGCACATTTTACTGAAACTATCAAAACCAAAAGGAATTGATGACCTATCATTTGTCCTCAAAATTGGTTCTCGTCAAAAGCTTGGCCTTCCAATCGACACCCATCAGAAACTCTGCTACTTCGTACTTCGTGTGCACTAATAATCCAAAACATATTGGTGGTGGTGGTGAAGGGTTCATTGCTCAAGTCGGGGTTCTGAAAATTGTTGGTTGAAACAACCGTGAGAACACTTCTCAGTAAGTTCACCCCTAAACCCAACCTAGGCTATCACGTACCTCCAGACAATTTCACAAACACACGCGCATACGTATACATCAAGCCATCACATCGCAGGTACATCAAATAATATTGACAGGTTCAATCATGCGCACAACAGTATTCAAACTCAATCATTCGCATGTACCACTCTCATCCCATTATTCCTTCCATTCTCATTTTCCATTTCCACTCGCCAGCGGCCTACGTTGAAGTACACGCCTCAGGCACACTGCTACCATTCATTTTCCACTCACTCGCCAGTGAGCCACGTTAAAGTATACGCCTCAGGTACATTGTGATCATTCGTCACATCACTTCTAGCCCGCATTGAAGTACACGCCTCAGGTCATGTTTCTTGCCCACGTAAACATACACACCTCAGGCTCAACATCTACCACCTACTGCACAACTCGCGTTGAGGTACACGCCTCAGTCTGGCAGTCCTCCGGTAAAAACCGGGCATCGTCCCGCTTTAAAGTACACACCTCAGGACAGCACAATTCTCTCAATCACGCATGTGCCATGTCACACACTATTTCTTGTTCTTTCACACTCAACAATCACTTGCCACATAAATAGCCAATCACACGTGGCCCGCAAATGGCCCGCGCACACAACAAATACACGCAATTCATACTCATCAAACATTTGACATGGCCAATTTTATCAATTAAATCAATCTGGCCCAAACATGCACCCAACCGACATAATTAAATCAACCAATTGCGCAATCGCATATTTAATTTCACCACCACAGCCTAATCATAATTCAAACGCGCGTAAAACACAGAAATTGCTATTTTTCTCTAACCAAATGGCCTCAAATCGATTCGGGTCCTTCACGAGACTTTCTCGCCATAAATTCTCGGTTCTAAAAATCCAACTTGCAACCCGATCGGCCCATCACAGCCCCATGAACAGTAGTCCACAACTTGTGAACAGTAATCCACAGCCCACTATTATTCCGATTTTTCCAATAAAAATTTTCCGGTTTCAATTCTAAGGCCCACCACATGATTCCACTCCTAAATCATGCAATTCCGCACTTACCCTATGCCCGGTTTCACCCAAAATCGTCCATCAATACCCGAAATCCTAAATTAGGTTTAGAGCGTAACTTACCCGCGTTCTAGACTATTGCGACTAGAACGGAGAGCGGCGGCACTAAATCGGGGACTGCGGCGACGGTGTACGGCTCCCGGCGGGCGGCGATCGGCTTGGGTGGCGACGGCGCGACTTGGGCATGAGAGAGAGAGAGAGAGAGAGAGAGAGAGAGAGAGAGAGAGAGAGAGAGAGAGAGAGTATATGGTGGGGAGGGGGTGCTGCTCACTGTGGGGAAAAAAAAAGAACCGAATGGAAGGGGGAGAGAGAAGAGAGAGAGGGAGTCAAGGGCTTAAAGACACTTTTGACCACTTTTTGGTAAATTACCAAAATACCCTCCTCTAATCTTTTTGATCCAACGGTTGAGATTCGATCTAATCTTAAAATCAATGGCCCATATCAAATCTTACTTAAAAATATCCAAAGGTAATTATGTCAAATCCAACTTAGGGCCTAAAATGACCAAAATGCCCTTGTCCAACAAAACTAGCCATTTATTAACTTATAGGGGTAAAATGGTCCGATTCTCCGTTTCTCATCAAAATCGAGTTTTTCCAAAGGATTTGAATGCACCAAAAATTGACACGTGTCACGTGTAACGTCGTCCTAACGTTCCGTCGCGACTTTCTAATTTTCCGATGTCCAATTTTGGCAAAAATTCAATAATTAAATTCTATTAAACGCAATTCGAGCATTTCTCGAGCTAACGGGCGGCTTGCTAGGGAAATTTGCAGAATCGACTCGTGACTGATACCGAATTGAGTCACATGCAAGTCCGTTCGGTGTGTGATAACCTCGATTGTCACTAAAATCGCGAAGATCAATCATTTGATCCGAGGGGTACGATCGTTTAGTATAATTTTATAATCATTCGTCAAGTCGTTTCGTGGTCCTACGGAATCACCCGCGATCCACTACTAGGATAGTGGTGAACTGACCCTTAACTATCTTTGGATTGGCCAACAGTGGCTCAAAATATCACTTACGCGATTTAATGGTCGAAATCCATTCACGATCGAATTTCTTTTAGCCGCGTGAATTTAATTTCCCTATTAGCCTTTCCCTAATAGTTAGCATTCCTAGGAATGATCAGTTCCGGGCGAGAATTTACTGCGAGTACATTTTCATAAAACTCAATTATTAAATAAATTCCAATTAATGGAATTTCGGAATGTCACAATCTTCCCCTCTTATGAAATTTCGTTATCGAAATTTACAATCTCACTGCTACTTAAAATTTACAATCCTTATTGCTACTCAAACAACTGGGGGTACTGATGTTGCATCATTTCTTCGCTTTCCCAAGTTGCATCTTCAGTCCCATGGTGTTCCTAGATAACCTTGACCATAAGGATTATTTTATTTCTCAGAACCCACTCCTTCCGATCTTCAATTCTGATCGGTCTCTCGACATATGACACCTTCTCATCCACTTCTATCTCTTCATAGTTCAGTGCATGTGTAGGATCCGGTTCATACTTTGTTAATATTGATACGTGGAACACGTTATGTACTTGGGACATATTTGGCGGTAACGCGAGGCGATACGCCACATTTCCAATCCTTTCTAATACCTCGAATGGTCCCACGTACCTTGGACTCAACTTCCCTTTCTTACCAAATCAGGACAATCCTCGCACGGGCGACACCTTTAAAAATACGTGATCTTCTACTAGGAATTCCAACGGTCTCCGCCTTCTGTCTGCATAACTCTTTTGGCGACTCTGTGCTGTCTTCAGCCTTTCGTGAATGATCTTAACTGCCTCAATCGATTACTCCACTAATTCTGGCCCCGTTATCGCTCGTTCTCCCACTTTGTCCCAACGCACTGGCGTTCTACAAGCATGGCCATATAACGCTTCAAATGGCACCATTCCAATGCTCTGCTGGAAACTATTACTGTAAGCAAACTCCACTAAGGGCAGTTGTTCTTCCCATTTACCTTGAAAATCAAGCACACACGCCCTGAGCATATACTCTAGCGTCTGAATCGTCCTCTCAGACTGGCCATCTGTCTGAGGATGATAAGCTGTACTGAACTGTAGCTTAGATCCCAACGCCGTCTGCAGACTTTTCCAAAAATTAGCGGTGAACCTAGGATCACGATCTGAAGTTATAAACACTGGCACCCCATGCACGCGAACTACTTGTTGCGTATACAACTCTGCATACCGTTCTAATGCGAAATCCTTTCGTATTGCTAAAAAGTATGCCGACTTGGTCAATCTGTCAACAATCACCCAAATAGTGTCATGGCCTCTTTGACTTCTCGGCAATCCCGATACAAAATCCATGGTTATATGTTCCCATTTTCACTCTGGGATTTCCAATGGTCACAACATTCCTCCAAGCTTGCAATGTTGCGCTTTCATCTGCTGATACGTCAGGCACTTAGCCACGTGTTTAGCAATATCTGACTTTATACCATTCCACCAATAATATTGCCTTAAATTCCTGTACATTTTGGTACTGCCGAGATGGATACTGTACTGGCTACGATGCACTTCAGATAAAATTTCTTCCTTCACTCCTGCATCGTCTAGCACACACAACCTTCCACGAAATTTCAACACACCATCCTCGGATATCTGAAAACCCAGCTTTCTCTTAGTAACGTCCATCCCAACAACCTTCTGTATCTCTGGGTCTGTAAACTGTAAAGCTTTAACTTTAGCCTGAATTTCCGGCTCAATTCTTAGCATAGCTAACAGGCTCGAGACTCGACTTACTTCCAACTTGAACTCTAAATCTCGTACGGTCTCCAATAGAGTCCACTTCTTGACCATCAAATGCGCGATGCTTGATTTCATGCTCAATGCATCTGCTACTCGATTTGCCTTTCCAGGGTGATATAGAATATCACAATCCTTCAATAATTCCATTCAACATCGTTACCTCATATTCAACTCTTTCTGCAAAAATAAGTTTTTGAGGCTCTGATGGTCAGTATAAATTTGAAATCTTTCTCCACATAGATAATGTCGCCAAATTTTCAAGGCGAACACTATCGCTGCTAACTCTAAATCGTGCATCGGATAATTCAATTTGTGTGGCTTCAACTGCCTGGATGCATAGGCTACCACTTGCTCATGTTGCATCAATACACACCCTAATCCTTTCAACGACACATCACTGTATATCTCGTATCCTCCAGGTCCTGAAGGAATCGTCAATACTGGTGCTGTTGTCAATCTCTACTTCAACTCCTGGAAACTTCCTTCATACTGATCTGTCCATTCAAATCTCTTTTCCTTCTTTAATAACCGCGTTAACGGCATTGCTATCGACGAAAATCCTTCCATGAAGCGATGGTAATATCTAGCTCGACCTAGAAAACTTCAAACTTCAGTCATCGTTATCGGTCTAGGCCATTTCATCACTGCCTCAATCTTCGATGGATCCACAGCTATTCCTTCTCCGGAAATTATATGACCGAGAAATGCTACTCGACTTAGCCAAAATTCGCACTTGCTAAACTTAGCATACAGTGCATTTTCTCTCAAAGTTCACAACACTTGATGCAAATGGAATTCATGTTCCTCCAGGCTTTTCGAATATACTAGTATATCGTCGATAAAAACAATCACAAACTGATCTAGGAATTCCTTAAACACTCTATTCACCAAATCCATAAAGGCAGCAGGGGCATTTGTCAATCCGAACGGCATCACCGTAAATTCATAATGCCCGTATCTTGTCCTAAATGCCGTCTTCGGTACATCCTCCTTTATCCTCAACTGATGGTATCCCATTCTCAAATCATTCTTAGAGAACACCAAAGCCCCTTGTAACTGGTCAAACAAATTGTCAATCCTCGGCAATGGATACTTATTTTTAATTGTCATTTGATTCAACTGCCTGTAATCTATACACAATCTCAATGATCCATCTTTTTTCTTTACAAATAAAACTGGTGCTCCCCACGGAGATGCACTGGGTCTAATAAACCCATTGTCTAACAACTCTTGTATCTGCACCTTTAATTCCTTTAACTTGGACAGTGACATTTTATAAGGTGCCTTCAAGATTGGCTCAATTCCAGGTACCAACTTGATTACAAATTCTACTTTTCTTTCCGACGGTAATCCTAGCAATTCTTGAGGAAACTCATCGGGATATTCACACACTACCACTATATCGTCAAGTTTCAGCTCTTCAGCCGTCGAATCAACTACTGCAACTAGAAATCCTTGGCATCCCTCATTCAACAATTTCGTCATTTCCACTGAGGATATCAACGGAATCGAGGGTCCTCCTTGACTTTCCACAAATTTAAATTCCAGATGTCCAACGGGATTAAATTGGATCACCCTGCTATTACAATCAATTACAGTCCTCTGCTTAGACAACCAATCAATTCCTATTATCACATCAAAATCATACATATCTAGAACCGCTAGATCAATCAATTCCTCCCTATCTCCAATTACGATCTCACAGTTCGGACAGCCCAGCGAAATCAACATCTTATCATTTAAGGAAGTCATCACAATAGCACAACATCAAGCAACTACGGTTTTATTCCAACTAACTCCACAAACTGTTTCAATATAAAGGAATGTGATGCTCCATGATCAAATAAAGTATACGCAGCATGGTTGCACAAAGAAATCGTACCTGTGACAACCCCTGGCGCGTTCTCAGCCTCTCGTTTGGCCATCGCATACACTTGTCCTTGCGCTTGAGGCCTATTCTGATTCGGATTCACTGTCTGGGCCGCTCTAGTATGATTCTCATTCCGAGGTAGCGGCAAAGCAGGCGGTCTATTCTGCCTGGGATTGGGGCAATTCCTTATGTAATGCCTAAATCTTCCGCATCCAAAGCAAGCTTCACCCCTGGTTAGACAAAGTCCGTTTCCATGTCGGCCTCCACAAATCCTGCACGTACCATTTCCAATCCAGATTGGCTTTCCAATAATCCTTTTTGCTGGTGGAGTGAAACGCCTATTATCCACCATTGGTCTCTTTCCAAGATTACGATTATTCCAACCCTGGACAAATCTCGATTCAGATGCTGCGGCTCTATCCATCTGATCCCGCTCTAGGATTTGAGCTCTATCAAATATCTGCTCGTAGGTCCCCAAATTTACCAGTAACAACTAGCTACGGATGTCAGCTTTCAATCCATCCAGAAATCTCCGTGCCTTATCCTTAGGATATTCCACCATTCTCGGCGCAAACTTAGACAATTTCGTGAATTCCGCCTCATACTGATCTATCGTCATCTGACCTTGGCGGAGTCTCATAAATTCCGTGAGTTTTCTTTCTCTAGCACTAGCTGAAAAGTATTTCTCATAAAATCTCTCAGTAAAAACAATCCAAGTCTTAGCTATACCCTCAGGAAAATTCCTATCTCTGGTGGCCTTCCATCAATCATTTGCATTATCTTGCAACTGATAAACTGCCAGCGTCACTTTCTCGTGATCGTTACACTCCAGCACCTCAAACGCTTTCTTAAGCTCCTCTACCCATCGAGGTGCAGCCTCATGGTCTCCTTTCCCAGAAAACTTAGGTGGTTTTAGCTTAATAAACTGCTCTACCAGCTGGTGCATAGGTCTATTTGCAACTGCTTGCCCCTGACCTTGATTCTCATTATCATTAGCAACAGCTACGGGCTCGGTAGCTTGGGCAATCGGAGCAGCTCGCTCCTGAGTCTGCTGTTCTAACAGATTTCCGAACCGTTCCAACGTCCTCATAACGACTTCCATTCGAGGATCCTCAGCAAGTCTAACTTCTACTCTAGGGTCCCTTGCGGCTCCAACATCCACTCTAGGATTCTCTACTGCTCTAGCACTCATTCCGAGGTCCTCTACAGCCCTAGCTCGAGCACGACCTCGACCTCTCGTTCCTCTTTTTGTGCTTCTTCTTGGGACTCTTCCTACTCCTCTTCCTTCACTGCTCATTATTGTAATTCCACCACTCTCCTACCTGCTATAATTTCACTCAGGAATTAGTAATCTAGAACAACTAGATCAGTCTAGTTTTAAGCAGTGAATTAACACAATAATTCACTTAGTAGGCAATTTCCCCACTACCAATCACGAAATCATACTCGCAAAAGCCTGAACACTTACCTCAGGTCCAGACACACTTGCAATTCAATTACCACACACACTTAACTTACACAAACAATCACAACAAACAATCTGGAGGCATGTGTAGCTCATTCTACTCTACACCCCGCTAAGATCTCCCCAATTACTACCTCATCTAAACATCAGAGAATTAATCGCGCCAACGGAAACTAGAAAACACCCTGACAAAATAAACTGGGGAGAATTGAGAGAATATACATTTGCATTCTCAATGAAACTTATTCCAAACTATATACAATATTACAAACCATAGTCTATTAGTGCACATTATACTGAAACTATCGAAACCAAAAGGAATTGATGACCTATCATTCGTCCTCAAAATTGGTTCTTGTCAAAAGCTTAGCCTTCCAATCGACACCCATCAGAAACTCTGCTACTTCGTACTCCATGTGCACTAGTAATCCAAAACGTATTGGTGGTGGTGGTAGAGGGTTCATTGCTCAGGTCGGGATTTTGAAAATTGTTGGTTGAAATAATCGTGAGAACACTTCTCAGTAAGTTCACCCCTAAACCCAACCTAGACTATCACGTACCTCCAAACAATTTCACAAACACACGCGCATACGTATACATCAAGCCATCACATCGCAGGAACATCAAATAATATTGACAGGTTCAATCATGCGCACAATAGTATTCAAACTCAATCATGCGCATGTACCACTCTCATCCCATTATTCCTTCTATTCTCATTTTCCATTTCCACTCGCCAGCGGCCCGCGTTGAAGTACACGCCTCAGGCACACTGCTACCATTCATTTTCCACTCACTCGCCAGTGACCCGCGTTGAAGTACATGCCTCAGGTGCACTACGATCATTCGTCACATCACTTCCGGCTCGCGTTGAAGTACACGCCTCAGGCCATATTTCTTGCCCGCGTAAACGTACACGCCTCAGGTTCAGCATCTGCCACCTACTGCACAACCCGCGTTGAAGTACACGCCTTAGACTAGCAGTCCTCCAGTAAAAACCGGGCATCGTCCTGCGTTAAAGTACACACCTCAGGACGGCACAATTCTCTCAATCACGCATGTGCCATGTCACGAACTATTTCTCCTTCTTTCACACATTCAACAATCACTTGCCACATAAATAGCCAATCACACGTGGCCCGCAAGTGGCCCGCACACACTATAAATACACGTAATTCATGCTCATCAAACATTTGACAAGGCCAATTTTATCAATTAAATCAATTTGGCCCAAACGTGCACCCAGCCGACATAATTAAATCAACCAATTGCGCAATCACACATTTAATTTCACCACCACAACCTAATCATAATTCAAACGCACGTAAAACACAGAAATTGCTATTTTTCTCTAACCAAATGGCTTCAAATCGATTCGGGTCCTTCACGAGACTTTCTCACCATAAATTCTCGGTTCTAAAATTCCAACTTGCGACCCGATCGGCCCATCACAGCCCATGAACAGTAGTCCACAGCTTGTGAACAGTAACCCGCAGCCCACTATTATTCCGAATTTTCCATAAAAATTTTCCAGTTTCAATTCTAAGGCCTGCCACATAATTCCACTCCTAAATCATGCAATTCTACACCTACCCTATGCCCGGTTTCACCTAAAATCGTCCGTCGATACTCGAAATCCTAAATTGGGTTTAGAGCGTGACTTACCCGCGTTCTAGACTATTGCGGCTAGAACAGAGAGCGGCGGCACTAAATCGGAGACGGCGGTGATGGTGTACGGCTCCCGGTGGGTGGCGATCGACTTGGGTGGCGACAGTGCGGCTTGGGCATGAGGGAGGGAGAGAGAGAGAGTATATGGTGGGGAGGGAGTGCTGCTCACGGTGGGGAAAGAAAAAGAACCAAATGGAAGGGGGAGAGAGAGGAGAGAGAGGGAGTCAAGGGCTTAAGGACAATTTTGACCACTTTTTGGTAAATTACCAAAATACCCTCCTCTAATCTTTTTGATCCAACGGTCGAGATTCGATCTAATCTTAAAATCAATGGCCCAGATCAAATCTTACTTAAAAATATCAAAGGGTAATTATGTCAAATCCAACTTAGGGCCTAAAATGACCAAAATGCCCTTGTCCAACAAAACTAGCCATTTATTAACTTATAGGGGTAAAATGGTCCGATTCTCCGTTTCTCATCAAAATCGAGTTTTTCTGAAGGATTTGAGCGTACCAAAAATTGACACGTGTCACGTGCAACGTCATCCTAACGTTCTATCGTGACTTCCTAATTTTCTAGTGTCCAATTTTGGCAAAAATTCAATAATTAAATTCTATTAAATGCAACTCGAGCGTTTCTCGAGCTAACGGGTGACTTGCTGGGGAAATTCGCAGAATCGACTCGTGACTGATACCGAATCGAGTCACGTGCAAGTCCGTTCAGTGCGTGACGACCTCAATTGTCACTAAAATCGCGAAGATCAATCACTTAATCCGAGGGATACGATCATTCGGTATAATTTCAGAATCATTCGTCAAGTTGTTTCGTGGTCCTACGGAATCACTCGCGATCCACTACTAGGACAGTGGCGAACTGACCCCTAACTATCCTTGGATCGGCCAACAGTGGCTCAAAATATCACTTACGCGATTTAATGGTCGAAATCCATTCACGATCGAATTTCCTTTAGCCGTACGAATTTAATTTCCCTATTAGTCTTTCCCTAATGGTTAGCATTCCCAGGAATGATCAGTTTCGGGCAAGAATTTACTGCGAGTACATTTTCATAAAACTCAATTATTCAATAAATTCCAATTGGTAGAATTTCGGAATGTCACATTGACGCAAACATTTTTATTAATATTTTTATAACTTTTTTTTCTTTTTTTCCTTTCTTTATTTTCCATCCTCTTTCTACTGGTGGCCGGCTACTAGCTATGGCCGGTGAGGGTGCGGACTGGTGAGGCCCCTCTTGCCAAATTTGGCAAGGCTGACCCTCGCCCAAGCCAAAGTAGCCTTGTTTGGGCAAGGGTTGGCCTCGCCGGGCCTCATCCTCGCCCAAGTGGGGCTCGTGGTAGCAGCAAAGACGAAGCAGATTGATGCAAGGGGAAGATGATGCCAAGAAGAAAGAGTATAGTCCGAAGAGGCAAAAATGGTTGGTGACGAGAGGACGAAGAAGAAAATTCACTGAGGAGAAAGGAGCAAGGAGGTGAAGTGAAATGGATGAAGCACCAGAGAGGAAGAGGAAGAGCTAAAGGCAAAGTGAAATGGAAGAGCCTCGCCCTTGCCCAAAGCGTGACCCGATGAGGACTAGCAAGGTTGCCCAAGCTTGGGTGATGATTGGCCTTTCCAAATTTGGCAAAGGGGCCCTCATCGACACTCACCCTCACCCAGGTGCAGCCCAACGAGGTCGGCCCTCGTTGGGCATGGTCGATTTGATCCCTTTATCAGCTAAAAAATTTGTAAGGATGAATTCATTAGGTCAAACAATTGAATAGCACTTAGTCATTATATTAAATGAAAAAAAGGAAAAAATGGCCGGCAATTGGCTATCGACAGAAAGAGGAGGAAAAGAAAAAGAAAGAAAAAAAGAAATAAAAAAATTAAAAAAATATCCACGTCAGTACTAGTCATGCCACGTAAAACCGCTAGTATCCACGTCAGCGAGTTTTGGCCTAAATTGGCCGGATGGATTGAATTGATGCTATTATGAAAATATTTAGAACTATATTGGTCCAATTTTCAATAATTAAATTGGAACCAATGCAATAAATTTGAGACTTTTTTGGTACTTTTCTACTTAAAACTCTAAAATTGAAGTAATATTATCTATATCTATCTAGTTTTTATGATTTTTAAGCTAAATGTATATAGAGTTAAATACACAAAACTAAAGCTACTCGACTAGGCTAAGACAACAGCTACCAAGCTCAAACCTTTAACTATTGGAACTACTCGATTTGGAAAATCATCGAGCCGAGTTCAAGTAATCCATCTAATGGAGTATATATATGGAGATTAGAGATTTTCCTATAAAAAAATATTGTTAGAGATAATATTAGGAATACTATTTGATATCTCATTATTGTCTAAGAATGTAAATTTCATTTCTTATGCATATTGTTCGGGTATAAATACCCTCATCTAATATCAAGCCAATTAAGTAAATATGTAGTTTTTATTGATTCTTTCTCACCCTGATCCTAGATTATATACACTATCGGTCCAGATCGAGTAGCTCAGGGTGATGCGGTCTCCGTTCTCAAGTGGATGGCAACAGATGAGAAGGAGAAACAAATGCCATGTTCTTCCCATATTCCGGAGAATCGATCAACCAGGTAAATAGAGGTTTCCACTACGTAACTGTGAAGGTGTGAAGAAGTTGTGGTCTGAATGTTGACATTCTATTCTGACCACGGGGGCTGTCCCCGAATTCACCCTTGAAATTGAACGCTGGAGGAACAGATTTAGGCATGTCACATCCCATGCCTAATTGACCAAGTCATCGCATCGAACGTGATTGGTGGGATAATTGAGCAATTCCATTATTTTTCCCCACCGTATCACAAAACTTTGGGATGGATTCTACGGTCTACATTGAAAGGAATAAACCGACACCATTAGTCCGAACGTGTATTCGGTTCTTTCTATAAATACAACCTCTCTCTATGATCATACGATATATTAAATAAATTTGTCGACGTAAAATGTACACGCGACTATGTTTCTACTAAATCGATGATCCACAAACGCAGTGGTTGATTGAGTGGCCCATAAAGCTTGATGTCAAGTTTGATTCTCCAATCTATTCTTGTCTGGAATGCCAAGGATGGACTTAACTTAGTACATACATGTACAATTTCTCGAAGTAAATCCATAGTCGATAACATTACGCAACATGAATGAAAAGCTCATGAAACTGTTTGACTTGACCAAAAGAAAAAGTTGGCTTGGCATCTCCAACATCTGGCAATTACTCGCATCATTGACTGACTCTTTCGTTGAAAACGACGGTTGGAAAAAATATGCCCTTCCGAATTTGTAGAAAAAAATAAACTTCAACTTCAAACGAGATGAACAACAAAATCAAACTTTGAGGTGTGATATCACTTTCTTTAATGAATTATTTACCTCACGAAATTACTAATAGTCACTAGCAAATTTCTTCTGGGATACAACAAAGTCTCAATTGAGAATATTAATATTGAGAATATCAATAGCAATTTAGATATATCTTCAGAGTCTCTCTAGGGAAATAATTAGAAAAGATAGCTGTATATCTCTTCTTCTTCTTTTTTAAATAGTTGTTCAACTTGAAGAAATTATTTTTGTTGGACAAACATAACCTTTCGAATGTGAGGAAGTTATGTCCAAACAGACACAATCTTCCAAATGTTGCAAACGCGCCTAACAACCGTTAGGCAGAAAATAAAATTTCGAAATTAAATTTTTAAAAAATAACCACCACTCTATTGCGAATAGTCACACTGTTTCAATAGGATAAAATAGTTATTTTATAATAAAAAATTCAAAATTTAATAAATAAAAATTAATGATCGTTGATTAGTGCCAAATTTCGTCCACGTGCGCACTCACATCCTTTTGATGTGGGACAAGGCACCTTTTCGTTTGTTTTACAAACAAACTACCAACAATCCCCCACTTTGTTTGTAAAACAAAATTGAAATAAAACGTTAAAAATATACAGCCAAAATTTCCGTGAGATTAATATACATATATAAAGGTCTCTTTCGAGTTAAACCTTTACTTAGTGCTCTCAAAACTCTATCAAAATAACAAGTAGCTCAGTTTTAAACTTGTACTTTTAAATAATAGAATCGGACATACCACACATATAATGACTTTTTGTTTCAGCGAGAAGTTCTATATTACTCGGCACTATCAGGCCTTGTGCTTGTACCTGTTTCATGAGCTCTCTAGAAAGCAACTCCAACTTTCGTAAGAAGCGGTACCACTTCTAAGCTCATATAAGTGAAGTATATTTCATGTGTTTTTGTTATTAATGACACATTTGAACCATCCTTCATTAAGAATTTAATTCAACCTACAAACGTACCATCGATACTGACTTCTCATGTCCGGGCTCATATTAGTATCAAACAATCACTTGAGTAACTTGTTTTTACTCATTAAACTTTATAACTAGTGATGTTCTAGAAAAAAGGTCGAGTTACTATTACTGGTGATTTTAATTAAAGGGTTTCAGCCCCGTTTCTTGTAAGGTCATATTTACCATGTCTCTTGGTAAAGCCTTTGTCAAGGAATTAGCTAGATTATTGCTTGACCTCACGTAGACAATTGTTATGGTATCATCTTGAATCAATTGTCTCACATACTCATGTCTTAGACTAATATGTCTAGACTTATCATTGTAAATGCTACTATAAGCTCTTGCCAAAGTAGCCTAACTATCACAATGGATAGAAATAGGAGGCATAGGACTATGCCATAATTTGATATCCAACAACATATTCCTAATCCATTTAGCTTCTTTCCCAGTTGTTGCTAAAGCAACATATTCGGATTCCATTGTCGAGTGAGTTATGCATGTCTGTTTCTTGCTAGCCCAAGATACAGCACACCCAGCTAAGGTGAAAATCTATCCAAAAGTGGAATATTTATCACCTACACTTGTAATCCAACTAACATCGGTGTATTATTCTAGTATAACCGGATAATTATTATAGAACAATCCCAAATTTTTAGTTCTCTTGAGATAACCAAAAATTCTGGCAATAGCCTTCCAATGTTCTATATTTGGATTATTAGTATATCTACTCAACTTACACACCGAATAAGCATTATCAGGTCTAGTACAATACATCGCATACATTAAAGACCCTATAGCACTCGCATATTCAAGTTGTGCTACCGCTCTATTAGTATTATAATTCAATTTAATACTAATATCAAAAGGAGTACTCATTTCTTTGAAATCAAGATGACTAAATTTATTTAATATTTTGTCAACATAATCACATTGGCTCAAAAAATAACCCCCCTATGTCTTTTAACTTTAATACCTAAGATAGTATCTACGTTACCCAAATCTTTCATTTTGAACATGGGAGTTTAGATGCATGTTAGTCTCAATATCTCCCGTCATAGTGGTTCCAAAAATAAGCATATCATCAATCAGAAAACCACTAACCTTCCACCTAGGCTCAACACTTCTAACTCGATCTCAAGAAGTGCTTTCATCTACTTGGAGACATCTGGCTTCGAAAAACTGGCAAATGAACTAACAGTGATACTCCTCATGGTTTCCTTCTCTAACCAGATGGAGCATAACAAACGCATAATAATTCATATAGCTCGGATCCATGTAATCGCGCACATCTCTGGAAAAGCACTCACGATTGAATCAAGTTCCACATGATGTTTGACAAACCACCCAAAATAATCCTGACTCTCCTACTTCCCAATTCTCTGAAATGGGAAGTCTTTGCATCTTCCCAAACTACTCTTTCTTGACACCAAAGCAAAGGGAAGCCCCTGTTGGACTAATCCAATGAACCCTTACGATCGTTCACAAACAAAATCACAACAGGCGTGGGGATTCCAGGCGAGATCGGGAAGCTTCAAACCTTATCGGTCAAAAGAACAGAGTAGCATAAAGAAAGGTCCTTGTGATAATGGAACGACTAACACTGACAATCATCAACAGCGTCCGAAGGGTCATGAGTAGTGAAATCGATGAAGAAATCTTGGAACAGAATTGATTGGAACCGGAGCGGTCGAAGGTTGCAGTAGCAAAAGATCTTCACTGGAGGGGAATCGAGAGTCGAGAACGAACTTCCTCGTGTCTAGTGAATGAGAAAACAGCCACACAAAAGGTGACCTCCGTTCACGAGAGCAACAAGTCCCCGAGAAAACCACAAGAGAAAATCTAGAAAAATCCTCTCTCATCTATGTAAGCCATTCTCTATTTTACGGGAGTGAGACTATCCATTCTGCGGTACTTACACTAACCATAGACCAAGAAATTCTCAAGAATGTCAAGCATTTGTTGAGTTTCGGAAAAAAAAAAAAAAAAAAAGAGAACACCACGTCCCTTAAGATATTAGCTTCTTCGTCCATTTCTCCACTATCAACATTCACTCTCTCTCTTTCTTTCTCTGACCAATGAGACTGTCGACTTCTCTGATAGAGGGAAGGCACAACTTTCAACCGGTGTCTCGGAATTATCCATGGTTCCAGTGACGTCCTCGGATGGTATTTTACAACCCACCAACGATACGTTTATGTCACTGACTACTATCTTCTTTTCCCAGAGTCATCGGATCCATACTGTCGTCAATACTCTGCTTGCACAATTACCATTCTTGGGAATAGCAACTCTTGGAACTTTACTCTTATCTTTGATTGACTGACTCCATTGTTGCTTAAATAATTCCTTAAAATTGTTGAAAAAAATATGCTCCTCCGAATTTGTAGAAGAAAAGAATTTTCAACTTCAAACGGGATGAACAACGAAATCAGATTTTGACGCGTGATATTACTTTCTTTAGGAAATTATTTGCCTCACGAAATTGCTAATGATCACTAGCAAATTTCCTCAAGGATATAACAAAGTCTCGATTGAGAATACCGAATAGCAATTTCGGTATATCTCCATAAACAATTAGAAAAGATAGCTGTATATCTCTTTTTTTTTAAAAAAATACTTGTTCAACTTGAAGAAGTTACTTTTGTTGAACAAGCATAACCTTTCAAATGTGAGGAAGTTATGTCCAAACAGACACAATCTTCCAAAGGTTGCAAACGCGCCTAACAACTGTTAGGCAGGAAATAAAAATTCGAAATTAAATTATTAAAGAATAACCACCACTCTATTGTGAACAGTCACACTGTTTCAATAAGACAAAACAGTTATTTTATAATAAAAAATTTAAATTTAATAAATAAAAATTAATGATAGTTGATTAGTGCCAAATCCCGTCCACGTGCGCACTCACATCCTTTTGATGTGGGACAAGGCACCTTTTCATTTGTTTTACAAATAAACTACCAACATTACCCTCACTAGCAATGATCGGCACAAGACTGGCCGTACCTATAAACAAATCTGTATGCTCTTTTCTTTGAGCAGTGCTAAGTCTACCGAGATTGGCTTTAAAAAAATTGATTTATTAAATGATGTGGCCAATTATAATGGGTCATATCCAATGATTCAAGAAATAAATTAATGTGGTAAGCTAATCTTAGTAATTGCATTTTTTTTTCAATTTTTGAAGGGAACATGAATCTCACAAAGTCTCTTCGCAATGTCAAAGTCGACGCTTCCTAACGCAAAGGACACGACACGTTCTCCTTTCACATCAAGATCTTAAATTTTCAAACCTAACTCTCCACAATCTACGGGCCTCAAAATCAACCGTGCCTACTCTCTCAATTTATTCCTATACCTCTCATTGCATATTCACATCCCTCACACCCATATCCAGAATGGCCAATTCAATCAAAATAGCAAGAGCTCTTCTGAACATTCTCGTCATGTCCAGCCTCATGGCCGGATTCTCGCCGATGCACGTCTTCGGTCAAGATTCTGTGCTGCTGAACTGTGTTGCAGCCAGTATGGGTATTGTGGTTCCGAAGATGACGGATGTGGTTACGGATAGCTTCTTTAATTCGATGATTGGCCAGGCTGCCATGGGTTGCACAGGGAAGAGCTTCTACACTAGGCGAGCGTTCCTAGATGCTGCCAGTGGGTACCCCGAATTCGGCACAGTCGGGTCCACCAATGACTCTAAGCGGGAGATTGCTGCCTTCTTTGCTCATGTCACGTACGCGACTGGAAGTAAGAACCTCTCCCGAAACATGAAATGCAACCAATTCAGTCATCGAGAAGTTCAGTCTGTCCTTATTGTTTTTCTCATTTTGTTCTCACGATTGAGTTCGTTCATTTTTATGCTTACAGACAATACCTATGCATGTTAAATTCCTTTAGTCTATACTTGCCATGTTTGCTCTTTGCCACGAATTTTATTCACTAGGACTTCTAGGAGACATACTATGTTGTTGGGATGGTGAGAGCATACGATCTGCTTTCCTTCAGATATGTAATTAAGATTGGATTAATCGCAAAATATCAAACCCCCAAAGTAAAAACAACAAATAACAATTAATCTTTTGGGTGCAGAGTTTTGCCACATTGAAGCGATAGATGGTCCCTCAAAAGATTACTGTGACGAAACGAACACCCAGTATCCATGCAACCCCAACAAAAGCTACTATGGTCGTGGTCCTATCCAAATATCCTGGAACTCCAACTACGGACCCGCGGGACAAAGCATCGGGTTCGACGGCCTCAACTCTCCTGAAACCGTGGCCAATGACGTGGTTGTGTCTTTTAAGACCGCCTTCTGGTTTTGGATGACCAACGTCCACTCCGTTATTACTTCCGGTCAAGGCTTCGGTGCGACGATTCAAGCCGTTAATGGAGGAGAGTGCAGCGGTGGAAACTCGGTCGGCGTCCAAGCTCGGATCCAGTATTATATTGATTATTGCAGCCAATTTGGCGTCTCTCCTGGAGATAATCTTACCTGTTAGAGAGCATAGAAAACCAGTCTCTTTTATGGCATTGTAGTTTCTTGTTGAGTAAGAGTCTGATATTTCATGACCATGAATTAGCAGTTTTTTTCCGAAATAACAAAAATTACTCGGTAATGCAAAACTAGTTAGTAACTAATGTAAATAAGTGTTGGTGAAGCAAAACTAGTTGACAACTTGATCGGAGAAGAGTGGCTAACTTGTTCGAAAAAACTTAAACCTATTATACAGTGGCTAATTTATTGTAAACCTTTCATTGGTACCAATTTAGTCCTAAAATTTTTGATGAAAAGCCAACTTGGGCAAAATATTGCTGACATAAACACTAGTCGTCTTACATGGCCAGTGTAGCGGGTGCTAATATGGACAATTTTTCCATTTTTTGACTGTGTCTTAATGTGTAAGTGCCTGTTTAACTTTTTATTCTTAGAGCCGAACACCTTATCTTATTGTTTAATCGTTTGTTTTTTGCAACGATTACTTCCAAGCTCATAAGCAGTTCGGTCACTTGAAAAGAATAAGTAGGTAACGTGGGTGCGTGTGTGTCTATATATATAATACGGCTTAACTACGTAAATATATCATATAGTGAGTGTCAATATGTGAATACAACCTACGGACCAATTCAAATATTGTGGAATCACAACATCGGATTCGACGGCCGAAACTCCCTCCGAAAGGGTTGGCAACGAGCAATTGTTTTCATGCAATAGGAACAGAATGGTGTACTTTTATCAAGTTATTGAGGTTGGTCTACGGTTAAGAGTTATCATTTTATCCTTTAAATGTCGTAAAAAAAAAATGTTTTCCCCTGGTAATGCGGATGTGTTTTAATAATCTGTTCTTCCCATTATTAGTTCTCTTAAACTGCCTTCTGCTTAAAGAACGAATTTTCCTAATTAACCTAAATGGAAAATTGGCGTTGGTATACTATTACAATGCAATACAAATAGCGGATCGTGTTTTATAAGCTCATTATTATGGCTATCAAATGGGTGAGTCGGGTCGAAAATGATCCAGCCCAAATTAACCCATTTATATACAATGCAAATTCAGTGGCCCATACACAATTTAACTCATACCCAACTCGACCTACATTACTGAAAAAATATATATATTTAAAAACAACATCAAGCAAAGAATGGACCATCCTCCATTCTTTGCTCTCAATAGGCGAAGTGATGAACCACCAAATCTCATTTTTTCGTCCATTTCTTCGCTCGAAAAAGAAGTGGCCTCATCCTCTGTGCGGAGGAGGATTAGCGATCGGATATCCACCGAGACCACTCCGACCCCTTGCTCCGCCGGATCCGTGATCGGCACTCGCACTCCATTTAAATAACAAGTCAATAAAGGTTGTATTTACATATTAACACTCACCTAGCTACGTACTCTCCCAGTTCATCTTAGGGAAAGTGACCAAAGGATGAACACGAAAGGACTCCATTTAAATAATAAGTCAAAAGTTAAGCTTATTACTTAGCACACGAGTTAACGAGTGAATCAGAAGAAGAATTTTTATGTTCTTCTTCCGCTCCCTATAAATAAGAAGTAGAGCCAAGTCCCATTCCCGCATCCCACATTTCACCCCTTCACTCTTTCCCCATCAATCACGCACAATTTGTCAATTTTAATCTTGTCCCAAAATGCTTGCTATTATCCTTACCGTCACCGTTTTGGTCACCGGGCCACCAAATGCGGTTGCCACATCGCTGGGTGGTACCGTGACGGACAGCTTCTTTAATAGAGTAATTGGTCAAGCATCCTCGGGTTGTGCCGGGGCGAGGTTTTAAACGAGGCAAGGTTTTCTTGACGCTTCCAAAAATTATCCTGATTTCGGTACCAGCAGTACCGACGGCAACAGTAAGCGAGAGATTGCTGCTTTCTTCGCTCATGTCACTCGCGAGATGGGATGTAAGTATTCTTGTTGCATGTTTTTGCATGAATTTACGTACTTGATTATGTTAGGCATTGTCGATCACAATTTGAAGAGAATAAATGTTTCATGTTGAACAGACTTTTCCTTCATTGAAGAAATAGATGCGGCATCCAAAAAACTATCGCGACTCATCGTCCAAACGATATCCATGCAGCACAAAAAAATGATATTACGGGCGTGGACCGATTCAAATTTCTTGGAACTACAACTACGGGCCTGCGGACCGCAGCATCGGATTCGACGGCCTAAACTCCTCCGAAATGGTTGCCAACAATGCCGTCGTGTCCTTCAAAACCGCGTTCTGGTTCTGGATGAACGTCCACTCGATCATGAATAAGACGATGTTGTTTCCCAGTGTATTGTTAGCACAAGATTTACGTTTAAATCGAAATCGAAATCTTTATATGTTACTATATTTATAATTGCCCTTGTAAAGTCTGAAAAATTACTTTCAATTACTCTATAATTATCAAAATATAGCATTATAACGAAAAACGAATAAAGATACATCATTTGATAGGTCAACTTTAAGAGTTTATGTCTCTTAATTAATTTGAAAGATGGACGAGCTTTATGACGAAAGTAATTAATTTGAAAGATGGACGAGCTTTTTGACGAAAGTAATCGGAAGAACAACCCTGGCCTTGCCTTATGTTCGAGCACAAGCTTCCGTGATTGCAAAGTACTTCGATCACTTGCAAAACTAGCAATAAGCTTTTCTATACTGTAAAGACTCTTTGCTCGCTTCTTTCTGTCAGCTGATGATCTTAAATTTACATACTAATCTATCGTAAAAGCCAATCGATTTGCAGAGAAAAGGTAATCTCCAGCCCTGTGATTGTGATTTTTGAACTGGTCTCTATTCCTAGTGATAAGGGAGGGATTCTGCTTTGCTCCTCCTCGCAAGTTCAAATCCTGCTATACCCAAACCTACCATAGTATAGTAGGTGATGCGTATCGCTCAAAAATCACTCCTTGGCCTTCGACTCGCTACGATACCTAATTCATCATTTTGGTTTTGCTTTTGCTATTCTAATTAAGACTTTTCTTTTCCTCTGGTATGCTGCTCCATCATCTTTTATACTGCGCCTACGTATTTGAAGGGTGTCAAGTTGCATAATCATTTTGGCTTGTTATACTTTGTTTTCTTGTAGTATCCTCACTCCTCCTTGCTTTCAAAGGAAAATAAAAACCACCCCATAGAGGATAGGGAAGACCTGTTTTGTGTTCTTGTCGTTCCGCAGATGTTGCCGGGAAATCTGCTATAGCTTCATCTTTTCTCAAAAGATGATAGACACGCTGGGAGGCTGAGTCAGTATCTGATCAAAAACTTTCTTTGGCCTCATCGAATGTCGTTTCCTAAACAACGGAAATCGAAGAAAGGAAAGAGAGCTTAAACTGGATGCCAATCCCACTTGTGTAGCCTAGTCAAGAGTACCTCAGGACACCACCTTTGCTACCGAAGGATATTTGCCCACTAGGACATAAAGGAAGGTCGAGCAAAGTCGCGACGTCGGAAATAGCCATCCAACTGAAACCTATACGAATCAATTCAAATCTGCAGTTCTCTTCGGATTGAGAAAGCTACACCATAGCAATTAATCTTCTTGGATTATTAAGATGGGATTATTCACAAACTATCAAACCCCCAAAATAAAAGCAACAAATTACAATTAATCTTCGTAGGTGTAGATTTTTTCTACATTAAAGAGATGGATGGTCCCTCAAAAGATTACTGCAACAAAACGAACACCCAGTATCCATGCAACCCCAACAGAGGCTACTACGGTCACGGACCTATCCAAATATCCTGGAACTACAACTACGGACCTGCGGGACAAATCATCTGGTTCGACGGCCTCAACTCACCCGAAACTGTGGCCAACAACATGGTCGTGTCTTTTAAGACTGCCTTCTGGTTTTGGATGAACAACATTCACTCCATTATTACTTCCAGTCAAGGCTTCAGCACGATAATTCAAGCCATTAATGGAGGAAAGTGCGGCGGCGGAAACTCAGGCGCCGTCCAAGCTCTGGTCCAGTATTACAACGATCATTATAACCAATTTGGCGTCTCTCCCGGAGATAATTTGACCTGTTAGAGAACATAGAAAACCAATCTCTTTTAAGGCATTATAGCCAATCTCGGTTAGCACCATAACCATACTCGATTTCCAATAATGTACGCCTCTTAATAATAGATCTGAGAAATAAAAGGAATATCAGCATCTTGTTGAGCAAGAGTCTGACACTTCAGGACCATGAATTAGCATTTGTCTTTTTTCGAAAAAATGACAAAAGTTGGTAATGCAAAACTAATTAGTAACTAATGCAATTGAAGCAAAAATAGTTGATTATTTGATCGGAGATGAGTAGGAAAATTGTCTAAAAATTTCCAAACCTATTGTGCAATGGCCAATTCACTCATAAACCTTTCTATTATAACAAATTAGTCCTAAACTTTTTATGAGATGTCAATTCAGTCTTTCTGGTTAATTTTGGCTGGATATTACTGATTTGGATGTCAGTTGTCCAACGTAGTGTGATCAGTGCTAACATGGGCAATTTTTGCATTTTTTTTAAAATCAAATTTTTTCATTTGTTTTTTTTCTCATGGCCGGTACACGGCCATAATTGGCAACTGATCACAAGCATGGGTCACCCGTGCCTTTGGCGGGTACTCGGCCATTGCCATCGATTAGCCACTAGCAAAAATTGCCATCGTTGCCCAAGTCATGAAGATCGAGCCCTCTCTAGATTTGGCGAGGTTTGCAACACCCCAATTACCAACCATAGGCAAAAGGAAAAAAAGAGTGGAAGAAAAGAATAAAAAATCAGAAAATTTTATAGAAATGCATAAATTATCTATGTCAACACCGACTATGTCATGTTGGACAGTTGACTAGTGTCTACATTAGCGATATCAGGCTAAACTTGGTTGCAAAACTAAATTGGTCAATGATTAAATTGTTAGCAACTAAGTTAGCATAATTAAAAGGTTTAGAATTAAATTGACTGTTGTATAATAGGTTTATGACTTTTAGGAAAATTTTCTTGGGAAGAGTTGGTAATTACTTCACAAGGTTGATAACTTTAAAAAATGTTGGTAAATTCAGACAGTTGGTAAGTAAGGCAAACAAAAGTGGTAATTGTAGATAAATATTACTAAACAACTCAAATGAAAATGGGTAACCCAAAACTAGTTGGTAATCTATTCAGAGGAAAGTTTGTATTCACACAAATTAACGTTGTTAATTTCGTATAATAGTTGGTAAAGTAGAAAAGGTAAATGAAATTTGGTAAAGATAGGAGACACTTTTTTTTTTTGTCAGAGATAAGAGAAGTTAGTATTTTATAAAATTTAATAAACATTAGTTACAAACTCAAATAGGAGTTGGTGACGGAAAATTATAGTTAGTAGCTTAGTTGGAGAAAAGTTGGTAATAATTAAATCTCTCAAACAGATGCGCCAAGTTGAGTTTGGATGGGTCGAAAATGGGTCAAACCCAAATTGATCCTTTTGTTTTTTTTTATTCTAGTGATCCATACCAATCTCTATCTGGACCAACCCAATTCATATTACTAGAATACATTCATATTTAACCCAACCTATCAAAACTTATACCCACCCATTTAACGCACCTTAAGCTCTCCATGAGAATATGTTACTTGGATAAAATTCTATACCAAATTAAATTAAAAAATTAAAAAATTACCAAAAAAGTATGAAAAAACCTAAAAATTGAATTTATAAAAAACTAGAAAAGTATGTTGTAATGGCACACACTATAAATGCTTGCTTTATTGGTTCAAGTCAATTCAATCTTTTTTCAATAGTATGCATCAAATTCTACGGCCCAATTATCTCCTCAAATTCCAAGTCATGGTACATCTATTGTCAATATCATATTCCCAACTTGCCTAATCAAAATAAAAGACAATGCAAGCAAAGTCGTCTGAACATAAAAGCACCAAGCCAACTCACTACTAAGAGAATTGATTACAAAAGCCATCTTCCCTTTTAGTTACAATTTACAAAGACTAAAAAACAAAAATTCGTAGACTAGAATGGGATCGATGAATGTACAATTGCTATCTATTAACTCCCACACCCACCCTGATCTTCCAAAGACTCGAACGCATCTCAAGGAGTAGGTGAAGGCTGCACTTGAAAATAGCATTCCCAAAGGTTTTTGGGCCTCTAAAGGACCATAGGCAAATGCTAAGCGTTTGATAAATTTTTTTAGAGAATTCTAGGGAAATTTATTGTATTTTAAAAGTCCTCTGAAGTTGCTTAATCCAAGTAGGTCCGAACTAGCTTTGAGCTTTAACATTTCCGGAATGTTAATACACTTTTTTTTTTTTAATTTTGCCTTCACTAAAGTTTCAAAATTTCGAAAATACTCTCATCATGTGACATCATTGGCGAGCCAGTCTTTTCTTTCCCCTTGCTAGTAGGTTAATGGGCTGCACACACGGCACACATGTTTTGACCTTGTGTGTACATAACTCGAAATAGGTGACCCAACGGCTGCCTTGAACGAAAGCAAGTCTTCCACTCATCTCACTAGCAAGAAAACCTCTTCTAGCGCCGTTGAGACCAGATTTAGCTACCAGCGAGCCAATTCCGGCGGCAGGCAGCCTCGCTTAAGATCCCACTCAAGCATCGCTTAGGGTTATGCGACCTCAACGGTGATTTTTGAGGTCGCAAGGCTGGCCATTACCAGATCTAGCTCGTGGATCGCTTGAGCCATGCCGACGAGTGAGGATTTTTATTTTAAAAAAAAAAAAGCGAAAGCCTTTTACAAATGTCGTTTTTTACAAATGGTTGCTTTCCAATGCACTATTATTTACATTAAAAAAACTCTTTCACTTAAAGTTCTATGCATTTTCTCAAGATTTTCCCCAAAAGCCTTTCCAAATGCAGCCGTTATATGGGTTGAAAGGGCGTTCTTTTTGGACCCACTAATGCCAATCATTAATTGGATTTTGCTTCATTATGCTCATTGCGACTTATACATATCTTAACCCATTAAGTATGAGTTGAAATACGTGCCTATGATCCATTTCGCCGCCTCTGCTGTATAGACAACTTGAAAGAGAAGATAACATAGACAAAACAGATTTCTTTGATTTGTCTTGATAGGCCAAGTCGTTCTCACTTATATATGCAAGTGGCATTACAAACACAAGAAAGTTGTGTCTTTAAAGAAAGATTCAACATAGTTAGTTAGATATTATACCGAGTAGCTTCTAAAGAGAGAGATCTATTTGGCGACAGGAAAACGATGACGCAAATCTAAACTTAGCTTCTCATAGTCCTGGTACTAATAGTGTATTGAAGACTTTGGGATCAAGATGATAAGATTTGTATCGTGACAGGGTTTTGACTTCGTCATAATGCATAAGTTCTTTGTTTAACATTTTATTCTTAGCGACAAACACTTTATTTTATTGTTCAATCGTTTGTTATTCGCAATGATTATTTCCAAGCTCGTCAGCAATTTGGCCGTGCAATTTGAAAAAAAGAGAGTCAATATCGTGGGTATATATATAGAATGAGCATTAATATTGGAATGCAACCTAGCTACGTAAATATATAATGTAGGGAGTGTTAATATGTGAATACAACCTATGGACCGATTCAAATTTCGTGGAACCGCAACATCAGATTGGACGGCCTAAGCTCCCCCCTAAAGGGGTGGCAACGAGCAATTGTTTTCATGCAACAGGAACAGCATGGTGTACTTTTTAGCAAAAAAAAGCAACATCATGGTGTACTTTATCAAGTTATTGAGGTTGGTCTATTATTAAGAGTTGTCCTTGCATCCTTTAAATGTCGTCAAAAAAACTAAAGTGTTTTTCCACTTGCAATACATGTGTTTCAATAATCTTTTCTTACCATTAGTTCTCACAAACTGCCTTCTGCTTAGACAACAAATTTTCCTAATTAATCTAAATGGAAAATTGGCGTTGGTGCACTATTACAATGCAAAACAAATAGCGGATGGTGTTTTCTAAGCTCATCAATAGAGCCATCAAATGGGTGGGTCAGGTCGAAAATGGTTCGGCCCAAATCGATTCATTTATATGCAATGTAAATTCAGTATCCCATGGCCGATCCAACCCACTTTACCAAAAAACATAGATATTTAAAATAAAAAATCTTTTATGATATGCATGTGGTGTGTAAAAGATAAAAATTTTAGTAGTTTTATTAGGTTCGAAACAAGATGTGTTTGCGACTTTTTTTAATATATATTTTTCAATTTTCACAATGAGGCATCTGGCATCTCTTAATATTAATAACCAATAAATATTGACATGTAAAATCACATACTAATTTTCACGGTCCATTAAAGCTTGAAAGATCATAAATTTTTTCTATTCTTCAATTTTGAAAGGAAGAAGATCATAAGTATAAGATAAAACTAGAAAAGGAGTGGCCCCTTCCTAGAACCCTTGACTTGAACCCGAAAACAAGTGAAGATCTCTTTCTCCTCTCCCCCCCCACCACCACCACCACCACCCCCCCCCCCCCCTCCTTTCTCTTATCCAAAAGCACAAATTTATACATGTTTGGACCATCCTCCATTCCATGCTCACAACAGGTGAAGTAATGCACCACCAAACCCCATATCTTTGTTCGATGAAGAAGAAGTGGCCCCATCGTCCGTGTGGAAGAGGATTACCGATAGGATATCCACCGATGATCACGCCTGGTGCGATTCCGATCGCCACCACGTCGTGGGTCTCGTCCCTCCCGTACGCTCTATACGAGAAGCTCATGACTCTCTTGGGCTTCCATTTCGGATTTTTCACTTGGTGGCTCGCAAACCTAACTACTCCGCCCCTTGCTTCGCCAGATTCGTGAGCAGCACACGGACTCCATTTAAATAATAAGTCAACAAGGTCGTATTTACATATTAAGTCTCACCTAGCAACCTACTTTCGATGAGCACGAAAGGACTCCATTTAAATAATAAGTCAAAAGTTAAGCTCATTATTTAACACACAAGTTGGCGAGTGAATCAGAAGAAGAAATGTTCTACTTCCACTCTCTATAAATAAGAAGTAGAGCCAAGTCTCATTCACATATCCTACATTTCGTCTCTCCACTCTTAGCCCATTATCACGCACAATTTGTCAATTTTAATCTTCTCCCAAGATGCTTGCTATTAACCTTACCGTCGCCGTTTTGGTCGCCGGGCCACCAAATGTCGTGGCACAGACATCGCTGAGTGATACCGTGACAGACAGCTTCTTTAACGGAATAATTGGTCAAGCATCCTCGGATTGTTCCGGGGTGAGCTTTTACACGAGGCAAGGCTTTCTTGACGCTTCCGGAAATTATCCTGATTTCGGTACCAGCAGTACCGACGACAACAATAAGCAAGAGATTGCGGCTTTCTTCGCTCACGTCACTCACGAGACGGGACGTCAGTGATGTTGTTGCGTGTTTTTTCATAAATTGATGCCCTTGATTATTTGATAGAATTCAAAGATTATTATGTTAGACATTCTCGATCACGATTTGAAAAGCATAAAAGTTTCATGGTGAACAGACTTTTGCTACATTGAAGAAATAGATGGGGCATCCAAGAACTATTGCGACCCGTCGTACACACAATATCCATGCAACCCGAACAAAGGATATTACGGGCGTGGACCCATTCAAATTTCTTGGAACTACAACTATGGTTCTGCAGGCGACAGCATCGGATTCGACGGCCTAAACTCCCCCGAAACGGTTGCCAATTACGTGGTCGTGTCCTTCAAGACCGCGTTCTGGTTCTGGATGAACAACGTCCACTCGATCATGACTTCCGGTCAAGGCTTCGGGGCCACGATCCAGGCCATTAACAGTGGAGAGTGCAATGGTGGAAACAGCGCCGCTGTTCAGGCTCGGGTTCAGTATTACACCGATTATTGTACTAAGTTCGGTGTATCTCCCGGTGATAATCTTTCATGTTAGACAACTTGACTTGAATTCCATCTGGTCTTGCTCCTGCTGTATGTGAAACCTACGAATAAATGTGTACGCGTCTTAATGAGAGATCTTGATTTCAAGCACCTAGTACTATATCTATGAATAAGATGTTGTTTAACGCAAGGGTTACGTTTAAATAGAAATCAACATCTTTATATTTTATACTTCATGTATAATTGCACTAGTAAAGTATGAGAAATTACTTTCAGTTACTCTATAATTATAAAAATATAGCATTATAACGAAAAACGAATAAAGATACATCATTTGATAGGTCAACTTTAAGTGTATATGTCTCTTAATTAATTTGAAAGACGGACGATCTTTTTGACGAAAGTGATCGAAGGAGGAAACACAACCCTAGCCTTGCCCTTATGCTTGAGCATAAGCTTCCGTGACTGCTACGTACTTCAATTGCAAATTAAGCTTTTCTATACTGTGAAGACTCTGTGCTTGCTTCTTTCAGTCAGCTGATGATCTTAAGTTTACATACTAATCCAATCCTAAAAGCCAATTGATTTGCAGAGGGAAGGTATTCTCCAGCCCTGTGATTTTTGAACTGGTCTCTATCCTTAGTGATAAGCTCTTCGCTAGCCCCGGGAAGGATTCTGCTTTGCTCCTTCTCGCAAGTTCAAATCCTGCTATACCCAAACCTACCAGAGTATAGTCGGTGATGCGTAATGCTGAAAAATCACTCTTTTGGCCTTTGGACTTGCTACGATATCTAATGTGATTTTTTGTTTTTAACTTTTGTTATTCGGATTAGCACTTCTCTTTTCCTCCGGTGTGCGGCTCCATCAGCTTCCATACTGCGCCTACTTATTTGAGGGTCAAGTTGCATAATCATTTTGGCTTGTTATAATTTGCTTGCTTGCAGTATCCCACTTGTCGCGACCTAAAATTTTCTCAGGCTAATGGATTATTAAGACTAAGCCTAACTCGAGCCCTCCCAAGCCCTACCAATTCGCAATTTAGGATTTAAGTTCTTAATGTGCAAATGTTTTCATGCTTAGAGTCGCCACTAATCTATTTGTAGTAGGTCGATTAGAAACCTAAATAAAACATAGAGAGATATGTTTTATTCCTACGAACCAGAGATTCTAAGTTTGGGGACTTGGTTATACTAGATCTAGTCTAACGTCTTTTCGGTACCTTTTCTTTTTTTAAAAAATATTTTGGCAGACAGTTTGGATTCATTTTAATTTAGTCACTATCATGTGGGATGATCATACGAGTACGCAAACCACCAAAGTAACATCTAATAATCAAAACATTAAATAAATTGTAAGATTGGGAGAATTACTTACTTCGAAACAATGTAAGCAACTACATTGTTAACTAGAAAATCACATCAACATTCCTAATATGATTTCTAATTAACAAGCAGTTCACTCAATATTTTTTGGATTTTCACTTATTTAAATGAAAGCTAACCTATATGTAATGACGTGCAAAAATTAACATACGATTAATGCTGCCTAACATGCAAACTATATAACATGCGACAATATAACATATTTCTAATGACGGGTAAATGATTTATTTTTGGTAATTTCTAATGAAATTCGGAATTAAAAATGCCAATTATCTAAACATGCAATTTTAAACTAAAGAAAGCAAATTAACCTATTCTAGAGTAATCTTTTTGGTATTTTTTTTATCAAAATTCGAAATTAAATCAACCCGAAATGAACTATCAAGGTTAGAATAATATATAATTAAACTAGGAAACAAATTACTCTAATTCATAATTTAAATTAGAAATTCTCTTATCTTTCTAGCAAATCTCGGTTGTCCTATTCTATTCAAAAAAGTTATCTACATATATTCTAAACATGCAACATTATCTTCTAAAAAATTAATTCAAATTGCATCTAATCTTTTTGGCTTTTCTTTTAAAGAAACAAAATCAAATAAGAGATAAACACCACCATCAAATCAATATCCACACAATCCGCAAAATTTTTCTTATCAAATTTAAATAAGGCAAAGAAATCAAACTAACGATCATATTTATAGGTTATAGATATCAACGGAAAGCTTATTGTTGAAATTTGGAAAGCAATAAAATCTATTATCGTATCCAAGTGATTATGGATAAGATAATGATTTTCCGTATCACCGCGTATCGTACCTCGGGGATAAGGCCAGATAGTCGTCCAGATACGTTGCTAAATTAGGAATGATTCCTAATTTTGGGCATTTTCGAATATTACGGATATCGCAAATTACCCTAAGATATCTAGTAATCCACACAATATCCACGGAATATGAACTATTCAAATTAGGAATCTAAATATTTTGAAAATATACCATATAGAGATTTTTACCTGATTTGCGGATTACTTTCCAAATTTGAATTTGCGGTAGATCGGGATCGCAGATCGGGACTGCCGACGGTGGCCGACAACGGATGCGACGGTGGTGATGTGACGGTACTCCGGTTGGGCACGGTGGCGCGTGGCTCGGCAATTAGCAGGCTTGGCGTGGCGTCAAACGGTGATGGTAGGGAGATCACTAACGGTTTTCTCAGTTCGGTGCTCGACGAGCACGCTTGGATAACTGATGGATGTCTCGGCTAGGCTGCCTTGTGGTGATTGGTGGACCTCTAGGTGTAGGGAGGCCGCTGGTGTTGTAGCTCTGCTTGAAGGACACAGGATTGATCTTGGCTATGCAGGACCAGACACGTTGCTATCACTTGACAAGGTACAACCAAGGCTTTTGTGGTGAGAATCACGCTAAAAAAGAAATCTGCAAAAGACACCTAGAACAAAAAGATGTAATCTGGAATTTTGATGGCCTGTTGGTGTTGCTGCGGTGGTGCAGCAAGCAGCGTGGGTGGGAGGCTAGCGATGGGTCTAGAGGCATCGTGGTGGAGGAAAGCAGCAAGGCTCACAGTGGTTGACAGGAGCTTAAGTCATCGTTAAGGAATAGGTGGCTTTGATGAACAGCAAACGACGACAGTGAAGCGGCCATGGTCATGTCAGGAGGGGGAGTCACGGCCATGGGGGAAGCTCGGATGCTAAGCCTCTCTTCTCATTCTCTCAATGCTTTCAGTCATGGCCGTGAATGTTGTGAACGAAGCCCCCCTCTCTCACGTGCTCTCTCTAAAAACTCTGATCTTGAAAATTATGAAAGCCCCCTTTATTATGTCGCAGAATGACGTATTTATATCGCAACCCTAGGTTAATTAACCGGGCTTCCTAGTCCTAATGGGTTTAGACTTAGGCTTTATCATTTAATTTTATTTTAATTCCAAATGGGTTAAATTAATTCGGGCTGATTTAAGCTCAAATTAAAATAACCAAAGCCTTTTAAACTTGTGAATTTTGGCCCCCAATCTTTTGAGTGAGTTGAGTGCTTGAGCTCGGTTTATGCGATGAATTTTCAACTTTCTCGCCACCGCCGATTTGATGCAAAATGCAACTAACTTATATGAACTTAAATTATATACTATGCAATTTTAATATTTTTGTTTAGGGGTCAAAATTTAATCCATAATTTTCTATGCAAATTATTATTAAATGGTTAGTCGAAATTTATGTGTCAACAGCTGCCCCTCTTTAAGTGGAGGCTCGTAGAGATTTTGCTCAAAGACTAAAACCTAAATTTAAACCATGCAAAATGATGAATGATCTTCTTCTTCTTCTTCTTCTTCTTTTGGTGGGGGTTTTAATTCTAATTTTTCAAATGCAATGATGCATGACATGCAAACAATAAGGAACATATGCTAAGGTTTCTCACTTCATGAAGAGCAGTGAAAGAGCCTTCCATACGAATTGCACAAAAAGCGTCCAAGTGAGGGAAAGCTTTATAATGTTGTGAACTCCATCGATCTCCAAACTTCTAGTCCACTGGAAGTAAGGTTCTCAAGGTATATGATTGCCTATTTGTTACCTGTAGTTTCCTACAGATGCAAAATAACGCATGATATAAAGAAAGAATTAAAACGGACATGTTGCCTATACCACTGGACAATCACGAAAACGATCATGTCACATGTTCCATTGGGTGAGCATGAGGTTAGTTGTGCCACCTAATTTACTGGGTGAACACGGAATGAGAAATTATACCGCCTGTTCCACTGGGCAAACATGAAATGGAGTGTGTTGTCTATTCCACTAGGCAACACAAAAAGA
The DNA here is from genome assembly GCA_024500025.1 of Syzygium aromaticum. Lineage (NCBI taxonomy): Eukaryota > Viridiplantae > Streptophyta > Magnoliopsida > Myrtales > Myrtaceae > Syzygium > Syzygium aromaticum. The sequence continues at coordinate 774,281 of CM044892.1, forward strand.
TATGTCACCTAGTCCACTTGGTGAACATATGAGAAAGATCATGTCTCCTATTCCACTAAGTGAACACGAAAAGAGAAACAATGAAGAATAATTAGCAGATGTACTTGAATTCTTCTTATGTTATAAAAATGACAGAGCCAATTGCATCGGACCTGTTTTTACCTGAGAAAAGATTAAAATAACACATGCGCATGGGCAAAGAAAACATAATTCATGAATCTGCCTGCATTACCAAGCTTCACTGAGGAATTTATCAATAAGAACAACAACTTCGTCCTTTTGACAATTTGATCACATCAAATGAGAGACATTTAATCAAAAAAGACTTTCCACTCACTTTCAATGAAAGGCTTTTGACCCGACCTTTGATGCGGGTATAAGAATCACTCAAACTCTCTTTATCGTGCTTAACAAGGGTTTGAATATTCTCAAAATCAGTATGACTTGGCCAATCTGAGAGGTCTTTATAAGGACTAAAACGTAGGCTTGGTTAAAGGTTTCACAATGGGGACTCATGAGAGTCATAGCTTTGAAAGAATTAATATCACTAGCTGCTCGCACTTCTTCGAGCAATATTTATAAGCATTTGAAACTCTACGTTAGCTCAAGTGCTCTATTCTGAAGAGACTTCGGTAAGGGTTGTAACATAAATTCGAGCAGGCTTGAAATGAATGGCCTATTTCCATCAAATGGGGTATTATGAACATGGAAATTGGTGATCATCCAATCATGCCACTGGTACCATTGATCTAGCTCTAGCAATTGCTCCACAAATGAACCCTCAAATGGTCTTTTCCTTGAAGAATGATTTTGCATATCGACTTAGTTCTTGCCGAAGTCTTTCTTTCTCTCTTTTTTTTTTCTTTTCTTTCTTTTTTTAAAGAGAGCTTTTCCGAGAGAGAGAACTTCAGTTTATTGGAGTCCTTTTGCGTCCTTTCTAATGAATTTTCTTTTGAGCTCCCATTTGCTTCAAGTCACCCTGAACTTGCTTTGAGATGATTTCATTTGTTTATCACAAGAATGATCATCAATCGGGTTGAAATGAATTCACTGCTCAAATTGGATATGCAAAGGGTATAACGTGTAGGGATATAGAAAGAAATGCTCTTCGTCATATCTAAGACACTCGAGCTAACACAGAATTTGCATGCAGTAAATATACTTGAAGATTGATGCAAGTGAAAGCAAGAAAATTCTAACCATTTTGAACTTTCTAAGAAATTGTCCCAGCATGGGGTTGTTCCCAATAGGGGTAAGAAATGAAACTCCGTTCAAAGAGTTAAGCAAATGATAACCTGTAGTGTTTAGATAGAGGGAATGAATGCCTTTCATCATTTTAGTCGTCATACTTTTCGCGAGATAATCCTTTACCTTGTCAGCACAAAATTTTCACTCAACTTGTACTGGGGATTATTATTCAGGACATGTATGGAAATGACTTGCCTTTTGTCATCTTGAAGACTCTCATGCAATATGATCGCTTTATTAAGACGGAATCAGATTGCCAGATCAAAAGCCTTCATCAAACGAAGCTTAGTAACATAACAAGAAAATCAATTGATTCATAAAATTCAATTTGAGACAAAGTCAGAACGAGTACAAATCAAATGTAATATTTCTTCACAGAATCAAAATTAACTGGACTGGAAAAAACACAACCATCCATCTCGGCCAAAATCAAGCACCTCCTGGAAGGACTTTCTTCACAATGTACGAACCGCCATAATTTGGGGCAAATTTTCCTTCTGTAAGAGGAACTAGCGGCAATAACTTCCGCAGAACAAGGTCGCCTAACTGAAAATGTCGAGGCTTGACTTTCTTGTTGAAAGATTTAGCAACTCGTTGTTGATAGCACTGGCCATGACATAAAACTCTAAGCCTTATCTCATCAATCACGTTCAACTAGTCCAATCTCTGATGGATCCAATCTGCTTCTGACAATTGTACCTGTGAAAGAATGCGTAACGAAGGAATTTCATCCTCAACGGGTAGAACTGCTTTCATACCGTACACAAGAGAATATGGAGCTGCCCCTGTAGATGTCCGGATAGAAGTCTGATATGCCATAAGTGCAAAAGGTAATCTCTCATGCCAATCATGATAGTTCTTAGCTGTTTTAGCCAAAAATTTCTTGATATTCTTGTTAGCTGCTTCGACAACTTCGTTCATTTGCGGACGATACGGAGAGGAATTCAGATGCTTGATCTTGAACTCCTCGAACAAATCATCCACCAATTTATTATTCAGATTCGACCTATTTATCAGTAATTATGGTCTCAGGTGCACCATATCGAGCAATGATGTCTCGACAAATGAACTTTACCACATTTTGGGCCGTTACTATTGTATAGGACATAGCTTCAATCCACTTTGAAAAATAATCAATAGAGACCAAGATAAACCGATGTCCATTTAACGCTTTAGGATTGATTGGGCCAATCACATTAATGCCCCACATAGAAAATGGCCATGGTTCGAACATCTGATGCAATTCGTTTGGAGGAGTATTAATCTTGTCACTATGGATCTAGCATTTGTGACAACTCCAGACATGCTTAATGCAATTACTCTCTAAAGTGAGCCAGTAATAACCCATCCCCATTATCTTCCTTGCTAGCATATGACCATTCATGTGCAGATCACATACTCCCTCATGTACTTCTAGCATAAAAAAAACAGTCTCGGTTGAATCAACACACCTTAATAACACCGAATCATAGGACCGCTTGTATAGGCATTCTCCGCTCAAGAAGAATTTTGACGCCATTTTCTTGATATACTTTTGGTCAGATGCGGTACTTTTCTCAAGAAACTCTTGTATTTGAAGATATGCCTTGATATCATGATACCACGGCTTGCCATCAGGCTCTTCTATCGTGGCCATGCAATAAGCTGGTTTCTGTAAGACCTCTATCTTTAAAGGTTCAACTTCTAACCCACTTGTCACTCGTAGCATTGCTGATAACATAGCCAGAGCATCGGCAAAATGGTTTTGAGTCATTGACAAATATTCAAACGATATGTCTTCAAACTCTTCCACCAACCCCTCTAAATAGGCATGATAGGGCTGCAACTTAGCATCTCTTGTTTGCCACTTACCAACGGTCTAAAAAATAATGAGGGTCGAATCTCCAAACACCTTAAGTCGAGCTACTCCCATTTCGATTGCAGCTTGTAACCTGAGGATGCATGATTCATATTCAACGATATTGTTCATACAAGGAAATATCAGTTTTGTCGCCACTGGATAATGTTGTCCACCCGAGGATATTAAAACTGCTCCGATACCTGACCCTGACAAGTTTACGGCCCCATCAAAATACATGGTCCATACATACTCATCAATTGGCATGACTCTATCCTCTAACAGACCCAAATCCTCATTTTTCCCAGGATTTTCAGCCAGGACATAAGCAATTACTCGTCCTTTGATTGATTTTTGAGACAAGAATTGAACATTGAATTCTGATAATATGCCATTTTTGTCAGTTTTCCAACCAAAGCGAGTTAATTGAGCAAGTATTTGATGGGATCATACTATGTTACAAGCAATATCTGATAGTGCAAAGTGTATTGCCTCACCCTATATAGCATCCAGACCAGTGCTGCGCATGTTTTTTCTGCTTCAGAATAGTTCATCTCAGAGGCAGTGAACTTCTTACTCAAATAATAAATCACACGCTCTTTTCCATCCTCTTTACTTTCTGAGCAAGCATGGCGCCTAAGGATTCACTGTGGATTGCAAGGTACAGGGTTAGAGGTTGACTGGGCGTCGGCGGAACAAGCACCGACGGATTCATCAAGTAGTGCTTAAGCTTATCGAATGCTAGTTCACACTCTTCATCCCATTTAACCAGCGCATTCTTCTTGAGAAGTTTAAAGAAAGGCTTCACTGTCTCAGATAGCTGAGAAATAAATCTGACTATATAGTTTAGTCTACCCATTAAGCTACGAACTTCCTTCACCGAAGAAAGAGATTTTATTTCACAAATGGCCTTCACTTTTGACGGGTCAATTTCAATCCCTTTGTTACTGACAATGAAACCGAGTTGTTTGCCAGAGGCTGCCCCGAACACGCATTTTGCCAGATTGAGACGCAATTTGAACTTGCGGAGCCTATCGAATAATTTTGTCAAGGTTTCTATGTGATCTTCCATATGTCAAGTTTTTGCAATCATGTTGTCAACATAGACCTCAATCTCATTATGCATCATATCATGGAACAACGTGATCATTGCCCGCTGGTAAGTTGCTCTAGCATTTTTTAGATCAAAGGGCATCACCTTATAATGAAATGTCCCCCATGGAGTAGTAAATGCTGTTTTCAACTTATTATCATCGTTCATCAAGATCTGATTATAACCTGAGAAACCATCCATGAAGGAAAATAATTCGAATCTAGCTGTACTGTCCACAAGCATATCAATGTGTGGAAGTGAAAAATCATTCTTAGGACTAGCTTTTTTCAGATCTCGGTAGTCAACACACACTTGAATCCAACCGTCCTTCTTTAACACTAAGACTATATTGGCAACCCATTCTGAGTATTAGGTAGTCTCAATAAATCCCACGTCAAGAAGCTTCATGATCTCTTCCTTGATCTTCTTTGTCAGTTCTAGCTTAGTCCTCCGCAGCCTTTGCTTCACAGGCTCAACCGAAGGATCAGTCGGCAGACAATGTTCGACAATCGATCGATCAAGACCCGGCATGTCAGCATATGACCAGGCAAAGATGTCTTGATAATCCTTCAACAACTGGGTCAAGCATTTGGCTACATCTTCAGGGAGACATGCTCCAACCTTCACCTCTCTAGGATTCTCCGTGTCGCCAAGATTGATCACTACGGTTTCTTCAATAGTCAAAGGCTTAGATTTCTCATGGATTTTTAAGTTCTATCGTATCTCTTCATCATTCAGATTAGAATCGTCTGAGTCATCGGATTGACTTGCATCACATATATGAGGATCCATGATTCCTAGCCCTTCGCATGCCTCAAGATTATTCCTGAAACATGAAAAAAAGGGATCAAAAAGACAAGACAGGGCTTAACCATATGCAATTTTCGAAAATTGATCATTGCATTTTGAAATTCATTTTGCTTTCAAAGACCTCGAGATGAGAATTCTTGAGAAACCCAACCCCCAGTTCTTACCGTAGATGACAAATTTTTCTAATAAGATTCAATAAGATTCAAAATGATAAAAACCTCTGTAATTTTATTGATATCAAATCAATGAATTACATCTTATTAGATTGAAAAACCTAAGTGCAACATGAATTGAAATGAAAATCGAAAAAAAGCAATAAAGATTCCCACGCATGAGAGATATGAAAACTGGAAATAATTACTCTTGAGGGCCAGCGCCCATCCCTTCAAGTGGTCCTTCAATGATTGCACCAATGGAGGTCTTAGCAAACCAACCGGTGAGGTAGGGTATACCATCATTAAAGTCAAAGTCCACTACCCTCAACTCCGGCTTCTTGAAAATACAGGGTGGCTAGTCATCCTTAGAATCATCAAACAAACTGACCAAAATCGCTTTACCGTGCTTCTTAGGCGAGTCAGTTATGGTTTGTGGCAACTTAGGAAAGATAAGCATGAGATCATCCTCAGTTGGGCTCGGCCTTAAATGTTCATATCCCCTCACTACTCCAGTTGAGCGAAAGGTGTGGTTAATGGGAGGTGGTAAAGAACTTTGACCTGCTCCTCTTTGGCCTCTGCAACGATCGTGGCCTCGTCCGCGGCTTCTCGACCTATGATATCCCAAACCAGCCATGTGGGATTGTCCATTTGTCTCAATCAAGGCATGAATGCCTTGACCTTCCTTCCCAAGACCCTTACCTGGCTCAAAACCATTACCGACCATGACCTTGGCCATCATGATAGCTGCATTAGAAACCTCAGGAACGGGCAACGGCATATCAGAGGAAGCCTGAACAACTTGAACTATCTCAAATGAATGATAACTATCCTTCTCAACATGATCGATCTCTATGTATAGGACCGATGTCGCATTGAAGATTCGGTGATCTTCCTCTCCATAAATTGTAACCAACTTTGCTTCAGCCACAAACTTGATCTTCTGATGCAAACTAGACGGCACTGCTCCTACATTGTGGATCCATGGCCGTCCCAACAAGAAATTGAAAGTATAAGGGATATCCAACACTTGAAAAAGAATATCGAATATCGAAAGTCCGATTTGTAGCTCTAAGTTAATCTGGCCTATCATATCCTTCTTTACTCCATCAAAGGCTCGAGTAGAAGTCTTCGCTGCTTGCATGGTAGATAGATCAATGCCTAGCCTTTTCAAAGTAGCCAACGAGCATAAATTCAAAGCTGACCCGTTATCAACAAGCACCCTAGCCATATGAGTCTCCTTGTACTTCACTGATATATGAAGCGTCTTGTTATGACCACGTCCCTCAACTGGGATTTCTTCATCAGAAAATGCTACTTGATCCTTGAGGAGAATCGCCATGAAAAACCCCTTTAGCTTATCTTCTTCAATAGTTTGGGGCACATGAATCTCACTCAAAACCTTCATTAGAGCACCCCGATGCTTCTCTGACGTCTAGAGAAGTTTCAACAACGAGACTTGTACAGGTAACTTTCTCAGTCGATCAACCACGCTATATTCACTAGCCTTAATCACAACTAGGAATTCTTTCGCTTCTTTCTCAGCCACTGGCTTGGCCGGTGGATTATTAGCATAATTTCGCCCTGACCTTGTTATCATATCAACATTATATAACCATGGAACCATCTTGTCACTTTCATAAGCATATGGCTGAGGTGATGCCAGCACCAATACTTCAGAAGCTTCGGGTATAACAATCCCGAGGTCATCATCAGAGGTGTCCTCAAGAGGGGGCATGTCAGTTAGCTCAAGATCCAACTTAACTTGTTCGTCGATCAACATTGCGAGTTCTTTATTCCAGTCAATAATGACTTGAGATATAGTGGCCACTACCCCGAATTCATCCGCCGTCCTAATCATTCCCTCTCTTACCAACTCATCCACCTTCCTTTTCTATTTCACCGAATGACACCACTTCACCAATCAAAACATAACCAACTTGGACTAAAGTATCGAACATATCCTCGAAAGAGACCCTGAAGTCTTGAACCTGTTTGACCCCCTGGCCAAGGACAACATTTGCACTGCTTGAATGATCAAGGAGTAGATTATTCTGTACATTAGGCTTACTAGCTGGCTGTAGTGCAAACGCTCCAGTTTCGAGTAGATCCTGTACTTGATGTTTGAGCACTTGGCAATCATCTATTGAATGTCCTACTTCACCTCTATGGTAATCACATTTCTTCGACGGATCGTACCTTGCAAAGCCGGCAGCATTAGATCTTTGTGGCTCTGAACTCAGCAAATTCTTCTTCCTTAGCACCGCCAGTACTTGAGATAACGTCCCAGGAAGCGGAGTAAACTGGCAAGGTTTGCGCTGTTGGCGTGGGTCCTACCGGCCTTGCTGCCCACAAGAGGCTGGCTGCTAGGTGGTAAATTGTAATTTCGGGGGGCCTGAGCTGGCGTCTTCTGTACGTAAGTCATATTGACTTCGGGGACATGCTCTTTGTCCTTCTTACTAGCAAATCTCTTGCTTAATGAACCCGACTCACTATACCATCCTTTCTTAAGCCCAGACTCAATCTCCTCACCCATGGCTATCAACTGGCCAAAAAATTGGACGGCCGTCACTAACATTCGTGAACAAATCGGCTGCAATAGAGTGGACACAAACAATTTCATTAAGTCATGCTCTGAGGGTTTAGGCATGATCTGTCCCGCCATGTTCCTCCAACGAGTGGCATACTCCTTTAGAGTCTCGCCTTTTTTCTGCTCAGCTCTCTCTAGGTCTTCCCTTGTAATGGTGACATCGAGATTGAACTTAAAGTGCTTGACGAAAAGGTTTGCCACCTCTTCCCAAGAATCCTTCCAGTTGATTTGGTGGTTGGTATACCACCTCATTGCAGTATCTTTCAAGCTTGCTTGAAAGGTTTGGATCATTAGAGATCTGTTTGAAACATATCTGTTCATAAGCCCCTGGTACATCTCGATGTGCTGAATTGGGTTTGAGGTGCCGTCATACTTCTTGAAGTTGGCATCTTGAATTTATCGGGCACTTGGACCCGGGTAAAAACAGACAAATCAACAGGCGAAACACTTTGAGTTCCCTCCACTTCACGTAACCTTTGGTCGAGCTTAGCCAGCAATTTGGCATTCTCATCCTTGGGGGTGGATGAAGAACATGGGTCGCCGGAGATACACTAGTATCAGTCAAAATAACATCATCCAGTTGAAAGGTTGGATCAGTGTTTACTGCGGGAGCTTTGTCAGGGCAGAGGTCTTGACGAGTTGGAGGTGGAATCTCCAATTGAGAGCCAACATTGATCTGTTGCTGCTTGGCCATGAGATCACTCATCATTTTGGACATGGTAGCCGCGATCTGCTCATTCATTGTATTCATGTGTTCTTTCAACTTTTCGTCAATCATGGCTGCAATCTTGGCTTGATAAGCCATCCTTCTTTTGGTCACTGATCGAGTATTATAAGGATAAGGGGGATCCATGGCAAATTACCTACCAAAAAGTAACGATTGAATAAATATAATAGGTAAGATTAGCGAGTCGGTCCATGACATTGGTTTAATCGCTTTGATTAGAAATGACCTCTTTATTGAAATGATGAAAATTTTTTTTACAACGATTATAACTTAAAATCACTTAAACAAAAATGCAAAATCAAATGACTCAATTCCTAAACAAGTTTAAAGACTAAAACTAAAATGAAAACATAGATTCAAGCTTTTCTATTTGGCTTGATCCGTAGACATACGAGAGGCGACTTCTTTCTTCAACTGCTCATAAGCTTGAGCTATCTTGGATGCTTTTTCTTGAGCTTCTTCGGCCTTTCTTTTGAGATGGTTGTTCTCTGAGCGAGTGGTGGGCTTGAAAGGCACCTTGGGTATCTTCGGGAGTAACTCCTGTGGGACTTTATGCCGTCGAATATACTCAGTCATCGCGAAATAGGACTTATGCTCCCCCTTGAGCTCTTTTTTGGGCGGAGCTATCTTTAAAAGACGACACTTCTTCCACATCTTCTTGAGCTAAGCTACGGTCCCTTCGTGGTCTTCATCGTCATTGATGAAGTTGACTTAGAGGAGCTCTGGTTGTAATGCTGGAGTGAGTCCTTAGAGAATCTGGTACTGACGAGACACTCTGGTAAGGTAGTATTCGATTGCACCAGTGAAGCCCAATAGTAGAACAAGCCCAATACCATTACACGTAAGCCGAGCTTCCTAGACCTTGAACTAGTTAGCATGCCATTAGAAACCTTGGGGTCTAACGTTTTTCATGAAAATGATCCATTCGGAGTAATGATAATCAGGTGCGTTCTCTTTTTTTTCTTTATACTTCAAGACGGGATGGCTAAAATCACTAAGCTCGGATATCGTGAGTAAATCGCCACATCCTTTTATGTGAGACAAAAACCAAATTTGCAAAAGTTCAAGAGGTGCATGAAATATTTTGTCAACATGTTACTTAAATTTAGTGAGAGAAATAAAAATCTCGGCTAAAATGGTGTTGACAAAATTCTTTTCAAGACAGTCTTAATGGACCAACCATGCAATTGACGGATTACATGCATTCTTACAGTGAGGAAAAATCACGAACCCGAAAAATGCTAGCAAAAAGATTCTTCCTTTTTGAAAAGATGTAACTTTATCAAAACATTGACACAAGAATGAAAAAGGACATTTCCCACGATTTGCTTTCAAAATTTTTCCCAATTCATCTTTTCCGACACCTAAAAATTCAGAGAACATTAAGGTGGAATCGATTCCCAGAGGTGGTGTAACTAATTCCGACCCTAATGGTTTTCCAATGATCACGCTATATTCTTCCAAAGTCGGCGTGAGCTCATGTTTACCGAATATAAAGGTAGACGTCTCGAGACAACAGAAGTGTGATAATGCTCGAGCGAGACCGGTATGGACTTTGACTTTTAATAAGGGGAGAAGCCACTCGATGTAGCCCTCAACTAGCTTACGGTTGGTCGGATTGAGTAGATTCCACTCGGCACGGAGGTCGTCCTTAGAAACATCAAGAATCCGGATGTTTGACCCTCCCATAGTATATAGACCAAGACTCACGACCGACCTAATGTATGGACCGACCAAAGAAAATATGAAACATAAATAAATTGCAAGATAAAGGTTTAAAAAACTTACTTCACCAGGTATGATCATGGTAATCACATAGACATATGCATGAAATGTGAGATTCGATTTCTATTTAGACATTGACTTGCAAAGTGGAGAGATGAGGATTACCGAGCTAAACCAATCATGGTTGTGGTTAGGCCGGGCCAACCCTGGTTGCAAAGGGTGCAACCGTGGTGGGAACTTAAGGACACCGTCAAAGAACTTTCGGGACCAAGGAGGGCGACCTGTACCACGCGAATGTGGTCGGGATGTCCACTGTCTCAGTATCATCCTAAACCCATGCCGCCCAGATTCGGTAGCAAGTAGTGTATGCTGTGTAGTGTAGATGCAAGGCATGCACAACAGATTATATCATACAACGCTTCGTGCATAAAATAAATCATACATCAAAACACCTCCCTGCAAAACAAAGGTTAACAATCACTCCTTCCCTTATACCTCCCATTCTGCAAAAATATTTAACACCTAAAATGTTAGGGACGTATCTGGGATCCTCGCTGCCAAGCAAAAAAACAAATATATATATATATATAAAGAAAAACTAGCCTAAGTCCACTAAGAGTTTTAACTCAAGTCCCCAGCGGAGTCGCCAAGCTGTCGCGACCTAAAATTTTCTCAGGCTAATGGATTATTAAGATTAAGCCTAACTCGGGCCCTTCCAAGCCCTACCAATTCGTAACTTAGGATTTAAGTTCTTAACGTGCAAATGTTTTCGTGCTTGGACTCGCCACTAATCTATTTATGATAGATCGATTAGAAACCTCAATAAAATATAGGGAGATATGTTTTATTCCTACGAACCAAAGATTCTAAGCTCGGGGACTTGGTTATGCTAGATCTAGTCTAACGCCCTTTCGGTACCTTTTTTTTTCAAAAAACAAATGTTTTGACAGACAGTTTGGATTCATTTTAATTTAGTCACTAGCATGTGGGGTGATCATATGGGTGTGCAAACCACCAAAGTAACACACAATAATCAAAACATTAAATAAATTGTAAGATTTGGAGAATTACTTACCTCGAAGCAACGTAAACATCTGCATTGTTAGCCAGAAAATCACATCAACAATCCTAATATGATTTCTAATTAACAAGCAGTTCACTCAATATTTTTTGGATTTTCACTTATTTAAATGAAAGCTAACCTATATGTAATGACGTGCAAAAATTAACATGCGATTAATGCAGCATAACATGCAAACTATATGACATGCGACAATATAATCTATTTCTAATGACGGGTAAATGATTTATTTTTGGTAATTTCTAATGAAATTCGGAATTAAAAATGCCAATTATCTAAACATGCAATTTTAAACTAAAGAAAGCAAATTAACCTATTCTAGAGCAATCTTTTTGGTATTTTTTTTTATCAAAATTCGAAATTAAAATCAACCCGAAATGAACTATTAAGGTTAGAATAATATATAATTAATCTAGGAAACAAATTACTCTAATTCCTAATTTAAATTAGAAATTATCTTATTTTTCTTGCAAATCTCGGTTGTCCTATTCTATTCAAAAAAGTTATCTACATATATTCTAAACATGCAACATTATCTTCTAAAAAATCAATTCAAATTGCATCTAATCTTTTTGGCTTTTCTTTTAAAGAAACAAAATCAAATAAGAGATAAACACCACCATCAAATCAATATCCACACAATCCGCAAAATTTTTCTTATCAAATTTAAATGAGGCAAAGAAATCAAACAAATGGTCATATCTATAGGGTTATAGATATCAACGGAAAACTGATTGTTTTAAATTTGGAAAGCAAATAAAATCTATTATCGTATCCAAGTGATTATGGATAAGATAACGATTTTTCGTATCACCGCGTATCATACCTTAGGGATAAGGTCAGATAGTCGTCCAGATACATTGCTAAATTAGGAATGATTCCTAATTTTGGGCATTTTCGAATATTGCGGATATCATAAAATTACCCTAAGATATCTAACAATCCACACAATATCCACGGAATATTCGAACTATTCAAATTAGGAATCTAAATATTTTGAAAATATACCGTATAGAGATTTTTACCTGATTTGCGGATTACTTTCCAAATTTGAATTTGCGGTAGATCAGGATCGCGGATCGGGACTACCGATGGTGGCCGACAATGGATGCGACGACACTCTGGTTGGGCACGGTGGCACTCAGCTCGGCAATCAGTAGGCTTGGCGTGGTGTCAAATGGTGATGGTAGGGAGATCACTAACGATTTCTCAGTTTGGTGATCGACGAGCACGCTTGGATAATTGATGGATGTCTCGGCTAGGCTGCATTGTGGTGATTGGTGAACCTCTAGGTGCAAGGAGGCTAATGGTGTTGCGGCTCTGCTTGAAGGACACAGGATTGATCTTGGCTATGCAAGACCAGACACGTTGCTACCGCTTGATGAGGTACGACCAAGGCTGTTTGTGGTGAGAATCATGCTAAAAAAGAAATCTGCAAAAGACACCCAAAACAAAAAGATGTAATCTAGAATTTTGATGGCCTATTGGTGTTGCTGCGGAGGTGCAGCAAGCAACGTGGGTGGGAGGCTAGCGATGGATCTAGAGGCATCGCGGTGGAGGAAAGCAGCAAGGCTCACAGTGGTTGACAGGAGCTTAAGTCATCATTAAGGAATAGGTGGCTTCAATGAACAGCAGACGACGACAGTGAAGCGGCTAAGGTCACGTCAGGAGGGGGAGTCACGGCTGTGGGGGAAGCTCGGATGCTGAGCCTCTCTTCTCATTCTCTCAATGCTTTCAGTCGTGGTCGTGAATGTTGTGAACGAAGCCCCCCTCTCTCACGTGCTCTCTTTAAAAACTCTGATCTTGAAAATTATGAGAGCCCCCTTGATTATGACGCATAACAACATATTTATATCGCAACCCTAGGTTAATTAACTAGATTTCCTAGTCCTAATGGGCTTAGACTTAGGCTCTATCATTTAATTTTATTTTAATTCCAAATGGGTTAAATTAATTCGGGCTGATTTAAGCTCAAATTAAAATAACCAAAGCCTTTTAGACTTATGAATTTCGGCCCCCAATCCTTTGAGTGAGTCGAGTGCTCGAGCTCGGTTTATGCGATGAATTTTCAGCTTTCTCGCCATCACCGATCCGATGCGAAATACAGCTAACTTATATGAACTTAAACTATATGCTATGCAATTTTAATATTTTTGTTTAGGATCAAAATTTAATCCCTAATTTTCTATGCAAATTATTATTAAATGGTCAGTCGAAATTTAGGTGTCAAAACCACTCCTCCATGCTTTCAAAAGAGAATAGAATTACATCGTAGAGGATATGGAAGCCTTTTTAGTGTTCTTGTTGTTCCATCAGATGTTGCTAGGAACTCCTGCTATAATAGCCTCATCCTTTTCCAATAGATGATGAACTCGCTGGGAGGCTAAGTCGGGATCTGATCAAAAACTTTCTTTGGCCTCATCAAATGTCGTTTTCTAAACAACTGAAGTCGAAGGATATTTGCTCCTTAAGACATAAAGGAAGGTCAAGCAAAGTCGCAACCTAGAAAATAGCTATCCGACTGAGACCAATACGAAGCAATTCAAATCTGCAGTTCTCTTCGGATTGAGAAAGCTCCATCATAAGGTGTTTCATCACATTATTCAAGAAGCAAATGGGCAAAGAAGGTCACGCTTTCAATTGGAATTAGGTCGCTAAGAGTCATTCGAAACCTTAATAACCTATGCAAATAAAATTTGATATGTTTGTACAGAAAATGGTAATTTTCAGGTTATCAAAATGTTGGTAATTTCATACAAGTGTTGGTGAATCACCAATAAGTTACAAGGGAAATTACCAAAAAAGTCATAAATGCCACACACCGAACCCCATCGAACGCGCGACATTCCGATAATTGGTCGAATCGTGTGCGACGACCCAGGAAAACGTCGCCGACCCAACATTCCCATCAAAGTAATTTTTGCGGTGGAAACTATTATCAAAAACCCAGACAATAAAATTGGAGACTACCAGGAATAACTAAATCGTCGAATCGCCAACATATATACATTACACTTCCAGAGCATTTACAATATCCACTATAATTTACAAGCACGCCAAACCAGTAAATAATAACCTCCAAAATACAAAAAGGATCAACATCCTAGGTCAGTACTATCCAAAAATGAGGCAATCTCAAACTGTCACCTCACTCCCAGAACTAGTCCCTACGTCCTCTGGAAGGCGTCCACTCAGACTCACTGTCATTCTCATCCACATCTGCATCCACTTCCTCCTCCTGCTCATCTGACGACTCTGAATCCGATCCAATCTCGATCGAATTGTCCTCGTCACCTGACTCGGGCTGATCCTCAACCTGCTCCTCATCTGAATCCTCTCTGTCCTCCTCTGGCTCCTCTGCAGGCTCATCCTTCGGCTCGTCCACTGGCTCGTCCTCAGCTGGTTCCACATCGGGATTCTCACCGTACTCGTCCTCGGGTCCTACCTTAGGTATCCCAGCTAGGTCTATATCCATCGGATCAAATCCAGCCTGGAATTCTTCCGGTGCTGGGTCTGGTTCGGCCACTGGAAAAACCAAGTGCAGCCGGTACAGGATGATGTCCGGACTGGGCTATACTAATCTCAGCACTAGTCAGCTCCCCATCAGGAGGGGGTATAGCTGCCGGATCCTAATTACCCACACCATCAAATGGAACATCAAAACCCCGGATGAGACCAAACTCGTCCATCCCACTTTGAATATTCACGCGATATATGTGTGAGCCTGCCAGAGGGGTAACCTTATGTCTACCTATACTACCGAGGTGTGCTTGATCCAGGTGTGGTTTTCATCTATTGGATACTCTACTACATTGTGATCGATGTGCATAACTATCCCAAAACGCTCTGGTAGCAGCTGTAGTAAATTCATGGCTCAGGCGGTGCCTCTAAAATGGTTTGGTTGATACAACCATGAGACACTTCTCAATAAATTGCAACCTAAACCCTACCTAAGCTATTACGTAATTCCATACACATCTAGACACACCATCAAACAATTCATGCAAACACCAACCGAACAATTATGCATACCTGGACTCTCGACATAAGCAACCTGCACATTAGCCTATAATCACAACATTCAAACCATATACGCATGCCAACCATTCTCGCGCTCAAACAAGTATATCGCTTGCACAACATGCCAAACCACTCAATTCACACTCGACCGCGCACAAATACATCATTTCCATTTATTTTCCTTATCGTACCAACACTTGCTCAATCACATTCCCGGTCCGTGTAGACACGCCACAAGCCCACTCAATCGTGCCTCGAGCATCACACACCTCGGTCCGTTCCTACTTTCACTTGCCATACCACACATCTCATTCTCAATCACTTTCCCGGCCTGCGTAGACACGCCTCAGGCCCACTCGATCATGCCCCGAGCATCACACACCTCAGTCCGATCCCACTTTCACTTGCCATACCACACGTCTCATTCTCAATCACTTTCCCGGCCCGCGTTGACACGCCTCAGGCCTACTCGATCACACCCTGAGCATCACATGCCTCGGTCCGATCCCACTTTCACTTTCTTTCCTCAACCCGCACCAAATGCGATAATCCTACATGATCGAGACCCGAGTTTAGAATGCCTTGGCCCGATCCCGATCTTACCCGAGCTGATCGTGCCTTGGACTGATCTCACTTTCCACTTTCTCATTCCTCAGCCAACGCCAAATGCGACAAGCCTACATATCGCGACCTGAGCTTAGAATGTCTTGGCCCGATCCCACTCTTACACTTGCACACAATTCGAGCATTAACTACGCACACACAATTACACCCAATGCATTATTATCATACAGCAACATCGCAAACACACAATCAACATACAAATTGCCACTTTTTCACACCTAAACATTAATGAATCGATTCCGGCCCTTCATGACATTTTCACGAAATCTCAAGTCAGATCTAACGGCGTAGACCACACGCCAAACAACACATCACAGCCAATATCGGCCTCTAAAATTTCACCAAAAATTCTCAAATTCAATCTTAAGGCCCGTTATTCCGATCAGCCCTTAATTTCTACCAAACTGCATCTAAACAGGTCCAATAATACCTGATAAACTAGGCGAGGTTTAGATCGCGACTTATCCATCTCTAGACTAACGCGGCAAGAGTGAAACGGGCAGCGAACGACGGTGGCGACGGCGATCGACTCACGACGGGCGGCGATCGACTCACGGTGAATGGCGGCGGCTTGGCATGGCTTGTTCGGCTCACGGCTAAGGGGGAGAGAACTGAGAGGGAGAGGGGAGAGAAAGAGGGTGGTGGATCAGCGTGTGGCTCGGTGGGGATAGCGGTGGCGCAGCAGTACGGCGATCCGAACGGCGATGCGGCGACACGGTGGCCAAGAGGGAGATCGGTGTTTAGGGAGGGCTCACGGTGGAGGGGGGCCTAAAAGGGAGAGAGAGAGGGGGGAGAATGATGAGAGAGAGAGTGGTCTTGACTTTATGCCCAAATTTTGACCCATTTTGCCAAATGACCAAAATGCCATTCTCTAATATTTTCATCCGACTATCGAGACTTGATCTTATCTTGAAATCGATGGCCCAGATCGAATCTTTTCTAAAATATCCGAGGGCAATTTAGGAATTTCTCAAAAAGTCCAAGGGCAAAATTATCTTTTCCAAATATTAGAGCAAAATGACCAAAATGCCCTTGCCCATTAAAACTAGCCCTTTGTAAAGTCTTAGGGGTAAAATGGTCACTTTCCCATTTTCTTGCCAAAATCGAATTTTTCTAAAGGATTCGGGAACATCCGAAGCTGCACGTTCCAACCGCAACGTCGTCCTAATGTCCTGTCGTGACTTCCTAATTTTCTAATGCCCAATTCGGTCTCTAATTAATAATTGAATTTTACGTAATGTAACTTGAGCGATTCTCAAACTAACGGGTGGCTTTTGGGGAAATTCACATAATCGACCTATGACTGATACTAAATCAATTCACGTGCAAGTTCGTTCAGATCGTGACGACCTCGGTTGTCAATAGAATCGCGAGGATTGATCGCTAGTTCCAATGGATACGATCGTTCGGTATAGGTTCTGGATCATTCGTCAATTCATTTTGTGATCAAACAGAATCATCCGTGGTGGATTAGTATGACAGTGACAAATCGGCCTTTCACTATCCTAAGATTGGCTTAAATTGGCTCAAAATGTCACATCGACGATTCTATGATCGAAAATTGGTTCACGATCGAATTTCTCTAGTCGGACAAATTTAAATCCCTAATTAGCCTTCCCCCTAATGGTTAGTATTTCAAGAATGATCAGTTCCAGGTGAAAATGAACTACAAGTACATTAATAAAATTAGTTATTTCATAAATCCCAAATGGGCGAAATTTCGGAATGTCACAATTCTTTCCCCCTTACAAAAATTTCGTCCTCGAAATTTACAACTCATACTATCACTCAAATAATTGGGAGTATTGACGTTGCATCAGCTCCTCACTTTCTCAAGTTGCGCCTTCAGTCCCGTGATGTTCCCATACCACCTTAACCATCAGGATCATCTTGTTTCTCAATACTCATTCTTTTCGATCCTTGATCCTGATTGGTCTTTCAACGTACAACACTCTATCGCCAACTTCTAACTCTTCATAGTTCAGCACATATGTTGGGTCTAATTCGTACTTCCTCAACATCGATACATGGAACACGTTATGCGTTGGCGATAGATTTGGCAGTAACACAAGACGATAGGCTAAATCCCCAATCATTTCCAATACCTCAAATGGTCCCACGTACCTCGGACTCAACTTACCTTTCTTGTCGAACAGAGATAATCCTCTCATAGGCGATACCTTAAGGAACACATGATCCCCCACTTGGAATTCCAAAGGTCTTTGGCTTCTGTTTACATAACTCTTTTGACGGCTTTGAGCGGTCTTCAGCCTTTCATGTATAATCTTAACTGCTTCAATCGACTGTTGGACTAACTCTGGCCCAGTTATAGTCCTTTCTCCCATTTCGTCCCAACACACAGGCGTCCTACATGCCCTGCCATAAAGTGCTTCAAATGGCGCCATTCCAATACTTTGCTGAAAACTGTTATTATACGCGAATTCCACTAAGGGCAATTGTTCTTCCCACGTGCTTTGAAAATCTAGCACGCATGTCCAAAGCATGTCCTCTAGAGTCTGAATTGTCCTCTCAAACTGGCCATCCGTTTGCAGATAATAAGCAGTACTAAACTGCAACTTCAATCCCAATGCCATCTCCAGACTTTTCTAAAAATTGGCAGTAAATCTGGGATCATGGTCCGATGTTATAATCACTGGCACCCCGTGCAATCTAACAATCTGTTCCACATATAAATTAGCATATCGCTCCAATGCGAAATCCTTTCGCACAACCAAGAAATGTGCTGATTTGGTCAATCTGTCGACAATCACCCAGATGGAATCATGGCCTTATTGACTCTTTGGCAATCCCATGACAAAATCCATAGTGATGTGTTCCCATTTCCATTTTGGGATTTCCAAAGATCGTAACAATTCTCCTGGCTTGCAGTGTTGCGCTTTCACTTACTAACACGTCAGATATTTAGCCACATGCCTGGCTATGTCTACCTTCATGCCATTCCACCAGTAGTACTGCCTTAAATTCTGGTACATCTTTGTACTCTCTGGATGGATACTATAACTATTACGATGCGCCTCCGACAAAATTTCTTTCTTAAGCTCCGTATCGTCAAGCATGCATAATCGCCTCGGAACTTCAAGATCCCATCCTCGGATACTTGGAAGTCTGGTTTCCTCTTAGTAGTAACCATCTCCATAATCTTATGTATCTCTCGATCCATAGACTGCAAATCCTTAATCTTAGATTGAATTTCCGTTTCAATCCTCAGCGTGGCTAACAGGCTCGAGACTCGACTTACTTCAAATCTAAACTCTGAGTCTCGCACTTTTTCCAACAAAGTTCATTCCTTAACCATCAAGTACGCAATGCTTGACTTCCTGCTCAATGCATCCGCTACCCAGTTTGCCTTTCCGGGGTGATATAAAATATCACAGTCATAATCTTTCAACAATTCCATCCAACTACGTTGCCTCATATTTAATTCCTTTTGAGAGAATAAATACATGAGGCTCTGATGGTTAGTATAAATCTAAAATTTCTCCTCACATAAATAGTGTCGTCAAATCTTCAAAGCGAACACTATTGCAGCTAATTCCAAATCGTGCGTCGGATAATTCAACTCATGCGGTCTTAACTGTCTTGATGCATAGGCCACAACTTGACCATATTGCATGAGTATACATCCCAATCCTTTTAACGATGCATCACTATATATCTCATATCCTCTAGATCCTGACGGAATAGTCAACACCGGTGCTGTCGTCAATCTATGTTTCAACTCCTGAAAACTCCTTTCACATTTGTTTCTCCATTCAAACCTCATTCCCTTTTTTAACAAATGTGTCAACGGTGTTGCTATTGTTGAAAATCCTTCCATGAAACGTCTATAATATCTGGCTAGACCCAAAAAGCTTCGAACCTCGGTTACCGTCGTTGGTCTCGGCCACTTCATTATAGTCTCGATCTTCACTGGATCTACTAAGATTCCTTCCCCATAGATCACATGTCCAAGAAATGCAGCTCGATTAAGCCAGAACTCGCACTTGCTAAACTTAGCATACAATGCGTTCTCTCTCAAAGTCTGCAAAACTTTACTCAAATGGAATTCATGTTCCTCTGAACTCTTTGAGTATACCGATACGTCGTCTATGAAGACTATCACAAATTGGTCTAAAAATTCCTAGAACACCCTGTTCATTAAATCCATAAATGTGGCAGGGGTATTTATCAACCCAAACAGCATTACTGTAAACTTGTAATGTCCATATCTCATCCGAAATGCTGTTTTCGGTATATTCTCCTTTCTAATCCTCAACTGATGATACTCAATCCTTAAATCAATCTTAGAAAATACCGAAGCCCCTTGCAATTGATTAAACAGATCATCAATTCTTGGTAAAAGATATTTATTCTTAATCGTCACCCGATTCAATTGCCGATAATCAATGCACAGCCTTAACGATTGTTGACACCTAATTTTTAGCCGACGCGTCATTAAAAATAGAAAATTCGAGATTATGGTTTCCGATCACGACGGAACCCATTTCTTGAGCAAAAAATGTTGTTTTTTAATTCTATCTGTTGGCCAGGCTTCTGTAGATGATTTCCTATTCATTTTATGCAAAAACCCGAAAAGTCAAATGGTTAACTTTCGGGTTGACTTTTTGGCCAACCCTTTGACCAAAAGTCAACCCCGGGTCAAATTGGAGCTTTTCGCATAAAAAGATTCCTTTCAAGTTTAATTTCACTTTAGAAGTGGAAATTTCAGAAAAATTCAAAGATTTGATCATAAAATCAAGCTCCTAGTGAAAAGTCAACTAGGGTTTGACTTTTTGACCAAAAAATCAGAAAATGCAAAAATTCAAAAATCATTTGATTTCACATTCAATTTACCTTTGGCATTTGAAATTTTGTAAAAATCGATTTAGAATCAACTTTTTCCCAATTTGCGGAATTTGATTCAAAATCGACCAAAAATGAAATTACTTCATTTCTAGTCATTTTTTAGGTTAGTTTTCTTCACGACATTTGATCTAGAGATCATCTTATATTCAATTTTGGAGCCAATTTTGTAATTCCAAGCCAAACACAAAAACCCCCAATTTTGGCCCTAATCAATAATTTGAATTGATTCTTCATGATTTGCACAATTGACACACGATTGAGACCAATTTCTTATATGAAATCCAAATTCAAAATTAATTTTGGAAGATTCACATGAATTTGAGTCAATTTGATCAATTTAGTGATCCAATGATCAAGTAGTCTAAGAGTAATTGGTCCAATTAGTGCAATTCAACTTGACCCACTCTAGATTAATATTCAATTTGATGAATTGTGACTCAATTCGGTTAATTGGACTTCAATTAAATTTGTTAGTCTTGCTTGGCCATGCAATTACCCAAATTCAAGAGCAATTGAGACAAACAAGCTAAATTGGATCAATTTGTGCATAAATTTCAAATCGGTTCAATCCAATTTGATTCGATATTAATGGGCTCAATTAATCATCAAATCACACAAAATTGGAACAAATGAATCAAAGATTGAACTAGTTCAATCAGCCCAAATTCGGGATTAACCGGCTTAACTCGGTTTGATTCAAATTGAACCGGTCCGATCGGACTGGCCATTTTTCGTTTAAAAATTCGGAGACCGACGATCCATTCCGACTAGCCAAGGCTGGCCCCATTCCTTTGAGCTCAAAAATTACAAAAATGCCCCTAAGTGAAAATTACCAAAATGTCCTTTCTTAAGGATTAAGCAAATTAATTAGGGGATAAGCAAATCAATCATGGCCATTCATCTAGAATTGATCATGTCCATCCATAGTGCTATGTCACCAATCCTTAGCCCATAAGGAATATTCTTAATCATTAATGATGCATTCCAAACCATTAGATCAATCTAAGGGTTAAGATTCAATGTTGGAGGGAGTATATAGTGTTTTTTCCCTCCAAAATTAAAGAACTCTCTCATTTTTCAAATCTGATTTCTCTCTCTCTCTCTCGTACTCTCTCACGTATCTCTCTCTCTCACTCTCTCTCTCGGCCGCCGGCCATATCTTCATCGCCGGCCATTTTCCGGCGGATCACCGACGATCCCGAACCTCCAGCAGCATCCTCGGCGTCTTCATGTCGCTGTGGTGGCCGGATTCTCGTTGAACGGCCATCGGATCGCGTCTTTTGATTTGATTCTTCATTACTAGCTCGATAGTGCAAAAACATACCGATTCTCATTTAGTTTGTGTGATCTATTATCATAGATTGGCCGAGCTTTCCGAGACTTCTCCATGCTGTCTTTAATCTGAACACGGAGGCCGGATTGCTCGATTTTGCGCCGGAGCATTGTTGAACAAGGTAAGTGCACTTGAACATGATTCTGCAAATTCGTGTATACTGAACCTGCATGCTTGTGATGCCGATTTCAGCTCGTTAATATCGAAATCTTGCGAAGTGATAAACTAGAGAATCGTAGAGCACGTCTTAAACTTCGATTTAATATATCATATGCCTTGATCGGACTTGATTTGCTATGTCAAAACTATTTTGGAAGTTTAGATCAGAATCTGAAATGTAATGTGCAGATCTGTTCTGATGATGTCCTGATTGATGTTGTGCTGTTTTATGATTTTTTCTGATTTTCTACGATCATTTTTTGAAAAAAACTTTCTTCATGAAAGTTGTAAATCACATCTTAATCTATTCATCATAAAATTTTCATAAAATTCCAAGCATATTAGCATGGTACGATATGCAACGTCATCTAAGTGTAGATCGGGTGACAGACTGATTCTGATTGACCTTCATGTGTTCTTCAATTTTCATAAATTCGTGTGTTCAAAATCTGAAAAAGTTTTCTTCATGAAAGTTCACACTGAGATTGAGATCTTTCCATTGATACTAATTTCATCAAAATCGGAGGTCATTTGGATTTTCAAAAGGAATTTTCACAATCTAATCAGTATTTGTGTCCAGATCTGATTTTCATTCCTTTAGAGTTCAGAAGATGTTTTTCCGAATTTGATAAAGTTAGAGTCATTTTTTGCGAAAAATCAAAACTACAAAATTGTTCATTAGGGCCTCATCATGTTGTCTGGAGAATTTGAGGGCCAAATAGCAATTTTTAAAGGGTCAATTCGCTCAAAATTTCATAAAAGATCTTCTCAGGCTAAAATGTGATTTGGAATCGAGTCCTTCGCAAATACCGAATTTTATAAAAATTTGAAGGGCTTTTTAGCAAAAACTCAAAACACGAGACTTATTGCACACGGAGAATCCTAACTGTACAAAAATTCTCACGTGGTTTTGATAAGGTTTGATATTTTTCCCGCCATTATTTTGAAATCATTACAGAATCGGATCCAGTCTGTCACCGAGGGTAAATTTGTCATTTTCGGGAAAATCGGCTAGGATTTTAAAAAAATGGTCTTCTTGACTTTTGATCCTCATTTCATAAGCTTTCTACACTTCATTTGGACATCATTAGAGTGGTTAATCACATCTGAACAGAAGCAATCCGAATTAGATAAAAACTGAATAAGTGGTCTTCTTATGAAGCCCATTTCTCATTGTTTGATTGGCTTCGAAATAAAGCCCATGGGCTTGAATGCATGCTTATTTCATTGCTATGCATGTATTTGTTAGATGAATGTTAGGTCCGGTGCATGTTCGGTGGATAGTCCGTTGTGATCATTTAGAACCCGATTTTTAGGGGTTAATTGATATGAGTTGCCGTTTTGTGAATGCAAATGGTAACCCATTATCATTAACCATTGATCAAATAATGTTAGATAATTAGGTGGGTGGTGAATCGAAATGCATGAAAAATAAAGGCCGATCCCGAGGCCCGTGTTTGATTAGTGAATTGTTTGCACCTTTGTTTTTTTTTGGTTGTTTCTTTGTGCGTCATGAATGAATGTAATGAATGTAAACATCGATACCCGAGAGGCGGTCCATGAGAAGATAATCCGGAATGGTAAAAAAAACCAAGGCGATTGACCGATATCTAATCTGGTCTCCATTTGTATTCATTTGATGAAGGCGCTAAACCGATGTCCGATCCGGTTTCAATTTGTACTCAATTCATTCATCCCCGATCATGTCTCGGGTTTTCAATTTGTGTTGTAATAAACACCCGACGAGTTGCTGGTTTTTACTTTCTCACACTTAGAATTGGCTCGTCTTTTCAATATTTTGAGTTTTTATTTTTTTCGAAATGTTTTTTCAATACAATTGATTGCTTCTTCCTTTTTCTAGACTAAGATAGGATTAGTTTAGAATCTTAAATGAAAATACAAAAACAAGATGCATGATCACCTAGTGAACTAAGACTTTGAACATGAAAATGGTAAAGAACAAATGTATGACAACTTAGATAACAACCATGTTAAGTTTAGCGGTACCGAAAGGGCGTTAATAGAAATATTAACGTAAGCTAGTCCCCAAACCTTTGATCTCTGGTTTTCGTAGAAACCGAAACGAAATTCCCGCGTTTCGGTTGGGTATTCTAGCCGACCCCCGACCTAGGCTAGTGGCGACTCCTAAAAAAGACAAAATCGATCTGCTGTCACGCGAGATATGGATTTAGGGAAGATCCACGTTCATAATCAATGGATCATATGGATGATCAAAAGATTTATAAAAATCATTTTCTATGATATGCCATATGAACCATTTCATGAACACATATCTCTAAACCCACCTTACCGAGTTCGGCCCTCGTGAGGTAGGTCGCAACAAGCTTGGCGACTCCGCTGGGGACTAGGTTACAAACCTAAGTGGATTAAAGCCGTAATAAACTTGTTGGTTGTTATCTCACTTGTTTACATTTCATAGCATTGACCGTATGTCAAAGTCACGTGAAAAATGAGGTTAGTCCACTAACCATGTGTTAAATGGTTTTGTAGGTGGGAGACATAAGGGGTGGAGTGAGTGCAAACCCTTTGTTTTGTAGGTGGCGATCGGATGAATGTCGAATGTATGAGATTATGTTGAAGTGTTGTTTGCTTTAAATTCAAATGCATGTTTACTTGCTTCAGCACGACACAAATGCACCCACATCCCGCGGTCTAAAACTCCGGATCGCTTTTAAAGCACCTTTAGGAGGTATTAAGAGTGGAATCCGCACGTGAATGCATGTGGTAATCCATTCTTCAATACCGCTCAACTTGATTAGTAAGAAGTGCACCAACCGACGTTAGTAGCAGTGGGTAAACTCTTCTTATCTAATTAAGGTGGGGACCATAAACCTTTAGAATCCTACCCTTAGATGTCAAACCTCACAAGTTCTCATGCGACGTGTCGATGTGTTTGCCATTTTTTTCTTCGTGGTAAGGTTGATTGTATCGTTCTACAATTTCAGTTATGCCATTTCAATTCCACGTTATATTCCTTTCTATAATACGTGGTGATTAATCTCGATTCCCCAAATTAGGGTTAGTTAAAATGGATATGTCGGAGATTTGAATCATCCCCGTACCAAGAGCTCTCGTGACCATGTGGGAAAGTCTCAAGTCAAGGCACAAGGACTAAGTGGAAAAGAGGATTGGATATCTTCCCGCACTCTTATACATCGAGCCTCGTATTGCTATGATCAAAGCATTGTCCCATTTTTGGAACTCAAAGACATCTACTTTTGTGTTTGGTCGAAATGAGTTGACCCCTACAATTGAGGAGTACGATATTGCCATTGGAAGAGTTGGTTCTTTGGGTCTAGTTAATCCTCCTATAGATATAGATCCAATAACTCTCTTGAGTCAATTCTTAGGAGTTGACATTCTCCAAATCAAAAACGTTCTTAAAGGAAATTCCAATGCACTTTCCTTCGCATTCTTAGAATAACATTTTTCTAGCTTGCCAAAGGAAGCGGGTAATCAAATTCCTCGAGTCTTTCTCTTAGCATTATTTGGTTTTGTGATTTTTCCATTCACCAAAAAGACCATGAATCCTTTGGTAATTCATATTGTCAATCAAGTGTGTATGTTCAAAAGATTCTCCAATATGATCCTAGGTGAAACCTTCATATCACTCAATAGGTTCAAACAAAATAGAAATAGTGTCTTTAGAGCCCCAATAGGTTTACTCCAAATTTGGTTAGTCTCTCATCTCAAAGACTTTGGTTTAAGCTTGAAAATCATAGATGTGTCCAAAGATTGTCATCCTATCTCGCTTTTCCGAGAAAAAGAAGAAATCTTTCCTTATTGGTCATTCTCAACTTGGTTTAATTTTTTCAAGAACCTTGTTCCAAATCAAATCCAATGGCATGTTCGTTGGCTTGGAAATCCCGAGGTGTGTCTTAATAACGGATCAAACAACCCAATCCCACTTTTGGGTCGCACGGGGTCCACGTCATATTGCCCTTTTAGGGTGATCCGTCAATATCACACGCTTCAAAAGATTCCACCATTCCTCAAGCTGGGATTATATCATTTTGACTATCGCAAAGATGTCATCCAAAAGGACCAAATGGTGGATTTGAAGGAAATGATCAAGTCCATCATTGATATGTGGTACAATGCCACCCAGAGACAATTCACATTACCGACGAATCCGAGTTGGAAGGAGAAATGAAGATACATCATGCATTGCCGGAGTACATACACCGTCGTCTCAAACCCGAGCTTAAAGTGGATCTCCCTAATGTCTCCGAGAAGCCAACTCAACAACAAGCTATAGCCGTAAGAGCTCTTAAGGAAAGGGATGAGGCTTTAGCCGAGGTTGAACGTTTGACCCAAGCAAACAAACGAATTCGCCTCACATCTAAAGAGGATCCATTACAATTTTGCTATATTCCATGAGGAAATCTCCTTTCATGTAATTTTCATTTTATAGATTTGATGTATAGGGTCTCCTTTTTACTCATTTTAGCAATGATGTAATAGGATTCTCTTCTTGTTGATCTATAGGGATTGTATTTCATGAATTTTGTTGTTAATAGTAAAATTCCCCTTTATGTGTACCTTCTTTTTCGAGATTCCAATGGAATATAGATGGGGCATCTTGGTTAATCATTGTGTGTTACCCCTTTAATTGTATAATTTCTTGTGAAGAAATTGTGATAAGAGATTATTCACATGATATTGGGATCATGAGAATATTTCTTATCTTTATTTCATCCAAAGAAAATATAAAATTGAAGGGTTTTATATTTTCGTTTCAATTCATTTTCCGCATACTAACTTGATTTCTGTTTTTTTACAAGAAGGTACTTAAATGCGGCTGAGATGCATTCTATCATACGCACTCGTCGCCAAGCAAAGATGGAAAATGAGGATACTCGTACCCGCGTTATGACCATTGAGAATCAGATGGCGCAAATGATGGCGCTCTTAACTAATCTTGCAAACCAAGTAAAGAATCTCATGCTTGCGGTTCCCACTGTTGCAGCTTCTACTCCTAATGTGACTGCTAATGCACCGGTGATAGATCCTATTGAAAAAGGACCGGCTGAAGAGGTCTCCGTTAATGCTATTCCTGTTGTCATTGATTTGGAAGCTCCACCTAAGGAGTCGCCTGTTGTTCATATGGATGAAGAGAGTGTGAGACGTATCGCAAAATTGGAAGAACGTTTGTGCATGTTGCAAGGCTACCAACTCCAAGGCTTTGATAAGCTGTCGCCTTTTACAAAAGTGAAAGTCCCTGATTTTTACAAGGAGCCCGAATTCTCAAGGAAGTATGATGGAACTGGGTGCCCTAAGACCCACTTGAAATATTACTTGAATAAGATGGCTCGTTACTCCGATAACACTCCGCTGTTGATCAACAATTTTCAAGATAGTTTGGCCGATTCCACTTTAACGTGGTTCATCGAGTTGAATTTAGAGAAAATTTGCACCTGGGAAGACCTTGCAGACGAATTCCTCCAACAATACAAGTTTAATACCGAAATTGCTCCAACCCGTGAAGAACTGGTCCGGGTTGACAAAAGGAGAAACGAAACTTTTAGAGCGTATGCCCAAAGGTGGAGAACTACGGCGTCCCAAGTTAAACCTCCGTTGTCCAAGAAAGAGATTATGCAGCTGTTTCTTTGAGCTTTACCTTGAGAATACTTTGATAAGATATTCAATAACACTTGCATCAATTTCCCTGCAATGGTTGAACTGGGAGAACATATTGAAGGAATCATGCGAGAGAGTCGATTATCCGAGATGACGACCCGCAGATTTACCTCAAAGAAGGATAAGGAACTAATGGTAGAGGTTGCCTATATTCAAAATCCTAATACTCAAAAGCCATTAAACACATCGGTTCAAAGGTCCGTTATGAAAACAGGGGTCTCTTCCCGAAATTTTGATCGAAAAGGAAAAGCTCCACAAAGACAATTCACTCCGTTGCCAAGACCTATGTCTCAGTTGCTGCCGATGTTGATTGAACAAAGACTCCTAGCAAAAGAAATCCCGAGAGTTAACCCACCAAAGTTTACTAGGTTTGATTTGGCAAAATCTTGCGTGAATCACATGGGCGAGAAAGGCCATGATGTAGACAACTGTTATACTCTCAAGATCAAGATTCAGAACATATTGGATAAGAAGATCTTGTCATTTAAAGATACTACACCAAATGTTCAACAAAATCCACTCCCCAATCATACCGAAGCCGTTAATGTGATATTTGGAGACGAGAATGAGAAACCTTACTTGTTCGACATGGTGAAGTTGGAAGAGCTATTGACTATAGCTAGAGATCAACCGAAAGAAAGAAATGTATCCCAAGAGGAGAAAATGTATTGCTTAGCCAAGATGGCTGCTTTAGGCATAATTTAGCCTCTTCAAGGAAGGAAACTCGAAGAGTCCATCGAGACTGCTATAATTGATTTGTCGTCCAGAAAATTCTCTTGCAAGTTCACAAGGGAAGTCTCATGCTTTAAGCCGAAAGATGATGGATACGAGCCAGATGTTGATGAACCATGGAGTGACATATTTTCCAATGGTGATTTGGAATGTGAGAGCAAGAAAGCTTGTCAAGGTCGTGAAGTTATGAAGAAATCTTACGAGAAAGACGTTGTTCTAATTGAACGGAACAATGAAGTTAATATAAAGATTCTTTCCGATGCTGATTCGGAATTTGAACACCATACTTCCCACTGGGATCGAGAGTTCGTTAGGAAAGCAATTGAAAAAGGTGAAATTGTTGATACTCTCGGGAAGCCGAGTGGTAAATATGACTTCATAGTAAAATTTTCTCCTCCTCCAAGCGCTTTTATCGACCCTAAGACTATCGTCCCAAGTGGATGGGGGTCCGAATTTGAAGATGATGGCATGGTAGCCGTGATTGATCATGTTGTGATTGAATTAAATGTTACTGGTGAAATCTAAGCACATGTTGTGGAACCTGTGATTATAGACTTAATGGCTGATGGCTTCAGAGATATAAAGATCTCTAATGAGGACTTTGAGTCTGTTGCGATCGAGCTGCCACCGAAGAAAGACGAGAATTTGAAAGCAAGAATACCTCCTGTTTACAACTCCAAGGCAGTTCCTTGGAATTATGAGCCTAATGAAGTAGATGCTGTTACTCGGTCAGGCCGATGTTTTCCATCTCGTGAAGGTGTTGAGAAAAAGGCTGTAACCGAAGAGGAAGCGGAGCAACTCCTCAAAACTCTCAAAACAAGTGAAGCAGAAGTGATCAAGCAGTTAAGAAAAATGCCAGCTCAAATCCCGTTACTTGAACTATTCAAGTCTTCCGAGAAACATAGAAATGCTCTCTTAAAAATTCTTAATGAAGTACATGTACCCGAGACAATCGGGGAGGTACAATTGGAGGAGTTTGTAGGTGCTATTCTTCTTAAGGATCAAATTTCTTTTTCCGAAAAGGATTTGCCGTCGGAAGGGCGAGCACACTCTAAAGCACTATACATCTCTGTTCAACACTTCGATACAAGGATATCGAGAGTACTCATTGATAATGGTTCAGCTCTCAATATCTGTCCGTTATCAACCTTGCGCCGTCTAGGTGTAAGTATGGATAATGTTCGTTCTTCTAAAACTCCAGTCAGAGCCTTTGATAGCGTGAAGAAAGAAGCTCTAGGAGAAATTGACTTGCAGCTGATGATTGGTC
Source organism: Syzygium aromaticum (assembly GCA_024500025.1). Classification (NCBI taxonomy): domain Eukaryota; kingdom Viridiplantae; phylum Streptophyta; class Magnoliopsida; order Myrtales; family Myrtaceae; genus Syzygium; species Syzygium aromaticum. The sequence continues at coordinate 804,206 of CM044892.1, forward strand.
CAGTTATGTTCACTCAGAAATTTCAGGTGCTCGATATCTCAAGTAACTTCAGCTTGTTGCTGGGACGACCTTGGATTCACGCTGCGGGTGTTATACCCTCAAGTCTACATCAGATGATCCGCTATGTCGTGTGTGGCAAGATTATAACTGTCTATTGCGAGAAGGATACCGAAACCTTCAACAATACTGCAATTCCCTACGTGGAACCAGAAGTAAAAGGAGAATCAAGCTACCACTCATTTGAGTCGGTGTCAGTATCTCATGTGCCCACAGGCACTGTTATGAAAAAGCCTCACTATTCAAAGGCGGCCCTTATGTGTAGCAAAGTGTTGATCGAATATGGATTTATTATTGGCAAAGGATTGGGAAAGCTGTCCCAAGGCATTCTCACACCAATTGAGGTGACTAAGAGAAAGAAACGAGAAGGCTTAGGTTACCTAGGCGATCAACAGGATCAAGGTAATCAGAAAAGCCCGAGAATCAAAGAAAAGAGTTATCGACGTTTGCTCCCTCCTCCGTTGAAAGATTTCTTTCCTGGACCGCTAAAGTTTCTCCAAGATGAAGAAATAGATATCTATGATATCATCGACCTATTTGAAAAGAGTTCTGTGGGTGCCATTTTCGAAAGCTTTGAGGATGATCTACCTACCGATCCCGCTGTGTAAGGGATGTTTCCGTGTTCTACTTTGTTTTCAGTTGTAATCCATCTAATTCTCCCCTGCGAGGGACTTCCATTTGTTCATTTCATTTGTTTCGTTCATTTCATATGTTGTAATAATTCGGATCACGAACTTTGGATCCAAAACACTATATGACATTTACTGCATATTAATAAAAGCATTCTCATGTTTTGTTAATAGACATGCGAAAGCATACCAAACCAGCCCTATGATTATGCTTTGAGGCCTGGGCTTTTGCACGATCTATAGTTTTCAAAATAATCGTTTGAAACAAGAATGTCCAATGATATGAGGATAAGTTCCCCATGAAATTTTCGAAAATCTGGAATTCGAAAAGTTTTTTTCATCACATCTTCATACATTGCATTTCTTATCTTCATATACTAACCATTTTTTGTTGCATCTCAGGCATGACACTCTGCATAATCATGATAGTTATATGCATGGCTTGGATTCATGTCCAAAAAACTCATATGAATATGATTATTTTAATCCTGAAAATGAAGAAGATTCCTAGGCTATTAAAAGAGAATGGATCCAACATGAAGAATCCAAACCTCCCACGGAAGAACAAACTATCGTTATAAATTTGGGTGATTCTGAAAATCCCAAAGAAACAAAAATTGGGGCAAGTCTCTCTCAGACAGATGCTGATCGACTGATCGAACTACTGAAGGAGTATCGAGATGTCTTTGCTTGGTCTTATGCTGACATGCCGAGTTTGGACCCCAACATTGTAGAACACACGTTGCCTCTTGATCCTGCCATTCTGCCTAGGAAACAGAAGCTTAGGAGGACGAAGCCAGAATTATCCAAGAAGATTGAGGAAGAAGTCATGAAACTGTTAAAAGTTGATTTCATTGAAGTTACTCATTATGCTGACTGGATTTCTAATGTTGTCCCAGTCATGAAGAAGGATGGGCGAGTTCGGGTATGTGTCGATTACCGCGACTTGAACAAAGCAAGTCCCAAAGATGATTTTCCATTACCACATATTGACGTCTTGGTCGACAGCACAGCAGAATTCGAATTACTTTCCTTCATGGATGGTTTTTCTGGTTATAACCAAATCCGAATGAAAGAAGAAGATAAGACTAAAACATCTTTCATCACCCCATGGGGAACATTTTGTTACAAGATTATGCCCTTCGGTTTGAAGAACGCGGGGGCAACTTACCAAAGAGCCATGGTGACACTATTCCACAACATGATGCATAAAGAGATTGAAGTTTACGTCGACGACATGATCGCTAAATCACGACAAGGTGAAGATCACATTAAAGTCTTGAGAAAACTGTTTGATCGACTTAGAAAGTTCAAGCTAAGACTTAACCCCGCTAAATGCATATTTGGGGCAAAGTCTGGAAAACTCTTTGGATTTATGGTTAGTAACAAGGGCATAGAGATTGATCCCTCGAAGGTGAAGGCCATTTGCGATTTGAAACCCCCTTCTACCGTCAAGGAGGTTCGAAGCTTGCTGGGAAGACTGAATTATGTTGCGAGATTTATTTCCCAGTTATCTGAAACAGCCAAACCATTCTTCAAGCTATTGAAAAAGAATGCCAAAGTTGAATGGAACGAAGATTGTCAAAAATCCTTTGAACAATTGAAGCAGTATCTTTCACAACCACTAGTTTTAGTACCACCTACTTCAGGTATACCTTTGATTTTGTATCTCACCATTCATGATGAATCTTTGGGAGCTATGTTAGCACAGAAGAGACTGGATGATGGAATGGAACACGCTATTTACTACCTCAGCAAGAAGTTTACCTCTAGTGAAGCTCGATACCCCGAAGTTGAGAAAACATGTGTAGCCTTAGTTTGGATATTACACAGATTACGACAATACACTCTTCACCATCGTATCCTGCTTGTGAATGAAAATGATCCTATCAAGTATCTTTTGGAAAAGCCTGCATTGGTTGGAAGGCTTGCCAAATGGCAAATATTGCTCTCCGAATTTGATATCCAAAGCATGTCTCAGAAGTCCATTAAAGGGCGAGCCATAGCTGACATGTTAGCTGAAAGTCCCTTAAAGTCAGACGACTGGGATGAAATTGATGAAAGAATCCATTTAGTGTCACAAGACAAGTGGACCATGTATTTTGATGGAGCTGTTAACCTCTCCGGTTCTGGCACTGGAGCAGTCTTGATATCCCCAATGGGTTAACATTATCCAGTAGCTGCAAAGTTGGTATTTCCTTGTACCAATAACATTTCAGAATATGAAACTTGCATTCTTGGTCTCCAATTAGCCATCGATATGAAGGTTAAGAGATTACAAATTTATGGTGATTCCGCACTTATCATTCTCCAAATAGGAGGTGAATGGCAAATTCGTGATTCAAAACTAATTCCTTACCATGAGTATCTTAAAGACCTGGTGGAAGAATTCGAAGAGATCTCATTTGATTATTTGCCAAGATCTCATAATCAATTTGCTGATGCCTTGGCAACATTATCCTCAATGTTACAAGTAACTGATGGTTTGAATATTAATCATTTGCAAATCGATGTTTTGAAAAAGCCTGCGTATTGCATAGTTATAAAAGAAGAACTTGATGGCCAGTCATGGTACTATGACATTATGAACTACCTTCGAGAAGGAAAATTTCTCCAAGGAAGTCGAGCTACGGATCGAAAATACTTGACTAAGTTAGCTTCCAAATTCTTCCTTAGCGGAGGTGCTTTATACAAGAGATCTTTTGATTCGGTCCTGTTGAGGTGTGTAAACACAAAAGAGGCCAATTTATTAATGAAAGAGATACATGAAGGAGAATGTGGTCCTCATATGAACGGCCATCTTCTAGCAAGGAAGATCATGAGGCTAGGTTATTACTGGCTAACCATGGAAGCCGATTGTATTCAACATGTTAGATGTTGCCATCAATGTCAAGTTTATGGAGACAAAATTAATGCTCCTCCAAATGAATTGCATAAAATGTCTGAAGCATGGCCTTTTTCAATGTGGGGGATTGACATTATCGGACCAATTAATCCTAAGGCATCAAATGGACACCGTTTCATTCTAATGGCTATTGATTACTTCACCAAATGGATCGAAGCCAATTCTTATGCCCACGTCACTGCGAGAAGTGTGGAAAAATTCATTCATCGAGACATTATCGCTCGATACAGGGTTCCAGAAGCAATTATCACAGATAATGGGTCAAACCTGAATAACAAAGTAGTGGATGAGCTACTCAATAAGTTTCACATTCGCCACTTGAATTCTTCTCATTACCGCTCACAAATGAATGGAGCTGTGGAAGCGGCAAACAAGAATGTAAAGAAGATTCTGTCCAAGACGGCAGAGAATTACCGAGACTGGCACGAGCGGTTGCCGTACGCATTAATGGCTTACCGAACTTCTATTTGCACTTCAACTGGGGCAACACCATTCTCATTAGCATATGGAATGGAAGCAGTTTTACCTGTGGAAGTGGAAATTCCTTCATTAAGAGTACTTTCTCAAGTAAAGCTTTTTGAAGCAGACTGGATTCAACAAAGATTTGAACAGCTTAATATGATTGATGAAAAAAGGGTAAAAGCCCTATGCCATGGACAAAGCTACCAAAAGCGAGTGGCTAAGTCATTCAACCGTAAGATTCGACCCAGGCATTTTGAAGATAATGACCTGGTTTTGAGGAAAGTCATACCCATCATTTCAAATCGTGGGAAATTCACCCCCAATTATGAAGGACCGTATGTCGTCAAGAAAGTGTTGCTAGGTGGAGCATTGATTCTTGTAGAAATGGATGGCCGAGAGTTGCCAAAACTTGTAAATGCTGATTCTGTCAAGAAATATTTTCCCTAAATAAAAAGCTTTTGAGCAGCTTTTGGATTGAATCCAAGTCACTTTAGGGCATTTGCATCATGCATCTCATGCATACATGGCATTTTTGCATATTTGTTCATTTTGTAGGTATTCAGCTGTTCCCCAAGGAAGCTATTCCACACTTCAAAGAGTCAAGCTCGAGGAAGTAGCTATAAAAAAATCAAAAATCAGTCTTCTCTTTAGAATGTTTTTCAAGTTTGAAATCTTATTAAAAAAACATCCTCAGAAGAGTCAAAAAGATTTTCAAATGTTTTGGTTTATCAAAATTCCCTACAGATAGGAGATTTAACCAAATGATCCTTTGAAAAAACAGGGATTTCTTAAAAATGCCGAGAGGAAATGCCTAAGATGATAAAAGGCAAACCTTTGATCAAACACGTCCCTATACACATTTTGAGAGAATTGAGTGAAAAAACCATGTCTTAAGACGTAGGGTTCGTTCACAATGAATACATGGATTGAAGTGATAAAAGGCATTTCGTTTCTCTATCCTAAACATTCATTTTATCCTTTGCTAACCACTTTGAGCCAAATAGGGAGAATTTTCAAAATACCCATGTTAAGAACCACCCCATATTGGGGCAAATTAAGAAGTTGTGGTTGATCATTTTTGGAGCAAAAAGATTAAGAAAGATTGTATTGCTTTCACTTGCATCAACTTTCTTGTGGTAATTTCAGATGGGTTTTTATGGAAGCTCGAAACATCCTAAAGTGAAGAAGAGCATTCTTTTCCTCTACCTAAACACAGTTATCCCTTGCTTAGCCAAATTGAGCCTTAAACATGTTCATTTCAAAGCCCAAAATGTTGATTATCTCCCTACATTGGGGCAATGCATATGATTTACCAAGAAGAATTGGAAAAATTGGTGAATATATATAAAATGTCTCGAGAGTCCAAAGAGCTCAAAAGATAAATATTATGGGGCATGAAAAAGCAGTGTACCTGGTAAAAGCAAGGCCGATGCCCATGAAAAAGAAAATGTATCAAAAGCAAAAGCAAAAAAGCAACATGCTTGTGATGAAGACAAAATTCTTATTGCAAAAGATGCTTAGAAAGAGCAAAGCTCTTATGTTGCAAGAAAAATGGACTCTCGAGACAATTTGGTTTTCAAGAGTCAAATGATATCAAATTTTGATGATTTGGTAATGATGCCAAGATAATCATCATTTCTCTTTCAAACCCCTTCTACAAATTTTCAAGCCTTTTGAGCCTAACCAGAACCAATATTACAACCCTCTCCAAAGTCTCTTCCGATTGGGATGGTTTGAGTTGATGTAAAGATTTCACAAAAAAGCTATAGCTAGAAGGAGTGGAAGTAATCCTATCTTATCTTATCTTTAAGGTTCTTGACTTGTAAACCCATTGAAGATCTTGATGATATATTTCTTTTCTCGGCCTCAAAGCAAATACCCTTTGTGTAAGCCCATGACCAAGCCTATATTACGGTCCTTTTGAAAGACCTTTTTTATCAATCAATTTGTATTCAATGTGAACGTTTCCAAAAACCTTTGACATAGGTTCGTGAGACATCACCAGTGAGAATTGAATAACTTACCCACATCAATGGATGGGAATCAAAGCCATCATGAGAGCCAGTGCAAAAGACCTTTTTAATTAGATTATTTCCAATTATGCATTTTTATCTAACCTCTTCAGATGATTATTCAAAGCATTATTTTGTTAAAATTTCCTCTTAAGGATTTTGATAGTCAATGCTTTTACCAAAATAAGAATAGTTCAATTTGATTTGTTGTTAAACAATCTCGGAACTTCTGTCAAAATATCTTTCCCCAGTAGATTGGTTTTTGGTCATCCTAAACCATACTTCCCATTTTCGGTTTTTGGTCATCCTAAACCATACTCCCCATTTTAGGTTCTAGGTCATCCTTAAACCTTGTCCTTAGGCTCTAGGTCATTCTTAAACCTTGTCCTTCGGTTCTAGGTCATCCTTAAACCTTGTCCTTAGGTTCTAGGTCATCCTTAAACCTTGTTCTTAGGTTATAGGTCATCCTTAAATCTTGTCATTAGGTTCTAGGTCATCCTTAAACCTTGTCCTTCGATTTCTGGTCATCCTTAAACCTAGTCCTTCAGTTCCTGATCATCCTTAAACCTTGCCCTTAAGTTCTAGGTCATCCTTAAACCTTGTTCTTAGGTTCTAGGTCATCCTTAAATCTTGTCCTTTGGTTCCAGGTCATCCTTAAACCTTATCCTTCAGTTCCTGGTCATCCTTAAACCTTGTCCTTTGGTTCCAGGTCATCTTTAAACCTTGTCCTCAGGTTCTAGGTCATCCTTAAACCTTGTCTTTCAGTTCTAGGTCATCCTTAAACCTTGTCCTTAGGTTCTATGTCATCCTTAAACCTTGTCCTTAGGTTCTATGTCATCCTTAAACCTTGTCCTTCGGTTCCTGATCATCTTTAAACCTTGTGTTTCGGTTCTAGGTCATCCTTAAATCTTGTCCTTCGGTTCCTGATCATCCTTAAACCTTGTCCTTAGGTTGTTGGTTATCCTTAAACCATTGATTTCCTATAAAGCTCTCTTTCTTTTTCTTTTCTTCCTTCATTCCATCATATGAGAGAGAGAAGAGAAAAACACATGAATGAATTGATGACAATCCAAACGGTCAATGATAAGTGCTTCAGGTAAGACTCTGATCAAATGTCTTTGTCTTTAGTTTCTTTTATTTCCCAAGTGGAGTCGACTAAAAATTTACAGGTGCCAATTGGTCTTTGAGCAGAACCTCTTCGAACTCCCACTCAAAGAGGGGCAGCTGTTGACACCTAATTTTTAGCCGACGCGTCATTAAAAATAGAAAATTCGAGATTATGGTTTCCGATCACGACGGAACCCATTTCTTGAGCAAAAAATGTCGTTTTTTAATTCTGTCTATTGGCCAGGCTTCTATAGATGATTTCCTATTCATTTTATGCAAAAACCCGAAAAGTCAAACGGTTGACTTTCGGGTTGACTTTTTGGTCAACCCTTTGACCAAAAGTCAACCCCGGGTCAAATTGGAGCTTTTCGCATAAAAAGATTCCTTTCAAGTTTAATTTCTCTTTAGAAGTGGAAATTTCAGAAAAATTCAAAGATTTGATCATAAAATCAAGCTCCTAGTGAAAAGTCAACTAAGGTTTGACTGTTTGACCAAAAAATCAGAAAATGCAAAAATTCAAAAATCATTTGATTTCACATTCAATTTACCTTTGGCATTTGAAATTTTGTAAAAATCGGTTTAGAATCAACTTTTTCCCAATTTGCAGAATTTGATTTAAAATCGGCCAAAAATGAAATTACTTCATTTCTAGTCATTTTTTAGGTTAGTTTTCTTCACGATATTTGATCTAGAGGTCATCTTATATTCAATTTCGGAGCCAATATTGTAATTCCAAGCCAAATACAAAAACCCCCAATTTTGGCCCTAATCAATGATTTGAATCGATTCTCATGATTTGCACAATTGACACACGATTGAGCCCAATTTCTTATATGAAATCCAAATTCAAAATCAATTTTGGAAGATTCACATGAATTTGAGTTAATTTGATCAATTTAGTGATCCAATGATCAAATAGTCTAAGAGTAATTGGTCAATTAGTGCAATTCAACTTGACCCACTCTAGACTAATATTCAATTTGATGAATTGTGACTCAATTCGGTTAATTGGACTTCAATTAAATTTGTTAGTCTTGCTTGGCCATGCAATTACCTAAATTCAAGAGCAATTGAGACAAACAAGCTAAATTGGATCAATTTGTGCATAAATTTCAAATCGGTTCAATCCAATTTGATTCGATATTAATGGGCTCAATTAATCATCAAATCACACAAAATTGGAACAAATGAATCAAAGATTGAACTAGTTCAATTAGCCCAAATTCGGGATTAACCGGCTTAACTCAGTTTGATTCAAATTGAACCGGTCCGATCGGACTGGCCATTTTTCGGTTAAAAATTCGGAGACCGACGATCCATTCCGACTAGCCAAGGCCGGCCCCATCGCTTTAAGCTCAAAAATTACAAAAATGCCCTTGATAAAAAATTACAAAAATGCCCTTAAGTGAAAATTACCAAAATGTCTTTCCTTAAGGATTAAGCAAATTAATTAGGGGATAAGCAAATCAATCATGGCCATTCATCTAGAATTGATCATGTCCATCCATAGTGCCATGTCACCAATCCTTAGCCCATAAGGAATATTCTTAATCATTAAGGATGCATTCTAAACCATTAGATCAATCTAAGGGCTAAGATTCAATGTTAGAGGGAGTATATAGTGTTTTTTCCCTCCAAAATTAAAGAACTCTCTCATTTTTCAGATCTGGTTTCTCTCTCTCTCTCTCTCTCCCTCTCTCTCTCTCTCTCTCTCTCTCTCTCTCTCTCTCTCTCTCACATGTATCTCTCTCTCTTACTCTCTCTCTCAGCCGCTGGCCATATCTTCATCACCGGCCATTTTCTGGCGGATCACCGACGATCCCGAACCTCCAGCAACATCCTCGGCGTCTTCATGTCGCTGTGGTGGCCGGATTCTCGTTGAACGGCCATCGGATCGCGTCTTTTGATTTGATTCTTCGTTACTAGCTCGATAGTGCAAAAACAGACCGATTCTTACTTAGTTTGTGCGATCTATTATTATAGGTTGGCCGAGCTTTCCGAGACTTCTCCATGCTGTCTTTGATCTGAACACGGAGGCCGGATTGCTCGATTTTGCGCCGGAGCATTATTGAACAAGGTAAGTGCACTTGAACATGATTCTGCAAATTCGTGTATACTGAACCTGCATGCTTGTGATACCGATTTCAGCTCGTTAATGTCGAAATCTTGCGAAGTGATAAACTAGAAAATCGTAGAGCACGTCTTAAACTTCGATTTGATATATCATATGCCTTGATCGGACTTGATTTGCTTTGTCAAAACTATTTCGAAAGTTTGGATCAGAATCTGAAATGTAATGTGCAGATCTGTTCTGATGATGTCTTGATTGATGTTGTGTTGTTCTATGATTTTTTCTGATTTTCTACGATCATTTTTTGAAAAAAACTTTCTTCATGAAAGTTGTAGATCACATCTTAATCTGTTCATCATAAAATTTTCATAAAATTCCAAGCATATTAGCATGGTACGATATGCAACGTCATCTAAGTGTAGATCGGGTGACAGACTAATTCTGATTGACCTTTATGTGTTCTTCAATTTTCATAAATTTGTGTGTTCAAAATCTGAAAAAGTTTTCTTCATAAAAGTTTACACTGAGATCAAGATCTTTCCATTGATACTAATTTCATCAAAATCGGAGGTCATTTGGATTTTCAAAAGGAATTTTCACAATCTGATCAGTATCTGTGTCCAGATCTGATTTTCATTCCTTTAGAGTTCAGAAGATGTTTTTCCGAATTTGATAAAGTTAGAGTCCTTTTTTGCGAAAAATCAAAACTACAAAGTTGTTCATTGGGGTCTCATTATGTTGTCTGGAGAATTTGAGGGCCAAATAGCAATTTTTGAAGGGTCAATTCGCTCAAAATTTCATAAAAGGTCTTCTCGGGCTCAAATGTGATTTGCAATCGAGTCCTTCGCAAATACCGAATTTTATAAAAATTTGGAGGGCTTTTTAGCAAAAACTCAAAACACGAGACTTATTGCACACGGAGAATCCTAACTGCACAAAATTCTCACGTGGTTTTGATAAGGTTTGATATGTTTCCAGCCATTATTTTGAAATCATAACAGAATTGGATCCAGTCTATCACCGAGGGTAAATTTGTCATTTTCAGGAAAATCGGCTAGGATTTTAAAAAAATGGTCTTCTTGACTTTTGATCCTCATTTCATAAGCTTTCTACACTTCATTTGGACATCATTAGAGTGGTTAATCACATCTGAACAGAAGCAATCCGAATTAGATAAAAACTGAATAAGTGGTCTTCTTATGAAGCCCATTTCTCATTGTTTGATTGGCTTCGAAATAAAGCCCATGGGCTTGAATGCATGCTTATTTCATTGCTATGCATGTATTTGTTAGATGAATGTTAGGCCCGGTGCATGTTCGGTGGGTAGTCCATTGTGATCATTTAAAACCCGATTTTTAGGGGTTAATTGATATGAGTTGCCGTTTTGTGAATGCAAATGGTAACCCATTATCATTAACCATTGATCAAATAATGTTAGATAATTAGGTGGGTGGTGAATCGAAATGCATGAAAAATAAAGGCCGATCCCGAAGCCCGTGTTTGATTAGTAAATTGTTTGCACCTTTGTTTTTCTTTGGTTGTTTCTTTGTGCGTCATGAATGAATGTAATGAATGTAAACATCAATACCCGAGAGGCGGTCCATGGGAAGATAATCTGAAATGGTAAAAAAAACCAAGGAGATTGACCGATGTCCAATCCGGTCTCCATTTGTATTCATTTGATGAAGGCGCTAAACAGATGTCCAATCCGGTTTCAATTTGTACTCAATTCATTCATCCCCGATCATGTCTCGGGTTTTCAATTTGTGTTATAATAAACACCCGACGAGTTGCGAGTTTTTACTTTCTCACACTTAGAATTGGCTCGTCTTTTCATTATTTTGAGTTTTTATTTTTTTCGAAATGTTTTTTCAATACAATTGATTGCTTCTTCCTTTTTCTAGACTAAGATAGGATTGGTTTAGAATCTTAAATGAAAATACAAAAACAAGATGCATGATCACCTAGTGGACTAAGACTTTGAACATGAAAATGGTAAAGAACAAATGTATGACAACTTAGATAACAACCATGTTAAGTTTAGTGGTGCCGAAAGGGCATTAATAGAAATATTAACGTAAGCTAGTCCCCGAACCTTTGATCTCTGGTTTTCGTATAAACCGAAACGAAATTCCCGCGTTTCGATTGGGTATTCTAGCCGACCCCCGACCTAGGCTAGTGGCGACTCCTAACAAAGACAAAATCGATCTGCTGTCACGCGAGATATGAATTTAGGGAAGATCCACGTTCACGATCAATGGATCATATGGATGATCAAAAGATTTATAAAATTCATTTTCTATGATATGCCATATGAACCATTTCATAAACATATATCTCTAAACCCGCCTTATCGATTTCGGCCCTCATGAGGTAGGTCGTGACAACGATTCATCCTTCTTTCTCACAAATAAGACTGGCGCTCCCCGTGGAGACGCACTTGGACGGATAAATCCTCTATCCAGTAACTCCTGCATTTGCACCTTTAATTCCTTCAACTCCGACAATGACATCCTATAAGGCGCTTTCAAAATTGGCTCAGTCCTAGGGGCTAATTCAATCACAAACTCCACTTTCCCTTTCTGGTGGCAATCTCGGCAATTCCTGAGGAAAGACATTGGGATAATCGCACACCATAGCTATATCCTCTAGCCTCGGCTTCTCAGCAGTCGAATCAACTACAGCCTCTAGAAATCCTTCATATCCTTTGTCCAACAACCTTGTCATTTTCAGTGATAAAATCCAAGGAATCGAGGTTCCTACTCGAGTTCCCACAAATTTAAATTCCGGATGTCCAATTAGATTAAATTAGATCACCCTGCTACCACAATCCATCACCGCCCACTGCTTAACTAGTCAATCTATACCTACTATTACATCAAAATCATACATCGCTAGAACCGCTAAATCAATTCTCTCTTCCCAATCACCAATAATAATCTTGTAATTTGGGCACCCCAACGAAACTAAATCTTATCATTTAAGGGAGTGGTCACACATAGCATCACATCAAGCAATTGCGGCTCCATACCAATCAATATAACGAATTGCTCAGACACAAAAGAATGCGATACCCTCGGATCAAATAAAGCATATGATGCATGATCACATAGAGAGATCGTACATGTGACCACGTTTAGCGCATTCTCAGCTTCCCTTCTGGCCATTGCATATACTCGTCCTTGTGCCGGTGGCCTATTTTAGTTCGAGGGTACAGGTGGCCTAACCTGGTTTCTAACTCTGGGCGGCGGCGGTAATGCTGGCGGTCTAGCCTGTCTATTATTGGGACAGTTCTTCTCTTGGTGGCCCACTTCGCCACATCTAAAACATGCAATGTTCCTACTTAGACACGGTCCAATCCCATGTCTTCTTCCACACACCTGACATGGACCATTTTGAAAACGGGTCGGTTTTCCTATATTCCTTCTAGCATGAGGGACAAAACATCGGTTATCCATCATTGGCCTCTTCCCTAAGTTACGATTGTCCCTACCCTAGGCAAACCTTGATCTAGAAGCGGCAGCCCTATCCGCTATATCCTACTCAATAGCCTGAGCCCGTTCATAGATCTCATTATAGTCCCTTAGGTTTAGAGAAATCATCTGACTACGAAAATTCGGCCTCAAACCGTCTCTGAACCTCCGAGCCCTATCTAGTGGATTCTCTACCATTCACAGAGCAAACTAAGATAACTTTGTGAACTCAGCCTCATACTGATCCACTGTCCTCTGCCCCTGGCGAAGCCTCATGAACTCCGCCAACTTCTGTTCCTGGCACTCTCACAAAAATATTTACTATTAAAGGTCTCTACAAACGTCGCCCAATTCTGTGCAATACCAGCCGGGAATACTCATTCTCTGGTGACTTTCCACCAATTATTTGCGTTCCCCTACAATTGATATGCTGCTAACGTCACTTTCTCCTCATTAGTACACCCCAATACTTCAAAAGCTTTCTTCAACTCCTTTACCCACAGTAACGCAGCCTCAAGATCACCTTTACCATCAAACTTAGAGGGCTTTAACTTTAAAAACTGCTTGACTAGTTAATGCATTAGTCAATTCACATTCACTTGCCCCTGTCCTTGATCTCCATTATTACCATTTATAGCAGCGGCTGTTGCGGCCTCAACAGCTTAGGCAATAGTGGCATCTTGCTCCTGAGTCTGCCTTCCCATCAAAATTCCAACTTCCTCGTGGGCCCTTAAAATCCCACCCACTCGAGGATCCGCTGCAACCCTAACATCAACTCTGGGATTTACTACAGCTCCAGCATCAACTCCAAGGTTTTCTACGGCTCTAGCACCCATTCCGAGATCCTCTACAGCTCTAGCTAGAGCACGACCTCGATCTCTTGTTCCTTTTCCTGCGCCCCTTCTTGGGCCTCATCTTACACCTCTTCTTTCGCTGCTCATTGTTCCAGCTTTCTACCACTCTCCTACCTGTTATAATTCCGTACAGGAATTAGGGACCTAGGCCAACTATAGCAGTCTAGTCCTAGGCAGTGAATTAACACAGTAATTCACTTAGCAGGCAATCAATCACACAGCACCAAACCACAACCAATTAGATTCGTGCACTTACCTCGAGTCCAGACGCACGTGCACTCCAACCATTATCACATTCAACAATTCAACAATCATAACAAATGGTCTGGAATACGTGTAACACTAGGTACATGTATGGCTCACTAAGGTTTCCCCTAACCAATTATCGCTATCATGGGTCTCCACTCCTTATCACTCAAAGCTCTGATCAACTTAAGTCGAGCTATCCTTGCTTTGATACCAATTCAAACTGGGGATGTCACGCTCCGAACCCCATCGAGCACGCGACAACCCGATAATCGATCGAATTGTGTGCGACGACCTAGGAAAACGTCGCCGACCCAACATTCCTATCAAAGTAATTTTTGCGGCGAAAACCATTATAAAAAACCCGAACAATAAAATTGGAGACTACCAGGAATAACTAGATCGCCAAACTACTAACATATATACATTACACTTCCAGAGCATTTACAATATCCACTATAATTTATAGGCACACCAAACCAGTAACTAATAACCTCCAAAATACAAAAAAGATCAGCATCCTAGGTCAGCATTATCCAAAAACGGGGCAATCTCAAACTATCACCTCACTCCCAGAACTAGTCCTTACGTCCTCTGGAGGGCGTCCACTCGGACTTACTGTTATCCTCATCTGCATCCTCTTCCTACTCCTGCTCATCTACCGACTCTGAATCAGGCCCAATCTCGATCGGAATGTCCTCATCACCTGACTCGGGCTGATCCTCAGCCTGCTCCTCCTCTAAATCCTCTCTGTCCTCCTCTGGCTTCTCTGTGGGCTTATCCTTCGACTCGTCCACTAGCTCGTCCTCGGCTGGTTCCACATTGGGATTCTCACCGTACTCCTCTTCGGGTCCTACCTCGGGTATCCCGGCTAGTTTTATATCCATCAGATCAAATCCAGCCTGGAATTCTTTTGGTGATGGGTTTAGTTCGGCCACTGAAGAACTAGGTGCAGCCAGTGCAGGATGATGTCCGGACTGGGCTATACTAATCTCAGCACTCGTCAGCTTCCTATCAAGAGGGGGTATAACTGCCAGATCCCAATCACCCACACCATCAAATGGAACATCAAAACCACGGATGGGACTAAACTCGTCCATCCCATCTCTGAATATCGTCGAGATATATGCGTGAGCCTACTAGAGGGGTAGTCCTATGTCTACCCATACTACCGAGGTGTACTTGATTCAGGTGTGGTTTTCATCTATTGGATACTTTACTACATTGTGATCGGTGTGTATGACTATCCCAAAACGCTCTGGCGGCGACGGCAGCAAAATCATGGCTCAGGCGGTGGCTCTAAAATGGTTTAGTTGATACAACCATGAAACACTTCTCAATAAGTTACAACCTAAACCCTACCTAGGTTATCACATAATTCCAAACACACCATCAAACAATTCACGTAAACACCAACCAAACAATTATGCATACCTGGACTCTCGACATAAGCAACCTGCATAATAGCCCATAATAACAACATTCAAACCATACACGCAAGCCAACCATTCTCGCGCTCAAACAAGTATATCGCTCACACAACATGCCAAACCCCTCAATTCACACTCAACCGCGCACAAATACATTATTTCCATTTATTTTCCTCGTTGTACCAACACTTGCTCAATCACATTCCCGGCCCGCGTAGACATGCCTCAGGCCCACTCGATCGCGCCCCAAACATCACACGCCTCGATCCGATCTCACTTTCACTTGTCATACCACATGTCTCATTCTCAATCATTTTCCCAGCCTACATAGACACGCCTAGGCCCACTCGATCGCGCCCCGAGTATCACACTCCTCAGTTTGATCCCACTTTCACTTGCCATACCACACGTCTCATTCTCAATCACTTTCCCGGCCCGCGTAAACACGCCTCAGGCCCACTCGATCACACCCCGAGCATCACACGCCTCGGTCCGATCCCATTTTCACTTTCTTTCCTCAGCCCACACCAAATGCGACAATCCTACATGATCGAGACCCGAGTTTAGAATCCCTCGGCCTGATCCCGATCTTACCCGAGCTAATCGTGCCTTAGGCTGATCTCACTTTCCACTTTCTCGTTCCTCAGCCAGCACCAAAAGCGACAGGCATACGTGATCGCGACTCGAGCTTAGAATGTCTCGGCCCGATCCCACTCTTACACTCGCACACAATTTGAGCATTAACTATGTGCACATAATTGCACCCAATACATTATTATCATACCGCAACATTGCAAACACACAATCAACATACAAATTGCCATTTTTCCACACCCAAACATTGATGAATCGATTTCGGCCCTTCACGACATTTTCACAAAAGCTCGAGCTGGATCTAACGTCGCAGACCACACACCAAATAGCAATCACAGCACATAGAACAACACATTACAGCCAATGATCGGCCTCTAAAATTCCACCAAAAATTTTCAAATTCAATCCTAAGGCCCGTTATTCCGATCAGTCCTTAATTTCTACCAAACTGCATCTAAACGGGTCCGATAATACCCGATAAACTAGACGAGGTTTAAATCGCGACTTACCCGACTCTAGATAAACGCGGCTAGAGTGAAATGGGCGGCGATCGGCGGTGGCGACAATCGGCTCACGGCGGGTGGTAATCAGCTCACGGCGGACAGCAACGGCTTGGGCATGGCCGGCTCGGCTCATGGCCAAGGGGGAGAGAACCGAGAGGGAGAGGGGAGAGAAAGGGGGCGGCGGATCGGCGTGAGGCTCGGCGGAGACGGCAGTGGCGCGGCGGTACAGTAATTCGGACGGCAGTGTGGCGGGGCGGCAGCCAAGGGGGAGATCGGCATTGAGGGAGGGCTCACGGTGGAGGGGGGCCAAAAAGGGTGAGAGAGAGAGAGGGGAGAATGAGGAGTGAGAGAGTGGTCTTGACTTTATGCCCAAGTTTTGACCCATTCTGCCAAATGACCAAAATGCCATTCTCTAATCTTTTCATCCGACAGTCAAGATTTGATCTTATCTTGAAATCGATGGTCCAGATTGAATCTTTTCCAAAATATTTGAGGGCAATTTAGGAATTTCTCAAAAAGTCCAAAGGCAAAATTGTCCTTTCCAAATATTATGGCAAAATGACCAAAATGCTCTTGCCCATTAAAACTAGCCCTTTGTAAAGTCTTAGGGGTAAAATGGTCACTTTCCCATTTTCTTGCCAAAATCGAATTTTTCCAAAGGATTCGGGAACATCGAAAGCTGCACGTTCCAACTGCAACATCGTCCTAATGTCCTGTCATTACTTCCTAATTTTCTGATGCCCAATTCGGTCTCTAATTAATAATTGAATTTTACGTAACGTAACTTGAGCGATTCTCATACTAACGGGTAGCTTTTGGGGAAATTCGCAGAATCGACCCGTGACTGATACTAAATCAAGTCACGTGTAGGTTCGTTCAGATCATGATGACCTCGGTTGTCAATAGAATCGCGAGGATCGATCGCTAGTTCCAATGGGCACAATCATTCGGTATAGGTTTTGAATTGTTCGTCAATTCATTTCATGGTCAAACGGATTCACCCGTGATCCACTAGTATGACAATGACGAATCAACCCTTCACTATCCTAAGATCAGCCTACAATGGCTCAAAATGTCACCTCAACGATTCTATGATCGAAAATCGATTCACGATCGAATTTCTCTAGTCGTACGAATTTAAATCCCTAATTAGTCTTCCCCCTAATGGTTAGTGTCCCAGGAATAATCAGTTCCGGGTGAGAATCAACTACAAGTACATTAATAAAATTAATCATTTCATAAATCTCAAATGGGCGAAATTTCAGAATGTTACAATAAACCTATTACAATTATGCGAATTTAGTCTCAAACCTTTCAATTTATCTAATTTAGTCCCAAACCTTTTAACAATTTGCCAATTTGGTCCACCTAGCCAATTTTGGCCCAAAAATTGTTAACATGAACACTGGCTATTCTATGTGGCGCCGTCAGCGTTGACGTGGAAAATTTTTGAAAATCTTTTACAAATTTTTTTATTATTTTTTCCTTTTTATTTTATGTATTTTCATTATAGTCGCCGAGGTCGCTGGAGACTCTTGCCGTTGCCGAGTAAAGATGGCCTCACCAGGGTTGGGCTGGCGAGGCTCGAGCGCACCATCACTGGGCGAGCCTTACCAGTCAAGGCTGAGGTCCGACCTTGCCAAATTCGGTGAGGCCGACCTGGCCAACCACAAGGGTCAACCCTTGCCACCTAACCCTCGAAGGCTAACCTCTCGTAGTGACGGAGGTCGACCCTTGCCGACCACAATGAAAAAATAGAAAATAAAATGCAAAAGAAAAGAGAAAAAAAATTAAAAACATATTTAAATTATAAAAATTATCCACATCAGTACAATTGCGCTACGTAGGATGGTCGGCATTCATGTCGGTTAAAATTGATTGAATGGATTGAATTGGCAAATTATCAAAAGGCTTTGGACTAAATTGTCCAAATTAAAATGTCTAGAGCTGAAGTGGCACAATCACAACGAGTTTAGAATTTTTTTGGTAATTTTCTCATAAGTTGTATGGTCTTTTTTTCTTTTTACCAACAACCTTCTAACGCATGCCAAATTTTATAGACACGGAAAAGAATTCGTTTTGCCGAGCATGAAACAATACAATTCTGCCTCCCTTGATATAGTACAAGGATGAGGAAATCATAACCCAGCAAGGGAGGATTAAGGGAATATTAAACTGACTGATAATAAATGTAAACGCTATATTCGAGATCAGATGCATGTCAGGAGTAGCGAGTAAGACCCAACGTCTACCAAAATATGTCGATGAACCTAGTTCTTTCGTCTCAACGTTCTCGCATTGTACAAAGATCAGAATCATATCTTTGTTTTTGTTTTTTCTTTACTTTGGCTATGGATTTCGCTTTTCCACTTTCAATTTCGACTTGATTCTTCAAGTTATCTTTGCATGGCATGGCGTCGTGAAAAAACCTCAATCTTCAAGCATTGTGGGAGAATTAATTGATGGCGCACTATCCATGCGACAAGCTTTACTGTAGTGGTCAAAGGCGTCTCCAATTGGTCGACAATGTCAAGCCAGCATAATTCACATTTTTATATAGGAAAGAGCCTGAAATTTGTTAACAAACTCGGTTTTGTTTTGTGGATGATATTTCCTCAACTCTAATCGTTGTTTTCGGTTGCAGTAATAAGTCAATGAAAATTATTTCTTTTGTTGGAAGAAAGGACTTGATTTGATTCTAATTATGATTCCGATTACATAGATTGTAGACTAATTGATTCAATCAATCCATGAGATTGGATATTTAGACAGTAAAATAGGAAGACGTTATCTTATATAGTCTTTCCTATTTTCTACTTGTACTATAATGTACCCATGTACATGTAAAAAGATAGATAGAGAAATGCAAACACAATTCATACCAAACTCTTCTTCAAGTTTTGTCATGGTATAAGAGCCTCTTTTCTTGGCCTAACTTCCGCACAGTCTTCTGGATTACCCCGGTTAGTTTTCTAATTTGTTGTTGCAAACCATATCCTGCAAAACAAAGTTGGCACTCCGGTAGGAATCCACATAACCGTCAATCAACGATATCATGTCGAAATATCAAAACCAAAACTCAAGTTTCAATGAAATTGGAGATCCAATCATACCTGCAATGGAGGAAGCTTCCAACTCCCCTCAAAATCATATTTTGGATCAAATTAATCCGACTCAAACGAAGAACCTTCTTCTCAATATCCTACCCGTCCATGCTCAATATTCTGGCCCGGCCCAGTGGCCACTAGTCCACTGGTTTCCGGTCTAGGGCCAATGGGCTGCTGGACCAAATTAACAATGGGCCCAACATGGCCCATCCAGAGAAGATACAACTTCGAGCCTCGACACCCAACCCAATGGAGGTGGGCAAGTCCCGTTTGTTCTCGGGACCAACCCGAACGGTGGGTTGGGCTAGTCACCTCCAAGCCACAAACCCAAATTGAACCTGGTAGGTTTAGGGATGAATCTCTACCTAGATTTTCAACATGGCTTCATGCCCTCGGCCGTCCCAGCTGCCAGTGGCCGCCCAAAACCCAGTGACCCATTTTACACGTCGCCGACTGATGGACTAGAGCTGTGACTCATCAAATTACAGCTCGCCAAACCAGACAATTACATTACTTGGGCTCAAGATTTCCGGTGAGCCTAGTGACAAAAGGCAAGGACAATAACCTCGACGAAACTGTGCCTTTTCCAATCGACGATTGAATGCAATGATATTGGCACAAGTGCAGGCAACTTGTCCGCACATGGATCGGGAACTGTGTAGCTCCTGAGGTCACGGCCGAACTCCCACCAACCGAAGACTCAAAATCATGTGGAACAACATCCACGAGATGGACTGGAAACTTGATTGAGCCAAGATCTTCTCACTCACCCAATCCTTGTCGGAATTGAAGCAAAGATATATTTCGGTCACCGCTTGCTCCAATTGACTCTCGGCTCTATGGAACAAGCACAAGGTGGCTATATAACAACTCAAAGGATCTGAAGTGACAATCAAATAGTACCGAGAAATTAAAGAGAGAGAGAAGGTAACTCGATTTATCTTAGTTCTAAATGAAAGCTACTCACCTTTTTGATCGCAAATCCTCGCCATGGAACCTGTCCCACCGCTCGGCCAAATCTAGCAGCTAGCTGTTAAAGAGGAGAACCAACACCTAGCCACAATGGAGTATGTGAGGATGGGAGAGAGCGCAACGCTAACCGCTCCGACTAGGCCATCATAGTAAAGCTCACAGCACCCTTGGGCCACATCGTACGGCAAGTGTCCCATGAAGAAGCAAACCCTAAGGTTCGTAGATAGACAGCTCAGAGAGACAGCCCAGATCAAATGTACAAATCCAATGGTCATCATCCTTCTATTTATGTGGTTGAATCAAATAGCTCTTATCAGGCCACGTTAAGCCATCCAATGGTCCACAGAGCACCACGTCATCACAAAAAGGGATGGGAAAAATTTTGAAAACAAAAGGTAAATACTGTGAATACTATAAGCGCCCACACCACATCATTGATACATGCTGGAAATTGCATGGAAAGTCAAATGAAAAAAAGGGAGAAAGATTTTTTTGCTTGTCAAGTTTCAACCTATGGGACTAAAGGGCAAATCAGACAATTAGCAAAGATAGTACAAAATTATTATGAAGGCTTTTAGTCAATTGAGGACTACTAACAAGATTGTGAGTTTTTCAAGTACTTCTTTTTGCAGGACCAATGTTGTCTCAGTTAATAAATGGATAATTGATTTAGGTGCCATTGACCACATAATTTACAATGAATATTTTTTTTTTCTGATGTTCACATAAACCCCCACTCTTCTATATCAATACATCTTCCAAATGTGAATGTCACTCATGTCACCTAAATTGGTATAGATCATTATCGTAAAAAAGTCCTCTATATTAATGAATTTGAGTTCAATCTTATATTTGTTTCCAAGGCCTGTGAGGACAATTCTTGTTGTGCCATATTCAATTCCAAAAATTGCTCTTTTCAAGACCATTCGACTGGCAAAATTGATGGGCTTGGATAGCGTTGCACAGGGACTATATTTTTGGATTAGCTTTTCCAAAAGACTTTGACTTGTCTTCATTAAATAAAAGCATTTCATGAAATGCTACCACTAATAAAAAATCCTTCTTTCTCATCAACATTTAGGCCATAGTGCTCATTTTCCTTATCCAACTATACAATATGCCCTTTGGCAAAGCAATCACGAACATCGTTTCCAACTAGTACATCTTGAGCTACTAGTGCATTTTTCTTGATTCATGTAGATATCTGGGGTCCTTATCACATTTCACATCATGACAGATTGAGCTTTTTCCTCACCATTGTAGATGATTAAACCCGCACCACTTGGGTTTTCTTTATGCAATCCAAGAGTCAAACTTTTTCCCAATTGTCGAATTTTTTTCTCCTTGATTAAAAAATAATTCAATAAATTTGTCCAATGAATTCACAGAGATAATGGACACGAGTTTTTCACTACTGAACGCAATTCTTTTCTGTATTCTCATGGGATACTTCATGAAAGCTCTTGCACTTACACTCCCCAACAAAATGGGATTGTTAAGCACAAACATCAACATCTCTTAGAAGTAGCTTGAGCACTCAAGTACCAAGCTTCCATTCCCAAAACATTTTGGGGAGATTGTGTGTTTACAACAACTTATTTTATTAATCTTATGCCAACTCGAATTTTTGAAGGTTAAACTCCTCTTGAGATGCTCTTTAGGAAATAGCTGGAGATTGATCACCTAAGAGTTTTTGGCTATTTGTGTTATGTGATAACTGTATGCCCTCGGAATAAAATGAATCTTGTGCCCTTCAATGTATTTTCATAGGATATCCCTATCTATAGAATAATTATCGAGTTATGGAGATAAGTATAGGCTGTTACTTATAAGCTGAGATGTTGTTTTCCACGAATATATATTCTCATTCCAGGAGATGACATCTTCATCCCAATCATTTGTATCAACATCAAATCGTCGTAGGTTCTTATCAGAAGAAGATTTATAGGTGACTCCACAATGTCTTCATTTTACCAGACCACATGGCATTCATGTCAACTAGTTCCGAATCCTCAAATCAAGTGATCGAGTCTCCATTATCTTCTTTGGAGTAGAACTAGTCACCCGCTTCATCTCCACAACCATATATTGATAGATCTTCTTCTTCACTAGTTCTTGAGCAAATAACTATTGAGCAACATCGACTCTCTGAACATCATATTTGCCCACCTACATGGACAAAGACCACATATGTCCCACATTGGATCCTATAGGTACACATTATCATGGGGAGAAGAATACTAGTGCCAAAATTTATATACGGCGCTCACTTTAGTGCCAAAATTTTTTTTCAGATCACTTGAGTGTCACTTAAAAAAAAAAAAAACCAATCACTTAAGTGTTAACTCTGATTTGGATCACCAGAAATCTGGCATGACCATGTTTTATTAATTTCTCTATCCTATGTGGCACATCAGCACTAACGGAGACAATATTTAATAATATTTTAATTTTTTTTCAATTTTTAAAATATTTTTCTGATTTTTTTTCTTTTTTTCTTCTTCTACCTTTGGCTGGTGACTGACCATCGGCCATGGACGGCCGCCTAGCGTCACCCAGACAAGACCACCGCCACCCACCACAAGCGAGGCCAGGCCTGGCGAGGGCGGGCGAGCCCTGCTAAGGGTCGGCCTCGCCTCACCTGGGTAAGGGCAAGGCGAGGGTCGGCCTCGCCAGGGCTCGCCCTTGCCCAGGCGAGGCAATGCCGACCCTCGCTAGGACTCACTCACCTTCGCCTAGGCGAGGGTTGATCGAGCCTCGCCTATAGCGGGTAACGTCAACCTCGTCCAGGCGAGGCCAAGTAGCCGGCCATGGCCGGTGGCCAGTGTCCACCGATCACTAGCCAAAGGTAAAAGAAGAAGAAAGAAAAGAAAAAAAAAAAAAGAAGGGAAAAAGGAAAAAAAATTAAAAAATTAAAAAATTAAAAAAATATAAATATATACATGGAAATGCCACGTAAATTGATTTTAAAAAAATCCAACTCAGATTAAAATTTTAATTATTAAAGTCATGTATTAATTTGGCCGGAATTTCTTACCATTGGCACTTAAATGATCGTTTTTTCTCCGATTTTGTACTTAAGTAGGCTGACAAAAACTTTTTGCACTAAAGTAAGCACTACACATAAGTTTTGGCACTTCTAGCGTTCTTCTCCCTATTATCATCTATCTTCATATGTCTCATTTAATTAACTATCATCAAAACACAAGTATTGTATTAGTCACATATATGAGAAACAAGAACCTTCTTCTTATGATGGAACAGCACGTGATCTACACTGGCAACAGGCTATGGAGGCTAAATTAAATGCCCTCATAGAGAATCATGCTTGGGACATCATTTCCATACATTCACATAAAAAGCCAATTGATTGCAAATGGGTACACAAAATCAAATACAAGACAGACGATTTCATTGAACGCTACAAGGCTCGGCTAGTTGTCTAGGGATTCATGCAATGGGAAGGTTTTGATTATTATGAAACCTTTTCCTTAGTTGCCAAGGAGGTAAATATTCGTTCTTTTTTGTCCATTTCCACATTTTGCAATTGGCAATTGCATCAAATGGATGTCCACAATGCTTTTCTCCATGACGATCTGGACAAAAACAAATCTACATGGAACTTCCACAAGGTTTATGAAGTTAGGGGGTCTCGGTTATGTCATCTCTGCAAATCCCTATATGGACTTAAGCAAGCTTCTTGGCAATGCTATGACAAATATACCACTGCGCTCACAAATGCAGGGTTTTAGCACTCCAAGCATGACTATGCCCTATTCACATGGACCCCTTCATCAATCTATTTATCAATATATATTGATGATATACTTATTATGGGAAATGATGATTCTGTTGTTCGAAAGTTTAAGGAATATCTGCAATCTATTTTCCATATCAAAGATTTGGGACCTCCCAAATATTTCCTTGGTATTGAGATAGCTTGGTCTAACAAGGGAATATGCCTCGACTAGTGGAAATTTGCTTTGGAAATTACATCAGAAGCATGACTATTAGAATGCAAGCTAGCTTTTATACCTATTGAACAAAATGCCAAGCTAACAATGCTTGAATATGATACGAGTTCATCATCATCTAAAGAAGATCAATTGCTTAAGGATCCAACGGGATATTAGTGGCTTGTCAGGAGGTTGATCTATCTCACCATGACCAAGCTAGATATATATTATGTAGTGTAGATACTCAACCAATTCATGCATAGCCTAAAACAGTCCTATATGAATGCAACATTGAAGGTTATAAGTATTTAAAGGGATGCCCAAGACTTAAAATTATTTTATCTTGTAATTTGCAACATGAAGGTGACTACCTATTGCGTTACAAATTATGCTACTTGCCCATTGACCAAAAGATGTATCACTAGTTTTTGCATTAAATTGGGAAAATCCTTGATTTCATGGAAGACAAAGAAGCAGTCAATTGTCTCATTATCGTCAGCCGAATCAGAATACCAAGCTATGGAAAAAACTTTTTGAGAAATAATTTGGATATGGGATTTACTTTCAAACCTTGGCGTACAAGTTAATGGACCAAGTAAACAATTTTGTGACAATGGTGCTACACTCAAACTAGTGGCAAATCATCTTTCATGACAGAATAGAATATATAAAAATTGATTGCCACTTCACTTGAGACAAAATTCAAGAAGGGATAGTTACAACATGGGGTATTGGAACTATGGAACAACCCGTAGACATTTTCACTAAACCAACCATTGTGTCAAATACAATATGCGTATCTACTGAGCAAGTTAGGCATCTTCGACATATACAAGCTACTACCTTGAGAAGTGTCACGACCTACCCGTCCTAATTGGTTAGGCCAAAAGATATTTGTCGAATGATGTGAACATTAATTGATTCATTTGAAGGGCAAACAAAATAGTTCATTAATCCAAAGAACGAGGTACTCCCAAACCTCATGCTTCGCATAACAAGAATTGTCTAATTTACACATTTGAATGGAGTCGCCACTAGTCGTAATCAAGGGTTGGCTAGAAATTATAATCAAGACGTGAGAGCATCATCTCGATATATGTGAAAATTAGAGATTCTGAAGATCAGGGACTTGATTACACTAGCAATCTAACTAGTGCCATTTTCGGTACTTAAACTTGAACGCTCACAAACTAACGCACTAGACAGCCTATCGAAAAAACTTACGATTCCACCTAGCCATAGTAAAAATGGAAAATAACAACCAATATATTAAAAGTGCGCAACCAAATAATTATAAAGAAAATAAACAACCGGTGACCTAACATTGTCTCTAAAAAGAAAAGGCAATCAAAAGCTCTATAGTAAAAGCCCGAATGGCTTGTTCAAATTTTTAGGAAATTTTTTAAAGGCTTTTTCAATTTTTACAAGTTTTAAACTAAGTCTAGAATGAGATTAAACACTAAGATCTAATTAAATTAAGCCAAAAACTGATTTCTAAACATTTCCTAATTTTCTGGAATTTTTTGGAATTTTTCTGATTTTTTATTTTCTTTTTTATTAATTTTTTATTTTTTAAAATTTTTTTGAATTTTTTAATGTTTTTCAGACTTTTTAATTTTTTTAGGTTTTTTAAACATTTCCGAATTTTTTGGAATTTTTAATTTTTTAATATTTTTATTAATAAAATAAAAAATTCCGGATCCGGTCCCCTAACCCGATCCGCCCGACACTTGACCCGACTCTCTTTGACCCGCTCAGGATCCCTTTTTCCTATTTCTTTTCTGATTTTTTTCTTTTCTTTTTCTTTGGCTCTTCTTCCCCTTCTGGGCGTCTTCTTCTTCCCGTGAGATTTCTCCCCACGCTTTCACCAATAACTTCATGCCTCCAACCGAGACCACGCTGGGAACCTCACCGTCCCCCCGAACGTCGGCCCACGCTAGCGACACCGACGATTGCCACTGGCTCTACACCCTTGCTGCTGGCCAACGTGGCTACTGAATCGTCGGTGAACTCCGGCCACAGAAACCACATCAACGAGCAAAAACTTGATTTCTCGGCCCTCAAACTCTCGACCCCAACAACAGAACTTAAGATTGAACAAACGAACATAAATACATATGAAATAGAGATAGAGGGCCAACAGTTGCAGTCTCAAACCACGGGCATTGCTCCGGCGGGGAGGGGGGCATAGCGCCTCCGGCGGCCCGTTCAACCATGGCCAACTCATGGCATGCGAGTGCCATAAACCCATGAAAAGCAAAAAATACTTGAGATCAGTAACCATATTAGAACCAATCCAGCATATAACAAAGCTTTGGGGTGTCGGTTTCGCAAAAACAGATTCGGGGCTCTCGAGCATTTTGTCAAACGGGAGGTAGGCGAGTTCAAACAAGGGTTCAAAACTGAGATTTAGGGTGATTTCTGAGTGTTATGCAAAAATCTAAATAGCGTCATTGCACCACAGAATCACTCCAGTTTACAATGAATTACCCAAAAATCAACACGACCAGGTTTGATGTTCTGGAGATATACTGTCTCATTGAGGCATTTTACCAAACATGGGAAGTGAGATAGAAAAATGGAAGCACAGGTCCGATTTTGAGAGAGCTCAGGGCCTACTTTCGACATATAACGCATCAACCAACTTATTTGAGCACGACACGAATGTAAGCCTCCATTGATGGGGCCGGGCGACCATCGACTAAGCTTGGTGTGCTCGGCACCCGAGAGGCAGGGGAAGGGAGGCCAAAACAGGGAAAGCAAGGAAGACCCACCTGTTAGCGGCTAGCTGGATCGAGGCACGATGGCTGGGGTGGTTCGGCGGTGGCTCGGGTGGCCTTCCAGCAAGTGGGTGAGACTCGGACCTCTCTGATTCCCCTCGAACTCTCTCTCGGTCTCCTCGTTCTCTTCTCAAACTCTCTCTTTTTCAACTTCCTGTCCCATCTAACGACCAAAAATGAGAGAATGGCTAACTCTTCTCAAACTTTCTCCCCTGCTGCTGGGCGACACCTCCTGCTGCTATGCGACCCTTCCGTACGAGCATCTCTTCTCTGCTTCTTTGAAGAGAAAAGGTGAAGGGGAAAGGAGGGATTGGGCCAAGCCGAGCTGAGGAGGAGGGGGACTGGGCCAGCCCGCGCAAGAAAAGGAAAAAAGGAAATAAGACCGGACCGGGCGGATCCGGTCCACTCGAACCGGGTCGGACCGGCCTGAATTTTTTTTTTAACAAAGAAAAACATGTCTAATAGACCCCATTAATGTCAATGCACCTAATTTCTTTATGCCACACAATTTAATGAAAATATTTTTGTTTAGGGGTTGATTTATCCCCTAATTTTATAAGTAATTAACCTAAATGGATAGGTAAAAATTAGGTGTCGACAAGAGGGAGTGTTGGAAGAAAGGATTTGTTTTGATTCTAATTCAAATTCCGATTACACATATTGCAAACTAATTGATTCGATCAATATGTGAGATAAGATATTTAGATAGTAAAATAGGAAAACATTATTTTATATATTCTTTCCTATTCTCTTCTTTTGTACTATAAAATATACCCATGTACATGTACAAATATAGATAGAGAAATACAAACACAATTCCTCCCGAACTCTTCTTTAATGTTTATCATCATTTATTAACAATAACTCGTACCTAAACATTTTTATTGATAATGAAAAAGAATTTAGTTACCTCTTTTCCTAAGAAATATTAATTATCAACATTAAAATATAATTTTCAAATCATTGATTTTCCATGAAATAAACAGAGCTCTCATGTATCATTGTGTGTCTTTACTTTGGCTATTTCCACCTGTTCACTTTCACTTTCACTTTCACTTTCAATTGATTCTTTTCAATTGTGGGGGAATTACGTTGAAGACTGGACTTCCTTCCAATGTTTGTATAGTCTGAATTCGACTGATTTGATGTGAATCTGAGATCAATCTATCAATAGCAGTGTATTATGGATTAAATGTCAGGTTCCATGTCCTAGATGATAAAAGTGACGGCCGAAAGATCTGCAATGGTATAGTATCTTGGAAAATTAAAGGATCATATGGAGAAATTTAAATTTTAGATTACTTAGGAAGCCCCATCAATTTGGATTTTTTGGTGTGGTGTGTATGTAGCCTATTTATAGTTTGTCATGATGCTTTTAAAATGGTTAACGTGCCTTTCAAGATGAACGCGAAAAACAGTTAACATTTGATGAAATGGCACGTTGTTATCAGACAACACGCCATCGATCCGAGCATTATTCGTGTTTTAAATAATATGGTTGAAGAGCCCTTCACGGAAGAACTAGAGATAGCTTGAGGAGAGCGTGATCCACTCATGTCCTTGAGGTCAATTTCTTCTAGCTTACAAAGTGCAGTTGCAACATTATGACTATTGCAACGCATCTCCAATGTCTTGAAAAATTCGCCGGACAAATTGATCTCGTTTCGGCTCACTCGTCCATACTTAGACTCAAGGCTTATCTAGTCAATGAGATCGGGGTACGTCCTAAAAGGGGAAGAGCCCACGTCAACTCTGGCTTCATGGTCTTAAGGATCTGTTTAGTAACGTTTCTGTTTCTTTGTTTTTTTGTTTTTTTGTTCCCCGGAACAGAAAAATAACAGAAACCCGTTTAGTAAAAAAAATCTACTTTTTTGTTTCTAGAACAACAAAGTGATCCCGGAATAGATTTGGAACAGAAACAAGAAGCAAAAAAAAATCTACTTCTTTGTTTCTGGAACAAAAACAAGAAACGATTTTTTCTGGAATCCTCCAAAAACAAGAAACAATCCATCGGTTGCAACCCGCCCACCGCCGCCTCTCGCCGTCCTTCACCACCACCTACCACCCACCGCCCACCTTTTGTTGTTGCCCCTTGGCCAACGCCTGCCGGCCGCCTCTCGCCCGCTGTCTGCCTCCTGCCCGCCAGCCGCCTCTTGTCGTCAACCATTGTCCTCCGTCGCTCGACGCTTGTCGCCACCCTCCACCGGCCGCCATCCTCCACCGCTGGCCACTGTGCTCCATCGCCCGACGCCAGCTGCCACCTGGCGCTGGCAACCTCCCCTCGCCAACCACCCGACGCCGATGATCATCCACCATCAGTCGCCATCCTCTGCCATCGGCGAGCACCCACCATTGGCCACCATCCTCCGCCGTCAGCCATTGTGCTCCCCCGCCCAACACCGACCACCGCCCAACACTAGCTGCCCTTGGCCGCCGGCCAGCTCCTGCCCTTGGCCACCATACGTCGGCAATCACCCGCCATCGACCACCATCCTTTGCCACCAGCGACTGTGCTCCATCAACCAATGCTGGCCACCCTCCGCCTCCCACCAGCCACCTCCCACTGCCACCCCCCGTTGCCGTCACCGCTGCCTGACACCACCGTGCTCCACCGCTGACCGTCGTGCTCCACTGCCTCCCACCACTGGCCGCCATCCTCTACCGCCGCCAACCACCATCCTCCACCCCCCACCGCCACCCGTTGTCCTCCGCCGGTAGCCCAGAAGGGAGAAACTCATCCATGGAATAGAAATAGATCATTCGCGCCCTAAACGGGTTTTTATTCTTTTTTTATTCCAGGAATATAAATTTTGTACGGTTACTAAATGCTAGTTTTTGCTCATAAACTATTTCAAGAAATAAAAATAGAAAAAACTATTTCTTATTAGAAATTATTTCTAAGAATAGAAACGTTGCTATGCAGACCCTAAAATGTCGCCTAAGCCTTCTAGAGTTCGCATGCAGGGTTGGAACTTCTCTTTCTTAATCGTGTTATCGGATATTAACAAAAAGAAAGAAGGATTTATATGAGGTACATCGTCAATGTAAAAGTACTTTTTACAAAATCCAGTCATGAAATGAAAACTCTCTCGCCCATTACTGGAATGAATACAGTTGCCAAAATTAGAAACCTTAGCGCCTAACTCTCGCTTGTCCAATGATTTTTTACACCACCGTATAAAATTCCAGAGAAGAATGTTAATGCGCTTGAAAAAGATCAAGTGTTTAATGTGTAATCATGGGCTATGTTTTTTGGTCAGAAATCATGGGCTATGTTATTTTATGTGATTTATAGGTAACTATTACCTCTTGTCAACATCGGTTTAATTAATATTAGCTCGGACAACGGCAATTTCATTATATTTTAACTGCCTGGGTTGTTTCGTAGACCTTGAACCTATTCGATCCTAGAAAGTTAGAACACGAGTTTCTCTATTTACAATGTTGGCGATCTATGTGAAAGACTCAAAACTTTAGGGGCCACCTTGTGGAATATTAAAACAGAATGGCACGACTAGTTAGAACTAAAGTGGAATCTTATTAAAGAAACAAATTTTATTTATCATAATGTAAAGTCTGTATAGATATATGGTCGCCCCTTTTTAGTATCACTATAAATGAATTGATAGTAAGCTGCATATATTTCTTTTTGTGAAATAAGAAAGCCCAATTTATGTAATTAAACCACGGCTTAGCCACTCTCCAGGGGCGTCGATTGGTTGAAAGGCCTGCTCACATTCCACTTTAATGGGCAAACAGCCCAACCCTTGGAATATAAGATGGCCCCAAGTGCTGAAGCGCTGACATCGAGGTGCCAAATCTTCCCATCAATGAAATGCTTTATAGAACTCAAGTGAAACTTATAGAATATGAAATATCCGCATAAGCTCCTTTTAAGTCATTACATCACCGTCCACCATCGTAATCAAACACATCAACATCGATGCTTTAGGGCAACTTAAAAGAAAGAAAGAATTCAGTCTTCTTTTCTCAACATCTGTCTCTTTTTGTAACTCTTTACATATGAAGCTGCATATTCTGCTGTCTTTTCTACCGTTCCTGGAAACATTTCAATGAACAAAATAAAGAAAAAAAAATGGAGAGGAAACATAGAAAAGAAGTTCCAATATGATTGCCATTCACTTTCCTAGTGACCGGGGCCTTGAGGACTAGGCCCTGAGTCCAAGCGCTGGAGCCACCGTGCCATGCTTTGCCTCGCTTGCTTGGACAGCACGGACGACGAATACAATGCCAAGTTGTTTGCTCTCGCAAAATCCTCAGGCAAGACCCGTGTCGCCTCCGTGCACCGGAGGCTGAGAACCGCCACGAAGATGACCAACACGAGCACAATGGGGCCGATCATGGACCTCCTGGTCTCCATTATCTCCAAAATAATGTAAGGAAAGAGAGCAGTTGAGGGATATAATGTGTTGTGGTGTGGTTGTTGGAAAGAGATTAGGGTGTATTTATATAAGGAGGGAAGGAGGCGGTAGGGTCAAAGCCAAAATGTTGAGAACTGAGGGAAGCTCAAAGTCTTTGACTTTGGAGGGATTACGTGTTGACTAAGGATCTTCTTGTATGCAAATTTCCGGAGTGTATACACGTGCTTCTCAGGTTTGAATCTGTCAAAAAATACTCCTTGCAATTTTAATTTAAGGATATGTATCGAGATATTTACAAAATTAGAACACAAATATCACTCATCCAATGATAAATGTGCAGGAATGCTTCTACTCTCTCGACGAATATAATATTAATCTTTTATTTAAATACCGATAAAGTATATTTCAAGTTAATCTAGTAATTTATGCTTTTGGTAGCACCACGGATTACTCGATTTTGCGACTTTCTTGGGCTGCAGTCCAGCTTGACGTGTTCCATGCAAATAGATTCAACATACGGCACTTCTGTACGAGTCATTGTGCTTATAAATTATTCCATGGAAAAAAAGAGAACGTTGAAGCCATGGTCAAGCAAGGATGGTCACGGCTAATGTCATCTGGAGGAATTTCCTGTCTCCTTCCCGGTAAATAGGGAACTCGTACTCAACCATTGAAAACTACTAACTAGCATGAAAAGTCAAAGTGAATTTATCTTGTACACCAAGGCATTACATTTCTCTTTCCATTTATATCATATAATATATGTATTTCCATAAATAAAAAAAGACAAGTTTTTTAAATCGACAAACTTTGGATTTATTCAGTTAAGTGAGTTTGGTTAATTATGATTGGCATGGTTATTGATAACTGTACGATATAGTTATTGACCATTCTATCAATGACCTCAATGTACGGCTTTTGATGACTATACAATACAGTTATCATTGAGCGACAAAGTGCAATCGATCAAGGAAGATTGGTCAACGAGAGCACTTCACGGCATGAGTATCGACATCTACAAGGAAGAATCGATGGCTAAGTGAAATCATCATTGACGAGTAGCAAAGGGGTGTTCAACAAAGTTCATCAATGTAACAAGCAAAGACTAGGACATTCTAAATTTGGCTAAGTGTTGGAAGCAAGGCGAGAACATGAGGATAAGGATATCGATCGAGGGCAGCGTTACTAAGTGATTGCTGAGTAACCCTATGGCCTTGGAAGTTGCAACCGTTTTTGGATAATATAGGCATGCAAATAAAGGGGCTAAAACCTTGGAAGTGCAGTTATAGCCGTACTTAGAAGAATAACTGCTAATGAGCAGTTGTAATAAATGGATTATATATATATATATATATATATATGACGACATGTAATTATGTAAGGGATCCATCATCCAAAACACATATTCACAATATGCTTTTATCTAGCTTATTAATATTACCGTCTTTTTGGTTTCCATCATTTATAGTCCTCTACCTTTAAATTCGGTCTCCTTCCTCTTTGTTGCAATGCCAATTGAACTCCTATTTGAAGCCACCATTAAACCCATCTCACAAAGAATCATTGATCAAATTTTTTGGGAAACAATATATATAGGCACGATGCCTAAATGTAAATTGACTGAATGGTAAAGGGGAATAGGCATTTTATAATGCAAATCCGTTCATGATACATCTAGAAATAATATATCGCCCCCTATGAAAAATTGGCGAAAAAAGTGCTACTTTAACCTAAAAAAGGATCGTTCTTTAGTCGATCATACATATGAGAGAAAGCAAACTCAAATCACAAAATCATTATTGTTGAATATTGTACAATGACCTCCTCCTTTTCCAATTTAACATAGATGCTTTGTGTCACATCTACTATTATCAATGTTAAGCGACACCCACCACCTAATTGAGCGATATTTCTCGGACTCAATTGACTAAGTCCACGATCAAATCTAGTATAGACTACCTTCTCCTTCGAAGCATTAATAAACGAACCTAATCCCCCACAAAATAATTAAGAGACGATGTGACGAAAATACATAACAATATCTCGTTACTTTTTCGGAAAATACATGGTTCCCAACTCGATTGACTCAAATTAATTCACGTGCCCACGTGCTCCGTGTTCCGTGTTTATTCTCCCTCCCCCAAATTTAGGCTTGAAATGCACGATTTTCTATTTCTGACATCTTCATTTATTTTTTTTTCTTTGTTCTTTTTTCTTGTGGGTAGGTAAAAGGCAGATCCGGTTCAGACTAAGAAAATAAGAAATTTTTGGGGAAAACGTAGGGGAGCAGCAGGAAAATTGCCGAGAATTGAGGGGGGGCGGCGCGCGGTGTTGTTGGCCAATTGCGCCTTGAATTTAACACCACCGCTGGTTCCGGGATTGTTCCTTCCCCACACCAAAACAACGACAAATGGCTCGCGCTCTTCGTGCCCGCTTAGTGCTTAGAACTTAAGAGAGTTTTCAAATAGGAAAAGTTATTCTAACATCCAGTAAGTACTTAGAAAAGTTTCACATGACTTTGAATATTGATACAAAAATTAGAAGCCAAAATCGCAAATTCATTAAATCGGAAGTTATAGAATATATATGTGTGTGTCGCGAATTTGTGGGCCATTTCACGAAAAAATGAAACATGAATTTTTGGTTACAAGTATCATCACGTCGACATAAAAAATCGACACGTTTGACACGGAAAGGTTGATACGAAAATAATGAAACAAAAGATGGGTACACTAGTTAAATAATTGCGTTGCATAGGTCCGCGATGCCAACTTCCGTGGTACCAACACAAAAATTGAAGTAGTCACACCGACTCTCTAGATCCTAGGGGAGATCGATAATGACCTTGATCAATGCCAATATTGGACGATGCCATTGCGTTTTTGAACTTTGAGTCATCTTTGAGTCTGTTTCATTTTTTTTTCCGTACTATAATAGTCATATTGATAATACGAGGACTGCATACATTTTACATTTGCCAGGTTCGAGCTTGGTTGTCATTTGTAAGTCTCTTTTTAGAAGGTCGGCATTCAATTTGCGAATTTTCGGGAAACACATCGACACTATGCGTAATTAAGCATTGACAAATGAATATGACAAAAATCGTATTATAACTTTATATGTACGAGATTGTAAACATGCAAACCTTATCTTTTGACACTATTTAAGAACATAATACATCTGAATTAACATTTTCTAGAAAATATAAACACGTGATGTCGGAACGCGTATATTATACTCACAGACATTGCAATTACGAAATTAACTTACTATCGATTTGACAAACGAAAACAAAAAAAAAATGTATTATTTTTTGGCATGTGATGATGTACATAAAATTTATCCATCACTCAGAATTTCCAAGTCGTGAAAATCTCCCACTACGTGAATTTTCCCACATCACGACTGTCATTGAAGGTTTAATGCATGCTGCACGTCAACTTTGATAAGCTCTTCAGGAAGAACTCTTCAAAGCACTGGCGCTCTAAGTTTTTTGCAAGATGATATTAACTAGGATCTTCTCTTCATATATAATGATGCACAAACAAGAATAGAAGAAACGGAAGAATAGAATAAAGAGAAGAGTGTTATCATCGCTCGTGTTTACATCGTTTCCACTGTATCTTGATTCACATAAAAATGAATAAATGGAACAAAAGAGACAAGAAAAACGTGTGTA
Organism: Syzygium aromaticum; assembly: GCA_024500025.1. NCBI lineage: Eukaryota > Viridiplantae > Streptophyta > Magnoliopsida > Myrtales > Myrtaceae > Syzygium > Syzygium aromaticum. Next base: position 839,425 of record CM044892.1, read on the forward strand.
ATCTGATTCTGTATTGCTGCTATAACTAGGAAGCTAGTCACCGGGGCCTCTCGGATTAGGCCCCTAAGCCAGGTGCTCGAACCAGCTAGCCATGGTGTATCTCGCCCTCTTGTAAGAGGCGGACGAGTACGTCGCGAGGTTGATTACCCTCGCAAAATCTTCCGGCAAAGCCAACGAGCAGAACGATGACGAACTTGCAGAAACCCATCTGTTCTTTTCCTTTTTCAAGCGCGAAACACGATATACTAATTTGTTCGACTTTTGGTTGGTTTTTTGGGGTGTGACGTGTTGGAGAGCAAGCTTGGGACGTGGGATGATATTTATAGCGAGAAAAGAGAGACTGGCGCAAGCGATGCTGACTCGCGCTGAGTTAGAAGTGAGAACATGGTGGACTGAGTCGGGTGGGTGGGGAGGGGGGTTTGCAGGTTCACTTTCCTAGTGACCGGGGCCTTGAGGACTAGGTCCTGAGTCCAAGCGCTGGAGCCACCATGCCATGCTTTGCCTCCCTCGCTCGGACAGTACCGACGACGAGTACGACGCCAAGTTGTTAGCTCTCGCGAAATCCCCCGGCAACACCCTCGTCGCCTCTGTGCACCAGAGGCTGAGAACTACCAAGAAGACAATCAACACGAGCACGAAGGGGCCGATCGCGGCCCTCCGGGCCTCCATTATCACCGAAATAAAGTAAGTTGAGAGAGAGAGAGAGAGAGAGAGTAGTTGAGGGATATAATGTGTTGTGGTGTGCTTGTTGGAAAGAGAAGAGGGTGTATTTAGACAAGGAGGGAAGAAGATGGTAGGGCCAAAGCCAAAATGATGAGAACTGAGGGAAGCGCAAAGTCTTTGACTTTGGAGGGCTACGTGTTGACCAAGGATCTCCTCGTCTGCAAATTCCCGGAGTCTATGCATGTGTTTCCCAGGTTTGAATCTGTCAAAAAATACTCGGTGCAATTTTAATTCAAGAATATGTATCTAGACATTCACAAAATTAGAACACATACATCGCTCATCCAATGATGAATGCATAGGACTATTTTTACATTTTCGACGGATCTGATATTAATCCTTTATTTAAATACCTGATAAAATATGTTTCAAGTTAATCTAGTAATTTATGCTTTTGGTAGCACCACGAATTACTTGATTTTGCGACTTTGTTGGGCTGCGGTCCAGCTTGACGTGTTCCATGGAACAGATTCAAAATACGGCACTTCTGTCTGAGTCATTGTGCTTATAAATTATTCCATGGAAAAAAAGACAGAAAACGTTGAAGCTTAGGTCAAGCGAGGATGGTCACGGCTGATGTCATGTATGGCTTTTTCCTGTCATCTTCCCGGTAAATAGGCAACTCGTACTCAACCATTGAAAACTACTAACTAGCATGAAAAGTCAAAGTGAGTTAATCTAACACACTTTGACCTAGAAAAAAAAAATTTAAACAGCAAGGCTTTACATGTCTCTTTCCATTTACTTCATACATACATACATACATACATACATACTTATTTCCATCAAAAAACTTTTTTTAATCGACACATATAGTGGATTTAGTTGGTTAAGTGAGTTTGGCTGATTATGATCGGCATGGTTATCGATAACTATATAACAAAGTTATTGACCAGTCTATCAATGACCATAATGTATAGTTTTCAATGACTGTACAATACAGTTATCATTGAGCGACGGAGTGCAGTTGATCAAGGATGATTGGTCAACAAGAGCGCTTCACAGCATGAGTATCAATATCTACAAAGAAGAATCAACCATTATGTGGAATCATCATCGATGAGGAGTAAAGGGGTGTTCAACGAAGTTCATCAGTGGAGCAAGCAAAGACTTGACCATTCTAAATTTGGCTGAGTGTTGGAAGTAAGGAGAGAATATGAGAACAAAAAATATCGGTTGACGGCAGGGATATCGAGTAATGGTCAAATAACCCAATGACCTTCGAAGTTGCAACCGTTTATGGATGATATTAAGCATGCGAATAAAGGGGCTAGAATCTCGAAAGTGCAGCTATAGCCGTACTTAGAAGAATAATTGCAAGTGAGAGATTACGATAAAGGAATTATATATATGGCAACATATAATTATGTAGGAGATTTATCATCTAAAACACATATTCCGATATACCTTTATATGGTTTATTAATGTTACCACCTTTTTGATTTCCATCATTTACAATTTTTTGCCTTTAGATTCATCCTTTTCGTCTTTGTTGCAATGCTGATTGAACTCCTTTATTATTGTCACATATCGAACAATGGCCTCCTCCTTTTCCAATTTAAAGTAGACGCTCTGTGTAACATCGATATAATGTCGATGTTAAGCGACACCCATCACCTCTAATTGAGCAATGCTTCTTGGACTCGATTGACTAAGTCCATGATAAGATCTAGTATAGACTACCTTCTCCTTCGAAGCATTAATAAACGAACCTAATCCCCCACAAAATTTTTAATAGACAATGCGACAAAAATACGTGACATTATCTCGTTACTTTTTTGGAACACATGGTTCCCAAACGATCGACTCAAATTAATTTCGCAGGCAACACAAGCTCGGGCATCTGTGGATAAATTTGGACGAATCCCATTCACGTGCCCACGTGCATCGCGTTCCATATTTATTCTCCCTTTCTCAATTTTAGGCTTAAAATGCACGATTTTCTATTTCCGACATCTTCATTTATTTTTTTATTTTTTCATTTTTCTTTTGGGGAGGTGAAGGCAGATTCGGTTCAGACCAAGAAAGTAAGAAATTTTGGGGGAGAACAAAGGGAAGTTGCGCGAGAAATGCAGAGAATTGAGGGAGGGTGCCCGGTGATGTTGACCGGTCGCGCCTTGAATTGAACACCGCCGCTCGTTCTGGGATTGCCCTTTCCCCACACTAAAAGAACGACAAATGGCTCGCGCTCTTCGTCTTCGTGCCTGCTCAGAACTTAGAAGAGTTTTCACATAGGAAGAATTATTGCAACATTCGGAAAGTACTTAGAAAAGTTTCACACGACTTGAATATTGATACAAAAATAAGAAGCCAAACTCTCAAATTCATTAAATCAGAAGTTACATAATATATATATATATATACACACACGTCGTAAATTTGCAGGCCCTTTCATGACAAATAAAATATGAAATCTTGGTGACGAGTATCATCATGTCGACATTGAAAATCGACATGTTTGGCATGGAAATGTCAATACAAAAGAAGAGAACAAAAGATGGGTATGCTAATTAAATAATTGTGTTGCATAGTTCCGCGATACCAACTTCCGTGGTACTGACTGGAAAATTGAAGTAGTCACACCGACTCACTAGATCCTGGGGGAGAGGTAATGACCTTGATCAATGCTGATATTGGACAATGCCAATGCGTTTGATTTAAGCTTATGCTGTCGGATTTTAACGTTTGAGTCATCTTTTTAAGTCTAGTTCATATTCTTCTATGGACTTTAATCGTCATATTGATAATACAAGGACTACATACTTTTTACATTTGCCAGTTTCGAGCTTGGTTGTCATTTACGAGTCTTTTTTTAGAGGGTTGGCATTCGTTTGGCGAATTTCGAGGAAACACGGACACTCTGCATCATTAAGCATTGACAAATGAACATGACAAAGTGTATTATAGCTTTACACGTACGAAATTGGAAATACGCAAAACTTAGCAAAACTTATCTTTTTACACTATTTAAGAACATAATTCAGCTGAATTAACAGAGACTCTAGAAGTAACACGTGTATCGTACTTACAGATATTGCAATTTATTACGATCGATATGACAAACGCTTACGAAAAAAAAAGTATTATTTTTTTGGCAAGTGACAATGTACATTAAATTTATCCTTCAATCAGAATGTCCAAATGTGAAAATCTCTCGCTATGTGAATCTTCCCACATCACGACTATCATTGACGGCTTAATGCATGCTGCACGTCAACTTTGATAAGCTCTTCAGGAAGAACTTTTCAAAGCATTGGCGCCCTAAGTTTTTTTCAGGGATAATGATACAAACGATCCCCAAATTTTGATCAATTATATAATGTGGTTCATGAACTTTTAATTTACTTAATATGGTCTCTGAATTTTTATTTCGTTTAATGTGATCCATGGACTTTTGGTACTAATATTCATTGTAATCTTTTCATTAATTCAAGATTAGGGACAACATTGAATATTTTTAATATAGTCAATGGACTAAATTGAACATGTACCAATATTGAGTTAAAGTTTAAGGACCACATTAGTTTTTTTGGCCAAAATCCAAAAATTATTTGTGTCATTTTCCCTTTATTGCAATATGATATTAACAAGGATCTTCTCTTCGTATATAATGATGCGCAAAACGAGAATAAAAGAAACGAAAGAATTGAATAAAGAGAAGAGTGTTATTATTGCTCGTGTTGACATCGTTTCCACTGTATCTTGATTAACATGAAAATGAAAAAGTAATGAATAAACGGTATAAAAGAAACAAGAAAAACGTGTGTATTCTGATTTCTGTATTGCTGCTATAACTTTGACGCTAGTGACCGGAGCCTCTCGGACTTGGCCCAGAAGCCGGACTCTCGAACGAGCAAGCCATGGTGTATCTTGCCGTCTTGTAAGCCGCCGAAGAGTACGTCACAAGGTTGTTTGCCTCGCGAAATCCTCCGGCAAAGCCCAGGCCGTCTCTACCCCGGAAATGGCTTGCAACGGTCACGAGAATGAGCAGAACGACCACGAACTTCCAGAAATTCATCTGTTTCTTTTCCTTTTTCTACGGGAAATGAAATATTTTAATTGGTATTTCGACTTTTGGTTGGAGACTTTGGGTTGGTTTTTTGGGTTGTGATGTGTTGGTTAGCAAACTTGGGACGTGGTGTGATGCTTATAGCGAGAATAGAGACTCGCACAAGTGATGCTGACTCGCTGAGTTAGAAGTAAGAACGGGCTTTGTGTCGTGGGGGATTGCGTGATGACTCGTGATGGTGGGGGAGGAGGTCTGCAGGTTCACTTTCCTAGTGACCGGGGCCTTTAGGACTGGGTCCTGAGTCCAAGCGCTGGAGCCACCATGCCATGCTTTCCCTGGCCCGCTCGGACGGCACCGACGACGAGTACGACGCCAAGTTGTTCGCTCTTGCGAAATCCTCCGGCAGCACCCTCGTCGCCTCCGTGCACCGGAGGCTGAGAACTGCCATGAAGATGACCAAAGCGAGCACAACGGGGCCGATCACAGACCTTCGGGCCTCCATTATCTCCGAAACAATGAAGGTTGAGAGAGAGCGAGAGAGAGAGAAAGAGCAGTTGAGGGTCGAAATGTGTTGGGGTGAGGTTGTTGGAAAGAAATGAGGGTGCATTTATAAGGGGGGGAAGCAGGTCAAAGCCAAAATGCTAAGACTGGGGAAGCTCAAAGTCTTTGACTTTGGGGAGATTACGTGTTGACCAATGGTCTTCTTGTATGCAAATTCCAGGATTCTATGCATGTGCTTCCCAGGTTTGAATATGTCAAAAAATACTCGGTTTATTTTTCAATTTAAGGATATGTATTAAGATATTTACAAAATTAGAACACACATGTCACTCATCTAACAGTGAATGTGTAAGGATATTTTTATAATTTCGATAGACCTGAGATTAATCCTTTATTTGAATACCCCATAAAATGTTTTTCGAATTAATTTAATCAATTTACGCTGTTGGCAGCACCACGAATTACTGGATTTTGGGACTTTCTTGGGCACCAGTCCAGCTTGACGTCTTCCATGCGATCAACCTTTTCAGAATCAAAAACAAGCCACCTACGTCCAAGTCTTTTTGCTTTTACATTATTCCAATTAAAGAGAGGGAAAAAAAACGCTGAAGCAATGTTCAAGCAAGGATGGTCACGACCAATGTCATCCGGGGGAACTTCCTGTCTCCTTCCCGTCGGTAGGCAACTCATACTCAACCATTGAAAACTAGCACAACAAGGGAAAATAACACAAATAATCCATAAACTTTAGTCAAATAAGCAATGTGATCTCTGAATTTTAACCTAATGTGTAATGTAATTCGTGAACTTTTAATTTGTTCAATATAGTCCTTGGAAGTCCCTGAACTATATAAAAATGTATCAAAAGTCCAATTATCATATTAAATAAATTAAAAGTTCAGGAATCACAGTGCATATTAGGTTAAAGTCCATTGACTACATTGAACAAATTAAAAGTTTAGATACCATATTGCACATTCGGCCGAAGTTCACGAACTACTTATGTCATTAGCCTACATGAAAACTCAAAGTGAAGTTATCTTATACACTGAGGCATTACATTTCTCTTTCCATTTACTTCAGTTAAGGAAGTTTGGTTAATTATGATCGATATGGTTATTGATAACCGTAGATGTAGCTATTGACTAGTTTATCAACGACCATAAGCTTTCAATGACTGTACAATACAGTTATTATTGAGCAACAAAGTGCAATTGATCAAAGATGATTGACGAGAGCGCTTCATGGCATGAGTATTGACATCTACGGAGAAGAATCAATGGTTATGTGGAACCATCATCGACAAGTAGAAAGGGGTGTCCAACAAAGTTCATGGATGTAACAAGCAAAGACTAGGCCATTCAAAATTTGGCTAAGTTCATGGATGTAACAAGCAAAGACTAGGCCATTCTAAATTTGGCTAAGTGTTGGAAGAAAGGAGAGAACATGAGGACAAGGATATCGATTGAGGGCAAGAATACTGAGTGATGGTTGAGTAACCCAACGGTCTTGGAAGTTACAACCTTTTATGGATGATATAGGCATGCAAATAAAGGGGCTACAATCTCGGAAATGCAATTATAGCCGTACTTAGAAGAATAATTACCAGTGAGCAGTTATAATAAAGGGATTATATATATGGTTGCATGTAATTATGTAGGGGATCCATCGTCCAAAACACATATCCCCTATATGTTTTTATCCGGTTTATTAATAGTACCATCTTTTCAATTTCCATCATTTATAGTCTTCTACCTTTAAATTCATCTTATTCATCTTTGTTACAATGCTGATTGAACTCCTATTTTGAAGTCACCATTAAACCCTTCTCACAAAGAATCAATTATCAAATTTTTGGTGAAACAATATATCTATAGGCATAATGCCAAAATTTAAAATGACAGAATAGTAAAGGGGAATAGGCATTTGATAATGCAAATCCGTCCATGGTACATCTAGAAAGAATATGTTAGACCCCAAATCCTACCAAAATGGGGAAGTGACATGGCTATCCTTCCACCCGAAAGATGCAACCTCAAACACAACCAAAAAACAACTCTAAAAAATCCCAGTCAATATCATTTTCACTCTATTGGCCGCTAACTGAGGAATCTGAAAAGATTGGGAATCATAGAGGCGAGCAACAACAACTCAGTGAGTAGTGTGTATCTCATAAAAGTAGATTGAGCATATCTACCATGCATGTTTAAGACACAAAAACATAACTCATCACACCAAATTTCAAGATATAACAAACTTATAAGAAGAGAATGAGTTATATATGCTTCAACATAGTTATATTTATAGCAAAAATATTCATTACACAAGAATAACAGAACAAATATCAATGGTCCAGCCCATTGATCTATCTCATCAAAATCACATGTCAATAGTTCATTCCATTGGCCAATTTCATGCCACACATCAATGATCTATTCCATTGATCCAAGTCATATTAAATCACATGCCGATGGTCCATCCATCAACTAATCTATTGTTCAATATCAACCATGGTCATGATACACAGTCATGTGACAAGGCAATCAATATTCCGCCTTGGCAAGGTCTTTACCTATTATCAAATGGTGGCTCAGCTTAGAAGGATATCCAACACTAGTATACATACTCAGAAACCCATACTCAGGTTCATATCCATATTGAGTATCATACAATCATCCTCCAATATTAGGAAATCCAATCCAAAATCAATCTCATAAATCATAACACATTTTATAAACTGAAACAAATAACATTTTCACTACACGTGTCATCTGCTAGAAATACCTTTCTCAAAGCGTTTCTCAAATCTTTTTTGAACTCATTTCATTAACCAATTTATAAAGCTTTATTATATATATATATATATATATATATATATGTGTGTGTGTGTGTGTGTGTGTATATATGTATAAATCCTTTCACAATATAATTCATAAAACCATCCTCAAATCATTCACAATTACTAAAAGATAGTAATTGTCCAATCCATATTTTATGCAATAACATGCTTTAATAACTTGTACGGTACTCAAATACTTAATACTTTCAAGACATGAGTTTACGAAAAAAGATATGATACCACTCACTTGGGATTACCCACAACGTAGCTATACGCATCGACGTTCTCGTAATTTTAACAATTAAACGAGAGTCGACGTCAAAATCAAGTAAAACACTATGATAACTACGAAATGGCTTAACTACACTTAAATGCTAAAAAAATGACTCCTACATAATAGCAAATCACTCATTCAAAGTGGTTATTCAAACCTAAGCGCAACATCTAACACACACAAAACTCCTAAGTTCTCACTTTGACCCAACCGTTGCTCTAAACCGATTCCCGTCAAACCCACGGCTCTAAAATGCCATAATCCACCATTCCCATGAAATTCCATAGCTGAATATCTCAATAATTGGATTTTGCAGTTTGACTTTCTCAAAACTTTGAATATATGACCTAACTCCAAAAACTACTCTGATCGGAGAAACAAAAGGCGCGTGCCCTTAATAAGTGTTTCGATACGTAATTGAACTGGCTTGACGAGGCGTCCATAGTGAGTACCCTCATTCCTCCTCCTTCTTTCCCTCCCTCCTTTTCTTTTCTTTCTCGACGAAGCCCTTTCTTTTCCCTGTTTCTGTGCGTGTTCTTGGTCCCAGAACAAGCCGAGCGCCACTTCCCCTGTTTTGACTTTTCAACGCTTTGCTTTTTTTTTTTCTTTTTCCTTTTAACTTTTTGACTTTGTAACCCATATTTTACTGAATGTGTCACCCGCTATGAAAAATGGATGAAAAAAGCACCACTTTAACCTAAAGAAAGACCGTTCAGTCGATCATATAAATGAAAGAAAGCAAACTCAAATAATAAAACCATTATTGTCGCATATTGTAGGGTGGCCTCCCCCTTTTCCAATTTAACATAAATGCTTTGTGTGACATCTACTACTATTCATGTTAAGCGACACCCATTACCTTTAATTGAGCGATACTTCTCCGACTTGATTGACTAAGTCCATGGTAAGATCTAGTGTAGACTACCTTCTACTTCGAAGCATTAATGACATACCTAATTCTCCACAAAATAATTACGAGACGATACGATGAAAATACATAACAATATCTCGTTTCTTTTTTGAAAAAGATGGTTTCCCAATCGACCGACTTATTTTTATTTTTTGCATGCAACACAAGCTCGGCCGGTGTGGATAAATTTGGAAAAACACTAATCACGTGCTCCGTATTCTATATATATATATATATATCTTTTTAGGCTTACGATAACGAAATTCTATTCCTGACATCTTCATTTCATTTTTTTATTGATTTTATCTTTTGGTTAGGTAAAGGCAGATTTGAACAGACCAAGAAAATCTGAAATTTTGGGGAACGTAAGGAGAAAATCTCAAATAAAGATATGAAGTTGAGATATTTTCTAAAAAGAGGATCCAAAATGAATCATTTTTCAAATAAAACACTAAAATTAATATTAAATAAAGGCCTAAACGCACCAATCACTAAAATCTTCACTTGGCCAGCCTCAATTGCGGCTTCCCCCACAAGAGCGCCATCGACACGCTCATTACTCGCTTTTGTTGTCTTGCCTCAACGAAGCCCTGCGCATTGTCAAGACGATGGTGATAAGCAGCTTCGGCCCCAATGTAGGAATTCTGCCGGCCGGGGCGGCCACCTTTTCAGACTCGGTCAATGGAGCCTGCCTCAACGCTCCTCCGAACGGTAGCATAGATGAGGAAAGCCGACGCCTCGATCTCGATTCATGGATAATTCCTAATTTGTGGATGGAGAGCACAACGACATAAGTTGCTTTCATCTCTTCGTGATTTGACATGCATCTACTAAGTAATGGGATGAGAATCGAGTGGCAGCCAACGAAGTTTAGTCCAACATATAAAGCAGCAGAAGAAGGAAGGAATATTAAAAAAAGGGAAAAAGAGAAAAGAAATGGGATGTTCTCAAGCGAGCAGCAATGGCTATCCATGAGCTACTAAAATCTCTCAACCACCATTCAAAGAGAGGAAATTTAGCATTAACATCCATCAAAGCATCAACCGCGAGCACGAGCAATGTGGTGAACAAGCTTGGCATTAAGATTGAGAGTAGAGGTGAGCGGTTTCAGGTTTCGTACAGATTCCATCTAAAATCTATCTGTGGGAAGAGGTTCCTCATTCTTTGAAACTTGGAATCTACCTTGCAAATCTTGAAATTTGAAATCTACTCTGTCACAGGTTTCAGGATTTATCCAAATTTCGTTTGTATTATTAATTGAATAATTGTTGCGAATCATCACATTTAATTTCCATCACTTGTTGTTTCAATCTACTGGTTATAACTTATATTTAGGCACGCGAAGAATATGAAACATTAACAAAGTAAAAGTCTAAGTCATAAAATGGAAATTCATATTAGTAATTCCAAATTATACTTTCATCATTGACCATCATGAAATACTGTAAGATCACGCGATGAAATAAACCAAGAAAAACACAAAAACTTGTTTCAAGTTTCAGATTTTTCCTACCTAGAACCTAGAACCTATTTATCGAAACAAGTTCCCCAATTTTTGAAACTTATAACCTACCTTGCATTCCTTGGAACTTAGAACCGATAGGTTTCTACCAATCTAGTTCTTAGGTTCCAGATTTTACCTTTGAACCATGCTCACGCCTAATTGAGAGGAACACTCTCAAGTGTGGTGAGATTTTAGCAAAAAGAATTAAAAAAAAAAAAACGAGGTACAGTAAGGTTGTGGAAGGAAGAAGGTAAAAGAAAAGGGAGAAATAAAAACAAAAGGAAAAGGGAGAAAAGAAAAAAAGAAAGAAAACACAAAATAAAAAATAAAAACGCTGTAGGACGAAAATATGCCCCTGGTCATATTAAGATTTGACTAGTCGGTGATCTTGAGGCCTTATTTGAAATTAAATTTGCCACTTTAAACTCTTATTTGAGATTGAGTTTATCACTTTTGACCCTTTTTTTTTTTCGAGACATGATTCATTTTGAACCTTCTTTTGAGAAAATGCATCTACTTATTTGAAATTTTTTTCAGCACAGGGAAGCATTTTTAGCGGGAAAGTGCAGAGAATTGAGGTGGTGTATGGTGGAGTGTAACGAGTGTCCATAAGTGATCGTGCGGTGGAGTTGTTGACCGGTTACGCCTTGAATTTAACACCACCGCTCGTCGTGGGATTGTCTTTTACTCTCCCTAAAAAAATACAAAACAAATGGTTCGTGCTCTTCGCGCGATGTTAGAACTTAAGAGTTTTAAAATAGAAAAGGTATCCTAATATTCAAAAATATTTAGAAAATTTTCCCATGACTTTGCATATTGACGCAAAAATAGGAAGCCAAAATCTCAAATTCATTAAATCATACTTGCGGGGTTTCTCTTACTCTTTATTTGTTTGGCAAAATAAATGCTAAAGGTCGCAGATTTGCAGGCACTTTCAAGAAAAATAAAGTATGAATTTTCAGTAACAAATCAGGATCACCGTGTCGACAACATAAATTTACATTTTTGGCATGAAAAGGCCGATACAAAATAAGGGAACGAAAGATGGGTGCGGTAGTTAAAGAGTCGCATTGCAAAGCTCCGTGTTACCAACTTCCGTGGTACCAACCCAAAAATTGAAGTAGTCACGGGGACTTTCCAGATCTCGGGGGAAATCGGTAATGACCTTGTTCAATGCTGGTGCATTTGATTTGAGCTTGTGCTATTGGATTTTAACTTTAAGTCATCTTTCAAGTTTCAAGTCTAATTCGTATTCCTTACCGGATTGTAATCGTCTTATCGATAATACAAGGACTGCATTTTTTTTTTTTTAATATTTGTCAGTTTTGAGCCTTGTTGTCATTGATGAGTCCTTTTTTAGAGGGTTGGCATTCATTTGACGAATTTCGGGAAACACATCGACACCATGCAACGTTAAGAATTGATAAATGGATATGACAAAAGTGTATCACAACTTCATATATACGAGATTGGAAACATGCGAAACTTATCTTTTTACATTATCTAAGAACGTAATTGAGAATGTCCAAATCGTGAAAATCGCCCATTACATGAATCTTACCACATCACGACTATCATTGAAGGTTTAGTGCATGCTGCACGTCAACTTTGGGAAGCTCTTCAAGAAGAACGCTTCAAAGCATTTGCGTTCTAAGTGTTTTGCGAGATGATATTCCCAAGGATTAATGAAGCACAAAAGAAGAAGAGAATAAACGAGAGAATTGAATGAAGAGAAGAACGTTATTATTGCCCGTCTTTACATCGTTTCCACTGTATCTTGGCTCACATGGAAATGAAAAAAGTAAGGAATAAATAGAACAAAAGAAGCAACAAGAACGTGTGTATTCTGATTTCTGTATCGCTGGTATGACTATGAAGCTAGTGGCCGGGGCCTCTCGGACTCGGCCCGGAAGCCAAGCGCTCCAACCAGCAAGACATGGTGTACCTTGCCCTCTCGTACGCCGCCGACGAGTACATCACGAGGTTGTTCTCCCTCGCGAAATCCTCTGGCAAAGCCCTCGCCGCCTCCACCCCGAAATGGCTCGCCACGGTCACGAGAATGAGCAGAACGACGATGAACTTGCAGAAACCCATCTGTTCTTTTCCTTTTCAAATGCGAAACGCAATATATTAATAGGTGTTTCGACTTTTGGTTGGAGACTTTGGGTTGGTTTTTCTGGGGGGTGATGTGTTGGAGAGCAAGCTTGGGAGGTGGTGTGATATTTATAGCGAGAACAGACAGCCTCGCGCAAGCGATGCCGACTCGCGCTAGTTAGAAGTGAGAACGGGCTTATGGCGATTGCGTGTTGACTCGTGATGGTGGACTGAGTCGGGTGGGTGGTGGAGGCGGGGGCTCTGCCGGTTCACCACGTTTGAAAGTTTGAATAAGTCAAACCCTCTAATCTCATGCACTTTCGTTTTGATTATTCTCTATATATGCCCTCCTTCGTAATTTATTTATTTTTTCTGACCATAAGTGATGCAATAATATTATGAGTTAATACCATGAAAAATTCCAAATTGATATACCAACGACAAATTTATCCAAAACTAATTTTTTGACCACTAAAAATCTAAATCGATACACTTGTGACAAATTTATCTTTCATTAGTTTCCGTTAAATTTTACTATCAAATTATTGAGTTAGTTGGCACATGATAGTTTTCGAATATATCAGTTTGGGATTTTACCCTCCATTTGTTACAGATAGACCAATTTGTGATTTTTCGTAATATTAATACAATTTAATAAAAACTAACGGAGGGTAAATTTGTCATAAATGTATTATTTTGAGGTTTTTGGCGGTCAAAAAATTAGTCTGAGATAAATTTATCATATATGTACAAGTTTGAGGTTTTTGGTGCTCAAAAAATTAGTTTGGGGTAAATTTATCATAAATGTATCAGTTTTGTATTTTTTATGGTATTAACCCTAATATTATTGCAGCAATTACATTTTTCTATTTCGTTCAATTTCATTTTCATTCTTGTAGGTTACAGCGGCAAAAGTGCACTCACGTCACATGTATGCAAAACATTAATACTTAATAGATTTTGCGAAATTGCTTGATTACAAAGTGGAGTTAATACCACGAAAAACTCTAGACTTGTGCACCTGTTTGAGGTTTTCGACATTCAAAAAATTAGTTTTTGGCAAATTTTTCACAGATGTATTAGTTTAGACATTTTTGTGATGTTAACCCTACAAAGTATCTGTATTGTTGACAAAGGGAAAGAGATTATACATTATGATAATGAAAATATGTATATACGTGACATATATATATGTGTGTGTATTTGTGAAATAGAATAGAATCAATGATTAACAAATCTTGCCATTGATAATACATTGAAAATTGTGCATATTTTAGGGATGAAAAAAACATATGGCGATCCTTTTTATAGGACGTCCTCTTTCTTTTATATGATGGTATTTAAATGATTAAAGATAAAACCCATTTAATATTATCATAGGTGACCCAATAGACATTTCCTTTTGACTCTTGAAAAGGTACATTAATTCCATGGACGGATGTGTACTTTTTCTCCCATCCACTTGATCACGTTTGAATCCTTCAAATATTGGAAATGGAGTATTCGTGTGGACTTTTTCCGCAGCATTAAGTTCAATTCGGTGCCTTGTAATTTTGCCTATGTTCCGTTTTGCTCCTGATTATTATGATACTACTATGTTTTGTACCATTTAAATTATATCGCCCAAATGCCGAACGGATGGTGGTATTCGCCCAAAGTGTTCTCCGGACAGCATGAAGTACTCTTTTTTTATTATTCGGAGTTCATTTTGATGCTGTACGCTTTAATATAAGTTTTTACTGTTAAATTCGCCTTCGGTGCAAAAAAATAATATTATATATATTCATTCAATCACGGTTGAATGAAAGACGTGTTTGAAGTTAGTTTTGTAACCAAATTGTTTCACACGTATTGAAAAATCCAATGGTGAGTGTGAATTATTTCTGGAACGGCGTAGCTAGGTCCATGTAAGCGTGTTTTGTGGTGATCTTTTTTTTTTTTTTTTGGTCGAATTGTGGTGATCATTTGGGGGGTGAGTATTGATTAATGAATCACTCAACTGAACCTCTTCAATAGGGCATCATATACTGACATAAAACTTTGGGATGTCATAAAATCCCCCACTTAAAGAATCAACATATTCCCCTTATCCAATGTGGAGCCCAACCTAATCCTGACTTGCCACCATTTTAGAAGGTTGCCAGGAGCTAAACCTTGTCCAAGTCACCAAAATGAGTATTGTTCGAGTCCGTCGACGAATCACAGATCTATTGGAAGGGGCCCTTCTCTAATATGGAACAAGCCTCTAAAAAGAATACTCCAAGTTGTGACTATTTGGGTTAGGTATCGTCTTATGAATCATTCAACAAAACATTTCTTAAGATTTTGGGATGTTAAAATTTTCTTATCCTTGCATTGAACTCAATAAAGAGAATAGAAAAGCGATAGGGAATATATTTTTATCTACTTCCCCAAACTCTAGGGATGCAAAAGGACAAAGAAGAAAACTCCGGTTGCCAAAATCAGATGATAAAGCAATAAAGTATAGGAGACAAAATGGAACTCATCCCGCATTGTTTGACGGAGAAATTGCCGGAATTTGACCTTTCGAAACCCCGTTGCAAATTCCGAGGACTAAATTTACAAGAATTAAAAAGTCTGTGGGAGTTAAATATAAAAAAAAAAAAACAAAGAAGAAGAAGAATTTAAGGTTATGCACAAACAAGGAATTCTTTTTGGTGAGCCCAAAAGTCTTCATCCCTGACAAGTTCAACGATTTACCAAGCAAAATCAATGTCGAAGACCGAACACGTGGCTTGGGTCAAAGCGCTGACTGATGATGCATGGGACCGCAAGTTGAGCATAACATATGCGAAATCACCTGCACAACTATAGAAAATGGCATAAATCAGTAAGAATCGTCACGCATAACATCAGTCTGCTAAAAGATTTTGTCAGACCAACTTGATAACTTGTCAAATTTTTGTGATATTACTATCAATTATTATAAAAATTTAAACTTTTAAATAAACGCATGATTTAATATTTAAATATTTTAATGCCTACTGCATTATGAGCGATTCCCGAACGATCACAATTCGACAAAAATAAGCCCATTGAGGTTTCTAAAGTTAATTATGGGAGATCCTAAATGGCACGACAATGAGGGCACTAAGAATTAATAATGGAGAAATCACATGATGTTGAGACAAGCATTGCTATTACTGCTAAATACATTGGCTATTTCTTGTACATATCGAGGACTCCATCTATAGAGGGTAATCGTTAAGGCCTCAATTGGAATTTACCTAACAGTTCATTTGTTTCGCAAAAAATGAATAATTAGAAATCCCTAAAAATCAGTAATTATATCGCTTAGGATAATTAGTCAACAAAAAATATATTCATTATCAACAATAATTTATGCCTAAATATTTTCATGGATGGTGAAAAATATTTTTCGTTCATATATTTTTGTGACCAATGCAAACGATCGTTTTGAGGACGACGCATTCCAAAGCGTGGGTTTACCAATCCTAAATTGCGCACATTTTCCAGCTACCAAGAGTGGACTGTCAAACCACTGGGGTTTACCCCAGTGGCCACTCTTCTCACTTGAGAAGAGGGTCCCCACCTCCGCAGGGGGGTAGGGGTGGGGACGCGTAGTTTTAAGATGTGAGTTTCGGCGCCCACGCCCTACAAGAGGTAGGGCGCAAGTCTGAGTGTGTAACATGAGTGAGAGATAGAGTAGGATCGACCAAAAAAAAAAAAAGTGTGGACTGTCAACGGAAGAATTTAAGGCTAGCTCTAAATGACATTAGTCAGTTCTTCACTTAGCAGATCGGTGACCATTCTTCTGGTCAAGTCCAAGCATGTGATGACACTAATCGGGCCTTCCCTTAGCAGATGACTCAATTGGCTCACCTAAATTAACCCTAAATTGCGCACATTTTCCAGCTTCCAAGAGTGGACTGTCAACGGAAGAATTTAAGGCTATCTCTAAATGAGATTAGTCAGTTCTTCACTTAGCAGATCGGTGACCATTCTTCTGGTCAAGTCCAAGCACGTGATGACACTAATCGGGCCTTCCCTTAGCAGATGACTCAATTGGCTCACCTAAATTGTGCAAATTTTTTCAATTCCATAGAGTGGACTGTCATTGTAAGAATTTAAGTGTGTAGCTCTAAATCAATTTGGTCAGTGCTTCCCCTAGCAAATCGGTGGCCTTTCTTCTGGTCAAGTCCAAGCATGTGATCACACTAATCGGGATTGTATCAAAATTCAAACTTGAACATTATGAGCGAAGCACGTTTAAATTAGGACGGTTTGAACAGGATTGACTGGTTGCTCCTGTTCCAACATTTTGAATAGATTCTCTCTACAAATTCTAAGTAGGCGCTTGCTTACTGGCTTCTCCGAGGAAGCAGCCGGGCAAGATTACATTTCATCAGTTGGTCATGCACGATATGTACTCGTTGATTCAACCAATTGACTGGTTGTATCTAACTATTTCTTGCGTCAGCAATAGATGCCAAAAGAATAAAGTAGGCTCTAAGACAAAGAATATTCAAGACATGAGAGGACCGGCGCTATAAATGCGACGTACCCTTTTGAAATGTCGCGAGATTCCAAATCGGCCCTTGTTCCAATTTTGGTGCACACCCACACCATGTTCATTAAGCCCGTGTGAGCTTCATCTTACTGATAATTCCGGACCTTTGTACCTCGGGTATCACCCATAAAAATAATACCTAGTGGAGGCGACATGTCTAAGGTCAAGCAAAGTTGCGACTGGGGCTAAGCAAAGCATGGTAGAGCAAGGCAAGCTATTCTCGAATCCCATATTTTCTCGAGAGCTTTCCCAGTTTTGAAAACACAATCTAAAGATTACAAAAAGTTGGTTGATCATGGAGCCCGGTTTCTACGCGTACAAACTCAAGCCAACTCGACTCTACACATCACACAAGTGTTACCCTCCTCACACTTGATTTTCAATCGCAAAATATGAATAATAGAGGTTTCTCGCACTTAGATACGCAAGAGAATATGTGCTTTCTACCTCAAGCCCTAGAGGTCTTGTTTATACTAAGCGAAAGCCAAACTAGTCATTAGACTCAATTCAAATGGTTGTTTTTTTTTTTTTAACTGATGCGACTTCCAGGTTCTGGCCGTTCAAATTTCGATTGCCCGCTCGTTGTACAGACAAAATGGCCAAAATTCCTTGGCGGTCAACTAGAAAGTGAATTTTGCTTCTGGACATGTTCAGGGCATCCGAAACATTATATATATAATCATGCTATATTTTGGTTAAATATATTATACCATTTGATCCCAAGTTATAAAGTAACTCAAGCATGTATTCATTGTTAAATTTTTTTCAATCAAGCCTGCGTTGATTTTCACGTGAATTTAATTAACATGGACTGGTTTCATTAATATCTTCTTGAGATTGAGTATGTATTTGTTACAAAATACCGCACATTCACCTAGTTGTATGTTAAATCACGAATATGATATCTCTAATTCCATATCAAGATCCACCGAGGTTCTCATGGCACATGTGTCGTGTCATGCGATGTCGGAGATGTTTGGCGCATGTAATAATACGCATTTTTAATCGGGCAAATAAAATCGAACAGAAAAATAAAAGCCAAAACAAAATGAAAGGAGAAAAGGATGCAACTTTTCGTATGAAGGAAGCCCATGATAACTTCACTTTCAGGCCAGGCCTAAGCCCATCCAGCATTTGGGCTAGACTTGTCTCGTTTTTTGTCCATGAGTTATAATGGCCATTGATAAAATTATATATATATATATATATATGTATATATATATGTATATATATATATATATATATGTATGTATATATTGGAGTTATTTCCGTGCCTATTTTAAATGGAAACTAAGCAAACATTTTTGACATAATGTTAGTTGTTATTTGATTGAGTATTAACCGCTGAAGCGTGTTTTTGTCACTTTAACCAGAAGGTCGTGGCTCCATTCAAAATGTGGTGAAAATGGCCATACCCTTTTCGATTTAGTACCCGGTAAGCATCCATCTACATCTAATTATTTTACTTACCTATCTTGATTAAGGATCAGATGGGTTAGGTTTTTGATGAAAGCAAACATATACTTAATTTGAAATCACAAACTTTCCTGAATATTTCATTAAAAGCCATGACAACCCTTTAAAATAGATGAATCGTTACATCCTGTCGAATTTAAAGGGGATATAAATTGACCACATACAAAATTAAGAAAATCTCGAACAAGAGAAAATCTCTTATCCATAATATATGAAATAGAGATTTTCTTTCTGTAACTCCAACATGTATTTGCTCGAAAACTCCAAAATATAAGGGTGTCCTCCTTTGAGAAACGCATATATGCCGGTAATTAGGGTTCTTGGTGTCTCAAACTTCCTATCTGCATCTCTAGTTCAATTTGGATCGTAGTCTCACAAACAATCTTGATATAGCCAACAACAATGAGAATTTTAGGCTTTAGATTTAATTTTGGGCGCCTATTTCTAGCTGCAACAACCGTGTACTGCGAAATATGCATGGAACACATCCCCTCGGCCTCGAGCTTCAAGACCACTGCGCACTGCAAGCACTCCTACTGCAGAAGCTACTTGTCCTCGCACGTCTCCACGACCATCGCTGATGGAGTTGCGAATGTGCGGTGCCCCGGTTTGGAATGCCGAGCCAAGCTCGACCCCCTCCGGTGCAAGGAGCTCCTCTCGAGAAGATCCTTTATTAGATGGTGTGACGTTCTATTTGAGTCGTACGTTCTACGTTTCGCAAGGTGTTACTGCCCGAACTCGAATTGCCGAGAGCCCATTGTGGATGAGTGTGGACGGTAATGTCAAAAGATTCAAGTGTCCTATCTGTCGCCGAAGCGGTTGTTTCCAATGTGCAAGCGAGTGGGTCGAAGGTCATGGATGTAGGGGAAGGCATGATGTGGACATTAGTCTATTGGAACGCCTTGCGGACAGGAAGAAGTGGGTGCAGTGCCCTAATTGCCACATATATGTCGAGCGCAATGGGGGTTGCGATCGAATCTATTGCAGGTAAGTAAGAGTTCTTGTAGTTTTTCTTTTACATATTGCAATAAGACCATTACATGAGAAATAGAATGTAGAGATGATACTATTTGATCATGCTTTTATCTGCAAATCATGTTGACAAACAATCTAAGGGGGCTTTGGTTTCGATATGAATTTGCAGACGCAAAACGGTGTTTTGCTACAGATGCGGTTGGGAAAGAGGCAAATTTCGTTGTTTGTGTCAACTAAGCGGCACTGATAACTATTGGGAAGCATGCGTAATAGCTACATGCGCCGTCTTATTGATTGCACATTCATTATAATCCTCATCCCCATAGGATATCTCCTGAGTGATCAAGAAGCGTCATAGAAATTACTCTTTACCTGCACATACTTTATTGGCATTCCATTGAGCCTGCGAAAATTCTGTTTTCCTCCTTTCACCATCCATGACGCCCACAAGACTTGTGTAACTGCAAATCTCGTTTGATTCTAGTGAAGGTGTCATCTCCAATTGCCAAGTTGAATAACTTCCGAAAGATAAGCTCTCAATCTTCATTTTAACAGAAACACATGTGCATCTCATGCACCACAGAAGTGGATCTTTGGGGTAGGAGGGACGACGAACGGGTAGGGTTGCTATAAGAGCAATGATGAACATGGGGGGCTAGTTTTTGTTTTAGATAGTAGTAAGTTAAATTCGATGATGAAGATGAGATATTTAGCTTTTAGATATAGATTCAATTTCAGGCTTTGAGTACCGAGCGCTGTATATTGCACTCCTTCTGTATGTCCTTCGTATCACTCATGATTCGGCGCGTCAGTTAGTAAACCAATCTTGTAAATTGACTTTAGTAAATCTAGCATCGCAAGCATCCAACATAGGTATTTTTCCCTAATTGTGATTCTAGTCGAGACATTACGTCCAATTACCAAGTTATATAACTACCAAAAGATAAGGTCTTTTTAATTTTCAATTAAGTACAGTGAACATCCATATAGATAACCCCATCCTTAATTTAAAACTCGATTTTCCCAAAAAAGTTTCATTAAAACCCATCACAATTGCTTAAAAAGAATGAATTATTATTAGACTTAATACTACGAAGAACCCCAAACTAATACACCAGTAACAAATTTACTCTGAACTAATTATTTGATCACAAAAAATCCCAAACTGGTGACGAATTTACCTCGAACTAATTATTTGGCCACCAAAATCCCCAAACCGGTACACTTGTAATAAATTTTCCTTGAATTAATTTTTTGAGCACCAAAAACCCCATACTGTGATAAATTTACCTTTGCGTTAAATTTCATTAATACCACAAAAAATGACAAATTGATAAGCCTATGACAAATGGAGGGACATGTCATCCAACTCAACAATTAGACTACAAAATTTAACAAAAACTGATGAAGGGTAAATTTTTCATGAGTGTACCAGTTTAGGGTTTTTTGTGGTCAAAAAGTTATTTTGGGAGTAAATTTATTACATGAGTACCAATTTCGGATTTTTCGTGGTATTAACCATTTGTCGCGATCAACCTCCCAATTTTTTTTTTTTTGTTCGACGAAAAAAGGGGAAGTTATGCCTGGTACGTGCTAAGTCTAGGTTCGAGACTTAACTCGGGCTCTCCCAAGCCTATATCATATCGTGACTTAGAGTTTAAGTATTTAACATGCAAGTGGTTTACATCAAGAAATCGCCACTAATCGACTTGGGGTGAGCCGATTAGAAATCCAAATAGGATGATGGGAGAATCACCCTATTCCTATGGACCAGAGATTGACCGAGTTCGGGGACTTGGTTATACTAGTTGGATAACTAATGCCCTTTCGGTATCTTTTGTCCTGTTCATTTCTAAAAACATTTGCCAGGCAATTTGGATTGATTTTAGGACCTTTCTTCTAACATGTGAGGTGATCAAGTGAGTACATAATCAAAAGTGATTAGCAGTCGAAGTAGATGTGCAGTCTAAGGTTCTAGCCTTAACTAAGTCAGATAACATTCAAAACACAACAATTCATGCAATTAAAATTTAACTAAAGACATGCATGATTACAACAGTATACTAACATATAGGCTTATCTAATTAAAATAAGGCGATTTATGTGATTATAACAATATGCATAATAATACAATAATAAATTAAAACAATCAGATAAAAAAAACATAAAAAAACCATTTTTAAACAAAAATTTGGAAAAATTATATATAAATACGGTGGAAGAGAAAAAATAATTTTTTTAAAATTTTTTTAAAAAATTATTTAAAAATAAATAAAAAAATAATATAATATTAAACCGGGTATGGCCACTGGATTCGAGTCGGTCAGATCCGACCCGGGTCAATGGACCCAACCCAAGTGTTGACCCGGGTCGGTCGGAACCAACCTAGGTATTGACCCGGGTCGGGTCAGCTAATTTGGGTCGGTAGGATCCGACCCGGGTCAACGGACCCGATCCGGGCAATAACCCGGGTTGGGTCAGTTCATCCAGGTCAATCCAACCCGAACTCACAAACCCGCGAGGGGGACACCTGTCAAGCCGAAATTGGCCGTCCGTTGGCCGACCTAGACCGGCACTGCCCCCAAATTGGCCCCCTAGGACCACCATTAGGCTATGCCACTCACCTGAGTTGTCGTCGGACCGCCATTTGCCAGCCAACGACAGAACAAAAATCGGCCTCATTAAGGCATTTCGTCGAACACTGGGTGCGCGCGAGGAAAAACAGAGGATCTCGACCTCCTCCGAGGGCCTGGTTGGTTCTGACGGGCGCTGCTCGATCCCGATGGAGAGTGGGAGCCGGGACCGATGACTGCATGGGCCGGGAATCGCGCTATACAACCGGCGTGAGTCCCGGCCAGACAGTGACTGAAAACAGGGGTAGACAGAGATGGTGAAGACACAGGGAGACTCACCGGTCGACGACACGGCTGGACGGCTTCCGGCGACTCCGCGAGCGATGGCGATATTGCTGGTACTCCGACGTGACCTCGGTTCATTCTCTCTCTCGCTATTCTCAACTCTCTCTCTATGTTCTCTCTGTCACTCTGTTTTTCTCTCTCCACGGCCGACCTCGACTCTCTCTCCCTCTCCGGCTTTTATAGTGGCCAAGGGCCACTGCTTCTGCTCCTCGACGTCGGTTGACGACGGCCTGTACCGACCTATGGCCCGCGAATTCTGCGGCCATTTAGGCCGGTGCAGAGGGGGGGGCCGGCTTTGACGCAGCCGAGAGGAAGAAAGGGAGAGAGAGGATGTCACGCCCCGGGCCCTGCCATACCGCGACATCCCGCCATTGATCAAATTAAACGCAACGCCCCAGGACACGTCGCCGCCAAACGAACAACGTAAGCGGAAGCGAAATAAAACACCCCAGACAATAAAGTATAACAAAAGGATAGCACAAACACAATTTAATACACACACAACAATAACTTGAATTCGCAAGTTCATACATTAGGCTGCTAGGGTTAAATCCACCTTCATCACAAAAAAAAAAAAAAAGAACAGGTGACTGGGTAGACTATTAACTGCACAAAACGGGACTCTACCAAAAAGGTTTCCTGGCCCTGCACTTAAACGTTTCTACGGTGCCCAATCCGGATCAGACCCTGAGGAGTCTGTCTCCGAGTTCGAGTCAATCTTGATCGGGTTCTCCTCCTCATCTCCCTGTTCGATCACCATGGGTTCCTCTTCAACCTCGGGCTCGGGTACTAACTCGGGTTTAGGCTCGGGGACAAGTGCCGGTACTGGACAGGGGTTCACCGATAGACTGTCGGAATCTGACACCTCGTCGTCGGGAACGAACTTGTCCCAAGGCTCCCAATTGACCGCATTCTCATTGGTGTGTTGCAGCCCTTCAAAACCTCGAATTGGCCTAGAGTTTTCCAACCCGACCCTATGGGACCAAGCCAAGTAGTTGTGGTGCTCCAACTCATCTCGCCCTACATCTACCCAAACATAAGTACAATGCCTAATGTACGTCTCACTTGGATTCAGACCCGGGTACTCGTTATCCTCATGCACCATATGCATGGGGACTCCAAAACGCCAAGGTGGCGCCATGCTCAAGTGTGGGGATCTGAAAATAGTTATATAATAACTGTGAGAACGAGTCTCAATAAGCATTACCCTAAACCTTACGAAAGCCAATGTGTACCCAGACAAGTAGAACACCTCCTAGAGCATACCTGGCCATAAAATACATGCCCGCTCTGCACGTCAGTCACACATAGCAATAATAATAATAACAATAATTATTCAATAACATGACATAATGGTTTACACACCCAGCATAATAGCACTCAATCAATTCTAACAATTTAGTCGATCAAACAATCAGTTAATTCAATCAATTCAGTCACACTCAAGTTGCATGCGTGGTCGAACAGCTTTTCACGACCTCCCAGGTTCTTTCACTCGGCCTACGCCACTGCGCCTCAGGCCCCATCTCATAGCCCGCGTCACTGCGCCTCAAGCTCAGCCCTCAGATCAAGCCTGGCTCGGTCTCGTATAACTATGCCTCAAGACATTTTTCCTTTCCAATGACCCGCGTAACCTACGCCTCAGGTCTAGTCATGCCTTATTCGCCACACCCGCGTAACCTACGCCTCAGGTTGGCAACTCTCCAATCGATTCGGGCTTTTTCATATGCACATGCACCACTACATAATTCATCATTCTTACAATCGCACCAATCAAATTCAAGGCACACCCGCAACGCCTTAATTTGCCAAATCAATGCATCATACCAATTCCAGTTAAAGCCAATCTCAGTCACATCACTCGTCCGACACACCAATCTACATACCAGACATCCAAGGTAGTCATACCCGAATTTCAATTTTTTCCACCCACACGCGCCACCACAATTCGATCATTTAACACACCACAAATATCCACGTGATCACCATAATTCACTCTAAGATTCTCCACATAACTTTCGCACTAATCACGTTTCTCCAACCTATCAAGTTCCTAATTTTAATCACTAAACTAAACTAAATAAACCCCTAAGCATGTCTAATAGTACCTATTATACTAAAGAGGGGTTAGAATATCACTTACAAGATTTTGGCCCGGTGAAAATCGGCTCGGGCCTAAAATGGGCCGAGTGAACAGTGCTGACTGGGCACGGGCGAGGGCACAACGGGCATAGGGCTCGGCCACGGTGCTCGGCCACGGGCACAACCTTCGGCCATGGGCACAAGGCCTAGCCACAGGCTCGGCCACGGCTCAGGGCCCGGCTACAGGCTCGGCCATGGCTCAAGCGCGGGCACGGGAGTGGGCACGGCGGGGCAGGCGGCCGACTAGTCGGCTGGGGAGGCAGCGGACGGCAGCGGCGGTAGCGGCAGGGATAGCAGTGGCGGCGATGGCGGCAATGATGGTGAGCAGTGGCATTGCGAAGCGGCGACGAGCTGCTCTCCGGCGACGGCGGAAAACAAAGGGAGAGGAAGAAGATGGTTGAGGCGCGGTGGCGTGGCTAAGGGTGTTTAGCGATGGCGACGACGGCACTCCAACATCGAGGCGGCGCTGGGGGGTTGACTGGACAGCTGGGCAGCGGCTGGAACTCGTCGGGCGCGGCGGCGAGCTCGAGCAATGGCTGCTTGCTCGGCGGCGGCAACTTTCGGGCGACGATGACGGTGGTGGCGGCGAGCTCCTAAAGGCTTAGACAGCCAAGCTTGCGGTGGTGACGGTCAAGGCGGCGTCGAACGATGGTTGGGGAAGCAGCCGAGAGGGAGAAGGAGAAGGGTAAGGGGAGGGGTGATGGCGGCTGAGGGTGGTGGCGACGGGGCGAAAGCGACGGCCAGACGGCGCACTGTGGCGACGAGCGGCGGCTGGTGACGAGCGGGGTGGCGTTGGATAGAGTGGAGGTCGGACGCGGCTCGTCGGGGGAGGCGACAGAAGAAAAGAGAGGACGGGAAGGGAGAGAAGAGAAAGAGAAGAAGAGAGGGAAGAGGAGAGAGAGAGAGAGTGAGAGAGAAGAGAGAAGTGTTAGAGGGGGGGTGCATGTGCATGCGTGCATGCGGTGATGGACGTGTGTATACAGGGAAGAAGAGAGAGAGAGAGAGAGAAAAGAGAAGAAAGGATAGAGGGAAGGGGGGGAGAGGATAGACGCACGAGGAAGGGAAAAAGAAACGTGCGGGCAGGGAGTCGGTGCGACCGAAGGAGAAGGAGAGAGAGAGAGAGAGAGAGAGAGAGAGAGAGAGTCAACACGCACTCGAGCGCGATCCAACGGTCAGATTTCAAATTTGAAAAAGATCCTACGGTCCAAATAATTCCTAGAATATACTAAGGGACAATAGCCACAAAAATTAGAGCAAACTAATCCGAGGGAGGTCTACTAGTCCAAAATCGTACCCGATCGAAATTTCACTTTTCCACTATTTCTAACAATCTTGACGTTGGCCACGATAATATCGACACCATCCAATTTATTTCGTCCCGAAACTCAATAAATTCGACACCGAAGTTTGGGCTCTAAATAACGGCCAAATTCGATCAAGTGCGATTCTAGCGAAATCTCAAAATTTGAAAACGATAACTGGGAGTGATCAGTTCCCGGACGAGATTTTACTATAAGTATACTAACGAATCACACGTTTTATAAATCCCAAAATTGGGTCAAAATCCGGGATGTCATAGAGGAACCTCGGGAAATCTGGGAAGACCAGTCCCGTTAGCGTGCTCCTCCAGGCCTCATCTGACCTACTGACGATGGTGACGCTGCTGCTCGGCGTTCATCACGCTGCGGCCAGCAGAGGGGAGAATAGGGGAGGCGAAAGGGACCAGTGTGTGGGGGAGAAGAAAGAAGAAGGGAGGCTGGGCCAGGCCCAGCCGGGCCGCGCGAGGGGAGAAAAAAGAAAAGGGAGGAGAAGCTGGGCCGGACC
This sequence comes from Syzygium aromaticum, assembly GCA_024500025.1. Classification (NCBI taxonomy): domain Eukaryota; kingdom Viridiplantae; phylum Streptophyta; class Magnoliopsida; order Myrtales; family Myrtaceae; genus Syzygium; species Syzygium aromaticum. The sequence continues at coordinate 866,166 of CM044892.1, forward strand.
GGGCTCAGCCATACGAAGGGGAAGAAAAGAGAAAAAGAAAAGGGCCGGGTCAGCCCAGCCCCAACCCGACCCGATTTGATTTTTTTTTTGTTTTTTTAGACACTCTAATAGACCCTATTAATGTAAATATGCTTAATTTCTATATGCAATACATTTAATAGAAATATTTTTTTTAGGAATTAAAGAAAATTAATTCCTAAATTTTGTGCAATTAATTTTTGGGCAAATTAAAAATAGGTATCAACAGCTACCCCCTCTTTGAAGGTGATCTCGTAGAGATTGAGCTCGCAGAGATTACATTCAAAGACAAAGTGACACCTAAATTTGGCCCATGCATGCTCAATGAATGTTATTTTTTGGCGAGACTGTGAGTCTCATTTTTTATGCGATAAGATGATGCGTGCTAAAGCAAATAAAAACATACCTGGGGCTACTTACCTTGCCGAAGGGTAAAGTAATTCTAGATAGTTAGTATCGGGTGTTGAGGACTTGAACCTATCTTCGGTCGCCTCGACTGAATTTCCTTCATCTGGGGCTTGAACCTATCTTTGATCACTTCGACAAGAGAAATTATTTGTCTACGACCCGAACCTTTCTTCGGTCGCCTTGACTGGGGGAAATTGCTTGCCTAGGACCCGAATCTATCTTCGGTCGCCTTAATTGGATTTCGTTTGCCGAGAACCCGAACCTTTCTTCGGTCGTCTCGATTGGGGAAATCGTCTGTCTAGGACTCGAACTTATCTTCGATCGCCTTGACTGGATTTCGTTTGTCTCGTAGTCGAACCTACCTTTGGTTGCCATGACTAGAAAGAAATCGCTTGCACAGGACCCGAACTTATCTTCGGTTGCCAGCTAGATTTCGTTTGTTTATGACCCAAACCTTTTTTCGGTCGCCTTGACTAGAAAGAAATCGCTTGCACAGGACCCGAACTTATCTTCGGTTGCCAGCTATATTTCGTTTGTTTATGACCCGAACCTTTTTTCGGTCGCCTTGACTAGAAAAAAATCGCTTGTACAGGACCCGAACTTATCTTCGGTTGCTAGCTAGATTTCGTTTGTTTATGACCCGAACCTTTTTTCGGTCGCCTTGACTAGAAAGAAATCGCTTGCATAGGACCCGAACTTATTTTTGGTCGCCAGCTGGATTTTATTTGTCTAGGACCCGAATCTTTCTTCGGTCGCCTTGACTATGGGAAATCACTTGCACATGACCCAAACTTGTCTTCGGTCACTAGTTGAATTTCATTTGTCTAAGTACCTGCATCTTATAAGGGGTACTTGGACACGTTTCCACCTCTTAAGGGCATGTCTTCTGTCAGACAAGTTTTTGTTGTGCAAAGACATACGTATTCATAGGAGAAATAGACAACTAAGGCTATTCTAGAATATCATATGAAATATCTTGACCGCAAGTCAAGATGTATTTCGTTTTCAAAGCAACACCTGGTTTATTCTCTGGGTAGTTTGAAAAGAATTCATAATCTTGGAATCGGGCAAGGGTAGAATGTACTTTACCTCGGCGCAATCCTGTACACACATACACATTCATCAAAGAAATAGACAACTGAGGCCATTCTAGAATATCGTATGAAATATCTTGACTGTAAATCAAGATGCATTTCTTTTTCAAAGGAACACATGGTTTATCTTCCGGGTAGTTTGAAAAGAAATCTGATGAAATACCTAGGGTTTCTTACCCGGAGGTTTGATGCATCATCTGCTGAATAACCAACCTTTTTAGGGGCATTTCTCTTAGGATGATAATGAGGACTTCTCCAATGTTTGAATTTTCGTGTCCTATTGTTAGGGATTAAAACTCTAAACTGTTAAAGACGATTAACACAAACATGCATGTCTTCATCAGGGATAGATAAGCTAGACTATTCCAGAATGTATATTTATGCAAGGTGATTCTGCCATGTTTGTGTCACCAAACATCCATCGAGAATCAATCAAGACAATTTTTACTCCTAAGGTGAACTTCTCAAGATGCTGAACAAGAGGCATTTCGTCATAAAGGACTTTCCACTCGCTCTCATTAAAAAGGTCGTTTGTCCCATCCATTGAGGTGGGAACATCGAGAACACTCAATCTAACCGTTATCACATCAACAAAGGTCTGAGTTTTCTCGCAAGCGGTACGACGCTGTCAATCTGAGAGGTCTTTTTCAGGGTCATAATGCTGGCTTGGTCAATGGCTTAACAAAAGGTGATTGTCCAAGTCAAGACCATGAAACAAAACATTCTGCAATCATCTCCAGGTTTACAAGTCAAGAGCCTTGCAAAACGAGATAGAAGTAGTCTTGCTCGTATTTTCTCGAGCATTATTTATAAACATTTGAAATTCCACGTTAATCCAAGTGTCCTAGTTAGAAAAGGCTTTGTGAGGGATGTAACGTGGGTTTGGTTCATAGGTTGGGGAACGAAATGATTATTGAGCTCAAAATGTGTGTAAGGGTGAGAATTGGTGATCATCTTGGCATTGTCACTAGTCTTTTCTCCACCGTTAAGATCCTTTTGGAAAATTTCCTGGGTAATTCCATGCCTTAACTTCCAGAACAGTTTTTTCTTGAGGAGCTTCTGTATCAAGCATTTTCCTGGATACCATTCGGTTTCTGTCCCAATTGCTTTCTTTAGAATAGGCTCATCTTCATCTATCATGGTAGATCTTTGTCAAGACAAAGTTCTTAAAGTAGGGATTTGTATCGAAGAAGAACTCAAGTTTAAACCCTTTGGGTCGTCTATTCTACATCACTTAACTTTGAGGTATTGGAGAACACATTCATCACGTTCAGAGATCTCCTCAGCTAAAACTTCATCGTGTTTCACAACAGTTACTTAGAAATTAGGGATTCCTTTCTCTTCATCTTTTTCATCGTTTTTCTTCTTCTCATTTTCTTTTTCTTTATTTTTTTTATTCTTGGGGAGTTTCCTTCTTCATTCGGTATTTTGGACTATGATGCTCAAACTGTGATGACTTTTACCTTGCCCCTGTATGGGGGATGATCACCAACTGGTTTATACGAAATGAAGTCGCCGGCTCAATTGGGCTAGTAAGGGATATAAATGTATGGGATAGAAGAAGAATTGTTTTTCGTCATTCTAGAGCACTGAAATCATCGTGAGAGTTCATCTGTAAGAATAACACTTAAAGATTAATGTACGTGAGAGCAAGAAAATTTCTATCTTTTTTTTTCATCTTGTGCGAGCTGCTGCGGCTGATGATCATAGAAAATTTTATATATTACAAATTCCTTATCCTTCTTATCTTATTCAGTTCCTAGGTAAGAACATCACTATTATCAATGACATGTTGGTATTTTGGACAGGTTTTAATTAGTTTGCTACTTCTTTTTTGACAAAGCCCTCTTGACTTCGACTGTCCGACCATCGATGGTGTGCTTGTCTTGGAGGACCCTGTCGAGGGCCGTCAGCTCCGTGAAGGTGACAAGGTCGAAGTCACAAGGGTAGTGATCGAAGGGAAGGGACGTTTTCCTTGTTTCCTTTGAGTTTGAATCCTTCCTGCGATATTGATTTACTTCAAACTGCCCCAATGTGGGGTGGTTCCAAACAGGGGTAATTTAAAATGAATGTCCAAGTGTGTGGGCTCAAAAATGCTCAAACAAAGGTTCGATGGTAGTGTATGGGACAAAGAAACGAACTGACTCTCGTCACTTTAGCTACCATACCTTATGTGAGAAATCCCTTCACCTTATAGAAATGAAACCTTTTCGCTCATCTTGCAAGAGTTTGGTACGTGATAATGTATATAGACTAAGGATTGCCTCTCATCATCCTGGCACCTCTCGTTCAATATATCGGAGTAATTCGACACCATCCGTCAAATTGTCAAGATTTTCACAAGAGAATTGGTGAATTAAACAGGTAAAATTACCATGCAAAATTCTTTCCCAAAAGATATGCGATGCACTTGGAGGAAGGTTTAAGCATTCATTTGTTTTAACATATTTCTTCTTTCTTGTTTCTTTCTACTCTTATGTGAAAAGTTTGTAAGGAAATGGATACTTACCTATGCTACAATAGTGATGCAAACCCTGCAAGGTAATAAGAAAGACCATGTTAATGAACAACTTTTTAGGGGATAGAAATTGGGAACGATACAGCATTACCCTTCGTGATTCCCTTCATTTGACAACTCCTTGAGTTTTCTCAATGTCGATAATCCCTTTCTGGCGAAAACATGAGCTTATGTTAGTAATGAAATGATTGATGGTAAATTGAGAATGATACAAATTATCTTTATTCCATTTTGCCTTCAAAGTTAGCAGGGTCTTTTTTTTCTCTTATGGTTGGGCACGAAGCTCGAATGAAATCCTCTAAAATTAAGGGTGCTTCCGAATAGATGATCCTACTATTAGTGCATGCTGCGTCAACGCGGTTCTGGCATGCTGAGGTGTTTCTCGTAAATCCTACGATTCCTAACTGCTCAAGATATACGCAATTGCTTGCATGGGAAACTTTGCAGCAAAGCTAATCTCTACTTTAAAGGTTTTCGACGGATGTGGGCACGACTACCGTCGATACTTCCATGGTCGCCAAGATCGACCTTGACGCAATTTTGTCATGTGCGAAATCCTTTCCAGTTAGATTTGCCGCTAAAGTGTTCGATAATTTTTCTATCAATTCCTTTGTTTTTAATAGGAGCATAGAAATCATTTCAAGGATAGTGCTTCTTCACAGCATCAGAATTGACCGAGTTGGAGAATTGGCATCCATCCATCTCAGTTAAAATCAGAGCCTCTCAAGGGAGTGTCTTTTTCACAACATAGAGACCCTTATAGTTTGGAGCGAATTTACCTCCGATTTCGGGGGCTAGTGGTAGTACTTTTCTCAAGACAAGATCGTCTGATTCAAAGTGTCTTGGGCGTACCTTTCAGTTGAACGATCTGGCTACCCTTTGCTGATAGCATTGCCCGTGACAAAGAGCCTTCAATCGTTTTTCGTCAATCATTTTTAGCTACTCCGGTCTTTGCTGCATCCACTCTGCATCAGACAGTTTCACTTGGAATAATACCCACAGCAAGGGAATTTCTACCTCAACAGGCAGGACTGCTTCCATGCCACACACCAAGGAAAAAGGGGTTGCCCTGGTAGATGTTCGAATTGACGTTCGGTACGCCATTAATGCAAAAGGCAATCTTTCATGCCAATTTCAATAGTTCTCAACAGTTTTGGCCAAGATCTTCTTGATATTTTTATTAGCAGCCTCGATAGCTCTATTCATTTGAGGGCAATAAGGAGATGAATTCAAATGACGAATTTTGAATTCACCGAGTAAATCATCAACAAACTTGTTATTCAGATTTATCCCGTTATCTGTGACGATGGCTTCAGGGATGCCATAACGGGCGATGATATCTCGTTTGATGAATTTCATCACATTCCGTGCAGTGACATTGGTATATGACGCAGCCTCGATCCACTTGGAAAAATAATCGATTGCGACCAAGATGAAGCGATGTCCATTTTATGCTTTCGAATTAATTGGGCCAATCACATCGATACCCCACATTGAAAATGGTCAAGACTCTGACAATTGGTGTAATTCAATTGGTGGGGCATTTATCTTGTTTCCATGGATTTGACAACGGTGACAATTTCGAATATATCGAATGCAACTACCTTCTAAGGAAAGCCAATAATAACCCAATCTTGTTATTTTTCTGGCCAACATGTGTCCATTCATGTGTGGACCACACACTCCTTCATGCAATTCTTGCATGATTCGTCTTGCTTCGGTCGCATCCACGCATCTTAGCAAAACAAAATCATAGGACCTCTTGTACAAGTTCTCACCATCGACAAAGAACTTCGTTGCCATCTCCATTATGTATCTTCTATCTGCAGAGCTAATCCCTTCGGGGAATTGTTGTTCCTTGATGTAATTCATGATATCGTATTACCACGGTTTACCATTGGGTTCCTCGGTCACGGTCATGCAATGGGCCGATATGGTCTGGACTTCAATCTTCAAAGATTTTATTTCCAAGCCATTGGTAACCTGTAACATGGATGATAATGTAGCCAATGCATCGGCGAATTGGTTATGAGATCTATATTGGTATTCAAACGAGATCTCATTGAATTCTGAAACCAATTCTTCCAGATAGCCACGATAGAGTACTAGTTTAGTATTCCTAGTCTTCCATCCACCCACAGTCTGGAGTATGATTAAGGCAAAATCGCCGAACACTTTTAGTTTGGTTATTTTCATATCAATTGTTGCTTGTAAGCCGAGAATACACGCTTCATACTCGGCAATGTTATTGGTGTAAGGAAACACCAATTTCGCGGCTACAGGATATTGCTGCCCATCTAAGGATATCAAGACTGCCCCAGTGCCAGAGCCAGACAGAGTTACTGCTCCATCAAAAAACATGATCCATGTGTGTTCCTCTGTTGATAAAATACAGTCATCCGGGAGATCATCCTCATGTGTTTCCCTAAGGCATTCAGCTAGCATATTAGCGATCACTCGACCTTTCACTGATTTCTGTAATGATGTTTGGATGTAAAATTCTGAAATTAGAATTTGTCATTTGGTTAATTTTCCCACTAATGCCGGTCGGTTAAGCAAATACCGAATAGGGTCATTTTCAATTATAATGAACGTCTGGTGGTGCAAAGTATATTGTTGGAGCCTATGCGGCACCCACACTAATGCGACATATGTTTTTTCTGATTCGAAATAATTTTGTTCTGAAATGGTGAATTTTTTACTCAGATAATAAATAGCACATTCTTTTCCATCTTCAGAGTGGCTCTGGGCCAACAGGGCTCTTAACGATTCGTTGTGAATCGTTAAATAGAGAGTTAAAGGATGCCCCAAAACTGGTGGAACTAGTACCGGGGGATTTATCAAATACTGCTTCAGCTTTTCAAATGCTTCCCGATAATCCTTATCCTAATTAATCTAAGCGTCTTTCTTAAAAAATTTGGAAAAAGGCCGTGTAGTCTTAAAGAGTTGGGAGATGAACTGAGCAATATAATTCAACCTTCCAAAAAAACTTCTGACCTCCATCACTATAAACGAGGGTTGCAGTTCACATATTACTTTGACTTTTAAAGGGTCGACCTCGATCCCCTTGCTACTCACAATAAACCCGAGTAACTTACTAGAAGTAGCCCTAAATATGCACTTTGTAGAGTTCAGGCGTAATTTGAACTCGCGCGATCAGCTGAATAGCTTCTTCAAGGCTTCAATGTGGTCCTCTCTGTATTTAGTCTTAGCAATCATGTTATCAACATAGACTTTAATTTCTTTGTGCATCAGGTCATGAAAGAGAGTGACCATAGCACGTTAGTAAGTTGCCCCGGTATTCTTCAAACTAAAAGGCATAACCCTGTAGTGAAAGGTCTCCCATGGAGTGATGAACAATGTCTTCTCCTTGTTTTCCTCATTCATCCTTATCTGGTTGTACTCGGAGAATCCATCCATAAAAGAAAATAATTCAAATCCAACAGTTTCATCCACAAGGACATCTATGTGAGGGAGCGAAAAATCGTCCTTTGGACTGGCCTTATTCAAGTTGCGGTAATCAACACAAACTCGAATTCGACCATCCTTCTTCTTCACCGGCACGATATTTGCTACCCAGTCTGGGTATTGCGAAACCTCGATGAATCCTACTTTCAACAGCTTCATCACTTCTTCTTCGATCTTTTTCGACAGCTCAAGTTTGGTCCTTCGTAACCTTTGCTTCTTAGGAGGCACGTTGGGATTGGTAGACAAACCGTGCTCAACAATCCGAGGGTCTAATCCTGGCGTATCAGAATAAGACCATGCGAAGACGTTTTGATTATCCTTGAGAAGAGCAACTAGACGTATAGCTTTCTCTTCGGGAAGGTTGGCTCCAATCTTCACTTCTTTTGGATCTTGAGTGCTCTCAAATTGATGGTGATAGTATCTTCGGCTGTATGGGGCTTGAATTGTTCATACTGCTCCCAGTTTCTTCATATTTCAGCGAGGTCATCACTTGAATTGTCTGAAAGTATTTACATCATCAGGCTGGATCGCACTAACTCCCTCGCAAGTCGCAAGATCATGCCTGTAACACAGGGTAAATTGATCAGAAAAACAAATGGGGATATGGATTTTTTCATTGTCCTTTTCCTCTTAAAACATTTTTTGAAGTACTAGTAAAAAAAATGTCTTTAATTTTCGAAAACTCTTTAGAAACGAGGAAGCATGAGATAGTCCAGGCCTCAGAATACCTTCCTTTTCGTGGTTGGATATCATCAACGTGCCGGTTTAGGATACTACCTCATGCCCTCAAAACATCATTTATTTACAACACATGGATTTACAACCTCAAAAGAGGGAGAGTTCAAAAAGACATTTCTTCTAATAGAAATGAAGACAGAAAACGAAATACAAGGATAGCCCTTTTTCTAGGGATTCATGCAGAAAAGAGGAGAGGAATTCTACTCAAGCGGGCTTGCGCCCATTCCCTCCACTGATCCTTCGTCTATTGCGCCGATGAAGAAATCCTCGAAAGTATCATTCCAGGAATCCAACTCCTTAGCTCCTCTCTTTAATTGTGTCAACTTTTCCATGTTGTCCTATCGGTTAGGAGTGCTATTCTGCTGGTCTTTATAAAAACTTGATGGCATCTGGTAGTCAACGTAATAGTCAAACTTACCACTGGGCTTGCTCAGGGTATCCATAATCGCCTTTCCCTTGCGCATCGTATCAGAAAGTTCAGGAGCAGCGTCACGAAGGCTAAGTATCACCAAGAGATCATCTTCACCATAACACGGTCATAGGGCACGAAAAGTAAATGCCTTGGTGTCCAGTAAGTCTTGAACTCTATTCTTCAAAGCATCGCAATCATCCGGCGAGTGCCTAATCTTTCCCGAATGATAGTCACAAGATTTGGAGGGATCATAGTTGATGAAATACTCATGAGTAGGGTGTTTTGGCCTCCTTGTGATTAGCCCATTCCGTAAAATGATAGAGAATATTACATCCATGGATTTAGGAATTGGCGAGTATTGTCGTACATTGCCCTACCACTGTAAGAGTTGAATATCTCGCCAAATCATGTCAGGAAGGACTCCTAACGATGGGTTTCCTCCCGAATCATTTTCTTGGATCACCTGCTCCTGATTGGGCGACGGTGGTGACATGTCCGAGATTTGGCGAATGGTATTCATTAAGGATGTCAGCAAATCTTATAGCTCGCCTAATTGATGCTGCAAACGTGCAAACAAATCAAGCGGGTAGGTACTCGTTTCTGAGGTCGAGTTTTTGTGTATGGCTCATATGAAGATGTCGTCAAATAGGGTGACCATACTGTCCAACGCTTCTTCTCGTCCACAATCTTCTTTAATTGGTAGCTTGTCTGAGTTTCGATGTCTGTCAAGAGCAACATTTACAGGAAGAGTCGAGGAGCTCGGGTGACTTGAGCATTGGACCGGCTGTTTGAACCCCTCACTGGATTCTCCTAAGAGGTTAAGATAAATTTCTTCATCCTGCAACAATTTAGCAGGTGGCGGGAAAGTCTCTCGAATATGGGGAAATAACAAGCTAGTTTGACCATTCGCGTGCCCCTTGTTGCTATGTGGGTTTCCTCCGCGATACCTTAGGCCAGCTATACGATGGTTCTTGGCGACCTGAATAGGCTCTCGGATGCCCCGACCTCCTCTGCCGGGTCCTTGGCCTGGGGTAAAGCCATTTTCGATCATAACTTTCCCTACCATGATTGAAGCTTTTGACATATTAGGGACAAGAGGAGAAATCTCTCACTGTCCATGCACAGTTGACATGAGCTCGATGGACTGATATCTAGATTCTCCCTGCCACTCGGTTTAATGTACGAGATGGCAGTTTCTTGGTAAATTCGATGGTCCTCTTCTCCAAGGACAGTAATCATTTTCCCTTGGACAACAAACTTCACGCTTTGGTGAAGGCTTGACGGTACGGCTCCAGCAAAATGAATCCAGGGACGGCCCAGCAGAAAGTTAAACGTAGTAGGGATGTCTATTACTTGGAATAGAATACTGAATATGGTTGAGCCGATCTGGACATCAAGGTCAATTTCACCTACAGTGTCTTTCCTCATTCCATCAAACGCCCGGACAGATGTTTTGGAGGAACAGAGTTTAGACGTGTCCACATTGAAGTGGTGCAAGGTTGCCAGCGGGCAGACGTTCAACGCAAACCCATTATCTATAAGCACTCGAGCTACATGGGAGTTTCTATATTTAGCGGAGATGTAGAGACTCTCGATATGTCCCCTTCCTTCAGTGGGAAATTCCTCTTCCGAGAATGTTATCTTATCCTTCAAAAGGATGGACCCGACAAATGCTTCCAACTTGTCATGTTCAATTGACTCTGGGACGTTTACATCGCTGAGTACTTTCATCAAATGACTTCTGATGCTTCATGGACGTTTGGAATAGTTCTAACAAAAAAATCTGGGTAGGCAATTTGTGTAATTGGTCTACCACATTATATTCACTGGCTTTAACGATGGCTAGGAATTCTTTGGCTTCTTCATCGGTGACGGGCTTCGGAGGCTACGCGTCAGCTTAAGCATACATTCATTTGAACCTGGTAACTATGCCAACATCCAGTTCGTAGGACCATAGGATTGCTTTGTCATTCTCGTACCGGTAAGGCCGAGGTATCTCAATCACTATGTGGCTCTCGATTATGGGTACCTCAATCGTCAGCTCCTTCTCCTCGTCTGGGTTATCGGACAAAGGTTCGTTCATAGGTGCGAGGCTAAACGTACTTGTTTCGGCATTCAAAGCTAAAAGTTCTTCATCCCAGTTGATGATAATCTCAAATATGGTGGCTACTATGTCGGTACTGTCGGCATATACGATCAAACCTACTTTCGCCATGCTAGCAACCCTTTTTTTTCATTACAGACAAGGGCAGCACTTCACCAGCAGGATAATACCTCGCTTTCACCAGGGCGTTATAAATGTCAATAGTGTATACCCTCTCACTCTTAATTCGACAAGCGTCGAAAGTGGATATGGTATTAACTCTGTTTACGTGTTCAGGCAGTGGATTGTTTTGGACATTTGGTTTGGATGTTTGGAATGAAAAGGCTTTGGTTTCAAGCAAATTTTGGATTCGGTATTTGAGGGTATAGCAGTCATCCGTCGAATGTCCTATCTCGCCCATGTGATAGTCACACTTCTTGGACGGATCGTAATTTGAGAAGTTTTTTGCGTTGAGACGTTTTAGGTCATTAGACAGCAGGTTTTTCTTCCGAAGTATGGCTAGGACTTGAGAAGGGGATCCAGGCAATAGAGTGAATTGCCTTTTCTTATATTACTTCGGAGGTTGGCGACTTAAGGTCGGCTGTTGCTCATTATTCACCTGGACTGTCCGAGAAGGATGAATAGTTTGGGTGTATGCAATGTTTGCAACCGTCAGGGATTCCTTTTCTTTTTTCGTGTTGAGTTTCTTACTTGGGGAAGCAGAGTTTGTGAACTATCCGTCACACAATCCCATTTCAATTCGTTCGCCCACAGGAACAAGACGATTAAAAGATTCAGCAGTGGCACCAACTAGGCGGTACCTGTATTCATACGGAAGGGACTTAATGAACAACTTCACTTATTCATGATCAGTGAGTTGTGGGGTAATCTGGGCGGCCAAGTTGTCACGCCCCGAACCCCCTGCGGCGCGTCATATCCCTTATTTTGGTCGATTTGAGTGCGACGCCCCAGAATGCGTCGCCGACCCAAACCCAGCACAGAGATTCATACACAAGCGGAAGCAGAACTAATAATAATAATACTCTGATAGAAAACAATATGAGAACAAGGATAGCACAACAGAAATTACTGATTACAAAATATACACTTTTATACATATACAAAAGCCTTTACAATATCCATTTACAACCAAAATATACAATCCCAGATATAACAGCAAAAACGGATCACAGCCACCACACTAAGCAAAAAGGAGAGGCGGCTAGGGAGAACTATCGACAAAAGGGAAACGGAGGACTAAATCCCAAAAAGTGTCAGTCCTCACTATGCTAGAAAAGGGATCTATCCTAGGGCTCCCAGTCGGGGTCTAAGCTCGACGTTTCCGAAGAACTCTCTGATAACTCCTGGCCCTCATCAGAACTGACTGCCTCGGACTCGGTCTCCATCTCCAGGTCCTCGTCTACCTCCATAGGCTCCTCTGCCTCCACGTCCATCGGCTCCGGGGTCGGATCGACAATCTCAGGCTCAAAATCCACACCTCCCAACTCCTCGTCCTCCTCTCCTAGCTCGGGTCCCTCATCTATCTCCCAACTCACCTCCATCTCCGTATCGGGATCAATTATGTCCCCATTCGGGCACTGCAGATCTAGCTCGCCCTCCCCGTTGAACAGGATATCCATAGAACGGAGGGGTCCGTACTCCTCTCCAAAACGATCCCTAAAGCACTAGGCCACATACTCGTAGGTCTCAAAATGTGTGGCCCCTACATCTACCCAAACTAAAGTATAATGTCTAAGGAACATTTCCCCATTCCCTATGGGGTGAAACGACATGGTGTGCTCGAGAAGCTGCGGAATCCCATATCGCACCGGTGCATCGGGCACCTCCGGCATCGTCAAGGTCTGGGGTCTGAAAAGTTGGGTTGTTCAACCGTGAAATGAATCTCAGCAAGTAAAAACCCACTAAACCTAAACTAGACTAACATGCACCTCCTGACGGGAACAAAACTAAATCACGTAACAACCATTGACCTAGGCCCTCGAGCTCAGATCGCACTTACCAATGGCCCTACAGGTTAGGCAATTTAAAGTAATAATCAAGCACATACTCCGACATACACGGTCACACGTGCATCATACGCATGCTCATGCTCGTAAATGTCTGGACCACATTCCCATCACCGAGTTTCACACATATTCATACTCGTCCATGCATTCTTATGCATGCCAATGCATCAATGTGGTACAAGCGCGCGTATTTGGATTATAAGATGGAACCACTTGGGCACGTCCCATACCATGCCTAGCAATTCCACCACATAATCTAATACTCTACAGATTAACTGAATATCTTGTCTTTCCACGGCCCACTGGCCCGGCCCACTGACCCAAACACATATACAACACTTCGTGGTCAGCGTAAAAACGCCCCCGGCCCAGTGTCTCTAGCTTGCTACAAAGTGCATGAGATGCAACACCGATCTCCTTACGAACTAAGCCTGCTACAAAGTGCATGGACTGGTCGTCTTTCGGACACACTAGGCATCGTCTTGCTACAAAGTGCATGAAGACGGAATCGACCCGAAGGCCATGACCCGAAGGCCTTAAGTGATCACACGGCACACTGCCCAAATTTTTTCTGAACCCGGCGCCAAATGCATCAGGCAATTGCAAGTGATCACATGCTCATGGCAGACTCGCATTCTCGCACAAATTTCATCACATGCCTCACACTCGGCACACACATAATGCGCAGCCATGAATGTTTATGCTCAAACAATATGGAATACACATGAGCACTAATCATTACATAAGCATAAACCCGATCAATCATTGAACAATGATCTCAAACACATCACCTAACAACGTGCTCAATTGCCTAAATCACATTCCGCACAAAGTCGATCACGCGACATGGCAAGGTGCAAATAAATATCAAGACACAAATCACCCAAATTGAGTACCACAACTATCCAATCAAATGCTTAGGAAATTTCGACACCTCAATCGAATTAATCCATTTACTCGTCGACACTCAACCCATTATTAGTCACTATGGACAGCCACCAATTGGCCTCGTCTCGGCCTCAAATCCACCTTATAATCCACTTAACAATCCATCAATTTCATCCCGGCACTCACTAATCCAACGGAAATCCTTAATTAATCTTAATCACCACTAATCCATCTCAATCAACCTAATCATCCACCAATTACTCACTAACGACACCTAACCCGATCTAAAGGGCATTATTGTCCTAATTAGGGTTTAGTGGATAATACTCACCTAAACTCGGGTCTAAACGACGAGAAACGGCGGCCAATTACCGATGAACGGTAAACCGGTGGTGGCATTTCCGGTGGTGGCGGCGGCAAGGGACGACTCATAGACGGCGATGAGGGACGGCTATCCGAGTTGACACGGCTGGCGACTCACGGTGGGGAGACGAACGAACGGTGGTGAGGCACGGCCAACGTGAGGGTGGCGACGCGGCGGTGAACAGCGGCGATGGGCTCACGGCGGCGGCAGGCTCACGGCGGCTTGGCCTCCAAGCGGCGGAGAAAGAGAGAGACGGGTCGATGAGGGTGGCTGAGGTGTGGACAGACGGACGGCGGCACTCACGGGCGAACGGCACGGTGGCAACGACGACAGTGCAACCGGCACGGGCGGTCTCGGCTCCAACAACCGCACGGCCGAGGGAAGAGAGAGAGAGAGAGAGCACGGGAGGGAGACGGTGATGGTGGTGGTGTCATGGCGGCGGGAACGACGGTGGCTCGGCGTGAGACGACGGCGACAGAGTGGCGGTGGCGCGGTCGGCGGCGAACCGGCGAAGGGGAGTGGCCGGCGTGAGGAGAGAGCAAAGGGAGAGAGAGAGAAGAAAGAGTGTCTTGGCTTGATGGAAAAGAAATGAAGAGAGAGAGAAGGAGGTGATGGCTTATAGTGGGGTTGTTGGGGTTATGTGACAAGTGTCACAAATCCAAAGGCATAGACTTTTCACCCTTTAATCCAATGGCTACCATCTCTTCTAGATCAATAATTGATGGGCAAAGTGGTCTTTGCTCACTCCACTAAGCTTGTCTCTTTGTCCATTAAATCCATTAAATAATCTTCCAATAATTCTCAAAATTTGGATCACTAAATAGGCTTGAGGGGCAAAGTCGTCATTTGTCCGATTCCGGGCCGAAATTCCATTTTTCGACCAGACTAACCCCCTATATAAATGGCCAATCCAAATTGACGTCGTCCTTGCGAAACTAGACCAGTAAACCCTCAAAAATCAACCTCAAAGTCCGGATCAAATTCCACGATCAAACTAGTTAAATTTCAATTCTCGAATCTCTTACTAACGGGCGGCTGTTTAGGGGTTACGCATATCGACCTAAGGTTATATGAGTCGTGACGGCCTCGATTACCGGGAGAACTAGAGGAATTATCGCTAGTTCCGGATATAACGATCGTTCGGTTTAAGTTCAGGACTGGTCGGCCACGTGCACGTTCGGTCTTACAGAATCACCTGCTATCCGATCATACATCGTTGGCCTCGGCCAAACCGAGTCTGTTACCTTCCGAAAATCGACTTACTTTGGCCCAAAATATTTCCTCATTGTTTCTCGGAATCGTTGTCCAGTTCACGATCGAGTCCTTGGTTCACGTACCATTATCCTAATTAGCCATTCCCATTTGATCAGTATCCTGGGAGTGATCAGCTCCGAGCGAGACTTACGAAAATGAAATAATAGATAAGACTCGTTTTATTGATTTCCGGAAATTGATTCGAAATTCGGGATGTTACACAAGTTTCTCTATCTGGTGGCATACTCCTTAAAGGACTAACTCTTCTTCTTTTCGGTGCATTCCAAATCGTCCCGAGTAAAGGTGACATCGAGATTGAACTGGTACTACTTGAGGAATGCATCGGCGGCGTCATCCCAAAATTTAAAAGCATCTACGTTCTTTGACATATACCATGTCAAAGCTGGCCCCGTCAGACTTACCTGAAATGTCTGAATCATAAGGGGTTCATTATCCATGTACTGAGTCTTCCACACATAATACATGTGCAAATGGTGTCTGAGGCATAAGGTGCCATCATATTTCTCGAACTCTGGCATCTTAAACTTTTCTAGTACTTTGACCCGTTTATATATAGACAGGTTAAGTGGAATAGTATGCTGCGGGCCTTGTATCTATTTCAACATCTCCTCGACCTTTGCAAGGCGTTTGTGATGTTCTGTCATCGGGGCGCTTTCAGGTTTAGCTTTCCTGACAGCCAGGGGAAGTGCATCGTTCTCTAGCAAGGGCATTTTACTGTCGTTGGCGAAAGTTGTCTTTTCCAGTGGACGGTAGTGGTAGCATCACCTCAATTGCTGCAGGCGTAGGTGTGAGCTTGACATTAATGGATTCTATTTGCTTGGTGAGGTTTTCCAGCGCATTGAAAACCATTTTTATTTCGCGTTCCATATTATTGAGGCGGATGCTTTCTTCTATTATTTTTTGTAACTACCTGTGAAAACGTTGAAATGAATGAGTATAATGCCTAATAAAGAATCATTTCATGACCTAATTATGATACTGTTACATATTTTCTTTATTTGCAAAGAACAAAATGAGAAAAAAGGTTTTTATTAATATCAACATTACAGGCGGCGTCCCCGGGGTTCGAACCCTGGTTGCCTCCGACCGTCACTTCACTCCCGGATACCACTGGGCCGATGGCCACGGTGGTGTCACTAAGGCGCAAAAAAAATTATATATAGAATAAAAACGGTCCAAGTTATTTTAACATTAGTACAACCTATAAACACCTTTAAAGAAGAAAATAAAAAACCCCTAAACATAAATACTAAGAAAATATATAATACATGGGCTTTTAACAAAAAGGACGCCTTTCCCGGATGCTCATTCTATAAACGATGGGGAAGCTACAGTCTCTCTGAGTCGTTTATTTTCACAGATAAGCTCCGCAATAAGCGTATCTCTCGTCCCTACAATCCTTTCAAGATTATCAATCTGTGCTTGGCGATTGGACTTGTTGGTTACATCCGGGACCTTTGGCTGCAGATCTACCGGGATTTGATGATGTAAAATGTAGAATAGAGAAACATTGTGGGTCTTTTCCTGCCCCTTCAATAGCCTAGGCACCAAGATGCTTTCAAGATGGCATTCAGTCCATATCCTCTGGATGACACGAATTTCATCAGCGTAATTGTAGTTCGAGCAGGTGAATCGTACTCGAAACATGTCTGTTTTGAGGGACAACGGGACCTCCTGAAGGGCTCTGTATTGGCGGGCTACCCAATATGGGTAGTATGAGGTAATGCATGATAAATCGAGCAGCAGAACGGGGTTGTGAAATTGGTGGGCATAACGAGCTTGACCCTCATGGAACCATTTAGTATGCCATAGGAATGCCTTGGGATTGGGGTCTTTTAAAAAGTTTATCCAGGTGGCGTAATCCTTGTCAGGGGAATGACTTTTTAGGACCTCAAATCTTTGTATTGGGTGCATGAGGTCATTGATTTGAAAAAGCTGTATGAGGTGCCCAAACCTTTTCAAATGGGATAAAAACCAGATTTACAAAATTTCTGGGGCGGCCCGCATGATTTTATCACCATTTTGTTTAAAACGGTTTAAAAACAAAAATGTTTCCGCCAAAACCGAATTAACATAACTCAAATAGGTGCAAATTTGTTTGGCCACATACGCAATCGAGAGGTTTATTGAATTTCTGCAATGGAGGAAAAGGACGTACCCAATAAAAGTAAGGATAAAAATCTTGACTTTTTGGCTCATGGGTTGACTTTCAAAACATTCATTTAAGAAAAATCAGGGGCATGCATTACAAAGAGTTTTAATGACTCTTTTCACGGTATCGCTCTTGGTTCGCAAAAATTCGGATAATTCAGGCAAATGGGACACTCCCAAAAGTGATTTGGTGAGCTCAGGTCCCAAAAGTTTTCTGATGACAACACTATACTCTTCTAGAGTCGGGGTCATCTCAAACTTAACAAATATGAAAGTGGATGTTTGTGGGCACCAGAAATGTGTTAATGCTTGCATCATGCTAGAATAAATGTTAATTTTGAGCAGCAGAAGTAGGCGACTGATTCTTCTTTTGACATACTGTTGGTCATTCTAGTCGAGTTGGTCCCGCTATGCCAGAAGTTTTTTTTTTGGGAGTAGGGACGAATTGGACATCAGCTCTTCCCATCGTGTATATAATGCAATCAATAGGTGGCCTAATAGTAACAAATCAAATAAGTAAGTATACTGCATAATAAAATAAGGAGGGATAGAATATATACCTTTCCTTGAACCATGTCAATCACAACGACATGCACATGAAGAGTGAGGTTCGATTTCTATTTTAAACTGGTTTAACAAAATGAAATTAAAAGGGTGCCTGATCGTCGTAGTCTCGCGTTGGTGTCAAGTCCTTTTAACCTCGGCTAAATCGAAAGGAATATCTTATAATCACGCAAATAGCGACTAAAGATATTTCTTTACGATTTTTTAGAAATAAATTTCGGGAAAAAGAAAGGCAACCTCTAAATCGCAGGCTCGCGTTCGAGATCGTATCTTTCTTAACACCATCCTAAAATGCCATATTGCGGCCTAGATCCGGTAGTGTGGTTGTGTGTACAACAGTGTAGTGTTAAATCATTAAAGCATGCACAACAAATCATGAACAATCAATTTGAGCCTGTAAGAACAAATAACACCTTAATGTTATAATCATACCTGAAGTCCTTGTTGCAAAACAAAAATTATTTTGAACAGGACAAAAGTTTGGCTTAAGTCCACTTTTAAACAAAATGTCCCCAACAGAGTCGCCAGTCTGTCGCGATCGACCTCCCGATTTTTTTTTGGTTCGACAAAAAAAGGGGAAGTTATGCTTGGTATGTGCTAAGTTTAGGTTCGAGACTTAACTCGGGTTCTCCCAAGCCTATACCATATCACGACTTAGGATTTAAGTATTTAATATGCAAGTGGTTTATATCAAGGAGTCGCCACTAATCGATTTGAGATTGACCGATTAGAAACTCAACAAGATGATGGGAGAATCACCCTATTCCTACAGACCAGAGATTGACTGAGTTCAGGGACTTGGTTACACTAGTTGGATAACTAATGCCCTTTCGGTACCTTTTATCCTATTCATTTTTGAAAACATTGGTTAGGCAGTTTACATTGATTTTAGGACCTTTCTCCTAACATATGAGGTGATCAAGCGAATGCATAATCAAAAGCGATTAGCAGTCAAAGTAGATATGCAGCCTAAGGTTTTAGCCTTAACTAAGTCAGATGACATTCAAAACACAACAATTCATGCAATTAAAATTTAACTAAAGACATGCATGATTACAATGGTACATTAACCTATAGGTTTATCTAATTAAAATAAGGCGACTTATGCGATTATAACAACATGCATAATAATACAACAATAAATTAAAACAATCAGATAAAAAAAGCATAAAAAAAACCCTTTTTTAAAAAAAAATTCGAAAATATAAATATACGGTGGAAGAGAAAAAAATAATTTTGTTTAATTTTTAAAAAAATTATTCAAAATAAATAAAATAATAATATAATATTAAACCGGGTAATGCACCAGATCTAGGTCGGTCAGATCCGACCCGGGTCAACGGACTTGACCCAGGCGTTGATCCTGGTCTGGTCAGCTGATCCAGGTCGGTCGAAACTGACCCGGGTCAACAGACCTGACCCAGGCGTTGACCCGGGTTGGGTCGACTAATCCGGGTCGATCTGACCCAACCTTGCAAACCCGCGAGAGGGACGCTTGCAAAGCCGAAATTGGCCGTCCGCCGACCGACCCAGACCGGCGTTGCCCCCAAATTAGCCCCTTAGGACCACCATTAGGCTATGCCACTCACCTAAGCCGTCGTCGAACCGCCGTTTGCCGGCCGGCGACGAAACAACAACCGGCCTCATTGAAGCATTTCGTCGAGCACTAGGTGCGCACAAGGAAAAACAGAGGATCTCAACCTCCTCTGGTGGCCTGGTCGATTCTGACAAGTGCTGCTTGGTCCCGACAGAGAGTGGGAGCCGGGACCGGCAAACAGCATGGGCCGGGAATCGCGCTATACGGCCGGCGCGAGTCCCAACCGAATGGTGACAGAAAACAGGGGCAGACAGGGATGATGAAGACGCAGGGAGACTCGTCGGTCGACGACGCGGCTGGGCGGCTTCCAACTACTCCGCGGGCGATGGGGACGCTGCTGGTGCTCCGGCGTGACCTCAGTTCGTTCTCTCTCTCTCTCTCTCTCTGTGTGTTCTCTCTGTTACTCTGTTTCTCTCTCTCCACGGTCAACCCTGACTCTTTCTCCCTCTCCAGCTTTTATAGTGGCCGAGGGTCACTGCTTCAACTCCCCAACGTCTGTTGACGACGGCCTGCACCGGCCTATGCCCCGCGAATTCCACAGCCATTTAGGTCACTGCAGAGGGGGGGCCGGTTCTGATGCAGCCAAGAGGAAGAAAGGGAGAGGGGGGAACCCCGGGAAATCCGAGAAGACGGGACTGGCCATTAAGGCCAATCCCGTTAGCGTGCTCCTTCGGGCCTCATCTGACCTACTAACGACGGTGATGCTACTGCTCGGCGTTCGTCACGCTACGACTAGCATAGGGGAGAACAAGGGAGGCGAAAGGGACAGGCGCACGGAGGGAGAAGAAAGGAGAAGGGAGGCTGGGCAAGGCCAGGCCGGGCCCGGCTGCGCGGGGGGAGAAAAAAGAAAAGAGAGGAGAAGCTGGGCCAAACCGGGTCCAGCCACGCGGGGGGGAAGAAAAGAGAAAAAGAAAAGGGCCGGGTCGGCTCAGCCCCAACCCCGACCCAACCCTATTTGATTTAATTTTTTTTTTGAAATTTTTTTAGACACGCTAATAGACCCTATTAATGCAAATATGCTTAATTTCTATATGCAATGCATTTAATATAATTATTTTTTTATTTTAGGAATTAAAGAAAATTAATTCTTAAATTTAATTTTTGGGCAAATTCAAAATAGGTGTCAACATTATTGTATTATAAGTCGGATGTGATAGAAATAGAAATCATCTCATTGATTCGTCGATTGACAGGTTCCTGAAATTTTCAGTCCAAGTGGTAATTAACAAATATTTTCTTGCGTCGGAAATAGCCAACAAAAAGAATAAAGTAGGCTCTAAGACAAATAAAAGCGACTTGCATGGACCGATGCTAAAAATGTGACGTACTCTTTTGAAATTTTGTACCTAATTTATCTCTATAAAGGATAAAACCTCATGGAGGCGTCATATTTCGGGTCGAGCAAGGTTGTGACTATGGCTTAGCAAAGCATGGCAAAGTAGATTTTGCGAACAGCATCAACGACGTAAATCAAGAATTTTGTGAGAATTCCTATGAGGCGGCCACAAAGGTTTGTCGACACCAGTTGCTTTTTTGAGATAGAATCCAAGGCCGGAAAATGCAATTAAGAAAAGGAAAAGCGTATCTTCTTCGTGATGACCGCCGGAGAGAGGAACTCTAGTACTGAATGTTGATTGCTCCAAAGCAGAGAACTCACCGGAAGCAACTGCAGCAGGAGTGATTCGAGATTACAGAGGAGTGTTGGTGGATGGCTTCACCAGCTCCATCTTTGCTGAATCAGCTAAGGCGGCTGAAACCCTAGCTTTGATGACCGGTTTATGCTTTGTCGAAGAGAGAAGCAAACATGAGGAGTTCTACGGAGTTCAAATTCAAGTACAATCAGATTGTATTTTGCTGGTCGGTTGTATTATGGAAGACGAGCAGAACCCATGGGCACTACGGGCCTAGATTGATGAGTGCAAAGCAAAACTGGCCCAACTAAAATTTGTGAACTTAGCCCAATGTTCGAGAGATGCAAATAAGCTCGCGGATTGGATGGCTAAAGCCTACCGAAAGAGGGAACTTCACTCAAACTGGTTATTTTGTCCCCCAAAACCTTTGTTAGATGTCTTATCTTGCGATGTTAATGTACTTTCTTTGAGTTAATGAAATTTGTGTTTTATCAACAAAAAAAAAATAGTAAAGTATAAATCATAAAAGTGAATTGGAGAATTTCCTGTATATTTCGATATACGATAATAAAGAGTATAAGAGCAGACTGTACGAACAACTATCTATCATAATATAATATTACAATATCAATTACAATAAATTAGAAAAATATCCAAAATATCATAAATAATCTCAATATCTCTAACACGATTTATAAAAAAAAATTCTAACCAAAAAACGAGTTACCCAGCAATAAGGTAAAAGATACGAGGTGCTTTTTGGTTTATTCACACAGATTTCATCATGTGTAGAGAGATATGTACAGATACTTTCGAAGTACTTCGTAGGTACGTAACTATCCATTCGGATCGAATCATTCATGCTTATCAAATCCCATATGATCTTACCTATTTTCCTTTTAAAAAAGGCAAAAGTTTGTTTCATTAACATAACATTCAGGAAAAATAATAGGGGAATCAATTTGAAATGCCCAAACTTATGGGTAACATAATATGTATATAAATTATAATTGTATAATATTTGGGTTAAATAGAATGCACCATTCAATCCCAAGTTATATAGTAACTCGAGCACATATTCATTGTTCAATTTTTTTTCGAGTGAGCTTGCATGGTTTTTCGCAAGTATTCGATTAACATGGACAGGTTTCATCAAATTTTTTTGTTGGGTTTGAATGTGTATATGTAAGAAAAAAACACATGTAGAAGTTTATAAAATTAATTCAATTTTTGTATTAAATCACGAATATGATTAACATATCGAATTCTCTAATTCCAAATCAAGATCAATTGAGGTCGCAATGTCTGAAATGTTGTGATTCCATACTTTTTGATTTAGTACACGGTAATAATAATCACCTACATCTCATTATTTGTAATATCCATCTTGATTAAGGATCCAATAGGGTTTTGGTTTTTAATGAAAGCAAAGCAAATTCATACTATCTCCCAAATATTCTATTAACACCCATGACAAATTGCTTAAGATGAATGAATCGCTATATTTCGTCAAATTTTAATAGGAATTCAAATCGACAGCATACAATATCAAGTATATCTCGAACAACAGAGAATCTCTTGTCCATAATTTTCGAAATTGAGATTTTCTTTCTCAACTTCATCATGTATTTTCTCCGAGAAGATAAATAAGAGCTCCAAAATATGGGACTACCGTTCTGAGAGACGCATTTATACCGGTAATTAGGGTTCTTAGTCTCACAAACTTCCCATCTGCTTCTCTGGCTCAATTTAGGTCTCAGTCTCACAAACAACCTTGATAGATATAGCCACCAACAATGAGTTTTTTAGGTTATAGATTCAATTCCGAGCGTCGATCTCTGGCTGCGACAACCATGTACTGCGAAATATGCATGGAACACATCCCCTCAACCTCGAGCTTCAAGACCACCGCGCGCTGCAAGCACTCCTTCTGCAGAAGCTACATGTCCTCGTACATCATGACGACCATTGGCGACAGAGTTGCCAAAGTGCGGTGCCCCGGTTTGCAATGCAAAGCCAGGCTCAACCCCCTCTAGTGCAAGGAGCTCGTCTCGAGCATGTCCCTCCTTACCGATGGGATTTACCCTAAACAAAATCAGAATAATCACACAAATAATAAAAAAATTGATACAAGAATTTACTCAGGTTCACCCCAGAATAGGGCCACGTCCTGCAAAGAGATTCTACTATATATAACCTTAACCACTCCTTACAATGATCTCTCATACGAGTACAATATATAAAACTTAAAATGAGACCATAGCTCAAACCTACTCGAATTCCTTTGATCCCACAACAAATGGGTAAGCAAACCCAATGTTGTTTCGGAGGCGCTGCCCCCGAACCCCCGTCTGCTCAATGGGAAGCGGAAGCCCCGCCCATTATTCGGGCAGTGAAACCCCCGACATTCCGTGCGTAGGGTCACATGTCGTCGGTTTATATTTTGATTTTCCTAAACTCACGTGAGCATGCCTGGTATGAAAAATAAGGATCCTCGAAGTATTCGCCAACTCCAACACTTACTTGGTGCGACCTTCTGTGCAAGTCGTACGTTCTAGGCCTTGCGAGGAGTTACTGCCCGGACTTGAATTGCCAAGAGGTTATCGTGAACGAGTGTGAACAAAGTGGCCACAAAAAGAGATTCGAGTGTCCTCGATGTCATCGGAAAGGTTGTTTCCAGTGTGCGAGGGCACGGACCAAAGGTCAAAGATGTAAAGGTACGCATGATGTGGATCTTCGTCTATTGAAGAATCTCGCAGATAGGAAGAAATGGATTCGGTGCCCTAATTGCCACATGTATGTGGAGCGTGACGGAGGTTGTTCTTATGTCTTCTGCAGGTAATATCTTCTTGGTTTCTTTTGCAAAGTACACAGGCTTCTCTGTGCTTGTTACACTATTGTATAGTTGATTACGTACAAAATGATCAAGTTCTTTTTCGATGTTATTTGAGTTTGGGTTAAATAGGGTCGATAAGGTTCTCGATCTCTAGGCATTGAATCTGTGAAATTCAGATATATATACACACACGTAAGTCTGCATTGACCTCCGTCCTTGTCCGTGCAGAGAAAGCCAGATCGTTGTTCATCGAAGCGTTTCTGCATACGCGCGTATTGCTCTAGCTTTGGCTCTATGTTGCTTCTTCTTTATTTTCGGCATCTATACAGAGCAATATATCAACTCTTAACGGAGAAAAAAGGAGAAATTCTTTTAAAAGGAGAACGTCATGTTCTTTCTTGTGAAGGCGCATCGTAGCAGCAGCAGCAGCAGCATCTTATTTGTTTGAAGACGGCAGCTAAAGATTATGCACTCCGCCTTTCTTTGGCGTTGAGTTGATTATTATGCTATCATCTATCTTAATTTAGTATGTCGTTCCCGTTGTTGTGTTATCTTTGGACGACTTGACTATTGTCTTTTATTTGCTTCCGGGGTTGAATTCTTTTGGCATACCTGAAAAATATATTGTAGATCACTTCGGTATACATAGAAGTTCCTCTTCGTATAATTGTTGTAAGAGATGCCCGCTTATACTTTTTGACTGGAAACTTGCTAGTCAGATAAACAAGTCGGTAAGCACATTAAATTTCTCACTATTTATACATTAGAAGTTGATGAATACTTTTCTATACTAAAAATCGCTCTTCCGTCTTATTTTTTCATTACCATAACTCGCAAAATTTCATGGTATCCTCTCAAATACTCCACTTACTTTAATTAGTTTATTTTAAAATTAGAAGATCAAGAATTTAACCATGAAGGCCTCACCATTAAGTTTTGTGGAAGTGCAGGAATTAGATATGAATGCTTAGATAAAATTAACTCTGTGATGTTGGAGCCTGTGAACTTTTTAAAGATGAGTTTTCATCTATACGTGAGTAGCATCTTGAGTCACTTAGATTGTGCTTACGATCCAACCATTAAGATAACATAAATGGTAATTTTATCAATTAGTCTTTCGTTATAATGTCTTACTATTATAAAAGTTCAAGAGATGTCAAACTTTAGGGTTAATACCACGAAAAACTCTAAACTAGTGCACATATGACAAATTTACCCCAAACTATTTTTTTTTACCATAAAAAACCATAAATTAGTACACCTATGGCAATTTTATCCCGAATTATTTTTTTGATCATAAAAAACCCCACACTGGTATGCTTGTAACAATTTTACCCCCAAACTAATTTTTTGGCCACCAAAAACCCCAAACTGGTATACCTGTGACAAATTTACCCTCCGTTAGTTTTCATTAAATTTTACTGTCAAATTGGTAAGTTTAATGACACGTGGTAATTGATATGTGTACCGATTTTGGGTTTTAGCCCTCTGTTTGTCACAAGTTTACAAATTTGAGATTTGTTGTGATATTAATATAATTTACCAAATACTAACAGAGGGTAAATTTGTCACAAATGTACCAGTTTGGAGTTTTTAGTGATCAAAAAATTAATTCGGGGGTAAAATTGTCACAGGTGTACCAGTGTGGGGTTTTTGGTGACCATAGAAATAATTCAGGATAAAATTATCACAAGTATACCAGTTTGGGGTTTTTTGTGGTCAAAAAAATAGTTCGGGGTAAATTTGTTACAAGTGTACCAGTTTGGGGTTTTTTGTGATCAAACAAATAGTTCGGGGTAAAATTATCACAGATATACCAGTTTAGGATTTTTTGTGGTATTAACCCAACTTATTAAAGCTAATTTATAAATTGATTTGATATGACTGACCGTATTGATTTCTGCATACGACTCACCATTCGTTGTTTGACACGTCAATTACTAAATAAATTTTATAAATCGTTATCAGTGAATCTAGCATTGCAACCATCCAACCTGGTTGTCTTTTCCAATTCTGGTTCTGGTGGAGATATTATCTCCAAATTACTTATACAACTGCCAAAAGATAAGGTCTCTTTAATTTTCAATTTTAGCACGGTAAACATCCATATAGTAAACCCACCATAAGTTTTCATCTAATAGGCTTTGTAAGTCGAATTTACAAGCAACGTAAATCGACCACATACAAAATTGAGTAAATCTCGAACCATAGATAATCTCTCTTCCATAATATTTGAAATTGAGATTTTCTTTCTCCACTCCTACATGTATTTGCTCTGACAAGATAAATGAAAACTCCAGAGTACTCTTTCGAGGAACGCATATTTGAAATTGGATTAACTAGGGTCGATAAGGTTCTCGATCTCTAGGCATTGTTTCAGTTAAGATAGTTTTTTTCACGGATGTTTCACTAGGGTTTTTAGTTTTATCGTGAAAAAAGACAATTTAAAACGTTATCTTGTTTCAAACCCGATTTAAAATTTTGGCTGATAAGTTTGTTGCACACCTAGTTTTTACTTTTAAACATGAAATATAGTGCTAATGGAGCGTAGTTCATGTCGCATCTGTATCATTCAGATAGTTTTCGCTTTGATTTCATCGTTCTAGTTTTTCCACTTTCTTTATCATTCTGATGCCCTTTATTATGCTGCTAATTAAGCTAGAAATCTACATTCCACGTTATGTTGAAACTGAAAGCAAGGGCACCCAGCTTTTCTTATCGTCTAATTAGATGCAAATCGTGATTACAAACACCCTAAGGGGGTTTCGTTTCGACACTAATGCAGATGCCAAACGCCGTTTTGCCATCACTGCGGGCAGAAAAAGGACCAACGTCCTTGTCCATGCGCAGGTCATCCGAGCATTTCTACAATCATGCTTCTGGCTCTAGCATTGCTGTTAAGCATTCTCGCCCCGCATTTGGACCGATATATCGACTCTTAAGTGTTCTCGTAGCACGAGGCCTGTGTTCACTTTTATCAGTTTATCATTATTTTAGGGAGAAAATGGGAAATTCATTAAGAAGACAGCAAAGAGAGTCAAATATGTTCAAGGTTATATTGTCTCTATAAAAAAAAGTCAAAGAGGGGCAAATATGTTCTTCTCAGTTATGATAAGGGAAATAATTATCGTGATTGACATGATATTTTTATTGTATGTCAGAGAAGAAAGATCGGATCTTATTTGATTGTCTATCCTTTTGAAGTGCTTTGCTATAAAAGGAAGAATGGATTAGGGTAGCTCGAAATATTGAATGCATCACACAATAGATAATTAAAAATTGGATTATTAGTTTCACCAAATAAAATGAAAGTTGAGCGATTAAAATACACAGATCACAACGTAATGACACATATTAGAGTTAAAATTAAACAAAATGCGTATTAAATCTGGTAGATGGTTCTTTTCACTTTTACTTGTGCTTAAGTTACTTTTTTAATAATGGTTTCCTAGTAAAAAAAAAGAAATATACAACTCATAACAAAATAATTAGTATTTTTGTCAGAAACACAAAATTTATTAGCTATCTACCAAATAAACTAATTTTTTTGAAAAGGGGTACACCAATTTTGTTATAAATGGAGAAGGGAAAAAAAAAACCAAAAATGAAGAAAAGAAGGCAAGCTATGGTCCTTAATCAAAAGTGGGCCCCATAATCAACTTAATAAATGTTGTTTAAGATAAGCATCAATAGTTTTGTTTCTTGCTGTAAAGTTGAAACAGAAGGAAAAGAAGAAAAAAAATGTAAGAAATAACCGACCCGTAAGGGAGAATATAATCAATTCAACATAAAATGAGGGTGTGGCAATAGCGCGAGCAATGTTGGTGGTGTAGTGTCCAATGGTAATGGCATGGCATCCAAAAACTTGATCCTCTCTTAGGTGCGTCTGCGGTTCTCCAAAAGATTAATCGAATTCCGGTAAAAGTGTATTAATTGCAAAAGGAAATTTGAAATTTAGTTTTTGGAATTAATCGAAATCACCATTTAGCGAAATTGGTCGTAAATTTCTTATGTTTCAAAATAATCACGAGTGAAATTTACACCCTGAAATTCCTATGCCATTACAAGTTATTAGGATTTACTTTTTTCCGACGAAGGGGAACTCCGTTTCTAATTCTGTAAACCGATTTTAGAAAATATAGCATTGCGACCATCCATCTCCCAATATTTTATTTCCAAATTTTGATTGTAGTTGAGATACCATATCGAAATTACCAAGTTGAATGAATCACTACCAAAAGATTTAATTTCCAATTTAGTACATCAAACATCCATATGACAAGCCCATCCTTAATTCAAAACTCGAATCTTTCCCCAAAAAATCCCACTAAAACCGATGATAATTCGGATTTAATAAGGATAGATATCAAACATTAGACAACACAAAAAATCTATCAAATTTCTCGAATCTAACAAGAGATAACCTCTCATCCACAGCATCTGAAATTGAGATTGTCTTTTCTCAGCTTCAACCGTGCATGACTACTCTTTTGAGAAGCGCACTTATGCCGGCAATCTAGGTCTCACCAACTTCCTACCTGCTTTCTGCGGTTCCATTAAATTAAGGTCTTAGTCTCACAAACATCCCAGAAACAAGTTACCAACAATGAGATTTTTATGGTTTAGATTCAATTTCAGATGTCGGAAACTATTTCGGGCTGCGCCGACTGTGTACTGCGAGATATGCATGGAACGTGTCCCATCGACCTCGAGCTTCAAGACCATGGCATGGTGCAAGCACTCCTTTTGCAGCCGCGGCTTGTCCTCTCGTACGTCGCCCTGAGAACTGGTGATGGAATTGCGGATGTGCGATGCCCCGGTTCGAATTGCCGAGCCGGGCTCAACCCCCTCCAATGCAGGGAGCTCCTCTCGAGCAAAAACTTTCTCAAGTGGTGCAACCTTCTATGTGAGTCGCGCGTTGTAGGTCTCACGAGGTGTTACTGCCCGAACTCGAATTGCCGAGAGCTCATTGTGGATTAGTGTGGACAGAGTGGCGATGTCAAAAGATTCAAGTGCCCTAGCTGTCGCCGGAGGGGTTGTTTATGATGTGCAAGCGCATGGGCCAAAGGTCATCGATGTAGGAGTACGCATGACAAGGACCTTATTCTATTGGAACGTCTAGCGGACATGAAGAAGTGGGTGCGGTGCCCTAATTGCCGCATGTACGTCGAGCACAACGGAGGTTGCAATCTAATCCATTGCAGGTAATCAAAAGAGTGCCAGTAGACGGTACTTTTACATGATCATGCTTTCATCCGCCAAAATCAAGCTTAGAAACTAACAATCTTAAGGTTGGCTTTGGTTTTGGAAATGAATTTGGAGATGCGGAATGTGGTTTTGCTATGCTTGCGGGAAGAACCAACGCCAATTTAGCTGTCTCTGCTTCGTAAGATCGTTTCAGATACACTTCAGCTCCGGGCAGCAGCGGCACCAACTTTTTTCCGGCCACATGCCTCGCCGCGTCATCGTCTGTCAAGTTATTGACATCATCATCTGCTGTTGTTTTCGCGGAAAACGACGGGATGATTCACTGGAGGAATCGGGGAATCAGCCAGAGGGGACAAGAAGCGCCATATGAATTACTCCTTAACTGGTGCGAATGTTCTGTTCTCTTTTCCTTTATGTAACCGTAGATTTTCGCATGATTCTAGCAGAGATAAGCTGTCACAATCTTCGATTCAGCAGACAGGAATGTGTGCAAAGAGGGACGGACGAAGAACGGGGCCAGTTTTTTGTTTAGACATATATCAAGGTTAAATTTGATGATCAAGTTGAGATATTGAGCTCTTAGATTATGGTTCGATATCGGACTTTGATTACGCGCTCCTTCCTCATGCCCTTCTTGTCCTTGTACATTGCCACGGGGACTGGCGACAGAGAGTTGGGTTGCCGAGCACTCGACCCCCTCGGTGGAAGGGAGCTCCTTCCTTTACATGGCGGGCAAATCCTAAATGCAAATCGAATGTTCGGGTTTCATGCCGCGAGGGCGGAGGGAAGGGGGCAATGCCGAGAGATTCGATTCGAGTGTCCTCGTCGCTATCGATGCACAGAGCGCACGGATTGCTCTCTGGTACACGCGATGCGGATAGACATCTCGTGCGCCACCCCCAATTACAAAATTCTGAGTAGTCGGTTGATTCGATCATTATGATTCGCCGTAGGGATTGATTAAATCCGACTCAGCTTCAATCCTAATGACCAGTGATGATCCATCTCCCGACCCGGTTAGTTCGTTTCGGTTCGATCTGATTCAGGCAGGTTCTCGGTTCTATTGCACACCCACTTACCAGGAATGACCCATCATCACCCAACATTTTGCATTCACCATTTCAATTCATCTCATCAAGAAGCATGTCTCGAATTCGCCCCCAATTTCATCAACAATTCATTTCGGCACATTGCAATCGAACGGGGTTGCCCGACCCGACAGTGAAAATTAACATTTACAAAGTACCAATATTTTGTTTAAAACAAACATGAGAAATCGCTAACCGGACAAGCCCAGGTAAATCGCCGTGGCGACGCCGAGCGCGTAGACCCCGATCGCCGACCCGATGACCTCCTTCCCGCTCCTCGTCGCCATCCCCAGCCCCGCGATCCCCGCCACCCCGATCGGGACCCGCGTCATCACCGCCCTCCCGGCGCTCTCCACCACGGCCCCGGCGAACAGCTCGGCGGCCCACTCCCTGAACTCCGCCGCCCCGAGCAGCTGGGGCCCGTCGCCCCCGCCGCCCCCGCCCGGACTCCGGCGATTGGCGGCGGCGGCGGTGGCGCGGCGGAGGGCGCGGTCGACCTGGGACTGGGAGGGTGGGGAGGGAACCCACCTGGAGACGAGAGGAGAGGAGAGGGAGAGGGAGCGGTGGAGGAGCGCGGAGGCGGAGGAGAGCTGGTAGGGGAAGACGCCGTCGAAGGCGTGCTGGGTGAGGGCGAGGCAGTGGTCGTAGGCGGTGTCGCAGGCCGAGTCGAACTCCGGCGAGCTGCGGAGGGACGACCTCACCCTCTTCGACGCCGATAGCCCCATATCCCCCACCCCGCCTATGGCTATGATGGCTCGCCTCGAAGACTGGACTTTAGTACAGTTGTTGGTGAAGATAATTTCTTCTATTTCTCATTTTTGTTTTTTTTTTTTTTCAGTTTTATTTTTCCTTGTTTTCATCGAAAAAGGAATGAGTTTTGGGCTGCTTTTTGTGGGCCCACTTTGGGATAAAGTTTTCTTTAAGCTCGAGCTCATCTTGAATTTTATATAGTTGAATCTTAAGGCTCGAGCAAGGTTTCAGTTCGAATCGAACTCAAAAACGTTTGACTGTTTATGACTTGGTCGGGTCTGAGTTTTTTCCAACCTTCAACCATACTTAGTCAAAGTACTTTATGGTAATCAAACTCGTGAATAACATGGTAGAGTTTGAGTTATGAGCTTGAGTAAATTATTAGGCTTCGTTCGATTCAACTTTTCCAAAAGGCTTGGAGAAACCTTTGGGTGTTGGGCAAATTTTTTTGTCCTGCTTTCGGCCAAGTGCTAGAAGCCCAAGGCAAGTGGACTTGGCTTGGGCTTTCGGTGTTTTTAGAAGATCATTTCCTAGGGTTAATAATCTTTTTCTTCAAAAACTACCCTCTCCAATTTATTTATTTTTTCCTCTTTTGGTTGGTTTGGCCCTCGTAAGAACTGTTACTCCACCTAGATAGCCAGTGAAGCTCCGTCGAGAGTTGCGGAAGGCCGGCCAACGTTAGCCGACGGTCGAGGTCAGGTCATGCGACCACGATAGCCCCAACCAGAGGCTTGGTCGCTTCGTAATCATAAACATCGGAAAGTCAACCATATGATGTAGTAAATAATGCCTTAAGACTCCAAAGGGGCCACATACTAAGACGACATGATGCATTCGACATATAGTTTTTACATATTGATAGGTACATCCTGAAATGATCAACCTTAAAAAAGTGACGATTAACATCAATTTCATCTCGTGCATTTCAGACCATGAAAATGGTGCGCTACTGACATTGTGATCATTCTGCATGCGAGAGCAATGCAGAAGAAGATGAAACCGAAGATTGCTTAGAAGAAGAGGCAGTCAATGGGGATAGCTCGATCAGAGAACTGGATGTTTCGCTGCTAGTTGTGGCCCCGTAGGATGAAATGTGCGACGCAGCTGATGGGAGTCTCGGAACTAGCGGTTGAGATGGGAGGCTAGGCAGCGGAGCGTCGAAGTTCAGAACATTTACCGCTTCTCTTATGGAAGGCGGACATAGAGGGTCTGCTTGAGTGCACCAAAGCCCTACAATCATCAAGCGCTCCATTTGCATCTCGTCGAAATGCTCCCCTAGCTTTGGGTCCGCCGCATGTAGTAGCTCTCCGGTTCCATAGACCTCCCACACCCACTGCATCACAAGCTGAGTTTCGCTGCCTTCTTCTCTGGGCTCGATGAGTCTTCTTCCGCATGCTATTTCTAACAGGACAGCTCCAAAGCTATACATGTCAGATTCCTTGCTCGCTCGAGAGCCATATAGCCCACGGCTCTGGCTGGTATAGTTGTTTGTGACCCTTTGGCACGGTCAACCAGCCTAGCCAATCCGAAGTCCCCTAGTTTGGCCCTGGAATCTGAATCGAGCATGATGTTGCTCGGCTTTTTATCCCTATGGATGACGCAGTGCAGCCACCCTTCGTGGAGGTATAGCAATGCGGAGGCTATGTCCTGAGCGATTTTATACCTCCTCTCCCCTGTTAGGAAAGCTTCGCTGTTGAACAAATGGTAGTCTAGGCTACCATTAGGCATCAATTCGTACGCCAAGAGGAGGAGCTCCTTTTTCTCGTGACACTAGCCGACGAGTTGGACCAAGTTTTTGTGCCTGAGTTGGCTGATGATCTTCACTTCCGTCGCGTACTCCTTTATTCCTTGTTTAGACTCCGCTCTGATCTTCTTGATAGCGACTCGAGAATTTGCATCCGATAGGTAGCCCTCGTACACTCTTCCATATCCACCTTCACCGAGCAATCGTGAATCTGCAAAATTGTTAGTTGCGTCCACCAACTCCCTGTATGAATACTTCTTGGGTCCCGAAACTTCGTCGAACTCTTCATCCATCGACGGAGCATCATATTCTTCTCCACTCCTGTCGATTCTATCTTTCTTTGACCAGTAACGATACAAAGCAATGCTTGGGACAAGAAAAAGCAACACAAAGGCGCCCAAACCTAAGAATGCCCGCATCGGCCATGGCTTGATCTGGGTTGGGACGACGGGATCAGAGGCTAAGAGACCAGAGCTAAACGCCCACGCATTAACGGTATGCACCTCAAAATGGTATCCAATTGTAGTCGAGAAACCGAAAATCACCTGTTGACACCTAAATTTTTACGACCTAGTTAGTCGTTCGTTGCATAAAAATTAGAGATTGATCCCGATCCATAGAAAAAAATTAGTTAAATTGCATATAGATTAGGAACGTTTACATTAGTAATTAGGCCCATATAATTGCATTTTTATTGGACTAGTGGTGGATGGACTCGAGTGAACGGCTCTGAACTTAATAAAATTGGACTAAGCCCGCGTTCAAGAAAATTCTTGGCCAAGCCCATGAACATTATAAGAGCTAAAATTTTCATTGGAAAATGTCAAGTTGGAAAATATTGGTTTGTTAATCTTGATATTATCATAATTCAAATTGAATGAATTGATATTATCACAGAGATATTGCAATATTTTCTTTGAATCAAAATAGGAAATAATTGCAAGCAAAAAACCTAAACTTTGCCTATAAATACATTCATTGAGGATTCTCTCAAGAGGAGGCACCCAATTCATAGAGAGAGAGAGAGAGAAGTAGAGGAGTCGTGTGGCCATTAGAGAGAAATTGCAAGGGGGGCTTTGACAATTTTTAGAACACGGTTTTTGAGAGCACAAGAAACACACGAGAGCGAGAGCAAGGAGTAAGAGAGAGAGAGGGGGCTGATCGTTGTTGCCGCCATCCGACGTGCTCAACCAAGTTAATCTTGATACTAGAAACTCAACGAAACAATTTTGTGCTTTTGGTGGTTTTTCTTGCAAATTCTTAGGTGCTCCCTATGATCTGTTGACAGTCACTTACATTGCCGCTACTCTTCATCGTTGGCCAATGAAGGCTTCACGCCAAGGCCGAGCATCGCCTCATTATCCCACCGTCCTCGCCGTCAAGTACCACTCTCACCATCGAACTCTCCTTAGCCGAGTCACACCGCAAGCCATCATCTGTCAAGTCCCGCGATCTGCAATCCGGATCCATGGTCCGTCCAAAATTGGCAACGCTATCTAGGTGGTATTGCGAATTAGATAAGAATCTTCATTAATTCGACTTTCGTATATTTTGTTGCATAATTTGTGAAATTGCATAATTGTTTGAATCTTCAAATATTATTCATATCAATGAAATCCTCAAGTAGATTTAAATTATGAATTATTTCCTAATTTCATAACGTGCTATAGTCGTCAATCCAATCTCTTGCCGAGACACGATTCGCGATTGCACGGAAAATCGTCAATATGATCTCCTGCTCGAGATACGATTCGCGATTGCATTGAAAATTGGCCAATCTGATCCTCATGCCCGAGATGTGATTTGTCAATTTATTTGAATGGATACGGATGATATCTTGGGTGATTGGATGCTATCTTTGGCTTTGGTTTGAATCTTTGTTTTGATTTGATTTGAAAACCACAAAAAGAATGATGCATGTTTAGGATACGTTTAGGATAATTTTCTTTGAATAAGTCAATAGGATAATTTTTTTTATTTAAATTAGGAATTGGAGTAATTTATTTCCTAGTTTAATTTAGATATTATCCTAATCTCGATGGTTCGTTTTGGGGTGATTTTTATTTCGAATTATCATAAAAACACCTAAAAGAAGTCACTTTAGCATAGGTTAAATTATGTTTTCTAGAATTAATTGCATGTTAATTTAGGCATTTTTTTATTTCCGAATTTCATTGGAAAAATACGTCCGTTATTAGAAATAGGTCATATTGTCGTATGTCATATAGTTCGCATGCTAGGTCGCATTAATCGCATGTCATTTTTGCACGTCATTACATATTGGTTAGTTTGCATTTTAATAAAACATAAACCCTAAAGAACGCCTCGAGTGCCTTGCTTTGTTAATTAGAAATCATATTAGGATTGTCTGTATGATTTTTTACTAATAATGCAAATGCTTGCGATGCATTAAGGTTTATCATTATGCTAATCTTGCAATCTATTTGTTGCTTTCTTGGGTATTAAATTAGTGAATTGCGCACCCGCATGAACACCTCACATGTTAGTGTCTAGGTAATAAAATGGATCCAAACTGTCCGCATAAATATTTTTGAAAAGAAAATGTACCGAAAGGGCGTTAGATTAGATTTAGCGTAATCAAGTACCCGAGATTAGAATATCTGGTTCGTAGGAATAAAACATATCTCTCTATATTTTATTTAGGTTTCTAATCGACTTACTACAAATAGATTAGTGACGACTCCAAACATGAAAACTTTTGCATGTTAAAGACTTAAACCCTACGTTGCGAATTGGTAGGACTTGGGAGGGCTCGAGTTCGGCTTAGTCTTAATGATCCAGTAGCTTGAGAAATTTTAGGTCGCGACAGCTTGGTGACTCCACTGGGGATTTGAGTTAAAACTCTTCATGGATTTAGGCCGAATTTTCTCTTTTTAAAAAAAAAAAATATTTTTGTTTGGCAGTGAGGATTTTAGGTACGTCCCTAACGTTTAAGGTGTTAAATGTTTTTGCAAAATGGAAGTTATAAGGGGTGAAGTATTTGTTAACTACCTTCTTGCAGGGAGGTATTGAGATTTGATGTTTTAATTTTGATATTGAAGCGTTGTTTGCATATGATATGTTGTGCATGCCTGTGCATTTTCACTACACTCTAGCACACACATTCTGTTACCGGACCTGGGCCGCATAAGATCATCTAGGATGGTATTGAGATGGATACCACTCCGACCGTCCGCCTGCAGTACGAGTTGCCCATCTCAATCCTGAAATTTCTTTCTTAATGTCCAGAGATTACAACCCCGATCCGCATGCCCGCGACATGAGTCATCACTTTGAAGATGCCGGAATTACGAGGACCTGACTTAGTCCACGTGCCCGCGGCTAGTCTATTCATCCCCGTGGCTCCACTTTCTTAAACCTTCTAAAGTAGAAATTGAGCCACGTAGTATGCGTATGTCTATGTAATTGCCACCCAATTATTGGTAAAGTAAGTCCTTTGAACTTTTTCTTCGCAATTTATTTACTTTATCATATTGTTTTGTCAGTCTATGACATTAGGTTGATCGCAAGTCTTGGTCAATATACAATGGAAAATTCCGACATTCGACTTATTCTCCCTCCCGAGAAAGGACTCAATGCGTGGTGGGACAAGCTAGATCGAGCTAGTCATGAGTTCGTGGAATCAACAATTGGCCGACTCCTTCCTCTGTTGCGTATCAACATCCATGGCGGCCTCATTCAAGCACTCGTCCATTGTTGGTGTCCAGAGACGACTACTTTCATCTTCGGTAAGCATAAGCTTACTCCAACCTTAGAAGAATATAGCATCGCCATTGGAAAACCTTTGGAATCAAAATTAATTAGTCCACCTATCGGATTAAATCATATCTCGATTTTATATGATTTTCTAAGAATCAAGGAAGAAAAGATAAGAAAAGAAAAATTTTCTTATCTTACCAAAAAAAAAAAAAAGATAAGAAAAATTTTGAAAGGTCACCGCAATATTTGCCCGTTTTCATTTCTCGATGAATGTTTTCAAAATGACACTTCATTTCAAATTAGAAGGATTTTCCTATTAGCTTTCTTTGGATTTATACTTTTCTCTCACTGTAAGAATACTATTAATCCTTTGATTGCTAAGTTAGTGGGGCAAGTGTGTGGGGGAATGAACTTTGTTAATGCCTTCTTGCCAGAAACTTTTCTTTCCCTTTCTCGATTTAAAGAAAATGGTGACAAAATCTTTCACGCTTCTCCTGAGCTTTTGCAAATTTGGTTCTTATCTCACTTAAAAGAGTTTGCTGGTTTAATGATTATATGTGAAGTTAGCAACTCTGATCACCCTATCATGAGATTTGAGAATAAACAAAACCATGTACCGGATTATCATTATTCCAATTGGCTGGCTTTCTTTAAAAGTCCAAAGTCCAAATGTTTCCTATGGCATGCTAAATGGTTTCAAGTTCGTGAGGCCAAACTCACATGTGGACGTGTTGGCCCAATCCCTTTACTGGGATTCACTGGGGTAATGGAATATTACCTGACTAGGGTGACTCGCCAGTATCAAGTGGTGTAAGAGCTTCCCCCAGCTTTGAAGCAAGCTGATTCAATTCGAGTCGACTTTATTGACGAAGACCTCGACCATGAGGATAGCATTTCTTTAATCAAGTCACTGTGGGATATGTGCCATCCACAAATGTTCATATGGCCCGAAAAAGAATTAGAGGGTAAAGAAAGAAAGTATTATGCTACGGCTGAATACATTCGATGATACAAGATTCCAGATAATTTACTCCCGAAGATACCAATGGTGCCTAAGAAGATCATCAACTGTGCTGAGAAAAGATGTCTTAAGAGAAAAGCTGAGAAGTTACAAGAGCAAGTTACACACCTGGTCAAGGAGAATAAGCGATTATGTTTGGAAATCAAATCCCAATTGTATATTGATTAAGCCAAATGAAATGGCTCGTGTCTTTTAAGATATTTTTCTTTCTAGATTCGTTGTTTAGGAAGTTGGGTCATTATTTGAGCATATTTGTTTAGGGGATTTCAAGTTGTTGCTTTCATAGTTTTTGTTCAAGAATTCATTATGAATAAAGTTTTTTTTATAAATCAAAGCGAGTAGACCAATGTCATGGATCGGCATGTGATTCTTCTTGACACTTATGTATGCCTGTTTTATCCGTAAAATTAGGTAATTACGGACCGATCACGATAGCCTATTCGTACGCGGTCGAGAACTAGAATGGCCGATCAAACTAACTTACAAGATCGTGCCGTTGGCATTGAGAACCAAATGAAGCAAGTCCTTTCAAAACACAACATATGTCCGCTGAGATTAAAGCCCTTCAACTGACTCTCATTCTTGTATCCCCTAAGGCATCAACCCCAAAGCAGAAGAGTGGAAAGAATGCCGATAATGAGGAAGATGACGATCTTTTCGATTTAGTAGATGACACCGTCCAGATTATCATCAACAAAGATAAACCTAATGAACGGGCAACAAGCTTGAAGAGAGAGTGAAGCAATTGGAAGGCTCACGTGATTCACCCTCAATCGACTTGTCTCTTTACTCACAAATCAAAATCCCGAAGAAGTTCAAGATGCCGAATTTTGACAAGTACAATGGCACCTCCTATCTAAAAGCCCATCTGCAGCTATACCACGTACAGATGACTGAGTACGTTGATAATGAACTCCTGATGATCAATGCATTTCAAGCAAGTTTAACGGGTCCTGCCTTGAACTGGTATCTCATGTCGAAGATAAATAGCCTCAAAACCTGAAAGGAAGTTAGTGAAGCATTTCTAAAACAGTACAGGTTCATAACAGACATAATTCCCACAAGCGAAGACCTCGAGCATGCTCAGATGAAAAAGACTGAGTTGTTCAAAGATTATGCTATCATATTAAGAAATATAGTCGCTCAAGTTATCCCAGAACCCATGTACAGTGAATTGAAGAGGATATTCATTAAAACTCTTCCGTTCAAGTACCATAATCAGATGGTAGCCATTCCAGCTGATAACTTCAATCAACTCATTCCCATAGGCGAACAGATTGAGATAGGGTTAAAAGATGGGTGGTTTATGGAGTCGTCTTCTTTGACCAAAAGATTTAGTACAAGAAAGGAGAAAGAACCAGCAGCTGAAGTCAATGTGACGTATACCTAGCCAAGTCGAAAGAATGTTAATGTCGCTCTAGCGATCCAAGTAGTAGAAACTCAACAACATAGCACGATCGTCAACCTTCTTAAAGGAGGAACAACAGGAGGCAATTCACTCCCTCCCCGGGTCATTGTCTCAAGTGCTAGCGGTCCTCCAGAAGAAAGGTTTGCTTACCATTGAGCCAAAATGGCCCAAACCCGAGCAGTTTTATAACTACGATCCGTCCAAGAAATGTGATTATCATATAGGTGCAGTAGGGCATTCAACTAATGACTGTATCACTCTCAAGCATCAGATTCAGAACTTGCTTAACGCAAAGGCATTTTCCTTTCAACCCGCTAAGCCGAATGTTCAGAACAACTCGCTAATCATATGAGTAAAGTAAATGCCATATTCAGTTTCAACGTTGGTCAAATCAAGAATGTTAAGGTGTATACTGTCGATGTCTACAATGGGTTAGTGAGAGCTAGTTATTACCCGAATGATGAGGCGCGTTCTCTAATTGTCATAAGGGAAAGAATCTCTGGAATGGTAAAAGGCAGGATGATCATCTATGCCAATTATATTGGCATAGTCTCCAAAGTTTTTGAAGTGGTCATTGATTAGGAAGAGGAGTTTGCTGCACTAAACACCGGAGAAGACAAAGTCAACCCTATACTTGAAGACATGCATCCGCTAGGGATGTGTCCAATGACGAAGATATTGTAGAGAGCACGCCTAAAGTTAATGAAGAGCAAGAGGTGATCGACACATCGAGGCAACTGAGCGATAAGTTCAACTACTTTGTGAAATACTCGGCGCCCCTGATTTTTTATATTGACCCGCATGATATTGTCCTTGATGAATGGAGAGGTATGGGTGATCTAACACCTCCAGTGTCACAAGACCTTGATGATGCAATGGAGGGAATCACTGCCTTGTTCAATGATGCATTTATTGGAGTTATTAAAGAAGGACCATCGAAGGGAGTAGGCATTGGCCCACAAAAGAGCAATCTTGTGACACGTGAGGGTATGAGAACAGTCCAATCTGATGAATTATGTGCCGCCAAGCCTGATCTCAATGACACCGACGAACTCGAAGATTCCTCGGACCTTCAGCGCGATCTAGAGCGTCATGAAAGACCTAAAGTCCTAACGGCAGATCAAACTATCACTATTAACTTAAGTGATTCAGGGGAGCCTAAAAAGGTGAAGATAGGGGCAACCCTTCTCGAAAGTGAAGCGAAGCGCCTAGTCCATCTGCTGAAGAATTACCAGGATATCTTTGCCTGGTCGTACACCGATATGCTGAGTTTAGACCCTTCTATTATGGAACATGGTCTGCCTACTAATCTGGGCATACCGCCTAAGAAATAAAGGTTACAGAGAACCAAGCCTGAGCTTTCGAAGAAAATAGAGGAAGAGGACATGAATCTCTTGAAAGTAGGATTCATCGAAGTCACTCGATACACCAGCTGGGTGGCCAACATTGTGCCAGTCATGAAAAAAGATGGCCGAGTTTGGGTTTGCACCGACTACCGCAATATAAACAAGGCCAACCCTAAAGACGATTTCCCATTGCCACATATAGACATTCTGGTGGACAGTACTGCTGGGAATTATTTTCCTTCATGGATGGTTTCTCAAGTTATAATCAAATAAAGATAAAAGACGGCGATAAGGAAAAAACGACGTTCATTACCTCTTGGGGGACATTCCACTACAAGGTCATGCCCTTCGGCCTTAAGAATGCCGGGATAACATTTCAACGGGCAATGGTGACACTTTTCCATGACATGATGCATAAGGAGATCGAAGTCTATATTGATGACATGATCGCCAAGTCTCGATCTGGGAAGAGTCATGTCGATACCTTGAAGAAATTATTTGAGAGACTTCATGAGTTTAAGCTCCGTCTCAACCCAGCGAAGTGCATATTCGGAGCAACCTTGGGCAAATTACTTGGGTTCATAGTAAGCAGTAAAGGCATTGAAGTCAACCCCTCCAAAGTAAAGCTATATGAAATAGGGGTGAGCATAATGGACCGCCCAAACCGGGACCGGACCAGACTGGACCGGACCGGTCGATTTGGTCTGGTTCTCGGGAGTATCAATCCAGTTCACGGTTCCTAAAAGTGGAACCGGTTTCCGGGCGGTCCGATTCTCGGTTCTAAGGTAGGAACCGGACCGGACCGGACCGATAATTTTTTTTTGCTCAGAAAATATATTTATTTATTTACTTTTTAAAATTTATGAAAAACATATAAATCATTTTTATTTGTTTACGTAATACGTATGGCCACTGTGGGCTTCTGGCCTTCTGCAGCAAAAGTCTCTCTTTCCCATAAAATAGAAAATAGTCCTCTGCAGCAAACCCTAATCCCCAAGGCTTTCCCCAATTCACTCTTGCCAATTCCTCACTCAATTTATGCAACCTCGCTCAACGCCTTTCCCTCTCATGGCCTTGCCAGTGGCCTCACGCCTTGCTTGACGCCGACGACCAGCTGAGGCCAAGCGCTCCTTTCGCCCAGCGGTACTCGATCACCGCTACCTCCCTACCCTCCTTGCAACAAGTGCTGGCTGCCAAGGTGCATCGGCTCAAGGACGATGTCCAGGTTTTTCGAAATGCCCCCATGTCTCGCATCTGTTTTCTGGTCTGATTGAGTGTGAAGGAGATTTGCCTGTTTTAAATCCGGTCTATACGTGGAATTTTTTGTTCTCGTGTGAGTCGATTCCTTCACTTTTCCGCGATAGCTTGCGAGGTAGGATTACTTGGAGCCGAGGTAGGAGGCGAGCGAGCTACAGGAGTATTCCAATGCGAAGCTCGATCGAGTCAAGCGGTACTTGGGCGTTCTCTCCAACAAGACGCGAAAATTAGGTGAGGGCGCAACCTCTATTGTTGTATCTTGGCTTGTGTTTGCTTTCCCTTTTTTTAGGTTTTTGACTGGTTCTATGCTTTGTATCAGATAAAGTTGCCCTTGAAGGTGAGAGAGACATTCTGGGCTCTGATGTCTTGCTGCTAAGCGAAACGCGTCCATCCGTAGATTGTTATAGAGAGACATTATGTTCATTCAGACAAATTGATCTTGTCGGTGAATTTCTACAAGCTAACAGCGAGAGCATCGTACATAACGACCAACTCATATCTAGTCAAGCAAACAGTGCAAAAAAAATCGTATGTGATAATGCTTAAATTCTTGATGTCAATCTTAATGGTACAATTATTACTGAATTTGGTGGCTGTTTTGGTTTGATGGCTCCAATTATGTTTTGCTTGATTCAGGTAATCCATTTAAATGTCAATGGAAGTGGACAAATCGCAAGATTTTATGAATCCGGTAATTGGCTCACTAGAAGATGAAGGTGAAGAAGATTTCGTAGAGGGATCCGACACAAACAAGGTATCTAATCCTTGTCCTTCTGGTAAACAAAAATCAATAGCCTGGCTTCATTTTCGCAAAGGAAAAACTAAAAATGGGAAAACTGAGATGTTTTGCAATTATTGTGAGGCACACTATACGTATAGTGTTGGTAATGGTACTTCTGCTATGTTGAAGCACTTGAAACGATGCAACAAGTATCCTCGCAATATAGATAAGAATCAAAAATTGTTTGTTGCACGTAGAGTAGATGAGACTCAAATGACAAGCGGGCATACCAGTACCGGTAGTGCTAATGTCCTGTCGACATGGACATTTGATCAGGATCGTTGTAGGCAAATGCTTGTTCAGATGATCATAATGGAATAACAACCTTTTTCTATGGTTGAGCGTGTTGGATTTCATGACTTTATTAATCAGTTACAACCTCTCTTCAATCACATCTCACGATTTACAGTGGCTAGAGATTGCATGAAGTTGTATCTCTGTGAAAAAACAAGTTTGAAGACTTACTTTCGCAAGCTTAAGTCTAGGGTCGCACTCACGACCGATACATGGAGTTCCATTCAAAATTTGAACTATCTAT
Organism: Syzygium aromaticum; assembly: GCA_024500025.1. NCBI lineage: Eukaryota > Viridiplantae > Streptophyta > Magnoliopsida > Myrtales > Myrtaceae > Syzygium > Syzygium aromaticum. Next base: position 909,099 of record CM044892.1, read on the forward strand.
GTCTCACTGCACATTTTATTGATGACGATTGGAAATTGCACAAAAGAATCATCAATTTTGTGGTGATGCCTAGTCATAAGGGGAAGGATATTGGGAAAATGGTGGAGAAATGCATCTACGAGTGGGGAATAGAGAAAAAAGTGTCCACAATCACTGTGGATAATGCTAGTTCGAATGATGTTGCCATTGGTTTTTTGAAAGAAAAATTATCAAGGGATAAGCTATTGATCTTAGATGGTGATGTTCTACACATGAGATGCACAGCTCATATTTTAAACTTGATTGTGAGGGATGGATTGACTGAGGTACGTGATTCTATTGCACGTATTCGAAACGTGATTAGGTATGTGAGAAGTTCTCCCATGAGAGCTAAAACATTCAAAGATTGCATTGAAAGTGCAAGGATCACTTATAAGGGCTCAGTTTGTCTTGATGTCACAACTAGGTGGAACTCCACGTACCTCATGTTAGACAACGCCTTAAAGTTTAGAAAAGCTTTTGAAAGGATGGAATAGGAAGATCTTTCTTTGTTAACCAAGCTTGATTATGAAACTCCTAAACATGAAGATTGGGAAAATGCCAAAATTCTTTCCATATTTTTGAAGAAGTTTTATGATGCCACCAACAAGATGTCCGGGACTTTGTATGTCACTTCGAATGATTATTTCAACAAGATAGCTACTTTACATAAAACTTTGAAACAAGCGGAGAAAGCTTTGGATCCTAGGGTGAAAGCTATGGGTGCGAAGATGAAGAATAAGTTTGACAAATATTATGAGAGTTTCGAAAAAGTAAATATGATGGTGTTAATTGCGGTAATATTGGATCCAAGAAAAAAGATGAATTATGTGCGTTATTGTTTTAGACTAATCTATGATGATAGTGCAAAAGTTGATGAGATGTCCAATAAGGTGAGGATTGCCCTGGAACGCTTGTTTCATTTTTATGAAAAATCTTTTCTTGGTTCTAGTGATGGAAATTTGGGTGGTCAACTTTCCATTGATACTGTTAATAGTTGGGATCCCGATAGTCATGAAGAGGGTGACAAGGATGAGCTTGATTTGGTTGCGGATTTTGATTCGGAAAAGGCATACGAATTATTTCTTTACGAGGAGAAAAAAGTGTCCGTGGGCTACTTATCTGAGCTCGATCAGTATCTTAAAGCCGAACATGAAGAAGGTCGTGATCTTGACCTTTTGGTGTGGTGGAAAACTGTTGGCCAAAAGTTTAAAATCCTCTCTTTGATGGCTCGGGATATTTTGTCTATTCCGGTAACAACCGTTGCTTTGGAGTCAACTTTTAGTACATCCGATCGTGTGCTTGATAGCTTTCGAAGTTCTTTGACTCCTGGAGTGGTCGAAACTTTGATTTGCACTCAAGATTGGTTGAGAGTGGTTACCATGCCGATTAATGTTGAAGAGTGCATCGAGAATGCAGAAAAGTTTGAGTGGGGTAAGTCTAAATTTATCCTTTTATCTTGTAATTCTTTCGTATATCTAACAAGTGAATGCTTTATTTAATATTTTGTTTTTGTTAGATATGGATGATGTTCACTCGGAGCTTACCGGTAAATAGAGTTTACAAGTTAAAGTGGAAGAAATATATGTGGTGAGTTTTTTCATTAATTATTTGAGTTCAATTGCTAATAATTTTAGTTTAAAACTAATGTTCGGTAATGATATATACTATATTGCAGGACTATCAACAAGTTTAGTTGTGGTTGGGCTAATACTTAAAGCGTATTGGGAGGAGTTTCAATTGGGATAATTGTTCAATGTCCTTTGGTTATGTATCTAATTCACCTGCATCTAGTTCCGTTAGGTTAAGTTGCGGCATCAACCTTGGATACTAGCTGTGAAAGCTTTACTACATAAGGTTTCTTTTGTGGACCGATGAGACTGTTGATGATTTTTTGTTCTGAATAGCTATAATGATTTTATGGACCAATGAGACTACCGTGAAAGCTTTACTGCATAAAGTTTCTTTTGTGTTGTCTTGTGTATCTTCTCCCATCAAGAAAGCATTATAGGGAAGATTTTATTGGTATGTCATTGGTACATCATGTGCGATGAAGGTCCCATGTATATCTCTACTTCCTTACATTGGATATCTGGACATTGTGGAATCACAACAGTACATTACATTGTTGGTTATTCTGTTTGGTCAATGTTGTTTGCTGAAAGCTTGATCTTTGACCTACCTAATTCAGTAGAAGCACCTTGAAAAACTTCTATATTTGATTAGTAGCACTAGAAAGAACACGGAGGTAGGTCTAGTTTTTTCATTTAGTAATTGTTTCGTGATTGTTAAGTATTTTGTTGAGAATTTTTAGACACTATAGCCATTGTTGGTTGAATGAAGTTGGTTTCATTGGAACCGGACCGGACCAATGGTCCGATCCAGTCCATGGTCCCAGGACTAGCCGGTTCGGTCCTCGGTCCTTGAAATTGAGAACCGGTTTTCCCGGTCCGGTTCCCGGTTCTTGGGTGGGATTGGACCGGACCGGGAACCGCTCACCCCTAATATGAAAGTTGCAAGCCCTATCGACCGTGAAAGAAGTGTGAAGTCTCCTGGGTAGATTGAACTACATAGCCTATTTTATTTCCCAGTTCTTCGAAACTACTAAGCCATTCTTCAAACTTCTAAAGAAGAATGCTTAAATGGAATGGGACGATGATTGTCGGGAAGAGTTTAACGAACTAAAGCGGTACCTGATGAAACCACTAGTGCTAGTCCCACCAATGTTGGGCTAGCCTTTGATCATTTATCTCATGATTCATAGTGAGTCTCTAGGTGCGATGCTAGCCCAGAAAAATCCTGAAGATGGAAAAGAGCAAGCCATTTATCACATAAGTAAGAAGTTCACTGTCTCGGAGTTGAATTATCCTGAAACTGAGAAGACTTGTGCTGCACTAGTGTGGGTGCTCCATAGGCTGCGACAATATACATTGTATTACGAGACATTTCTTATGACTAAGAATGATCCCATCAAGTATTTACTTGATCAACTTGCTTTGGTAGGGAAGTTAGCCAAATGGCAGATTTTAATTTCAAAGTTTGATGTCCAGACGATGCTATAGAAGTCAGTTAAAGACCGAGTAATGGCTAATGTATTAGCAGAAAATCCTGGAATCCCTGATGATGATAGATATTATCGAGAAGATTGCATTTTGGTGATAAAGAAAGACACATGGACCATGTTTTTCGATGGAGCCATAAACTTGGCTGGTTATGGCACTGGGGTTGTTTTAATATCCCTAAATGGGCAATATTATTCAGTAGCAACAAAGTTGGTGTTCTCCTGTACCAACAACATAGCCAAGTATCTTTACCAAAAATAAAAAATAAAAATAACATAGCCAAGTACGAAGCTTGCATCCTCGGACTCCAAGTGGCAGTGGAAATGAGTATAACCAAGTGGAAAGTATTTGGTGATTTCGCTCTGATTATTCTCCAAACTGTATGAGAGTGGAAGATGAGAGACATCAAGCTAGTGCCGTACCATGAATACCTCAAAGAAATCATGGAAGAATTCGAGGACATCTCTTTTGAGTACTTGTCGAGGTCCCATAATCAGTTTGCTGGTGTGCTAGCTACGTTATCATCCATGCTGCAAGTGACTGGTGGATTAGAGGTAAAACCCTTGAAGATCGAAGTCCTGACAAAATTGACCTACTATATGGTTGTGACTAAAAAACCTGACGAAAAGCCATGGTATTATGATATCATGAGTTACATCCAGAGATAAGAATTTCCTGAGGGAAGCACCCCGGCCGACAAGAAGTACATAATGAAAATGGCTTCAAAATTCTTTGTTAGTGGTGAAAAGCTGTACAAAAAATCCTATAATTCGATCCTGCTGAGGTGTATGGATGCAGCTAAAGCTACCAAAATGATGCAAGAAGTACACGAGGGGATATGTGGTCTACACATGCATGACTACATGTTAGCTAAAAAGATCATGAGGTTGGGTTATTATTGGCTCAATCTTGAAAGTGACTGCATCAAACATGTTCGAAGATGTTATCGTTGTTAGGTTCATATGGATAAAATAAATATTTCCCTGACGGAATTACATCAGTTGTCCGAGCCGTGGCCCTTTTCAATGTGGGGTATCGATGTGATTGGCCCAATTAATCCCAAGGCATCGAATGGACACCGATTTATCTTGGTCACGATTGATTATTTCTCCAAATGGATTGAGGCGGCATCTTATGCAAACGTCACTACAAGGAATGTTGTAAGATTCACCAAACGAGACATAGTCGCTCGTTATGGTGTCCCCGAGGCTATTGTCACCGATAATAGGACAAATTTGAACAACAAGTTTATAGATCTGTTGTTTAATGAGTTCAAGATCCAGTACCTGAATTCATCTCCCTATCGTCCACAGATGAATGGAGCAATTGAAGTCGTTAACAAGAACATCAAGAAGATCATGGCCAAAACGGTAGAAAACTATCGTAACTGGCATGAAAGGTTGCCCTTCGCACTAATGGTGTATCAGACTTTGATCCGAACCTCTGTCGGGGTAATTCATTTTTCCTTGGTGTATGGCATGTGATGGGTATTAAGTATTGAGCCGCCCATGATGGGCTAACTCAGCCCATAAAAGAGAATAACCGCATTTGGCAGTTATTCTCTGAAAAACAAAAGGTGAGATTGAAAAACATACGAGTGTGTGTAAGAGTGTTTTGTGTGTGTGTGTTGTGTGTGCAAAGAACAAAACATCAGAAACTCTCATTCTCACAAAAGGAAAAAAAGGAAAGGGATTTTGTTCAAGATTATTCTCTCTCAAGGCTGCAGTGGGAGCATTTAATCTGTGAAAAAAAAGGTATATTCGTTCTTGTAACATACTTCGTACGATCAGTGATTCAAGTGTAGAATGAGCTCGTTTTTTCCTCTTTTTAGTATTATATTCAGGAATTCGTTTCCTTCAGCATGGAAGCAGTCCTACCCATTGAAGTAGAGATCCCTTCCCTGCAAGTCTTGTCTCAAGTGGAGTTGTCCGAGACGAAATAGATGCGACAAAGGCATGAGCAGTTGAACCTAATTAATGAGAAGTGATTAAAAGCCATTTGTCACAATCAAAACCTATTAGCAGAAGATAGCTAGATCCTTTAACCAAAAGATGCGTCTAAAACACTTCGAGGTAAATGATCTAGTCCTAAGAAAGGTACTGCCAGTCTTTTCTATTCCTGGGGGTCAATTTGCCTCGAACTACATCGGTTCATATGTGGTTAAAAAGGCGCTTCTCGGAGGTGCCCTGATTCTCGTAGAAATAGATAGTCGTGAGTTCTCCACTCCTGTTAATTTTGATGCTGTGAAGATGTATTACCCCTGATAAAATTTAACATTTTACAACAAAAGTTTTCAAGTGTTTGGTTTTATATTCTGAATTGCAAGCATTTCACTAATGAATAAATGGTTTCAATCAATTTCAAGTTAAGATGTGTACATTGGCTTTAAATTCTGCATAGTTATTTTGTCGGTCTGCATCATCAACTTCAAAAGGGAAATCTATTTGGACAATCTGATAACTCATGTAGAATGAATTGAATGTATTAAATGAGGTATATTGGGATGATGAAAGGCAAGCCTTATCCTATATACAGTCCCATGCACTAATTCCCAATGAGTTGAGTGGAAAAATTTCATATCTACAAGGTAAAGGGTTATCTTGCAAAAGGTATGGCAACCAAAATGATGAGAGCCATTTCATTTCTTTATCTTAAACACTACAAGTTGTTCATTGTTTCACCACTTTGAGCCTAAACACTTGGAGAAATTCTTTCAAATTACCCATGTCAAGAACCACTCCACATTGGGGCAAACTGGAGGTAAGTTAGCATTATAAGGCAAAAAATGAATAGAGATTATCTTGCTCTCGCTTGCATCAATTTTCAAGTGTTGCTTTTTCAGACGAATTCACACAAAGTTCAAGTGCCTTAGGATGACGAAGAACATTTCTTTTTCTATCACACTTTATCCTTTTCTAAGCCCAATTGAGCTTGCAAATTCGTTTCTTAAACCCAGTTGGTGATCATCACTCACACTGGGGTAAGGTAAAAGCCATCATTGTATAAGCAGCATATCCGGAACGTCAATAGAAGACAAAAATCCTTCAGAGTCCAAATGGCGAGTCATTCAGTCAAAGTATAGTTGGCCAATGTTTACATTGTAAACAACGTGCGTCAAGTGTCACACAAAAAAAAAAAGAAAAAAAAAAGGACAAGAAAAAGCAGTGCGCTTGATAAAAGCAAGGCCAATGCCTAATGAAAAGATAGGTGTGTCAAAATCATCTCCAGTGGGATAGTTATAGTCCTACTAATTTAGAGAAGTGGTGAATTCAAGCCCAATGAAGCATTTACTGAAATGACAATGCCTGAGGATGAAGAAGAAGACTGGTGACAATGCTGAGATGATCACCAACTTATTTACCCCAATTATACACATTTTGAGCCATTGATCCATTCATTTCTCAATCCATGAGCCTAGCCTAAGTTACGTCATTTACAAAGTCTCTTCATATTATGATACTTAAACTAACATAGGATTCGGATGTTTATAAGCTTAACTCGAAGAAGTGCGAGCAAGTCCATTTCTATCTCATTTTGTAGGGTTCTTGACTTGTAAACCCGGTGACGATTGCGGAGTATTTTCTTTTAATAGCCTCGACTTGAAGAGTCCCCTTTTGCTAAGCCATTGACCAAGCTCATATTACGGTCCTAGCAAAGACCTCTTGGATTGGTAAGATTGTATAGCTTGCGAGAATATTCTGACCCTTATCGACATGATGATGGTGAGATAGAGTGATTCTCATAAATTAGCCACTTTTTGATAAGAGTGAGTGAAAGCCCTTTCGGACCGAAAGTCCATCATTTAACATTTTCAAGACACCTACTTGTGAGTTCGGATTGTCTTATCATGATTTATGAGTTCAGATTGTCTTGTCATGATTTTCCCTAGTGAAATTTAGTAATGCTGATTTGACAAAACTGTCATGCATGAAAACCAGTTGAATTTATAGTACATGAGTATATGTGTTCTTGATTATCCATGAATGAATATTACATGTTCCCTAAAATCGTATCTAGCAGGAGACACGCCCTTAAGAGTCAAAGATATCACCGGATAAGTATATCTCTATCCCTTGGATGCTTGTGACTATTCAAGTATCCCTAACTTGTTCGAGCAATTGACAGGTCTCATATTTGATCATTTTGTTGCAATCTTTAGATGCCTCTGACGATATCTAGGCATCTATTGATCAAGCCTTTTCAGGTACCTCTGATGATATCTAGGTACTTTGTCAATGAATCTTTGAGCATTCAGGCTAACAACTCTATTCACCAAATCGTTAAATACCTCTGACGATATCCAGGTATTTATCGATCAAGTCCTTTCAAATATCTCAAATGATAACCGGATATTTTGTGAGTCACACCTGTCAAACAATTTGGAAAGTTCCTTCTTAAACACCTCTGACGATATCCAGGTGTTTAGCAGTTAACTTTTTCCGAATACCTCTGACGATATCTAGGTATTTCGTTAAAAGTAGGAATGCATTCCAATTTATCGAATCGTTTTTCAAGTATCTTAGATGATAACTAGGCACCTTGTTAAGCCCCCTTTCTAACAATTTGGAGAAAGCCCCGCATTAGGCACCTCTGACGATATCCAGGTTCGTAATGAATAATTTTCTTGAGTTCCTCTAATGATATCCAGACATTTCGACAAAAGGTGGGATAAATTCCATTTCACTAAACTATTATTGGACGCCTCAGACGATATTCAGGCGTTCAGTGGAAGGTCTGTTTCGAGTATCTTAAACGATATTCAGATATTTGAAGTAGTCTTCCATTTTTGGTCTTAAGATACCTTAGACGATATTTGGGTATCTAAAGATCACCATTTTCGATTACCTCAGACGATATCCAAGTAACTCGAACTTTCTTCGTGTGTCTTGACTAAATTGTAGGTCACTGAAATCCATCAGCGTTCATCAGGCAATACCTTTGGGACAGTGCCCAACATTTGCCAAACAACCGACAAAGTCGGAGTCATGCCTCGAATTATGCTGCCACTCCTATCAGGTAAGTAGCTCAATGTACGTTTCTCATTTTTGCCAGCATGCATCACATTCATTGCATTAACATGGTCAAAAATTAGATATCATTTAGTCTTTGAATGCAACCTCTGCGAGCTCACCTTTAAAGAGGTGCAGCTATTGACACATAAATTTTTACGACCCAGTTAGTTATTCGTTGCACAAAAATTAAGGATCGATTCCGATCCGTAGAAAAAAAATTAGTTAAATTGCATATAGATTAGGAGCGTTTACATTAGTAATTAGGCCCATATAATTGCATTTAAATTGGACTGGTGGCGGATGGACTCGAGCGAACAGCTCTAAACTTAATAAAATTGGACTAAGCCCGCATTTAAGAAAATTCTTGGCCAAGCCCATGAACATTATAAGAGCTAAAATTTTCATTGGAAAATGTCAAGTTGGAAAATATTGATTTGTTAATCTTGGTATTATCTTAATTCAAATTGAATGAATTGATATTATCACAGAGATATTGCAATATTTTCTTTGAATCAAAATAGGAAATAATTGCAAGCAAAAAACCTAAACTTTGCCTATAAATACATTCATTGAGGATTCTCTCGGGATGAGGCACCCAATTCATACACATGGAGAGAGAGATGCAAAGGAGTCGTGTGGCCATTGGAGAGAAATCAAGAGGGGGGCTTTGATAATTTCTAGAACATGATTTTTGAGAGTATGAGAGACACACGAGAGCGAGAGCAAGGAGTGAGAGAGAGAGAGAGAGAGGGCTGATTGTCGCAGCCGCTATCTGACGTGCTCAACCGAGTTAATCTTGATACTAGAAACTCGACGAAACAATTTTGTGCTTTTGGTGGTTTTTCTTGTAGATTCTTATGTGCTCCCTACGGTCTGTTGACAGTCACTTACATTGCTGCTACTCTTCACCATCGGCCAATAAAAACTTCACGCCAAGGCCGAGCATCGCCTCATAATCCCACCGTCCTCGCCGTCGAGTACCACTCTCACCATCGAACTCTCCTTAGCCGAGTCACACCGCAAGCCATCATCCGTCAAGTCCCACGATTCGCAATCCGGATTCGTCGTCCATCCGAAATTGAAAACGCTATCCAAGTGGTATTGCGAATTAGGTAAGAATTTTCATTAATTCGATTTTTGTATATTTTATTGCCTAATTTGTGAAATTGCATTATTGTTTGAATCTTCAAATATTATTCATATCAATGAAATCCTCAAGTAGATATAATTTAGGAATTATTTCCTAATTTCATAACGTGCTATGGTCGTTAATCCGATCTCCTGCCTGAGATACAATTCACGATTACACGGAAAATCGTTAATCCGATCTCCTGTCCGAGATACGATTCGCGATTGCATTGAAAATTGGTCAATCTGAACCTCATGCCCGAAATGTGATTTGTCAATTTATTTGAATGGATATGGATGATATCTTGGGTGATTGGATGCTATCTTTGGCTTTGGTTTGAATCTTTGTTTTGATTTGATTTGAAAATCTCAAAAATGATGCATGTTTAGGATAGGTTTAGGATAACTTTCTTTGAATAAGTCAATAGGATAACCTTTTCATTTAAATTAGGAATTAGAGTAATTTATTTTCTAGTTTAATTTAGATATTATCCTGATCTCGATGGTTCATTTTGGGGTAATTTTAATTTCGAATTGTCATAAAAAACACTCAAAAGAAGTCACTTTAGCATAGGTTAAATTATGTTTTCTAGAATTGATTGCATGTTAATTTATGCAATTTTTTAATTCTGAATTTCATTGGAAAAATACACCCGTCATTAGAAATAGGTCATATAATTCGCATGCTAGGTCGCATTAATCGCATGTCGTTTTTGTACGTCATTGCATATATGTTAGTTTGCATTTTAATAAAGTGCAAACCCTAAAAAACACCTCGAGTGCCTTGCTTTATTAATTAGAAATCATATTAGGATTGTCTGTATAATTTTCTACTAACAATGCAGATGTTTGCGATGCATTAAGGTATATCATTCTCCTAATCTTGCAATCTATTTGTCACTTTCTTAGATGTTAAATTGGTGGTTTGCACACCCGCATGAATATCTCACATGTTAGTGACTATGTAATAAAATGGATTCAGACTGCCTGTATAAATATTTTTGAAAAGAAAAGGTACCGAAAGAGCGTTAGACTAAATCTAGCGTAACCAAGTCCTCGAGCTTAGAATCTCTGGTTCGTAGGAATAAAATATATCTCTCTATATTTTATTTAGATTTCTAATCAAGCTATCACAAATATATTAATGGCGACTCTAAGCATGAAAACTTTGCATATTAAAAATTTAAACCCTAAGTTGCTAATTGGTAAGACTTGGGAGGGCTCGAGTTAGGCTTAGTCTTAATAATCCACTAGCCTAAGAAATTTTAGATCGCGAGATCACCCACTCTGGCAAATAGTTCAAGTTAATCAGTTGGTAAAGACTGGTATAATTGAGGTAGTCATCTGCCAGTGTAACACTCAAATTCTGTGTGCTAGAATTGTAAGTGACCTCGGCATGAAGTTGTCGACCATATTGTATGTGGTACTCCATCCAGGCGGCACAAACATTTTTGGCAGAAGCTATGCTATTTATATCGATGCCCACATGAATGCAGGGTGGATCCCATGTATTCGAATACGAATAGAAAGTATCAAATTCTACAGCAACGACCGGAGTGCTAGAATTGAAAGGACTCAGCTAGCTTACAATCGCGAGATAACCTCCGGAGGAATTTTCGGGTATCTGAGATCCACTCGGAGTAAGAAAGAAAGTCATTCCGTCAGCATGATTTGGGTAGGCTGACCCATTCTGGGATTTGATGGTGAAATTAAACCGAGCACTGAAGTCTGCCACGTTTCCTGTGGTATTATCCCAAAGGTGCATGGGTTGATTATATGTAGCCCAACCACTGATGTTTTGGAAGGCCCCCGATGGGTCGTCGAGAGTAAGTTGTATAACGTTACCGGCTCCTGTTACGGCTGCTTCTCCCTTACTGGATATGACGCTCGAGTTAAAAGGTGGGAAAGCGAAAGAAATTTTTTCGAAGGTTGCTGAACCTGCAAAATGGATGATCAGAGAGACGATAGAGACTGCAAGAAGTAGAACACGTCGAAATTCCATCATCAGGAGGCAACAAACAAGATCGAGTATTGAGAGCTTTGCTGGGTCTCTTGATCTCGGGTGACTATGTGCTCCACTTCCTCCTCATGTATGCTCCAGGATAGAAGCCTGGAAAATGAGCAACAAAACTTCATCTCATCTTTGGACTGTTTCAATCAACTGGATCGAAAACAGTTAAAGTGGAAACTTGAGTTGAGGGAAGAAACGTCAACGATGACAAATTGCGTATGAGGGAAACGAAAAGGAAATAAGTACAAGGATGCAATACAATATTGTAATTCGAAGCATGCATCAGAAAATGAATATGTTGATAACCAATGTAATCAAAATCAACAGTCTCAGCGTAAGACTTGGATTGATTATGAATTTATGACAATGTAAAAACACAGAGTTTCAATGGGTCATCAACATGGACAAAGAGACGCACGACAAACAACTTAGCATTACTCGAGAGGTGAGACTCCTTCAAATGTTGGACCAGCTCTCAACTTTGATGCTATTAACTTTCTGATGAAAGTATAGAGTGTCGCCATAAAAGTCCTCTCTAGAAGAGAGAAGGCCAGGCATGTAGAATTACGAAGAAGGGATAGCGTATACTAAGATGACATTCACGGCGCTGTGATTCGCAGGGCGCTGCTGCCGTACACCAGCTATATATCAATGGCATTGAAAAGATTATCAGCCCAGGTACAGCATATCAAGCGCCGAAAAGGAGGAGATTTACGAAGCCAAATAGAGCCGAAGCAAAGTGTAAGTAGTGATGCAAGTCAATATTCAATAGGTTACACTCAAGATGAAGGTGTGCTTGAATTTCCAGAGCGTTTGGATAAAACCTAATTGTCTCAGGCTTGAACTTCCCCTAAGAGCAGATGAATTCCAACAGAACAAAGATTCATGCCATAATTCTCAAGCTCAAAGTGGGACACTTTAAGCCTTCTTAGAAAACTAAATAAAAGCCTCGATGTTCGGCTGGTGCTTGCGGAGCTTGCAATTATTTTTGTATCACGATAAGGTAAAAACACTTGCACATCGTGCTAGGAATTTGTTGTAACTTGACTCCTCGATTTTCTTTGCTGTTTTTTAGGAAACTTTCAAATAAAAATCTAAACTGGAGCATTTTTCTTAAAAAAAAAAAAGTGCATAGAATGGACTTTATTTTAAATAAATGCATGAAGTGACCAATAATTTCAAATAAAAGTTCAAATTTGCCGACAAATCGAATTTGCACCGGCTGCCTTTTTCTGACGGCCGGATCAGAGGCAATTTCATCTAAAATTCGCAATCGAAAAAAAGTTCGAAACACCAGAATTTTTTTTTTTTGGGGGGTCAAAAAACACCAGAACCTTGACAGCACTTGATAAACTAACTTTGAAAGCATCCACTAAATCAATGGCCTCGGCCCTCATCTGACCATGTACGCTATCTGAGCACCCCACGATGACAAAGAATGAACAGAATCACTCGAGGAATCTGAGGGAAAGAAAGTCTTGGGAGGAATTGCATGTAGCATCACATCAGAAAATGAATTATCCAGACCGTTCTTAGGATGGCAATTGCAAACCCACCAAATCTGACCCTTTCCTTCCTGAATCAATGAATTTAAAATAAAACATCAACATGGGTAAAATAAGATTTAGATTTAGATCGATTATGATAATGTAAAAACACCGAGTTTCAATGGGCCATCGACAAGGAGAAAGAGACGCGCGACGGACGACTTAGTCATACTTGAGAGGTGAGACTCCTTCAAATGTTGGATCAGCTCTCAACTTCGATGCTATTAACTTTCTGATGAAAGTATATTGTTGCCACAAAAGTCCTCTCTAGAAGACAGAAGGCCAGGCACATAGAATTAGGTAGAAGAGATGGTGCATACTACGATGACATTCACAGCGCCGTGATTCGCAGGGCGCTGCCGCCATACACCAACCATATATCAATGGCATTGCCAAAGATTATCAGCCCGGGTACAGCATATCAAGCGCCGAAAAGGAGGAGATTTACGAAGCAAAAAGAGCCAAAGCATTGTGTCGGTAGTGATGCAAACCAATATTCAATATGTTACACTCACGACGAAGGTCTGCTTGAATTTCCAGAGCGTTTGGATAAAACCTAATTGTCTTAGGCTGGAACTTCCCGTAAGAGCAGATGAATTCCAACGGAACAAAGATTCATGCCATAATTCTCAAGCTCAGAGTAGGACACTGTCGCGATCTATCCCGTCTCAATGACAAAAAAAAGTACAAATTAACTTTGTTTCAAACAAACGCATGAAGTAGCAAATTTAGTTTCAAATAAGAGTCCAAATTTGTTGACCAATCAAATTTGCACTGGCTGTCTTTTTCTGACGGCTAGATTAGGGGCAATTTTATCCAAAATTTGCAACCGAAAAAAAGGTTGAAACACCAGAATACTTCTTCTGGTGGGTCAAAAAACACCAGAACCTTGACAGCACTTGATAAACTAACTTTGAAAGCATCTACAAAATCAGTGGCCTCGGCCCTCATCTGACCATGTACGCTATCTGAGGCCCCCTCGATGACAAAGAATGAACAGAATCACTCGCTGAAGCTGAGGTAAAGAAACTCTTGGGAGGAATTGCATACAGTATCACATCAGAAAATGACTTATCCAGACCATTCTTAGGATGGCAATTGCAAACCCACCAAATCTGACCATTTCCTTCCTGAATCAATGAATTTAAAATTTGGAGCCTTTGATTTTTAGGGTTTCGGCCATCTATGATTGGTCAGCATGAACTTAAATTTGGGCGAAAAAAAATAAAAAATTTGATGAAATCGCCTCCCGCTCTAGCCAACAAAATAAGCTAGCTAGTGAAGAGTTGGCCGTCCAGTTTCATGTCCTTATTTGAGAATAAGTTAACCATTCGGGTTTTTATTTGAGATAATGTTCACTTTGATCATTTTTTGAGAAAATAGCTCAGCTTCAAACAATTATTTTAGACTAAATTAGCAACTTTAGACACTTATTTTTTTTTTTGTACTAAAGACACTTAGGGCCCGTTTGGCAACTTGCCAAATAGTAACTGATTCTATTCTTTTGTTCCCAGAATCAGTTTGGGAATAAAAATCTGTTTGTTAAATTTTTTGTGCCCAAAATCAATTTTGGAACAGAATCAAGAAGAAAAAAAAATAGCTTCTTAATTTTGAAACAATTCTTCTGGAACTGATTTTTCTTGATTTTTTTCTTTTTTTGTTTTTTGTTTGTTGTTGTTCTTCGGCCCCGCCGGCCACTGGCCCCAGGCCAAGGCTGATGAGGGCATTGCAACCCTCATCGGTGGCTGGTGAGGGTCCCCCTCACCGCTTGGGTGAGGGTGGCTCGTAACCGCGACGGCGAGGCTTCGCCCAGCCAAGGCGAGGGCCTCGCCGTCGCCACCCAGGTAATGGACTCGGGTGGCGACAGTGAGGTCGGCCTCACCTTGGCTAGGTGAGGCTCAACCTCACCGAGATCTAGCGAGGTCAACCTCGTCATTGCTTGGGCTGGTGACGGCAAGGTCGGCCTCACCAGATCTCAATGAGGCCAACAGTGAGGGCGGCAGCGAGGGCTGCAACGCCCTCACCGACCCTGGCCTGTGGCTAGTCGTCGGCGTTGGCAACCGGCCATGGCCAAGAAAGGAAGGGGAAAGAAAAGAAAAAAAAGAAAAAATATTTAAATATTTAAAATATTATTAATAAAAAGAAATTTTATGTAGTTACCAAATGCATTTCTATTCTTTTTTTTATTCTAAGAACAAAAAATTTGTGCAGTAACCAAACGCCTTCAAATGCTTAGAAATTGTTTCCGGGCACAGAATCAAAAAGAATCATTTCTACCCAAAATCATATTCTGGGCACAGAATTGTTGCCATGCGCACCCTTATTCCTTATTTGAGAGAAGGCTCACTCTAGCTCCTTTTTTTAAAAAACATCTGAACTTCAAGCGCTTATTTAAAATTTTCCATTTTTCTTTTAAACTTATCTTTTCAGTTGTGATAGAGCGCTATTGTTGCTATTTCAACTGTAATGTGTTATAACTTGTGTTTTTTACTATTGTAACAGTTTAATGTTAAATGAGACAGCTTTGTGTGCTAATTTATTCCCTCCGTCAATGGTAAAAAAGTACGCAATCGGGATACCTTTCTCACGTTAAATTTCAGATGCATGTCCAATTGAGTTCAGATTTCAATCTTTTTTTGTTGGCAAAATCTATCGGTTCTCATAATCGAAAATGTTGCTGTTCAATATGTAGGATCATGCTTCACATCCCTACTCTCTCAAACACTAAGATGGTTGATGACTAGATCAAGTTAGCGAGTTCAAGCAACGAGAAGAGCTACTCTAGGGTGTCCCTTTACTGTGTGCTTATATCCATAATCCAATGAATGCACATGTAAAGTCTGCCACCACAAAACGCAATATCAACATTTCTTTCCATAATGCTCTTACTGGAATTAGTAGAAAAACAATTCGACGATATGCATAACCTGAGAGATCCTTGCGGAATCAAGGGTTTTAGAGGTAGCTATCAACATCATCAGCATCTAAAGCAAAATCATCAGTGATCAAAATAAATTGCAGGCAGACCAAAAAATTGTGGCCCTCAATCTAAGTACTACTGCTGAATTTGTGACTACACAACAGAAAGAGAAGTAAACGACGTGCACCAACGGCACAAAGATACATAAAAGGAAGAGGAAAGAAACAGACAATTTAGCACCTAATCATGTCACCCACTATATTGAAAGAAGCAGCACCAGAATCCAAAGCAATCAAGGGAGTATCCTGCGTCGGCGACGTGGTGTCTCCCTCCGCACATACATTTTCTCCATCTCATTAAGCGGCCGACTAGATCCATCAGGTAAGCTTACAAATTTCCATCCTCCACCGCCTCCACGCTTCCCACATGGTCCGAGTTTTTCAACTGTTATATTCCATCCTTCTGAGGGCCGACGTCGGCTATATTTGTGGCATTTAACCTTTCCAGCCACCTGTAAACAGACCAAATCACAGCCAATAGTTCATCAATATCCCATTGCAATTCAATATGGAAAACAAGAGAGTTTATATACAGGAAAGACAAGGAAAAAGAACAGATATCAAAACGTCAGGAGGCCATCATGATTCGAAATCTCATTTTTCTCCACAGAGCAGCTCTTCATTTATGGAGCTAAAGGCCAGAATAAGCTTTCTCAAAAGTCACATAGTACCAGGACACCGACCCATTTAATAAGAGCCTATATCTCATATTCTCATGCAAGTTGGAAATTTGCAGGTTTTAAGACGATCCTGCCCATACTTACTGATCAGCACCAGTTAGTGAAGCATTTGTCCTATGCAACAAGCTTTAGCGTACTAACAGATCGCTTTCTCTGAAACTTTAGCACATTAACAATTAAAGGAGGAAATCGTAGAAATTATCCTAGATGTTGATCGCATGAAAATGAAGACTGACAAAATGTCCAGATTCATCTGCTAACTTAATCATTTCCACCTACATTTACCAACCAAAGAAGCACCCAAATCCCAACTACATATTTGATTTAACCATCTTTCCAAGAGTTGACAAAAAAGGCAACTGAACTTACTTTCATCTTGTTGAAGTTCAATCTTTGGACAAATTCTTGATACAGCATTTCATCTTCTTTCTTTGAGATCTCATAGTGGACCTCATCTAGGTCTTTGACAGTTCCATCCCAACCCTCTGGCATAACCTTGAAGTCAGGCTTGTAAGGAAGGGATGCCACATGGAACTCCCTGCAATGGGAATTGAAAAATCTGCAAGGAGAAAATGATCAATATCACACTTTTTAGCCTGAGTTAAAAGAATTGCATTAGAAAATCTCAAATTTAATATGAAACCATGGGTTGCTTAGAAGTACCAAGTAATACTGTCTAAATATAGAACATATACTTGAATGAGAGTTGCTAGTTCTCTTCAGTTCTCCACACAAAACCTCATTGCAAATCAAACATAAAATCATGTCCCCTAACAATGTGGATTGACTAAATCACTTGAAAAGTAAAGCCAACAAATTTGAGGCTATCCATTTTGTTTTCTGGATAAGGATTCTGTACAGTGCACTCCTAATCCACGCGCAATAAGGATGCGTTTGGTGGATCTAACATAGAGCCAGACAGGATATACATATCCAATCCGACACTTGGAGTCAATGAAATATAACCACATATGTTTTGATATATCTCCCGATTGAATCTGGCCCCAAATTCCCGGATACAACAGGATAGGATTTCTCTTATCCAAAAAAAAAGACAAATCAGCCACAATATCTAAGAAAGGGAGAGAGAGAGTAAGGATAGAGAGAGGAAGACGTGCCTTGGACTCAGGCATCTCTCTCTCTCTCTCTCTCTCTCTCTCTCAGCAACAGCTGGCCATCGCAAACTGCACTGATTCTAGAATAATATGGTTCATTTATCATAGAAGGATTAATTTCAGGCCTGTAAAACCTAACAGATTCCCAATGCATGCCAGAATTCCCTAAATTAAAGTTCTTGTCAGATTACAAATGACCATTTGACTCATTGAATTCCATCCTCCGTAAAACCTTCAATCCCTGATTTGTCCATTTCAGGAGCCGCTAGTTCTAACCATCTCCCTTCTCTCAAAAGCAATGACAAGAAGATTGTTTGGTCAAATTGTTGTTAAAATGAATTCCATGCTTCCCAAAACTCCTACTCCCTGATTCATCACATTGCGATAGCCACTAGTTCTAATCAATCTCCTGTTCTATCAACTCTCTCATATTTGTTCACTTAGTTGCCACCAAAGAAGCCTTCTCACCAAAAAAAAAAAAAAATGCCAACTGCACAGATTCAGATCTAGAACTATGAAAGCAGAAGTCCTATCAGCAACTAACACATGTTCAGCAAATATACAAATGACGCATACAAATTATTGCCTGAACAAATTTGAGAAAGAAATGAAGAAGATGACATTCAGCAAAACAAATAACTCCTAAGAGGCTAATACAAGAATTCAGAACGCAAATTAGAAGGGCAACATCTTAGAACCTACCCTCTTACCTGTGATTATGCTGAACAAAAAGATTTTCTCTTTCTTAATCAACAAATAAGTTACTTAAACAGTGTGCCACTCCTGTTAAAAGGCCGACAGATTACTACATCGGTTCATCTAATCCTACATCGCTTGTATTATAGCAAATTATTTTGTTCGACTCTGACCAAAAAAAAAAAAAAATTTTGTTTGACAGAAAGATGATTACAATGCAAAGACAGCGGCGAGCTCTCTGTTTACAGGGCACGCAAAACTGAGCTAATGTAATAATCTAAGCACAAAGGGATTTTATTTAAAGCTCCAAACCGGCTACAATACTACTTCATCACAGAAAGTAGCAAAAGACTAGATTCCGAACTAAATCCCAAACAGCAAATTTTGAGCATTCTTAAACGCTACTTGTCCTAATTGAATTTCCTCCAAACCATCATACTAGCAAATTTAACCGGTAGAGCCCCGACAAATGACATGCTCAATCCCATCAAATTGATCAAACCTTTCGAATCCCAATTGAATCACCACTATAATAAAGTGATGCAACAAAGATTGAACAAAACAATTCCTTACTCGGGGCAAGTATCGAGCAAGAGCTCGACCGAATCGTCCAAAGGGTGGCCAAGCTTCTTCTCCTCCTCCTCCTCCATCTCCTTCAACCAAAGAATAGCGTGCACCCTCTGCCTCATGATCCTGTAATCCTTGGCCAGCTTCTCCACAGTGTAAACCTCAGGGTTCTGCTTGTGCAGCCGATACATCTCCGCCTTCTCGGAGTCCTTCAAATACGACCCTCTCGCCCCCGGCTCCCGCACCTGCTTCAGCAACACGCTGATCTCTCTCATCCTCTCGGCCCAGCCATCCACAAACGCCTTGCCCTTCCTGTTCTCCTCATCCATTTCCCTCAACTTGTCCTCGACTTCCTGCAAATCGGAGATCATCATCGACTGGTAAGGGTTCGAGCCTGGGTTCTGACCGGGGGCCGTGCTCGTGCTCGTGCCGGGGCCGGGGCCGGGGCCCGTCCTGCGACCCACCGCTTCGCCGTCGAAGTAGTCCTTGGTCATCCCCGTGGACCACGACGAGACCGAATCCCAACCCCCGTCGTCGAAAGGGCCGGAGCCGGGGAAGGACGGGTCGCCTCCGCCGGAGCTCGCCGAGAAAGCTCTGGAGCTCGCGAGGGAAGAAGAGGCCACCTTTGCGGCGTCGCCGCCCGGCAAGGCCGGCGCTTTGGCTCCGGCTCCGGCTCGGTGGTAGGCGGCGGCGGTGAGACGGGACGCGATGCGACAAAGGCTGTGCGCCATTGAAGCGTGCGCGAGCTCTTGGGAAGCAAAGAATTGATCTTTGGTGCTAATGCCAGTGCACTGCTGAACGAAAGAGAAGACGACGACGACGACGACGGAGGAGTAGGAGAGCGAGAGTGGGAGAGCTAGGGCATCATCCTCTACGAAATGGAAATTAGGAAAAATTGTCTTAGAAGTTGAAGAGAAAAAATTGACAAATTACATCGACCTATTATGACTTCTTCTTCTTCTTTTTTTTTAATTTTTGTTTAGCCGAATCACGGTAAAATCAGTTATTCATCCATCCATCTGTCGATTTATTTACGTTATAATTATCACAGTGCTTGAATTTAGTGTTGATTATGTGTTTATAAAACAATTTCAAAGCTCCCAACTTAAATTTACAAAAACATTCTGCGAGTAAAAGTGCGGCCCTCCTAATAAAAAGGTTGGGGTGAGCTATGTTAAGAACTAAGAAGACTAACATCATCCAAATAACAAACGCATCACATTTGACTCGTGGACGCATCATTGTACACATTTATCATTTTCCGTGGTATGTCTTCAACTGATTAGAAAGAACGATAAAATAAACCAAGCGAGTTTAAAACATAAACATTTGAAAATATTTAAAAAAGGCGCACGGTCTCTATGTTATTAAAATTCTAGTTTATGTACACATATATTTTGTTGCAATATTATTTTAGAATAGTGGTATTTGGTCAAATAAGATAGATAGTAGGATTAGTAATAGAATGAATTTATAACTTATTTAATGTAATCCATGAATTTTAGGTTAATATTTAATATTGTCCATAAATTTTGAATTTATTCAATGCGGTCCCTGAATTTTTGCAAATTTCAATTTGGTCCATGAATTAATTCAAGATCAGGGACACGTTTAAACATTTTCATATAGTTCAAGAATTAAATTGAACATATACAAAAAATTCATTAATTATATTGAACAAATTAAAAGTTTAGAGATCACGCTGCACATTGAATTAAAATTTAAGAAGCACGTTGAATAAATTAAAAGTTTAGAGATCGTATTATATATTTAGCCAAAATTCAAAGACCATTTGTGTCTGTGAAGTACAAGAGTAGAATAAAAAAAATGACAATTTATGAAAAAAAAATCATCCAAAGCATCACCTCACCATTTCACTGTTCACACACACACATATAAAATAAAATATGAACTGAACTGAAAAACAAATATTATTTTGGGTGACCAGAAATACAGAAGAAAAAATTTGAAAGAAAACAAGAGAGAGACGGAGAGAGAAGAAACGGTCTACGAGTGCGGGGGTGACAATTGACAAAAAGGAGGAAGAGGCTTCCCTCCTACTCCTCCCCTTCCGCCTTAAACCCACCACCACCACCACCACCACCACCACCATCGTTTCTCTCTCTATCTCTGCTTCGGAGATCTCACTTTCCTCCCTCCAACACCCCCACACACGCACCCCCGCATTGACCACTGTTCGCGTGACGCCGCCGCCGCCGCATGCACGTTCCCCATCTCCTTCGCCGTCGCCGTCGAACCGGTCAAATCCGATCGCCGTCCCCGATCGTCGCTACCGTCGGAACGACGCATCGCCTGGTGAGCCCCCATTTCCGCGCCTCTGCAGTGTCTGGGTCGGTCTCCGGCTGCTCCTGGTCCGCATTCGGGCTGCGATCGAGCAATGCAATTCGGTTCTCGATTCTGATCTCTCCATAGCCTCGCCCGAATCTTGATTTGTAGCTAAAACGATCGGCAAGATGGTTTTTTGACGCTTGCCCGGATCAGTTCTTGGGTTCGGTTCCGATGGGTTTTCGTGTATTCGAATGATTCGGTAGCTTGTTGGTTTTGCAGTTTGTTGTGATTCTCGAGTTGGCATTTTGCTGGTAATGATTGCTGGGTAAGGGAGGAAGAGGGGGTGGTTTCGGAAAGTGTGATGTCTTGTGGTGGAGAGGAGAAGCCGTGGAGATGCGGGAAAGTGAGCACGGTGAATCTGCAGAGGATGAGTTCGATTGTCCGTGATATTGGGGATCCTTGCCTCTCTCAATCTCCTATAAAGGTTGTTTTATGGCAGTAACTTTCTACAGCGGTCTTTCATTGTTCCTTCATTTATGTCCATGGTTCAATGAGTATGGCGCGTGACGAAGTAGATTGACTGGTGTAGCCATGCTTATTGTCCTTGGTTTATGATTTTTATGCCATCTCTTCTTTCACTAGCTTCCGTCAACATGAATTTGCACTCTCCATTTCACTGCACCAGAAGATATATAATGTAGGTCGAATTGTGTTCGTGCTTCTGAAGGAAAAAGCTTCTCGAAACTCAGCCCTGTCTTGATTCATCTGTGCAACAGCTACACCACTGTGTTGATGGCTGATGAGATGTCTCCAATGCGATGGGAATATCTAAGTAGTTTGTGATGTGATTTTGTGATCCCTCTGTTAAAATTAAATCATATTTTTACATTGGCCTGTAATTTACACCAATCGTGCACACTAGCTGGTAGGATGTGGGTGGATGTGCCCATACTTCCACTGGCAGTCATATAATTGGCGGCCCACTCTAAGCATGCAGCTTCCGTGTTGCTCCTTTCTGTATTGGGGAAGAGAGATAAGAGGGACAATAACTAAGTATATGCGCCAAGAAATAGCATTTATTTGAATGAAATTTTAATGGGAAACACATAAAGATAGTAATAGCCTAGTTAGGTCTTCATTTCTTATATCATGTAAGATAATGTGCTTAAAGGGAAATTACTTACTTGGGTTCGCTTAAGCTTCTCAAATACTAGGACATTGACTGCCTAGGAAGATCCTAGATTCCTAAAATGGGAAAATAATACAGGCCGACTAAAGAAAGAGCCTAAATTTTTAATTCTGATGGGTTTGCTTAAGCTTCTCAAATCAGTGTACTGACTGCCAAGTAACAGCACATGTTCATGCTAATCTAGCAGCTCATGTTCTGGTTTAAAATTTTTTTTTTCCAGGAAAGACAAATCTCTGTTATCGCATGGACTGTTAATTAGTGACATGCACCATTTCTAATTTTAAAAGTATGCTTTTTTATTAATCTGGCTCATGTAAACTTTCAACTTTTATAGTGGTTTGAGTTTTCTATTTTTCGTCTTGATTCAGGTCAGCCAAATGCTCAAGCCTGAAAAGTGGAAGGCAAGTTTTGATAGTGATGGAAAAGTTTTGGCTTTTCGTAAAGCACTTAGGTCGATCATTCTTGGGGTATGTACATTTTGGGAGTTGTTTAATTTGCAGAAACATGCT
Organism: Syzygium aromaticum; assembly: GCA_024500025.1. Classification (NCBI taxonomy): domain Eukaryota; kingdom Viridiplantae; phylum Streptophyta; class Magnoliopsida; order Myrtales; family Myrtaceae; genus Syzygium; species Syzygium aromaticum. Next base: position 931,901 of record CM044892.1, read on the forward strand.
GCATGCTTTTTGCCCTTTGAGTACAGTATGTTTTTTGATAAGATCACACCCTCTATGTAGTTAGTTCCGGGATGATGATATTTCTCCAGAGAGATTTCTGCTCAGCTTTGCCTCTTAGGCTTGCTTCACTTGACCTACTTCTTGCATAGACCAGTTGATATTGTTTGTACTTACTATCCCTTGTTGATAGCTGAATGTATTATATCGGGCCTTATGACCCTATTCTAGATGAAGACGTCTCGATCTTTACAAAGCTAATGGTCGTCTTCACTCAAAAGTATGGTTTTTTGATTAATTATAATATACTCTCGGAATGAAATCTATTACCTAGTAGACAATTTAGCCCAGACTTTGGCTAAAGTATGGTTGGTTTGTCGACCATGCTTTACTCGCAGGTTAGGCAATCTTGTACCTACTGTATGCTTTAGCTGAGACTTTGATAGCTAATACTGGCATCATTGAATCACTGATTTGTCATAAGCACGAGAATTTTATGGTTTTAGTTATAATTAGAGAAAATGTGATAAGATCGATTTCCTGAGTGCTCGACAAGAAATTGTCAATATCATACTTGTTATGGTCTCCTTTTTGTTGTAAAAAATCTGCATAGCAAATTGATGCCAATTCCGAATTTATGGGCAAATACTCTGCCGTTTCATCCTTTTCCTTTATGCTTGCCTCAGCTTTTGTTACTGAGTTCACGAGATGTCATTATGTGGTGGCAAATTGGATTTATTTGTGACTATTAGGTAACTTTATTTAATGTTGCTTCTGTTTCTCATAGGTATCATCAAACTTTGTTGAATTGGCTGCTTTCTTATTTTGTAGATTGAATAACACTAGCCATCTTTCACTTTTTTTTCTGCATGTAGGGTGTAGATCCATCTATAAGACCAGAACTATGGGAATTTTTACTTGGCTGCTATGCACTGGACAGTACGGCTGAGTTTCGAAGGCAATTGAGAAAAGCACGGAGGTCTTGGCCCACTTATGTAAATATTATTTCTGTGCTTGAAATGTTGCATGATAAACATGTGATACAATCTCCTCTTTTCTTGTTCTTGCAAATAGATTGATCCGAAACAGTGGATCCAATTAGCTTTGTTGGTGTATAATATGCCATTACACTTATTACGTCAATTTTTTCTCCCTTTACTTTGAATAATATGATTATGTTTTCTTTATACTTGACATTTCACAATATTCTTCTTTTGTTGAATGATAAGTAAATTGAACTAAACAAAGATACAAACTGAGTGTACATGTTTATATATTTGAAAGTGGCAGAAAATGATTACCAACAATAGAACTTTGAGGATGTCGTTTTCCTTCTAGATATGCAAAAAGGGAAGATGAATGTAACAACAAAGGAAAAGTAATTGAGACAATAGAAAGTCCTTAAATAACTTGGCAATCAAGTCAATAGCATGTTTAAAGCAACATATGTAACTCTTGACATGAGAACTGTAAACCTTGAAAGAAATCCTCCCGTTTCTTTCAAGCCATAAGGTCAATATAATTGATAAAGGAGGAATCCTCTAATTTCTCTGTGTAAACTTCAGGATATCTGAGGTCCTTTACAAGGATGAAGTCTATTTCAATCAGTGCATATGCTTTTGGTTTTCTATTTGTTCTGAATATGATGATGATTTTTGATGATCTTTACCTATGTGCTCTGATTTTACACTGTATGTGGGTTGTTTATGACTGTTTTGTAACATGATTTTTTAAGAAAAATCTTCCCTGGAAATGCTGTCATGAAAATAATAGGAGTTAGATCTCCTTGATGCCAATCCAATGAGTCTTGGCAAATGGAACACCTTGAAAACTTCATAAAGAATCGGAGCTAAGCATTGGCTACCTAGATCAGCTAAAATTATTAACTCATGTGACAATAATGTACATGTATGGGGCAGGAAATGTGTGCTCAGGTAGGAAATTGGCATTTTAGTAATTCTGGACAGATGATTATTGTGGAATTAAATATTTTCAGCATGCAGATATTTTTAAGTGTTGGTTTAACATTCTTAAGATAATTTGCTTTTGCTGATAATTTGCTTTTCACATTAGTTGGTTCATATTACGTGTGCTGATATTCTATGCATCTTTGTTAACAGTAGCCACCCCCCAGTGCTGGAAGAGTTTGTGGAATTACAAAAACTCCTAAGCTTGTCATTTGCATCATGATGAAAACAGCTGAAAATTCAATTGTTAAACCAGTGTATGAACTTATGCAGGGATAGATACAGCAATCTGATCAGACAATGTCAAATGATGAATTCAAGTGTAGGGACTGGTTCACTTGCCTATGTGGTGGGGTCTAAAGTTTTGGACATAAGGACATCTTCAAAAGATGACCATGGAAGAGAAGACAAAACGGAAAGCAGACAAACTTCCATAGATAGTGCAAGTAGATTAGATAACTTCCAACATCTGGAAAATGATTGTACAGATATGTCACAGTCACAAGCATGTCAAAGGGAAAGTTTCGTTGATTCGGCTGATCTTGTCAGCGTGAGGGACAACGATGTTGGTGCAGCCTATGACACCTCTACTTTACTGCCCAGTGCCGCTCCATATACTTCTGGTTCTCAAGAAGTAGTGAGAGAAGCAAATGGATCCCAATCTGGAATCCAAACTTATTTTGATTTTCCTCAATTGCCTGTAACTAATTTGTTTGAGAAATATGATGAAGATAAGGAAGAAAATAATGAGGCTGACAGCAAATTTTCTACACACGATATGTTTCAAACGGGAGATGATAGAATGCATAGTTTCCGAATTACGAACAACACTGATTTAGTTGTGGAGCAAAATGGTTTTCCTTCAAATGGTGTTTTACCGCCCATTAACTCTGAAATAGAAATGATCCCCCCTAATGCCTGTGGGACAGTGTCACAGTCCCAAAAATTAGCTAGTAAAACTCAAATTGTAAGCAGTTTGAAGATATCTAGTATTCCAGAATCTCCTCTCAGATGTGCAACTTCATCTCGAGAAGTTAATGTCAGTGAAGAGAGAGTATCAGAGTGGCTATGGACTCTGCACCGCATAGGTAAGTTGAGCATGGTTGTCTCAATTTTTACAGAAAACCGGTACATATGTCTGTTATGTCCTTACATAGTTCTGCTCTATTGGAATTGACTTTTGTTATTTTCTCAGTCGTAGATGTGGTGAGAACAGATTGTCATCTTGAATTCTATGAGGATACAAGAAATTTGGCTAGAATGTCTGATATCCTTGCTGTCTATGCGTGGGTTGATCCTGCAACTGGGTATTGTCAAGGTGCAGTCCCTTTTCTTTGTGCATGTGAATGTTTATAATCAAAGTCAAGTCAGCTTTTTCCACGTGTTGCATTCATTTAGTTTGATTGTGGTTGTTGTATTCTAAACTTCATACTCAAAGAGAGCTTTAATTTGAACTTTTTAGGTATGAGTGACCTGCTGTCACCTTTCGTGGTTCTTTTTGAGGATAATGCTGACGCATTTTGGTGCTTTGAGATGCTTCTAAGGAGAATGGTATCCCTTCATTTAGAAACCAATGAGATTGATAACATCATGTTTCCCCTCAACCTGAGCATTTCTCCCTTTTCCAGCGTGAAAATTTTCAAATGGAAGGGCCAACAGGAGTGATGAAGCAATTGCAAATTTTGTGGCGCGTTTTGGAACTCACAGACAGGGAGATGTTCGCACATCTGTCACATATTGGTGCTGAAAGTCTTCACTTTGCATTCAGAATGCTGCTGGTGCTCTTCCGCCGTGAATTGTCTTTTAATGATTCTCTTCGGATGTGGGAGGTCTGTATGCATCTAAACACCCCATTCCCTCCTTGCGCGCCCCCCCCCCCCCACCCCCCCCAAAAAAAAAAACAAAAACCATGCATAATTCCCAACAGATATCTTGTGAGAGAAGAAAAGGGGAAGGAGAAAGCTGTGGAGACTGTCCCGAGATGTTGCTAATTAAGTCATATATCCATGACTACTAAAACAGCAATAAGACAGATAAGCAAGTTTAGGATAAGAACCTTATTTAGGACTTGGAAAAGAATAATTGCTCATCCTCAGATAGGCATAAGAAGGGATGAGAATTTGGAAACTGAAAAATCAGCCTATTGTAGAGATGTTATACTTTCTGATAACTGCATTTTACCACTTAACATAGCGGTGTAAGTCAGGTTGTTACTTATGCTAATGTAGAGGTAGTCGTTTCTTTGTGATCTGTTTTATCATTGTTGAAAAGGCTTCTGACCTGTAAGAATAACTCAAATTGACTTAAGTTACCTGATACAGACTAGCATAATGTTATTATTGGTGCCTTTTGCCAGTTGTGCAATGAGTGTTAGGGAAAGGTAGTATTTAACTACTGAATTTGAAGGATTCGAATATGTAAAAATATCTGGAGCTATTGTCTATGTGAGAAAAATCTGACAATAGGTGAGCCTTGGGTGTTTTTTCAATTCACCTGAGTGCCTTACATCTACTGTTTATTTGCCTGTATGGGAAATTGAATATGTCTGGCTCGTGTCTTTTCTGAACTTATTTAATGGTCGAGAGAATCAATGATTATAGATTATCTTTTATTGCTACAGATTGGCTCTCTCAGATCACGGAGCGAGTTATCTTAATTTGGAATTCTTTTGGTTTCAATTGATGCAAAATACTTTTTCCCCTTAAATAGGTGTATAAGAAACAAGATATTCCATGCTATTTAGTATTTCATTGAATCAATCTGCTGAGAGGAGCTTGTTAATGATACAACCATTAAATCTGTTGGGATTTAACTTCGTGTGAGCTTGTTTCAACAATCAAACTCCTATCTTTTCTGCCTGCTATTGATGAAAGTAATAATCAAAAGTCTATAGATCACATAATGAGGTTGGCTTGGCCAATCGCATCTTTACAACTTTTTTTTCTTTTTGAAGGCATGAATTCGATAGGCATGTGTTCATTTCAATTTTTCAATGTCAGTTCTGACTTTGATTTAGAATGCAGATGATGTGGGCTGCTGATTTTGATGAATCCCTACAATACAATTTGGAGGAGAATTGCCTGGATTTATTGGTGATTCATGACCCTAGGGATTTTGAACCTGATGCAGCATTAGAAGCTATAAATAAGATTAGTGATAATTCAGAAAGTGCTGCACAGTCAAAACATGGCAAGGGAGATAGTGGAGTAAAATCTGCATCAAGGCGTCCCTTCTGCGGATTGACAAAAGGTTTTTGGTCGAGGAATGATCGAGTGCCAATCTGCAGTCCAGTCTTGTCAACTACAAAAGGGGGTGACGGTTTATCTGTCTTTTGTGTGGCAGCAATTCTGATTATGAACCGCCAGAAAGTCATTCGAGAAACCCACTCGTTTGATGATATGATAAAGGCAGGTTTATTGTGCTTCCCACTTCTGTGCTTATTCTCTGAGATCATGTATATGCGAGCATTCTTGATCACTCTAGGGAATTTTTTGTTCTAGTTAAGAGAACTAGTGTGCTCATAATAAGTATGTGCCTCGTTTATATGATTGCCGAATTTATCGTGGCATGCCTCTCAGGTTTACTGGAGCTACTTTAATTTAGTTAAAGGTCAAAATCTTCCATAGACTTTGTTTGGCTTTTCTTCTGCTGGTAACAAATTATGTTGATGCACACTTAAAATGCCTGATGCATACCTATAATATTAATAGCATTCTTCCTTTTTATGGGGTTAATGTTAACTATTCTTGTGCCAGATGATAGTTTTATGGAAAAAAAACCATGGCTTGAACTGCTTTATAATATGTAAGGGTCTTCAAGAACCTCCATTAGTTAAAAAAGTTAACTCTGAAAGGTTTTGAATGTGTCAACATGAATATGAAAAGAGGCTTCCTTTGTTTATAGAAAAAAAGCAAGAAAGAAAATCTCCAATACCTGGCTTGGGTTTTCATATATTATTCCCTTTGTAGTAATTTCTTCGAGCTGAAGGTGACATTTCTATGTGATGCGTTGCAGATTTTCAATGATAACATGCTCAAGATCAATGTCAAAAGATGCATACGCATGGCAATAAAACTTAGGAAAAAGTACTTTTACAAGGTTTGCTCTTGTACCTTTCTTATATGTTGCTCCAATGATGTACATGTGGCAGTATTTGGATATTTTCCATTGTCGTTTTCGTTAATGCGGAAAAACTTGTTAGCATTATATTTTCCTTGTCCTCTCTGAAAATATGCTCTCTATATGTATGCAAAAGAACTAGCCTTGCTTCATAATTTCTTTACGAAGACGATATTTGGCTATATTATGGTACTTTGAAACTTTGATTTGGGGTAGACGTTGTGAATTCAGTGTCTATCTAGTAATATTGATGATCATCATGTTGCACGCTGGAATTAATTTCAAATGGCTGTGGGTTTGATTGAAGTCGTAGAACATGATAAAGTATTTCACAACAAAAGTTTGAGTCGACTGTACGTTTGGTAGATTCACTTCATGCTAATACTGAAAATCACCATCTTTTGCAACTGGATTTATTGCATTATTTACACCTTTGAGTTCTTATTGAAACAGCTCATCAAGAGCAAGAGTACTGCTCGGGATTCTGACTACTGCCATGCTTCCTCTCCAACCTCATAGCAGAAACGCAGCTAGATCGTTCAATTCTTCTGTTTTGCCTGGTTCTCATGTTCTAATATGGTGTTGATGAGTTGAGTACTGACAAAAATATACTGAACTTCAGCCACTAGCATGTTGTTGTTTGAAGACTCATCCATTTGTTTTCCTTTTCCACCTTAACTCCAGGTAAATATTACACAGTTGCTCCTCTCACAATATAATGCTGCAGAATTAGCAAAAAACAGAGTTAGTCTTCAGTGAGGATTATGTCTACATGATTTGAAATATTCATTGTTTTTTCTTTTTCTTTCTTACTGCAAGAGTGGACCACTACTGGGATAAGACATTATGTTCGGAGAGTGGTGAACTATAAGAGTGGATACTAGGACAATATAAAACACTAGCTTATGAAAAATACTTTAGTATTAACAATGTAACTGAGATGCTGTAGCCATTGAAATTTCCATGGGGGAGAACATCGATTAAAGGCTGCAATGAAGAATTTAATTATTCGAAATGCTTCTGCTTTGGAAGAATTCTTGTTGAAAAGAACTTAGTTGCATTTTTATTTTGAAACAGTCTGAGTCATCGACTAGGGTGTCATCCGATGATAACGGAACCACACAATGTTGGGAGTCTGGCGCTCCTGTGCGATGTGCAGAATGATGACATTCTTGGAAAGGCAAAAACCTATTTCAGCATGTGGAACATTCAGCTAGAAAGAAGCAGGAGACTGTTGCACTTTAAGTTTAGTTGTCCTGCATTGTGTATATATTATCAAATATCACTTTTCGGGTGGTGTAAGATCATCTATTGGTACCAACTTGTCTGCACATATGATATGCCGCTGAACTCAACTGGTGATTTCAGTCTGAGCACTGCCGAGAGGTTCTAGTAGCAGGGACTAGTTTGTCAAAACATAATGGCCTGTCCGGGTTATTACAGGGACAAGCTCATACAGGTCAGGCAGTCAAAATCTCTCTCTCTCTCTCCCTCTCTCACGCAATAAGATGTTTGTGATGAGTTTGAATTTCATAGTCAATTAGATGTTGACTTGCAAGAAGTAGTCTCCGAGGGTATTATTAACCGTACTTATTAAGGAAATATTTTTCATTTTTAATTCACTAATCACACATACATTATAATGAGAATGGAAAATTTTCTTTAGTGAGGTGTTTAATGAGTGGTGTACTTGTTAACAAAATCCTATATTTGTTTGCTGCAAATAAGCACCTCAACTTATGTCTTTTGTTAGATTCCCCTTCTGCTTCAAATCACCTGGACTCTGATTTGACGGCTTATGCATTTCTATCTCCAGGTAAACATTTGATGTTTATCGCCTGACTCCATAGACAAATGACTGCCTGACTGCACGGAAACCAGCTGCAAGTTCCCAGTAAAAATTAGTGAGAGTCGTCGGCAGAGAGCCATCACCAGTCCCCTCCAGGACAGGATGCTAGAATGGTCAAACTGTCTCTGGGTTTAGTAGGTCTCCCTATTCAGTCGGCTAGTTTCTTTATGTTGTAGGCCAAGTTGTTTATCTTTGTTGAATACTTCGTCTTTAGGCATCTCGCAATCCTGTATTCCGGAAGATGCAACTGCAGATTGGTAATGCAGAGCACCAACGTTACATAACGCTGCCTGTGTAGTAGGAAAAGAAACAATTATCTTCTTCTGGTGGTCACTTGGAAAAAATGAGTTGGGCCATAATGGAGCATGTGCAATGGGAATTCATAACAGCCGGCGAATCTATAGAAGCTGTCTAAATTGTCGTGAAAACCGTCTAAATTGTCGTGTTCATGATCTCTTTTAGACAATTCCTAAAAGAGATCATGAACAATTCCTCATTGAATTGTCTATGATTTTTGGCTGATGGCTTTTGCGAAGTTGGGCGTGTGCTTTTTGAACGGATTCATGACTTTTACCAAAAAGAAAAAGGACTCGTAACTTGGGTCTTCAAAGAACCATGTGCCCCAATAATTCGATTCTCTGCTTGGGGTAAAGAGTTTACAAGCATATGTATCCTAGAAAAGCATGTCAATAATATGGATCAACATTACTAGGGTACGATATGCATATTGATGAAGACGGGAAATATTGTCGTTCTCGCAATATAGTGATATGAGAGGCGCTCGGTTATTTAAATCTATGCGTTACTAATGATGATAATAAAAGCTCGATGAACCTTCTCTAGGGGTCTGATACTTTTAAGGGATCACAATCCTTTCTTTTCCTTTCCAAAATATTCTCAATTATTTGTTTTGTATGTATTTTGTCGATGGACAAGCGTCTAAATTTATGATTTTATTTCATCTCTCTCGAATTTCAATTGACAATTTGAATCATTTCTATCTTATAAACAACCTGCCACAAAAAAGTTAAAATCTCGAAATGTTATCTCTTTACACATCTGTGTGTACAACTTTTATTTTGTTTATAATTTATTACCATTAATTAATAATTCGGATATCTCATAATAAGCTATTCTACAAAATTTATTAAATATTAATTTTCTTTTTGCATACACTCAATGCTTGTATATTATTAAGCCGAAACATTATTTCGTCTCACCCGTAGATCCCCAACCCTCCCTTTCTCTCTCATGCCTAGGCATTTCATAAATAACCATTTTGCTTTCTAGTTTCTATCTCTCTTTCTCACTTTTAGACTTCCTAAATTACCTGAGTTTATACTGTAATATTGCTGAATTAACTCACTCCCATATCAAGTCTCACAGTTTTGTTGAGTCTCACAGTTTTGTCTTTTGGCATGCAAGCAGGCACTTTCCCAAAAGGTCACTCATCTTGATAGTGTTCTAGCCTAGGCTTACTTAATTTGGAGTTTCAAAACAAAACTTCTCATCAAATTAAAAGGCGTATCCATGAGTTAATTCCATTTTTTACACATACACACATCTCTCATAATCGCTCTTCACTTGTTTGGTGCACAATTTGGTTCATTTCTGCCCTCTTCACCATCCTAAAATTCTGTTAGGAGCCACTCCTTGTCTAGCCCCTCTAGCCCTAGCCACCACTCTCCGCCCTCATCAAATCGAGTTGTTATAGACCCATTAGCTTTTGCTTGGTTCGTTCCCGAACCACACACCTAATGTTGGGGATCTCACCTTGATTCCATAAATGTCACATATCTTTCCTTCCCAATCTTTTCAAGTTCCTTAGTTAGTGGCTGTAAAGCAAGAGCAATTTCAACGGGGACTTTTGAGAGTTAGATTTGGATCGTTAGAAGGTGCGTCCTTTGAGAGAAAAAAGGCCATATCACTCCTCTATTCTAGTAGGATTCGGGATGTGACTCATATGTAACTACTCTTGTCGTGTCTATGCATAATTACCTAATTTGCAGGTCAAGCATACATCAATTAAGCTGCTGTGGTATAAAGTTAAGGTCAATATGGGCAATGACAATGGTCAATTGAAAGAACTGAGCTCAAGAGTCAAACCATCAACAGAAAGAAAGCCCTTCGTGGTCAACGGAAATGGCAACACAATTAGGCGGTTCAATCTAACTTCCGTCATCTTCTAACAAGATTTTCTCGTGGGCTGCTGTCTACTTTTCTTTTTCCTTTTGCTCTTTCTCTTTTTCATAAGATAGTGCTTGGCTTCCTACTTTTTGCGGCCTGGGAAAAAGGAAGCTTCCCCCTTTCCTTGCTTGTTTCCTTAATCCGTAAGGAAGAAAGGTTGGCTATGCTACACTCTACCCACCACACACCAAAATTTCCACCGTAAAAATGAGAAAAAAAATTGCAGATTTTGGATATCTTTTGGTAATTATACATGGAATTATGAATTAATTCATCTTTTAAACAGAAAAAAAAATTAGTTTATTTATCTTCGCTTGACCATTAGCTGGACATAGATTCTGGTAATCATGATGGTGTTAATTGGACTTTCTGCTCCAATTTCCAACAACTTGATGCGCGCAATTAATTACTAATGTTGCTATTAATTGCACGAGCCTCAATTCGATTTGTTTAACTCAATTGAGTTGTACTCGGAAAAAAATAAAATTTCATGTTCTGAGAATATTATATATGAAAGAGAGCAACAAAAATATATCTTTCAACTAATTATGGCTGACACCAATTGTCTCTAATTTTATCCATAATTTTCCCGAGCAATAAATTCCCGGGGAGAAAAATTGGCAACACAACTTGGGCAGCTACCAGCTCGAATAGTCAGGTCTCTTGTTTTCTTGGTCCCGACTAGCCCACCAAAAGTCAAAGTGGAGCAATTGCTTATTGAGTTAAACTTATTGTACAAATGACAATTCGGTTCTAAACTTTCCAATCTTATCGACATATTCCAAATTTTTTGTGCAAAAGTTTAATTTAATCTTTCAACCAATTGCTTATGTTGAAGTCGATGCATGGCATCGTTTCGAGTGAAGTTGTCCATGTTAGTTTGCCACGTAAGACGGTTGGCGATGACTGGATACTATGTCGATTCCAAGCCAAAGTTCGACCCAAGGACTGCACTGAAATTTCACACAAAAAATTCCAAACTACATTGGTAAAATAGGAAAGTTTAGGAAGTTGACATCCGTATAATAGAGCTTGGGATTACTCTGGTATATATCCTCGTGAAATAGAATAATCGAGATGTGTACGAAATTGTGTAAACTTGTTTAGTATAGTTCAATTTTCTTTAGCGAAGGACCGCGCACTCAAATTTAGGACGTCGATCAGACACGAACGAGTAGGCCTAATCAATGACAAATTTTTCTCAAAAGATCTCAACCTTACATGCCAAAAACCTATAGCTATAGCTCAAATTTTTGCCACCCAATAGAAAATGAAATTACAAAAATTTTCATCGTCACATTTGTTAACCTTAATCGAATCATGGTGTGAATGTGACAATGATAGTGTCATTATCTTTTAAAAAAAAAATTGGAGCACTAAAGTTTTCCTAATTGAAGTTCTTCATAGGCATAGTTGCTTAGGAATCTAATTGATGGGCCCCACCTCTTGACGTTTGGCGGCAAAATGTTGTGCCAATTGCATGTGTAGTAGTTGGGCTGTACGCTCACCTTCCTCGTAGAGGCTTCCTTAATTAATTATAATTTGGCTTTCCTTTTCTTTCTATTCTAGTGATAATGTATTAGATTTTCCATCTCCCTTTGGAAAAGAAAATCCCTAAAATACTAGAATTGACAACTTATTTGTTGTAGGAGAAGTGCCTCAATTACCGATTTTCGATAAGATAAATATAAATCGCCGTTACCAACTATTAGCCTCATTAGTTTCTTTCCACTTTATGTTTTCTCTCTTTCAGATTCTTGTTACTCGTTTATTATAAGCTCATTCTCATAATAATTGACTAAATCATATTTTGAATTAGGTAGGTCATATTAAGAAAAGAAGATAATTCCATTTAAAAACTCTGAATTATACTCACTATGATGTCTATATCCAAACTTTCTTTTGTATCACTGGACACCCAAAATTATGTTCTCTGGCAAGTCAATACAGGTTCAAGGTTTTGGTGTTGAAAAAAAACAAAAGCTTGAGGTATTGATGTTATAGCGGGCACGGTTTCAGGATTTTTGCTGATATTTCCCCAAATAAAATAAAAAAGGGTACGTCTAGAAGCACGAATGTATGCGTGTGTAAAGTAGTAAACTATTGACCATGGACTAATTAAGTACGAGATACTTGTAATTAACGACGGACATCAACGACCAAAAGTGGGTTTTGTCTCAATTTTTGTGGTCTCTTTTTGACTCTCTCTGCTTTCCCAAAAGCCAGAGAAACCGTGTCCAATTCACTCTGCTATTTCTCCCCTGTTTTTCCCATCTTCTGTCGTCATTTTTCTCAGCAATTCGTGCTCTGATTCGAGACGTGAAGACTCGTGATCTCCACGTTGAAAAATTCGTCACAGAACTCGGGAACGAAGACGGAAGAACAGCATAAAGTCATAAGCATTGACTAGGATTTCCCTATATTTAATAATTTGATTTTTTTTTGACCAGAAGTGCAGTGGAATCTGCAGCGTGAGCAGTTTAGTTGGAATTATTTTTTTTTTTTTGGTCGAAGTTTAGTTGGAATTAGACTGCATCGTTTTCAGACATGAAATCGCATCATTGCAGACGAATGGATGCCTCCTTCGTTTGGTCTTCACAAAACCTCGGAGTTGTTGTGCTGTGGAGAATTGGATTTAGTTTGGGAAAAACAAACCACTCTCTGTCTAAACAAATAAAAAGAAGCGTTTGACACGTTTCGTTGGTCCTGACGCATTGAAGGGGAAATTGATTATCAATTCCTTCGTCGCCCCCCCTGCCTAAAATGGCGACCGCTTCCGAATTCGAGTCGACGTCGTGTGATTGAAAAACGAGAAATGAAAAAGGAGAAAAGAGAAACCTACACGAATGACATTCATTTGATGTATGCTTAAAGTTGAGCGCGCGACCGTCTACTTTAAGGGCCTGGCGGCAAACTAATTGTGCCGACACGGGTGACCGAAAATATATCTATATTTTTTTCACGTAAAAAGTACATAAATTGATGAAAAAGGTAAAAGGATTCGAACCCGAGATCTCTAAGTTATTAAACCATTATAAAGGGAAACGGGATTCATTTTATAACTTAACAAAAATAAGTGGGAGTTTTTTTGACGGTGTTTCGGTTGAGATTATTGACTTGGGTCCACCTCTCTCTCTGTTTTATCATTATATAAGTTGCAGAAGAGTTGGAATTGGGATTGGATTCGGACAGCCTTGAGTCAGGGTGGGGGGGCTGGTATTTACATGACTCTCTTCACGTATGAACATGTCGAGACTGGAGACGGACAACGAGATTTTGCTGCTGATTTCGAGGGCATTATGCTTTAGATTAAGAAGAAGGTGAAGCTGATCAAGAACAGAGGATTATTCTCGAAGAAGATACAGGGAACCCGACTCTGAACGGATATAGTTTTGCCGGCTTTTCGCGTTGCTTTGGATGTTGAGAAACCCGTCTGCTTTTTTCAGCTCTGGTTAGTAATATTTCAATCAGTTCATTGAATGATCACATTCATCCTCATTCCAAGTCCTTGTTTCAAGAATCTCCAAACCAAAGGAAAAAAGAAAAAGAAAAGAAAGGCGAAGCCTTCGTGTCCATGTGGGAACAATCTGGTAGCAACAGGAAGAATTAATCTGCTTTTAGGGAAGGCATCCTTGGTTTGTCATTGATTTATAAAGCCAAAAAAGAGACGAATGCCAGTATCTTTCACATTGAAACTGAATGTCTCCACTTTTTTCCTTTAGGTGTGATAGGATGATGCCATTTATTGGAAGATTGGACGCATGAGTTTTGTACTTTGTTTGCTTGCAACTCTACTCGCACATATGAACCTCCAGCCTCTTGCCCAACCCATCTCTCTATATCTCTCTCTCTTTCATCGATGAACTTTTGTTACAGAGTCTGCATGGAATGATCGTTCCTAGAGGAATTGATACGAGTTTTTTTCATTTATGGGTAAAGGATTTGTTATAGAGTGATTGCCCACATTGGATTTTGTTAACATGAGAGTTGTGAGATTTCTGTAGGCAATCTTCATGGTTTGTTGTTTATCTTCTGTTTTCACAGGTTTCAAGTAGGAATGGGCACCAGAAGTCGCAGACAAGCTGTCCTCCCTATTCTTTTGCTGATCGTGATCTTCGGAGTCGGCTGGAAAGTTATTGCAGGGAACACGTTGTCATCTCACTGTCGTGCACCAGGTGAGTGATGCCTTTTCAACTCTGTTATCGGTAATAAGGAATACCAATGAAATAAAGAGTTCTTCTCTCCATGTTGTTGGATTGGAAAAAAAAGTTTTGGCCAGAGAGAGAGCAAGAGAGAGAGAGGGGGGCGAGGTGTCGAGTCCTTGACCTGTCCTGTGTAGATATAATGCCCTGCTCGGGGCCTAGGAATTGGACGACTGGCAGGTACAGGCATGAGGTGAGTGAAACACCAGTGGAGGGCGGTGTAAGCGATCCACAGTGCACATCCCACTGAGTTACCATCTCTATCCCTTTGTAAATATGAACCAAACAGCAAATTGAGGGGCAGATATGTGCAAAACTAAGTTACAAGAAATTTCTCGATATTCAGTCTCGTGAATTCTTTAGCTCCAAAGTTTTCCATTTCCTTGCCAACTTGAGTTGATTTCATTTAAATGATTGTGTAAATTGGTATCATCTCTTTGTTTTTTGGAATCTCCAGCACAGGCAACATTTCTATGTTCAAAACTTTCTGTTTTTCTTCTCAGGGAGACGTCTCCTTCAGGTTGATAATGCTTCTGATACCTCAAAGTACTCGGGTGACAACACCAATAGAGTCGATCCACTTGACAATTTCAAGAAATACAGAGGAGGATATAACCTCACCAACAAGCACTATTGGAGTGTAAGCCTCTCTCTCTCTCTCTCTCTCTCTCTCTCTCATGTGCGCGCCATAAATGCGGTGCTGACGACAATTTGGTCCCTACACATGCAGTCGATAATATTTACCGGAGTTTATGGATACACCATTGCAATCTTGTGGCTTCTGATTGGAGTAGCATTTGAGTTTTACATGCTTTTGGTCAGATTATGTGGGAGTGCAGAAAATTGCACAGAACTTCAGAAGAGATCACAGTGTCACAAGCTATGCCCTTTGTGGCCTGTTCTAATTGCCTTCATCTACATGGTCTTAGCAATGTAAGTCGCATGAAAAGCACAACAATTTTTGGTTAGAATGAATCTGGAATTCATGAATCCGAATTTGTGCAGAGTGGCGGTCGGGTTAGTGCTTGGGGCCAATGCTAAATTCCATTCGAGGGCAAAGACTGTAGTGAGCATAATCATCGATACAGCAGATGATGCATCGGAAAAGATATACAACACCACAGGAGCGATGAGAGACATCAAGGACACTTTAGAAGTGTCTAACGGAAGCGCATATACCTCTAGCTTCCTCACGACCACATCCAAGAAACTGGACTCTGAGGCTGCCGATATCCGAAGACAGGCTAGGAAGAACCGGCAATTGATTGACAAGGGCTTAGAGATAGTGTAGGTAATCCCAACTTCTGTCTTCCCCAGATCTTCCAAAGCCATTTTGTGACAAGCTTGTTCTGTTTACAGGTACATAGTAACCACAGTGACCATATGCT
This sequence comes from Syzygium aromaticum, assembly GCA_024500025.1. Lineage (NCBI taxonomy): Eukaryota > Viridiplantae > Streptophyta > Magnoliopsida > Myrtales > Myrtaceae > Syzygium > Syzygium aromaticum. The sequence goes on from CM044892.1 coordinate 947,610, forward strand.
TGAACTTGGTTGTGGTTATAGCTCTGTCAGGTACACATTCAAGGTCTCACAAGCTTATGTCTTTGACAATTGAGTTTGAATCTTCTGATGAAAACATAAATCCTTGCCTTAAATCGATCAAAACAAAAATTGGAAACCGATGAAAATCTGACTATTACAGTTCTTCTTACCCCATGAAAGAGTATTAACTGATCATGGTTTCATTTCATCCCTCTTGATGCAGTTTCTGGGTTTTTAAGACTACGGCGGCTGCTTTACTGGTAAGAAATTGGCTATCCGACATCAAACAGCCATTCCCTGTGTATGCTTGAAAGATCCTCGTGCATCTAAAAAATGCGGCTTTCCTCTTCTTTTCTCTGGACAGGTTGATTGCATTATGTTGGCTATTGACAGTCCTCTGCTGGATCTTCTTCGGGTTGTATTTCTTCTTAAACAAGTAATGCCCTCCGAGTTATTATGGCGCTTCTCGTATATGACCTTCTCTTTTCACAAAATTGAAAAGAAAAACGAAGTAGAGGTTCTTCCTACAGCGCAGCAACATATTGAGAGAATTTCCTCTTTCTTGTGCAGGTTCTCGAGCGATACATGCACAGTTCTGGACGACTTCCAACAAGATCCGAACAACAACAGCTTGAGCTCGATCCTCCCCTGCGACGAACTGCTCTCGGCAAAGTCCATTCTCTCGGATGTCAGTGCAGGAATCTACGACATGGTCAACAAGGTACAAAATTTGTGCAACATGAGTAAATCGATCACACTGCCTTTTGTCGATGGAAAGCATCAGATTAGAACTAAAATTGAAAAAAAAATGCGCCTACAGGTGAATGCAAACATATCATATCTTCAGGCGACATCGTTCCCGAATATCATGTACGTCTGCAACCCGTTCACGCCACCACCCGAATATGAGTACCAGCCAGATAAATGCCCTGGCAACTCAATTCGAATAGGAGACATCCCAAAGGTATGCGCAGTGTTACACTAGGCATATATGCTTGGAAACTTGGACATTCCGCTGTCCATGACTATGGATTTCTCTGATTCTTTTATTTTTCCCGGTCCCCATGAAGGTATTGAAGATTTTCACCTGTTCTGACCCCAATGATGGTAACTGCGCCGGCAGCCAGTACTTATCCGCCAGCAAGTACAAGATGGTCGAGGCCTACACGAGCTCAATCCAGAGCCTGCTAGATGCTTACCCGGGCATGGAGAGCCTGATTGAATGCCAATCGGTGAAAGACGCATTCTCACAGATCCTAACCAAACATTGCAGGCCGCTCAATAGGTACGCCCGGATGGTCTGGGCATCCCTCGTGTTCCTTTCGGTGATCATGATGTTCTTGGTTCTGATATGGACTGCAAAGGCGATCCAGGATGAGGAACATCGACATCCCGACGGTTCAGTGAAGCCTCACTCCACAGCACCGGATCCGCAGGAACCTGTGAAAACTAAAGAATTCCAGGACAATGTCGAATATGGCTCTGTCTAGGGAATGTTTGGAATTCGTAGTTCGATTTTTCGGGCAGGAAATATCGGAATGGAAACGTGCAAGCGAATTCCGAGAACCCGGGTTATAGGATTAAGCATGTCAACTGTATAGAGAGATAGAGAGAGAGATCCGAGACTGTTGCACAGCTTTGAGGTGAACAGTTGCTGGTATCTCCCTAGGAAAGAAGCATAAGCAAAGACTAGAATTCTTTTAGATAGGGAAATATGATCTTTTTTTCTTTGTTTTTCTTTAAAGAAAATATAGGGAAAATGTCGATCAGGGGATTCAACCCCGCCATATAATTCAAATGTAATTTTACATTTTATAAGCAATGGAATTTGTCAAGATGAAATTGGTTTCATTTCATTGATTTTTGACTTTCTCTAGTTATGTATCTTACTTCCCTTCATTTTTTCAACGAAGTCCTATCACGTAAAACAGTCCGAGAAATTTCGATGGTCCTTGGCTCTGGCAAAATTGAAGCCAACGACGTATATATGGACATCAACTACGAACATGGTCCAGAAAAATCAGATCCACATGAATTATCAAATTTAGAAAAATAATCCAAGAAATAATTAAGTGTTTTTCATTCCGTCGTGGCAATGATTAATTTCAACATGAGATGCTTGGACAACAATGATATTCTAATTTTTTTTAATTTTTTTTATTATATATATGATTTTTTTTTCTTTTCTTCTTCTGTTTACCGGTCACCGGTCATTGGCTATGACCGAGTGGACGGGCCTTGCCCAGGCAAGGATCTCCATTGCCCGCCATAGGCGAGGCCCGATTGGCGTGGGTGAGTGGCCTTGCCGGATCTGGTTTGGGCGAGGTTGACTCTTGACAAGGAAGGTGACCCCCGCCCTCGCCTGCGGTGACAACGACCACCCCTCGCCTCTGGTGATGATTGGTCACCCGAAAAAGGGAAAAGAAGAAAGAAAAAAAATTAAAAATATATATATTATTAAAAATTTCTTGCGTCACGTATGTGAATTCAATTGACAAAATGAGGAAAGATGTAAACGATTGAATTTAGCAATAGTACGGCAGCTCTAGTTCTTTTTGACCGATGTGCCCATAGAGCCTGGAGAGCTTAGTGCTTCTCTGGGTTCTCTCTGGTGCGGCAGTAGCAGTGGAGAAATGGCGAGCTCAGGAGCGTCGTCGCCAGGATCGAGCCCAGTGGAGCTGCGACACTGCATCGCCGAGCTCTTGAGGTTCACCCTCCAGTCTCGCGTCGACGGGACCCTGAACCTCGCTTTCGATCTCGGCCTCTCCGTGGAATTCTGCTCAGGTCTTCTCAGAGACGACCCACCGCACGATCACCACCCTTCGTCGTCGCCGTCTGCTTCGTCAGGTGCCGATTCACGCTATCGCTTTGGTTTTGATCGCGCTCGCTTTACTCGATGGCCTTTGTCGTGGCCGGTGTTGCAGAAGTCGATGAAGAGAATGTTAAAGTTTCAATCTTTATGGGTTTGGCTGTTCAAGATTGATAAATCTTATCCTCATATGAAAGTTGAATGTGTAAAAGTTGAAAGTGTAGCAGAAAAGGTTGAAAAGAAAGACACCCACTTGAGGACCATGAGTGTCCTCTCTCCTCTGAATCAGAATGGAAGAGACTTCATTTTTAATGGTTAGAGTCATACAATGTCTTGTGAAAAAGTGCTGAATTTCTTTCCACGTCCACTATAACATGGCTTGAGGGTAAGCTCGTATCTTCGGCAGAATCAGTTTTTATTTTTTTTTATATCTGTGGAGTCGACATTATGCAGAAAGCTTTCAAGGTGTGCCTGCATATCCTTTATACAAGCGTCTAGCTTCAGCTTTGGAGGAAGCTATATCATCTGGAGTCTCATTTCCGAGGCATGAGTCACCGGCATGGTTTAATCAAGAGGATGATATACACGATAAGGAAGTGCTGGACCAATTGATTTCATGCGAGGGAGCTGAATTGCTGAATGTACGTATCTTTTTCATGCGTTGGGAGTTACTATTTTGTATCAAAGATATGTCTCAAGGCCAGAGTCGGAATCTAATCCTTTTGTACTGATCTAATGCTGTATATCTACAGATTTTGAAGAGCATAAAATTTGAACTTCATGTGCAGGAGCCTTATTTTACTCAACTTAGAGGTGCCCTTCCAACTCTAATTCTTGCCTTTAAAAAACTTTATCATTTCTATGATCACATCGTTGTTATAGTTGTATATTCCCAAGTAAACCCGGAATAATGATGCATTAGGAGTGCCTTTCTTTATCATGAATTTGATATTGTTTTCAGATGGGCTGAAAACAATTGAAGGAAGGTGTGCTCATGGAAATTATAAACGGTATGTGTAATTTCTTATGGACATGAATATTAATGAGGGTATTCTTGGCGTTAGCCTTTCTTTTGTTGTTTTTTCCAATATGCAGCCGTGTTTTCTGTTCTGCCTTTTAATCATGCTTTTGGGGCAAATTAACATCTTTGAGTTGCTTACATAGCTATATCTTCAGCATTGTGTCAGGGGACTTGATTCTGTTCAACAAATTTTTGGTTCTTGAGGTTCAGGTGATGATCTTTTGTGAACATACAGTTGATCCATGCTACTTTGGGCAACACGTCCATAACATTTTAAGTTGCAGGATGTTCATTGGTATGCTTCCTTTTTTGAGATGTTGGGTGCAGAAAGTCTGAGTAAAGTTCTTCCTGGTGTTAATTCAGTTGATGAAGGTACTAGACTGCAATTGGATTTTCGCCTCCTATATCCTGATGTCTTCTGCTTTGCCCTGAGTTTTTTGCGTGTCTTCTGCATTTGTTGGAATTAAGTGCCTGTTCCCCATGCCGATGCTTGACACTATTTCCGTTGCCCTTGTGGCACTGAAGTTTAAAGTACATCCCATGACCAGTTTCCTAATTGAAAAAGGAGAAATGGCCAATTGAGTTGGAGATTGAACTGGTGCTAGGTGTCTTCAGCAAGGCAGTGATATACATATATACAAATCAAATTCTTCCATTGGTATGCATGTCTTTTTAGTCTTTTGTCACATGTTACGGTTCAATTTCATGGAAATATCTAGACACCAATTTGGCAGCTGAGCAATTCATCAAGTTCCCTGACTGGATAGTATGCAGTAACAGTATTTACTCTACCAGTGATCAAAATGCAGGATTGCTGTGCCAAATGTCTGTCAACGAATAATATGCAGAAGTCACTCATTATTTTACTGTAACTTAGTAAACCGAAAGTCGTTCTTGTTCATCTAGTATGACAAAATGGGAGGTTAAGAAACATGATCTATCACTTAATACCTATCTAAAAATTCTAATGAGAGTCTACCTTTGAATATTTTGCTTCTGAACAATTTGTATATTTTGGTGTCATCGACCTGGGATAAATAGAGTTCTTATGGAATAATTCATACCCTTTTTGCGATGTTTCACTAGAAAGACAGTTGTATGAAGTGTTTGGGGGACTAAATATTACCTCACCTTTGACACAATCTTCCTGTTATCTTTTAGGCTGCGTATGATGTGTTACAGCTAATTTCAGGTGTTCAAGTTTATAGGAAGTTTTACACTGAAGAGAAAGAAAAGTCTAATGGTGTTCTTGCAATTGGTGTCTCCAGATCGGTTGATCAGCCCTACATCTCTTTGGCTAGAATAATTTCTGTAAGTAAATTTGCTTTGGTCTTGCATAGTCAATTTGGGCTTGGAGAGGTACCAGTTATTCTTGCGTTGGAATGAAGAGAGTTGCTTAGATAATACCTTTCTTGTCTTTGGGTTCAATTGAAGAGAAAGAAACTAGAGCGCATTTCAAAGGAGCTAGATCGTCTTGCGTTTCTCCTAGGCTCAATTGGTTATGCACCATTCACTTTTGGCATAGTGTGGAATTCGATTTCATACTAATAGTTTGTTGGATATTTTGGAAACAGTCTTTTATTTATATCTTTGTGGATAGATGGCTTTGAATCTGAGGCTGTTTTGTATGGGAGCTGTACCCCCTAATACTTTCTTAATGGCACTTTTTTATGGTTACAAAAATAAAACAAACTATTAAAGAGGAAAAAAGAAGCCCAGAAAGATTTTGAAATTCAACCCCACCAATGAGGACAAGCCAGAGAAAATGCAACTCATTAGTTAGTCAAAATAAGAATCCAAAAATCCAATGCTCATGATACATTAATGCAGCCAAACCTATTTACCCTCCTAAATAACCTTTTTAAAGGATCAACTAGAAAACTGATTCCTGAGGAAGCACGCAAGTTCATCTATTAAATAGTCTGTCTGTCTTGAAATATCCCTTGCAGCAGACCATGCCTTAGGAGGATCATGGGCTTCAGTCCAAGAATTTGATTTAGTCATTCATAATATACAGTTGATCAGATCTTTTGATACAATTTTTCACAACCATCGGCGAAGTTATAGAACCATCCTTCAATTATCTGGATTGTACATCCAACTGTGGGTTTTCTTTTGTGGACTTGTAGTTCATTCTTGGGTGTTCATGGTTGAGGAAGACGGATTGTGCATTTCACATTTTGTATTAAATAGTGACAATGCATTGTCAAATTCATTTCAATCGTTCAACGATCTTGTGATGTGATTCTGGAAAAGATCATCAAATGTATAATATCATTATCACATTACACTTCTGTTGACGGGCAGTCTTCTCAGACATCACTAGCCCTTTGCCTTGGTGTGAGTGTGTATGACTACAATCCTTGTATTGCTACACTTTATTGGAAGCTGGTGATGGAAAACTCCAGATCTTACATCTGTCTCCCTTATGATATACAAACTTAGACCATTTTGGTGCCAAAACATGGTACTGATGTGTCTTGACACAGGGATTGGCTTCTAAGGGCGTTCAAAAACTTCTAGGTCTTGTTCATACTGCAGGGACAGTTCCTGAGTCACTTCCTCCACCTAGATCTGCTCTTCTATCCGCATTTCAGCTGCCTTACAATCCAAATGTATGATTATGGTGCTCTCACCTTTGTCTCTTCTACCTGTCCTGTTTAGAGTACAGCTTTTCGATGAATAAGGTCAGGCAGGATTTGACATGTAATGGGACTTCCGCTTTGCTCACAAGGCTTACTCTGTCCTATATATGTTTCTAGAGACTAAAACAGAGACCTGAAAGCTAGGATCTGTTAGTGGGGTCCCTAGATATCTCTTAATTGTACTTACCACAGGGATTCATGAGGTTGCTAATTATATTTTAATGGGTACTATATTTCTTCCATGATTTTATGTATAAAATCCATTCATTTGGTAGAATATAATTCCTTTTCTGCTGTGTAGTGAGAGATTTACAAGATGCTGATCAAACGACATAAATTCAAGTAGATGAATATTACATGTAGGTGTATGGTAAACAAATCACATGAGGTTAATGTGAAATTTCTAGCTTATGTACATATTAATTTATAATGTCTCATTCAAGTGTTCTACATTGCTCTGTTGAATAATTAGAAGGCCTTTTTTTTCAGGTAGAAATTCGTTGAATTTGATCTTCTGAAGAGTTTTCTCCTTTATCCATACGAGGTTAAAGGTAGCACCTTAACTGATGGAGCCAGGGCTTTGGCAAAGCATGTCAATAGGAGTAGTGACAAGTATTGGGGGAATTTCAAAGGGAGCGGTGAGAATTTGGGCTTGCTTCTCATGCTTTATTGCTGCCTAATTGACTTTTTCCTCTCCAGCTATAATGATATTTTCCTGGCAATCTCTGGTTTCTGAACATAATCTTTATTAGTTAACTTCATCTGCATGCCCTCAAAACATTTCTGTTGAAGAAGCATAATTTGGTTGTTTATTGATATGTTGTGCATACTTCAAGAATTTGCTAGGATGACTGTCTGTCAAAAGAAGCATGATATTAATTACTATAAGCTGAAATATAAACTTTCCAGTGCACATCAAGTAATTAGTTGCCTCAAAACAGCATTCATGTTGTCGTGGAATTTAAGCACTTCTGTGATCATCTACCTCTCAAAATGATCAGCTTACAAGTTCCTCCTCAGCATTACTTCATTCGTTACTGATCTCTGAGCTTTTTTCTTCAGATTCATGTAAAAATAATCTAGCGAAGGATGTAATAAGCCGCTTAGTTGGAACCTGTCAATGGCAGAATTTGCATGCTGTTCCACCACATGGAGTTGTCTTTGAGATAAGGGATGTTAGCAGTTATGGTGCACGGTGGTCAGAGGATGGTGCTAAGGTACTCGCCTTGAGCAAACATTTCTAGTTATGATGATCCCTTTCACTGGTTGTGCAAATATATGCGTCAATTATTGTAAGCCTGCTTGGATAGATTGCAGCAGTATCGTTTGTATTTCTGAAAATTACATTGACAATCCTGTCAGCAGACCTGAAGAATTAGTAAAATATTTTTTGCTCAAATAATACGTTAAAAGATGTGCCCACATCCTTATGATTCTTGTCCTCTGCAATGTTGACATGGAATAGGCCAGTGAAAGCCCTAGGACAGGAAACAAGAAACAAAAGGACATTTTCGTTTTATTTAAATCTCATACTTCATGCAGAAGCTGTGACACTTTTGTTCACTGCAATTGCCTCGAGCTTTTAGTACTGACATTATCTGGCTGCTTGCTCTCAGTTCATTGGATTTCTTGAGCCATATGTGAAGGATGGTCACATGAAAGGATGGAAGCGCTGAGTTGATCTGTGGAGATCTCACTGATCAGATCCTTAACTTGGGGTATGTATGCTATTAGGTAGTTCTGAGTGGCATTATCTGTACATCATCTTGTTTCCTCGCAGAAGAGCTCGAAAATCTTATCCGATCACACATTATTTTTGACAAAAATTTTAATTTTTCTAGGCAGTGACTTTTTCCTGTAATGTGTGTGATTCCTTTGTCGACAGTTGGTGTTGACCTTTGTTGTTAGTAGCATTCTAAGTCATACTTGGGTGGGTTCAACATATTAGTTGCAGTGTTTTTTTGTGGGGGCACTGGCATATCTTAGAAGCAGTTAGCTTATTTGAAAATGGAAACGGAGTGCGAATCAATAGAAGGGAAGGCAAAAAGAAGTAAAATGTGGGATTGCCAAAATATCATCGAGTTTGGCCGACATGTTTTCGGACGCTGCGGTTTCTCATAACCAGCTAGATCCATTCCGGGATGAACTTAACTGATAAATGTTGTCACATCCGTGTCGAATGTATAAAGTATGTCATCACTGGCGAGAAATGGTGTTGTCACTGATGGTTGTTGTACTTTCAAATTCGATGATTAGTCTTGGTTCTTTAAAAAAACAGTGGCATTGTGCAAGGAAATAAGTCATTTTCAACGGGCGCGCCCAGCAGTAAACGATACATTTGTTGGTGAGTCATGTTGGCTAGTGAAATAGACTTTGGTCTTGCCCTCATATTCCATATTATTTATAAGTTGTAACCACATGATCTCCTCGCTTTTGTCTTCATCAAAACATCACAATATGAGCAACATGACAATCTATATTCTCAAATATAAGATGGACTCTCGTTGCAATATTCGGTTTTGCCTAGCATTAAGTGTAGTGACCAGTTACTTAGCCAAAAGAAATATATTGTAATGACCGTCGATGTTCGTGTCGGACAGTAACGTGACATGGCACACTGAGAGCACTCGATAATTAATTTCACGTGTTAATTGCTATAAATTGTGACCCAACTTTGTCCTCGCGACAGTATATTTGCAGATGACGAGCATCCCTAGCTCTAAAAATGACGTGGTCCAAGTGCTTCAACACTCTTGGTGTAGCCCAAAATTCCTCAACACATTCAGTTGACTTTACCATCCTCTATTCAGTTTTGTCAAACTTCATCTTTCTTTTTTCGGGCCATAAGTCAATTCATCCCCTGTGACTCGCCACCAATATCATTTGATTAGGTTCACGGCAGCACAGATGTTAACGTAACCCTTTGTCTTCATGCAGTTTCCGGATGCCTTTCGCTAGCTCACACGTTGTAATTACGCCGTCCTGCCTACCAACTTATTGCCAAATAATTAAGGCTAAGTTGTTTAATCAAGTCAAGGACAAATGTGGTGGATGGAACATGCCATTGTCAAATATGCACCAGCCATCCTCCATTGCAGGCTACATGGACCCCATCAATCGCTAATTCTACATTATGATCTGCTAATGATCATATAATTAAGGACAAAACGATGATTCTGATACCAGGATTTAATTTGGTTAAACTAATTTAATAAGGGTCCGCTGGGGGAATTATGCTTAGCAATAGTGGAATTAGTCTTGGAGAATATAAGATTGCTGCTTCCGCTAATGAGGTTGAGGGAGAATTTGAAGACTTTGTGCCTTTATGGGCATACTTCAAAACAAGAAATGAGTACAGCCACTTTGGCACTAACTATGCTCCACTTTGCATTGATTAGTGCTTTGGCAAAAGAGAGAACAGTGATTAATTTGGAACCTTTCGCTGTTTTTATTGGATCAGATTCGCACGCAAAAGCATAATTAGGTAATGAGTCACCAACAAAGTGTGCCGGCAAGTTTTGGAGCCTGTGATGATTCGAGGTGAACGTAATGATTGAGATGAAAAGATGAATCTGTATTTAGATATATAAAATGTACTTGTGTATTGTTATCTCCAATATCTTATAATGTTAAACGTCAAGGCAAAGACTGATGAGACGGGCTCGTCCGACAAAATTGAAAAATAAATTTCAAAAAATAAGCATCGAATAGTAGCGTGCGCGACGATCTTAAGTGTCTAATAGTAAAGGAATCGTTTTATAGGGAAAAATGTACTTTCACTTTGCATGAAAAGATAAAAATTCAATTAAATGAAATATACAAACGAAATAATCAATATTAATCAATGTTTTGAGGGAAGAATTATTAAAGAAGTTATAAATATATTATTATTGTGTCAATTTAGTCATATATCTTTTTTTTATTTTGATAATTGAGTCACGAACCTTTTGCATTTGTGCAAATATAGTCCATTTAGTCAATTTTGACCAGAAATCGCTGACATGGACGTTAATCGTCCTATATGGTGTAGCCGACGTTATCGTAAATAATTTTAATATTTTTTAATATTTTTTAATTCTTGTTTCTTCTCTTTGTTTTCATTCTCTTTTGTTTTTTTTTTCCTTCTTCCTTTGATCGGCCGGTTGCGCGACAAGCCAAAGGCGAGGACCTCGCCGATCACTGATAAGGGCGAGCCTCGCTGAATCACCAAGTTTTAAGGGTTTAAGTCCTCCCATGATCTCTAAGGTTGGTCATGGCATCTATTATTACCATTGGAAATATCCTGCTGTCATTTTCCAAGTGACATCATCATAGCATTACCCACAAGGTTCATTACTTAGACATATCCTCATTTTACTCAAAAATCTCGATACCCTTCTGCTGTTACTTTCAGGTGATTCTAGGACATGGACTATGAGGTCCACCACCTGAAACAGTGAAATGTTTCTGCACTATTCCTTCCTCCATGGCACATCTTTGATGAGACTTGAGCAGCACATTATTCACCATAGATCATTTTCGAGAGAAATAATAACAGCAATAATTAAAAAAAGAAAGAGAGAAAAAAAGGAGAGAAAGATAAACAGGGACAGCAGAACAAGCTGAGGCTTCGATTATCTCTCATGATGTGACACCTTTTGAGCCAGCCGACACGCCACTACCTTGTTGCTCACACCCCACACAACTACCTTCTGCACATGCCCATAATTTCCCAACACCACACAAAACCAGAAGCAGTAGCAATATTCACATTTTTATATGAGCAGAAGAGAGAAAAATCACCACCTTACACGACAAAAAATAAGGGACTTTTCATTTGGGTAGACGTTATCGATGAGAACAGTATCAAATTCTCTGCCCGAGATTCCTTCCCAGTCACTGTGACAACTCGACAGTTCATCCTGCGTCATTGGCCAAACCTCAAAAAACAAAAGCAAAAAACCAAAAAACAGTACTTTGCATCTCTCTCTCTCTCTCTTACTCTGGGAAATTCTGAAGCCCAAGAGAAATCTATAGTGGGTCAGGTCTCATTTTTGGTTGCTGAGCCAGAGCAGGTTTCTTTTTTTTTTTTTGTTGCATGTGTATAGGTCGTCAGACTCTGACACACACACACAAACACGCACACTCCCTCTCTCCCCTCTTTGTGCATCTACCCAATGATGCAGTGAGGCTTACTTGGCTTGGCATCAATCGAACTATCTTCCCATTTACCATTTCTTTTGTTTTTCTGTTACTTTCAGGACCATCCCATGTTCAGCCTGGAGCTGGACACTTCTCGATGACCTTTTGCTCCTCCCATCTTCTTCTTCCAGACCATAAAGTTCCTCTTTTATCGACCCCCTTCTGGATTCTTGGTGGGTAATGAATGCTCCTTTACCTTTTGGTTAGCGTGTGGGAAACCATATAATGTTTCCCCAATCTTGCGGCTCTTCCCATTTTTAGCTTCGGAGATTTAGCCCTGTGCAATCTCTGTGACTTTGCACATCACACGAACCATTGGTCCTTCTCTAGCTTCATTTCATCTTCTCTCTGTTCTGGTTCGGTCGCAAGAAATTTCTTCCTGTCCACCTTTTTTACTGCTTTTCACGTCAATCAAGACGGTGCATTTGAGTTTCTGCTCGAAATTTCATCGATTGACCACCTTTTTTAATGGTAACTTCTGCTAATCAGGCAAAGATTATTGCTTTAATTAGATTTCTCGCTCATTCCATTTTTACAGTGAAGAAAAAAATCTGATCTTTGAATCTGGGTCATGCTGAAGATGCTAGTTCCGCTAGATCTCCTGAATTTGCACGCAAAATCTTGAATTTTCTTTCTCTCGGTCTCTTCTCAGAGTGATGCTCAGTCACTGAAGCAACCAAAAATGGCGAATCTCGTTCCTGGTGTCCTCCTCAAGCTTCTACAGCACATGAACACGGACGTGAAAGTTGGGGGCGAGCACAGATCATCTCTGCTGCAAGTGGTGAGCATAGTCCCTGCACTTGCTGCTGGTGAGTTGTTCCCAAACCAAGGCTTTTACCTCAAGGTCTCTGATTCATCTCACGCCACATATGTGTCCCTCCCTGATGAGCACGATGACCTCATTCTTAGTGATAAGATCCAATTGGGTCAGTTCATTCATGTGGAAAGGCTTGAACCTGCCTCACCTGTCCCCATTGTGAAAGGGGTTAGGCCAGTTCCGGGTCGGCACCCTTGTGTGGGCACCCCTGAGGATATTGTGGCAACTCATTCTCTCGGGTTTCTTAATGGCAATAGCTCTTCGAGTTCGAAAAATGGGGAGAGAGGGAAACCTTCTGCTAATTCGAAAGTTTTGATTGCTAGTAAGAATGTAACTAGTGAGAATGGCAAAATGTCGCCAGTTAGGTTGAGTGTAGGGTCTAGAGATGAGCAATCGGATAAAAGATCCTTGGCGTTCAGTAGATCAAAGGCTCAGTTAACAAAACCGGGGTTGACGGTTGAGGTGAAGAAGGAATCTCTGGCAAGGATGAAGTCATTGAATTCGCGGTCGATTCCTTCCTCTCCATCGAGCTGTTACTCATTGCCTACTTCTTTTGAGAAATTTGCAAATGGGATGAAGCAGCAGGCTGAGATAAAGGGGTCGAAGAAGGTGGCTGCGAAGTTGGGGTCAGTGGAGAAGGTAAGTTCAGTTCGAAGTGTGAGTCCGGTTAGGAAGAAGATGCCTCGAGGAAGCCCCATCAAGGATTTGCTCCAAGGGATTGAATACGGGGTCAAGTCATTAAGGAAGAGCTGGGAAGGCAACATTGAGCTGAACAAAGACAAGTCGGAACTGACTGCCCCCAAGCATGATCATAAGCCTGGATCTCGGAGTGCCTCTGTAAGTTTAATAAACTGCATGCTTTTGGAGTTCTCGTTTGTGAATTTCATTTAAACCTTGAATTTAACTGATTGTATGTTCCCTCAGGCTCCACGGAAAAGTACTTCAAGCGAGAGATTACCATCAAAAGACGAAAATAAAGTGGTGGCTGCAAGGTTATCTAAAGAGGTGAACACTGTTCACATGTCAGCAAAAAATGTTGTTGGAAGTGGTAATGGATTAACAGATGATCACGGAAAATCTCTTAAGCAAAGACCAATAGTGAGGAAATCATCAACAGAATCTAATCATGGATTACCAGGGAACTTTGTCAGGGTTTCTTTGACTAGCAGGAGACTGACAGATGGAAATGTTACATGGGGTTCACTTCCATCTTCTCTTGCGAAGCTTGGGAAGGTACAGTCATGACCTTCTTGGCTTTTGTTTCTGCAATTTAACTTCATATGTTCAATTTGTCAAATCGTTGTGCATTGTTAGTGAATAATCAATGTTCAAGTCTGAGGACTATTTGGATTCTTTAGACGTGCCTTGATACTAAATTTTGCAATAAGGAGGAGAAGTTTGCGGAAATCAAAATTCAGTGAAGCATTAGAGTGTCTATTCAGGGAAAATAGGTCGTCATGTGCAAATTCTTGTCATTTTAGTTTGAAGTGGCTGTTAGCATACTCCCAATCTACATGAATACTCCTCAGAACCAAAATGCCTGCACCTTCAATGAAACAATGCCTTCACAGTTTAGTCCTCTTGCTGACAGGTCCCATCTGATGATATAAGCTGCCAAGGAGTTTGGCTTGTTTTGCGTGTTTTGATTGTATATGAAATGCCCTGTTTAAGCTTGATTAGTACTTCCCCTTTCTTATGCAACACAAACAATACAAATTAGTTGATGCATCACCCACTGAACATGTGATTGTCATGAGCTTGAGACTTGATTGAGGTTTATCAGATTCTTTGCATAAAGTGCTTCGGAGGCCTATGTCTGCTGATCTCGTGCAATGAATTCATTGTGTTTGCTGTTTCAGGAGGTAATGAAGCATAGGGATGGTGCACAAATAGCAGCAATAGAGGCTATGCAGGAGGCTTCTGCTGCTGAGAGCTTACTTCGATGCTTAAGGTAAAATGATTTCAATGAACATGAGTCATGGTATGGTAGAAGTATCTTTGAAGGCATTTTAAAAGTTTTCTCTAGCTGTGGCTTTGATATGCAAAATCAGTCGTCCATTAGCTTTGGCTGAGACATGGCTCTCTGTTTCTTGTGTTGGTCAATTTTAGACCACTGCACTGGCAGTAACATTACATGGTTGGAAGACTAGAATGCCTGATTAACGAACCTTCAACTGGTCATCTCCTATCACATTATATCATCATGAAGTAGAATCATAGTAGAAGTTGGGTGTTGTCTGAAGGTGGTATTGTAACTGTTAGCACATTGGCCATATTTCCAGTGCTTGCCTAGCTGTACTACCCAAGTTTCCAAAGGATTGCTGCCCTTGTCTGGCTCTAATTATGTAGAAGTATTGATTTTGTGTTATTGTAAGAATCTGGAAAATACGAGGAATAAAGTTGTAATGGCTTTGAGAATCTCATCTTGGTGTCCTTTATGCTAAGAATGCTTAAAAAATACAAGACAAAATAGGCTTGAAGTGGGCACGGAAATCACTGGATTAGAGGTTCTTACATTTTCTTCAAGAAGTGAAGTTTCTACATGTAGATGTACTTGGAAAGGGCAAGAGGTCCAATGTGTTGCTTACGAATCAAGCTGAAAGTAAGCTCGAGCATTTATGATGGACAAACTATATATGGCTGCATACTGCTAGAAAGATGAGGGTCAGTGAATCTCAATTGATAACCCGACTGGAAAATTAATTTCCATATTTGTGCTGTCAAATACATAGAGAAGGAGAGTGAGGTTACTGTGTATCTCCCAATCTAAACTATGCAAACTTCGGTTCTGTTTGTTTGATTGCATTATTCAGGTACAACAGAGAAAATTTTGACCTTCTGACCGTAATTTCTTCTGTAGTGATCTGGTTCCTCATCAATGTTACTCAGTCCTGTAACTCAATGTACAATTTCTGAGGCCCTTCTACTGTCCCTTGAGGAATGGTTTCCAGTTGTAATTTGTTGTAATGGTGTACATTATGTCTTAATTCCAAAATGAAGTGCGTATGTCGTAATTCGAATATGAAGTATTACGTAAAGACACTTGAAAATTTTTTATTGATCGCCTGGTATTTATTTTTCTATGATCTAATGGCTTCCAACTCCTGAGAAACTGCTTCTCCAGGTCTTATATATTTACCCTAATTTCTGTCGTCTTCATTAGTATCTCCTGTTTGTGTCTCTGGCAGCCTGTACACAGAGCTGACAACAAGTGCAAAAGAAGATAATCCACAACCTACGGTGGAGCAATTCTTAACCCTCCATGCGAACCTAAACAATGCTCGCACCATTGCTGATTCTCTTACCAAGACCATCACGATGGGATCATCTCCCACTAGTGAAGAGACCCCACCAGAAGAGGCCCTGAAGACGACAGCGGAGAAGCGAAAGCTTGCAGCTTCATGGGTACAAGCAGCTTTAGCCACAGATCTTTCATCCTTCAGTGTATATACTAAAGAACCTATCTCGAGTTTGGGTCCGAATCTGTCTCAAACCCAAAAGGTCGCATCTGGAAACCAACAACCTGTCGTACTCCTAGGGAGCTCGGGAAAGAACGATGCCGCCAAAACACCGGCCAAAACCCGTGCAAAGCTGGCAGGACCTGCAACTCCGCGGCGGGTTGGGGATGCTGCTTCCAATGGCACGAAATTACAAACTCCGCCTTTATTAGAATGGGAAAGAGGGAATGGCCTTGATGAGACAGTCGACTTGGCTGAGGTGCTGAAGGTGGAGTCGAGAGATTGGTTTCTGGGGTTCGTGGAGAGATTCTTAGATTCTGACGTGGACGCATCAGTTCTGTCTGATAATGGTCAGATAGCAGGGATGCTGAGTCAGCTCAAGAGTGTCAATGACTGGTTGGATGAGATTGGTCCGACTAAAACAGATGAAGGGGAAGCACAAACACCGGGCGTTTCTGGTGAGGTCATCGATAGGTTGAGAAAGAAGATCTACGAATACCTCCTAACGCATGTCGAATCAGCTGCCGCTGCTCTCGGAAATGGACCCACCCAGTCTTCCCCTCTCGTCCCTTCAATGGAGCCAAAGACGAGACGGTAACGGGGCCAGCTCCATTAGTCTGTAGTGTCCTGTTATGTGTATATACAGTCCAACATGGGTATTGAGGTATAGGTGGAGCAGCCGCTAGCCACGGGCGATTATCAAATTGTGAAGTTTCGGGTCACACTGTTTTTACGTATCTATTTTCCTTCCCCCTTTTACCAGGAAGAAGGGGGGCTTTGTTGAATTCGATGGAGCAAAATGAAGGATTTTTTGTATACTGAAACCATACAAATCGAACGGCTTGTGTGGAGATGATGTAATGTTTGACATGAACGAGTCATTACTCTCCCTGGTGAATGTTTTCATCAAATCTTTCAGCTCTTGTTACGCCCAGAGTTGCTTGCGGGATGCGAGCTTATCTGGTTCCGTTGCGATGAACCGGTTTGTCGCCAAGGCCGAAAACGTTGCTTTCAGGAGTCTGTGACATGCCATCTGCATTGTCGACATCCACCATTGATCTCATCCCTTGCGAGTGTCTGCAACTTTTCGGCCTTTTGTTGTGCATCTGCGGTTTCGTCTGGCATTTTTCTTACACACTCTTCTGGGTCATGTTGACAGTGTTTGCTGCCAAGTGTTCTTCACCAGAGTAACAGGCAATATATATCAAGTGATGCATCGGAGGTTGTTACCGTTCAAGCAAAGCGACTAGCCAGTTGCTGCGATGCATCGGAGGTTGTTACCGTTCTTTATGTTCCTGGTCGTGCCAGTCCTAGTCACCGGACAAATGAAGACGTAACGGGTCCGTTTGTTTCGCGAAAAATAAATAATCAGTAAAATATTTTTTAATAAATAATCGATTATATCACTTGATATAATTAATTAATGAAAAATATTTTAACTATCGACAACAATTTTGTTCATTCATGTTCAAAAGAGATACCAATGATCATTTTTTAAAAAAAATCGTGAAAAGAATGGTCAAATCAGTCAGTTTGCAAAAGGGCAAATGACACAAATGATTCACGGACTTTGACCCAATATGTAACTTGATTTATGAATTTTTAATTTTGCAATGTGGTTCATGAACTGTATCCTAATACGTAATGTAGTTCTCGAACTTTTAATTTGTTCAATGTAATTTTTAGACTTTTGGTACATTTTCAATATACTCCTTGAACTATATGAAGATATTTAATATCATCCATGTCGTCCTTGAACTTAAGTTACTAAAAGGACAACATTGAACATTCTCATATAATCTAATAACTGAGTTAAACATATACCGAAAGTTCGGGAACCATATTAAACAAATTAAAAATTCGAAGAACTCATTACACATTTAGTCTAAATTCGGTGATCAAATTGAATAAAATTAAACAAATTAGAAGTTTAGGAATCATGTTATTTATTGACCTAAAGTTCATGGATCATCCGTGTTATCGTCTCTTAGCGTGCGAAACGCACACGTGGAAGCATTAGCGGATGCCACATAAGGAAAGATCGGGTGCACCCACGCCTACCGAGAAGAGCAGTCGGAACGTCCTGATCCTATTTCCTTCGTATCTTTCACAGGAAATCTCCGAGGAGTCTCCTGGTGGTGGTGGTGGCTACCGAGCTCCCACCGCCATAGCCATTCTCGCTCTAGAGAAAGGAGTGAGAGAGAGAGAAGGAGAGAGGCGTCGGATAGAAGAGGGGGAAGAAGAAGAAGGGCGAGGATTCAGGGCGAAGAAGAAGAAGAAGAAGAAGATGGAGCTGGAGTCGGTGGGCGATTTGGCCCTGCACGTGATCCTCACGAAGTTGGGGCCCGAGGACCTCGGCCGGGTCGCCTGCGTGAACCGGAAGCTCCGGCTCTCCGCCGCGGAGGACACCCTCTGGTCCAGATTCTGCTCCCTGGACCTCGATCTCTCCGCTCCCCTCGATCCCCACGGCGATCCTCTCCCTTCTTGCAAGGTCTCTCTTTCCTCCCTCCCTCCTCCTTCTCCTTCTTCTTCTCCCTCGAGAGCTTCATTTCGTCGAATTCGAATTGTACACTGGGGTGTCTATGTGCTGTGCGTGATTCTGGTGCTGTGCGATGTTGTCGTTATGATGGAGAAATTTTGTGATTTTTGCGATGTTGTTGTTGTGATCGAGAAATTTGTGATTTTTGTGATCGCCAAACCGTCAGAAGCTTAATTCTTTGTGTTTGGTAGCGCCGGGTTGTTCTTGATTGCTCCGACATTGGCTCCTGTTTACGATGTCGTTCGAGTTTTAAAGGCAAATGGAGGGCTTAGCGATTCGAATTCGATAGCTTCGATACCGTGTGGATATTAGTGTTGGGGGGTAGTTTCCAATTCGCTGGGAAAGTGGAGGCGCGGAGGGGAACCTGGTAATTTCTCTTTGCAGGCCGTGCGTGCGATCGGAACACATTTGGTTTTAGTGTGCTTGGCCTTTACATGGTCGTGAAGCCACCGAGATTGTCCTGATTTGCGATTTTTTGTGATTGAGACTTGACTATGCTTGTCTTTTAAATGTGATGCCCATACCTAGGCGGCCTATCAAAAATGGAGGGAAGCTTTCTGCATGTATCCTTGGCCCCTTGTCAGGCGAGTAAAGAGATGTTGGGACGGGCTGCGGGGATGGCTGTTGACGAATTTCCCCGAGGCTGCGGCCACTCTCAGAAAGGGCGTGTCCGAAGCTGATATTCAAGAGTTGGAGAGCGTGTTAAGAGTAAAGTTACCTCTCCCGACGAGGATACTCTATCGTTTTCATGATGGTCAAGATTTTGCCGACAGCGATTTCACAAGTAGTGCACTTGGCCACTCCCTGGGCATCATTGGCGGATATTCTTTTTATCGTCACTTGGTAAATGTGAACTTGTTACCTTTAAAACTGGTGATTCTGGAGACGAATCATATCATACGGCACCTTGGATTTTCGACCAGATCCAACTACATAGTAGTGGCTGCTTCTTGCACATCTGGAGAGAAGCTGTTTTTCCTCAACTGTATAGATGGTCAACTTCATGTTGGCACTAGGAATCTTCCCGTTGATGGAGAAATGATGCCGTGTGTTCCAAATGCATTGATAAGTTCGGTGCATGATAGAAATGCTGATCTGCAGCAGGATGCCATGCTACTTTGGTTAGAGGAACATGGTCGTCGCTTGCAAAGTGGCATGATAAAACTTCGTGAAGAAGGAGGCTTCAGAAGTATCTGTCAGTTTCCGGAGGAACCTCCACTCTGTTCCACTGCCATAACTAATGGTGTCCGGGTAAGCGAGTCAGTCTCCTTGCCTGCCTTTTAATACTTTTCGGCTGCAACACATGTGTAACTCCTATGATACGTGGCCAATAACTATCTTTTCATGCTCATGCCAATAACTACTTATTTTAGCAGTACCAATCTGTCCATCTTCTCTTTTTTCAGCAGCAACATATGTTTAACTGCCATAATACACAAATTATACCAATTTTTATGCTAATATGGAACTAATTTTTTTTGGAGTCCCGTGGCATAAAAAGTCTTCTAGAGGTTTTAGAGACCTAAAATAAGTCCTTCAACATTGCCAAAATCTTGATGGATTGTTCTTCCAGATTCTGAGTAAATTATAAGAAGTTTCTGACCTACATAGTCATTAAGGTGATAATGCCCTTGTATCTTGAAATTTGACGTTTCAACATAATTCATAAAAGATTCAAAGATGAGGGAGGCGAAAGATGACAAGGATTCCAAAGCAGCGACTTGTGCCTTTGTTGAAATTGTAAGGGATGGATTCTTTCTTTATATTTGGCATTTGATGTCCTAAGTATTGCTATATTTTGTTTTGACTGACCTGCACAAAACCGTTATATGAGCTATCCACTAACAAAAGTTGCTTCAATTTTTAGCATCTGAAAATGCTTAGAACACAGAACTGTAACTTTGGTTCTTTAAAGTTAAATGCAAACTCGATTGAAAAATGCAATTATACAGATGTATCTATGTGATTGAGGGAGAGTATTTGGAGAAGGAATATAGCCAACATTTGATTAATTTACAGAAGTGTGTCTAGTTTGTCAATCTAGCCAATTCATCTTTTCTATATGTTCAAGATAGTCTAATATGATTAATTCTTGATATGGGCCCTTTCTTTTTTGTTGATCAGTGAATTGCTGATGATAATTTTCTCTTAAATTGCTTGAAAAAAGGTTGGATTAGATTATATCCTTCGGTTGACTAGTGTGCCTAATTTTGTAGAAATGATCGTATTTTGCCATGTGTCATCTGGTTATCTGTTCTGCGATGCCAGCACTTTGGGGGCTCATATTATATTGATCTCCTTTTTGAAATTCACGTTGACATCCTTTTTTTTTTTTTTTTTTAAATTTCTAGATTCGATCTTCTGCTGTCTTTGTTCCGGAGTTCTCTGATCTCCAAAATGAATCTGAAAAATATTTTTTTTCATATTCAATTCGGATGTCACTCATTCCCGAGGGATGCATGGCCAATGGAATGCCCTATGACTATTGCCAATTGAATTGGAGGCACTGGATTATCCGTGCAAATGATGCTGTAGTCTCAGATGTCAATGGGGAGGCTGTCATTGGAAAGGTAGGATGTGATCCATGTGGAATTTTCCTCATGTTTTGTATACAACATGCATCTTCTCATGTGTCTAACATGCACGGATGGTTTTGCTGTGAGGCAGTTTTCCTCAAGGTTTATCATTTTAAACCCCCAATTGGCTATGTAAGGATTTATAGTTTTGTTAGTTGTCTGGGTTCCTGAGTGGCTTTGTCTGGTCTTCATTCACTGGAGCATATATGAAATAGGTTATTGTATTGGTTGATGCTATAAAAGTTAAGCAAATTCCTTTGCGAGTACTGATATCCAGCTGAAAAAAGAAAGCAAAGAAATTCCTTTGGATTTACAAAGTATGGCCATCCTTGCCTAGCTCTCAGACTTCTCTCTCTCTCTTTTTTCCTTGCTTGGACGGTTGTCGAACTAGTTATATATTATGGCGTTTTGCCTGTTTGGAAACTGGCCATGACTTTTTGACGCATACAAGCAGGAGTTTCTTGTGAAATTCTCTATGAGAATCTTCTTTGTGTTGATCATCATCAAAATGTTCATTTGTCAGAATCTTTTTGTGAGGACTATTTGGGGTCTGAATATCTTGATATATATTGCAGTTCCCTCTCTTGCATTCGGGTGGTAAAGAGTTTGTTTATGAGAGTTACACATCTTTAGGATCTCCCAGGGGATCTATTGAAGGCGCTTTCACCTTTGTGCCTGGAAGGTATACCATTAAAACCCAGTTTTCTAAGTTAAATCTGCTGTTCTTCAACGAATGTCTTTAAAATCGAACTGGTGAATGAACCGGTCCAGTGTCTCGGTTCGACTCTAGATAACCAATAGCGTCACTCTGTTCTGTAGTTTGATAAAGTGAATCGAGATATGCTGGATAGAGAAGTTTTAGTGAAAATTTTATTTGCCTCTTTGATAATGCTAGTGAGGACTAATTGGAATCATTTCTACGTTGTATTATTCCAGACTGGCAGATCCAAAGGGCGGCCCCTTTTCAGTTCAAGTGGCACAATTTCCTCTTGAGCTTCCAGATTATGTCTTTTAAGAGTATCTGTCACATTGTGCTCAACTTCTATTATGTATTTGCAATTCATCCTGCAATCGCGTTGATTGGTATGTTTCGGGCAGTTACTGAAGGCGAGTTCATAGTTTTGGTGTGGTTTGTTTTTATGTCATGAATGGTTTCATTTGTTCTGAGGGCCATCTCTTATCACCTTGTGGTCTACCTAGTCTCAGTTTGTTGTCCATAAATAAGGTCGCTTACTCTTCTTTGCCTTTGGTCATACGCAATCGTACAGTTTGAGGTACATTTACATTAATGGGGACCCTTGACTTCCAGTTCGTCCCCAAAGCTTCATTCCTGCCTTCTGTGTTGCTTTGTATGCGTTCTTTTTGTGTTCTGCTTCATCTTGTCTCTTCGGCTTCAATTAATCGTGAGGTGATTTCATTCTCCACTTGTTGCATGCCTAGATAAACATATATGTATGAAGCCTCTGTTTAATCTGCGACGTTGCATGTCTAATCACTTGAAGCAGATCAATTCCTTGCGAAACCTTCGTTTGGATGTATTTTGATCTATTTCTGATAGGATTGAAGAAATTGACTCAGTCTAGTGTTGCAGAAGCTGATCCTTAAGAGCAGTAACACTACGAAATCACTTTATTTAGTTTTTAACCATTTGCCGCATCTGGAGATGTATTTGGTCGGACCAATATAGTGGGCTGAGGTTAAAGGTAATGATAATTGTGAAGATGAATGAGATAATTGTAATATGCGTCGTTCAGGTCTTATATTATTTGTACGGTTGTATAGGACGATTTGTCCTTTGTTTCTATTAAGGTGCCTTCAATTTCCAAGGTGATAATTACCAAAAAAAAGTTTGAAATCTATTGTACAATGGTCAATTCAATCTTAAATTTTTTAATTTGATCAATTTAGTTATAAACCTTTTGACTATTTACCAGTGTAGTCTTTCTTAGCCACTTTTGGCTAGAAATTGTTGACGTGTACAACGGATGTTTTACACGGCGAGCTAGCGTTGACGTTAATGGTTTTTGCCATTTTTAAACTTTTATAGAATTTTTTTCTTTTTTATCTTTTTGTTTTTTCTTATTTCCTTCTGCTGGTTAGTGGCCTCAATGGTGGTTGGCGGCTGGGCAAGGGCCACAACGCCCTCGCCTAGTCCAGTTGCGATAAAATAAAGAAAAGAAAAAAAGAAAGAATAAAAGAAAGTAATTTTTTTTTATAAAAGAATTAGAAAGATCTTAAAAAAAGTAAAAATTGCCTACGTTATCGTTGGCCGTGTTACTTAGAACGATCATCTCAACAATTTTCAGTCAAAATTAATCGGAAAGTTTATATTGATAAATCGTCAAAAGGTTTAGGCCCAAATTATTCAAATTAAAAAGTTTATGACTGAATTGACATTCATATAATAAATTTAAGACTTTCTTTTTTGGTAATTATCCCAAGTCCCCTCCTTGTAAAGCCAAGTTTTTCAGCAGTTTCTCTTATATTCACGAAGACATGCACAATTTTGTGTTGCTTTTCTTTCCTCGCGCGAGTGCGTACTTCATTGACTCTTCATCTGGGAAAAGCGTGCTGGTGAACGGGTCCAAAACAAAAATTAAAAGATTGAATAAACTGCAGAATATGAGGGATACGAGCAATATTAAGAGTAAAATATGTTTGTTGCATAGACGGGGGTTAAATTCAGTTTCAACAACACGAGGGATTTAGCGGATTAAAAAGAGATTATTGTTGATCTTTTCATATTAAAAATTCGTCGATTCTCAAGTAATACACAGTTAGAATTTATCTCAATAAGGCAGATGAGTTCCCATGATATAATCTTTGGGCATGATGCCAATTAAGCTTGCTTTTGTGCAATGGCCGTGCCACCATACTTGCATGCACGAGCTGCTTAAAAAAAGGTTGTGAAAGAGACCTTTTATTTCTTAACTAGAAATTAGAATAAGACAGGTTGTGTATGTTGTTCATGGTAAAAACTAAAGAGGGATAAAATATGTAGATTCGAAAAGGGAAGGCAGGGAAATGGAGATACTGATGATTATGAGAATGCTGCCTTCGAAGCACGTACAAGGCGACAAAGTTGTGGAAGCTTGTAATGTCTTTGTTAAACGCGAGATTAGGTATGCACTGTGGCAGGAAAGGAAAAGGAAAATGAAAAACAAAAGAGGGTACCCTAACATAAATTAGGCATTTTTGTATCTCAATACATATTAATGTGTAATTGGAAAAAAATCTGAGCATAGATGTGCAAAAATTGCCTAACAAAGCGTGGTACATACAAGTAAAGTTTGCATACATCCCATCATAGTTGTTCATTGTCTAAACCCATACCAAAAAATTCGTTCACTTTCTACACCTGAATGAGCCTAGACACGTCAGCCTTTGACATTCCAATGAATCCTTTGTTGGGAATTTTAATCCTGACACAAGCATCCTGCCAAACATACCGCAGATCAAATTGGGGAGAATAAGGAAATTTGATTCTTTATTGGCAATTATTGTCAGTTGACATAAATAGAGCCCCACCCAGTTGGAAGGATTACGAGGTACTGCTTCATGAATTGATTGATTACTACAGATAGTTCTAAAACAGAGGAAGATATTGACTGAATCTTGCTGGGGGAGGTATACTTCCGTGACAATGCCAAGACAACTGATTTTCCACGTTCTCCTATTGCAATAACTGAACGTGGTTCTCCACACATTGACGTGCGCTGAATTTGAAGTGATCGTTCGATTAGAGGACATGGAAAGTAACGAGTTGTTATATCATCAGATTGATCTTCGCCTAGTTATTACTTGGAGCGTGTGATTGAATTTACCTCATCATGTATTGGGATGGATTGCTCGAAGAATGCACAGGCTAAAATGGTCAGCAAGAACATCGAAAGTGTATTCACTTTCACAGCCTTTTCTAAGCTTACGGCACATTGCATTTACTGGTAACTTTTATGCAAGTTACTTGGAAATTAGTGGTACATGGTTGAATGAGCAAATTATGCCCGGAAATACTGTCAGACTTCAAAGCGTATGCCACTCGAAGTGTAGGGAAATGTCCGCAAATGTACAGTTGGTTCAAACATGATCTTATCAATACGTATAGCTGTGCGTTTATCGATCTTCTGAACAGTGTTTCATATTATACCAATATGGTAAGATCAATATAAGAATATTTAGGATTATCTACCAAAATTACCTTGTATTATCGTTAAGAGAATACAACAATAGCCCCTAATTTATTTTTCTGTCATGTCCTCTCTCTCTCTCTCTCTCTCTCTCTCTCTCTGGGTTTTCGTCAAAGTCGCAGGTTGGAAGTAACGTCTCTCACTTTCTCATGGTCGAATAGTGTGATCCCCAGTTCTGCTCTTCAATTCGCAGCTGACTCTCCTCTGTTTTCTTGCGCTTATTACCACCTTCCTGTTTTCTGTTCTCTCAGGCCTCCTTCCGCGACCCGCCCCCACAGCCCCGCCGCACACCCCGCCCCCCCCCCCCCCCCCCCCCCCCCCCCCGCTCTCTCTTTCTCTAGCGGCTCCAGCCATGTTGACCAAGAAGCACAGCAAGTTCTTGAACAGCAAACAGTTCCACAATCTCAAGTCCACCGTCTTCAACCTCAACCACAGATACAGTTGCGTCACCCTCTCCCTCTTCCTCTTCATCCTCTTCTGGTTCTCTTCTTTCCTCTTCTCCTTTCGGATCGGGAAGCAGCCGCTCTCCACCGCCACCCAGAGCACTAACCACGACGTTGTTGCCGTCTCGACGCCTCCCGCAGCGTGCCGCACAGGGGTCTTGGTCTACATCTACGAGCTACCGCCCGAGTTCAACCTCGGGCTCCTCGAGGACTGCCAGCACCTGAACCGGTACACCAACATGTGCCCGCACGTGGCTAACCGTGGCCTCGGCCAGCCCCTCCCTTCCTTGGGCCGTGGCTGGTTCGCCACCAACCAATTCACTTCAGAGATGCTCTTCCACGCGCGCCTCGAGAGCCATCCGTGCCGCACCCGCGACCCCTCCCATGCCGGTCTCTTCTATGTCCCCTTCTATGGGGGGCTCCACATGTCGAGCCAGTCCCGTGAGCCCGATCCTGTAGTGAGGGATGTGCTGGCCTTGCGGATGGTGGAGCACGTCGTCAGCTTGTCGCCATGGTGGCAGCAGCGCCACGGGAGGGATCACTTCATCACCCTTGGGAGGACTGCGTGGGACTTCTTGCGTGAATCGAACGGAGGCCCGGACTTTGGGGCCAACGCGCTTCTCGACATGCCGGCTGTCAAGAACATGTCGGTGCTCGTGGTGGAGCGCCAGCCGTGGACCGGGATGAACCATCATGGGCTTCCCTACCCATCCTACTTTCACCCCACCACCTGGGGCGAAATGCTGACATGGCAGGACAAGATGCGGCGCTCAAAGCGGCCCTACTTGTTCTCCTTCATAGGCGGGGCTCGGACGGGCGGGGAAGCCAACGCCGCCATAAGGAACGAGATGATGAGGCAATGCGGGGCATCGCCCCGATGTGAGCTAGTGAACTGTGCAGCCAACGGGAGCAAGTGCCACAACCCGGAGAAGGTGCTCGGGGTCATGACAAGGTCCGAGTTCTGCCTGCAAACTCCAGGTGACTCGTTCACTCGGCGGTCAACCTTCGACGCGGTCCTGGCGGGCTGCATCCCGGTGTTCTTCTCGCGCCACACCTGCTTCACTCAGTACGCCTGGTTCCTTCCTCAGGACTGGAGATCCTACTCGGTCTTCATAGAAGCCGAGGGCTTGACTCCGAAGAAGATGAAGAAGATAGAGGATGAGCTTATGAAGATAACAACGGAGAGAAGAGAGAAGATGAGGTCCAAAGTCATAGGTTTGATCCCTAGAGTCACGTACGCACATCCTAATGGCACAACATTAGGGTTTCGCGACGCTGTCGACGTAGCACTTGAGGCATTGGCCAAGCATATTGTTAATTAGTCCATATGATCATGGGAAGATTTTGCATTTATAAATACAAATTCGATGGGTGTGTTGTGTACTGCGTGATACGTGCTTGATGGGAGGAGGGTTTTAGACCTTGTAGCAAAATGGAAAAAATTAATTTTTTTATTTCATTAATCGAAGGATTGCCTTAGTTGCAATCGTGGTTAGAATGATCCAATTAGCTTGATTTTGTCCCTTTGGCTTTTGGGCTTCAGCTTTATTGGTTATCTGATTTTCTAATTTATTATTTATCCATTAATCACAAGAATTTCAAGATGTATTTACATGTACACATATCCGTTGTATCGATTTTTACGTATGTAACATAAGATGGTACTATATCTCAATCTCAATTTTCTCGTGCATCATATTTTCTTAGTGATTTCAATTTAGGATCTCCTTCCGTCAATTCGTCATCCTCGCTCCACCATGATCTCACCTAGATCCTCTGGTGTGATTATTCCGATGCTCTCATCCCTCACCCTCATGTTGCTGGAAAATTGTACATAAAATCTTAAATTTATTGCATTTTTGCCATTTTAGTCATAAATTTTTTAATTATGCTAATTGAGTCTTAAATCTTTTAAGAATAATGATTTGCCAATGTAGTCTATCCAGCTAAGTTTGGCCGGAAATTACTAACGTGGATGTCGTTCGTCCTACGTGACACAGTCAACGCTGACGTGGATAAATTTTATTAATTCTTAATTTCTTTTTTTTTCTCCTTTTTTTGCTGATTACTTAGCCTCAGCGATGGCTAGAGACCAGCCAGAGGCTACAACCTATAAGGTTTGCCCTCACCGACCTTGAGTGAGATCACCCTCATTAGGATTTGGCAAGGGAGGAGGAGGTGAGGTCGCTCTCACTAAATCTGACGAGGTCAAACCTCACTAGAGGCTAGCGAGGGTTGACCTCGCTGGGATCTGGTGATGGCTTGGGATTTGGTGAGGGATGACCTCGCTAGCCGTGGGTGAGGCTTGCTCTCATTGGTCGTAGCATTTGACCAGTCACCGGCCATTGAGATTGGGCAACCAACAAAGGAAGAAGGAGAAAAAAAAAGAAAGAAAATAAATTAAAAAATAAATTAAAATAAAAAAATTGAAAAATAATAAAATTTGTCTATGTCAGTGCCGGCCATGCCACATAGAACGATTGACATCCATATTACTGATTGTCAGTCAAAATTGGCTGGATGAACTACATTGGCAAATCTTAAAAAGTTTAGAACTCAATTGAAATGTTTAAAATAAAATTGGCAAAAGTGCAATATGTTTAGAACTTTTTGGATAATTTTCCCCTTACGTTGCCCTTAAGTGCCACTACTTTTTGCCATTCGATTTGTCGTTCTCGCTCCACGATGATGTCCTCTGGCGTGACAATCTCGATGCTCTCGTCCTCTATCCTCACGTTGTTCTCAAGTGCTACTACTAACTCTAAGCTTGTCTTCTCTTTCAAGCGTATCTGAAAATCATACTTTGTTGGTTGCGCATCCAGATGGATTTTAATTATTTCACATCAATTGCTGAGCAAATTTTGCAACATCTTATAGTTTAACTGTCAACACTTAAATACGAGCAACTTTTTGTTATCATCGACAAGTAACAAATTGAGTCGACAAAGACACGTTAGTTGGAACAGTTGACAATGCGAAGAGAATTGATAACTGTCCAATAAAGTTATCGACAACAAATATTAGTTATTGACGAGAACTTTCACTGGGGATGAAGTCATTAACAACACCGTATAGTAATATTTTCTTCTAGATAAATGTTGCTTAGTAATAGGAGATTGCAGAGTAACTTCTTGAAAAGGAAGATTATCCAAAAAGTCCTAAACCTTTCTTGCCAATTGAGTTCATTCAATCAATTTTAACAAGAAATCGCTGACGTGGATGCTGGGCATAATATTTGAATAATTTATGAACTTTTTTATGTCTTTTTTTTTGGATCTTGAAGCTAGGGCCGAAGAGGGTGCCGACTAGGCGAGGGCGTGCAAGCACTTGCCCAGATCTGGCTAGGCGAGGTCCTTGCCTAGGGCCAACGAGGGTCGCAAAGCCCTCACCTAGCCAGTTTTGGGTAGGGTGTCGTGGTCCTCGTTGGATCTAGGCGAGAGCTTGCGCGCCCTTGCTTGCCCGGTGAGGGTATTGTGGCCCTTACCTACAGCCAACGAGGGTTGCCGACCCTTGCCCGTGGCTGGCAAGGGTCGACCGACCACCCTCGCCGGCCCTAGCTTCAAAATCCAAAAAAAAAAGAGAAAAGGAAAAAAAAGAAAAAAAAAACATAAAAATGTTTAGAAATTATTAAAATAATATATAAAAATGTCCACGTCAGCGCCATGTGGCCGCTCGGCATCCACATTAGCAATTTTCGGCCAAAATTGGCTAGATGGACCAAAAATGCAAAGGAGGTTCATGGCCAAGGGTAAATATGTCCAAGTAACGGTTATTTTAAAATGAACCAACTGTGTTTGAAATGGTCTTAATAAGGAATAAATGGGTCTTTTCAGATATATTACTCAAAAGAATCGACACAATACACCTAGTCGATTGGAATTGAAAAATTCTGTCCCTATTGTTACAAACATACGATTCATGGGGAGATAAAAAAATAACTCGAATCAAGTGCCCGTGTGTCACTCTTACAAGGAACACGAAAAGGACATATTCTATATATACCATCTACGTCAGCAATTTCTGGCCAAAATTGACCGAATGGACTAAATTGGCAAGACACGAAAATGTTTATGACTCAATTGGCAAATTTAAAAGGTTTAGGACTGAATTGACAAAAGTGTAATAGATTTATGACTTTTTGGATAATTTTCCCCTTTTTGTTACTGCCAATAGGATTAGGGAGTTATTTTTTATTTCAAATTTATTACCATTGTATATAATCACCATATGTAACTAGCAATAGAGGTTATAAATACTCCAGTTAATTCATTGTAAATGGCTCCAATCAATCACATAACTCAATGCTCTTCTGACAAATTTATTTTTTATTTTTACTTTCTTGCATTTTACATCACAGACGGCGATTGTTCCCATGTTGTACTTTTTTCGATTCATATCATCCATTCATATTTTTAAAGGATATTTAATCATTTTTTGTGAAACATCTTTTTGTCATGATCAATGGAACACATTTTGTTGACTTGAGGAGATTATGATGGCAAGAACTAAAAATCAATAAGAGTCCAACAATGCTAATGGTAGCAACAACTTATTACTACAAGCTGATAATGAGACGATAATGCATCCATTCATATTTTTAAAGGATATTTCATGAATTTTTGTGAAACATACTTTTGGCATGTTCAGTCAAACACATTTTGTTAATTTAAGGGGACAATAATGACAAGAGTTAGAACTTAGGGTTATTACCACGAAAAACTTCAAATTGGTACACCTGTGATATATTTACCCCAAACTCATTTTTTGACCATCGAAAACCTCAAACTGGTATACCTATAATAAATTTACCTTCTATTAGTTTCCGTTAAATTTTACTGTCAAATTACTTAGTTAAATGACACATGGCAGTTGACAAATATACCAAATTTGGGATTTTACCTTCCGTTTATCATAGGTGTACTAGTTTGTGATGTTGTTGTATTAATTTAATTTAATGGAGGGTAAATTTGTCACAAATATAATAGTATGGGGGTTTTTTGTGGTCAAAAAATTAGTTTGGGGTAAATTTGTTACAAGTGTACAAATTTAGGGATTTTTATGGTAAAAATATCAGTCTGGAGTAAATTTATCACAAATGTATCAGTTTAGGATTTTTCATAGTATTAACCCTAGAACATAACAAGAGTCCGATGCTACTGGAAACAATAACCTACTACCACAAATTGATAATGAGATGGTCGAGATACTTTAGCCACTAGGAGAGTGGCAGAAGATAATTGACATGAGCAAGTTGATCTTATGATGTATTACACTAAAGAGCAGTTAAGAGATCTTGCTCCAAATTCCAAAATGGTCTTAACTACATCACATGTTAGACATGATCAAGTCGATCATTACCATTGTTGTGAATGACGCCCTATTGATGCTAGGATCATCCAACGGATACGTTCCTAGTCCTTCTCCATTTATTGATGCTAATAGTGTTAGTTAGAGTAGTTAACCCCCGATAAGAATTATGCAAAGGATTGAATCTTCTAATCAAGGTTAGGATAACGGGAATAATCAGGTTAGTGTTGGTCAAAAATTGATGTTGGCTATTAGTATTACCTAAAAGGGGGCAAATAGGTGATTTCAAGAAACTTAACTAAATATTGTGGAATTTTAAGCGTCAAGTTTGATATAAGCATAATATCGGATATAAGTAGATAGTTGATACCAGGTTATATCAAGTGGTGTAGTGCACTTCTATCAAGTAGTAATGAATATAAATAGAAGGACAGAGAACGATACACTCAGAGTTTTATAGTGGTTCGGCTTGATGTAAACTTACGTCCACTCTCCTAAATTAACAGACTATTGGCAGTATTATACTAGCAATCTTAGAGTAGCTATTGTAGAATATGCCACTTATACTTAAGAACTTCTTCCTAAAACTAGTGTTGCTTATACTTGAGCAAATAGATCTCACTATCACATATCTAGGCAAAAATTATATCACTAACAACACTTCTCAAGAGATTACAATTTCAGTGCACCTAAAAGATAATATAAAATCTAAAGCTTTCTTTGGATTTGGATTGGTTGTCGCTCTGGATCTCTCTCTCTCTCTCTCTCTCTGTGGTGTCCTTTTGACTCCTTAACATCCAATCTTTCCATTGGACAATCTTTATGAGGATTGATTTCCAAGCTAGTCGTCGGAAAATTGTTGATTAGATCAATTTAGCCATTAAAGTCAATCAATCGGAGTCTCCATATCTTTGGTTGCCCATACAATTAAATCTTTGGCTTCTAAAAATAGATGAGCTCAGCTATGTAAAGTGACTTATCTTCAGCAAGATTGTCAATCAATCAAGATGTCACGTGTAATTGATATCTTCCACATAGATATCTTTGAGATTGATGATCAATCACTTTCTTCTAAATTAGTAATCCATACCAGATCATAAATTGTCAAAAGATAAAATAACTTATCTTGGCATATTATCCTCTGAGTATGTAATGAGGTTGTTGTCCCAAGAAGTGTAGTCGCTCCGCTTATATTAGCAGTCTCAAGTTATATCTAGCTTCCCGGTGATATCAAACTGCTGCTTATATCAAGCTTCTGGTTTATGGAACTCCGGTTATGTCAAGTTTTCCAATTATATCCAACTGTGTCTCGTTAGATTCTTCGAGCATGATGGTGATTTAGATCCTGTAGATTGTTCACATTGATAACTCTAAGTCTTTATGAACTCTCTATTCTTCTAAACTTGTTTACGTAGGTTCTTTTAGTTATTTCAAATCTTTTTACTTTATACTTCTAAGTTCCTTTTATATGGATATTACTTGAAACGTAAACAACTCTTGCATAGATGAAGCTCGTAAGGAATCATGGATTATTTTATAAACTTCAAAATATATTAGGTTGCTTTCTAAAAAAAACCCAAATCGTTAACATTAATTTGGCAAATCAAACTGGTTGATAGGCCAATCAACTACCAAATGTTGAAATTGTAAGGCCAATGGCTCTACTGGTATTACCCAATGTGAATATTCTTTTTTTTTTTTTGGGTAAAATGTAAGTATTATAAACCCAATGAAGTACAATAGCTTAGAGGCATTCCTCAGCATTACAAATAGAGCTAATGATTCAAAAATATGGAGGTAGTAAGTCTCCATATAGTAGTCAATACAATATTTGATTGGGAAAGTCTAATTTTTTTATAGAGCGAGGCTCTACCTCTTACATTTTTACGCACCTTTGCCGAAACGATATGACTGTCAATAGACTTGTTTTGAAAACGTCTTTTATTACGTTCCATCCAAATGCAATAGATGGTTGCTAGAAAGGACACCTTGATGAGTCTTGCCGCCAAGTCTTTGCCCTTTGTTGCTCTAATCATCAATTGAAGTTCCTCATTCTATCATTCTAAAGGACGCCTAATCCCTTGTTATGCAAAGATATTGCGCCATATGTTGCCTGTCCACTCACACTGGAAGAACAAATGTGTTCTGTCTTCTGCACTGGCTCTACAGAAATGACAGTGGATATCAAAGGAAGACATCCATTGAGAGATGATCTCTGCTGTTGGTAGTTTGTTTCTGCAGACTAGCCAACAAATAAAATTGTGTTTATTAATGCCGCCGGACCAAATTAGGTTATACCACTCCATAATTGGTCCCACATGCCTGAGTTTATCATATACATCACGGCAACAGTAACTTGAGATAGGGATAATCGGGGTTAGAACGGGTTGCAATTTCAGGAGGCAGCGCCTACTCCATGCCATGTTGCTCTTAATGTTGACCTGCATAATTGGAGTGCTTTTGCATTTGGTGTTGTAAACCCATATACTCCAAAGCTAAGAGGATAGACAATTGATAAGGTTCCACATCATGTGGCCCAACAATAGTTCGTTCCATTTGTTCAGATTTGGTAAACTCAATCATCCTTCCCTTTTAGGTGAGCAAACTATTTTCCATGCAACCTTGTGTGATCTATGATCTACTACATTACTGGCCCATAAGAATTGTCAAATAATCTTCTCAACCTCATAGATAATTTGTTTTGGAAGTAAGAACATTTGCATCCAAAAGTACATATGGAGATGAGAACTGATTTGGCTAGCTGCAAATGCCCTGCATAACTTATGTGCTTCATGCCCCCACATATTTTCTTAAAGATCTTGTCAGTAAGACTCTTACAGTTGATGTGAGTGAGTCTTCTGGTAACTAGGGGGACACCCAAGTATCAAATAGGAAGAGTACCTATGGAAAAAGGCGTGTGGTCCAGTATAAGGTGCTTCTCATCCTTATTCAACCCAAAGAAAAAGATTTGGCATTTGTTAGGGTTAAACCACAGTCCAGTGAGAGCTGCAAATTTGTCAAGGGCATTAACAAGGCAAATGACTGAATCTACATCTCCATGAGCAAATAAGAACAAGTTATCTGTGAAGCATAAGTGCTTAATCTGTTGCGTTATGCAATGCCAGTGATACTTGAAAGCAGAGGCAGCAACTTTCGCACTAACAATTCGATTAAGAATTTCCATAACCAAGACAAACAAGTATGGAGAAAAAGGGTCACCTTGCCGCAGTCCATTAGTACTGTCAAAATAGCCAACCTGTTCGCCATTAAAATTCACTGAAAACCTCAGAGTAGTTATGCACTCGATTATTAGATCCACTAAGTACTGGGGCATATTTATAGCTTTGAGAACCCCGAGGACTGCATCCCATCTTACCATGTCATAAGCTTTCATGATATCTATCTTTATTGCCACGCATTTACCTTTCCCGCCCTTGCGGTAGTTGTGTAATAGATCTTGGCACGATAGAATATTCTTTGATATTTGTCGCATAGCAATGAAAGCAGTTTGATTTAGCCTGACAATCAACGGAAGTATGCAACTTATTTGTATTGCAAGTAGCTTAGATATGATCTTATATAGGACATTGCAGCACGAAATGGGTATGAACTCCTTGAGGTAGGATGGATTTTGGACCTTCGGTACAAGGCAAATCAATGTGGAATTTATAGACTTCAACATTCTTTTCGATAAGAAAAAGTCCATGACAGCTTCCTCAATGTCTTTGCCTATGATGGGCCAGGTGCATTTGCAGAATAGAATGTTATATCTATCTGGACCCAGAGCTTTGAAATCATTGAAGCCCTTTAAAACTTTGAGGATTTCTGATCTTTGAAATGTAAGAAATTTAACCAGAGCATTAACATCTTCATAAAATAAAGAAGCGTATCTATCAAAGGAGTCCTATTTTGACCGGAGTTACCAAGAGGGTGCTGATAATATGATATAATTGTAATGTTAAGAGCATACTCCTCGATAATAATAGAGCCATTCTCGAGTTTAAGTTGATTTATCCTGTTTTGGGCACTCTTCCGCATCATGGCCGCGAATAAGATCTTACTATTGTTGTTCCCCTCCTTTAGCCAAAGATTTCTAGATTTCTGTGTGAGCAAAACTTCTTCATATTTATTGACAGCAAGTAATTCTTCTAGTTTTGTCTTTTCTTCTGCTCGAGTAATGGGATTATAAGGGTCATCCACTAGCTCCCGTTGAAGTTGTGTAAGCTCTCCTTAGCCTACTTGACCTTTATATGTAAGTCCCCAAACTGAGATTTATTCAGGCCTTGGAGTTGCCGTTTCAGTGCTTTGAGTTTTGTCACTATTGTGAACAATCTTGATACTCTAACTTCCTGTTGCCAACTCGTGGAGACCACAGGCAAGAACTCAGGACTCGTAATCAATAAATTAAAGAATTTGAACGAGAATTTCCATCTTCTATATGTAGTGTTGAGATGCACCAAACATGGGGAGTGATCTGATACCCCAGGTAGCAGGAATTCAATTGAATAGTGGTTAAAATTGTTCTACCAATCTGCATTAATCAGGACTCTGTCAATTCTGCTTGCTTTAAGATTATTCCCCAGGCTTTTGTTTGTCCATGCGAGGAAAGGGCCTGTAGACAAAGGTTCAATCAGTGCTAGCTCCTCGATCATGGTATTAAGTTCCTTCATACCCAAAGTCCAATGAACCGTGGAGCGAATCCTTTCACTTGTGTCTCTTGTTTCATTAGAAATCCCCCATTAACAACTAGGGTAGGTTTCTAGTATGTCCAATAGAGAAATTTGAAATGTTGCGTCATAGGGACCCTCGTTCCACTTCAGTGTTGTATCCATAGATGGCCGACAGCTAAAAAGGATCCACCCTAGGTTTTTAAATGAGTCAATGTATTACTTGGGCAGATACCTCCAACACTGTTATACTAAGGATGAACTATTTCCATAGGATCCATATTCTACCTAGGCTGCTGCACATATAGTTATGAGTGTAATTCCATCCTCGGAAGCTACTATCAATGACAAAATCAGCATTATCTTCTTTTATTTTGTGCTCAATCAAAACTAGAATTTGGGGATCTTGGAATAGAGAAAAGTCCACCAGTTCCCTTCGTTTGGGGCTGCGATTAAGGTCCCTTACATTCCAAGAGACAATATTCATTTAACATGAGACTCCTTAACATCCCCCAAGTCCCCCACAATATCCAAGTGACAGTCCGAAGTATCCGTTCCTTCAAAAAGAGCAACTATCAGGAGCTTCTTCTGACCCGCTCTTATCGAGCCCAGGTAAATTAACAGAGCAACTAGAATTATTAGGATGGTCATCCACTTCCACTGCCAGAAGAGCAAATCTGTTCTCGGAGGCCATTGAAGCGAGAGTACCACTATTTCCCCTATGGGATCCTTTCTTCTTGCCTGCAACTAGTTCGAAGTCTGAAGAAGATGGATTAATTTGGTTAGGAGCAGTCGGCGAAGCAACCGAGACATACCCAATGTGAATATTCTTGTTAGGCTTAACATGCCGATTAATGTAGATAATCTAGCAAGACCAGCATCACAGCCTAAGGTGCAAGATGGCCAACAAAATCCACACTTGAACCCTATACAAAAGTTTGACAATGCTTGGGATTTGACAAGACTGTTATTAGGGATGAACATGGTTCCATATTCAAAAAATTGGAGAACCGACTCTGACAAGTAGATTTTAGGTTTCAAGTGGAACAAGTCTTTGTTTTTTTCTTGTACCATGTTTTTGCACAATGCTACAGCATTCCATAGCATTCGACTATAAGTGTGTAATCTTGAACTATTAGTCCGAGCTTCCATTTCTAGTGATATTTATGATTGAGACTTTTAACTTGTTAATATTTTACATGCTTCATGTATCTAAATGAGCTATGGTCAACGGATTGTAGCAGTAAATGGTGCTTATTAAAGGTAATGATTCACTGTAATCGTTCAATTACAGTAACATATGGAACCTAGGCAGGTGTCGTGACCTAAAATTTCTCAGGCTAATGGATTATTAAGACTAAGCTTAACTTGGGCCCTCCCAAACCCTACCAATTCGCAACTTAGGATTTAAGTTTTTAACATGCAAAAGTTTTCATGCTTGGAGTCGCTACTAATCAATTTGCGGTAGGTCTATTAGAAACCTAAATAAAACATATGGACATATGTTTTATTCCTACGAACTAGAGATTCTAAGCTCGGGGACTTAGTTACATTAGATCTAGTCAATGCCCTTTCGTTACCTTATCTTTTCAAAAAAGATATTTTGGCAGATAGTTTGGATCATTTTAATTTGGTCACTAGCATGTGATGTGATCATACGGGTACGCAAACCACCAAAGTAACACCCAATAATAAAAACATTTAATAAATTGCAAGATTGGGAGAATTACTTACCTCGAAGAAACGTAAGCATCTGCATTATTAGCTAGAAAATCACATCAACAAACCTAATATGATTTCTAATTAATAAGCATTTCACTCAATATTTTATTAAGGTTTCTTCTTATTTAAATGAAAACTAACCTATATGCAATGCATGTAATGCAATTCCCAATTAAATGACCTGAACATGCGGTTTCTAATGACGGGCCAAGATTAATATGCAATTATTCTAGCATGACAAGCACATGTTTATTTTTGGTATTTTTTTTTATGAAATTCGGAATTAGTAAATAATGAAAATTTATTATCTAGTGCAAGATATTATCCAATTCATTTTAGGAATTAAACTAGGCCAAATCCTAAGTTAAATCGGAATGTTATTCTAACTAGATAAACCCTATTAAAGCATGCAATCTATTTAAAAAAAAACTTACCTTGATCCTATCTGATCAAATCAAAATAAAGATAGAAAGAAATAGCAATCAAATGACACAATAGCGCAAAATATTACCGACATCCATTTTAATTTAGAAACGATAGATTGACAAATCGTATCTCGGGCATGAGGATCGGATTGGCCAATTTTTTTTTCACGCAATCGCGAATCATATCTCAGACGGGAGATCAGATTGACGTTTTTCCATGTGATCGCAAGTTATATTTCGGGCATGAAATCTAACTGTCGATCATATGCACATTGCGAAATTAGGAAATAATTCCTACTTTAAAGGCTATTCGGGGATTTAATGGATACGATAATATTGTTCAAAGATTCACACAAAATTGTAATATTTCAAAACAAGGAAACAATATACTCGAAAGTCAAATTAGACAAGATCTTTACCTAATTTGAATATTTGCTTTCCAAGTTCGGACTAGCGATGGATCCGGATTGCGGATCGCAGGACTCGACGGTGGTGGCTTGTGGTGTTGAGCGAAGTAGTCTTCGTGGTGGTCTTCTACGTGAATCACACTGAGGTATGGAGATGAGAATTGATGGAGAGTAGGCCCCCTTCACTGCGAGGACACTTGTGAATTTGATGGACGTTGCTGCAGTTCACACCAAATTACTGACTTCACTAGTCAACCGGCAAATAATTTACCAAGGAATTCAAAGAATTTGTCCCAGGTTTGGTAGAGTATCACCCGGAGCTGTACACGATGAAACACAGCGCTGCAAACACTGCAAAGGTGTAGAACAGCAGCTTGGGTGTAGTGGGTGATGCTCAATGGCTTCGCGGCACAGCAAATTTGTCACCGTCGGCTCAAATTGTTGTGGAACAAAGCAGTGGGTTCCCGACTGATTACTGGAGCAGAGACGTCAACAAGCGGCTAGGACTGGACATAGTCATTGGCTGGTCACGGTAGTGTCGAGACGAACTGGATCAACAGCGACACGACAAGAAAGGCAGCTCGTGATGGAACGAAGCAACCAAGCAGCGTTGTCGGTGCAGATGGCAAGAACACTCTCTGGTCATGGAACTGGGAGGACGAAGACAACTCTC
The DNA here is from genome assembly GCA_024500025.1 of Syzygium aromaticum. Classification (NCBI taxonomy): domain Eukaryota; kingdom Viridiplantae; phylum Streptophyta; class Magnoliopsida; order Myrtales; family Myrtaceae; genus Syzygium; species Syzygium aromaticum. The sequence goes on from CM044892.1 coordinate 986,487, forward strand.
TTTCACTCCCTCTTTCACCTTTTTGGCTGCGTCTTCTATATGATCAAAACCCCCCACTGATCACGATTTTTTTTTCTCTCTCTCACCTTTTCCCTCGTATATCTCCCTGTGTTTCTTGTGTTTGATCAGATCAAAAAGAAAAAACCCCCCCTCCTCTCGCTTTTTTTTAGGTTGCTTTTATAATGTCTTCCTTTGTTCTTCAAAAGAGGAAATATGAATATATGGAAAGCCACCTATCGACTACCCTTCTTTGTGTATAACAAATATTATCAAAAAGATATATTGCTTAAGATCAACTATATGTCCCACGCGCAATATTACCTCTTATTCAATATTCATTATATGTGAATAATGCTAAAAATCTTTTCTTGCCTTCCTTTTACTCCCTTTGTCTGCATAACACCAGCTCAGCCAAATATTTTCTTTTATTCTTTACATCATTCATCCACTTGTGCCCGTAAATCAAAGATACGTGTGAAGACGATACGTGCCCTGCATGCTATTCTTTCCTTTCATTTATTTGACCATGCCATGGGGAAGAATTTTCTAAGTCCATCAAACTTTCGGTCATAGCATGGGCTTTTTGCCAACCTTTCTAGCTCTCGCGGGCTTAGTTCAATTAGCTTGATTAAGCACAGAACTATTCACTCGAGTCTATCCGCCGACGGTCTAAATGCAGCTATATGACCCTATTGCTACTAATGCTCCTAAATTCTAAATGCAGTTTAATTATTATTTTTGCTAGGTGACGGGATTGACTCCTAATTTTTCTATGCAATATGTACTCAAATGGATCACCAAAATTTAGGTGTCGACAGCTGCCCCTCTTTGAAGGTGAGCTTAAAGAGGTTGCATTCAAAAACTAAATGATACCTAAATTTTTACTATGCAAATGCAATGAAAGATATTTTTGTTGGGATTGTGAGTCCCATTTGAAAATGCAGTATATCATGATGCATGTTAACATGAACAAAACATACCTGAAGTTACTTACCTGACAAGAGTGGTAGGGTAATTCGAGGCATGGCTTTGATTCTATAGGTTGTTTGGCAAATGTTTGGGCTCTATCCCAAAGGCATTGCCAGATGAACACTAATGGACTTCGGTGACCTGTAATTCTATCAACACACATGAAGGGTAGTTCTAATTACCTGTATCGTCTGAGGTAATCGAAGATGGTGATCAATAGATACCTGGATATCATCTGAGGTATCTAGAAATCAAAGGATGGAAGACTACTTCAAATATCTGGATATCGTTTGAGATACTCGAAATGGACCTTCCGTTGAACGCCTGGATTGTAGGGTTCATTAACGAAAAACAACGCAGCGGAATATAGAACCCTAGACAGGATCCATGTGTGTATTAAAATCGAGATAAAAGTTCGGTACGTACCTTTTGCAAATTGAACGAAAATTAGCAGTTAATTGTGTCTGGATTAGCGTCCCAAATGTTGCACCTCTACCGGTATCCACACACGCGAACAAAAGTCTCCGACGATCCAAGTGCTAGCTAAAGATTGTGAAGTTCTTTTTCTTTAACGCCTTTTGATTTTCGATACTCTGTCGAAAAAACCAAAACCCTAGACAGAGAACGATTCTCTATCTATTTATATAACCTCATTATCTAGCGGAATTAAAAGAAGTGGGCCAGGCGATTTGGGCCCACCAAATCGTCCACCTTTAATCGTTATCTCATAACGTGCACGACCGCGTAGATAAGTTGAATATGAGAATAAATTAAAAATCTACTTCTTATTTTAAGTAGATTCCGGCGCACAGAAAATATTAATTCAGTTCGCTTTTTGTGTGCGACCCTGTAGGTTCACTAAACATTAGCAGTGTGCTCAAAACCCTTTTTGGCCCACAAGTCATAAGTGGTCTCTAGCAAGACATTATAACTACCTAAGTATAGTGAAGGTCGATATTCCGACACAACCTAATCCACAACTAATATTAGAGTATCAACCTTGATTGATTCCTAGGGCAGACCACTAACATGGATATCGTCAGAGGTGCCCAATGATAATTTAGCGAAATGGAATCTATCCCACCTTGTATCGAAATACCTGGATATCGTCAGATGTGCATAATACAGGGCTTTCTCCAAATTGCTAGAAATGGGGCATAACAAGGTGCCTAGTTATCATTTGAGGTACCTAAAAAGCGCTTCGACAAATTGGAATACATTCCTACTTTTAACGAAATACCTGGATATCGTCAGAGGTATTCGGAAAAAGTTAACTGCTAAACAACTAGATATCATTAGAGGTGTTCAAGAAGAAACTATCTAGTTTCCAAATTATTTGAAAGGTGTGCCTAATGAAATATCTAGTTATCATTTGAGATATTTGAAAGGACTTGATCGATAAATACCTGGATATCGTCAAAGGTATTTAACAATTTGGCGAGCAGAGAGGCTAGCCCGAATGCTTGGAGATTCTTTGACAAAGTACCTGGACATCATCAAAGGTACCTGAAAAGACTTGATCAATAGATGCCTAGATATCGTCAGAGGCATCTAGAAATCGCAACAAAATGATCAAATATAGAACCCGACAATTGCTCGAACATGTTAGGGATACCTGGATAGTCACAGGCATCCAAGGGATAGAGATATACTTACCTGGTGATATCTCCGACTTTTGAGGGCGTGTCTTTTGCTAGACACGGTTTTAGGCAACATGTAATATGCATTCATGGACAATCAAGAACACATATACTGATGCACTATAAATTCAACTGATTTTCATGCATAATGATTTTGTCGAATCGGCATTACCAAACTTTACTGGGGAGAATCATGATAAGACAATCCGAATTCACAAATGGGTGTCTTGAAAATGCCAAATGAGGGACTTTTGGTCCATAAGGGCTTTCACTCATTCTTATTGAAAGAGGCTGATTTATGAGAATCGCTCTATCATCATGTCAACAAGGGTCCAAATATTCTCGCAAACAGTACAATCTTACCAATCCGAGAGGTCTTTGCTAGGACCGTAACGTGGGCTTGGTCAATGGCTTAGCAAAAGGGGACTCTTTGAGTCGAGGCTATTGAAAGGAAATACTCAATCGTCTCCGGGTTTACAAGTCAAGAACTCTGCAAAATAAGATAGAAATGGATTTGCTCGCACTTCTTTGAGCTAAGCTTATAAACATCTGAATTCCTATGCGAGTTCAAGTGCCATAATCTGAAGAGACTTTGTAAGGAACGTAACGCAGGCTATGTTCACGGGTTGAGAAACGAAAGGATATATCAGGCTCAAAACTGTGTATAAGGGTGAGAGTTGGTGATCATCTCGACATTGCCACTAGTCTTCTTCTTCATCCTCGGGTACTGTCATTTCAGTAAATGCTTCATTGGGTTTGAATTCACCACTTATCTAAATTTGTAGAACTATGACTATCCTACTGGAGATGATTTTAACACACCTATTTTTTCATTGAGTATCGGCCTTGCTTTTACCAGGCACACTGCTTTTTCTTGCCTCTCCTTTTTTTTGTGACACTTGACATACATTGTTTACAATGTAAACATTGACTAACCATACTCTGACTAAATGACTCGCCAATTGGACTCTCAAGGATTTCTATCTCCTATTGATGCTTCGGATAGGCTGCATCAACAGTGATGGCTTTTACCTTGCCCTAGTGTGGGGGATGATCACTAACTGGGTTTAAGAAATGAATTTGCAGGCTTAATTGGGCTTAACAAAGAATAAAGCGTGTATAGGATAGAGAAAGAAATGCTCTTCGTCATCTTAAGGTGCTTGAACTTTGTGTGAATTCATCTGAAAAAGCAACACTCGAAGATTGATGTGAGTGAGAACAAGAAAATTTCTACTCATTTTTCACCTTATGATGCTGACTTACCTCCAGTTTGCCCTAATGTGGGGTGGTTCTTAACAGAGGTAATTTGAAAAGATTTCTCCAAACGTTTAGGCTCAAAGTGGTGAAACAATGGATAAACTACTGTGTTTAGGTAAAGAAATGAAATGCCTCTTGTCATCTTGGTCGCCGTACCTTTTGCGAAATAACTCTTTACCTTGCAGACATGGAATTTTTCCACTCAACTCATTGGGATTAGTGCATGGGACTGTATATAAGATAGGGCTTGCCTTTCATCATCCTGATGTTTCTCATTTAACACATTCAATTTATTCTACATGAGTTATCAGATTGTCCAAATAAATTTCCCTTTTGAAGTCGATGATGCAGACTGACAAAATGATCAAGCAAAATTTAAAGCCAATGCACATCTTAACTTGAAATTGATTGAAACCATTTATCAATCAGTGAAATGTTTGCAATTCAGAATATGAAACCAAACACTTGAAAACTTTTACTGCAAAATGTTGGATTTTATCAGGGGTAATATATTTTCAGAGCATCAGAATTAACAGGAGTTGAGAACTCACAACCATCCATTTCTGCGAGAATCAAGGCACCTCCGAGAAGCACCTTTTTAACCACATATGGACCGATGTAGTTTGGGGCAAATTTACCCATAGGAACAGGAAAGACTGGTAGTACCTTCCTTAAGACTAGATCATTTACCTCGAAGTGTCTTGGACGCACCTTTTAGTTGAAGGATCTAGCTATCCTCTGTTGATAGGTTTGATCGTGGAAAATGGCTTTCAATCGCTTCTCATCAATTAGGTTTAACTGTTCATGCGTTTGTCGCATCCATTCCGCTTTGGACAACTTCACCTGAGATAAGACTCGTAGGAAAGGGATCTCTACTTCGATGGGTAAGACTGCTTTCATGCCATACACCAAGGAAAAAGGGGTTGCCCTGACAGAGGTTTGGATGGAAGTCCGATATGCCATTAGTGTAAATGGCAATCTTTCATGCCAGTCACAATAGTTTTCAACCGTTTTGGCCAGGATCTTCTTGATGTTCTTGTTAGCGGCTTCTATTACTTCATTCATCTGTGGACGATATGGAGATGAATTCAGGTGCTGGATCTTGAACTCATTGAACAACTGATATATAAACTTGTTGTTTAAATTTGTCCCATTATCGGTGACAATAGCCTTGGGGACACCATAACGAGCAACTATGTCTCGCCTGATGAATCTTACAACATTCCTTGCAGTGACGTTTGCATAAGATGTCGCCTCAATCCACTTGGAGAAATAATCAATTGCGACTAAGATAAATCGGTGTCCATTTGATGCCTTAGGATTAATTGGGCCAATCACATCGATGCTCCACATTGAAAAGGGCCATGGCTCGGACAACTGATGTAATTCCATTGGGGGAACATTTATTTTATCTCCGTGAACTTGGCAGTGATGGCATCTTCGAACATGTTGGATGCAGTCACTTTCAAGACTGAGTCAATAATAACCCAACCTCATGATCTTCTTAGCTAACATGTGGCCATTCATGTGTGGACCACATGTCCCTTCGTGTACTTCTTGCATGATTCTAGTAGCTTCAGCTACGTCTACACACCTTAGCAGGATCGAATTATAGGATCTTTTGTACAGCTTTTCACCACTAACAAAGAATTTTGAAGCCATTTTCATTATGTATATCCTGTTGGCCGGAGTGCTTCCCTCAGGAAATTCTTGTCTTTAGATGTAACTCATGATATCATAATACCATGGCTTCTTGTCAAGTTCTTCAGTCACAATCATATAGTAGGCCGGTTTTGTCAGGACTTCAATATTCGAGGATTCTACCTCTATTCCACCAGTCACTTGCAACATGGATGATAACGTAGCTAGCGCATCAGCAAATTGATTATGGGACCTTGACAAGTATTCAAAGGAGATGTCTTCAAATTCCTCTATGATTTCTTCGAGGTATTCATGGTACGGCACTAGTTTGGTGTCTCTCGTTTTCCACTCTCCTACAGTTTGGAGAATAATCAGAGCTAAATCACCTAATACTTTCAACTTAGTTATCCCCATTTCCACTGCGGCTTGGAGTCCGAGGATGCAAGTTTCGTACTTAGCTATGTTGTTGGTACATGGGAACACTAACTTTGCTGCTATTGGATAATGTTGCCCATATGGAGATATTAAAACTGCCTCAGTGCCGGAACCAACCAAGTTTACGGCTCTATCGAAAAACATGGTCAATGTGTCTTCTTTTATTACCAAAATGTGATCTTCCAGAGAATATCTATCATCATCTGAGATTCCAGGATTTTCGGCTAACACATCAACAATTACTCGGCCTTTAACTGACTTCTGTGGCATTGTTTGGATATCAAACTCTGAAATTAAAATCTGCCATTTGGCTAACTTCCCTACCAAAGCAGGTTGATCAAGTAAATACTTGATGGGATCATTCTTAGTCACAAGCAAAGTCTGGTGATGCAGTGTATATTGTCGCAGCCTATGGAGCACCCATACTATTACAGTGCAAGTCTTCTTGGCTTCAGGATAATTCAACTCCGAGACGGTAAATTTCTTACTTAAGTAATAAATAGCTCGCTCTTTTCCATCTTCAGGATTTTTCTGGGCTAGCATCACTCCTAGAGACTCACTATGAATCATGAGATAAAGGATCAAAAGCTGGCCCGACATTGGTGGGACTAGCACTGGTGGTTTCATCAAATATTGATTTAGTTCGTTAAACTCTTCCCGACAATCATCGTCCCATTCCACTTGAGCATTCTTCTTTAGAAGTTTGAAGAATGGCTTAGCAGTTATGGAGAGCTGGGAAATAAAACGGGCTATGTAGTTCAATCTACCCAGGAGGCTTTGCACTTCTTTCACGGTCGATGGGGATTGTAACTCACATATAGCCTTTACTTTGGAGGGATCAACTTCAATGCCTTTACTGCTTACTATGAACCTGAGTAATTTGCCTAAGGTTGCTCAAAATATGCACTTTACTAGGTTGAGACAGAGCTTAAACTCATGAAGTCTCTCGAATAATTTCTTCAAGGTATCAACGTGACTCTTCCCAGGTCGAGACTTGGTGATCATGTCATCGACATAGACCTCGATCTCCTTATGCATCATGTCATGGAAAAGTGTCACCATTGCCCGTTGATATGTTGCCCCGGCATTTTTAAGACCGAAGGGCATGACCTTACAGTGGAATGTCCCCCAAGGAATGATGAACACCATTTTTTCCTTATCGCTGTCTTTCATTCTTATCTGATTATAACCTGAGAAACCATCTATGAAGGAAAATAGCTCAAATCCAGTAGTACTGTCTACCAGAACGTCTATGTGCAGTAATGGGAAGTCGTCTTTAGGGCTGGCCTTGTTCAGCTCGTGATAATCGATGCAAATCCGAACTCGGCCATCCTTCTTCATGATTGGCACAATGTTGGCCACCCAGCTGGGGTATTGGGTGACTTCGATGAATCCCACTTTCAAGAGCTTCATGACCTCCTTCTCTATTTTCTTCGAAAGCACAGGCTTGGTTCTCTGTAACTTCTGTTTCTTGGGCGGCATGCCAGGATTAGTAGGCAGGCCATGCTCCATAATAGAAAGGTCTAAATTCGGCATATCGGCGTACAACCAAGCAAAGATATCTTGGTAATCCTTTAGCAATTGGACTAGGCGTTTCGCTTTACCTTTGGGAAGGGTTGCCCCTACCTTCACCTCTTTGGGTTTTCCGGAATCACTCAGGTTAACGATGATAGTTTGGTCTGATGTAAGGACTTTGGGCCTTTCATGCCGCTCTAGATCGCGCTGAATATCTGAGGATTTGTTGAGTTTGTCTGTGTCATTGGGATCAATCTCGGCTGCACATAATTCATGAGATTGGATTGTTCCCATACCTTCACGTGCCACAAGATTGGCCCTGAAACATAAAGTAAGGGATTTAGAAGGACAAACAGGGGTAAACATTGCATTTTTTTCTAATTTTTTCTCTTGTTTTTTAAAAAAATTGAATTTTTTTTTGTGATTTTTTTTTGAAGTTCTTTTCAAAAAGGTTTTAACACGAGGGAGTATGAAGAAGCCCAAGCCTCAGAATTTTTCTTAGACTATATTTTTCTTTTATCGGTTGGATATCATCACCGGACTGGTTTGATGTACATCAACATGCCCTCAAAATGAAAATAATTTGTAACTTCGTTGATTATCACCAAATGAATTACATTTATTAAATGGAAATTACAACAATGAGTCCTATAAATGAAAAATTCTTAAAAAGCAGATCCCGAGACGGGGCAAGTCCTAAAAAGTAATAAAAATACCTAAGCAGAGGAGTGTGTGGAAAAAGTAAAGGTGTTATTCTTGCGGGCCAGTGCCCATTCCCTCAAACGGTTCTTCCTTGATGGCTCCAATAAAGAAATTATCGAACAGGGCAGTGATTCCCTCTGTTGCATCGTCAGGATCTTCTGTGGCTAGAGGTGTTGGATCATCCATACCTCTCCATCCATCTGGGACAATGTCACAGGTGTTAACATAAAAGCTCGGGGGCGCCGAGTATTTCACATAATAATCGAACTTGCTGCTCGGTTGCCCCAAAGTGTCGATCACCTCCTTCTCTTCATGCATCATTCTTGTAGGGCTTGGGAATGTGGCGCGGATGTGTGGAAGCAACCTACCATACCCAAGTTCTCCGTTATTTTGGGTAATTCCATGCCCATGTTCTTCACCATTCGGCTCTTCTTCGAATCACTGTCTATTCTGCCCGTCTCCTCAATCTCGACCTCGACCACGTCCATGTCCATGTCTACGTCCACATTGTCCACATCCACGTCCCTTATTATTTGGTTTACTTGGCCCTTGATACCCCAACCCAGTAGTATGGGGCCTCCGATAGACCTCCACCGGTTGGCGAATACCTTGACCATTCCTGCCAAGGCCTTCACCTGGAGTAAAGCCATGGGACACCATTACTCTTCCAACCATGACTGTAGCATTTGACACTTTAGGAACGGGTGGCGATGATCCTCTAGACGCATGTATAGTCGATACAAGCTTGAGCGATTGATAGATCGATTCTATTTTGCAATCAACATAGGGAATAGCCGTTGTGTGGTAAATTGGGTGTTCTTCTTCACCGTGGATTGTGACTTACTTTCTCTCCACAACGAACTTCACCTTCTGATGTAGACTGGATGGCACAGCTCCGGCAGTATGAATCCATGGACAACCCAACAAAAAATTGAATGCAGTGGGAATGTCCATAACTTGAAATAAGATGTTGAACATTGTTAGTCCTATCTGTATGTCAAGATAGATTTCTCTCATCACTTCTTTCTTCGTTCCGTCAAAGGCTCGCATAGAGGTCTTTGCAGAATTTATCCTAGAAGGATCTTTTTTGAGGCGGTGTAAAGTCGCCAGAGGACATATGTTCAAGGTTGATTCGTTGTCAATGAGTACCCGGGCTACATGCGAGGCCTTGTATTTGACAGAAATATAAAGTGCTTTGGTATGTCATCTTCCTTATAGAGGGAACTCTTCATTCGAAAAGGCTATAAGGTATTTGAGGAGTATGGAAGCCACAATTTCCTCAAATTTATCATGATCGATCGTCTCGGGCATGTAGACTTCACTTAACACCTTCATCAGGGTCTTTTAATGTTTGACAGACGTTTGGAGGAGTTCAAGCAGAGAGATTTGCGCAGGCATCTTACGCAGTTGCTCAACTATGTTGTATTCATTAGTCTTGATCATGGCCAGAAACTCCTTGGCTTCTTCATCAGTAGCAGGTTTTGTAGGTTGGGCATTAGCTTAGCTATAGGTATGTCCAGATCTGGTAACTAAGTCGACATCAAGACTGTAGGACCAAGGGACTGCTTTATTATCACAGTACCCATACAGTTGAGGTATCTCGATCACTATCCCTTCATCGGCTGTAGGCATGCTTACTACGATCTCTTCATCATCAGACGCGTCTTCGAGCAAAGGCATGTCTTCAAGCAAAGGGTCGAGCTTGTTCTTCCCAGTGTTCAATGTAGCAAACTCCTCATCCTAATTAATAACCACTTCGGAGATAGTGGAAACGATGCCAATGTGGTTAGCATAAACAATCATCCCAGCTTCTATCATTCTTGAGATTCTTTTTTTCATGATAGCTAGAGGAAGGACCTCATTACTCAGGGTAATAACCGGCTTTCACCAACTCACCGTAGATATCGGTAGTATACACCTTAACATTCTTGATTCGATTAGCATCGAAACTAAATATGACATTCACATTGCCCGCGTGATCAGGGAGCGGGTTGCTCTGAACATTCGGCTTAGCTAGTTGAAAGGAAAATGCCCTTGTATCAAGCAAGTTCTGGATCCAATGTTTGAGAGTGATGCAGTCATCAGTTGAATGTCCTACTTCACCCATATGATAATCACATTTCTTGGACGGATCGTAGTTATAGAATTGCTTGGGATTGGGCCGCTTTAGCTCAGTGGTAAGCAAACCTTTCTTCCGGAGGATCGCCAGCACCTGAGACAACGATCCGGGGAAGGGGTGAATTGCCTTTTATTGTTCCTCCTCTGAGAAGGTTGACGACTTGTGCTATGTTGTTGAGATTTTGCTACTTGAATCACTGGAGCGACATTAACGTTCTTCCGACTTGGCTGGGTATACGTCACATTGACTTCAGCTGCCGGCTCTTTCTCCTTTTTTGTGCTAAATCTTTTGGTCAAAAAAGACAGCTCCATAATCCACCCATCTTTCGGCCCTATCTCAATCTGTTCGTCTATGGGGATGAGTTGATTGAAGTTATCAGCCGGAATGGTTACCATCCGATTACGGTACTCGAACAAAAGAGTTTTAATGAACATCCTCTTCAATTCACTGTCCATTGGTTCTGGGATAACTTGAGCAGCTATATTTCTCCATCTGATAGTTTAATCCTTGAATGACTCAGTCTTTTTCATCTGAGCACGCTCGAGGTCTTCGCGGGTGGGAATGATGCTCGTTATGAACCCGTATTGCTTTAGGAATGCTTCACTAACTTCCTTCTAGGTTTTGAGGCCATTTATCTTTTCATGAGATAATAGTTCAAGGCAGGAACCATCAAATTTGTTTAAAATGCATGGATCATCAAGAGTTCATTATCAACGTACGGAGTCATTTGTACGTGATATAGCTGCAGGTGGGCTTTTGGGCAGGAGGTGCCATTGTACTTGTCAAAATCAGGCATCTTGAATTTCTTCGAGATTTTGATCTGCGTGTACAGAGACAGGTCGATCGAAGGTGAATCCTATGAACCTTCCAGCTGCTTCACTCTCTCTTTAAGTTTGTTGACCCATTCATCAGGTTTGTCCTTGTTGACGATAATCTGGATAGGGTCATCTACTAAATTGGGAAGATCATCATCTTCCTCACTATCGGCATTCTTTCCACATTTATGCTTTGGGGTTGATGCCTCAGGAGATGTAGGAATGGGAGTCAGCCAAAGGACTTTGATCTCAGTGGACATCTGTTGCATTGTGGCGAGGAATTGCTTCATTTGGTCCTCAATGCCAACGACATGATCTCGTAAGTCAGTTTGATCAGCCATTCTAGTTCTTGACCGCGTACAAATAGGTGATCGTGATTGGTCCGTAATTACCTGATTTCACGAATAAAACAGGCACACATAAGTGTCAAGAAGAATCACACACCAGTCCATGACATTGGTCTATTCGCTTTGATTTATAAAAAAACTTTATTCATAACGGATTCTTGAACAAAAACTATGAAAGAAACAACTTGAAATCCCCTAAACAAATATGCTAAAATAATGATCCAACTTCCTAAACAACGAATCTAGAAAGAAAAATATCTTAAAAGACACAAGTCACTTCATTTGGCTTGATCAATATACAATTGGGATGCGATTTCCAAACGTAATCGCTTATTCTCCTCGGCCAAGTGTGCAATTTGCTCTTGTAACTTCTCAGCTTTTCTCTTGAGACATCTTTTCTCAGCATGGTTGGTGATCTTCTCAGGCACCATTGGTATCTTCGGGAGTAAATTATCTGGAATCTTGTGTCGTCGAATGTATTTAGCCGTAGCATAATACTTTTTTTCTTTACCCTCTAATTCTTTTTCGGTACATATGAGCATTTGTGGATGGCTCATATCCCACAACGACTTGATTAAAGAAATGCTATCCTCATGGTCGAGGTCTCTGTCAGTGAACTCAACTCGAATTGAATCAGCTTGCTTCAAAGCTGGGGGAAGCTCTTGCACCACTTGATACTGGCGAGTCACCCTAGTCGGGTAATATTCAATTGCCCCAGTGAATCCTAGTAAAGGGATTGGGCCAACACGTCCACATGTGAGTATGGCCTCACGAACTTGGAACCATTTAGCATGCCATAGGAAACATTTGGACTTTGGATTTTTAAAGAAAGCTAGCCAATTGGAATAATGATAATCCGGTGCATGTTTTTGTTTATTCTCAAATCTCATGATAGGGTGATCAGAGTTGCTAACTTCACGTATACTCATTAAACCACCAAATTCTTTTAAGTGAGATAAGAACCAAATTTGCAAAAGCTCAGGAGAAGCATGAAAGATTTTGTCACTATTTTCTTTAAATCGAGAAAGGGAAAGAAAAGTTTCTGCCAGGAGGGCATTAACAAAGTTCATTCCCCCACACACTTGCCCCACTAACTTAGCAATCAAAGGATTAATAGCATTCTTACAGTAAGGGAAGAGTATAAATCCAAAGAAAGCTAATAGAAAAATCCTTCTCATTTGAAATGAATTGCCATTTTGAAAACATTCATCAAGAAATGAAAATGGGCAAGTATTGTGGTGACCTTTCAAAATTTTTCTTATCTTTTCTTCCTTGATTCTCAAAAAATCAGATAAAATCGAGACAGGATTTATTCCGATAGGTGGACTAATTAATTCTGATTTCAAAGTTTTTCCAATGGTAATGCTATATTCTTCCAAGGTTGGAGTGAGTTCATGCTTACCGAAGACGAAAGTAGTTGTCTCTGGACACCAACAATGGACAAGTGCTTGCATGAGGCCGCCATGAATAATGATACGCAACAAAGGGAGAAGTTGGCCAATTATTGATTCAATGAACTCACGACTAACTCGGTCTAACTTGTCCCACCATGCGTTGAGTTCCTTCTTAGGAGGGAGGATAAGTCAATTGTCAGAATTTCCCATTGTATATTGACCAAGACTTGCGATCAACCTAATGTCATGGACCGACAAAACAATATGATAAAGTAAATAAATTGTGAAAAAAAAGTTCAAAGGACTTACTTTACCAATAACCGGGTGGCAATCACATAGACATACGCATGCTACGTGGCTCGATTTCTACTCTAGAAGGTTTAACAAAGTGGAGCCATGAGGATGATCGGACTAGCAGCGGGCATACGGACTAAGTTGGGTCCTCATAACTTCGGCATCATCAAAGAGTCGACCCATGTCGCGGGCATGCGGACCAGGGTGGTAATCTCTTGACATTAAAAAAGAAATTTCGGGATTGAGATGGGCAACTCGTACTGTTGGCGGATGATCGGAATGGTATCCATCTCAATACCATCCTAGGTGATCCTATGTAGCCCAGGTCCGACGACAAGTTGTGTGTGCTAGAGTGTAGTGAAAATGCATAGGCATGCACAACAGATCATATGAAACAGCGCTTCAATATCAAAATTAAAACATCCAATTTCAACACCTCCCTGCAAGAAAGTGGTTAGCAAACACTCCACCCCTTATAACTCCCATTCTGCAAAAACATTTAACACTTTACACGTCAGGGATGTACCTGAAATTCTCGCTGCCAAACAAAAATATTTTTTTTCAAAAAGAGAAAAATCGGCCTAAGTCCACTAAGAGTTTTAACTCAAGTCCCTAGCGGAGTCGCCAAGCTATCGTGACATAAAATTTCTCAGGCTAATGGATTATTAAGACTAAGCTTAACTCGAGCCCTCCCAAGCCCTACCAATTTGCAACTTAGGATTTAAGTTTTTAACATGCAAAAGTTTTCATATTTGGAGTCGTTACTAATTAATTTGCGGTAGGTCGATTAGAAACCTAAATAAAATATATGAACATATGTTTTATTCCTACGAACCAGAAATTCTAAGCTCGGGGACTTGGTACGCCAGATCTAGTCTAACGCCTTTTTGGTACCTTTTCTTTTCAAAAAAAATATTTTGGCAGACAGTTTGGATCATTTTAACTTGGTCACTAGCATGTGAGGTGATCATACGAGTATGCAAACAGCTAAAGTAACACCCAATAATCAAAACATTCAATAAATTGCAAGATTGAGAGAATTACTTACCTCGAAGTAACGTAAGCATCTGCATTATTAGCTAGAAAATCACATCAACAAACCTAATATGATTTCTAATTAATAAGCAGTTCACTCAATATTTTATTAAGGTTTCTTCTTATTTAAATGAAAACTAACCTATATGCAATGCATGTAATGCAATTCCTAATTAAATGACCTGAACATGCGGTTTCTAATGACGGGCCAAGAATAATATGCAATTATTCTAGCATGACAAGCACATGTTTATTTTTGGTAGTTTTTTTATGAAATTCGGAATTAGTAAATAATGAAAATTTATTATCTAGTGCAAGATATTATCCAATTCATTTTAGGAATTAAACTAGGCCAAATCCTAAGTTAAATCGGAATGTTATCCTAACTAGATAAACCCTATAAAAGAATGCAATCTATTTACAAAAACTTACCCTGATCCTATCTAATCAAATCAAAACAAAGACAGAAAGAAATAGCAATCAAACAACACAATATCACAAAATATTACCGACATCCATTTAAATTTAGAAACGATAGATTGACAAATTGTATCCCGGGCATGAGGATCGGATTGGCTAATTTTTTTTTTTCACGCAATCGCGAAGCATATCTCGGATGGGAGATTGGATTAACGTTTTTCCGTGCGATCGCGAGTCATATTTCGGGCATGAAATCTGACTGTCGATCATATGCACGTTGTGAAATTAGGAAATAATTCCTAATTTAAAGGCTATTCGGGGATTTAATGGATACGATAATATTGTTCAAAGATTCACACAAAATTGTAATATTTCAAACAAGAAAACAATATACTTGAAAGTCAAATTAGATAAGATCTTTACCTAATTTGAATATTTGTTGTCCAAGTTCAGACTAATGACGGATCCGGATTGCGGATCGCAGGACTCGATGGATGGTGGCTTGCGGTGTTGAGTGAAGCAGTCTTCGCAGTGATCTTCTACGTGAATCACATTGAGGTATGGAGATGAGAATTGATGGAGAGTGGGCCCTTCACTGCGAGGACACTTGCAAATTTGATGGACGTTGCTGCAGTTCACACCAAATTGCTGACTTCACTGGTCAACCGGCAAATAATTTACCAAGGAATTCAAAGAATTTGTCTCGGGTTTGGTAGAGTATCACCCGGAGTTGTACATGATGAAACACAGCGCTGCAAACACTGCGAAGGTGTAGAACAACAGCTTGGGTGCAGTGGGTGATGCTCAATGGCTTCACGGCATAGCAAATTCGTCACCGTCGGCTCAAACTGTTGCGGAACGGAGTAGCCGGTTCCCAACTGATTACTGAAGCAGAGACGTCAACGAGCGGCTAGGACTGGACATAGTTGTTGGCTGGTCACGGTAGTGTCGAGACGAATTGGATCAACAGCAACACGATAAGAAAGGCAGCTCGTGATGGAACGAAGCAACTAAGTAGCGTTGTCGGTGCAGATGGCAAGAACACTCTCTGGCCATGGAATTGGGAGGAAGAAGACGACTCTCTTTCACTCCCTCTTTCACCTTTTTGGCTGCGTCTTCTATATGGTCAAAACCCCCCACTGATCACGATTTTTTTTTCTCTCTCTCTCACCTTTTACCTCGTATATCTCCCTGTGTTTCTTGTGTTTGATCAAATCAAAAAGAAAAAGCCCCCCCTCCTCTCGCTTTTTTTTAGGTTGCTTTTATAATGTCTTCCTTTGTTCTTCAAAAGAGGAAATATGAATATATGAAAAGTCACCTATTGACTACCTTCTTTGTGTATAACAAATATTATCAAAAAGATATATTGCTTAAGATCAACTATATGTCCCACACGTAATATGACCTCTTATTCAATATTCATTAAATGTGAATAATGCTAAAAATCTTTTCTTGCCTTCCTTTTACTCCCTTTGTCCGCACAGCACTAGCTCAGCCAAATATTTTCTTTTATTCTTTGCATCATTCATCCACTTGTGCTCGTAAATCAAAGATACGTGTGAAAACGATATGTGCCCTGCATGCTATTCTTTCCTTTCATTTATTTGATCATGTCGTGGGGAAGAATTCTCTAAGTCCATCAAACTTTCGGTCATAGCATGGGTTTTTTGCCAACCTTTCTAGTTCTCGCGGGCTTAGTTCAATTAGCTTGATTAAGCACAGAACTATTCACTCGAGTCCATCTACCGACGGTCTAAATGCAACTATATGACCCTATTGCTACTAATGCTCCTAAATTCTAAATGCAGTTTAATTATTATTTTGCTAGGTGATGGGATTGACTCCTAATTTTCCTATGCAATATGTGCTCAAATGGATCACCAAAATTTAGGTGTCAACAGCAGACATTGGAATAGACCTAAGAACTTGTGATAAGGTAGGTTGCAGAGTATGTAGGCTAGGTTCCAAGTTCTAAAAATTTGGATGAGTAGGTTTTAGGTATCAAGCGGAATTTGAACGGATCTTAAAATTGCTTACCCCTAACTATTATCATATCTACATATAAGAAACAACATTATGAAGCTCGATAATCAGTCTTTTCCAAGAAACTTCAAAATCCCCCCATTTTACCGTTTTTACTGGCGCAAATGAACAATCAACCATTAAATAGATTGTTCATTTATGGCCGAGTGTGGGTACATAGGGATAGATGAGTTTTTTAGACTTAAGTTATTTCCTTTATCTTTGTTGAAAATTGCTTTCACCTGGTACACTAACTTACCACCCAATTATGTTGGTAACTAGGCTGTGATGGAAAAACAATTTCATTTTCAATCTTATAGAACGATACTTGAAGTATTGGTCAATGAATTGACTGGATTTTATCAATATAATTGCAAGTCAGTCGATCAGTTTATTGCTCTATTTAAGAAAGCTAAAATAGATGCTTCACTTTGCTTTTAGATAAAAACATTCAAGAATTTGGCTTTTAATGGGTTAAAATTTAACCTGGGTGAAATATTGGAAGGCCAAGACTTTTTTGATTTATTTCAATTGGTAACGAGAGTGTTGAAGTATGAGGTATTGCTAAAAGACAGAGATGATGTGCCACATGAAGACTTTATACATAAAGTGGCTTTAATGGAAATATATGAGTTAGATAATTAATCTAACCGAGAGGAAAATATTGAAATAGTTGTGGCGAAAATTTGTGCTTAACAAAAAGATTAGTAAACAAAAGGTATTGCAAATGGCACTATTTACAGAACTATAACATGGTCAATTGTGTTGTTTTAATGAAAACAAGTCAGGAGGCAATTCGGTAGGGAAAAATCAAATTTGCCGATGATTCTAGGGCATATGATGACTCTTGGTTATCTAATTTAAAAGAATGGAATCATTAATGAATTATTCAATTCTTTTAAATGAGGCACATGCTGACACAAAAAAATAATCAACTTTTGGTTATTATCAACAAGCAACAAATTATTGATAAAGACGGTTTAGTTAGAATAGTCAACAATTTGAAGAGAATTGACAACTCTCCAATAAAGTTATCAGGGAACAAACGTCAGTTATCTACGTGAACTTCTATCAGGGATGAAGTCATTGACACCATCATGTAATTGCCTAAACAACGTTACTTTTAGATATGTAAATTCTTGAGAATAAGTGATTGCCTAATAATAGAAGATTGCGGAGTAACTTCTTGTAATTGCGAATTTGATTAGGAAGTTATTTGTTCTTTCAAATTTAGTAACTGTTGTGTGTAACTACTATATGTAACCGTCGGAAGAGGGTTATAAAATACCTCAATTGTATTCAGGGTAATCGACCTCCAATTAATCACATAACTCAACATTCTTTTATATTTTTTTTATTTTCTTGCATTTTACATCACTGGCAATGATTGTTCCCATTGTTGTACTTTTCAATTTATTGTCATTTACTTTCCTATCCAAAATTAACAAAATACCCTTCACAACCTTTGTTGATTCATATCTCCATTCATATTCTTAAAAGATATTTCATCATTTTTATTGAAACAATAATATGGAGAGTTGATGATTCCTTTCACAGTATTCATTTGTAATAAGGAATAATACCACAAAAAGCCTCAAACTGGTATACTTATGATAAGTTCACTTTAAACTAATTTTTTGACCACAGAATATCTCAAACTGGTATACTTGTGACAAATTTACCTTTCGTTAGTTTCTGTTAAATTTTACAGTCAAATTAGTAAGTTAGATGACATGTGATAATTGACAAGTATGCTAGTTTAGGGTTTAGCCCTCTATTTGTGTTTGTCACAGATTTACCAGTTTGTAATTTTTCGTGATATTAATCAAATTTAATAGAGGGTATATTTGTCACAGAAGTACCAGTTTAGGGTTTTTTGTGGTAAAAAAATTAGTTTGAGATGTTTTTGTCAAATGTGTACCAGTTTAGGATTTTTTGTGATCAAAAAATTAATTTTGAATAAATTTATCACAGGTGTATTAATATTAGGTTTTTTATGGTATTAACCTTTGTAATAATTATGTTCCGTCCATATTCAAGTTTGGAAATATTAGATAGAATTCAGAATTATCGGACTTTGTAGTGAAAGTTAAAATAAAAATAAAACCGACATGATTCTTAAAAACAATGGAATATAGTTTTGACTTAACAAACACATATTTAGCAACGGTTAACACCAATAATTATATATGATGAAATCCTAAACAAACCGATTTCATATCATATAGAGGTGTACCTTCTCAATTTGTCTCATCCGACTCCTCTGCAACCGGTTCCTCGTTTGGCTCAATCTCTAGCACAAAGTAGGGATTGTAGTCGTATTTAGGTATGTTTTCCTCGCCATCCTTAGCCTCTACCTCTGGCTCATCCTCACCTGGTTCCTCACTTAGATCCTCGCCATACTCCTTCTCCGGCTCACCTTCCGATATCTTGTCCAAGTCTATATCTATAGGGTCAAATCCTGCCTGAGACCCTTTCGGATTTGGGTCTAAGTCGTTCATTGAAGAACCCGACATTGCTGGAATAGGGTGGTGTCCGGACTGGGCCATACTAAACTCTGTACTTGTCAATTCCCCATCAGGTGAGGGAATGGTTGCTGGATCCCAGTCCCCAACTCCATCTAAGGAGACGTCGAAACCGGTAACAAGGCCAAATTCATCAGGCCCATATCTGAACGTCCACACAGTGTAGGTGTAAGCCTGCTAAGGGGGATGTCTTACGTTTACCCACAAAGTTGAGGTATGCTTGATCCAAGTATACTGCTCATCCATGGGGTATTTCACAGAATTATTGTCGGTGTACATGACTATACCGAAACGCTCTGGCGGCGGCGGCGGCGGCTGATTCATTACTCAGGTGGGTGATCTGAAATGGTTTAGTTTATACAACTATAAGACATTTCTCAATAAGTTGCAACCTAAACCTTACCTAGGCTACCACGTAATTCCAAACACATGTAGACACAAAACCAATCAATCCACACAAACCCAAACCACAACCATAACAATCAATTATCACACACATACCACAACATGCGAATTCCCTCATATCAAATCACGCCTCAATCACACCACATTCCCAACCAACTCATCGTTCCCACATTCACTCAGACACTTTCGCGGCCAGCGTATTCACGCCTCGGGCCCACTCGATTGCGCCCCGAGCATCATACGCCTCGGTCCAATCCCACATTCACTTTCTTTCCTCAGCCCACGGCAAATGCGATAGGCCTACGTGATCACAGCCCGAGTTTTAGAAAGACTCAGCTTGATCCTAACCTCACCAGAGCTGATCGTGCCTCGGGCTAATTTCATTTCTCACTTTCTCATTCCTCAGCTAGCGCCAAATGAGATAGGCCTACATGATCGCGGCCCGATCCCAATTTCACACTAGCACACAATCGCATCAAATTCCGCGCACACTATTGCACCCAATACCCCACAACGACATAATCACATCTTAAACACACAATCACGCACAAACAAACATTTTTCTACACTCAAACATTTTCAAATCAATATCAGTCCTTCACAGGACTTTCATAAAATCCCGAGCCGGACCTAACTGTACCAACCACACAACAAAAAGTGCCCCACAGCACACAAAACAACATGTTACAGTCATCAATTGGCCTTTTTCGCACCCGAAACCTCATTATCACACTTCCAACGCTTCACGACACTTGCA
The DNA here is from genome assembly GCA_024500025.1 of Syzygium aromaticum. Lineage (NCBI taxonomy): Eukaryota > Viridiplantae > Streptophyta > Magnoliopsida > Myrtales > Myrtaceae > Syzygium > Syzygium aromaticum. The sequence continues at coordinate 1,006,779 of CM044892.1, forward strand.
TAAAATCCCGAGCCGGATCTAATGGTGCAAATCACGCACCCAACAGCACCTCACAGCACATCGAACAGACCAACACAGCCAACACGCAACCTCTACAATTCTTCCGAAATTTTCCGAAATTAATACTATGGCCCGTTATTCCGTTCAACCCCTAATTTCTATCAAACCATGTCTAAATGGGTCCAAAATACCCGATAAACTGGGCGAGGCTTAGATTGAACTTACTGAACTCTAAACTAACACAGTTAGAGCGAAAGCGGCGACAAAACCAAAATCTAACAGCGGCTTGTGACGGCGATGACGAATGGCGGGTGGCGGTGGCTTAGATGGTGGCTGGTGGGGCTCACGGCCAAGAGAGACTGAGAGGGAGAGAGAGAGGGAACGACGGTGAGGGTGGTGAGGTGGTGGAGCGGCGGCGACAGGCGATGTGGCGCGGCGGCGGTGCGAGACAACGGCGCGGCGGTGCATGGCCAAAGGGGGAGGCTCATGGTGAAGGGGAGAGTTCGGGAGGGAGAGAGAGAGAGAGATGGAGCCGTGAGTGAGGGAGGGATAAAGAGAGAGAGAGAGAGAAAATCTAGACTTAACTTCCAAGTTTTGACCATTTTTGCCAAATGACCAAAATGCCTTTGCCCCTTAAAACTAACCCTTTATTAACTCCTAAGGGTAAAATGGTCACTTTCTCCGTTTCTCGCCGAAATCGAATTTTTCTAAAGGATTCGGGCTCATTCAAAATTGCACGTTACAACCGTAACGTCGTCCTAACATTCTGTCGTGACTTCCTAATTTTCCGATGCCCAATTTGGTCTCAATTTAATAATTGAATCCTATATAATGTAACTCATGCATATCTTGGACTAACGGACGGCTTTCGGGGAAATTCGCATAATCGACCTGTGACAGATACTAAATCGAGTCACGTGCAATTTATTCAAATCGTAACGACTTCGGTTGTCAGTAAAATCGCGAGGATCAATCACTAGTTCCGATGAGTATAATCGTTTGGAATAGGTTCAGGGTTGTTCGTCAATTCATTTCGGGGTCAAACGGAATCACCCGTGATCCACGTGTATGATAATAATGAATCGGCCCATCACTATCCTAAGATCGGCCTGCATTGGCTCAAAATGTCACCTCGACAATTTTATGGTCAAAATTCAGTTTACGGTCAAATTCCTCTAATTATACGAATTTAAATCCCTTATTAGCCTTTCCCTATATGTTAGCATTCTAGAAATGATCAGTTCCTGGCAAAAAATAGCTACAAGTACATTAATAAATAATTCATTTTATAAATCGCAAATGAGTGAAATTTTGGAATGTCACACAATTTTTTTTTTCAGATCACTTAAGTGTTACTTTTTTGAAAAAATAAACGATCACTTAAGTGTCAACTCCGATTTGTGTCGTCGGAAATATGATGTGGCCATATTTTATTAATTTCTCAGTCCTATGTGACACGTCGGTTCTGACGAGGATAATATTTAATAATATTTTTTTCTATTTTTTAAATACTTTTTTGATTTTTTTTCTTCATTTCCTTCTTTTCTTTTTTTCTTTTATTTCTTCTTCTTCTTATACCTTTGGCAGGTGACCGGCCATCGGCCATGGCCGGCCGCCTGGTCTTGCCTGGACGAGGCCGCCATCGCCCGCCATAGTCGAGGCCTGGCCGACCCTCGCTTGGAAAAGGGTGAGCGATGGTCGGCCTCACCTCGCCTGGGCAAGGCAAGCCCCGACGAGGGCTCCCCTCAGTGGATTCGGCCCTCGCCTAGGCCATGGCGGCCTTGTCGGATTTGGTGAGGGTAGGCTTCTCCTCGCCTAAGCAAGGTAAGCCCTGGCGAGGGCTTCCCTCGCCAGATTCGGTGAGGCTACCGTGGCCTGGGTGAGGGCTGGCCTCACCTGATCTGGGGAGGGGAGCCCTCATCTTGCCCAAGCCAGGCGAGGCCGACCCTCGCTTAGGCTCGCCCACCTTTACCCAAGCGAGGGTCGGCCGGGCCTTGCCTGTGGTAGGTGACAGTGGCCTTGTTCGGGCAAGGCCAAGCGACCGGCCATGGCCCCGTCACCAGCCAAAGTTAGAGGAAGAAGAAGAGAGAAAAGAAGGAAAAAAAGAAGAAAAATAAGAAGAAATATTTAAAAAATCGAAATATATACATGGAAATGCTACGCAGACTGATTTTTTTTTTTAAATCCAACTCATATTAAAATTTTTGGAAATTTCTTGCCGTTGGCACTTAAGTGATCGTTTTTCTTCCGATTTGGCACTTAAGTGAACCGGCAAAAGCTTTTGGTACTAAAGTGAGTACCGTATACAAGTTTTGGTACTTTTACTGTTCTTCTCCCAATGTACTTCAGCACAAAGTACTTTCAGTTTGGATGATTAGATGAGCGAACAAGAAACTCGATTTAAACCAAGTATGAAGTGGTAAAATAAAAAATCAAGCATTCAAGAAATAAATAGAAAGCCCCAACGGTATCTTTTTCTCTAATCACTAGTTAATTAGAAGGGTAAATTTCTTGTACATCACATCTAATTTAGTGAAATTCGATGGACACTCTTTACTTTCTAACAAAAAAATTTCCTTAATTAAATAATATGAATTATAAGAACAAAATACTACTTCAACAAAAATTGATCCATTTAGAATTTATGCGTATTTTAAAATTTTTTCATTACGCGACATTTTTGGTATACCTATCGGCCATTGAATACCCTACTAACTTCGGGCTAGGAATATCTAAGGCAAAATCCGGTCTGGTCCAAAAAATGGCTTATGAAAGTCTGACGCAGATACCAAAAAACTTGTTTCTAAGTATGAACTTTGACATAACAAGATAGCCAAGAATCTCAACTCTAACAATGTACGGCCGACGCGCGGAATTTGACCATGGAAACGCTAATCTACCAAATATTGCAATTTTGTGCTTTATGGAGAAGGTCTTTCCTGTACATAATAAATGCCCGACACGGCACGCACTATGCACGTGACACGAATCCAGATTTGTACCTATAAATATGGCCATCTCTCAATACAAACTCACGCATTCAAGGGTTCTCTGGTTTTTGTCTTTGAGACTTCTGAGTTCGCGTCTCTTACGATAAACCCAATCGTAAGTTCGTACCATTCTCATTCTTCGCCCTTTCAATTGAAGTATCTTTTTCCTTTAACACATTCACTAGATTTTGTCCTCTATTGTATACTTCCATCCATTTTTTTTTTAAATTATGATAGGCACTTTCACCTCCACAATTACGATGTTGATTGACAATTTGCATGATTTTGAGAAAATCAAGAGCAACATAATCATTCGAAGAATTTTTTCTTTGTTTTTTTTTTTTTTGGGTTGCTAGTTCTCTTTGGCCTTTCATTTGTTGGCATGATGGTAAATTAGATCCGTGCACAAAAATTTATATATAAATATGTTTTCATTTTTGTACTCTTATAAAATGATTAAAATGACGGGTAATAGGTGCCGTATGGACAAATCCAAATTCAACACGTTTACAAGTCATCTCATGTCGAAATTTAATTTTAATTTTATCCTTTTGGATATAAATTCGATCGAGCAGACAATTGACGCAACCATTTCAACCCATATTCAAGCCCTCAATTGCTACCTGTGGTAGAAATTGGAGATTTGACTTTGGTTAATTTGCAGGATGGAACATCAACAGTGGAAATTGCAGGTCGCATTGAAGATCCGGAAAGCTTATGGACACATCAATGGTCTTGTTGGTGCTTATGATTATCACTATAATGTTGACCTCGTTAAGGTAACTAAGCAATGATTAGCCCAGCCTATTCATTTACTTGTCTTAATTCTCTCTCTTTTTGCGATGCTTGCTAAGGATCTTTTTCTATATATGTTCAGTGCATTTAGTGAGAAAATCCTATATGGATTTACATTAGACAACTTACACACTCTAATTAGAGAAGTCATCGTGGTTTTATATTTGATTTTACAGCATAGATTTTATTTTTTTATTAAAAAAAAGATCGATCCTACTTATATTTTTTTTGTTTTGATATTTTTGCAACATTTTTCCATAATTGATTTGGTTTTTTATTTTTCTTGATATTATTGAATGATCATATTGCACTTGCAAACTAAACAATTTATGTATTCTTTCTGGCCAAAAAAGGAAAAATTTGTGTTCTTAGATTTGATTACATTCTCCTAATTGTTAGTATAGACACCGAGACAGCGTTTTTGGAAATATATACGTGTTTGGTGTAATGTATGATTAACCTCGTATTTTTATCAAATATTCACTTTTTTTTGTTAACTTATCACATACATATTTATATACACACGCTAAAAAGATTTTAAATTTCTACCATTAGAAATCTGCATAGACAACCTCATTAGCATGACCTTTGTCATGATTTTTCTTTATATTGTCAATTTTTACGAATTCTTTTCCGTTATTAGGATGCCATCTAAACATGTTTAAACTTACATCCTTCGACTTAAATTTCTTACCCATTTTGTCAATTGCGAAAAGGGTGATACAACTTAGATATTGCTTTTTTGTTTTTTATTTTTTATGGTTCCAAAGACTCTAAAAATGGGGAAGTGGCATTAACTTACTTGCCAATTAAAACGCTTTATCCTTGGCATTAATTAAATTTCCAATTTCAGAACGAAAGAAAGCCTCGTTTTGAGTTGCCATATTTACAGGTCAGTTTCAGCTGTCTCGCACGCTTATTGATCTTACTCACTTACCAAATGCACAACTCTTGCCTACTATGTCTTTCGATATTATCCCAATTAAACTCGTCCAACACAGTCTAGCACGGCCGTATTAATTACTTACTCACTTTGGTCACACATGCAATACATTATGCCTTGTCAAGTTTCCTATATATACGGTGGGATGATTAGCACCTTATGAATGCCCTACCAACTCATAATCTTTTCCATAGGTAAAACTTTGGTTTATGCCTTTTGTAATGGTGTAGACTTTCTTCATATTCTCGTGGGTAATAGAAGTTTGAGTTGGTCGGGTTACTAGCGAGTTTAGTGTTCATGGATAATGAGATGTCCCATGTTCATGGTGGTGGAATGCAATCTCCATCTGGTTGGTCCACCGGTTTTTCTCAAACTAATGATCCCTTCGATGATAATTCGGAACAACAATCGAGTTGGACGTTTCCCCAAATGATCCCCGCTCCGAATTTCGTCCCTGAGCCCTGTATTATTGGGCAGGGTGGAGGGCAAACTGACAGTAACCAGTTCGGCCTTGAGATGAGCCAAATGCTAGATGACCCGTTTAGGAATCTCGGCCATCGACGCGCCCATTCCGATATTCTGACCCGTGCTCACAATGGCATTAACTTCGATGGTGATCTCAGTGCTCTGGGCGGCGGTTTCCAGCCTTTCTTTTGTGATGAGAACGAGGAGCCCGACTTGTACGGCATATACTTGGATATGAATAGACTTAATACCTCGTCTGCTATGCCACCTATGTTTCAGGTGGGAGAACCATCCTCTGCGGCTGCTGCTGTTCTCCCTCCTCCTCTTCCTCCTCCTTCTGCTGTTGCTGCACCGTTAGCTGCAGCTACCGGATCGGCATTGGGGCTTGGGTCAGGTTCTGCTGACAGTTCAGCAGGCGAGAGACCCAGGGTGAGGCACCACTACAGTCAGTCGGTGGATGGGTTGATGACTATCAACCCGGAAATGCTCGCTTCGAGCTCCGAGGGGCCCTCAGGAGTGGAGAGAAAGAAGGCTCTTTCTGCTGCTAAGCTCGCCGAGCTGGCCTTGGTCGACCCGAGGCGTGCCAAGCGGTAGTTATCTCTCTTGAACCCTGTAGCTGTATTAGATACTGTTCGTTCATGTTCCGACGAATATTTTCATGTGGTTTCACTTCTATATAATGGAATAAAAATGGTTTTCCTTAGGTTATTGTATCATATCTTCAGATATTATAGTAATGGCTTTGGTGGTCTTAGGATCTTGTCGAACAGGCAGTCGGCTGCGAGGTCGAAGGAGCGGAAGTTGCGTTACATTGCGGAGCTCGAAAGGAAGGTGCAGACCCTGCAGACTCAAGCCACATCACTGTCTTCTCAGTTGACCCTCTTGCAGGTACACTCTAGTCAACTTGGTTAATTACTATACGTTTAATTATAGATAATTGATGGTGCAACATATTAATAACATTGTAATGCTTGGTCTTCTAATTTGTTCAGTGACCTTATTCTCTTTAGGATATGGATCTTTCCCAAACTATTTTGGATTATAACATTAACAATCATGTCCTTTTATTGCAGAGAGACACAACCGGTCTGAACAGCGAAAACCATGAGCTGAAGTACCGGTTGCAAACTATGGAGCAACAGGTTCAATTGCAAGATGGTAAGCATCGCCGTGTCATACCTCAACTCTGAATGGCCCTTTATGATGCTTAGGGCTCCGTTGGATTTCTTACATAACGTTTACAATTTCTAGTGGAACTTTTCCTCCCACTATATACCTAACTAGATATTGTATGTTCCCGTTGTTTTCTGAACAGCACTGAACGATGCGCTGAAGGACGAGATCGAACATCTGAAGGTGCTGACTGGCCAGGCCATGCCCAACGGTGCACCAGCCATGATGCATTTGGCTCCTTTTGCACCACGCCCGCTGTTTTATCCTCCTAACAACGGTGAGCCGTGCCCTGTTATGGCTGCGCAGCAGCTTCAGCAGCTGCAGATTCAGCCACCGGAGCTGCAGCGTCCATTTCAGGTTCAGTATCATCAGCTGCCTCTTCAACTTCAGCCGCCACAGCTGCAACAACCAACCGGAGACTTCAGCTTTCGTGGGCCCGTGCACTTGGCGATCCAGGGTGATAACCATGCTTCGGATAATTCTTCTACTATGAGGAACTGAGCAAAAGCCCATGGCGCTACAGCACATTCAAAGACTCGATATTTTTCTTTGTGGCGCTGTAGCACGTACAAAGAGTCAATAATTTTCTGTCGTTATTTTCGGATATTATCGTACTTTCCATTTGGACATTGTTGTGTTTTCATTTCGGATGTTGTGGTACTTTTAATTGGACATTTCTCCTGCCATTTCTAGTTCCCCGTTTCCGATATTAGCATACTTTCTATTGGTTATCCTATTTTGTTATGGGTATGGTTCAAAGTCGGAACTTTAACAGGTCCATATAGTTCTATGTTGTTATTTGCTGATATTATCTTGCTTTCTATTTGACATTGTTCTCTGTTGTAATTTCAAGTACTGTCGTACTCTCAGTTGGACACTTCTTCTGCCATTTCTAGTTTTTCCCTCTGGGCGAACTCCTGTTCTGTAATCCCATAATTTTAGACCCATCAATCTGCTATTATTTATTGTTTTGGTTGTCTGATTTCATTATCGTCATGGTCTGAAATCGAAATTGTTACTGTCGTGGATGTGCCTAATAACGTCCCAATTGTATGGTTGTTTTTACCAACCTTAGGTAGTGAATGAAGTTATCTCTTTTTCTCCACGGTTCATCACACCGATTAATACTTGTCAAGCTATTACGTTGTTGACTTATCTTGGAAGACATGTGGTTCCTTCACATTCCTCTTCATTCTGCAGATGCTTCGGTGGTTGTTGAAGTTGTGTTGCAGTGCCAAATAACTTCCTTTACTATATTGCAACTTCATCTCCTGTATCAGATTGCAAACCGAGTTGTAAAATTACTTCCATATGACAGTTTTTTTTTGTAAGGACCATATGATAGTTTTGTTCCTTGTAACTTTGAAAAGTTACAACTAAACATGTGGCAAAACTAATAATCACTGCTTTGAGAAAACTTACTGTTGTTCTACAGAAGTATAACTATTTACTTTGATGGTCACAATTTAGAGAAGGGGGAAGGTTTTATCAAAGATCTCGCCTGTCGGCGAGGACTTTTGTACCCGAGTACCGGCACTCTTGCGATGCTTGGGAACTTTGCTACTCCATTTCCAAGCAAAATAATTCCTCATCGGATATTCGTTCGAGTATCTTGAGCATACGAAGCTACTTCCGATAATAAATTGGAACTTCCTATATGAAATATACTAAGTCTAAATGTACATCCCAAAAATAACTAAAAAAAGAGATGACACAGTCGTCTTTTCACAAGAAGGATACAACCTCAAATATAATCAATAACCTGCTATATATATATATATATATATATATATATATATATATATATATATATCTCAAACCACATATATTTCAAATAAACTAGCATATTGGTTACAATATCAGAATTTCTATAATCCACAAGAAAAGAATATATATAACTAGAACTCAACCATCTCCCAAAAACTATACCCAAAATCTAACTCCCAAAAATCCTTGCAATAGGGTTCTCGTTTTAACGGTTGCTAGCCGAGAAACTTGGAAAAACATGAAAGATGAGCATAATGAGAAATCACAGTCTAGTGAGTAACACATATTTTATAAGTAGATCGAGCAATCACTGTACATGTATTCAAAGTAATACCAGAACTTCAAAATCCAAAATCAACGTATGAAATATATATCAAGTCACATATGAGTTGTTTCGTTTCAACAAAGTTTTATATAAGTTTGAAATACTCATTTAAATCCATTATTACAATTCAAATATCAATGGTCAAGTCTATTGATAAATCTCTACAAAAACTATGTTAATGGTCCATTCTATTGACTAATCTTTTGCTCAATATACTACCATGATCACGACACAATACCTTGTGACAAGGTAATCAAGATTCCCTCCTTAGCAAAATCTCCCCTACAAAGCTGGTGCCTTGGCCTATAAATATATCCTAAATTGGTATACATACCTCGAAACCCCTACCTAGGTTCACAACCAAATCGAGCATTAAATAATCATTTTCCAATAATCTACAATTCCAAATCCATAAACCATTTCATAAATCATAATATGTTTTCATAACTATTTCATAATTCATTTCATAAATCACATTCACAAATTAATACATATATGTAAACTGTCACAACACATTTCATAACATGTTTTCTAAATCATTCTCAAATAACCGAAAGGTAATGAATACTCGATCTCGTTTTACACTTTTAAGTTCAATATATATATATATAAATCATTATTACTTGAAGGCATGAGTTTTACAAAGGTAGAGATAGCAACACTTATCTGAGAATACCCAAAACTGACAACACGCAGCTAAACGAGTTGACGATCTTGTAATCCTAACAATTAAACAAAAATCGACATCAAAATCAAGTAAAATACTACAATAACTATGAATGGTTATAATAAGCTTAAATGCTAACAAAATAACTCCTTAATCGAACCTCGTAGTTCAAAATCCTTAAAGCCCCAAATTTGTGCCTTAACCCGAAATATTACCATTAGATGAACAAAGAATGTGAGCATTTACCGTGCATTGCAAATCGAAGTTAAATTGGTTTGGCGAGTTCCCTATGGTGAGAACTCCCTTTTCTTTCTTACTTTCCTTTACTCTCTCTCTCTTTCTTTCATTTTCTTATGTTTTTCCCGAGCTCTCGGCTCTTATGTAAGCTAAAGAGTCCAACTTTTTGCTTGTTTTTGCTTATTTTTATTTTTATTTTTTAAAAGTGGGTTCCGTCACTAACTTTTTAACCTGGTCAAAGAAAGGTACAAATATTACACTAATAAAAGCTATAAACTTTAGGTAATTTTGAAAAATCGCTATTATCTCGACAAGTTACTTAACAAAGTGGTAAAATGACAGATCACTGATAAGAGAAATTGCTACCTCTATGTTGGAAAGGCCTTTTTTTCGCTTTGCTAGGAACTATTAGAGAGAGCTGCTTGTCAATGTAAATATATTACCGTCAGGTTTATTACTTATTATTCTATAGTTTTAGAAAGTTGGGTTTATATATGTAAGCCTTGTCTATAAATACTTCTTTTGATCTCAATAATAGAGATTTTCTCTTTTACCAACAACAATTACAACTAATAATCCTACAGGCCTAGTACCTTAAAATCCCCAAACTTTAAGTTTGGTTCCAATTCTAACCTAATTTTTTGTTGTCCAATAAAAAACCCAAAACTTTATATCAAGTCTCAATTTTACCTTGAACTTTTTTTTGTTTCATGAAAAACCTCAACTTTAGGTTATGTCCAATTTTAACCTATTTTTTTAAGTCTCATAAATAACCATCAACTTTTACTTGAATCACAAATCTGATTCCGTTAATTGTCCCTCCAAAATTTCTCATTAACATCCGAGATATGGAAAACTCCGATGCACGAGTTATTTGAGTGTCTTGAGCTGAGTGTCCCGAGCTCAAGCTCTTCGACCACTAGAGATAGAACAATCACAAGCATGAGAGATTGCATACTAAGTACAAAATCGAAGATTCCCGAATGAGATGGTAGGAAGACTTTCTTAAGGGGAAAAACGTTAAAAAAAGTCCTAAACCTTTTTTTTTTTTTGTCAATTCAGTCCTAAACCTTTTGCATTGGTGCCAATTCAGTCATAAATTTTTTTTTAGTGCCAATTCAGTCTTGAACGTTTTATACTTGTATCAATTCAGTCCTTCGACATGTGAATAATTATTAGTCGGAAGGACTGAATTGGTATAAATGTAAAATGTTTAGGACTGAACTAGTACAAAAAAAAAAATTTAGGACTAAATTGGCATAAATGCAAAAGGTTTATGACTTTTTTGACACTTTTCTCCTTTCTTAAGAGTAAGTGCAATTGAAGAAAACCAACCCTAATTGCTCTAGTCTTTACGCAAGTTTCAGATTCAAGAGGACGTAGTTTGAGCTTATGTGGAAATTCACTTCCAAAAGACGTCTTCCTGGGTTTGGAAGAAAACTAGAGCAATGACATTGAAATGCCATGTAGAATCACAAAAGGCATATTTAATTGGAGGGTTAATGAGGATAGATTTAAGACTCATATAAAAATTTGTGATTTTTTATGAGACAAAAAAATGAATTTTTTTAGGGCATTAGGCCAATCCTATGTGGTAACTTAATAATATCGCTAAGAACTTACGCGGACTTCTGCTTGGGATACACTCATTGTAACAATTTGAGACAATAACAGAATTTGGCTCGTCCGGAAATAAGCTACCCGCTCATTGCTCGATTATGATTGACGAAAACCCAAATGTAAACTGCCGAGTTATTACGTAAATTAAAAGCAGTAAAAGGTTAGACGAGAATACATGTCGACTAATGTTTTTAAATTTATTTGCTTCCAATATAATTGGTTGTATGAGTTTGAATAGAAAGAGAAAAAGGTCGCACAAGTCCTGTAACTATGACATAAAAGTTACTCTACAAGTATCAATCAACGTCAAGTTGACATAGCATATTTACGATGGATTATATGCGAAACTACATCACTGAGTAGCCGGGACCGCCGCCTCCTTCTGGGACAGTCCATTCAATGTTCTGTTTCAGGTCTTTGATATCGCACGCCTGCAAAATATACACAGCAGGCACCATGACTTTATTGGAAGACAGCACGAGAGAGCGCAGAGATGTTCTTGAGGAAAACCCGGACTAGATATAAAAGCAAAGAAAGCTTGAACACCACTTGGATCCCAAAATAGATATAAATGCGCAAGATTTTTGTCACGGCTAAGTTCAATGTTCATAGGAGTTGGAAGGCTATAAGAGGCGATGCACACTTAAGCGACCAACACAAAAACAATGCATGCAAAATTGAATGCCGAAACGATCGAAAGAAATTACCATCATCACCATCTAGACTTTGCCTGGACTTACAAATTAATGAAAAAATTGTAATGATTTTAATGCCAAAAAGCGAAAAAAAAAAAAACGTAAGGTTATGGATTTACAAAAGTGGATTACACACAAGCACAAAAGAAATTACCATCATCACCATCTAGACTTTGCCTGGACTTGCAAATTATGAAAAAATTGTCATAATTTTAATGCCAAAAAGCGAAAAAAAAAAAAAGTAAGGTTATGGATTTACAAAAGCGGTAACGATCTTCTCTACACAGTTTGGAAGGTTATGATACACACTACATGCATGCTCAAAGTAAATGAATCTATACAAGGTAACAAGTGTGCAAATGATCATGTGAATCTTACCTTGCAGTGCAAGCAATTTTGAGCATTAATCTGCAACTTCAGTTCTCCCTTTTCATCTGGCACATATCTACGAAAGATGGATCATAAAGCATATTAAAAGATGTTTCGCATCAATAAATCCTAAAATCATGTAGAATATATTTCACATTACTCGTATACACGTGCAGGGCAATATCGCGACTCTGGTCCAGCATATTCTGGCAGATTCACTAACTCCGGGATCATAGGGTCCCTCAATCGAAGATGAGCTGGCTGGTCGTGTTCATGATTTGTGTTGCTCCTACAAAGTGGAAAGATAAGAGTCAAGAAGCATTAATATCCACGGCTAATAATCTTATGTCAAAACAGAAGCAGAATGATGATTCTACTGGGTGATATGTTACAAGGTTGTGGCTTAGTTAATTGCAACCATAATTAGAAAACAAAAAAGAAAAGAACAATCTTAAGTTTTCTAAAGCAATAGAAAATGACAAGGAGAATAGCTGGAGTTGATATCTCATGTAAGAACCCCAAGAAGCGAAGTCATTTTAGTTGCATTTCCATGTATAAAAATAGAGTAAAGAAAAAATCATGTGACACCCTTCAACTACGTCACCATTAACTTTTTTGATCAAGTTTCCCTATATTTTGTTTTTTTGACAAACTTAAGAGGCTAACTGCAGCAAAATAAACTCTGCAGGCCACAGAGTGGATTGTAACTATTTTGCTTATTCCAGAAGAGGCAATCCTCAAAAATCAATATGTCAAAAAGGAACCAAGTCCATTAGGGACCAGCATGTGCCATGTGTCCAGTGCATTGACTTATATGATCAGCCACTAAAAGGCAGATTAAAAAGAGGCAATAGTGGGGATATCTCTCCCTTTCACTGGTTTTCTGCTTATACCAGTATTTTATCAACTTATAAACTTTAAGCTTTTCATCTCTTAGAATTCTTCTGAGATGTGGGACTAAAACTTGGTTCAGTTTCTCATCATTTAAAGTTGGAAGGATGTCATGCAGCTTATCCTTTCAGTGTACACCACAAAATTTAGAACTGCCAAACTACCAGATGAAAGCATGATTTAATACCTGTGTAATGATGTGAGCACATCAAAAGACAGAATACCATCAGCCCTTGGGTAATCAATGGGAGTGTGTAACTTTGCCACCTGCAAATGTTGAAGCAAAATGTATCAAAATCCATAGTGAAGCAGAGAAGAGGGATCCTTACTTTCTAGCATACTCAGTAATTTCATGGCTTTTAGTATCGCTGGCAAACACAGTCAGCCAGTCAACAATGCCCTTCATGTTCCAGTTATTTAACATTATTTTACAGGTCATCTATGAATAACAGTTCATTGCTTATGATACAGTCTCGCCGTGTAGACATCTATCCAATACGTCAATATTTAAGATCTGCTTAGCACTATTGAACCAATTCCAGCGTGTCAAGAAATGTGAATTTTCGTACTATTCCAAAAAAAAGAATCTCTAGTCCTCAAAGAATTGAGGAAAAATAAAAATAAAATAAAAAATATAACAAAACAACAACAAGCCTTATCCCGTTTGTTGGGGTTAGCTATACAACCATTTCAGATATATTTCACGGTTCAGAGATATAGTTTCTCATATTTGCCACCACATGATTAAGTTTGCATTGCTTGAAGATGACATAAGGAAAGAAAAAGAATCTGAAGTTCATGACTAGACTTTCAACAAAATATCACAGTTTCATGGATAATGTTTCTCACATTTGTTGCGTCGTGATCAGGATTGCCATGCTTGAGGGTGAAGGGCAACCTTCCTTTAAATAGATAGCTACAGAAATCAATCAATTTTGTCACACAAACAGAGATAAGAGCTCTCATATAGGTAAACAAAAATTTATACAAATGAAAGATGAGTTCTTACTGCTCTAGACCACTTATTGCTAGTCCAGGAAGAAGCCCATATTCAAATGCCTATGGGGGGAACAAAACTATCCATTAGATAGAAGACCAATGTGCCATGAACTGAAGGGAACTCCAACATGTTTGAATTTTTTATCACATATTTTTTATTTAATGCCGGATTCTATCTGTTGGGTTAGTGCTTATATTAAGCCTATCACGCCTAACTTCACCTCTGATAGTAAAAGCATGTAAGTAATAGGTATGGCAAGCTGGGACATAACTAAAACTATTTTCAGAATTATACAATACAAGTTTTTTTTTGGTAAGGTAAGTGGTATTACTTTTCAACTCATGGATTACAAGAAAGATGAACAAAAAAACCTCGTACCTGAGGAGACAGAAATGTCCCGACAGGTACAAAGGTGTTACAGCTACAAGAGAAGCGTCAAGTGTGCACTAACATGTTAGTAAGATACAACCAGCCAGTACAGATGAAAAACAAAGACAAAGCTGAAGGCGATTAGAGGAAGATGGAGGCTGAAATTCCCCATTTACGCTGAAGACTTCTATTCCGGGGGTTTTCTTCCACCGGCTTGAGGGAAAACCCTTTGTCCCCTACGGCCTTGGAGAGGTGAGTGCGCATGGCAAGCAAATATAGTGATCGTATAGATTTTGGTCTCACAAAAACAATAAAGTGAAAATAAACAACAAAGATCGTATAGATTCTTCGGTTTCATTACCATTTGGTATATCAACAAAGAAAGCACCTAGTTAGTTAAATATAGGCTGCGTACATTAATCATTGTAGCACATAAATGAATCTAAATCTATAAATGCCAGAAAAGTTTAACTGAACTAAGCATTTGGAAAACATTGTAAAATAGTGGTCTTTGAGGGAATGTGACTAATTGACTGTGTATCTATTCCAACATTAAAGGAACTAAAAACAAGAATTTGTTACATCAAAATAGTTTTATACTACAAACTTGTTCCCCAAAACAGCAAATTTAGTTGGTATCTCAATCTTCCATCCAAAGAAAAAGAAAAGTAGCTCAGTCTCAATTTGTCGGACACTTCATCTCTACGAATCTAACTGGAACAAGTTAAGCAGTGAATCAAATTAGTTCTTTCTAGCTATCAGTGTATCCATATCAGATCAACAAAGTATTTATGTCTACCTATGATGGCAACCCATACACCTCTCTGGTTGGCATAGACCATCCTGACTATTACCGTGCATAAACTTGGTCAAATTACCATTTTCAAGGTAGGTACTACATGTTGACCAAAAAATAGGTAGATACTTCACAATCATTCTTCATGGCATGCCAGTTTTATTCAGCCTATGAATCCACCAACCAACAACATAGAACAAAAGAAGACGATAGCATCTACAGCTAAGGAAGCTTTTCTTTTGTTTAAGGCTGTGGTTGCCTAAGAAATGCTTAGTCATCTGCAATGAAGATCACAAAATAGCAAGAGAAATCAAATCCAACAAAAAAAGACAAGTACGAAAGACACACTAACCGGTCGATAGTTGCGAACTTTCTTCAGTTCCTCCCATATCCATGACTTCCTTAGAAAATCCCAATAAACCTCTATGCTTGATCCTTCAGTAAGTACTGAAAATGCAGCCTCTGCAGCTAGCGTCCCTGTGAAATCAAGTGTTTTGAGTCTCATTGGTATGATGATTTTTAAGATGGAGAATGCATTAAACATTCCTGAGCTTCCTGAACGTTCCTTTGTACAGCAAAAACATTGTGGAACGCAAAAATTTGTATAGGTTAGTATCATAATTGACGTCATATGGTCTACGTCAATGAAACATTTCATAAAAAGAATGACCAGCTCATAGCAACCATATATGAGGACTAATTCAAGAGGGGCAACAGGATGTAGTGCTGACACATGCATTCATGTTCTCAATTACCTTCTTGTTTTTGCTATAGGATGTACTGCCCTGACACACAAACATTGAAGCAATGCAACGTAAACAACCGGACTTCTTAATTGTATCATCTAACCTTTTCATTTGATAGAAAATGTCAATTGATATCGACAATTTAATCATCTTTCTATTGGTAACACGGTGCCAGTATGTCAAACGCATATGAAGATTAGAATAATTATGTAGAGGAATTATTCTGTAAGAAAAGGAAAAGAGGAAAAGATGAGAAGGAAGTTTATTCTTTGCTTGAGATATGGCAACAAATGGAAAGCTGGGCACCATACTGGGTCTTCACTTCTCATCTTTTCCTCTTTTCTGCAATAACCTCAGATATATTATCTAGACTCCACTTTGTAGTTATCTAGATTGCCAATAGAATTATGCACAATCACTTCACATTCCAAACACTTCATTAAATACTCATCAAGGTCAAATAGATGTAGTCCATCTGATATACTAGTTATACCTGATTTCATTGCGGTGTGTGTTCCCTTTATTTTTGGCACATTTAGAAAGCCAGCTGAGCAACCTACAATCACTCCTCCCGGGAAAACTGGATATGGAATAGACTGAAATTCAACTGGCATCATATTCACATTTGCATAACATGCTATGGTTAAAGTAAAAATGTGCCACATATAACCGGTGAAACAGCAATGGAAAGATTATGTCAACCCTCCATCCATCTCTATATCTTCATATCTGAAAGCTAGATACCGAGCAATGCTTAAGTTAATCCTGGAAAATTGTTTCTAGCTGAAATTATGACATGCACAAGGGTCAATTACATGAGAGGCATCTAAACTTAGGTAGAATGCACCTAAACCCCATATCTTCAATCTGAACAATCAAAACCTGCACTTTCCATGACAGTTCCATGGACCCCTGACTTTAAACTTCTTGGAATCCCTCATGCACCTCAAACATTAACGACTGTATAAAAAACCTTCCTTTGACTTATAGTACTACAATGTTCAAACTATCTTCTCGATTTTCACCCTTCCAAGATCGAAACTTGTACGAGCCAGAAAACAGTCTGCTCGTATTTATTATACTTGAAATCACTAATTAACTTCAGGGTTACTTTTCTGAAACTTATAAAACCTCAAGTTGTCACATGCAAATAATGCATTCAGGTACCTACACTGTGATTTACCCTTAAAAAACAAAAAATCAAAAGACAGTTTGACTCAAACAACCCTTAACATATTAGATCAGGTTCGCAAAATGCTATGGATTCCTTTCTTTTAATAAGAGGATGTCTCACCTGGAAACCACCTTCATTCAGCGTGCGAGCCCCATACTGTATAACTGTCCCACCTTCTAGTAATGATTTGATGGCAGGATGATGTTTGAATTTCTATCAAAAGAAGTTATCACAAGTTAATGAGATTAACATTAGGAAAATCTCAAATAAAGGCCTAAAGTAGGGTTGTTTTCTCAAAAGAGGGTCCGGATTGGACCTCGTTTCAAATAAGGGCTTGGAGTGGCCAACTTCATCTGAAATAAGGGCCCGAGCTCCCTTGCCAGCCATATCTTTAGCAGTCGGCTTCTTCCAACAGCAGGAGCAGGGGCACTTTTGTCCAAAAAATTCTGGATAAAAAATGGAGGAGGTCTGAAGACTGAGATGCTCGTGAGGAGTGATTTGATGTTGGGATAAGCGAGTTTTTTCTCTTTGTCCGTGAAATCATTTGAGGAAGAAGACAAGCCGTGGACTCGTTTTTTCATTTTTTTCTCTTGCTCTGTTTTTTATTCACCCCAAAACCTCTCTGGATGCTTTTGTTTTTTACTCTTTTTCTGCCTCTTCACCTGCACACTCACTCACGCATACATCAAACTCTCCTGGACTCCTTTTTTGTTATCTTTTTTTCTTCTTCACCCGCACACTCACTCACACATCCATGAACCTCTCTCTGCCCTCCCGCACACTTCAGCACACATGCACGAGCATCACTCTTCAGACCTCCCTCTGTTTTCCGCTGCCGACGAGGAGCGTTTTGCTGTGATTTTCTACAACAAAGACGACACTTGTGCGGGTGTAGCAGATCAAATCAAGTGTATGGAGATCGTTCAAGAGGGAGAAAACATGAATCGGTGAATTTGATATGGGGCTTTTTGATTTTTAGGGTTTTGGCCATTCTTCAGTTGGTTAGCATGAACCCTAACTTCTTTTTTTGTTTGGTTGGAGAAGAAGACAAGCCGTGGACTCGTTTTTTTCTTTTTTCTTTTTTCTCTAGCTCTGTTTTTTATTCACCCCAAAACCTCTGGATGCTTTTGTTTTTTACGCTTTTTCTGCCTCTTCACCTGGACACTCACTCACACATACATCAAACTCTCCTGGACTCTTTCTTTTTTGTTCTCTTTTTTTCTTCTTCACCTGCACACTCACTCACACATCCATGAACCTCTCTCTGCCCTCCCGCACACTTCAGCACACATGCATGAGCATCACTCTTCAGACCTCCCTCTGTTTTCCGCTGCTGAAGAGGAGCATTTTGCTGTAATTTTCTAAGACAAAGACAACACTTGTGCAGGTGTATCAGATCAAATCATGTGTATGGAGATCGTTGGAGAGGGAGAAAACATGAACCGGTGAATTTGATTTGGGGCTGTTTGATTTTTAGGGTTTTGGCCATTCTTCAGTCGGTTAGCATGAACCCTAACTTCTTTTTTTGTTTGGTTGGAGAACCCTAACTTCAATTTGGGTAAAATCAAAAAATTTTGAACAAAAGTATCTTGCTCTGGCTGTCAAAAGCTGGCCGGCCAAATTTTCGCCAATTGGAGAGTTGGGGCCCTTATTTGAGACTAAGTTGCCCACTCTAGGCCCTTATTTGAAACAAGGTCCACCTTGTGCCCTCTTTTGAAAGAACGACCCCACTTCAAGCCCTTATTTGAAATTTTCCCTTAATATTACTAAGTCAAAACTCCTCAAAGCAATGACCTATAGGTTATTTCAGTTCTCAGCAATATGTGAGGATGAAAGAAGTATGACATATCTCGCTAATTCTATAGTTTTTGAGATAGGGGATACTGTTGCATACAACAGCCTGTGCCATTGTATTAACATGTTAAACAATCTCAGAAAAGATTTGTGAATTTTATGCATATTTATGGACCTTCAACTGGAAATAAAAAGACTAAGAATAAGAGTGAACAAAAAATCAACAGAGATTACCTGAAACTCCTCATAGGGGTTTAAGTAAGGGTTTTGATAATTCAAAGCAATCACAAGGCCAATAGAAACCTGCCAAGAATAGAAGCCCGGAAATGTAGATGGTGCATAATAGCTCTTACTAGGCACATAATATATCATCGTCATGATATTCCCAACAACAAAATAAATGGTATTGGAGTACCTATAATTAAAAGAAAGTACCTAGAATTATGTAAACCAATGCATCTGTTAGATTACTAAATACCAACCACCCACCATTCAGCAAGATTTGTTGCAATGTGCGTTAATTTCAAGAGGCAATTCATAGCCTTGGAAAAGGACGAATAAGGAAAAAGAACTGGCTGCCCCATTGGAAAAGCGACAAGCAATCTTATTCATATTCTTTGCTTTCATGTAGTTCTTCCTCAGTAAGGTTTGTTTATCCTCTTTCAATGAACAGTTTTAGTAGCCATTGGAACCACCTGAGGAACATTATATTATTCGATGTCAACACAAGGAATTTAAACTCAATGATGCGCATAGGTACTTCGTCGAGACATATTCCTCATTGTAAGTGCACTAGACAAATTATCAAAACTCATTCGGCCATTTATGGCTTCCAATCTGGTAATTATACAAACTATATTGAGTACCTAGGTATCATGTCCTCCATCTTTGGTTAGATTATATGTATAAGACATTGAGTAGTTAGGTATCATGTACTCCATCTTTTGTTAGCTCATACTATAAGCTTCTAATGCAGTTCACATAATACCTGAAGGTCAAGAACTAACAGGAGAATCTCCTAAGAAGCACATGCTCAAGATAGGAAGTACTATTTGGTGCTTCATAGCTAACAAAAACACTAGGTTCTGTTAAAGTAGTAGAAGGCCAGTAACCGTTCCCTCTCCAAAGCCTTCATCAGGTCAAAAGGCCCATAGTCCTGTCATCTGTAACCAAGTAGAATTGGACTGGTATATGACACCCGCACATGCATAACAGTTTGATACAAACATTAATACCAAGAATATTTTCTGTATACATGAAGAGTCTTTGCCTGACGAAGAGACAAAAAAGAAAAGGACTATTAAATGCGTGTTAGAATAAACCAGACACAAGTCGTCATGCTTGATCCATGAATGATTAGATCACGCAGTATCTTATCCCATTGCATGATCAATCCAAAAATAATCATATCAACTTGTCAAGCAATGTGAGTTCACAGAAGTAATTTCCCTCTGCGTTGCATAAGCTTTGACTATATTAACAGCTCCAAATGCACGTGTTTTGCGATAAATATCTTTAATACTATAAGAGGAGTGTTAAAGTATTACCCAACGTCATTTGACTATTGGGTTCATTAGCCTAACACATGGTCTCCCTACACCTAATAGCTTCAAGCTTTTGGGTTGGACTTTCAAAAAATGTGAATTTAGGAAAAGCTTCTACTCACCTGTCTGTCTTTCATGTGGTACAGAAAAGATCCACCGTATGTCTTATGATCTAATGGCCAGCCCAATGTGTGAAGCACAGCACCGGGCTCATGCTTATTCTCATCAATTTCCCAGACCTGCGCATGACAGTGGTTAGAAACATAAATAAGCTGAAAGGAAAAGAAAAAAGGAATACAAGTTTTCATCATGAAGCAGCCACCAAATGCATTTTTTCAGTAACTAATACAGCCATTTGATTAAAGAGAAAGAGGAAGAAGATAACAAAAGAAATAAATAAATATATCTGTCAACATGACTGCCATACCTCTTTGATTCCTAAAGCATATGTCTGATGTTGTGCCTGCACCTTTCTCCTTAAGTTGTATTTACTTATAATTTTCTGTTGAACACGAAAACTACAACTCACTTGATTCATCAACACATTGCACATGTAAACTTCAGGCACTAATTGCAGCCATGAGATCTCCTAACCTCGGACAGCGATCCCCGGCAACCCTCAGCAAGCACCGTTAACTTTCCTGTATTCCTTTCTATAAGTAGTTGCCGCTAATATCAACAGACATAAAACACAGTGACATGGAAACTGAAAGTAATGACACTCTCCAAATGACTGCTAAGAGTGGTTGCAGAACATAACAAAATGGATGTGCAACTACCAATGATATTTTCTTCTTTTTCTTTTTTAATAAAAGAGAAACAGTTTAGTGAAAAATGGGAGAGACTCCAAAACCTTTTACCTGTGTTTACCAACTGAAAGGAGAAGAGGAGCATGAGCTAGTAAAAAATATAGCATGCTTCATTATGAGAAACATGGTAAGCTTGCTTACTGAGATTACAAATTCCCCTGGAATGATAATTAAAGGATTATCTAACATCTATTCTAACATGAATTTAGAAAAGTAGGTAGAATGGAATTTTGTGGTAAGCCACATGTTACATCATGACAAAGCTCCGTTATACTATGACCTTAATTTCAACAAAACAAAATAATTACATTGTACTGGCTCTAACATTAGTCAATCAAGAAAAGAGAAAGAATCCGATAATTTATTTTCATATTCTAAGGTATGGATTTCATAAATCTAGAAGATCCGATATAAATGTTAGTCAAACAAAGTCATCCTATTGAAAATTTATTGTACACCAAAAAGAAAGAAAGAAAATTTAACTTAGGATGTGTTCGTCTTACGGAAAATGAGTGATTTGGAAAACATTTTCCGAAAAATGATTGCTTTTATCGCTTGCAAAAAATAAATAAATAGAAAATTTTTTCATCCCTAAGAAAATAGTTAGGCATAGATTGTTATCGATAATGGAAACATTTTCCGTTGACTAATTTTTCTAAATGATATAAGCAATCATTTTTTGGAAAATATTTTCCAAATTACTCATTTTCTGCGAAATGAACACACCCTTAGTTTTCATCTCACAATCTGATAGAAAAATATGCATTCTCACATTATTGTATAGTAAGGTGGTTTTATGATAAATACAACCGCAATAAAAAATTCCAAAGTCAAAATAGTTTTGAAGTCATTCGTCAAATGAGACTTCAGCTAGTGAACGCTCTTCAAGGAGCGGATTTTTGTGAGCTGATGGATGCATTGGTGCATGCTTCCTGTGGAGAGAGAGAGAGACAGAGAGAGAGCATACCCTTCAATTCCACACCATGCTGAAAAGTTTCCTTCTTTGAACCATCTTTCGAGATGCCCATGTCATTAGTACCAATTCCAACAACATTGTCATTTGAATCATAAAGTACCTGAATAACTTTAAAACATCATGGGACATGGGTGCACGAATTGCTGTTGATAAAACAGGAGAAAAATCATACCTCTCCAGCTGCAAAGCCTGGATATATTTCTACACCAAGTTCTTCAGCTTTCACAGCCATCCACCGTGTCAACTGACTCAGACTGCATCAATCATCAAGATAACCAGTTTCTTACCAGAAGGCTGATAGGAACTCAATGCTTAGAACCAAAAGGATAAATAGATGAAAGGAGCGCTAGAGGGAAAATGTCAGTATGTTGTGATCCAGATGCTGTAATGGAACAGGAAATTGGTCCAACAGTTTAAGGGACTCTCTCTCTCTCTCTCTCTCTCTCTCTCTCTTCCCCCTTAGAAAAGTCAACTAATGCTCAATGAGAACATTACAGACAGTATCTGAACAAAATTTTGAGAGGCTTAACCACCTGGTCAAGACTAATGTGTCATGCATTTGGTCATGCTCCTTTACTTTGATGACTGAATCATGTTGTAAACTGTAATATTCAGAAATGAATTAATTGAAGATAAACTGTCGATGCCTGATCTGAAAAGAACGGTCCCAGATTTTTCTTTCAAAAATACTTTACAACCTGATAGCACAAATCTATGATTCACAGGACAGTATCATCTTAACTGTAATGTGGCGGAGAAGAGTCATTGTATCATTGAAACATGATATCAAAGGCCCATAAACATAAGTTGGGTTTCTGGGTATTGACAATCAGTTTCAAATATCAAGAAGCATGTACACAGCCCAAAATAAGAACTGAATTTACTACCTAATAACATAGTTTCCCCTATTCTCAAAAGGGCAAGGAAGTGCAATTGCACGATCTTTTGTGAGGTACCAGAACTTGTCTGATGAAACAGGTACATCAACTGGAGCCTGCAGATATATTTTAAGAAGATACATTAGAACAAAACGTGCTCATCATTCTTTTGTAAAGCACCATGAGTTTACTGTTCCTTTTTCAATATTAATTTTTAAGAGCCATGATTGGAGCAATAAATCTTCTAAATTACCCTTCTGTCAAAAAAAAGTTTATATTCATCAATTTTGAATCAGAGTACTATGTCATTTCCTAGGAGAGAATATCAGTTACCATTAGCAGTTACTAGGAGCAGCAATACCTATCCATGTATTTAAAATTTCACCCCAAAATTCTTATAAAAGCACAAATCATGTCAAAGTTCCCTTCAGCCAACAGCAGCTGCCCATGTTATACATGTTAAAAATTGGCAAAACTTCCGTTGAAATCCGAAAATCAGCTGGCGGCCTACATTTGGAAACACAACAGCCCACTACGGCTGAACAAGCCTAACAGCTAACTAGTTGCATGGAAGAAACATTTGGAAGAGACCAAAGATACGGAAAGAGCACTAGCCTGCATTCTGAAATTTGAGATAAGAGTGCAGACCACAACTAGAGGGGCTTTCAAATTTCTAATCCAACATTACCATTTCATGCAGTCAGCCGGTAATTGCAATTATACCAAAGAATGGCAACAATTTTCTGAAGGAAAAAGCCTACAAGAAATTGACGTACATGGAAGGACTCAATCGAACACCAGAATTCATGTAAAAGCCAAGGTTTTTCTTCAGATATCCACTAATACAAACATATACTGGACCACAGATAATATAGTACGACAATCAAGTTCAACCTCTTCATTCCTCCAATCAGGTAGAAGTTCATTGAGCGCCCGAGGCTCGAAAACATTTCCAGATAGGACGTGAGCACCTAAAATCACCCAACAACCATCAAAAGAGTGGGCAAAGCATGCCCTCTTCATAGCACTACACCACAAATCAAACACACTCAGCAACTGAAAGCCAAGAAAAGAGGCCCAAAGGATTCTGAAACTCGATTGCAACTCGAAGTACTGGGTAAAAAGCATACCAACTTGGGCTCCTTTCTCCACAACGCACACCGACAAATCGAAGTCTCTCTCCCGGCACAATTGCTTCAACCTTATCGCCGCCGACAAACCAGCAGGTCCAGCTCCGACGATGACGACGTCGTACTCGATCGATTCCCTCCCGCCCGTCTCGCTACTGAAGCTCTTCGCTCCGCCCAAAAACCACGGAGCTCTCAACGACCCACTTTCGGATACTCCCGGTATGTGACCCGGATTGCGAAAAGGCGAACACCCATTTGGAGAGACGAACCGGCAGCGGCTTGCTCTGCTCCTCGAAGCCCAAATGATTCCCGATAATAGCCTCCCCATGCTGATTCGAAGACGAGAGAGGGAGAGAGAGAGAGAGAGAGAGAGAGAGAGGAGTAATTGGCAAACGCTACTGCGAAGATGATCACGGAGTGATGTGTATGGAGTGTGGTGCGACAGGGTGCTGATGCGGCAAGCTCGTCCCACATACGATCGTCGTCGCCGTCCTCGCCGTCGCGTCAGTGGAACGCAGCAGGAGCTGGAGCTCTTATCTCGCCGCCGCCAAATGTCGAAGGAATCATTAAAACGAAGAGACATTGCTAGCGTTTGCACGTGCACATTTTGCTCCGGTCTCACCGTTTTTTTAAAAAAAAAAAGTTGTACGAAATATTAAAATGAGAAGGGTTTAATATTATGAAAAACTTCAAATCATCACACTTAAAATAAATTTATTTTGAATTAATTTTTTGTAACAACAAAAAATCTTAAACTGATACGTTTGTAATAATTTTATCCTTTGTTATTTTCCGTTAAATTTGATTAATATCACGAAAAATCATAAACTATAAAATAAAATCTCAAAACGGTACACTCATTAATTGCCACGTGTTATCCAACTTCGCAATGTGGCGGTTAAATTTTAACATAAATATTTTAATAGAATCTAATGAAGGGTAAATTAGTTACAAATGTACTAGTTTGAGATTTTTGGTGATCACAAACTTATTTTTGGATATAATTGCTACAGATATACTAATTTAGGATTTTTTGTGGTATTAACCAAAATGAAAAACAAACTCTATAGATAGAGAGAAGAGAGGCAAGGAGAGAGAGAGAGAGAGAGAGAGAGAGAGAGAGAGAGAGAGAGAGAGAGAGAGGTCAGGTCAAAAAAGGAGGCCAAGTGGCTTTGCTTCCGGGCCTAGAACCGGTAAGGATCCGATGTCCAACGCTTGGCTAAGGCACACAAAGCGACCTCGCAATTGCGGCATTGGATTGGCCATAAGGCCATACAACGTTAAAGCATGAAAAATGCAACCAAGTTCTCCACCTTGATTGATATCTTACGGGGTTCAATCTTCACTAATTATTGTAGTACCACCTCGTACCAAATGTTAATTTCTCCATCTTACACAATTCCTGTATAATTCAAGAATTCTTACCTAGCATTCCTAAGGAAACAAGAAGAAAAATACGTGTTAAAGGTCTCCAATTTAGTGGGACAATTGGAATTTTTCTCAATTATGGCATGGGAGTGCTCTCTCTCTCTCTCTCTCTCTCTCTCTACATACACGTCTTGTGTCTTCGCTTTTTATTTAAATTTCACAAGAGAATTTTTTCTCGTGTCATGCCTTGCAATCAATATGTGAGACCTCAAGAGCCATTGCTTAAGAATAAATGATAAAAAAGAGCTATTTTATCCTATAACAAATAATTATCAATAAGAAAAGACGCAATTATTGATAAAATTTGAGTAGTTAAATATAATTAATTATAATCAGATGCAAGTCATTAAAATCAATAGGTCAGAACAAATGCTGCACAATGAGTTCTAAATATATGCAGCAAATCCTATGTTACAATACATAGAAGGCTTTCTTAGTTATCTAAAATCTTAGGTGGCATCAAAAGAGGTGATTTTTTAGCAATACATTGTTATTAAATGTGGATTTTATCAACGAAGGTGTGCTTGTTAAGTAATTTTTTAAGAAAATTTTACAAATTCCAATGCAAAGTTGGTCTCGTGTCTTATGCCATCACAATTATGAAAAAAGTACGCTTTTTCGCATTTATTATATATAGCAGGTGTCTAACGACACTAGTTAATATGACTCATTAAATATTCATATAAGATTTTTTTCTCAATTGGTATGATTTACCTCAGTCACTTGAATAAGAGTTGCTTAATTGTGACCTCTGATCAGATTCGTGAGGCCAATGTCTCTACGTAATGACCTACGACATGCAACTAAGGTGTCAACCGAGGTGCGTTGACCCTATCACACAGGTCGACATAGGTGTTGGTCGGCCACCCCATCATTCTCTTTCCTAGTTATTTTTTCTCATACTTCATATTCTTTAAACTTGGTCATTTATACTATCAAGTTGATACCTTAGTATTATTGTAGATTCAGTAACTATATCAAGAAAATTGGCAAATTATGAGATCCCCCTTTCGTTTGGACAAGAGAATGCATAAATAGAGTTGTTCAAGTAAATGACGCCATCCACGATATATTTGTCTTTGGAACCATCTTATAGGCCAAGTTACCGATGTATGAGGGTACCTTTCATTTGAGAATTGTGGAAGTATTTTGTGACACTAATGGTGGATCTAATAATAATTCAAACACTAGTACTTATATGCGCAATGTACGAATCCAATAGGTAATTTTAGGAAAAATTATTCAAAAAGTCCTGAATCTATTATATTTTTAACAATTCGGTTTTAAACCTTTCAATCGTGATAATTAAGTCCTAAAGATTTTCACATTTTGTCAATTGTGTTCATTTGGTTAATTTTGACTGAAAATCACTAATGTGGACACTGTCTATCCCACGTGGCATGATCGGCGTTGACGTAAACAATTTTTAATAATTTTTTTCGAATTTTGTATTAATTTTTTCATTTATTAATTTTTTTTCTTCTCTTTTCCTTCTTTACTTTTTTCCTTGATTGATTGTACTTAATTTGATTAACATAGATAGTCATTTAATAAAGCATATAAATAGGGTCATGTACTTTTAATTAGAAATATCGAAATATGCAGAAAATTTCCCTAACCTATTTTTTGCATTATTCTCTACTCTCGGTTTATTTCAAAGCACCAAATCATTGCTTGTCAACATATGAACGGTCTCTCCATCAACTACCCAAACACTCGAACCATAAGAATTTCATTTTGTTAACATAATGAAACCATCATCAAACTAAACTTAGGCGATGGACCATTGCGATCATCAGATCTTCTTGTGAAGCTCGATCACCCACATGTTGTCCGTGCACAGAACGAATTTCAGTTCGTGGAACCCTGGGGCCCTCGCAAGCTCCGTGTACTCCCTCCAAGTCCGATCCTTCCCCCAAGGGGTGATCCTGAGCATGTTCATGTCCATCAAGAACGTGCTCTGTGAGAGCTCGTCAGTCCTGGGATACTCTGCGATCACCACCTCCACAATCACCACTTTAACTGTCGGCGTCAGCGCTTGCTAGCAATTCCTGAGCACCTTCACGCAAAAGTCATCCTCCCCGCCATGGATAATGCACTGGTAATTATTTGAACGAGAAAATTAAATTGTAGATTAGTTTAAAACACCGCACTTATTAGGTTTTCACAATACTAAAAATTCTCGTGTCCGAGTTATAATTGCCGTCAAATGGATCAACTAGGGCTAAAGCTAAGTTTAAATAGCAAGACGATTCGATGATTGGAAGAAGAAAACAATGAACCTTCAGGAAATGGACATCTGCTTTGGGAACGGCCTTCAGCATGTCCCCTGCAACATACTCAACACCTGCAAACGAAAAAGAAAAGACCTTAAACCCGAAAAGAAAGAATTCAAGGTTTTGTGTGACACGTGAACTTGTTGGGTGAGTTCTCAAAAAGGTTTGCGTGCAGAACCAAAACCTTCCAAATCTTTGGGATTGATTTTACCTGGAATTGGAGGAGCAGCTGCGATCACATGAGGCAAGTCATAATTGATGGCACGGGTGTGGGAGAGTATGATCCTCAAGGTCTCGCCAATGCCACCGCCCACGTCAACCACCGTCTTCGCCTTTGAGAACCCGCGGTAATGCTGAGCGACCTTGGGCCAGTAAATTGCCGATTGAGCCCTCATTGCCTTGTTGAACAAGTCGGTGAAACTCGGGTCTCGGCCTCCACTCATGTAATCAAACAAGTGCATGCCGTGCGTGCGGGTGAAGAGATCTATTCCTCCTTCCTTAACTGCATCATTCAGGCAGTGCCTACAGAGCATGCAACACAAATTGGTATCGATGTGCTCTTAGTTTCAGGAGCTATCACAACCATCCGTTTCCATTCCTCCAGGGGTCCTAGAGTAACATCATAGTCGCTCCTTTAGTATCCAGTTTACTTGTACCCATTACTATTTACCCTTGATCTAACTTTTCGATTTCTATTTACTACCAAGAAAACAATGAATGTGTGGATTAAAAGTACGTGGTCATATACACACGAACCATGTTTGCAGGACAGTCTTGTCTTGGAGTAGAAGATGAAGTGGGGCAAGAGAAGCTCCGTCGTTGCCCACAAAGTACTTGCTCCGAGGCTCGAGGCCGTAGAGCCTCTGAGGATGGCCGCCTTTGTCCTCCATGAGAGTGCACGAGGTGATGGAGTAGCTCGTGAGGAGCCGCAGCATCCGGTCAATTATCTCTGGTGCGCTCGGGTTGCCGATGGAGAGGTGAGCTGCGATCTCCGAGGGATAGAGCAGGCCACTCTTGACCAGCAATTCCAGAATCCCCAGCTCAAGGACGCCTTTCAAGACCATGGGAACAAAAACCATTGAGGGAATCTCAAAGGCAGTCAAAATGTCTTTATCTTCATGGGTGGCTGTGAAGACTGGGGCTTCCTCCAAACTCGTGTTGTCTTCTTTTTTCTTTCGACTGTCTTACTCTTTTGGATTTTCGCCAATTGATCAATTTAGAAGGGAAAATAGTCAAGATGTTTTGCGTGATCTGGGTGTGCGAATTTGCCTTTATATTTATAGTGCACACTTGGAGAAGATGGAAAGCTCTATTGACACTCGTTTTCCTTTTGAATTTTGTAAATTTGATTGAAGTTAGTCGTTTCTTAAGAGGCTTTTTGCCCTACACATATAGGTAAAGGTGCACTTATTAATGTAAGCTATGAAAGGCTTGAGTTACTGGCTTGAAGTCGCAGCCCGTTAATGCACTTATGTTCTTTTCTATTCATTACTCTCCTGACTTGTCCTCATCCCTACTTAGCGTACACCATTTGTATCATGTCGTGTTTTGATGTGTGTCGTGTCGAAATAGGACTATAATATGATTATGGGTAATTCGAACACGATGCTTTATCAAAATTGACCTATCTCGACACGAATATTACATGCCTACTAAAGCAAGTTAAATGTCGCGACATGACTAAGTAATTTTTTAATATGTTCATCGATAGGAGACAATAGGTTAATCTATTTGTAAATATATGTTGACCTGTGTACACCATAAATACATAAAACGCGTTTACATCACATTAATTAAAGGAGTACTGTAAAATTAGTATTTGTCCAATGACTCTTGTATGAAAATATGGTTTTTATTTAACCATTTACTCCTTTTGAAATTGGAGTTACTTTTATAAACTTGTAAAGATGAAAGAGAGTTTTTAGGTATGAGTATTTAATGTGTCTTTGTGTCCTACCGACACAAATCCGTCTATCTCAAACTCAACCTGTTTAAATGAATATTTTGTGGAATTGCCGGCCCAATCTCAACTTTTTGGTGGTCCAAACTCCAAAAATATTCATCAACTTTCGCTCGGGAGACAAAAACTACCTCAACTTTTCAAATGACTAATAAAAACTCACGCGTTTTAAGGGACAAATGTACCTACCGTTAAGTTTTTAGTCCAATGCAAGCCGATGTGAAATATGAAGTAGCTAACAGCAACAATGGAGACAAAAACTACCTCCACTTTTCAAATGACCGATAAAAACTCACAAACGTTCTAGGGGACAAAAGTACCAACCGTTAAGTTTTCAATCCAATGCAAGCCAATGTGGAATATCAATTGGCTAACAGCGACAGCGTGTACAAAAAGGACATGTCAGCAAGAGCGAAAGACGTTGTAGACACGTTTGTCAAAGCCAGACGACATGGCTTCTAAAAAATGTGGTCATTTCTAATTCCTTTTAGGGTTAACACCAAGAAAAATTGCAAATTGATATACATATGATAAATTTACTCCAAATTATTTTTTTTAACCATAAAAACCTCTAAACTGGTACACCTGTGAATATTTATTCCGAACTATTTTTTTGACTATCAAAAACCCATGTGATAACTTTACCCCAACCTAATTTTTTGACAACTAAAAGCCCCAAACCGATATACCTGTAATAAATTTACCCTCCGTCAGTTTCCGTTAAATTTTACTATTAAATTGCTAAGTTTGATGACACATGGAAGTTGACGGGTGTATCAATTTGGGGTTTTACTCCTCTGTTTGTACAAGTTTACTAATTTATGATTTTTCGTGATATTAATCCAATTTAACGGATACTAATGGAGGGTAAATTTGTCATAAATATACAAGTTTGGGGCCTTTAGTGATAAAAAAATTAGTTTTGGATAAAATTATTACAGGTGTATCAGTTTGAGATTTTTTATGGTCAAAAAATTAGTTCGGGGTAAAATTGTCACAAGTGTATCATTATGGGGGTTTTTGGTGGTAAAAAAAATAGTTCGGGGTAAATTTATCACAGGTATACTAGTTTGAGATTTTTGATAATAAAAAAATTAATTCGGGGTAAAATTATCATAGGTGTATCAGCTTGAGATTTTTCGTGATATTAACCCTTCCTTTTAAATGGGAACGATATGCTTCGCTTGTGTTTCAAGAGATTGCCACAGCTCTTTTCTCTAGTAATTTGTTTCCGTAAAATGTCATTATTAGCCACATTATCAGCTTGCTTGGACAGAAAAATTTAGGGTGTGTTCGTTTCATGAAAAATGTGTGATTTGAAAATCATTTTCCGAAAAATGAGTACTTATATTGTTTAGAAAAATTAGTCGGCAGAAATTATTTTCATCATTAATAATAAACTATGCCTAGCTATTTTCGTGTGTAATGAAAAAAATTTCATTTATTTGTATTTCTAAATGATATATAGATGATTATTTTTTGGAAAATATTTTCCAAATCACTCATTTTCTGTGAAACGAACGAATCCTTAATTGTGGATATTTTTGCCCATTAACTAAAGTTTGTGGGTTTTTTGGGCTCTTTCTCATAGTCGTGGTACTTTTGTCAGACAGGCAAAAATTAAAGTGCTTTTTTGTCTTATTTGGCCTTTTTTGGTAGCTTAGTATTAACTCGTCTTTCTTTTTGTAATATATATAGACAAGAGAAGAACTGATAAAATAAAAAAGTAAGAAAAAAAGCCACATAAAAATCCCAAACTATATCCACAGTGATATATTTATCATGAACTTTTTTCGTAACATTAAAAATCCCAAACTATGCCTACTGTGACTCATTTACCCTAAACTTTTTCTTATAACATAAAAAACTCCAAACTTGTACCTATGTGACACATTTACTCTCCGTCGTTATATGATTTTTCAGTTAAAACAACGTAGTTTTATTTCTCTTAAGCTTGTTAACACCGTTTGCTTTTCTAGCGTCCATGTAGATAGAATTTTAAACAAATCACATTGATGGAACTTTGACGAAGAGAAAGGTATATGTTTGAAATTTTGTTGTCATAGAAAAAAGTTTAAGGTAAATGTCTTATAATAGGTATAATTTAGGGTTTTTGATGGCTTTTTGCTCAAAAAGTAAAGAAAGTTCATAGAATGAGGACATAGGTATCATCTACCCACCCTCACTTTACGATGTGTGCAAGAATGGCTAGACTTAGCCTAATCGATGACTTACTGATCAATGACTTTCTCCATCGCTCGGCAATCCACGAGTAATGCCACTGAATCTTTACTTATTATGAATATCCTCTTCTTTTTTTAAGAAATGCTAAAGATACTCACTTTTTTTAGTAGTAATTATTTTCATAATAATGGTTTGGTAAAGATTAGGTTGGGTAATTTGACACTTTTGGAATGTTTCCGTCTTATTTAAACTTTTAATATAATTTGGTGAACTCATAGTAAAGAACATTTGTTAAACATTTCTGCAATATCTTTGCATAGTGTGTAGCTTTTTATGATGTTTCCGTGTAACCTAGATATGAATACGAATTTGATTCTCACTCAATAAGAATGAACGACACTAAACCAACTTTATTGCCGATTGCATCTTATTTCTCATTTTCAACATTTCTTTTGTCTTTTGATAGTAATATCGGCATAATCTAGTTCCATGGATACATCTAGGCTTAATTTTTTTTTTTTTTAAATTGCTCTTTTCGAAATATAGTATTAAAAATGGTAGATCATGGAGAAAGATAACATAATTTTAGGGAAGGATATAGGGAGTGGTGGAAAGTACACAATAGGAAATGGAGACCTTTTTTTTTAACTTTTTATCCAATTAAAAATTAGATAAAATTAAATTAAAAAGTAGTGAGCCAAAAAGTGATCTCTCCTTTAACAGTAGTATAGATATAGATTCACCTATTGTCGGAACTACCAAGAGAACTTTCTTCTGCGCAACTGGAATAGCCTATAGAGCCGCATTATATCTCCTCATTATTTCTATTGACATTTAAATTTTGATGATCCTGTTAGTCGTTCATTGCATAAAAAAAATTAGGGATTGGTCCCGACCCCTAGACACAAAAATTAGTTAAATTGCATATAGATATTAAAACCATTTTAATATTTATTGGACCGGCAGTGGATAGACGGATGTGGCAGGTTCTAAGTTGAATTGAATTGAGCCCATTAATTGTAAGAGACTGAAAATTATGAAATAGGACGGGTGTAAACGTGGAAATATTGATTCATTAGGGAAAAATCGGTTGATAAAGACATTATCCCCTGGAAAATCTTGAAGAGATATTACAAGAATGCCTTTGCAGTGGGATCATGGCAGACTTGAAGGAAAATAAGGAAGGGATTCGGCCATAAGAGGAGTATTATGGGCATTATATTTTTGGCCAAGAGTAGAATATACCAAGTGTTGACACCTATTTTTAATCTGCCCAAAATTTAGGAATTAATTTTCTTTAATTACTAAGACAAAAAAATATTTCTATTAAGTGCATTGCATGTAGAAATTAGGTATACTTGCATTAATAGGGTATATTAATGTAAAAAAAAATGAATGAATGAGGAAAATCGCGCTGGGCCGGGTCGGGGCCGGGCTGACCCGACCCTTTTCTTTTTCTTTTCTTTTCTCCCCCTACGCGGGCCCAGGCCCAGCCCGCTCCTCTCTTTTTTCTTTTTCTCCTCCTCACACGACCGGGCCCAGTCCCAGCCCAGCCCCTTCCTTTCTCCTTCCCCCTCGCTGGTCTCTCTCTCGCCCCTGTTCTCCCCTGTTTGCGACGTCACGCCGACGCACAGCAACGCTGCTCCTTGCCATCGCTATCCGGCCAGAGAGAGGCCGAGGTAGCACGCCACAGGGACTAGCCATTAAGGCCAGTCCCGTCTGCCTGGGATTCCCGGGCTTCTCTCTCACACTCTCTCTCTCCTTTCTTCCTCGTGCAGAACCGGCCCCCCTGCACTGGCCTGTGGCCGCGGAATTCGCGGGGCATAGGCCGGTGCAGGTAGTCGTCAGCTGACGATGGGAAGCACAGGATCGTCGTCGCCGACTATAAAAGGCCAGAGAGAGAGAGAAAGAGGGGTCGGCCAATTTTAAGAGAGAAATAGAGAAGGAGATTGGGAGAGAACCAAAGAGAAACAGAGAAGAGAGAGGAGTCTCCGAGGGTCTTGAGGTCCCAGTCAGCCTTACTATCTCCAGCAAGCCGACCGACAAACCCCCGGAAGCACCCCCGGTCGGCCACAGAGAGAGAACATAGAGGGAGAGACAAAGAGTGAGAGAGAGAACTGAGAGAGAGAGAAGGAGCCGAGATCGTTGGAGCAACTAGCTGCGTCGCTGTTGTCCTCAGACTAGCCGGAACGCTCCGATGCGCTGTCGACGGGTGAGCTCCCCCCGGTTTCCCCCGACCTGCCTTGTTCTATTCTGTTTTTTTGGCGCGGCGTGGCCGGGACTCGCGCCGGCCGTGTCGTGCGAATCCTGGCCCATACCGTTGTTCCCCACAGTCCCTGTGCCATCATCAAAGGTAGGCTGGTCTGTCGGAGCCGATCCAGCCACTGGAGGAGGTCGGAATTGACCGTTTTCCGCCATGCCCCCCAGGTGCTCGACGAAATGCCCCAAAGAAGCCAAATTCGGTCTGGTCGCTGGCCGGCGCAACGGTGGCCGGACGGCAACCCAAGCGGTTTGTGGCGTCGGTGATGGCCCCAGGGGTCGTTTCTGGAGGCGGCGCCAGTCTGGGTCGGCCGCCGGACGGCCAATTTTGGCCCTGCCGGCGCCCTCTCTCCGCGGGTCTGCAAATCAGGTTGGATTCGACCTGAATCAGCAGATTCGACTCGGGTCAACGCCCAAGTTGGATCTATTGACTCGGGTCGGTTCTAACCGACTCGGATCATTCGGCCCGACCCTGGTCAACGGCCGGGTTGGATCCGTTGACTCGAGTCGGTTTCGTCCGACCCGGGTCAACGACAGGATCGAATCCGTTGACCCGGGTCGAACTAGGCCGACCCGAATCCGGAGACCCGATCTGGTTTAATATTATATTATTATATTATTTTTTATTTTTTAAAAAAATTTAAAAAAATTTAAAAAAATTTAAATTTTTTTTCTTCTTTTTCTTCACCGTATATATGTATATTTTTTTTTCCAAAAAAAAATCTCTTTTTTACCGCATATATATATTTTCCGAATAATTTTTTTTATGTGGTTTATCTAAATATTTTAATTTATTGTTATATTATTATGCATGTTGTTATAATTCTATGTTTAAATAGATAAGTCAATTTGATCATGTTGTATTATTTTACGCGTTATTATTGTTGTGTTTTATTATGCGTGTTTTTAATACAACTGCATGAACTGTTGTATTTTTTAATATCATCTGACTTAGTTAAGGTTAGAGTCTTAGGCTGCATGAATTGTTGTGTTTTTTTACTGCTAATCGCTTTTGATTATGCACTCGTTCGATCACCTCACATGTTATGAGAAATGTCCTAAAATCAATCCAAACTGCCTGGTAAATGTTTTCAGAAACGAATAAGGTAAAATAGTACTGAAAGGGTATTAGTTATCCAACTAGTGTAATCAAGTCCCCGAACTCAATCAATCTCTGGTTTGTAAGAATAGGGTGATTCTCCCATCACCCTATTTGGCTTTCTAATCGATCCATCCCAAATCGATTAGTGGCGACTCCTTGATGTAACCATTTGTATGTTAAACACTAAAACCTTAAGTCGCGATATGGTATGAGCTTGGGAGGGCCCGAGTTAAGTCCCAAACTTAGACTTAGCACATACCAGGTGAGCCTCTCATTTTTTTGAGCATGTTAAAAAAAAAACCCCAGGAGGGGTCGGTAGCGACAGACTGGCGACTCCGCTAGGGACTTTTTGTTGTAAAGTGGATTTAAGCCAAAATTTTACCCTGTTAAAAAATAATTCTTGTTTGGCAGCAAGGACACCAGGTATGATCATAATATTAAGGTGTTATTTGTTCTTGCAGGTTCAAATTGATTGTTTATAAATTGTTGTGCATGCTTTAATGATTTAGCACTACACTGTTGTACACACAACTATACTGTCGGACCTGGGCTGCACTAGGGCATTTTAGGATGGTGTTAAGAAAGATACAACCTTAAACGCGAGCCTGCGATGTAGAGGTTGCCTTTTTTTTCCTCGAAATTTTTTTTTAAAAATCGTAAAGAAATATCTTTAGCCGCTATTCGTGTGACTATAAGATATTTATTTCGATTTGGCCGAGGTTAAAAGGACTTGACACTAACGTGAGTCTGCGATGGTCAGGCACCATTTTAATTTTATTTTGTTTGACCAGTCTAAAATAGAAATCGAACCTCACTCTTCATGTGCATGTCGTTGTGATTGACATGGTTCAAGGAAAAGTATGTATTCTATCCCTTCTTATTTTATTATATAGTCTATTTACTCATTTGATTTGTTACTGATAGGCCACCCTTTGATTGCATTTTATACACGATGGGAAGAACTGATGTCCAATTCGTCCCTACTCCCAAAAAGAGCTTTTGGCATGGTGGGACCAACTCGACTAGAATGGCCAACAGTATGTTAAAGCAAAAATTTGTCGCCTGCTCTCACTGCTCAAAATCAATATCCATTCTGGCATGATGCAAGCCTTAGCACACTTCTGGTGCCCACAAATATCAACTTTCATATTCGGTAAATTTTAGATGATCCCGACTTTGGAAGAGTATAGTATTGCCATCGGGAAACCTTTGGGATCTGAGCTCATTAAACCGCTTTTAGGCGTGTCCCCTCTGCCCGAATTATCCCAATTTTTGCCAACCAAGAGCGACATCGTGAAGAGAGTCATTAAAGCTCATTGTAATGCATGTCCATGGTTTTTCATAAATGAGTGTTTTGAAAGTTAACCTATGAGCCAAAAAGCCAAGATTTTTATCCTTACTTTTATTGGGTGTGTCCTTTTCCTCCATCGTAGAAATTCAATAAACCCCTTGATTGCTTTTGTGGCCAAACAAATTTGCACCGGCTTGAGTTATGTTAATTCGGTTTTGGCAGAAACATTTTTGTCTTTAAACCGTTTTAAACAAAATGATGATAAAATCATGCGGGCCGCCCCAGAAATTTTACAAATCTAGTTTTTATCCCATTTGAGGGGATTTGAACACTTCATGCAGCTTTTTGAGGTTGATGACCTCATGCACCCACTACAAAGATTTGAAGTTCTAAAAAATCATTCCCCTGATAAGGATTACGCCACCTGGATAAAATTTTTTGAAAGACTCTGATCTCAAGGCATTCCTATGGTATACTAAATGGTTCCATGAGAGTCAGGCTCAGTATGCCCACCAGTTCTACAACCCCATTCTACTGCTCGGTTTATCGGGCATCACCTCATACTACCTATACTGGGTAGCCCGTCAATACAAAGCCCTTCAGGAGGTTCCGCCGCCTCTCAAAATAGACATGTTTCGAGTTCGACTCACCCGCTCGAACTATAATTATGCCGATGAAATTCGTGCCACCCAGGGGACATGGATTGAATGCCATCCCGAGAACATCCTAGTGCCTAAGCTATTGAAGGGGCAGGAAAAAGTCCACCATGCTTCTCTATTTTACATTTTGCACCATCAAATCCTGCTAGAATTTCAGCCGAGGGTCCCGGATGTAACCAACAAGCCCACTCGCCAAGCACAAATTAATCAACTCGAAAAGACTATAGAGACGAAGGATATGCTTATTGCGGAGCTTGTCCGCGAAAATAAGCGATTCCGAGAGACTAGAGTTTCCTCATCGTTTATAGAATGAACATCCGGAAAGGGACCCTTTTTGTTAAAAATCCTCTGTATTTTATATTTTCCTAGTATTAATGTTTAGGGGTTTTTGTTTTTCTTCCTTATGAATGTTTATGAGTTGTAATATTATTAGTATAACCCCGACCATTTTTACGCCTTATATAATTTTTTTGCGACTTCATGACACCACCGTGGCCATTGGCCTAGTGGTATTCGGGTGTGAAGCTGAACAGTCCGAGGCGACCGGGGTTCGAACCTCGGGGACGCCACTTGTAATGTTTATATTAATAAAAACCTTTTTTTTTTTCGTTTTTTTCTTCACAAATAAATAAAGTATGCAATAATATTGTGATTAGGTCATGAAATGATTCTTTATTAGACATTATACTCATTCATTTCAGCATTTTCATAGGTAGTTACAAAAAATGGCCAAAGAAAACGCTCACCTCAATAATATAGAAAACAAAATGAAAATGGTTTTCAACGTGCTGGAAAATCTCACCAA
The DNA here is from genome assembly GCA_024500025.1 of Syzygium aromaticum. Taxonomy (NCBI): domain Eukaryota; kingdom Viridiplantae; phylum Streptophyta; class Magnoliopsida; order Myrtales; family Myrtaceae; genus Syzygium; species Syzygium aromaticum. The sequence goes on from CM044892.1 coordinate 1,044,896, forward strand.
GCAAATAGAATCCATTAATGGCAAGCTCACGCCTGCGCTTGCAGCAATTGAGGTGATGTTACCATCACCGTCCACCGGAAAAGACAAAGCTTCCACCAGCGATAGTAAAATGCCTTTGTTAGAAGACGATTCGCTTCCCCTGACTGTCAGGAAAACTAAACCTGAAAGCGCCCCGATGACGGGGCATGACAAGCGCCTTGCAAAGATCGAAGAGATGCTGAAACAGCTACAAGGCCCGCAGCATGTTGTCCCACTTGACTTGTCTGTATATAAACGGGTCAAAGTACCAGAAAAGTTCAAGATGCCAGAGTTCGAGAAGTATGACAGTATTTCATGCCCTAGACACCATTTGCACATGTATCATGTGTGGATGACTCAGTACATCGATAATGAACCCCTGATGATTCAGACGTTTCAGGCAAGTCTAACGGGGCTAGCCTTGACATGATATATGTCAAAAGATGTGAATGTTTTTAAATCTTGAGATGACGCCACCGATACATTCCTCAAGCAGTACCAGTTTAATCTCGATGTCACATTCACTTGAGACGATTTGGAATACACCGAAAAGAAGAAGAGTGAGTCTTCAAATAGTATGCCACCAGATGGAGAAATTTGGCCACCCAGGTTACCCCACAACTCGCTGAGCATGAATAAGTAAAGTTGTTCATTAAGTCTCTTCTGTATGAATACAGACACCGCCTGGTTGGTGCCACTGTCGAATCCCTTAATCATCTTGTTCCTATGGGCGAACGAATCGAAATGGGATTATGTGATAGATGGTTTACGGACCCCCTTCCACCAGTAGGAGGCTCAGCATGAGAAAGGAGAAAGAAACCATAATAGACGCAAATATTGTATACACCTAGACCGTTCAGCCCCCCCGAACAGTCAAGGTGAATAGTGAGTAGCAGCCCATTTTAAGTCGCCGACCTCCAAAGCGATATAATAAAAGGCAATTCACTCCGTTGCCCGGATTTCCCTCTCAGGTCCTGGCCATACTTCGAAAGAAAAACCTATTGTCTATTGAGCCGAAACGTCCTAACGCAGAAAGCTTCTCGAATTACGACCTGTCCAAGAAGTGCGACTATCACATGGGCGAGATAGGACATTCGACGGACGACTGCTATACCCTCAAACATCGAATCCAAAATCTGCTTGATACCAAAGCTCTTTCGTTCCAGACATCCAGACCAAATGTTCAAAATAACCCACTGCCCGAACATGAAAACGGAGTTAATGCCGTATCCACTTTCGACCCTTGTCGAATTAAGCGTGAGAAAGTGTGTACTGGTGACATCTATAGCGCTCTGGTGAAAGCGGGGTATTATCCTATCGGTGAAGTATCGCCTTTATCCTTAATGAAAGAAAGGGTTGCCAGCATGGCGAAAGCAGGTGTGATTATGCGTGTCAAGCACACCGGTATAGTGGTCACTATCTTCGAGATCATCATCAATTGGGACGAGGAACTTTCAACCTTGAATGCCGAAACAAGTACATCCAGCTCAACGCTTCTAAACGAACCTTCGTTCGATAACCCAAATGAGGAAAAGGAGTTGACGATTGAGGTATCCCTAACCGAGGGGCATATAGTGATCAAAGTACCTCAACCTTACCAATATGAGAGTGACAAAGTAGTCACATGGTCCTACGAATTGGAGGCTGATCTAGTTACCAGGTTCGGATGAACATATGCTCAAGCTGACGCGCAACCTCCGAAGCCCGTCACTGATGAAGAAGCCAAAGAATTCCTAGCCATCGTCAAAGCCAGTGAATATAGTGTGGTGGACCAATTGCGCAAGTTGCCTACCCAGATCTTTGTTGGAACTACTCCAAACGTCCATGAAGTATCAGAAGTCCCTGATGAAAGTACTCAGCGAAGTAAACGTACCAGAGTCAATTGAACATAACAAGTCGGAAGCATTTGTAGGGTCCATCCTTATGAAGGATTGGATAACATTATCGGAAGAGGAGTTTTCCGCTGAAGGAAGAGGGCATACCAAGGGTTTCTACATTTCCGTCAAATGTAGAAACTCCCATGTAGCTCGAGTCCTTATAGACAATGGATCAGCGTTGAATATTTGCCCGTTGGCAACCCTGCACCGCCTCAATGTAGATACGTCCAAACTCCGTGCCTCCAAAACATCAGTCCAGGCATTTGATGGAATGAAGAAGGACACTGTGGGTGAGATCGACCTTGATGTCCAGATCGGCCCAACAGTATTTAGCATTCTATTCCAAGTAATGGACATCCCCACTACATTCAGCTTTCTACTAGGCCGTCCCTGGATTCATTCCGCTAGAGCTGTACCGTCAAGCTTTCACCAGAGTGTGAAATTTATGGCCCAAGGAAAGTTGATCACAGTCCTTGGGGAGGAGGACCATTGAATCTACCAAGAAACCGCCATCCTGTATGTTGAGCCAAGCGGTAAAGTGGAATCTAGCTATCAGTTCATTGAGCTCGTGTCAACTGTGCACAGGTATCAAGGAACTTCTCCCCCTGCCCCTGATGTGTCAAAAGCCTCAATCATAGCAGGGAAGGTTATGGTTGGAAATGGCTTCACTCCAAGCCAAGGACTCAGCAGAGGAGGCTGGGGTATCCGGGAGCCTATTCAAGCCGTTAGGAATCATCGTACAGCTAGCCTAGGGTATCGTGGGTGAATCCCACAGGTTAACAAAAGGCACGTGAAGGGTCAATCTGGCTTGTTATTTCCCCATATTCGGGAGACCTTCCTGCTGCCTACTAAATTGCTGCAAGATGAGAAAGTTTATCTTAATCGCTCAGGACAATCAGAAGAGAAGTTCAAGCGGCTTGCCGAATGTTCAAGTCACTTGAGCTCCTCGGTTCCTTCTGCAAATGTTGATACTGATCGACATCAGAACTAAGACAAACTGCCGATTGAAGAAGAATGTAGATAAGAAGAAACGGTTGATAGTGTGGTCGCCCTATTTGACGACATCCTTATAGGAGCTATACACGAAGACTCAACCTCAAAAACGAGTGCCTACCAGCTTGATTTGTTTGCACGTTTGCGGCATTAGTTAGGCGAGCTACAGGATTTGCTGATATCCTTTATGGATACCATTCACCGAATCTCGGACATGACGCCACCGTTGTCCGATCAGGAGCAGGTGACTCAAGAAAATGGATTCGGAGGAAATTCACCATCAAGGGTCCTTCCTGACACAATTTGGTGAGACATCAAACTCTTACAGTGGCAGGGCAATGTACGATGATACTCACCAGTTCCCAAATCCATGGAGGTGATATTCCCCATCCTTTTGCAAAAGGGGCTAATAGCAATGAGGCCAAAACACTCTACTTCTGAGTACTTCATCAACTATGACTCCTCCAAGTCCTATAATTATCACTCGGGAGAGCTTAGGCACTCACTAGATGATTGCGATGCTCTGAAAAATAAAGTTCAAGACCTACTGGATGCCAGGGTATTCGCTTTTCGTGCCCCATGGCTGTGTCATGATGAAGATGATCATTTAGTTGTACCTAGCCTTCGTACCGTTGCTCCTGAGCTTTCTGATGCGGCTCGCAAGGGAAAGGCGATTATGGATACTCTGGGTTAGCCTAGTGGTAAGTTCGACTATTACGTTGACTATCATTTGCCATCAAGTTTTTATGAATACCAGCAGAATAGCATTCCTAGCAGATGGGACGATACAGAAAAGTTGGCACCATTAAAGAGAGGAACCGAGGAGCTAGATTCCTGGAATGATACTTTCGAGAGTTTTTTCATCGGTGCAATAGACAAAGGACCGGTGGAGGGAATGGGTTCATGCCCACTTGAGTAGAATTCCTCTCTTCCCTTTTGCATGAATTCCTGAAAAAGGGACTATCCTTGTGTTTTGTTTTGTTTTGTTTATCATCATTTCTATTGGAAGAAATGTCTTTTTGAACTCTCTCCCTCTTTGAAGGTTGTAAATTCATGTGTTGTAAATAAATAATGTTTTGAGGGCATGAGGTAGTATCCTAAACCGGCCCTTTGATGATAACTAGCCAGGAAAAGGAAGGTATTCTAAGGCCTGGGCTATCTTATGCTTCCTCGTTTCTAAAACTTTTCAAAAATCAAAGACATTTCTCGACTTGAAATGCTTCAAGAGGAAAAGAATAATGAAAAATCCATATCCCCATTTGTTTTTTAGACCAATTTGTCCTATGTTCCAGGCGTGATCTTGCGACTTGCGAGGGAATTAGTGTGGTCCAGCCCGATGATGTAGATACTCACAGCAGTGATTTGGACGATTCAAGTGATGACCCCGCTGAAATCCGAAGAAATTGGGAGCAATATGAACAATTCAAACCCCTTACAATCGAAGACACTGTTATCATCAATTTGAGCGATACTCAAGATCCAAAAGAAGTCAAGATTGGAGCCAACTTTCCCGAAGAGAAAGCTATGCACATAATTGCTCTTCTCAAGGACTACCAAGACGTTTTCGCATGGTCTTACTTTGATATGCCAGGACTAGACCCCTGGATTGTTGAACATAGTTTGCCCACTAATCCCGACATGCCTCCCAAGAAGCAAAGGTTACGAAGGACCAAGCTCGAACTGTCGAAAAAGATCAAAGAAGAAGTAATGAAGCTGTTAAAAGTATGATTCATCGAGGTTTTGCAATACCTTAATTGGGTAGCAAACATCGTGCCAGTCAAGAAAAAAGATGGTCGAATTCGAGTTTGTATTGATTACCGTGACTTGAATAAGGCCAATCCAAAAGACGACTTCTCACTCCCCCACATAAATGTCCTTGTGGATAGCACTGCTAGATTCGAATTATTTTCCTTTATGGATGGATTCTCCGAGTACAACCAAATAAAGATGAATGAAGAGGACAAGGAGAAGATGGCGTTCATCACTCCATAGGGGACCTTTCACTACAGGGTCATGCCTTTTGGTCTGAAGAATACTGGCACAACATATCAACGTGCTATGGTTACTCTTTTCCATGACCTATTGCACAAAGAAATTGAAGTTTATGTCGATGACATGATCGCCAAAACTAGATGCGGAGAGGGCCACGTTGAAGCCTTGAGAAAGCAATTCAGTCGCTTGCGCGAGTTCAAATTACGCTTGAACCCTTCAAAGTGTGTGTTTGGGGCAACCTCTAGTAAATTACTCGGATTCATCATGAGCAACAAAGGGATCGAAGTCGACCCCTCAAAAGTCAAAACAATATGTGAACTGTAACCCCCGTCCACAGTAAAGGAGGTCAGAAGCCTTTTAGGAAGGTTGAATTACATCGCTCGATTCATCTCGCAACTCTCTGAGATTGCACGGCCTTTCTTCAAACTCCTCAAGAAGGATGCCCAGATTAATTGGAATGAGGATTGTCGAGAAGCATTTGAAAAGCTGAAGCAGTATTTGATGAATCCCCCGATATTAGTTCCACCAGTCCCAGGGCATCCTTTGACTCTCTATTTAACGATTCATAGCGAATCGTTAGGAGTCCTGTTGGCCCAGAACCACCCTGATGATAGAAAAGAACGAGCCATCTATTATCTAAGTAAGAAATTCACCATCTCGGAATAGAATTATTTCGAATCAGAAAAAACCTGCATCGCATTGGTATGGGTGCTACATAGGCTCCGACAATATACCTTGCACCACCAGACGTTTCTGGTAACTGAAAATGACCATATCTAGTATCTGCTTAACCGATCGGCGTTAGTGGGAAAATTAGCCAAATGGTAAATTCTGATTTTAGAATTTGACATTCAAATATCATCACACAAATCGGTGAAGGGTCGGGTGATCGCTGATATGTTAGCTAAATGCCCTGAGGAAACACATGAAGATGATCTTCCAGATGACCGTATTTTATCAACAGAGGAACACACGCGGACCATGTTTTTCGATGGAGCAGTAAATCTATTTGGTTCTGGCACCGGGGTAGTCTTGATATCTCCAGATGGGCAGCATTTTCCAGTAGCCGCGAAACTGGTGTTTCCTTGCACCAACAATATTGCCAAGTATGAAGCATGTATTCTCGGCTTACAAGCAGCAATTGACATGAAAATAGTCAAACTAAAAGTATTCGGCGATTCTGCCTTAATCATACTCCAAACTGTGGGTGAATGGAAGACTAGGGATACTAAACTAGTACCCTATCATGACTATCTGGAAGAGTTGGTTTTAGTATTTGATGAGATTTCATTTGAATACCTATCTAGATCTCATAACCAATTCGCCGATGCACTGGTTACACTGTTATCCATGTTACAGATTACCAATGGTTTGGAAATAGAACCTCTGAAGATTGAAGTCCTGACCAGACCAGCCCATTGCATGATCGTGATCAAAGAACTTGATGGTAAACCATGGTATCACGATATCATGAATTACATTAAGAAACAGCAGTTCTCTGAAAGGAGTAGCCTTGCAGACAGGAGATACATAATGAAGATAGCAACGAAGTTCTTTGTCGAGAGTGAGAATTTGTACAAGAGATCCTATGACTTTGTTTTGTTAAGATGCGTGGACGCGACCGAAGCGACACGTATCATGCAGGAGTTGCACGAAGGAGCATGCGACCCGCACATGAATAGGCACATGCTGGCCAGGAAAATAATAAGATTGGGGTATTACTGGCTTTCCTTAGAAGGTGATTGCATCCTACATGTTCGAAATTGTTACCGTTGTCAGATTCATGGAAATAAGATAAATGCCAATCCAACAGAATTACACCAGTTATTTAAGTCATGGCCATTTTCAATGTGAGGCATTGATATGATCGATCCAATTAATCCGAAAGCGTCAAATGGACATCATTTCATCTTGGTCATAATTGATTATTTCTCTAAGTGGATCGAGGCCGTGTCATATACCAATGTTACTGCTCGGAATGTGATGAAATTCATCAAGTGAGACATAATTGCCCGTTATGGTGTCCCTAAAGCCATCATTACAGATAATGGAACAAATTTGAATAACAAGCTTGTTGATGATTTACTCGGTGAATTCAAGATCCGTTATCTGAATTCATCTCCCTATCATCCTCAAATGAATGGGGCTGTTGAAACTGCCAACAAAAACATCAAGAAAATCTTAGCCAAAACTGCTGAGAATTACCGAAATTGGCATGAAAGATTACCTTTTGCGTTAATGGCATACCGAACATCAATTCGGACATTTATTGGGGCAACCCCTTTTTCTCTAGTATATGGCATGGAAGCAGTCCTGCCTGTTGAGGTGGAAATCTCTTCACTACGGATATTGTCCCAAATGAAACTGTTTGAGGTGGAATGGAAGCAACAAAGACTGGAGCAGCTGAATATGATCGATGAAAAGCGATTGAAGGCTCTTTGTCATGGGCAATGTTATCAGCAGAGGGTAGCCAGATCATTCAACCAAAAGGTGCGCCCAAGACACTTCGAAGTAGGCGATCTCGTCCTGAGGAAAGTGCTACCACTACCTCTCGAACTCGGAGGTAAGTTCACTCCAAACTACATCGGTCCCTATGTTGCGAAAAAGGCACTGCCCGAAGGAGCTCTAATTCTGACCTGAGATGGACGGGCGCCAATTCTCTAACCCAGTCAACTTTGATACAGTGAAGAAGTACTATCCTTGAAATAATTTCTATGTTCCTATTGATGACAAGGGAATTGGCAGAAAAGCTATTGATAAGGACACTCCTGCGGTAAGTCTAACTGGAAAGGACTTCGCATAGGACAAAGTAACGTCAAAAGTTGATCCTGGCAACCACGGAAGTATTAATGGTAGCCATGCCCACATCTGTTGAAGACCTTTAAAATAGAGATTAGCTTTGCTGCGAAGTTCCCTATGCAAGTAATTGTACATGCCATGTGTAGTCAGGAATCAGAGCATCCACGAGAAACCCCTCAACATGCTGGAACCGCATTGACACAGCCTGCGCTGACAATAGAACCCTCTATTCGAGAGCACCCCTAATTATAGAGGATTTCATTCGAGCTTCGAGACCAAGAGTATAGAGGAGCAAACTGAGATAGAGAAGACTGAACAAAGTAAAGAGGAGAAAAAACTCCCCTAGCTTTGAAGGCAAAATCAAAGAAAGGTAATTTGTATCGCTCTCAATTTACCCTCAATCCTCTTATCTCTAACATAAGTTCATGTTTTCCTCAAGAGAGAATTACCAACATCCGAGAGAGCCCAAGGAGTTGTCAATCTAGTCTCAAAAGAAGGGAACCATGAAGGGTAACGTTGTATCGTTCCCAATTGTTGTCCCTCAAAGAGCTATATATTAACATGGTCTTTCTTATTACTTTGCAGGTTTGACTTGCCAGTGCAGCATAGGTAAGTATCTCTTTCCTTACAAACTTTTCACATAAAAGTAGAAAGAAACAAGAAGGAAGAAACGTGTCAAAATAAATAAGTGCTTAACCTTCCTTCAAGTGTGTTGCACATCTTTTGAGAAGAACTTTGCAAGGTAATTTTACCTATTTAATTTACCAATTCACTGTGGAAATCTTGACAATTCGACGAATAGTGTAGGACTGCTTTGATATATTGAACGAGAAGTATCAGGATGAGGAAAGGCAATCCTTAGTCTACACATATTCTCACATACCAAACCCTTGCAAGATAAGCGAGAAAATTTCATTTCTACAAGGTAAAGAGATTTCTTGCATAAGGTACGGTAGCCAAAATGACGAGAGGCAATTCATTTCTTTGCCCCATACACTACCATTGATCCCTCGTTTGAGCATTTTTTGAGCCCACATACTTGGATATTCATTTTAAATTACCCTGTCAAGAACCACCCCACATTGGGGCAGCTTGAGGTAAATCAACCTCACAAGATGGATTCAAACTCAGAGGAAACAATAAAAATATCCATTTCCTTTAATCACCACCCTTGTAATTTCGATCTCGCCACCTTCATGCAGTCAGTGGTCCTCAACAGGGCCCTCCAAGACAAACACACCATCGACGGCAGGACGGTCGAGGCTAAGAGAGCTTCGTCAAGAGAGAAATAGCAAATTAAAGCCTGTCCAAAATGCCAACATCTCATTAATAATAGTGATGTTTTCACTTAGAAGCTAAGCAAGACAAGAAGGATGAGGAGTTTGTAATATCTAAAATTTTCTATGATCATCAGTTGCAGCAGCTAGCACAAGGTGAAAAAGATGAATAGAAATTTTCTTGCTCTCACTTGCATTAATCTTTGAGTGTTGTTATTGCAGGTGAACTCTCGCGATAATTTAAGTGCCCCAGGATGACGAAGAACAATTCTTTTTCTATCCCATACATTTATATCCCTTGCTAGCCCAATTGAGCCGGCGATTTCATTTTGTATGAACCCAGTTGGTGATCATCCCCCATACCGGGGTAAGGCAAAAGTTACCACAGTTTGAACATCATGGTCCAAAGTACCGAATCAAAAGATGAAGACTCCAAAAGCCTAATAACATTGTTCTATTCAACTTTGTTTAGGCTAGTCTTGTCAACACTAGAAAAACAGCAAAAGTGCTGAAAACTAGGGGCATGAAAAAGCAGTGTGCCTAGCAAAATTAAGGCCAATGCCCATGAAAAACAAAAAACAAAACAAAAAAAACAAAGAAAAGGAAAAGGAGAAGAAGAAAAACGATGAAAAGATGAAGAGAGATGAGTCCCTAATTTCTAGGTAATTGCTGTGAAACACAATGAGGTTTTAGTTGAAGAGGTCTCTAAATGTGTTGAAGATGCTCTCAAATACCTCAAAGTTGTCAAGTGGTATAGAATAGACAACCCCAAAGGGTTTAAACTTGAGTTCTTCTTCGATACAAATCTCTATCTTCAGAACCCCGTCTTGACAAAGATTTGCCATGATAGACGAAGACGGATCTACTCTTGAGAAAGCAACTGGGACAGAGATAGAATGGTATCTAGGAAAATGCTTGATGCAGAAGCTCCTCAAGAAAAAGTTGTCAAAAAAGCTAAAGCGCAAGATTACCTAGAGGATTTTCCAAAAGGATCTTGATGGTGCAGAAAAAGAATGGTGACAACGCCAAGATGATCACCAATTCTCCCCCATACACACATTTTTTGAGCCCAACAATCATTTCGTTCCTCAACCTTGTGAACCAAGCCCACGTTACATCTCTCATAAAGTCTCTTCTGACTAGGGCACTTGGATTAACGCGGAATTTCAAATGTTTATAAATAATGCTCGAGGAAGTGCGAGCAAGATTACTTTTATCTCGTTTTGCAGGGTTCTTGACTTGAAAACTCGGAGATAATTGCAGGATGTTTTCTTTCATGGCCCTGACTTGGACAGTCACCTTTTGTTAAGCCATTAACCAAGTTAGCATTACGACCTTGAAAAAGACCTCTTAGATTGGCAGCGTCGTATCGCTTACGAGAAAACTCAAACCTTTATTGATGCGATAACGGTCAGATTAAGTATTCTTGATGTTCCCACCTCAATGGACGGGACAAATAACCCTTTTCAACGAGAGCGAGCGGAAAGTCCTTTCGAACTGAAGGTCTCTCGTTCAGCATCTCGAAAAGTCCACCGTAAGAGTGAGAATTTGTCTTGATTGGCCCTCAGTGGATGTATGGTGACAAAAACATAGCAAAATCATCTTGCATAAACACACATTCTGATAAAGGTATGCAAGTTTGTGTTAATCGTCTTTGACAGTTCAGAGCTTTGATCCCTAGTGACTTAGCACGAAAATTCAGACATTGAAGAAGCCTTCACTGTTGTGACATTCCGAAATTTCCACAAATTGGAAATTATTGAATAATTGAGATTTATGAGATGTACTCACAGTAAATTCTCGCATGGAACTGATCATTCCTAGGAATACTAACCATTAGGGAAAGGCTAATAGGGGAAATTAAATTTGCGCGACTAAAGAAAATTCGATCGTGAATGGATTTCGACCATTAAATCGCGGAAGTGATATTTTGAGCCACTGTTGGCCGATCCAAGGATAGTTAAGGGTCAATTCGCTACTGTCCTAGTAGTGGAACACGGGTGATTCCATAGGACCACGAAATGACTTGACGAATGATTCTAAAATTATACCGTACGATCATACCTCTCGGATAAAGTGATTGATCATTGAGATTTTAATGATAATCGAGGTCGTCACGCATCGAACGGACTTGCACATGACTCGATTCAGTATCAGTCACGAATCGATTCTGCGAATTTCCCCAGCAAGCCGCCCGTTAGCTCGAGAAACGCTCGAGTTGCGTTTAATAGAATTTAATTATTGGATTTTTCCCTAAATTGGACACTGGAAAATTAGGAAGTCGTGACGAAACGCTAGGATGACATTGCACGTGACACGTGTCAATTTTTTGTGAGCTTAAATCCTTTGGAAAAACTCGATTTGCACAAGAAACAGAGATGGTGACCAAAATACCCCTAAAGATTATTAAAGGGTATGTTTTAAGGATAAATGACATTTTGATAATTTTGCCCTAAAATTTTGATTGGACAATTTCACCCTTGGGTTTTTGGAAAATTACAAGTATGCCCTTGGATATTTTTGTGTAAGAATCAATCTAGGCCGTCGGATCAAGATAAGATCGAATCTGGGCCGTCGGATTGAAATTGTGAGGAAAAGGCATTTTAGTCATTCACCCTTTGGTCAATTTGAACACTATTTAAGTCAATGTGGTCTTCCTTCACCCTTCTCTTCTTCATTCCACGATCAACCCCTTCCCCCTCTTATTTTTTCGTTTTGCCGTGAGTTCCCCTTTCGCCATGAGCTCCACCACTGGCGCCGCCGCTCACCGCCGCACACCACACCACCGGACCTCCACCTTGCCGTCGCCGTGCCGCCCTCCAACCTCACCGTCTCTCTCTCTTTCCCCTCTCTTTCTCTCTCTCTCCCCGTGACCCATTTCCAGTTGTGCAAGACCACGCCGCCGTTGGACCGCTGCCGTTGGACCACCGCCATGCAAGCCGGAAGCCACCGTGAGTCATTTGCCTTTGCCGTAGAGCACCGCTGCTTTCCGTTCTAGCCGTTTTAGCCTAGAACATGGTAAGTCATACTCTAATCCTGATTTAGGATTTTGGGTATCACCGAATAATTTGATTTTGGGTGAAATTGGACTTGTGCGGGTGTGAAATGTTGGGGCTTTAGACTGGGAATGTATAGCGGGCCTTAAGGAATTAATTTGGAATTTTTGGAGGACGATTTGAGGGAATTTCAAGTTAAGAATCACTGTTCACGAGCTGTGATTCACTGTTCACGAGGCTGTAATGCTTGGTTCCGGACGCAAGTTGGATTTTTAGGACTGATATTTAATGGCGAGAAAGTCCCGTGAAAGATCGAAATTAATCTGACGCCATTTGGTTGGAGAAAAATGGCAATTACCATATTTGAGGCGTGTTTGATTTATTTATAAATTGTGGTGATTTAATTGAGTGTGTTATGGTGCAATTGAGTGTCTATACATGCTTGTTGGGTACACACGTGAGTTGATTAAATTAATTGTTGAGTGCGCTCTGTCTACGTGTGTCTCAATGCGTGCACAAATCGCGTGTGATGGGCTAGTTGTGTGTGCTAAATGCATATCGAGCATGTGCATGAGTAAGGAGAAGTGTGATGTGACAAGTGATTGTGGGAAAGTATGTGAAGGTGTGATAGAATGAGAATGGGATCGGGCCAAGTATCGTAAACTCGGGCGGCGATCACGTAGGTCTGTTGCATTTGGCACAGGCTGAGGCATGAAAAAGCATGTATGAGAATCGATCCAAGGCATGATCAGCTCGGGTGAGACCGGGATTGGACCGAGGCATCATAAGCTCGGGTTCAAATCATGTAGGCCTGTCACATTTGGCGTGGGCTGAGTTGGGTTCCAATCACGTAAGCCTGTCACATTTGGCGTGGGCTGAGATGGGTTTCAATTATGTAGGCCTATTGCATTTGGCGCGGGCTGAGTTGGGATTGGGCCTGAGGCGTGTGATACTCAGGTCGCGATCGGGGCCTGAGGTGTGAACGAGTACGTGGGCCGGAAGTAATGAGGTGAATGATCACAATGTACCTGAGGTGTGTACTTCAACGCAGGTCACTGGCGAGGATTGAGAAAGCGGAAAATGAGAATGAGGAAATGAGAATGGAAGGAATAGTGGGATGAGAATTGGCATATGCGCGTGTTGTATACGACGTGATCGTGATTGAGTACGAATGTGCGCATGATTGAGCCTGACCATATTAATTGACATGCATGTTTTATGATATTGGTATATGTGAATGTGTGTGGTTGCATAATTTTTTGGAGGTACGTGATAGCCTAGGTTGGGTTTAGGAGTGTACTTGCTGAGATATGTTCTCATGGTTGTGTAAACCAAACAATTTTCAGAACCCAGACCTGAGATATGAATCCTCCATCGCCACCACCCCCAATACGTTTTGGAGTACCAGTGAATATAAAGTATGAGGTAGCTGAGTTTCCGATGGGTGACGGGATGACCTAGATAAGACACACGACGACCGTGTTTGTAAAAGTGGGAAAGCTTGCCTTGGATGGGAACCATTTTTGAGGTTGAACGTCAGGTCATCGACTCCTTTTTGATTTTGGTAGTTTCAGTAAAGTGTGCACTGGTAGATAGAGGTTTGTTTTATTGAATATATGGTGGAACAAGTTGAACAAGAAATGAAAATGTATATTCTCCAAATTCTCCCAAGTTTAATTTGTCCGAGTGTTTTTATGGTTTCCATTTGCGCGATTAAACTCTGATGTTTAGATGAGGTCGGCGATAATCTAGGACGTCGCAACTGTTCGATCAAAGGCGGGATGTCGCGGGCTCGACGGGGGTTCGGGGCGTGATATTCCCGTTTGGAATGGTATCAGAGCCAGGTTAGCTCGATCTAAGGTTGGTTGAATTGGAGTGATAAGGAGCGGAAACCTTGGAATAGTAGTTGGGGAGATCTTAGTGGGGTGTAAAGTAGAATGAGCTACACGTGCCTCCAGATTATTTGTTACGATTGTTTGAGTGAGTTAATTATTGCGTGGTAATTGAATAGCAGGTACGTCTGGACCTGAGGTAAGTGTTCAGGCTTTTGCGATAGTGATTTTGTGATTGGTAGTGGGGAAATTGTTTGCTGAGTGAGTTTTTTGTTAATTCGCTACTTAAAATCGGATTGAGCTAGTCGGTTTAGACCGCTAATTTCTGAGTGGAATTACAACAGGTAGTGGAGTGGTAGAATTGTGACGATAAGCAGTGAAGGAAGAGGATTAGGAAGAGTCCCAAGAAGGGGCGCTGGTAGAGGATCCAGGGGTAGAGGACGTGTTCGAGCTAGAGCTGTGGAGGATCTTGGAATGGGTGCTGAAGCGAGAGATAACTTAGGGGTAGATGCTAGAGTAGCAGCAAACCCTAGAGTGGGAGTTAGACCTGTTGAAGATCCCAGGATGGAAGCGATTATGAGAACCTTAGAGCGGATTGGTGATATATTAGAACGGCAGACTCAGGAGTGAGCTGCTCCGATTGCCCAAGCTACTGAGCCCGTTGCTGTTGCTAATGATAATGAGAATCGGGATCAAGAGCAAGTGGTTGCAAATAGACCTATGCACCAATTAGTAGAGCAGTTTATGAAGCTGAAACCATCTAAGTTTTCTAGGAAAGGTGACCCTGAGGTTGCACCTCGATGGGTAGAGGAGCTTGAGAAGACCTTTGAGGTGCTGGAATGTAATGATCATGAGAAAGTGACACTGGCAGTTTATCAGTTGTAAGAAAACGCAAATGATTAGTGGAAAGCCACAAAGGATAGGATTTTTCCTGAGGGTACAACTAGGACTGAGGCTGTTTTTACTGAGAGATTTTATGAGAAATACTTTTCAACTAGTGCTAGAGAGAAAACTCACGGAATTTATGAGACTCCGCCAAGGTCAGATGATGGTAAATCAGTATGAGGTGGAATTCGCGAGATTGTCTAAGTTCGTGCCGAGAATGGTGGAACATCCTGAGGATAAGGCGCAGAGATTTCTGGATGGATTGAGAGCTGACATCCGTGGTCAGTTGTTACTGGTAAATTTGAGGACGTATGTGCAGATATTTGATAGAGCTTAGATCCTACAACGGGATCAGATGGATAGAGCCGCAGCATTTGGATCGAGATTTGTCTAGGGTTGGAATAACTGTAATCCGGGAAAGAGGCCGATGGTGGATAATAGGCGTTTTACTCCACCAGTAAAAAGGAATATTAGGAAGCCAATCTGAATTGGAAATGGTCAGCGCAAGATATGTGGAGGTTGACATGGAAACGGACCTTGTCCAACCAGGAGTGGAGCTTGCTTTGGATGCGGAAAATTTGGGCATCACATAAAGAATTGCTCCAATTCTAGGCAGAATAGACCACCTGCTTTGCCGCCACCTCGGAATGAAAATCAAGCTGGAGCGGCCCAGACAGCGAATTTGAATCAGAATAGGCCTTAAGTGCAAGGACGGGCGTATACAATGGCCAAATGAGAGGCTGAAAATGCGCTAGGGGTTGTTACAGGTATGATTTCTCTGTGCAACCATGCTGCGTATGCTTTATTTGATCCTGGAGCGTCGCATTCTTTTATATCAAAGCAGTTTGTGGAGTTAGTTGGAATAGAACCGCAGTTGCTTGATACTATGCTATGTGTGACGACTCCCTTGAATGATAAGATGTTGATTTTGTTGGATTGTCAGAACTGTAAGATCGTGATTGGAGATAGGGAGGAATTGATTGATCTAGCGGTTCTAGGTATATACGACTTTGATGTGATAATAGGGATTGATTGGTTGTCTAAGCAGAGGGCTGTAATAGATTGCAATAGCAGGGTGATCCAATTTAATCCTGTTGGATATTCGGAATTTAAATTTGTGGGAAGTCAAAGAGGACCCTCAATTCCGTTGATATCATCGGTGGAAATGACGAAATTGTTGAATGAAGGATGTCAAAGATTTCTAGCTGCAGTAGTTGATTCAACGGCTGAAGAACCGAGACTTGAGGATATAGTGATAGTGTGTGAATATCCCGATGTGTTTCCTCAAGAATTGCCGGGATTACCGCCGGAAAGAGAAATAGAATTCGTATTCGAGTTGGTACCTAGAACTGAGCCAATCTCGAAAGCACCATATAGAATGTCGCTGTCGGAGTTAAAGGAATTAAAGGTGCAGATGCAAGAATTGTTAGATAAGGGGTCTATTCAACCTAGTGCATCTCCATGGGGAGCACTGGTTTTATTTGTAAGAAAGAAAGATTGATCATTGAGATTATGTATAGATTACAGGCAGCTGAATCAAGTGACAGTTAAAAATAAGTATCCCCTGCCAAGGATTGACGATTTGTTTTATCAGTTACAAGGGGCTTCAGTGTTATCTAAAATCGATTTGAGAACGGGGTATCATCAGTTGATGATTAAGAAGGAGGATATACCGAAGACGGCATTTAGGACGAGATATGGGCATTATGAATTTACGGTGATGCCATTCAGATTGATGAACGCCCCTCCTGCCTTTATAGATCTAATGAATTGGGTGTTTAAGAAATCTTTAGATCAGTTTGTGATTGTATTTATCAACGATATACTGGTGTACTTGAAAAGCCTGGAGGAACATGAATTCCATTTGCATAAAGTGTTGCGAACTTTAAGGGAAAATGCACTGTACGCTAAGTTTAGCAAGTGCGAATTTTGGCTAGGTTGAGTAGCATTTCTCGGTCATGTAATTTCTGGAGAAGGAATAGCTATGGATCCATCGAAGATTGAGGTTGTGCTGAAATGGCCTAGATCAACAACGGTGAGCGAAGTTCGAAGTTTTCTAGGTCTAGTTGGATATTACAGTCGCTTCGTGGAAGGATTTTTGTCGATAGCAATGCCGTTGACGCAATTATTAAAGAAGGAGAAGAGATTTGAATGGACAGATTAATGTGAAGGAAGTTTCTAGGAGTTGAAGTAGAGGTTGACAACGGCACTAGTATCGACGATTCCGTCAGGACCCGGAGGATACGAGATATACAGTGATACGTCGTTGAAAGGATTAGGGTGTGTGTTGATGCAACTTGAGCAAGTGGTAGCCTATGCATCTAGGCAGTTGAGGCCACATGAATTGAATTATCCGACGCACGATTTGGAGTTAGCAGAGATAGTTTTCGCCCTGAAAATTTGGCGATATTATTTATGCGGAGAAAAATTTCAGATCTATACTGACCATCAAAGTCTCAAGTATTTATTTTCGCAGAAAGAGTTGAATATGAGGCAATGATGCTGGATGGAATTATTGAAGGATTATGATTGTGATATTCTATATCACCTTGGAAAGGCAAACCAAGTAGCGGATGCGTTGAGCCGGAAATCAAGCATCGCGCATTTGATGGTCAAAGAGTGGACTCTGTTGGAGACCGTACGAGATTCAGAGTTCAAGTTGGAAGTAAATAGATTCTCGAGCCTGTTAGCTACGTTAATGATTATGCCGGAAATCCAGGCTAAAGTTAAAGCTTTGCAGTCTATAGACCCAGAGATACAGAAGATTGTTGAGACGGATGTTGCTAAAAGAAAACCGGATTTTCAGATATCCGAGGACGATGTGTTGAAATTTTGTGGAAGGTTGTGTGTGCCAAACGATGCAGGAGTGAAGGAAGAAATTTTATCTGAAGCGCATTGTAGTCAGTACAGTATCCACTCAGGCAGTACTAAAATGTATAGGAATTTGAGATAGTATTACTGGTGGAATGGTATGAAGTCGGATATTGCTAAACACGTGGCTAAGTGCCTGACGTGTCAGCAGGTGAAAGCGCAACATTGCAAGCCTGGAGGATTGTTGTGACCATTGGAAATCCTATAGTGGAAATAGGAGCATATAACCATGGATTTTGTGTCGGGATTGCCGAGAAGTCAAGGAGGTTATGACACCATTTGGGTGATTGTCGACAGATTAACTAAGTCGGCACACTTTTTGGCAGTGCGAAAGGATTTCACATTAGAACGGTATGCAGAGTTGTATGTGCAGCAAATAGTTCGCTTGCATGGGGTACCAGTGTCTATATCTTCAGATCGTGATCCTAGATTCACCGCCAGTTTTTGGAAAAGTCTGCAGACGGCGTTGGGATCTAAGCTATAGTTCAGTATAGCTTATCATCCTCAGACAGATGGCCAGTCTGAAAGGACGATTCAAACCTTGGAGGATATGCTCAGGGCGTGTGTGCTGGATTTTCAAGGTAAATGGGAAGAGCAACTGCCCTTAGTGGAGTTTGCTTATAATAATAGTTTCCAGCAGAGCATTGGAATGGCGCCTTTTGAAGCATTATATGGTCGTGCTTGTAGAACGTCCGTGTGTTGGGACGAAGTAGGAGAAAGAGCTATAACAGGGCTGGAGTTAGTTGAGCATTCAATTGAGGCAGTTAAGATCATTCGCAAAAGGCTGAAGACAGCGCAGAGCCGTCAAAAAGTTATGCAGACAGAAGGCGAAGACCTCTGGAATATTAAGTAGGGGATCACGTATTTCTAAAGATATCGCCTATGTGAGGATTGTCCCGATTCGGTAAGAAAGGAAAATTGAGTCCGAGGTATGTAGGATCCTTTGAGATATTAGAAAGGATCGGAGATCTGGCGTATCGCCTCACGTTATCGTCAAATTTGTCGCAAGTGCACAATGTGTTCCACGTATCAATGTTAAGGAAGTACGAACCAGACTCGACGCACGTACTGAACTATGAAGAGATAGAAGTGGATGATAAGGTATCGTATGTCGAAAGACTGATCAAGATTGAGGATCGAAAGGAACGGGTTTTGAGAAATAAAACAATCCTGATGGTCAAGGTTATCTTGGAGCACCACGGGACTGAAGGCGCAACTTAGGAAAGCGAAGAAATGATGCAACGTCAGTACCCCCAGTTGTTTGAGTGGCAGTAAGAATTGTAATTTTGAGTATCAGTGAGATTGTAAATTTCGTGGACGAAATTTCATAAGGGAGAAGATTGTGACATTCCGAAATTTCCACCAATTGGAAATTATTGAATAATTGAGTTTCATGAGATGTACTCGTAGTAAATTCTTGCCTGGAACTGATCATTCATGGGAATGCTAACCATTAGGAAAATGCTAATAGGGGAAATTAAATTCGCGCGACTAAAGAAAATTCGATCGTGAATGGATTTTGACCATTAAATCGCGGAAGTGATATTTTGAGCAACTGTTGGCCGATTCAAGGATAGTTAGGGGTCAATTCGCTACTGTCCTAGTAGTAGATAGTGGGTGATTCCGTAGGACCACGAAACGACTTGACGAATGATTTTGAAATTATACCGAACGATCGTACCTCTCGGATAAAGTGATTGATCATTGCGATTTTAATGATAACCGAGGTCATCACGCACCGAACGGACTTGCACATGATTCGATTCAGTATTAGCCACGTGTCGATTCTGCGAATTTCCCCAGCAAGCTGCCTGTTAGCTCGAGAAACGCTCGAATTGCGATTAATAGAATTTAATTATTCGATTTTTACCCAAATTGGACATCAGAAAATTGGGAAGTCGCGACGAAACGTTAGGACGACGTTGTACGTGACACGTGTCAATTTTTGGTGAGCTTAAATCCTTTGGAAAAACTCGATTTGCACAAGAAACGGAGATGGTGACCAAAATACCCCTAAAGATTATTAAAGGGTATGTTTTAAGGGTAAATGGCATTTTGGTAATTTTGCCCTAAAATTTTGATTGGACAATTTCACCCTTGGGTTTTTGAAAAATTACAAGTATGCCCTTGGATATTTTTGTGCAAGAATCGATCTCGGCCGTCGGATCAAGATAAGATCGAATCTAGGCCGTTGGATTGAAATTGTAAGTAAAGGGCATTTTAGTCATTCACCCTTTGGTCAATTTGAACACTATTTAAGTCAATGTGGTCTTCCTTCCCCCTTCTCTTCTTTATTCCATATCAACCCCTTCCCCCTCTTATTTTTTCTTTTTGCCATGAGTTCCCTTTTGGCCGTGAGCTCCATCGCCGGTGCCGCCGCTCACCGCCGCACGCCCCACCACCGGACCTCCACCTTGTCGTCGCTGTGCCGTCTTCCAACCTCACCGTCTCTCTCTCTTTCCCCTCTCTTTCTCTCTCTCTCCCCGTGACCCATTTTTGGCCGTGCAAGACCACACCGCCGCCGGGCCACCGCCGTGCAAGCCGAAAGCCATTGTGAGTAGTTTGCCTTCGCCGTAGAGCGTCGCCGCTTTCCGTTCTAGCCGTTTTAGCCTAGAACGTGGTAAGTCATACTCTAATCCCGATTTAAGATTTTGGGTATCGCCGAATAATTTGATTTTGGGTGAAATTGGACTTGTGCGGGTGCGAAATGTTGGGGCTTTAGACTGGGAATGTATGGCGGGCCTTAAGGAATTAATTTGGAATTTTTGGAGGATGATTTGAGGGAATTTCAAGTTAATAATCACTGTTCATGAACTTTGATTCACTGTTCATGAGCCTGTAATGCTCGGTTTGGGACGCAAATTGGATTTTTAGGACTGATATTTAATGGCGAGAAAGTCCCGTGAAGGAACGGAATTAATCTGACGCCATTTGGTTGGAGAAAAATGGCAACTACCGTATTTGAGTCGTGTTTGATTTATTTAGAAATTGTGGTGATTTAATTGAGAGTGTTATGGTGCAATTGAGTATCTATACATGCTTGTTGGGTACACACGTGAGTTGATTAAATTAATTGTTGATATTGCCCATGTGAATTGTTGAGTGCGCTCTGTCAATGTATGACTCAATGCGTGCACGGATCTCGTGTGTTGGGCTAGTCGTGTGTGGCAAATGCATATCGAGCATGTGCATGAGTAAGGAGAAGTGTGGTGTGACAAGTGATTATGGGAAAGTATGTGAAGGTGTGATAGAACGAGAATGGGATCGGGCCGAGTATCGTAAACTCGGGCAGTGATCACGTAGGTTTGTTGCATTTGGCACAGAATGAGGCTTGAAAAAGCATGTATCAGAATCGATCCGAGGCACGATCAGCTCGGGTGAGACCGGGATTGGACCGAGGCATCATAAGCTCGGGTTCCAATCATGTAGGCCTGTTGCATTTGGCATGGGCTGAGTTGGGTTCCAATCACATAGGCTTGTCGCATTTGGCGTGGACTGAGTTGGGTTTCAATTATGTAGGCTTGTCGTATTTGGCACGGGCTGAGTTGGGATTGGGCCTAGGGTGTGTGATGCTCAGGTCGCGATCGGGGCCTGAGGCGTGAACGAGTACGCGGGTCAGAAGTGATGAGGTGAATGATCGCAGTGTACCTGAGGCATGTACTTCAACGCGGGTCATCGGCGAGGATTGAGAAAGCGGAAAATGAGAACGAGGAAATGAGAATGGAAGGAGTAGTGGGATGAGAATTGGCACATGCGTGTGTTGCATACGACGTGATCGTGATTGAGTACGGGTGTGCGCATGATTG
This sequence comes from Syzygium aromaticum, assembly GCA_024500025.1. Classification (NCBI taxonomy): domain Eukaryota; kingdom Viridiplantae; phylum Streptophyta; class Magnoliopsida; order Myrtales; family Myrtaceae; genus Syzygium; species Syzygium aromaticum. The sequence continues at coordinate 1,066,242 of CM044892.1, forward strand.
AGCCTGACCATATTATTTGACATGCCTGTTTTATGATATTGGTATATGTGAATGTGTGTGGTTGCATAATTGTTTGGAGGTACGTGATAGCCTAGGTTGGGCTTAGGGGTGTACTTGCTGAGATATATTCTCATGGTTGTGTAAACCAAACAATTTTCAGAACCTAGATCTGAGATATGAATCCTCCATCGCCACCACCCCTAGTATGTTTTGGAGTACCAGTGCATATGAAGTATGAGATAGCTAAGTTTCCGATGGGTGACGAGATGACCTGGATAAGACACACAACGACCGTGTTTGTAAAAGTGGGAAAGCTTGCCTTGGATGAGAACCATTTTCGAGGTTGAACGTCAGGTCATCGACTCCTTTTTGATTTTGGTAGTTTCAGTAAAGTGTGCACTGGTAGATAGAGGTTTGTTTTATTGAATATATGGTGGAACAAGTTGAACAAGAAATGGAAATATATATTCTCCCAATTCTCCCCAATTTAATTTGTCCGGGTGTTTTTATGGTTTCTGTTTGCACGATTAAACTCTGATGTTTAGATGAGGTTGGCGATAACCTAGGATGTCGCAACTGTTCGACTGGAGGCAGGATGTCGTAGGCTCGACGGGGGTTCGGGGTGTGACAACTATCACCCCGAAAGAGATACCCTGAAAAAGGTCGGTTACTCAGCAGATGATGTATCAAAACTCTGGGTAAGAAACACCAGGTATTTCATCAAATTTCTTTTCAAACTATCCAGAAAGTAGATCAGGCGTTGCTTTGAAAATGAAATGCATCTTGACTTGTAGTCAAGATATTTCATATAATATTCTAGAATAGTCTTAATTGTTTATTTCTCCGATGAATACATATGTTTTTGCACAAAACTAATTTGTCTGACAGGAGACATGCCCCACCAGGCAAAACATTAAATTCTCGGGCGAAGAACCCCAGGTACCCCTTGAGCATTGGATTGTTCCTCTATTCACCAAACCTGTTAAGCGCACCAGTTAAGGTGACCGAAGAAAAGTTTGGATCCTAGACAAACAATTTCTCTCGTTAAGGTGACTGAAGAAAGATTCGGGTCCTGGACGAAGCAAAACCCAGTCACGGCAACCGAAGGTAGGTTCGGGTCTGCGACAAACGAAATCCAGCTGGCGACCAAAGATAAGTTCGGGTCCTGTGCAAAGGATTTCCCCCCAGTCACGACAATCGAAACTAGGTTCGGGTCCGCGACAAACAAAATCCAGCTAGTGACCAAAGATAGGTTCGGGTCCTATGCAAGCGATTTCTCTCAGTCGAGGCGACAGAAGAAAGGTTCGGGTCCGCGATAAACAAAATCCAGTCGAGGCGACCGAAGATAGGTTCGGGTCATAGGCAGGTAATTTCCCCAGTCAAGGCGACCGAAAAAAGGTTCGGTTCCTAGACAAATAATTTTCCTCGTCAAGTCGATCAAAGATAGGTGTGAACCCCAGACGAAGGAAATTCAGTTGAGGTGCCCGAAGATAAGTTCGAGTCCTCGACACCTGGCATCAACTACCTGGAATTACTTTACCCTTCGGCAAGGTAAGTAGCCCCAGGTATATTTTTATTTGCTTTAGCACGCATTATTACATCAAAAAATGAGACTCGCAGTCTCGCCAAAAATAATATTCTTTAAGCATGCATGGGTCAAATTTAGGTGTCATTTTGTCTTTGAACGTAACCTCTACGGGCTCAACCTTTACGAGCTCACCTTCAAAGAGGGGCAACTATTGACACTTATTTTTAATCTGATCAAAATTAAATTGCCTGAAATTTAGGAATTAATTTTCTTTAATTCTTAAGACAAAAAAATATTTATATTAAGTGCATTGCATGTAGAAATTAGGCATACTTGCATTAATAGGGTATATTAATGTAAAAAAAAAATGAATGAATGAGGAAAATCGCGTTGGGCCGGGTCGGGGCCGGGCCGACCCGGCCCTTTTCTTTTTCTTTTCTTTTCTCCCCCCACGCGGGCCCAAGCCCAGTCTGCTCCTATCTTTTTTCTTTTTCTCCTCCCCGCACGACCGAGCCTAGTCCCGGCCCAGCCCCTTCCTTTCTCCTTTCCCCTCGCCGGTCGCTCTCTTGCCCTTGTTCTCCCCTATTCGCGATGTCACACTGACGCACGGCGGCGCTGCTCCTCGCCATCGCTATCCGGCCAGAGAGAGGCCGAGGTAGCATGCCACAGGGATTGGCCATTAAGGCCAGTCTTGTCTGCCCGGGATTCCCGGGCTTCTCTCTCACTCTCTCTCTCTCCCTTCTTCCTCATGCAGAATCGACCCCCCTGCACCGGCCTGTGGCCGTGGAATTTGGGGGGCATAGGTCGGTACAGGTAGTCATTAGCTAACGATGTGAAGCACAGGATCGTCGTCGCCGACTATAAAAGGCTAGAGAGAGAGAGAGAGGGGGGTCGGCCAATTTTGAGAGAGAAATAGAGAGAGAGATTGGGAGAGAACTAGAGAGAAACAGAGAAGAGAGAGTAGTCTTCGAGGGTCTTGAGGTCCCAGTCAGCCTCGCCGTCTCCAGCAAGCCGACCGGCAAACCCCCAGAAGCACCACCGGTCGGCCACAGAGAGAGAACACAGAGGGAGAGACAGAGAGTGAGAGAGAGAACTAAGAACAGAGAGAGATAGAAGGAGCCGAGATCGTCAGAGCAACCAATCGTGTCGCCGTCGTCCTCAGACCAGCCGGAACGCCCTGACACGCTGTCGATAGGTGAGCTCCCCTTGGTTTCCCCCGACCTGCCCTGTTCTACTCTGTTTTTTTGGCGCGGCATGGCCGGGACTCGTGCTAGCGGTGTCGCGTGAATCCCGACCCATATCGTCGTTCCCCACAGTCCCTGTGCCATCATCAAAGGTAGGCCGATCTATCAGAGCCAATCCAGTCGTCGGAGGAGGTCGGAATCGACCGTTTTCTGCCATGCCCCCCCAGGTGCTCGACGAAATGTCCTAGAGAAGCCGAATTGAGTCTGGTCGCCGGTCGGCGCAATGGTGGCCGGATGGCAACCCAGGCGGTTTGTGGTGTCGGCGATGGCCCCAGGGGTCGTTTCTGGAGGCGGCGCCAATCTGGGTCGGCTGCCGGACGGCCAATTTTGGCCCCGTCGACGCCCTCTCCCCGCGGGTCTGCAAATCGGGTCGGATTTGACTCGAATCAGCAGATCCGACCCGGGTTAACGCTCGAGTCGGATCCATTAACTCGGGTCGGTTCTGACCGACCCCGATCATTCGACCCGACCTAGGTCAACGACCGGGTCAGATCCGTTGACTTGGGTCAATGACAGGGTCAGATCCGTTGACTCGGGCCGACCCAAATTCGGAGACCCGACCCAGTTTAATATTATATTATTATATAATTTATTTTTTTAAAAATAATTTTAAATAAAATAAAATAAAAAAATTTAAAAATGTTTTTTTTTTAAAAAAAATTATTTTTTTTTTCTTCACCGTATATATGTATATTTTTTTTCCGAAAAATTATCTCTTTTTTATCGTGTATATATATTTTCAGAATAAAATTTTTTTATGTGGTTTATCTAAATGTTTTAATTTATTGTTATATTATTATGCATGTTGTTATAATTCTATATTTAAATAGATAAGTCAATTTGATCATGTGGTATTATTTTACGTGTTATTATTGTTGTGTTTTATTATGCATGTTTTTAATACAACTGCATGAACTGTTGCATTTTTTAATGTCATCTGACTTAGTTAAGGTTAGAACCTTAGGCTGCATGAATTGTTGTGTTTTTGACTGCTAATTGCTTCTGATTATGCACTTGCTCGATCACTTTACATGTTAGGAAAAATGTCCTAAAATCAATCCAAACTGCATGGTAAATGTTTTCAGAAATGAACATGGTAAAATGGTACCAAAAGGGCATTAGTTATCCAACTAGTGTAACTAAGACCCCAAACTCAATCAATCTCTGGTTCGTAGGAATAAAGTGATTCTCCAATTACCATATTTGGGTTTCTAATCAACCCACCCCAAATCGATTAATGACGACTTCTCGATGTAAACCATTTGCATATTAAATACTAAAACCTTAAGTCGCGATATGGTATGAGCTTGGGAGGGCCCGAGTTAAGTCCCAAACTTAGACTTAGCACATACTAGGCGAGCCCCTCGTTTTTTTGAGCATGTTAAAAAAAATCCCCGGGAGGGGTCGGTCGCGACACCAAGCAAAGAAAAGAAATATATGCCAACACGGTTAAATGGAAGTCTAATTCGTTCAAGCCAAAATCAACGGAGGGGCCCGAAAGGAAAGAATGTTTGTGGAGAAGTAAAAGCAGCTAAAGTATCTTCTAAATATTTACTTGAATTATAACTCCTTGTACTTTTATAATTCTTAACGAAATCGCATTCCAAAAAACCATGGACACGAAAAGTATCTTCTGAATTTTTCAAACGTCACATAAATTAGTGACCTAATTGAAATTTCATAAATCTTATCCAAAATCTAGACGAATTAATAATTATTGTGATTTACTAAATATATAATTAATGTAGAAATTTCTTGATGTCACACATTAATTGCGAAAGCATTTGTAATCTTGGGCTCCGTTTTTGTAGGAAAATGAATGATTTGAAAAATATTTTTCTAAAAACGATTACTTGTTTGTTTGAAATAATTAGTCAATAGAAAATATTTTCATTATCAACAAGAATATATGTCTAAACATTTTTGGGGATAATGAAAACATTTTTCATTTACTAATTTTTGTAAGCGATACAATTGATTATTTTTAGGAAAATATTTTTCAAATCGTTTATTTTTCTTGAAACAAACAAAGCCTTGAAGTACGGATTTGTCATAACCAAACCAAGCACTTGTCCTTGTGATAACCCAACATTTAGCTTGACTACTACTTTTTGATGAGTCTATATTTTATAGTGCATGCGCATTGACTTTTATTGAATTCAAAACTTTTGAAACGTTTTTTTTTTTTTTTTGGTAAGGAAACTTTTGAAACGTTGATTCACATTTTTTTAAAAATTTCCATAGTATTTTAATTTTTATGAGAATCAAAGGAAAAAAAGTACATATTGCTTATCTTGAAGAAGAAACAAACTAGCTCAAAAGTGTATGATTTTTCATGGATTAGCATGCCAGCAGGGACGTTCGATCTCAACTTGGGTTAACAAATTAGATCAAAAGGAAAAAAAAAAAAGAGGGAAATTGACGTAACTAATTGTTATAAGTAGACACAAACCGTCCAGTCCACGTATGATCAATAAGTTTCACCGGTATGGCACCGGGGCATGGCCTCCTCAAGGTTCTGATCGAATGGTTAGGTCATGATTTTGAATAGGCACATGCCGCATCCAAACCAATCATTCGCTCAAGTCTCGACTCAACTTTTGATTATTATTATCATTGTTCAATGAGATAGTAAGTGTTCGATTATTGGTGGCTTAGAAACTAACAAGGACCTAGAATGAATCTTAATGTGGGTTGAAAATCAAACCGCTTCTACTGTGCATGAATTGCATGGAGAGGGACAAGTCATCTTATTGTGGTGGGCGGATACTAAGCTTGATATGGGAGATTTGTAAAGGTTAGACCTGTTAAATGGGGAGGTTTGGTTGGGTCAAAAATGGTCTCACCCAATTGACCCATTTTCATGTATTGCAAATCCAGTGATCCATTCCCGACCCGACCCATACCTAATTTAATCATATTGCTAAAATACTTTCATATTTAACCAAATTTAGGTAAACTCATATCCAAACCGAGTTGAAAACGTAGAGCGAGTGAGTGTAAGATTGAGTAAGAGTGAGAGTGAAAAAAGAGTCATAGAGATAGGTAGAGTCTAAGTAAATTGTAAACCTATTTAACACTCATATTATTTTGCATTTTACCTAAACCCATTTACTGAATATAACGAAATCAAATAAAGATTCAACCCATCAAATATAGGCTGGGGTGGTTTCTTGTTTGATGCTTCACCAAAGATATATAGAAGAAGATCACGAAGCTCATGTTTGATGATTCACCAAAAATGTAGGAAAGTTACGAAATATTTATTCCATTTGAAAACAAAGAGGGACACAATTAGGCATAGCGATTTAGGCGGATTTGTGTAACTCGAGCACCCACAAGTTGTGGGACCGGCAAGCTACTTTCACGGCTCCGAACACGGCTGCATGGGCCATGACCTCAATTTGCTTCAACGTCCGATCTTTCCCTTCGGGAGTCGTGCTTAACATGATCATGTCGGACGTGAACGTGGTCCGGGTTAGTAGGTCAGTCCCTGGGTATTCCGGGCTCATCGGGTCTATGATCACCAACTTGCTTGACGCCGGCAATGCGTCCCAGCAGTTCCTCAGGAGCTGTACGCCAAACTCATCCCCGACAATAAACAAACTTGTTTGAAAACATGAACTATCGCGATTCGAAAAATAATTAGGATTCCCGATCACCAATTTGTCCCGACTAAAATGCTCATACATTGGAAATGTCGTAAACTAGGTTTGTTAAATTAATATCAACATATTCAAATGAACATATGCATACGTAATTTGTTCGTTGCTTTTCATTTCATTTTCGAGAGCTAATTGATGGACAAGAATTTGCTGTGCCAAATATTTTGTCTAAAGTAACCTTCATTAAGAGAACGTCTCCTTTGGGTCCCTCCGACATGTTCCAAACCTGCCATCAAGAAATGATTATCACATATCGTCATCATTGCGATATGAGACGTCATCAGAATGGCCGATTATACAGAGGTGACAAATTTAAATGAAGAAGACAATCAACAGGCACAGAGAAAAGGATATACTTTCAACATAAATTGACATTGTAAACACAGGTGCGGAAAAAACAAATACAGAACACAGGATTTACGTGGTTCGATCATAAGATGATCTATGTCTACGGGCGAGGCAAATCAAGATTCCACTATAATCAAAAAGAGTACAATTTTCAGAAATCGAAACAACGACTTGACAAAACCTCACGGCTCACCAAAATCTTTAAAAAGAAAATTCTCTCGCTATTTTATGAGAAAACTTAGCCGCGGTATAAATAGGGCTTTCTAAAAAATTTTCTCGGGGGCGTAGCCTTCGAACCCCCCGAGACATTCTTTCGTTTTACTTCGGCTCGGGCGGACCGCCATTGAGATTTGTTTGCTTGCTACAGGTTGGGCCTATCGTCCTAACCCTCCGCGTCGCGAACTAAATCTCCTTTTTCTAGTCGCACAAAAAATATGTCGGGTCGGGTCATAAACCGGGCCGAATATATAAAATTCAAGACATATTTAACAAATCTCCACCTTGGCTTGAATTTTCCAAAATAAAACAATCAAGAGGCTGAACACATTCTCTCGGTATCCCTAAGCCTATGTGAGCTAACTAGGTGTAGGAAACAAGGGCTACAACGAAAGAACATATCTGCTTCAAAAACAAATGTAGAACTTGCATTTACCTCTCCACCAAAGCCCCAAAAAGAGCAAACTCAACCAAGCATGCCAATCAAGTTCAAGCAATGGTTAAACTTGTTGGCTGGGACTGGCTTAGTCAACATATAAGCAGGATTGTCAGTTGTACCAATTTTCTTTACTGTCATATTTCTCTCAGCAACAGCCTCTCGAATAAAGTGATACCTGACATCGATGTGCTTAGTCCTTTCATGATATGCTTGATTTCTAATCAAATATATAGCACTCTGATTGTCACAAAAGACAACTGAATTGTCTTCTTGCTGGAACCCAAGTTCCTGAACAAGATTCCTTAACCAAATACCTTCTTTCACTGCTTCTGCTGCTGCCATATACTCTGCCTCTGTAGTAGATAAAGCAACTGTCGACTGTAAGGTTGACCTCCAACTAATAGCCGAACTAGATAGTGTGAAAAGATAGCCAGTCAAAGATCTCCTCTTGTCGAGATCACCTGCAAAATTGGAATCCATAAATCCCACAACAGAAGTACCGTTAGAACTGTTTCTATCAAATACTAGGCCCAACTCCGCAGAGCCTCTAAGATACCTAAGTATCCATGTCACTGCTTACCAATGGACCTTTCCAGGATGTGCCATATATCTACTAACTATACTAACTGCCTGCGCAATGTCTGGACGAGTGCATACCATAGCATACATAATGCTACCGATTGCACTGGAGTATGGTACATGAGACATCGCAGCCTCCTCGATCTCTGATTAAGGTGAATGTAGAGCTGAGAGTCTAAAATGGGATGCCAACGGTATACTCACTGGCTTAGCGTTTTGCATGCCAAACCTCTCAAGTACCTTCTCAATATAACTCCTCTGTGAGAGATATAATTTCCTTCATTTTCTGTTCCTCTGAATCTCCATTCCTAAGATCTTCTTGGCATGACCCAGATCTTTCATCTCGAACTCCTCACTGAGCCATTTCTTCAAGATCAACACATCTGACATGTTCTTTACAGCAATGAGCATGTCATCCACGTATAAAAGAAGATAGACAAATGATCCATCTGAACCTTTCTTGAAGTAGACACAACTATCATAGTTGTTCTTATGATAACCGCTCCCTATCATAAAGCTATCGAATCTCTTATACCACTGCCTTGGTGACTGCTTCAGACCATACAAGGATTTCTTCAACCTACAAACATGATCTTCCTTGCCTTCTACATAATAGCCCTCGGGCTGGACCATATAAATAGTTTCCTCAAGCTCGCCATGCAAAAAAGCAGTCTTTACATCAAGTTACTCAAGCTCTAAGTCAAATTGAGCAACTATAGCCAGTAACACACGGATGGAAGTGTGTTTTACCACAGGGGAGAATACTTCATCATAATAAATTCCCTCCTTTTGATTATAGCCTTTAGCTACGAGCTGAGCCTTGTATCTAGCATTTTCAATACCTGGAATTCCTTCCTTTTTCTTGAAGACCCATTTACACCCAATGGCTCTTTTTTCCCTTGGGCAACTGCACCAAGTCCCAAGTCTGGTTCTTGTGAAGTGATTCAAGTTCCTCAACCATAGCAACAGTCCATTTCTCTGATTCTGTGCAAGTAACAGCTTCTGTATAGGTAGAAGGTTCCTGAATACCCATATCTTCTGCTATCGTAAGAGCATAAGCCACCAGATCAGAGAATCCATATTTTTGAGGAGGCCGGGTCTGCCTTCTTTCTCTGCTAATAGCAATAGAGTATGGCTGCTCCACCTCATCTACAGCTTCCTCATCTTAACTTGAATCACTAGGAGCAATTTGTTGGTTCAAATCTTTCTGAGAGGTCTTTTCTGGAAGCTCCACCTGAACCTCCACCTCATTCGTAGCACTCTCATGCTTTCCTGTAGACTCATTAACAACTTTCCTTTGATCAAGTATATGCATTTCATTAAATGTAACATCCCTACTAATAATGAACTTAGGTGAGTTAGGTTCCTGGCATCATAAACGATAACCTTTCACCCCATCAGCATACCCAACGAAAATACATTTCTTTGCTCTAGGTTCTAACTTACCATCCTTAACATGGTAATAAGCAGGGCATACAAAAATCTTTAGATTAGAATAATCACAAGGCTTGCTTGACCACATCTCAAAAGGAGTCTTGCATTCTATTGCTGTTGAAGGAGAGCGATTAACCAGATAACAAGCCGTGTTAACAGTTCCAGCCCAAAAATCTTTTTCCATGCCAGCATTAGAGAGCATGCATCTTTCTCTCTCCAATAGAGTTCTGTTCATACGTTCTGCCACTCCATTTTGCTGTGGAGTGTGCCTAACTGTACGATGTCGAACGATACCTGCATTTGCACAGAATTCATTAAAATCGCCACCACAGAACTCAAGACCATTATCGGTCCTAAGATGTTTGATCTTCTTCCCTGTCTGATTCTCAACAAGGGCTTTCCACTTCTTGAAGGTTTCAAACACATCACTTTTTCTTTTCAGAAAGTAAACCCAAACCTTCCTGAAATAATCATCAATGAACATCACAAAGTAAAGAGCACCACTCTTAGATGGAACATGTGCTGGTCCCCATAAATCAGAATGTATATAGTCTAGTGTGCTCTTTGTCGAATACGTTCCCGTACTAAATCTGACTCTGCATTGCTTGACAAGAACACAATGCTCACAGAAATCTAGCGAAGTCATCTGCTCCCCACAAAGTAAACCACGTTTACTCAAAACTGTCATGCCACGCTCGCTCATGTGGCCCAAACGCATATGCCACAATTTTGTTCTATCATTGTCAGAAACGGAATTACATGTGCCAATTAAAGGATCCATAACTGTGCTACCTTGCAGATGATACAAGTGATTCACCTTGCTTCCTTTCATCACAACCAGATTGCCTTTTGAAACTTTGAGAACTCCACCTCCACTTGAGTACACACACCCAATGGAATCCAAACTGCTCAAAGAGATAAGGTTTCTCTTTAAGTCTGGTATATGTCTTACTTTAGTTAAAGTTTTCACTGCTTTGTCGTGGCACTTAATCCGAACAGTACCAATACCCACGTCTTTGCATGCAGCATCATTCCCCATCAAGATTGATCCACCATTCAATGGCTCGTATGTGATGAACCATTTCCTATTTGGGCACATGTGATATGATGCTCCCGAATCCATTATCCAAACATCATTTGACAAATTAACAACAGAGCATGTCATAAGAACATTGTCTGATGCATTAGACTCAGTTTCGTTTGCAACATTCGCCGAATCTTGTCTTTGACCATGCTGCTTATCATTTTTCTTGAGTGAAAGACAATCTGACTTGTAATGTCCCTTTTTGTGACAATAGTAGCACTTGACGTTCATCTTATCTCCGGGTTGCTTAGATTTTGAACAACCAACTGATTTCCCACGGGAAGCTTTGTCCCTGCTCTTGGTCCTGCCTCTTCCAAATAAACTATCTGCTTTGTTTTCACTGGTATTCCGATTCAATTTTGTTCTCAGTTCTGCAGAATTCAATGATGCTTTAACATCCTCCAAAGTTATGGATTCACGTCCATAGAGCATCGAGTTCACAAAATTTTTGTATGAGGTAGGCAGTGAACATAACACGATCAAAGCTTGATCTTCATCCTCGAGTTTAATATCTAGATTTTTTATATCTAGAACAATTTTATTAAACTCATCCAAGTGTTCCTGAACAGGCGTACCTTCACGTATCTTTAGGGTATAAAGACGCTGCTTCAAATAAAGTCTCGATGTTAGAGATTTCTTCATGTAGAGACTTTCCAATTTCTTCCAGAGACCGGCTACTATTTCTTCATTGGCGACTTCTCGCAAAACCTTGTCATCTAGAGACAACTGGATTGCGCTATGCGCCTTCTCGTCCATCTCTTCCATCTTAGCCGAGGTCATATCGTCTGGATATTTTCCGTCCAGTGCCCTAACTGTACCCTCTCACCTCATTAAAGCCTTCATCTTTATTCTCTATAATCCGAAGTTGTTCTGTCCGTCAAAAGATGAGATCTGAAACTTCAAAGATGCCATCTCAAAGAACCCTAGAATCAAACTAGTCTCTGATACCACTTGTTGTTAACACAGGTGCGGAAAAAACATATATAGAACACAGGATTTACATGGTTCGATCACAAGGTGATCTACGTCCACGGGCGAGGCAAATCAAGATTCCACTATAATCAAAGAGAGTACAATTTTCAGAAGTCGAAATAACGACTTGACAAAACCTCACGGCTCACCAAAATCTCTAAAAACAAAATTCTCTCGCTATTTTATGAGAAAATCTAGCCGCGGAATAAATAAGGCTTCCCAAAAATTTTTCTCGAGGGCGTAGCCCCCGAACCCCCCGAGACATTCTTTCGTTTTACTTCGGCTCGGGCGAACCCAATCTTCCGCGTCGCGAACTAAATCTCCTTTTTGGGTCGCACAAAAATATGTCGGGTCGGTGTTGACATCTAATTTTTAGCTGACGCGATATTAAAAATAGAAAATTCGAGATTATGGTTTCCGATCGCGACGGAACTTGTTTCTTGAGTAAAAAGTGTCATTTTTAAATTTTGCCTGTTGGCCAGGCTTTTGTAAACAATTTCCTATTCATTTTATGTAAAAACCCGAAAAGTCAAATGGTTGACTTTCGGGTTGACTTTTTGGTCAACCCTTTGACCAAAAGTCAACCTCGAGTCAAATTGGGGTTTTTCGCATAAAAAGATTCCTTTCAAGTTTAATTTCACTTTAGAAGTGGAAATTTTAAAAAATTTCAAAGATTTGATCATAAAATCAAGCTCATAGTGAAAAGTCAACTAGGGTTTGACATTTGGTCAAACCTTTGACTAAAAAATCGGAAAATACAAAAATTTAAAAATCATATGATTTCACATTCAATTTACCTTCGGCATTTGAAATTTTGCAAAAATCGGTTTAGAATCAACTTTTTTCCAATTTGCGGAATTTGATTCAAAATCGACCAAAAATGAAATTACTTCATTTCTAGTCATTTTTTAGGTTAGTTTTCTTCACGACATTTGATCTAGAGGTCATTTTATATTCAATTTTGGAGTCAATTTTGTAATCCCAAGCCAAACACAAAAACCAATTTTGGCCCTAGTCAGTGATTTGAATCGATTCTTCATGATTTGCACAATTGACACACGATTGGGCCTAATTTCTTATATGAAATCCAAATTCAAAATCAATTTTGGAAGATTCACATGAATTTGAGTCAATTTGATCAATTTAGTGATCCAATGATTAGGTAGTTTAAGAGTAATTGATCCAATTAGTGCAATTCAACTTGACCCACTCTAGACTAATATTCAATTTGATGAATTGTGTCTCAATTCGGTTAATTGGACTTCAATTAAATTTGTTAGTCTTGCTTGGCCATGCAATTACCCAAATTCAAAAGCAATTGAGACAAACAAGCTAAATTGGATCAATTTGTGCATAAATTTCAAATCGGTTCAATCCAATTTGATTCGATATTAATGAGCTCAATTAATCATGATAAGAATCAAATCACACAAAATTGGAACAAATGAATCAAGGGTTGAACTAGTTCAATCAGGCCAAATTCGGGATTAACCGGCTTAACACGGTTTGATTCAAATTGAACCGGTTCGACCGGACTGGCCATTTTTCGATTAAAAATTCGGAGATCGACGATCCATTCTGACTAGCCAAGGCTAGCCCTGTCCCTTTGAGCTCAAAAATTACAAAAATGCCCTTGATAAAAAATTACAAAAATGCCCCTAAGTGAAAATTACCAAAATGCCCTTCCTTAAGGATTAAGCAAATTAATTAGGGGATAAGCAAATCAATCATGGCCATTCATCTAGAATTGACCATGTCCATCCATAGTGCCATGTCACCAATCTTTAGCTCATAAGGAATATTCTTAATCATTAAGGATGCATTTTAGGCCATTGGATCAATCTAAGGGCTACGATTCAAAGTTAGGGGAAGCATATAGTGTTTTTTCCCTCCAAAATTTGGCATTCTCTCTCATTTTCAGATCTGGTTTCTCTCTCTTCTCTCTCTCTCTCTCTCTCTCTCTCTCTCATGATCTCTCTCTCTCGCCGGCCATCTCCCTCTCTCCGACCACTTTTCCGGCGGACCACCACCTCACTAACGTCCCCCACGGCGGCCCAAGGCTGGTCGCAAGACCAGCCATCATTGCTGGTGGCCGGAACAACAAGTTCCGACCAGATCTTCTTCTCGGCGACATCATCGGCGCTGCTGCCGGTGATGTGATCAGCCGGTTCAAAGCGGCTGAACCGGCTGATCGGCGGCTTCTTCCGGCGATCCAAAACTTGCGACTGCACTCCCCGGTGTTTTCACGTCGCTGTGGTGTCCGGTGACTCATTAAACGGCCACCGGATTGCATATTTTGATTTGATTCTTCGTTACTAGTTCGATAGTACAAAAACGGACCGATTCTCACTTAGTTTGTGCAATCTATTATCATAGGTTGGCCGAGCTTTCCAAGACTTCTTCGTGCTGTCTTTGATATGAACACGGAGGCCGGATCGCTCGATTTTGCACCGGAGTATTGTTGAACAAGGTAAGCACACTTGAACATGATTATGCAAATTCGTGTATACTGAGCCTGCATGCTTGTGATGCCGATTTCAGCTCGTTAATGTCGAAATCTTGCGAAGTGATGAACTAGAGAATCGTAGAGTACGTCTTAAGCTTCGATTTGATATATCATATGCCTTGATCGGACTTGATTTGCTATGTCAAAACTATTTCGGAAGTTAGGATCATAATTTGAAATGTAATGTGCAGATCTGTTCTGATGATGTCCTGATTGATGTTGTGCTGTTTTATGATTTTTCTGATTTTATATGATCATTTTTTGGAAAAACTTTCTTCATGAAAGTTGTAGATCACATCTTAATCTATTCATCATAAAATTTTCATAAAATTCCAAGCATATTAGCATGGTACGATCTGCAACGTCATCTAGGTGTAGATCGGGTGACAGACTGATTCTGATTGACCTTCATGTGTTCTTCAATTTTCATAAATTCGTGTGTTCAAAATCTGAAAAAGTTTTCTTCATGAAAGTTCACACTGAGATCGAGATCTTTCCATTAATACTAATTTCATCAAAATCAGAGGTCATTTGGATTTTCAAAATGAATTTTCACAATCTGATCAGTATCTGTGTCAAGATCTGATTTTCATTCCTTTAGAGTTTAGAAGATGTTTTTCCGAATTTGATAAAGTTAGAGTCCTTTTTTGCAAAAAATAAAAACTAAAAAATTGTTCATTGGGGTCTCATTATGTTGTTTGGAGAATTTGAGGACCAAATAGCAATTTTTAGAGGGTCAATTTGCTCAAAATTTCATAAAAGGTCTTCTCGGGCTAAAATGTGATTTGCAATTGAGTCTTTCGCAAAAACAGAATTTTATAAAAATTTGGAGGACTTTTTAGCAAAAACTCAAAACATGAAACTTGTTGCACACGGAGAATTCTAACTACACAAAAATGCTCACATGGTTTTGATCAGGTTTGATATTTTTTCCGCCATTATTTTGAAATCATAACAGAATCGGATCCAGTCTGTCACCGAGGGTAAATTTGTCATTTTCGGGAAAATCGGCTAGGATTTTTAAAAAATGGTCTTCTTGACTTTTGATTCTCATTTCATAAGCTTTCTAATGACACCTGAATCACTTCATTTGGACATCATTAGAGTAGTTAATCACATCTGAACAGAAACAATCCGAATTTGATAAAAACTGAATAAGTGGTCTTCTTATAAAGCCCACTTCTCATTGTGTGATTGGCTTCGAAATAAGGCCCATGGGCTTGAATGCATGCTTATTTCATTGCTATGCATGTATTTGTTAGATGAATGTTAAGCCCGGTGCATGTTCGGCGGGTAGTCCGTTGTGATCATTTAGAACCCGATTTTAGGGGTTAATTGATATGAGTTGCCGTTTTGTGAATGCAAATAGTAGCCCATTATCATTAACCGTTAATCAAATAATGTTAGATGATTAGGTGGGTGGTGAATCGAAATGCATGAAAAATAAAGGCCTATCCCGAGGCCCGTGTTTGATTAGTGAATTGTTGTACCTTTGTTTTTCTTCGGTTGTTTCATTGTGTATTGTTTGTCATGAATGAATGTGATGAATGTAAACATTGATACCCGAGAGGCGGTCCATGAAAAGATAATCTGAAATGGTGAAAAACCAAGGCGATTGACCGATGTCCAATCCGGTCTCCATTTGTATTCATTTGATGAAGGCGCTAAACCGATGTCCGATCCGGTTTCGATTTGTACTCAATTCATTCATCCTCGATCATGTCTCGGGTTTTCAATTTGTGTTGTAATAAACACCCGACGAGTTGTGGGTTTTTACTTTCTCGCACTTAGAATTGGTTCGTCTTTTCAATATTTTGAGTTTTTATTTTACGAAATGTCTTTCAATACAATTGATTGTTTCTTTCTTTTTCTAGACTAAGATAGGATTAGTTTAGAATCTTAAATGAAAATACAAAAACAAGATGCATGATCACCTAGTAGACTAAGACTTTAAACATGAAAATGGTAAAGAACAAATGCATGACAACTTAGATAACAACCATGTTAAGTTTAGCGGTACGGAAATGGCATTAATAGAAATATTAATGTAAGCTAATCCCCGAACCTTTGATATTTGGTTTTCGTAGAAACCGAAACAAAATTCCCGCGTTTCGGTTGGGTATTCTAGCCGACCTCCGACCTAGGCTAGTGGCGACTTCTAAAAAAGACAAAATCGATCCGCTGTCACGCGAGATATGGATTTAGGGAAGATCCACGTTCATGATCAATTGATCATATGGATGATCAAAAGATTTATATAAAATCATTTTCTATGATATGCCATATGAACCATTTTATGAACACTTATCTCTAAACCCGCCTTACCGAGTTCGGCCCTCGTGAGGTAGGTCGCGACAGTCGAGTCATAAACCGGACCAAATATATAAAATTCAAGACATATTTAACAATTGAAATGAATTAGAAAGGTCCGATTCGTTTAGAGAATTAATCTAGCAGCATAGTTTGCATTAAGCTTTGTTTGCTCATAGAGGAAGGAGGAAATTTTACTTCTCTACAAGGAAGTAAAAAGAACCGTGATATGGCGAAAAAATTCGATTACCGGGATAAGAGAGCCCCTCTTTGACGACGTAGGGTAGATCAAAGTTTATGCCCCGGAGATGGGGGTGCTTGGACAGTATGAGCCTCAGGCATTCGCCGATGCCGCCGCCGACATCGACGACTGTTCGGGCACCCTCGAATCCCTGGTAAGACTCCATGATTTTGCCCATGAAATAAGTGGACGCACACTACATGGCATTGTTGAAGGAGTGGTTGAACTCCGGGTCTGTCCCGCTGTAGTCGTAGACGATTGCGCCGCTCGCGAGCTTGAAAGGGTCGCCCCCTCCCTTAATCACATCATCCTTTAAGTGAAACCTGTAGAGCAAGAATTTACGTACAAACGCCAGCTAGCAACATTTCCTCCTCCCGATCAAAAACATCTTTTCTAGCTACTGTTTCCGGCCACGCGCGACAGCCAACCAATCACGATATTCAATGAAGTGATGCTTTGCTATAACTATTAAGGAAAATTCAAACAAAAACAAAAAAAATGCAGATGCCTCTTACTGGTGTGCTTGAGGCATTTAATAGCCTATCGCATACCTCTTTAAATTTGTGCATGGCATTCTCATATTTTTTAGCACGTCGAAATCTAACTCGAAACATTAAGCCAATCAATTTTGCATGAGATGCGGACAGAGAAGTTATTACTTGAACGTATCATAGATAATAAACTGAATTTAGACCATCCAACATGGCAGATTCTACCAGATGTGACGGCCCATATCCATTTATTTACGTACCAACCGCTCAAGCAGACCTTGTCCATTAGAAAGAGAAACCACATCGCGATGTTCCTTTCTTGGTCGCCCACCAAGAACTTGCTCTTGGGGCCCAAGCCATAGAGCCTCTCTGGCCTCCCGGCTTTGTCCTGCGCGAGGGTGCACGAGAGGAAAGAGTAGCTGACGAGCAAACGTAGCATGCGGTCGATGGTGACAGTCGCATCAGGGTTCTTGATGGAGAGGCGTGACGCAATCTGGGTGGGCGAGAGCTGAGCGGAGCTCTCGGACAAGAGCTCAAGGATGCCAAGCTCCATGGCGGCCTTCAAAACCAAGGGCACCGACGAGATCATGGTTTGTCCCACAGCGAAGAAGAGCACTTCATCTTCTTGGGGGTTGGTGACTACTAGGGTTTCGGCCGAACTCATGTTTGCTAAATTCTTTAATGTCTTTTTGTCTATTTCTTTTTGCACTGTAGGGGGAGATTTCATTTTGGAGTGGAGAGTGACGATGGAGTCGCTCTTATAGGGTAACTGATGAGCTACGTGTCATGCTATATTTCTCAGGTTTCTTTTCGTAAAAACTACTTTTCTTGCCCCAGTATATTCCTTGATTTTTCTGGTTTTTCCGCTGTCCATATAAGTCTCTCACATTATAGCTTCTTCAGTGATCAGAGATTAATGAGATACGGCAAAATTATACGGCACGAAATACGAATAAATATGTATCCAGTCATTTTCTTTAGAATACGTGAAAAATACTCACTGTCCGTCAAAGAGAAAATGCGTAGCATCGTCTATACCTTTTGGCTACATGGTCCTATATTGGCTGCTTGTTATACCGACCAGATCTTACACGATCTTGTAGTTATTATCATGCTATAGCTAACAACCGCCCCCTCTACGAGGGAACACAAAACAGTATCGTCGCCATCAGATTAAATTAAATTTTTCTTCCACCAAATAATCTGAGTAATAGCTTGGACTAATGTTTTTGGGGAACAGAAACTGAAAGCAAAAGGACGACTCTCATAGGGTTCGTAAAAAGAGATTGTCATTCATTTGCATCCATTTTGCATACCCTACAAAGAGGTACATTCTTAATAAAGTTGTAGCGCCATGTGTGCACAATTAGCAAAAGACACAATATTTATGGAGTGGTTTTTGACAGCATCATCAAGGGCTTTACTCTTGGACAACTACGACTGGATGGTAGACTCTCTTCCGCCATTATGTCTGTAATATGATTGTGTTTTGCCCACACAAATAAGTAATGTTACTTTCCAAAATTAATTTAAGCTGGTAAAGCAAAGGTATTTTAATTCGAGCACCCAATAAAAATTTATCACATCAATTTTTGTACAAGGCTTTCAATCACATAATACTAAGAGGTTTTTAGGTAGATTTCATTTAAATTAATTAAAATTTGTAAAATTCGAAAAGAAATGGAGAGTGGCCGGGGTATTCGTTTTGAGTTGTAGAGAAGTTTCGATGTAAATAATAATGTTGCGTAAAAGGCCTCGAATAAGGATGACATTAATTTAACAAATAAATCTTTGTCTGAAGATCACAACCTTTGAAAATTAAAAAAGTCATTGATCTTCACGTTTGACTCTTTTGACGGCGTTGATTATAGACCATCTACTCCTTTCGATGGTTACTCATTCAACAGTCATGAAGGAATTGCTGTGGAAATTTCTCCATCTCAGGGTCTAGCGATGAGCACTAATCCTAGGTTGGATCGAGAACTGGATTGAATCGGCCGGTCTAGTGGTTCCTGCAAGAATCTGTCCGGTTCCCGATTCCAAAAACTGGAAATCATAGTTGATCTAGTTCCCAGTTCTTAATGTAGAATCGGACCGAAAAACCGAGACCGAACTAATAACCTTCATATTACTTCTGTTTTGGTTGTTGCGATCGTTTATCTCACTCTTGCTAGTCTCTCTCTCTCAATTTCTTCTCTCAGCTCAGTTCTCTCTCCCCCACTCTCTCAGATTTTCGGTTTAGCTCTTTGCATTCTTCCTTCATTATTCAGATCTAGAGCTAATGGGGCTGCTTTGAAGTAGATAGAAATAGGGATGCAGATAATAGAGAACATATAAGAGTTGCATATTTGCTTTCCGAATTATGTGCTTTACAATTAGTGATGAATTCTATATATATACACTTAAAGAGCATCCCAAGTAATATATATTGACAATAATATTGGTAACCACTAGTAGAGATAACGTTCGAATCAATCTCGGATTGCTCATCATGTGCAGATTTTGATTGTGCTCAAATTATGGTTTGAGCCAGAGATATGTTTGAATCAATTTTGGATAGCTTATCATGTGAATATTCTGATTGTTCTTTGATCCTGATGCTAGCTAGGGATAAAGTTTGATTCTAGTGCGACTTGGAACAAATGGCGGTGAACTGGTTCAACATCCCCGGCAAGCTGACGGGGCTAAACAAACCGTCAACTTGGACCATAAGAGACAAAACCAAGTAGACGATCAGCCCTCGATAAGAATGTTTGTACGCTGATCAACGGAGGAGATAAATTGAACGTAGAGTTGTCCGCGGGTGAGACGCTCATGAATGAAGTGATAATCACTCTTCACATGTTTTGTACGATCATGAAAACTGGATTTGTCCTCAGATAAATGGTAGAAAGGTTGTCGCACCAGAGTGTGGGTGGATGACGTGGTAGGGCATGGAGATCACGAAGAAGATACTCGATCCACATAACTTCAGTAATCATGTCAGCAAGGCACTTGTATTCAGCCTCAGCATTGGAGCATACCATAGTTCGCTATTTGCGTGAACACCAAAAGATAATATTACGGCCAAGAAAAACACGGTATCCGCCAATAGAACAACGATTATCATGATCACTATCCCCACCAGCATCAAGAAATGCATGAAGAGCCAACGAAGAAGTGCGAGTGAAAATAAGTTCATAAGGAGTACTCGCCAAATACCGAAGAATGCATTTCACAGCCTGGCAATGCACAGTGGTAGGAGCATGAAGGAACTATCAAGCAGTACTCACTGGGTATAAAATATTAGACCGGGTTAGAATTAAGTATTGAGGGGCACCCACAATGCTGTAGTAGAGAAGAGGATTAGGTAAGGGCTCCTCTTTATAAATGGTTGACGTTTCATCGGTGGTGCATGGGGTGAAAACATCACGAGCATCAAACATCTTTGCACGATCTAGAATCTCACGAGTGAACTTGGCTTGATGTATATGAAGTTTGTCGGAGATAGATTGTTCCTCAACACCCAGAAAATAGTATTAGGTCTAAGATCCTTAATGGCAAATTCACCATGTAGAGCATGCAAAAAGAGCTTGCGGTGGAGCATTGGGAGAGCCGGTAAGGTTTATTTCGTCCACATAAACTAATAAGAAGATGTTCTAGAATGTAGAATGATGGATGAACAAGGATGAGTTAGTAGTTGAGATAAGAAAACCACTGTTGGTGAGATAGGAGCTAAAATGCTTATACCAAGCACAATGTGCTTGCCTCAGACCATAAAGAGAGCGAACAAGAAGGTAGACACGGTGAGGTCGTTAGGGGTCAACAAAACCCTGAGGTTGGAACATATACAGCTCTTTAGACAAATTTCCATGGGGAAAGGTACTGGAGACATCAAGTTATCGGATAGACTATCCTCAAGTGTGAGTGGAAGAATAGTACGAATGATGACTGGTTGAGTCATTGGGCTAAATGTCTTACTATAGTCAATGCTAGCCTATAGACGAAAGCCCTTGGCAACAAGTACGGTTTTGTTGCATTCTATTGCACAATCAGAGCAAAGTTTGACCTTAAAGACCCATTTATAGCCAATAGGATGAGCATGAGATGGTGGCGAAACCAATTCCCAAGAGTTATTCAAAATAAGTGCAGTACACTCAATGACCATGACAACTTGTATCATTAGTGATTTAGGTATGTTGGGTCCGAGGACAATAGCAACGGTTTCCTTGGAAACTTAGATGGTAACCAAGAAAGATGTGAGCTTGAGAGTGAGGAGCTAACTTGTGTGGGCCATATGGCTATAAGTATGGAAATGCTACACAACTGAACACTTGTAAGAGAGATATATCAAGAGTTTATGGAAAAGAACCTGCTAGGGAGACAAGTTGTCTACAATGGGAGTTGCAAGCCGATTGATCAAGTGAACTGCAATCTCAAAGGAACATTCCCAAAGATGAGAAGGATTAACAGCTTGGCCCATTAGATCAGGGCTAGTCTCAACTATATGTCGATGCTTACGTTCAACAGTCCCATTATGAAAAGGAGAGTACGGATAAGATATGCGTTGATGAATACCATGACTGAGATAATGAGAGCACATGGCAGAGGATAAGAATTCGGGTGCTCGATTGCACTGAATCATTATAAGCCTGTAGTGAAGTTGAGTCTCCACAAGTGCAAGAAAGGCTTTAAAACTGTTGAAAGATTAATCTTAAGATGTGGAGGGATAGAGCCAAGTGAATCAAAAAATGTTATCTGTAAAATAGACGTAATATTTATAACCAAAAAGATAAGGTACATGGGATGGACGCCAAACATCAAAATGAACCAATTGAAGAAGGGAAGTATCCCTAGATTAGGTAGAAGGGTGGGGATGGCAATAACTTTTACTAAGAGCACACGCCGTACATGTGGAAGAGGGAGACCGTGAAAAGCTAGATTTTATTGACTTTAATAGAAGAATTACAATATCCGAGAAAGGGTGATGTCAGGTAGTGAGTGAACTAGTGTGGGAAGACACAAAAGCAAATGGAGAAGTTGTGAAGCTAGAGGGTGAGACATATTATAGGCGGGAATCAAGGCTGCCTTGAAGAAGGATTTGACCTGTACATAAACACATTGCAAGAAATATGTAAGGTAAAATAAGAAAACACTGTTATTAGCGAAGGAAAATTGAGGAATAAATAATAACATTTCAGTGATATTGGGAACAATTGAAACAAACTTAAGGATAAAGAAAAGCAAAGTGAAAGACACAAAAGTACGCGTGTGAGTGATGGGAAGAGAGATGCTATCACCTAGAGTGAGTTGTTACAAGACTATATAACAATTGGCATTGGTAAGGCCAATAATAGTATTAATGATGTGATGGCTAGCGCAAGAGTTACGAGACCAAGTGGAAGCATCATGAGTAGAGGGAGGTTGAGGTGGAGGAATTGAGGGATATTGTTACGTCCCGCACCCTACGGCACGTCACATCCTTCGCAAAGGTCAATTCGAGTGTGACATCCCAGGATGCGTCACCAACCCAACGCCCAACACAGAAATTAAAGCACATGCGGAAGCAATACAACACCTGAACAATTCAAAACTATGAAACCAAGGGTAGCCACGTAACAAACAACATGAATGGATTTAGACTTGCATTGAAACTGGGAACCATATACATCATCCATTTACAGTTTGCGCTAAAAAATCAAAAGCGGGTCAACGGCCACTATTAACAAAAAGGGGTAAGTGGCCCGGACAGTCATGGCTACTAACAACTAGAAGGGGCTCCGGTCAAAAAGGTACCGGCCCGATCTATTTAAGGATAAGCTACACCCACGGAACCCAGTCCAAGTCGGATCCCAATGACTGGGAAGAGCTATCAGACAGCTCAACATCAAAGTCTGGGAAATCCTGCTCGAACTCGGCCCCAACTGACTCCTCCTTGGAATCCATCGGCTCGGCTTCATCCTCCGGCTCCACGTCCTACTCCATAGGCTCAGGCTCCTCGTCCTTTGACTCCATCGGCTTCGGGTCCAAATTCCCATCCTTTGGCGTATGGTCGGGGCTCGTCAGTTCCCCATCGGGACACTGAGGGTCAATATCCTCGGCATCGGTAAGCGGAACCTCAAAAGATCGAAAGAGCCCATAGGTCCCTTCATGGTCCCTGATGCACCACGCTACATAACGATGGGCCTGGTCTAGTGGCTTGCCCGTATTCACCCAAATTGTAAAAAGGTATCTAACTCAAAAATTCCCGTTCCCTGTGGGGTACACCGTCTCCTCCCAGTCTATCCGGTAAGGGATCCCAAGGCGAACAGGCAGGGCAGACATCTCAAGGCCGGGGGTCTGAAAGATTAGGTTTATACAACTATGAGAATAAATCTCAGCGAGTAGGTTCCCTAAACCTAAACTAGGCTAACATGCACCTCATGACGAGCACTAAATAATACACAAACCAGAACATAACTGACTTAGGCCCTCGGGCCCAAATCCAACATATAATAGACCCTGTAGGTTAGGCACTTAATAATCATGATAATAACATAGAACCCGATCATGGCACATACATGCGCCACTTGGTCACAATGCATGATATGCATATGCTCACACTTATGCTCATGTCTCATCAATGCACATTCGCACTCTTGCACTCTTGCACACTTGCAATTTATCAATTCCTTCCAACCCGCGTAAAACGCATCAAGTCTATCACTTTGAGATCGATCTCTAGCCTGCGTAAAACGCATCAGGCTCATGACACAAAACCCGCGTAACACGCATCAAGTTGGTCATCTTCCGGTAGTCCGGACATTGTCCCACGTAACACGCCTCAGGACGGGTTCAATACCCTGCGTAAAATGCATCAAGGCTTTATGTGATTACACACTCACATACACAAGTTATTATCTGAATCCCGCGTAAAGCGCATCAGGGCTATTAGGTGATCACATGCTCGTGTCATTCGTGTACACTTGTGTATGCACATGCGATGCCAATGTTCAAAGTGCACATTCAGGGTCACTACAATCACACTTGGGCATTCACAATTTCGTAATGAGCATTTGATCACACACATCACATATTCCACTCACGATGCAACATGCTCAATTCAACATCTCACAAGCCCAACTAGTAAAATCACTCAATCCAATCATGGCACAAACTTGACACGCAAAAATTACGAAAATAGATCATTAAAATCACAAGTTCATGACCCCCAAGGCCTCCAAGGTCCCTTTAAGTCACGGCATATAAGTACTCGACATGGCATCGAATCACTAACGTCGATTCACGCTCAATTTGACCTCCTCATGGTCCGCTCATGAAACACTTGCCGATTTCCACTAAGGCCATAATTAATCAAATATGGCCCGAATCCACACCACACTAAATCAGCCATGAGCAGTCTACTTTAGGCCTTTAATTCTCTTCCAAATTTCCACATTAAGCCACAAATTTCACCATGAAAACAGCCACCACTCGGTCTTCAATTTACACCTGCCAAATTCACATTTTTGCCCAAATCGAGGCGTCCATGCTCCACCACATCACAGCACCCTAGTGCACTAAGCCTCGATGAAATCATCACTCTCGGTCACCAAACACGCCACAACATCAGCCCCTTAACAGTCACCATATGGTCCACAAGTTATGTTCGCTAAGTCCACAATTTCGTCCAAATCAATACGTCTAAGCTCAGCCATCACACAGCTCATTGTGAACAGCTAGACGTTGATTAAATCATCACTCTAAGCCGTGAAATCAACCACAATAACAGCCCATAACAATCTCCACAATTTAACCCCCAAAATATCATAATTAACCCCTAAAATCCATCTAGAAATGTAAATTAGTCTAAATCGGGTTTAGGGTTGTACTCACCGAATTTCCTAAGCTCCTAAACGAGGCTGAACAGGTGGCAAGATGGCTGAGCAGGGGCAGGGCAAGCGGCGACGACGGGCAGTCTTCACGGCGGCGGCACCGGCGGCGGCTTGCGGACGCCAATCCTAGGCGGAGGGGGCTGATCACTCAGCTGGAAAAGGGAGAAGGAGAGGATGGGATGGCTGGATGGTGGTGGTGAGGCGAGGGGTGGCGGCACCGGCGGCGGCGGCGACGCTCCGGCGAAGGCACACGGCCGAGAGAGAGAGGGAGCTCACGGGAGAGGGAGAGAGGAGGGAGTGGGCGGTGGTGGTGATGGGGGAAATGAGGAAGAGAGAGAGAGACTAGAGTGTATAAAGCTTGGACTAAGTGGGAGTGGTTGACCAACTTCCTATAATGACCATCTTGCCCCTAATCCAAGGGCTTGGATTAAAAATTGCTAAAACTCTTGGGGGTATTATGGTACTCAATTTTCAGCATTATTGGGCTGAAATAAATCATTATAAAACCTTTAAATAATCTCCAATTAACCCCAAAATTTGGAATCCAAGCTTAGGGGTACAAGAGTAAAACGGTAATTTTTCGGTCTCGGGTCAAATTTCTAAATTTTAACTCTATTGATTCCAAATATGAGTAGCCACATAAAAATGACGTCATCCTTGCAAAAATAGTCGCACACGCCCACGAAATTCGACACTGAAGTCCGTACTCAATTTCACGATCAATTCAACTCAATTTGTAGTTTTAGCGTCCTTTACTAACGGGTGGCTGTTTAGGGGTTACGCGTATCGACCTAGGCTACTCGAGTCGTGACGATGTCGATTTCCCAAAGAACACGAGGATCTATCGCTAGTCTCGGGGGTTGCGGTCGTTTGGAATAAGTTCGGGATCGTTCACCGCGCATACTCTCAGTCGTGCGGAATCACTCGCTATCTGATTATACGTCGTCGGTCGAACCAAATCCGTCACTCTCCTTGGATCGGCCCACATTGGTACAAAATATCCTCTCGTCGTATCTCAGAATCGGACTCAATTCACGGTCGAGTTCTTGGGTCCACGTACCATTTTTCCTAATTAGCATTTCCCTATTGGTTAGTATCCCGTGATTGATTAGATTTGGGTGAGACTTACTGAAATGCAATGAGAAATAATATCAATTTCATCGATCACGAAAGTGGGTCGAATTCAGGACGTTACAATTCTTCCTCATTTACAAAAATTTCGTCCTCAAAATTTACAATTCAAACCCGACTACTCAAACAAATTGGGGTACTGACGTCGCATTACTTCCTCGCTTTCCCATGTGGCGCTTTCTGTCCCGTGATGTTCCCGAATAACCTTGACCAACGGGATTGTCTTGCTTCTTAAAACCTGTTCCTTCCTGTCTTCGATTCGCACTGGCTTCTCCGCGTACGGCACCCTATCGTCCACGTCTATTACTTCATGATTTAGCACGTGGGTCAGATTCGGTTCGTACTTTCTCAACATTGACACGTGGAAGACGTTATGAACCTGCAACAAATTTGGCGGCAAGGCGAGACGATAAGCCAACGTTCCAATCCTTTCTAAAATCTCGAACGGGCCTATATACCTTGGACTCAGCTTTCCTTTCTTGCCAAACCAAGACAGTCCTCTCATCGATGAGACTTTAAGAAATACATGGTCACCAATCTAGAACTCTAACGATCTACGCCTCCGGTTTGCGTAACTTTTCTGGCAACTTTGGGTCGTCCTCAGCCTTTCCCGGATAATCTTGACTGTTTCCACTGACTGCTGAACCAACTCTGGACCCGTTATACTTCTTTCTCTCACTTCGTCCCAACATAACGGCATTCTGCATGCTCTACCATAAAGTGCTTCGAACAATGCCATTTTGATACTCTGCTGGAAGCTGTTGTTGTAGGCAAATTCCACCAAATGCAACTGCTCTTCCGACTTGCCCTGAAAATCTAACACACATGCTCTCAACATATCTTCTAAAGTCTGAATAGTCCTTTCAGACTGGCCATCCGTTTGTGGATGATAGGCCGTACTGAATTGCAGCTTGGTTGCCATGGCCGATTGCAGACTTTTCTAAAAGTTTGCAGTAAACCGGGGATCACGGTCTAAAGTGATGGATACTGGTACTCCATGAAGACGGACTATTTGCCGCACATATAAATCTGCAAATCTCTTTAGGTCGAAGTCCTTTCGTACTGCCAGGAAGTGCACTAACTTGGTCAATCTGTCCACTATCACCCAAATAGAGTTGTGTCCCTTCTAGCTTCTTGGCAATCCCGTTACAAAATCCATTATAATGTGCTTTCATTTCCACTCTGAGATTTCCAACGGCTGTAGCATCCCACCAAGCTTACAATGTTGTACCTTCACTTGTTGGCACGTCAGACACTTGGCCATATGCTTGGCCACGTCCACCTTCATCCCGTTCCACTAATAGTACTGTCGAAGGTTCTGGTACATCTTCGTGCTGCCTAGGTGAATGCTATAATTGCTCCTGTGAGCTTTCGACAAAATTTCTTCCTTAATGACCAAATTATCGGGCATACACAGACGTCCTCGAAACTTAAGAATCCCATCTTCGAACACTCGAAAGTCCGGTTTCCTCTTAGTGCCGTCCATCTCCAGAATCCTTTGAATCTTAGGATCCGTAGATTGCAACGCCTTAATCTTGGTTTGTACTTTTGGTTCAACTTTCAATGTCGCCATCAGATTGGAGAGGTATCCTACCTCGAATTTAAATTCTGAGTCTCGTGCTTTTTCCAATAAAGTCCACTCTTTAACCAATAAATGCGCGATGCTTGATTTCTGACTTAGGGCGTCCGCTACCCAGTTGGCCTTCCTGGGATGGTACAAGATGTCGTAGTCATAGTCCTTCAGCAGCTCCATCCAACGCCTCTACCTCATATTCAATTCCTTTTGTGAAAATAGATACTTGATGCTCTGGTGGTCCGTATAGATCTGGAACTTTTCTCTATGTAAGTAGTGTCTCCAAATATTGAGTGCGAAAATGATCGTTGCCAGCTCCAAGTCATGGGTAGGGTAGTTCATCTCATGTGGCCTTAGCTACCGCGATGCATAGGCAACCACTCTTCCATGTTGCATTAGCACATATCCCAATCCCTTAAGCGAAACATCACTATAAATCTCATACCTTCCCGGTCCTAAAGGGATCGTCAACATTGGCACAGTCGTCAGTCTCTGCTTCAGTTCCTGAAAACTTTCTTCGCACTTTTCTGTCCACTCGAACTTAGTCTCCTTCTTAAGCAACCTCGTCAATGGAGTGGCTATCGCTGAGAATTTCTCTACAAATCGCCCATAATAACCTGCTAGCCCTAAGAAACTCCGAACTTCAGTGACTGTCGTTGGCCTCGGCTAATCCATTACTGCTTCAATCTTTGCCGGATCCACAAAAATTCCTTCTCTAGAGATTATATGCCCAAGAAATATTACACGGTTCAGCCAAAACTCGCACTTGCTAAATTTAGCGTATAGTGCGTGCTCTCTTAGCATCCTTAGAACCTTTTCCAAGTGTGCCTCATGTTCCTCGGGACTCTTTGAATACACTAGAATATCATCTATAAAAATAATAACGAACTGGTCTAAGAATTCTTTGAATACCCGGTTCATTAAGTCCATGAAAGCAACAGGGGCATTCGTCAGTCCAAACGGCATCACTGTGAATTCGTAGTGCCTGTATCTCGTCCTGAATGCGGCCTTTGGGATATCCTTTTGGATTCTTAACTGGTGATATCCTGTCCTCAGATCGATCTTAGAAAATACCGAGGCTCCTTGCAATTGATCGAACAGATCATCGATCCTTGGAAGGGGATACTTATTCTTGATCGTCACTTGATTCAGCTGACGATAATCGATACATAGCCTCAACAATCCATCCTTCTTCTTGACGAATAATACTGGCGCTCCCCACGGAAACGCACTCGGTCGGATAAAACCTTTATCCAGTAGTTCCTGCATTAGCACCTTCAATTCTTTCAATTCTGACAGCAACATCTTATAAGGTGGCTTCGAGATTGGCTCAGTCCCAGGTGCCAACTCGATGACGAATTCCACTTCTTTTTCCAATGGCAATCCTGGCAATTCCTGAGGAAAGACAACGAGAAAATTGCACACCACTGTTATATCCTCTAGCCGCACTTCTTCCGCTGTCGAATCAACCACACTTGCTAAATAACCTTGACAGCCCTCATCAGATAACTTAGTTGCTTCTACTGATGAAACCCAAGGGATCGAGGTTCCCTCCTCGACTCCCTATAAACTCGAATCTAGGATGTCCAGCCGGGCTAAACTGGATTATCCTGCTACTATAGTCCATTACTGCATTCTGCTTGATTAACTAGTCCATACCCACAATCAAATCAAAATCATACATTGGTAAAACCGCTAGATCTATCCTGCTTTCTATGCCACCGATCACTATCTTACAGTTCGGGCATCCTAACAATATGCATATCTTATCCATTAACGCTGTAGTCACATATAATGTACTTCTAACAGAACAGGATTTAATCCAGCCAATTCAACAAAATGAGTAGATACAAAGGAGTGCGATGCCCCCGGATCAAACAAAGCGTAAGCTATATGATTGTACAGAAAAACCATACCTGTGACCACCCCTGGTGCATTCTTAACTTCCCTTCGCGCCATGGTGTACACACGTCCTTGTGCCGGCGGCCTGTTCATATTGGCCGGCAGGGGAATCCCAGGCTGGTTTCCAACTCGGGGTTGTTGTTGCATCGGGGGTCCTACGGGGTGTTGCTGGGGGCAGTTCCTGATATGATATTCCATACTTCTACATTTGAAGCAAGCCCCAAATCTGTTCTGCTGGTGATTGGGTTTTCCGATATTCTTCTTGATCAGGGGAACAAATCGCCTATTTCCTGCCATTGGTTTCTTCCCAAGACGGTGGTTAGCCCTAGCCGATGCGGACCGTGATCCAGATACGGCCGCTCTATCTACTTGCTCCCGCTCAATAGCCTGAGTTCTCTCATACAAGTCCTCATAAGTTTTCAAATTCACTGGTATCAGTTGGCTGCGAATGTCGGCTTTCAGTCCATCCCGAAACATTCTCGCCTTGTCCTCAGGGTGTTCTACATTCTTGGCGTGAACCTCGACAATCTTGCAAACTCGGCCTTGTACTGATTCACAGTCATCGATCCTTGGTGGAGCCTCATGAATTCAACCAGTTTTCTTTCCCTGGCGCTTTCAGAGAAGTATTTGCCCAAGAAGTTCTCAGAAAACATGGCCCAAGTCTGGGTGGTCCCTTCGGGAAATACCCTTCCTTTGGTGGCATTCCACCAATTATTGGCATTGTCCTGCAGCTGATATACCGCCAATGTCACCTTTTTGGCCTCGGTGCACCCTAGCACTTCGAAGGCCTTCTCTAATTCCTCAACCCAACGGGGTGCAACCTCGGGGTCACCCTTGCCGTTGAACTTAGGCGGTTTCAATTTTAAGAACTGTTCTACCAACTTCGACATTGACCTAATCACATTCGCTAGCCCTGGAACTGGATTCTCCTTATTCCTCTGGTTCCCATTATTTCCGTTGTTCCCATTGGCCCCATTGGCAGCAGTAATGGTAGCCTTGACAGCATCGGCAATAGTGGCATCTCTCTCTTGGGCTAGCCTACCTCCTAGAATTCTAGCTTCCTCAAGGGCCCTCAAAATCCCATCCACCCTCGGATCCATGGCAATCCTCACTGGCGGTTCTATACGGCCCTGCTCACGGCCTCGACCTCTACCTCTTCCTTGGCTATTCATCTTTTCAACTTGCACACTCACCTACCTGTTATAATTCAATCCAGGAATTAGAGACCAAAACCAAGCTAAACCAGTCTAAGGCCCTAAGCAGGGAACTCAACACAACGCATGATATGCATATGCTTACACTTATGCTCATGTATCATCAATGCACTTTCGCACTCTTGCACATTTGCAATTTATCAATTCCTTTTGACCCGCGTAAAACATATCAAGTCTGACCCGCGTAAAATGCATCAGGTCTATCACTTCGAGATCGATCTCTAGCCCGCGTAAAACGCATCAGAGTCATGACACAAAACCCGCGTAACACGCATCAGGTTGGTCATCTTTCGGTAGTCCGGACATCGTCCCTTGTAACACGCCTCAGGACTGGTTTAATAGCCCGTGTAAAACGCATCAGGGCTTTATGTGATCACATACTCACATACACTAGTTATTATCTGAATCCCGCGTAAAACGCATCAAGGCTATTAGGTGATCACATGCTCGTGTCATTCACGCACACTCGTGTATGCACATGCGATGCCAATGTTCAAAGTGCACATTCAGGGTCACGATGATCACACTTGGGCATTCACAATTTCGTAATGAGCATTTGATCGCACACATCACATATTCCACTCACGATGCAACATGCTTAATTCAACATCTCACAAGCCCAACTAGTAAAATCACTCAATCCAGTCATGGCACAAACTTGACACGCAAAAATTATGAAACTAGATCATTAAAATCACAAGTTCATGACCCCCAAGGCCTCCAAGGTTCCCTAAAGTCACCGCATATAAGTACTCGACACGGCATCGAATCACTAACGTTGATTCACACTCAATTTAACCTCCTCATAGTCCGCTTACGAAACACTTGCCGATTTCCACTAAGGCCATAATTAATCAAATATGGCCCGAATCCACACCACACTAAATTAGCCATGTGCAGTCTACTTTAGGCCTTTAATTCTCTCCCAAATCGCCACATTAAGCCACAAAATTCACCACGAAAATAGCCACCACTTGGTCTTCAATTTATACCCGCTAAATTCACATTTTTGCCTAAATCGAGGCGTCCATGCTCCGCCACATCACAGCACCCTATAGTGCACTAAACCTCGGTGAAATCATCACTCTTGATCACCAAACACGCCATAACATCAGCCCCCTAACTGTCACCATATGGTCCAGAAGTTACGTTCGCCAAGTCCACAATTTCGTCCAAATCAATACGTCTAAGCTCAGCCATCACATAGCTCATTGTGAACGCTAGACCTCGATTAAATCATCACTCTAAGCTGCGAAATCAGCCACAATAATAGCCCCTAACAATCTCCATAATTTAACCCCTAAAATCCATCTAGAAATGTAAATTAGCCTAAATCAGGTTTAGGGTTGTACTCACCGAATTTCCTAAGCTCCTAAACGAGGCTGAATAGGTGGCAAGATGGCTAAGCAGTGGCGGGGCAAGCGGCGGCGACAAGCGGTCTTCACAGCGGTGGCGACGGGTAGTCTTCACAGCGACGGCATCGGTGGCGGCTTGCGGACGCTGATCCTAGGCGGAGGGGGCTGATCACTCGGCTGGAAAGGGGAGAAGGAGAGGATGGGATGGCTGGATGGTGGTGGTGAGGCGAGGGGCGGTGGCACCGGCGGCGGCGGCGATGGTCCGACGAAGGCACACGGCCGAGAGAGAGAGGGAGCTCACGGGAGAGGGAGAGAGGAGGGAGTGGCTGGTGGTGGTGATGGAGGAAATGAGGAAGAGAGAGAGAGACTAGAGTGCATAAAGCTTGGGCTAAGTGGGAGTGGTTGACCAACTTTCCCATAATGACCATCTTGCCCTTGATCTAAGAGCTTGGATTAAAACTTGCTAAAACTCTTGGAGACATTATGGTCCTCAATTTCCAGCATTATTGGACTAAAATAAATCATTATAAAACCTTAAAATAAACTCCAATTAACCCCAAAATTCGGAATCCAAGCTTAGGGGTACAAGGGCAAAACGATAATTTTCCGATCCCGGGTGAAATTTCCAAATTGCGACTCTATAGATTCCAAATATGAGTGGCCACATAAAAATGACGTCGTCCTTGCAAAAGTAGTCGCGCACGTCCATGAAATTCGACACCGAAGTCCGTACTCAATTCCACGATTAATTCAACTCAATTTGTAGTTTTAGCGTTCCTCACTAACGAGCGGCAATTTTCGGGTTATGTGTATCGACCTAGGCTACTCGAGTCATGACGATGCAGATTTCCCAGAGAACACGAGGATCTATCGCTAGTCCCGGGGGTTGCGGTCGTTCGGAATAAGTTCGGGATCATTTACCGCGTGTAGTCTCGGTCGTGCGGAATCACCTGCTATCCGATCATACGTCGTTAATCGAACCAAATCCGTCACTCTCCTTAGATCGGCCCACATTGGTACAAAATATCCTCTCGTCGTATCTCGGAATCGGACTCAATTCACGGTCGAGTTCTTGGGTCTACGTACCATTTATCCTAGTTAGCCTTTCCCTATTGGTCAGTATCCTGAGATTGATCAGATCCGGGCGAGACTTACTAAAACACAATAAGAAATAATATCAATTTCATCGATCACGAAAGTGGTCGAATTCAGGACGTTACAGATATTGGGCTATGGGTGGTGATAAGGAGTTGTAATATGCATGTGGAGGTGGAGAAATGGCACATTATTGAGGTGGGTAAGTAGGAATAAGATAATAAGGATATGGGGCATGTGCAACATAATGAGCCTAAGGATGAGGTGTGCCACAAATTGAGAATTATATAGTTCACAATAGGTCATAGCATACTGACCCCGACGACAGCAAATATGACAAATGGAGCTCCCCGGTGATGACTCCTACTGCCAGATCACTAGTACGTGATTGGTGACGGCGGGATGGGTAGAAGACCAGCAGATGGCGAGCCATAAGTGAGAGTTAATTGGTGCGGCTGTGAGCCCGAAATGGCTTATTTGGCTTGGAAGGTGCAAAAGTTGGTGATGCACCATGGAGAGCAAATGCAACTGGAGGTTTCAAAATGAATTAAAGATATACAAAGGAGAAGGAGCTTCGAATCTTGTCATTTCAGTGGAGTTTCGACATGAACCAAAGAGTCATAGAGAAGTCTTGAAGTTTCAATGTGAACCAAAGTTACGAAGGAGAATGAGAAGCAGAAAAAGAGTAGGGTAATTTTACAGAAATCTCTTTCCCTCTCATTCTTAGAGAATTAGACAAATTCTTTTATAGTTCGAATTTGTTAGTCTAAAATTTGAGTCCTTTTACTTCATTTTTATTTACTTATTTTTTTTTATTATTTGTCCTATCTGTTTTATTTTTTATTTTGAGTCTTCGAGAACATTACTATTAGTGAGGCTGTGACATACAAAGAATACAAACAACGACTTCTTCTATATACATCATATTAATGAAATGCATTATTAGATAACATATATATTACTAGTATTAGTTTTACAACCTAACAATAATATCATAGTATTCTAATTTCTCATCCTAAAGTTGATTTTCATATAATAGAAGACTTAAAAAATGAACGAATAATTGAATTTTGGATTAGATTGTAAAATATTTTTGAAGGATTCTACAACTATAAAATAAGACAAAATGAAGAATATAAACTCATAAAGGTATATATTGGATAGATTTGAAAAATATTTATAAAAAAAAACTATAGTGCATTTTAAGGCTTAAAAGAGAAGTTGTAAATCCAAATTTATTCGATCTTTAATTAGACTTCCATGAACATAATTGATCAACAACCTGAAAATTGGAATTTTTTCCGAGGCGAATGCGTCCTCAATGAGTTTGGCCATCAAAATCATCATTAACACCGATGCAATAGGTGATATATCAAATTCAGGGTTCATGTGACCATCATGCAACGTTGATTTTGCGAAAAGCTCCTCGATCTATTGTCACGCCCCAAACCCCTACGAGCTTGCGTCATCCCTTGCTCCGGTCGAAATGATGCGATGTCCCAGGAACGTCACCGACCCAACCCAAACATCAGAGCCACATGCGGAAGCGGATATAAAAACCCTAGACAGAAAGATGACGACGACGGGGTAGAATACCAGAACAATCGAGCAACCACATCTTCATATAGCACCAAATATACGAACATTATATTACAGGCATAATTGACAAACTAGCATCCGAAATCACAGTCACGACAAAATATCAGGGTCTAGTTAACTTAACTTCCCTATGGGTCAACCCGATTTACACAACCCGTAAAATACCCTAGGGAAAAATCTAGGGTCGTCCTTCTCCATTTTGCCCCTAATTCATCTGGCTTAATCCTCCGGAAATCTCTTGGGCATCGCCTGCGAATCCACCGAGCACCATGGGCAGCTTTTCGCACTTCAGAAAAGAGAAGGCGATTCCTCGGGTTTACGACTGGGGGTCTGAAATTGTGGATTATACAACTATGAGACAAATCTCAATAAGTGTACAACCCCAAACCCCATGTAGGCACTTACGTATCGCCAGACGAAACCACACGTAACACACGACAATCAACCAAATTAGCAATCACACACGACCTTACCTGGAATCCATCATGCACATTCCTGCACGTTAGACAATATCACAGCCAACATGCCACAACAATACATTCTAGCCGCGCACGTGTCTCGATTATAAAGCAAAACCTACTTGAGCATGTCCCATACCATGCCTAGCAGATTTTACCCTATAATTGAGCACTACATCACACGATACAAACACTCTCGCACACTATATCACATCATGCGTCACTTTCTCAAACCTCGCACCTCAAGCCAATTCCCGCTCATTCTCAACTTTTCCACCACTGTCCCGCCCGCGTAAAATGCATCAAGCCAATGGTCTTCTGACATCGTCAGGCATCGTCACCCCGTCGGGCCAGGCATCGTCACCTCGTCAAGAATGGCATTGTCCCGCGTAAATGAACACGCCTCAGGATGGAATCCTACCTCCCTTTCCTTAATTACCGTGCCCGTGTAAAACGCATCAGGCCAACGGTCTTTTGACCTCGTCAAGCATCGACACCTCGTCGGGCCGGGCATCGTCACCTCGTCAAAGACGGCATCGTCACGCATAAACGTGCATGCCTCAGGACGAATCGTTTCCAACCAATCCTACATTCCCGTACCTTAATTCCACACTCTCCACACATGCCACACGGTCACACAAACATATGGCCAAACATACACACTTCACCCACATTTCACATTTACACAATCTTGTCACATGAACACACCACACGACCACCTATGCTTGGCACGTGAACTCAATGTGCAATCACACCATTACGCCTCATGGCCACACACTCTCGGCACACAATCACGCCACATTCAGCCCAAGACATAATCCATAATCCACCAACAATCACAAACCATACAGTCGCATATACGAACTCATTCAAGTATCAAACTACCCGTCAAAATACCACGATAATATCGAATAATCCTCAAGAGAGAAAAACCGAAAATATACAAAATCGGGTGCAAACTGGGCACTTGCGCAGTGATAGAAATCCATTTGAAATAAATAATAAACCAACTCCAAAAATTATGAAATTTGGATATGTTGTACAAAACATCTTGATAAACATTTTCCATGGAGAACTAGAAACCTAGTTCAAACCGTAAACACCTCATTTTGACACTCAAAATCGGACGAAATCCTGTTCGGTTGGACAGCCCCTCAGGCCATCAAAATACGACTCATTCAGTATCCAAATCATTTTGGAAAGCCTTGAAATTTTTCTATGTTATAACCACAAATGTTCCCAACAATTTTTGTGAAGGAAGTACTTTAAAAATATGCCTGGAAAAATTTATAAAAATTCAAACAGACCCGAAGGTCGGATGAACAGTAAATCGGGCAGTTTTATTTCGGTCCAAAGATGGACTTCCGAATGGACTTCCGAATGGCCTCAAATGATTTCCAAAAATTCCTAAATTAAAGTATGTTATACTTCAAGATGTTGGGAACAACTTTTTTGAAGAAAACTTCTTCAAATTCGGCACAAAAAATTCTCTACAAAAATAGCAAACCGGATGGGTATAGTAGTCACAAATCCAAAAATCATACCAAATCTCACGAATTCAAACCGTAATCGTTCCATATCAAACCACAATCGATTCGCCACATCACAGCCATATCCAAGCCTTCTAAACCTCAACTAATCAGTCCTGAATCAGTCCACAACAACCCGAATATCCAGCCTCGTTCTACACTCCAAAACAGTCACAATAATAACCTAAACCGAGCCCTAAACTAGTCTAACAATACCCGAGGTCCTAGGTGTCGATTGGGGAAGACACTTACCTAATAAAAACAGGGCGACTGGCTGGGCAAGGGGTTGGAACAGGAGCAGCAGCAGCGACGGTGGCCGGCGGACAGCGGCGGCACGGCGGCGGTCCGGCAAGCTTTGGCGGGTGGAAAGGAAAACCGACGGAGGAGGAAAATGTGGGGAAGGACTGATCTGTGGGAGGTCTGGCTGAAAATGAGGAGGAGAAGAGAGAGAGCTGGTCCAAGTTAGTCAAATATTGGGGCTAGAGGGCGTCACGTGTCGCGATCCGGGAGTTTTGATCAAAATATCTCAAATTCGACGGCCCTCGTTCAATCCTATCCAATAATTGAGGGGCAAAAGTGTTTAAGGTCCAATAATGTAGCTGAAAACCCTTAATAATTATCCCAAATAATTTTCAAAAAATTCGGAACTGAAACTGGCCCAGGGGCAAAATGGTCATTTTTCCGGTCTCAGGGCGAAATTCCAATTTTTGTCTAAATCAACTCTAAATATGTGTGGCCAACATAATATGGGGTCGGAATCGTCAAAATAGCTTCTTAAGCCCTCGAAAATCGACTGTAAAGTCATGGGAATAAAATAATATTATTTTTTACTTCCGAACCAAAATTCAAATTTTTGACCGCAACGACTCTAAATGTACGTGGCCACCCTAAAATGACATCGGCCTCAAAAAATAATCTCAGACGGCCTCAGAATTGACATCGAGTCCAGAGGAGTAAAATCGTAATTTTTCCGGTCCCGAACCGAAATCCTTTTTTTTTTTTTTGTAGAAATGGGTGGCCCCAAGGTTAGCCAAGCCAAAAACGTCATCGGCCGCTCAAAATTGTCACTTTCGAAATTCTCGATTGTAGGGCCCGAATTCCAAAAAATGACTAAAATTGAACAATCGTGACTTTAGCATATCTCTGGCTAACGGGTGACTCATTAGGATTATGCACTCTCGACCCGTGACCGACACCAAGTCAAATCACATTTAAGTTTACTCTACCCGGGACGACCTCGGTTGTCATATAATTGCGAGGGTCTGTTGCTGGTTCCCTTCAGACACGATCAATCAATTAGATCAGTCTTTGTTGGCCCAAAACATTCCCTCATCAATCCTTATGGTCGAAGGTTGAACCCAAGTCGAGTTCTTTGGTCGTGCGAACTCAATCCCGTAATAGCCCTACCCCTAAGGTTAGTATCCCGTGAATGCGCTGTTCTGGGTGAGATCTCACTACAGTGCATTGATCAATTTCATTTCTTAAATTCCGAGAAAAGGATCAAAAATTCAAACTGTTACACCGATATAACTCGAAAGCATTTTTAACCATCCTTTTTCCTAACTACTTATTTTCCTCAAGTTTTGCATTCTTGTTTAAAATAAATATTTCAAAAAAAATTGCATTCTTGTTTAAAACATTTTTAACAATGCCATTTATACGTGCATTTTTAACAATGCCATTTATACATGCATTTTAAAATGTCAAGCAATGTGAGTTCACGGAAGCAATTTCCCTCTGCGTTACATAAGCTCTGACAATATTAACAGCTCCAAACGCACGTGTTTTGCGATATATATCTTTAATATTATAAGAGGAGTGTTAAAGTATTACCCTACGTCATTTGACTATTGGGTTCATTAGTCTAACACATGGTCTCCCTACACCTAATAGCTTTAAGCTTTTGGATTGGACTTTCTAACAATGTGAATTTAGGAAAAGCTTCTACTCACCTGTTTGTCTTTCATGTGGTATAGAAAAGATCCACTGCATGTCTTATGATCTAGTGGCCAGCCCAATGTGTGAAGCACAGCACCGGGCTCATGCTTATTCTCATCAATTTCCCAGACCTGCGCATGACAGTGGTTAGAAACATAAATAAGCTGAAAGGAAAAGAAAAAAGGAATGCAAGTTTTCTTCATGAAGCAGCCACCATATGCATTTTTTCAGTAACTAATACAGCCATTTGATTAAAGAGAAAGAGGAAGAAGATAACAAAAGAAATAAATAATTATATCTGTCAACATGACTGCCATACCTCTTTGATTCCTAAAGCATACGTCTGATGTTGTGTCTGCACCTTTCTCCTTAAGTTGTATTTACTTATAATTTTCTGTTGAACACGAAAACTACAACTCACTTGATTCATCAACACATTGCACATGTAAACTTCAGGCACTGATTGCAGCCATGAGATCTCCTAACCTCGGACAGCGATCCCCGGCAACCCTCAGCAAGCAGCGTTAACTTTCCTGTATTCCTTTCTATAAGTAGTTGCCGCTAATATCAACAGACATAAAACACAGTGACATGGAAACTGAAAGTAAAGACACTCCCCAAATGACTGTTAAGAGTGGTTGCAGAACATAACAAAATGGATGTGCAACCACCAATGTTATTTTTTTCTTTTTTCTTTTTTAATAAAAGAGAAACAGTTTAGTGAAAAATGGGAGAGACTCCAAAACCTTTTACCTGTGTTTACCAACTGAAAGGAGAAGAGGAGTATGAGCTAGTAAAAAATATAGCAGGCTTCATTATGAGAAACATGGTAAGCTTGTTTACTGAGATTACAAATTCCCCTGAAATGATAATTAAAGGATTATCTAACATCTATTCTAGCATGAATTTAGAAAAGTAGGTAGAATGGAGTTCTGTGGTAAGCCACATGTTACATCATGACAAAGCTCCGTTATACTATGACCTTAATTTCGACAAAACAAAATAATTACATTGTACTGGCTCTAACATTAGTCAATCAAGAAAAGAGAAAGAATCCGATAATTTATTTTCATATTCTAAGGTGTGGATTTCATAAATCTAGAAGAACCGATATAAATGTTAGTCAAACAAAGTCATCCTATTGAAAATTTATCATACTCCAAAAAGAAAGAAAGAAAATTTAACTTAGGGTGAATTCGTTTCACGGAAAATGAGTGATTTGAAAAAAATTTTCCGAAAAATGATCGCTTGTATTGCTTGCAAAAAAAAATAAATAGAAAATTTTGTCATCCCTAAGAAAATAGTTAAGCATAGATTGTTATCGATGATGAAAACATTTTCCATGGACTAATTTTTCTAAATGATGTAAACAATCATTTTTTGGAAAATATTTTCCAAATTACTCATTTTCTGCGAAACGAACGCACCCTTAGCTTTCATCTCACAATCTGATAGAAAAATATGCATTCGCACATTGTTGTATAGTAAGGTGGTTTTATGATAAATACAACCGCAATAAAAAATTCCAAAGTGAAAATAGTTTTGAAGTCATTCGTCAAATGAGACTTCAGCTAGTGAACGCTCTTCAAGGAGCGGATTTTTGTGAGCTGATGGATGCGTTGGTGCATGCTTCCTGTGGAGAGAGAGAGAGACAGAGAGAGAGAGCATACCCTTCAATTCCACACCATGCTGAAAAGTTTCCTTCTTTGAACCATCTTTCGAGATGCCCATGTCATTAGTACCAATTCCAACAACATTGTCATTTGAATCATAAAGTACCTGAATAACTTTAAAACATCATGGGACGTGGGTGCACGAATTGCTGTTGATAAAACAGGAGAAAAATCGTACCTCTCCAGCTGCAAAGCCTGGATATATTTCTACACCAAGTTCTTCAGCTTTCACACCCATCCACCGTGTCAACTGACTCAGACCGCATCAATCATCAAGATAACCAGTTTCTTACCAGAAGGCTGATAGGAACTCAATGCTTAGAACCAAAAGGATAAATAGATGAAAGAAGTGCTAGAGGGAAAATGTCAGTATGTTGCGATCCAGATGCTGTAATGGAACAGGTAATTGGTCCAACAGTTTAAGGGACTCTCTCTCTCTCTCTCTCTTCCCCCTTTGAAAAGTCAACTAATGCTCGATGAGAACATTACAGACAGTATCTGAACAAAATTTTGAGAGGCTTAACCACCTGGTTAAGACTAATGTGTCATTCATTTGGTCATGCTCCTTTACTTGATGACTGAATCACGTTGTAAACTGTAATATTCAGAAATGAATTAATTGAAGGTAAACTGTCGATGCCTGATCTGAAAAGAACGGTCCCAGAGTTTTCTTTCAAAAATACTTTACAACCTGATAGCACAAATCTATGATTCACAGGACAGTATCATCTTAACTATAATGTGGCGGAGAAGAGTCATTGTATCATTGAAACATGATATCAAAGGCACATAAACATAAGTTGGGTTTCTGGGTATTGACAATCAGTTTCAAATATCAAGAAGCATGTACACAGCCCAAAATAAGAACTGAATTTACTACCTAATAACATAGTTTCCCCTATTCTCAAAAGGGCAAGGAAGTGCAATTGCACGATCCTTGTGAGGCACCAGAACTTGTCTGATGAAACAGGTACATCAACCGGAGCCTGTAGATATATTTTAAGAAGATACATTAGAACAAAACATGTTCATCATTCTTTTGTAAAGCACCATGAGTTTACTGTTCCTTTTTCATTATTAATTTTTAAGAGCCATGATTGGAGCAATAAATCTTCTAAATTACACTTGTCATGCCCCGAACCCTACGAGCGCATGATCATCCCTTCATGGCCGTAATGTACGCGACATCCCAGGACTTGTCATTAACCCAATCGAAACATTAACGAGTAACGCATGCGGAAGCAATCTTGAACTCTCCGTACAACATACAAACAACGGGATAGTAGAGAGACAAAGAATTCACATCAACAAGACACTTTTATAAACATAACATCGATTATAACATATACATTTGCAAGCCTTCTACGAGGCCACTATCTACGAACCAAGCACAACAAAAAGGATCGGGTAGTTGGTAAGCTTAACTCCTCTACAAAAGG
Source organism: Syzygium aromaticum (assembly GCA_024500025.1). Classification (NCBI taxonomy): domain Eukaryota; kingdom Viridiplantae; phylum Streptophyta; class Magnoliopsida; order Myrtales; family Myrtaceae; genus Syzygium; species Syzygium aromaticum. Next base: position 1,108,058 of record CM044892.1, read on the forward strand.
GGCATTCAAAAGTCACGGTAACTCGACCTATCCTCAATCCCCGTAGTATCCTGGTAGCATTTCCGAATCAATCACGATCGCGGGCTTGAAATGGTTTGCTTATACAACCATGAGAACACTTCTCAATAAGCAACTACCTAAGCCTCACTTAGGCCAAAGCTTACTTCCGAACAATTCTAAACAAGCAATACCGACATTCAACATATCATAACAATCACAGGCGCCCTTACCTCGCCTCGGCACATACGTGGGCCCTGCACGTTAGAATATCGCCATAACATGACAATTCGCTCATCGAGCACATAATACAACCACATGACGTAAACGTGCATAAAACGGTTATTAATCCAGACATGTTCAACAACAACACAAGCACATTACATTCCCCAATGCATAACACACGGTTATAAATGTCCAGATTATTAACAGCACCTTAGGCCACCGAACTCCCGCCAGTCTTTTGGCGTAACAAGGCATCGTCCCGCTACTTCAGCGACAGTAACATCTGGAACCCCCACTCAAACAGCATTCCACAAAGGAGCATCAATTCAACCTCCACCGCAATCGGCAACGTCTAGAACCCCAGCCTAAACGGTATCCGAATTCTCGTCGGGCATCATCTAGAACCCCCGCCTAGACGGAACGTGTCGTGACCATGCACACACTCAACAACCATTACCGATTCTTATGTTTATAAATTAGCCCAACATCAACTAAATCCGTCAAGATGCCATGATAACATCGAATAATTCTCAAAAGAGAGAAAAACCGAGAATATACAAAATCGGGTCCAAACTGGGCAGTTGTGTAGTGATAGAAATCCATTTGAAATAAATAGTAAATCAACTACAAAAATTCTGAAATTTGGATATGTTGTATAAAACATCTTGATAAACATTTTCCGTGAAAACTCAAAACCCAGTTCTATCTGTAAACAACTCATTTTGACACTCAAAGCCGGACAGAACCCGATTTGCTCGGATAGCCCCTCAGATCATCCAAAATACATCTCATTCAGTATCCAAATCACATTGAAAAGCTTTGAAATTTTTTTATGTCATAGAAACAAGTGTATTTAACAATTTTTGTGAAGGAAGTTTGTTGAAATAAGGTTTGGAAAATTTTATAAAAATTTGAAAAGACAAGAAGGTAGGGTGAACAGTAAATCGGGTAGTTTTGTGACGGTCTGAAAACTGACTTCCAAATGACCCCAAACCACTTTCAAAAATTCTGAATTTAAAGTATGTTATACTTAAAGATGTTGGCAACAAATTCCATGAGGAACACTTTCTTAGATTCGGCCCACAATGATCACCAAAAAAAAATAACAAAGCGTAGAGGTACGGTAACAATCAGAAATCCAAGAATCATGAAACTTGCATCATTAAGCAAATCAAGCTTATATAACCATTAAACCAACTATCCACAACCCCTAAATCATCCCTAACATGTCCATTAGTCACCCCTTAAGCTAAGAAGCCACTTACTCTTAACCTAAACAAGAAAACCAAGAAGAAGAGGTAGCAGTAACTTTGGCGGTGAGCTGAGCTCACAGTGGTTGGACGGCGAGCGACAGCACTCACGGCGGCCGGACGGTGGCTGAGAGAGGCGGGCGAAGCTGCTGGTCGGGCTGGAATGGAGGAGCCAAGCAACAACAGAAGTAACGAAGTAGAAACAGAAGAAGGAGTAGCAGTAGGGGCAAAGCAGAAGCAAGAACTGAAGGGAAGAAGCAGAACCAGAGATAGAAGTGAATAACAAAGAAGCAGAATAGAAGTAGCAACGTGGGGCTGCTCGGTGGGGAAAGAGGAGGAGGAGGAGGAGGAGGAGGAGGAGAGAGAGAGAGAGAGAGAGAGAGAGAGAAAGAGAGAGAGAGAGAGAGAGTCAACTCTTATCCTCTTGACTTATCTAATGGCTCACATGTGACCTTGGTGAGCAAGTCAAGATCCAAGGGCCACAAAAATTCCAAATTTTCAATTAAAGAAAAAGATTAGAAGACACTAATTCAAATAAACAATGAAGGAGGTACACTAGTAAAAAATCCGCACTCGGTTCAAATTTCACTTTTCGCATGTCCCGGGCAATATGGAGGCTGGCCACAATAATATCGACACCGTCCAATTAAATTCATCACGGAACTCCGAAAAATTTGATACAAAAGTTTGGGCTCTAAATAATGGCCAAATTCGATCAAATGCGATTCTAGCGAAATCTCAATTTTAAAAATAATAACCAAGAGTGATCAGTTCCCGAGCGAGATTTTACTATAAGTACACTGTTGAATTGCACACTTTATAAATCCCAAAAATGGGTCGAAATTCGGAATGTCACAATTTTTCCCTCCTTACAAAAATTTCGTCCTCGAAATTTACAATCCAACCCAACTATTCAAACAAAAGGGGGTATTGGTGTCGCATCAACTCTTCGCTTTCCTATGTCGCACATTCGATCCCATGATGTTCCCAAATCACTTTCACAATCGGAATTGTCTTGTTCTGCAATACGCGTTCTATTCTGTCCTCGATCCTTACTAGCATTTCCACGTACGACACTCTATCGTCTACGTCTATTTCTTCATAATTTAGCACATGTGTTGGGTCTGGCTCATACTTCCTTGGCATATGCATGTGGAACACATTGTGAACACGAGCTAAATTTGGTGGTAGCGTGAGACGATAGGCTAAAGTGCCGATTCTCTGTAAGACTTCGAATGGGCCCACGTACCTCGGGATCAATTTTCCTTTCTTACCAAACTGTGACAATCCTATCATCGGCGACACTTTGAGGAAAACGTAGTCCCCCACTTGAAATTCCAGAGGCCTACGTCTTCGGTCTGCATAATTCTTTTGGCGGCTCTGAGCAGTTTTAAGTCTATCTCGAATAACCTGGACTGTCTCGACTGACTGCTGAACCATCTCTGGACCCATGATGCTACTCTCACCAACTTTGTCTCAACACAACGGTGTTCTGCAAGCTCTGCCATACAATGCTTCAAACGAAGCTATTCCAATACTCTGTTGATAGCTATTATTGTAGGCAAATTCAACAAAATGCAACTGTTCCTCCCAACTACCTTTAAAATCCAATACATATGCCCGTAGCATATCCTCAAAAGTCTGAATTGTTCTCTCAGATTGGCTATCCGTTTGGGGGTAATAGGCCGTGCTAAACTGTAACTTCGTTCCTAATGCTGTATGAAGATTTTTCCAAAAAACGATAGTAAACTTAGGATCACGGTCTCCTTACCAAAAAAAAAAAACTTAGGATCACGGTCTAAAGTAATCGTCATTGGCACTTCGTGCAGACGAATTACTTGCCGCACGTAAATCTTGGCATACTTATCCAAGGCGAAGTCCTTTCGCACTAGCAGGAAATATGCTGACTTTGTCAATCGATCGACTACCACCTAAATTGAATCATGACCCTTCTAACTTCTTGGTAATCCCATCACAAAGTCCATCGTGATGTTTTCCCACTTCCAATCGGGGATTTCCAATGGCTGCAACTGTCCACCGGACTTACAATGTTGTGCCTTCACTTGTTGGCATGTCAAACACTTGGCCACATACTTGGCTACATCTACTTTCATTCCGTTCAACCAATAGTGCTGAAGCAAATTTTGATACATCTTTGTGCTGCTCGGATGAATGCTGTAGTTGCTATGGTGAGCTTTTGCCAAGATTTCCTCCTTAAGCTCTGCGTCATCGGGCACACACAAACGTCCACAAAACTTCAAGATTCCGTCCTCGGATACTTGAAAGTCAGCCTTTTCTCTTAGTTTCGTCCATTTGCAGAATCTTTTGAATCTCAGGATCCATAGATTGTAATGCATTAATCCTCGCCTGAATCTCTAGTTCAATCCTCAAGGTAGCTAACAGACTTAAGAGGTGACTTAGCTCAAACTTGAATTCCGAATCTTGCACCCCTTTGAGTAATGTCCACTCTTTAACCATCATTTGCGCAATACTTGATTTCTGACTAAGTGCATCAATTACCTTGTTAGCCTTTCTGGGGTGGTATAGAATGTTGCCATCATAATCCTTCAGGAGTTCCATCCAGCGACGTTGTCTCATGTTCAATTCCTTCTAAGAGAACAAGTACCTTAAACTTTGATGGTCCGTATAAATTTGAAACTTCTTCCCACAGAAGTAGTGTCTCCAAATCTTAAGGGCGAAAACAATCGCAGCCAATTCCAAGTCGTGAGTCGGATAATTTAGCTCGTGTGATCTCAATTGTTGCGATGCGTATGCCACTATTCTTCTTTGTTGCATTAGCACGCATCCCAATCCTCTTAGCGACGCATAGCTATAAATCTCATATCCTTCGGAACCTGACGGTATTGTCAACATAGGGGTGGTAGTCAACTTATCCTTAAGTTCCTGAAAACTCCTCTCGCACTTATCTATCTATTCAAACCTTGATTCCTTCTTAAGTAAACGAGTCAGAGGAGTAGCCATCGCGGAGAACCTTTCCACGAAACGTCTATAATAGCCCGCAAGTCCTAGGAAACTCCGAACCTCTACCACTATTGTCAGTCTTGGCCAATTCGTGACTGACTCAATCTTTGTTGGATCCACTGAAATTCCATCCCCAGAGATTACATGCCCAAGAAATGTTACCCGGTTGAGCCAAAACTCGCACTTACTAAATTTGGCATAGAGTACGTGTTCTCTTAGAGTTCGTAGAACCATCCTTAGATGTCGCTTATGTTCCTCTGGGCTCCTTGAATGCATAAGGATTTCGTCGATGAATACAATAACAAACTGATCCAGAAACTCTTTAAACACCCAATTCATTAAATCCATAAAGGCGGTTAGGGCATTAGTCAGTCTAAACGGCATCACTATAACTCATAATGTCCACATCTCGTCCGACATGCCGTTTTTGGTATATCCTCATTCTTAATCCTTAATTGATGGTAGCCCGTTCTTAAGTCTATCTTTTAAAAAAAATATCGATGCCCCCTGTAATTAATTAAATAGGTTATCTATCCTTGGCAACGAGTACTTATTTTTAATGGTCACCTGATTCAGCTGTCTGTAAGCAATACACAATCTTAGCGATTCGTCCTTTTTCCTCACAAACAACACCAGCGCTCCCCATGGAGACGCGCTCGGACGAATAAAACCTTTATCCAATAACTCCTGCATTTGAACCTTCAATTCCTTCAATTCTGACAGCGACATCCTATAGGACGCTTTCGAAATTGGTTCCATCCCTAGAGCCAACTTAACCACAAACTCCACTTCACCATGAGGTGGCAATCCCGGCAATTCTTAAGGAAAGACATCGGGAAGGTTACGCACCTCGGCTATGTCCTTTAATCTTGGTTCCTCAACCAACTAGCCAACCACAAAATAATTATCTTTCTATACCTCAAAGACAAAATTCAATCCATCCAATTTCAATCCACAGTCTCCAAAAACAAATTACCCTAGTTCTTTATAGAATCTGAAATTTCCTAGCAACATACATCCTTCTCAACCCGTCTAAGAATGTCATCAGTAATTCAGAAATCTCAAATTGATTGTGCCTATTCACCATAAATGATTACAAGTCTTATATGACCATTTGTTGACACCTAAATTTTACTAATCATTTAGGGATTAATTTTTAACCCCTAAACAAAAATATTTAAATTGCATAACATATAGTTTATGTTCATTTTAATTTAATCGCATTTTTGCATCGGACCGGTGATGGCGAACAAGCTTAAATTTCATCGAATGGGACTCGGTTCGCTCGGAAAGGCAAGGGCCGAAAATCACGAGTCAAATAGGTTTGGTCGTTTTAATTTGAGCTTAATTCAGCCCATTATGTTCAATTAAATTAAAACCCAAGTTAATTCAGCCTGTTTAGGAATTAAATAAAATCAGAAATTAGATTAAGGCCGAAGCCTAAGTCTAAGCCCATTAGGACTAGAGAGCCCATCTAATTGACCTATGTTAGTATTATATAAGCATGTTTAGGTCAGAATTTTGAGGGGACAACACATAATTCAGATTAGGACTAGAGAGCCCATCTAATTGACCTATGTTAGTATTATATAAGCATGTTTAGGTCAGAATTTTGAGGGGACAACACATAATTCAGATCTGATTTTTAGAGAAAGGCAAGTGTGAGAGAGAAAGTGACATCGCGCACCACCACTGGGGGCACGCCGCACGCCGCCGCACCGCCGTCGTCGCGCCTCAACCGCCCGCCGACGTCGCTGCCTTCCGCTAACGCTGCTGCCGATGATGTGATCAGCCGGTTCAAGCGGCTGAACCGACAGATCGGCGACTTCCTCCGGCGATCCAGAACTTGCGGCAACACTCCTTGGCGTTTTCACATCACTGTGGTAGCCGGTTTCTCGTTAAACGACCGCCGGATCACATCTCTTGACTTGATTATTCATTACTTGTCCACTAGTGCCAGATCGAATCGATTCTCACTATATTTTGTGCAATCTATTATCATAGGTCGGCCGAGCTTTCCGAGACTTCTCCGTGTTGTTTTTGATCTGAATACGGAGGCTGGATCGCTCGATTTCGCGCCGGAGCATCGTTAAACAAGGTAAGTACACTTGGACTTTGTTCTGTAAAATCGTGTACATAGAAACCAGTATGCTTGAGATACCGATTTCAGCTCGTTAATGTCAAAATCTTGTGAAGTGATGAACTAGAGAATCGTAAAGCACGTCTTAAGCTTTGATTTGATATATCGTATGCCTCAATTGGACCTGATTTGCTATGTCAAAACTATTTCGGAAGTTAGGATCAGAATCTGAAATATGATGTTGAAGTCTGTTCTGATAATGTTCTGACTGATGTTGTGCTGTTCCGTGATTTTTATGATTTTCTATGATCATTTTTTGAAAAAAATTTCTTCAAGAAAATTGTAGATCACATCTTTGCTTGTTCACCATAAAATTTTCATAAAATTCCAAGTGTGTTAGCATGATACGATCTGCAACGTCATATATGCATGAATCTGATGACAGATCAGTTCCAGATTGACCTTCGTGTGTTCTTCAATTTTCATAAATTTGTGTGTTCGAAATCTGAAAAAGTTTTCTTCATGAAAGTTCATACTGAGATCGAGATCTTTCCATTGATACTAATTTCATCAAAATCGGAGGTCATTTGGATTTTCAAAAAAAAATTTCACAATCTGATCAGTATCTGTGTCTAGATCTGATTTTCATTCTTTTAGAATTCAGAAGATGTTTATCCGAAATTGATAAAGTAGGAGATTATCTGCAAATTAGGTGATTGAACATTATCCTATATTTTTCAGAATATTTAATTTTCTAATTTGCATGTTTTGAATATTTCATAAATATCATGTGGATATTTAGATATCTTAAGATAATGTTCGATATATCCGCAATATTTGAAAATATTCAAAATTAGGAATCGTTCCTAATTTAGCAACGTATCTGGACGACTATCTGACCTTATTCCTAAGGTACGATACGCGGCAATACGGAAAATTATTATCCTATCCATAATTACTTGGATACGATAATGATCTTTATCTGCTTTCCAAATTTAAACGATCAACTTTCCGTCAATATCTATAACCCTATAGATATGACCGATAGTTCGATTTTTGTGCCTAATCCGAGTTTGAAACAAATTTGGCGGATCGCGTGGACGATTTGAATGTGGTTGCTATCCTTGTCTTTTTTTATTATTTGCTTTCCTTTAAACAGAAAATTCAAAAAATATCAGTTAGGATTTGAATTTGAGTTTTGCATGTTTAGGGAACCCTAAATGTATCTAAAAGATAGAGTAATTATTTAATTTAAATTAGGACATGAGATAATCTATTTCCTAGTTTAAATTAAGCAATATTCTAATCTTATTAGATTATTTATGTTATTTTTTAATTCCGAATTTTCATGAAAACCCCAAAAAAAGAATGAATTGCTTTATGGTAGATTAGGATGGATTGCATTCTTAATTTAAGTAATTTATTATTTTGAATTTTAACAAAAATCCCAAAAATAAGTCATGTTAGGATACGTTAAGTCATCATAGGTTGCATGTTATTTTAGGCATATTTTTATTCCGAATTTCATTAGAAAATACCAAAAATAAATCATTTGCCTGCCATTAGAATTAGGTCACGTCGTCGCATGACATATAGTTTGCATGCTAAGTTGCATTAATTGCATGTCATTTTTGCACGTCATTGCATATAGATTAGATTTCATTTAAATAAGTGAAAATCAAAAGAGAAATTGAGTGAATTGCTTGTTAATTAGAAATCATATTAGGATGTTAATGTGATTTTCTAGCTAACAATGCAGAGGCTTGCGTTGCTTCCAGGTAAGTAATTCTTCCAAACTTGCAATTTATTTAATGCTTTCCTGGGTGTTAAATTGGTGGTTTGCGCACCCGCATGAACACCTCACATGCTAGTAATTAAGTTAAAATGGATCCAAACTGCATGCCAAAATATTTTTGAAAAGAAAAGGTACCGAAAGGGCGTTAGACTAGATCTAGCGTAATCAAGTCCCCGGGCTTAGAATCTCTGGTTCGTAGGAATAAAACATATCTCCCTATGTTTTATTTAGGTTTCTAATCGACCTATCACAAATTGATTAGTGGCTACTCCAAGCATAAAAATATTTGCATGTTAAAGACTTAAACCCTAAGTTGCGAATTGGTAGGGCTTGGGAGGGCCCGAGTTAAGATTAGTCTTAATAATCCATTAGCCCGAAAAATGAAAATTTTTTAGGTCGCGACACCATTCAAGTTATAATTTCAAAATTCTCTCTTATTGTACCCACTATCATCACATAACGTATCCAGACTTTCAAGACAAATCCTCTGATTCCTTCCCAACCACCACGTACATCTTTCCTTGTGCTTGCGGTTAATCTGGTTATTCCGCGGGGCGGCTCCCGCTTAATGTCCTACCTGCAGTTGTTGTTGTTGTATTAACGGTCTAGCTTATCGGTTCGGGTAGTTTCTCACTTGATGACCATGTTGGCCATATCTAAAATATGCTCTGAGTCCACCTGGGTAGGGGCCATTCCCGTGCCTCTTTCCACAAGACCGACATGCAGTGTTGGAGTAGTAGTTCGGCTTTCCAAAGTTCTTCCTTACCGGAGGGACAAGTCTCATATTCTCTATCATAAACTTCTTTTCAAAGTTTCTATTATCCCCAGCCGGCACGTACCACGATCCAAAAGTGGTAGCCCTTTCACTCATATCCGTGTCAACCATCGAGCTCTCTCATATAACTCATTGTAATCCCTTAAGACTCGAAAGTACTAACTAATTGCGGAATTCCGGTTCCAATCTATCCCGAAACCTTCTTATCCTATCCACATGGTCCTTGACTATCCTTAGTGCGTACTTAGGCAACCTTAAAAACTTGACCTTGTACTGATCGACTAACATCCAATTTTAGCAAAGCCGAAGAAGCTAGGTCATTTTCTGTCCTTATGCACTCTCTGAATGTACTTCCCATTGAAGGCCCTGACAACGACACCCCAGCTTGGAATTATGCCCTTCGAAATATCCTACTTTAGGGTCCTCTTACCAATCACTTGCATTTCCTTGGAGTTCATATACAGCCAGGGTCACTTTCTCCTTATTAGTGCACCCGAATACCTCAAAAGCTTTTTTTTTCTCTAAGTCCTTTATTCAAAGTAATGTAGCCTCAGGGTCACCTCTTCCCATCGAACCTTGCAGGTTTAAATTTCAAAAATTTTTCAACCAACTAACACATCTATCTGACTGCATTAACTTGCCCTTGACCTTGATTCCCAACATTTCTATTATATCCATGATTCTCGTTATTTCCATTGGCGGCGGCAATAGTGGCCTCAGCATTAGTAGCAACAGTAGCATTTTGCTCCTCAATCTGCCTTCCCATTAAAATTCAAACTTCCTCGAGTGCTCCTAAAATTTCATCCTATCTGGGATCCCCCACAACTCCAACTTGCGGACCTACACGACCTCGACCTCGACCTCTTCCTCAACTACTCATACTCACAGGGTTCACACCACCTACTTACCTGCTATAATTCCATCTAGGAATTAGAAACCTAGGCCAACTATACCAGTCTCAAGCCTTAGACAGTGAATCACAACAATTCACTTAGCAGATAGACAATCACAAACAACACCTAATCATAGCCAATAGGGTTCGTGCACTTACCTCAAGTCTTGACGCATCTGTACTTCACATAGTATTGCATAAAATCACTCAACAACCACAACTACACAGTCTGGGGTGCGCATGGCACACAAGTCTCCCTAACTGACTGCCCTAAAGTTATCACTTCTTATCATTCCAGGCTTTGACCAACTTGGATCGAGCTGACCTTGCTCTAATACCAAATCAACGGGGATGTCATGCCTCGAACCCTACGAGCGCGCGATCATCTCTTCGTGGCCGTAATGTACGCGACATCCCAGGACTTGTCGCCGACCTAATCGAAACACTAACGAGTAACACATGCGGAAGCAATCTCGAACTCTCCGTACAACATACAAACAATAGGATAGAAGAGAGACAAAGAATACACATCAACAAGATATTTTTATAAACATAACATCGATTATAACACATACATTTGCAAGCCTTCTACGAGGCCACTATCTACGAACAATGCACAACAAAAAGGATCGGGTGGTTGGTAAGCTTAACTCCTCTACAAAAAGGGGCACTCAAAAGACGAGGTAACTCGACCTATCCTCAATCCCCGTAGTATCCTAGCAGCATTTCCGGATCAATCACGGTCGCAGGTCTGAAATGGTTTGCTTATACAACCATGAGAACACTTCTCATTAAGTAACTACCTAAGCCTTGCTTAGGCCAAAGCTTACTTCCGAATAATTTTAAACATGCAATACTGACATCCAACATGTCATAACAATCACAGGTGCCCTTACCTCGCCTCGGCACATACGTGGGCCCTACACGTTAGAATATCGCCATAACATGGCAATTCGTTCATCGAGCACATAATACAACCACATGATGTAAACATGCATAAAACGGTTATTAATTCAAACATGCTCAACAACAACACAAGCACATTGCATTCCCCAATGTGTAACACACGATTATAAATGTCTAGATTATTAATTGCCCCTCGGGCCATCGAACTCCCGCCGATCTTCTAGGGTAACCAGGCATTGTCTCGCTACTTCGGCGACGGCAACGTCTAGAACCCCCGCCCAGACGGCATTCCACAAAGGAGCATTGATCCGATCTCCACCGCGATCAGCAACGTCTAGAACCCCCGCCTAGACGGAATGTGTCGTGTCCATGCACACACTCAACAACCATTACCGATTCTTATGTTTGTAAATTAGCCTAATGTCAACTAAATCCATCAAAATGCCACGATAACACCGGATAATTCTCGAAAGAGAGAAAAACCGAGAATATACAAAATCGGGTCCAAACTGGCAGTTGTGCAGTGATAGAAATCCATTTGAAATAAATAATAAATCAACTCCAAAAATTTTGAAATTTAGATATGTTGTATAAAACATCTTGATAAACATTTTCCATGAAAAACTCGAAACCCAGTTCCAACCGTAAACATCTTGTTTTGACACTCAAAGCTGGACAGAACCTGGTTCGCTCGGACAGCCCCTCAGATAATCAAAAATACAACTCATTCAGTATCCAAATCACTTTGGAAAGCTCTGAAATTTTTTTATGTCATAAAAACAAATGTATTTAACAATTTTTGTGAAGGAAGTTTGTTGAAATAAGGTTTGGAAAATTTTATAAAAATTTGGAAAGACAAGAAGGTAGAGTGAACAGTAAATCGGGCAGTTTTGTGACGGTCTGAAAACCGACTTCCGAATGACCCCAAACCACTTCCAAAAATTCTGAATTTAAATTATGTTATACTTAAAGATGTTGGGAACAAATTCCATGATGAACACTTTCTCAAATTTGGCCCACAATGATCACCAAAAAAAATAACAAACTGTAGAGGTACAGTAACAACCAGAAATCCGAGAATCATTAAACTTGCACCATTAAGTAAATCAAGCATATATAACCATTAAACCAACTATCCACAGCCCCTAAATTATCCCTAACATGTCCATTAGTCACCTCTTAGCCTAAACAAGGGTTAGGAAGCCACTTACTCTTAGCCTAAGCAAGAAAACCAAGAAGAAGAGGTAGCAGCAACTTCGGCGATGAGCTGAGCTCACAGTGGCTGGAAGGCAAGCGACGGCACTCACGGCGGCCAGATGGTGGCTGAGGGAGGTGGGTGAAGCTGCTGGTTGGGTTGGAATGGAGGAGCCAAGCAGCAACAGAAGCAATGAAGCAGAAACAGAAGAAGCAGCAGCAACAGGGGCAAAATAGAAGCAAGAACCGAAGGGAAGAAGCACAACAGAAGCAGCAACGTGGGGCTGCTCGGCGGGGAAAGAGGAGGAGGAGGAGAGAGAGAGAGAGAGTGAGTGTCAACTCTTATCTTCTTGACTCATCCAATGGCTCACATGTGACCTTGGTGAGCAAGTCAAGATCCAAGGGCCACGAAAATTCCAGATTTTCAATTAAAGAAAAAGATTAGAAGACACTAATTTAAATAAACAATGAGGGAGGTACACTAGTCAAAAATCTGCACCCGATCCAAATTTCACTTTTCGCATGTTTCGGGCAATGTCGAGGCTAGCCACAATAATATCGACACCATCCAATTAAATTCGTTCCGGAACTTTGAGAAATTCGATACCAAAGTTTGGGCTCTAAATAACGGTCAAATTCGATCGAATGCGATTCTTGCGAAATCTCAATTTTAAAAATAATAACCGAGAGTGATCAGTTTCCGGGCGATATTTTACTATAAGCACACTAACGAATTGCACATTTTATAAATCCCAAAAATAGGTTGAAATTCGGAATGGCACAACCCTTCTATCAAAAAATAGTTTATATTCATCAATTTTGAATCAGAGTGCTACGTCATTTCCTAGGAGAGAATATCAGTTACCATTAGCAGTTACTAGGAGCAGCAAAACCTATCCTTGTATTTAAAATTTCACCCCAAAATTCTTATAAAAGCACAAATCATGTCAAAGTTCCCTTCAGCCAACAACAGCTGCCCATGTTATACATGTTAAAAATAGGCAAAAATTCTATTGAAATCCGAAAATCAGCTGGCAGCCTACATTTGGAAACACAACAGCCCACTACGGCTGAACAAACCTAACAGCTAACTAGTTGCATGGAAGAAACATTTGGAAGAGACCAAAGATACAGAAAGAGCACTAGCCTGCATTCTGAAATTTGAGATAAGAGTGCAGACCACAACGAGAGGAGCTTTCAAATTTCTAATCCAACATTACCATTTCATGCAGTCAGCCGGTAATTGCAATTATACCAAAGAATGGCAACAATTTTCTGAAGGAAAAAGCCTGCAAGAAATCAACGTACATGGGAGGCCTCAATCGACCAACAGAATTCATGTAAAAGCCAAGGTTTTTCTTCAGATATCCACTAATACAAACATATACTGGACCACAGATAATATAGTACGAGAATCAAGTTCAACCTCTTCATTCATCCAATCAGGGAGAAGTTCATTGAGCGCCCGAGGCTCGAAAACATTTCCAGATAGGACGTGAGCACCTAAAATCACCCAACAACCATCAAAAGAGTGGGCAAAGCATGCCCTCTTCATAGCACTATACCACAAATCAAACACACTCAGCAACTGAAAGCCAAGAAAAGAGGCCCAAAGGATTCTGAAACTCGATTGCAACTCGAAGTACTGGGTAAAAAGCATACCAACTTGGGCTCCTTTCTCCACAACGCACACCGACAAATCGACGTCTCTCTCCCGGCACAATTGCTTCAACCTTATCGCCGCCAACAAACCAGCAGGTCCAGCTCCAATGATGACGACGTCGTACTCGATCGATTGCCTCCTGCCCGTCTCGCTACTGAAGCTCTTCGCTCCACCCAAAAACCACGGAGCTTTCAACGACCCACTTTCGGATACTCCCGGTATGTGTCACACCCCAAAAACAACTAGAAAAGGGGGATGACACGGCCGTCCTTCCTATCGAAGGATGCAGCCTCAACAATAACCAACAACCTGTTATCACCATATATATATATATATATATATATATATATATGTCTCAAACCACATATATATATATCAGATAAACCAACGAGTTGGTTACAACATTAGAGTTTTTATAATCCACCAAAAGAATATGTACATCAAGAACTCAGCCAACCCGACGAACTATCAACAACCTTACAAACAACTCCAAAAGTCATACCCAAAAATCTAACTCCCAAATGTTCCTGCAATAGCGCTCTCGTACTAACGGCCACTAGCCGAGGAACCTGAGCAAATTGGGAAAGAGAGGGATGAGCAACCACAGCTCAATGAATAGTACATCTCTTCTAAGTAGATCGATCAATCACTATGCATGTGTACAAAGCAATACCATAACTTCAGAAGCTAAACCCAAGGTTTAAAATACATATAGAATCACATAAGAGTTATTTCATTTCATCAAAACTTTGTACAAGTCACAAATACACATTTAAATCCACCATCACAATTCAAACTATCAATGGTCAAGTCCATTGATCAATCTCTATAAATACCACGTTAATGGTCCATTCCATTGACTAATCTCAAATCACACATCAATGGTCTATCCCATTGATGAATCTCATATCACATCAAACGTCGATTGTCCATTCCATCGACCAATCTATTGCTCAATATCTAACCATGGTCACGACACAAAGCCTTGTGACAAGGCTACCAAAATTCCCTCCTTGGCAAGGTCTCCACCTACAAAACCGGTGACTTAGCCTAGAAGGATATCCTAAACCCGATATGCATGCTCCAAAACCCCTAATGGGTTCACAGTCATATTGAGCATCAAACAATCATAATCCAATATCAAAAATCCAATCCATAATACATTTCACAAGCCAAACAAATAACTTTTTCGCAACACAGCTCAACCTCCAAAATACATTTCGGCATTTCTTGAATCATTTCTGAAGTCATTTTATAAACCAGTTCGTAACGCAATACATATATATATCCTTTCACAATACATTTCTAAAAACAATTCTCAAATCATTCTCAATTACTAAAAAGTAGTAAATGCTCGATCCCAATTTATGCAATAAAATGCTCTTTTAAGTTCAACATATATATTTATATCGGATCAAATCGCTTTTAGGAATACATGATCCCCCACACTAAACTCCACCTTGCGTCTTTTAAGATATGCATAACTTTTCTAACGACTTTGAGCTATTTTGAAGCGTTCCTAAACCAACCTAACTTTCTCTTTTGACTGCTGAATGAACTCAAGACCAGTTAGTCTTTTCTCACCAACATCATCCCAACAAATAGGGCTTCTGCAATTTCGGCCATACAAAGCTTCAAAAGGTGCCATCTTAATGTTGGAATGATAACTATTGTTATAAGAAAATTCTGCCAAGTGTAGATGTTCATTCCAAGAACCTCCAAAGTCAATGATGCAGGATCTCAACATATCCTCTAATGTCTGGATCGTTCTCTCTGACTGCCCATCTGTTTGCGGGTGAAAAACTGTACTCAAGTTGAGTTTAGTACCCAATGCTCCTTGTACACTCCTCCAAAAGTTAGAAACAAATCTGGGATCCCTGTCAGAAACAATGCTTACTGGAACTCCATGCAGCTGCACTATCTCATTAACATATCGTTTAGCCATGTCTTCCTCTGAAAGGCTGAATTGGTATGACAAAAAGTGTGCGAACTTAGTCAATCGGTCAACAATCACCCATATAGCATTCTTACCACTTGGCTTTCTCGGTAGACAAACTATAAAGTCCATGGTGATATGCTCCCACTTCCATTTAGGTATCTCTAGAGGGTGTAACTATCCACATGGTTTCTGGTGTTCAATTTTCACTTGCTAGCAAACTAGGCATTGGTGGACAAATTTTACAACATCCTTCTTCATATTGACCCACCAGAAGTTCTCTCTCAAGTCCCTATACATTTTAGTGCTTTCAGGATGAATTGAGAATCTAGTGCTATGAGTTTCCTGTAATATCTCGTTTTTCAATTTTGAATCATCAGGAACACATAGACGACCACGAAACTTCAAGGACCCATCTACGTGTATACTAAAGTTTGCTTGTCCTCCAGCTTCCACGACTTCTCTAAATTTCTGCAACTAAGGATTTTCATTCTGTTTGGTCTTAATTCTATCAATCAATGTTAGTTGCACTCGAAGATTAGCTAAACGAGCACCAAGCTGATGCACTAATACCTCCAAGTCCAACTTCCTCATGTCTTCAAGAATAGGTTTTTGAGAAGTAAGTAAAGTTGCCATATTTCCAAAGGACTTACGACTCAAGGCATCCGCTACCACGTTAGCCTTTCCTGGATGATAATTAATAGACAAGTTATAATCCATTAGAAGTTCTAGCCATCTTCTTTGCCTCATGTTTAGCTCTTTCTGGGTAAAAATATACTTTAGACTCTTGTGATCGGTAAAAACTTCACATCTTTCACCGTACAAATAGTGCCGCCATATTTTTAAGGCAAACACAACTGCTGCTAATTCGAGATCATGAGTGGGGTAGTTCTTCGAGTGTGGTTTCAATTGTCCAGAAGCATAGGCAACAACTTTATTATCTTGTATAAGAACACAATCCAAACCTTCTTTAGACACATCACAGTAAACTATGAAGCCAGTAGTTCTTGAAGGTAAAGTCAATATAGGGGCTGACACTAGCTACCTCTTTAACTCTTGAAAACTGCTCTCACATTGATCCAACCATACAAATTTAACTCTCTTCTGAGTTAGGCGAGTAAGTGGACCAGTGATCTTTGAGAATCCCTCCACAAATCGCCTGTAATAGCCAGCTAGCCCAAGAAAACTTCTCACTTCTGTAACATTAGCAGGGCAATTCCACTGAGCAACTGCTTCAACTTTCTTTAGATCTACTAATATGCCATCTTTCGAGATTACATGATTCAAGAATTCTATATGATCAAGCCAAAAGTCGCACTTACTAAATTTAGCGTACAACTTCTCATGCAAAGTTTGTAGGACAAACCTCAAGTGTTGTTCGTGGTCGTCCAAACTTTTCGAAAACACTAAAATGTCATTGATGAACACCACAATAAATTTCTCTAGATACTCTCTGAACACCATGTTCTTCAAGTCCATGAAAGCAGCAAGCGCATTTGTTAGACTAAAAGGCATGATGAGAAATTCATAATGGCCATACCTTTTTCTGAAAGCAGTTTTAGGCACATCATCCACTTTTATCTTCAACTGATGATACCCAGGACGAAGGTCGATTTTAGAAAAGACCCAAGCTTCCTGAAGTTGATCAAATAAATCATCAATCCGGGGTGAAGGATATTTGTTTTTGATCGTCACCTTATTAAGTTCTCGGTAGTCTATATAAAGCCTCATACTACCATCCTTCTTTTTCACAAATAAAATTGGAGCTCCCCAAGGTGAGACACTAGGTCTAATGAAACCTTTAACCAAAAGCTCTTGCAATTGCGTTTTCAATTCTTTCAACTCGGTAGGTGCCATTCGATATGGTACCTTAGAGATAGGTGCCGTATCGGGAATTAATTCAATACAAAACTCAATTTCTCTATCAAGAGGTAAACTTGGTAAATCCTCAGGAAATACATTGGGAAATTCTCCAACAACTGGAACATCTTCCAACTTCGCTGCAACCTTGCTTGTGTCTTTTACACAAGCCCAATAACCACTACAACTCTTTTCTCAAAAGTTTCCTTGCTTGCAAAGCCGATATCAACCTTGGAAAAGTGTCTTTACAACTTCCCGAAAAAGAGAATTCGGGTTGAAACAGAAGTCTAAAAATCACTTTCTTTGAAAAACAATCAACAATAGCATGGTACGTGGATAACCAATCCGTCCCTATAATAATATCGAAATCCCGAACATTTAACTCCACTAGATCCACAAGCATTTCAACATTATTAATTTGGATTGCACATCCCTTGAACACATGATCAGCAACCAAGAAATCACCAGTAGGAGTATCGACACGCAATTCATATTCAAGAGGCTCAGGCAACATATCAAGCTTCTTTGCAAATTCAGTAGAAACAAAGGAATGCGTAGCACCGGAATCAAATAACGCATAAGCACATTGCGAGGCAATAGAAATATTACCTGTGACAACCACGTTAGATGCCGCCGCATCCTCCTTTGTCATCGCAAAAACTTTCCCACTTGTCCTCTGTCTTTGCGGGTTCTCTTGGGGCTTATCAACTGAAGGAGCATTCCTTCGCATGAAACAAAGATGTGCTAGGTGCCCTCGTTGTCCACATAGATGACATGTTCTATTATCAGCTATAGAATTCCTCTGTGTAGGACAATCACATCGTATGTGTCCCACTTTCCTGCATAAGAAGCACACTCCTATTTTCCAGCGACACTCACCGCCATGATACCCTCCACATGTAGTACATGAGCTGTGAGTATTCTGGGCTCTAAACTTCCCTGGTAGGTTATTGCTTCTTTGATTAATATTGCCACTTACACGACTTCCTTGAAACTCAGTAAACTTAAGCCTCTTTTGTTGATGAACACCCTATGTGTCACGCTCTAATTTGTACCTTTCCACCTTGATCGCTCGTTCCAAGACATCCTTGTGTGTGGTCAGTCAAGAGGTGTGAGCTTAGAACGTATATTAAGTCGAAGGCCTCTTTGGAAATGTTTAGCTTTAAGTTCTTCATCATCCACATAATGTTTCACAAACCTACTTAACTGGTTGAAGCAGCCTGCACAGTCCATCACTATAGAGTCACCCTGAGATATGCGTATGAAGTCATCCCTCATCTTCGCTTGGAATGACCTCGGGAAGAATTGAGTCTTGAAGGCTTTTGTAAAATCTTCCCAAGAGATTGTTGTATCTTCGCCTCCCAGGGCGAGTCTAGTCCCTTCCCACCAATACTCTGCTTCGCCCTCCAAACATTGGGTGGCAAAGTCAACCTTCTGATCATTGGGAACTCTATTGGTTCTAAAGATCCCCTCCATTCTTCTAATCCAATGTTCGGCCAATAGAGGATCTGATTTCCCATCGTAAGTAGGTGGTTTGGCCTTTCTGAACTAGGCAACTGTATATTCTCTCTCACCATCAGTCATAGCAATTCTACTCCCACCTAGATCTTTCAGTTGACGATGAAAGTTAAGCACTACTTGACAAGCCTCAGATAAATTGCCTTGGATGGTAGCCTCAGGAAGTTCATCACTTGCGTATTATGAGTTGGGGCTTCTTTCAAATCGATCCTCTAGTCTCCTTTTTGAAGTCAAGCCTCGAGAACCTTGAGGCATATCTCTAGTATCGGGGATAGCGACTTGCTTGCCTTTACTGTTCTTACGAAGCGAGGCAAGTGTTGCTGAGTCGGAACGCATGATAACTTGAATCCAAAGCGTAACAAAACCTTAGCACCTAGAAGATAACAAGCTAAAACTATCACACAATCTCACAACGTCCCATAAAAATCTACACCCAAACAGATCACAACTTAAGCTCTGATACCAAAAGATATCACACCCCAAAAACAACTAGAAAAGGGGGATGACACGGCCGTTCTTCCTATCGAAGGATGCAGCCTCAAGAATAACCAATAACCTGTTATCACCATATATATATGTCTCAAACCACATATATATATCAGATAAACCAACGAGTTGGTTACAACATTAGAGTTTCTATAATCCACCAAAAGAACATGTACATCAAGAACTCAGCCAACCCGACGAACTATCAATAACCTTACAAACAACTCCAAAAGTCCTACCCAAAAATCTAACTCCCAAATGTCCCTGCAATAACGCTCTCATACTAACGGCCACTAGCCGAGGAACCTGAAAAGATTGGGAAAGAGAAGGATGAGCAACCACAGCTCAGTGAATAGTATATCTCTTCTAAGTAGATCGATCAATCACTATGCACATGTACAAAGTAATACCAGAACTTCAGAAGCCAATCCTAAGGTTTAAAATACATATAGAGTCACATAAGAGTTATTTCATTTCATCAAAACTTTGTACAAATCACAAATACACATTTAAATCCACCATCACAATTCAATCTATCAATGGTCAAGTCCATTGATCAATCTCTATAAACACCACGTCAATTGTCCATTCCATTGACTAATCTCAAATCACACATCAATGGTCTATCCCATTGATGAATCTCATATCACATCAAACGCTAATAGTCCATTCCATCGACCAATTTATTGCTCAATATCTAACCATGGTCACGACACAAAATCTTATGACAAGGCTACCAAAATTCCCTTCTTAGCAAGGTCTCCACCTACAAAGCCGGTGACTCGGCCCAGAAGGATATCCTAAACCTAGTATGCATACCCCAAAACCCCTCAATGGGTTCACAGTCATATTGAGCATCAAACAATCATCATCCAATATAAAAAATCCAATCCATAATACATTTCACAAACCAAACAAATAACTTTTTCGTAACACAGCTCAACCTCTAAAATACATTTCGACATTTCTTGAATCATTTCCGAAGTCATTTTATAAACCAATTCGTAACGCAATACACATATATATCCTTTCACAATACATTTCTAAAAACAATTCTCAAATCATTCTCAATTATTAAAAAGTAGTAAATGCTCGATCCCAATTTATGCAATAAAATGCTCTTTTAAGTTCAACATATATATTTATATTGGATCATAATTCTTTCAAGATATGATTTTTATAAAACGAAAGAAAAGATAGTACCACTTACCTGGAATACCCAAAAATGAAATAGCCAAGCTCACTTGAACCGACAATCTCGTAATCCTAACAATTAAACGAGAATCAACGTCAAAACCAAGTAAAAAACTACGAAACGGCTAAACGACGCTTAAACGCTAACAAGACAACTCAAAGGCGCCCACAAATCGCTTCTCCAAAGCGATTATCCAAACCGTTCGCAACGCGGAGTTTGAACGCGAAACTTGAACGCACCATAACTGTCACGCCCCGTATCCTATGGTACGTCACATCCCTCGCAAAGGTCGATTCGAGTGCGACGCTCCAGGACTCGTCGCTGACCCAATGCCCAACATAGAGATTAAAGCACACGCGGAAACAATATAACACCCGGACAATTTTAAACCAAATCACCAAGGATAGCCACACAACAAACAACAAGATTAAATATACACTTGCATTGAAACTGGGAACCATATACATTATCCATTTACAGCCTGTGCTCAAAAAATCAAAAGCGGGTCAATGGCCACTACTGACAAGAAAGGGGTAAGTGGCCCGGGCAGTCAGGATTGCTAACAACTAGAAGGGGCTCCGATCAAAAAGGTACTGGCCCGAAATATCTAGGGTTAAAGCTATGCCTACGGAATCCAGTCCGAGTCGGATCTCGATGACTCGGAAGAGCTATCAGACAGATCGACATCAGAGTCTAGGGAATCTTGCTCGGACTCGGCCCCAACTGACTCCTCCTCGGAATCCATCGGTTCGGCCTCGTCCTCCGGCTCCACGTCCTGCTCCATAGGCTCAGGCTCCTCGTCCTTCGACTCCATCGGCACCGGTTCCATGTTCCCATCCTTCGGCATGCAGTCGGGGCTCGCCAGTTCCCCATCGGGACACTGGGGGTCAAGATCCCCAGTATCCGTTAGCGGAACCTCAAAAGATCGGAAAGGTCCGTAGGTCCCCTACTGGTCCCAGATACACCATGCTATATACCTATGGGCTTGGTTGAGCTCCTCACCCGCTTCGACTCAGACTGTAGAAAGATACCTAACCCAAAAATCCCCGTTCCCAACGGGATACATCGACTCCTCCCGATCTGTTTAGAGAGGAATCCCAAAACGTACTGGCACTGAAGGCATCTTAAGGCCAGGGGTCTGAAAATTTGGATTTAAACAACAGTGAGAATAAATCTCAGCGAGTAAGTTCCCTAAACCTAAGCTAGGCTAACGTGCACCTCCTGACGGACACCAAACAATACAAAGACTAACTAAAAGTGACTTAGGCCCTTGGGCCCAAATCCAACACGTGACAACCCCGCAGGTTAGGCATTATGCATATAAATAGCTAACTGGCATAGAACTCAATCGCAGAACGGATATGCACATCGTTTTACCACGATGCATGTCATTCATATGCTCGTGCTCACACTAATGCCTCATCAATGCACTTCGCACACTTGCACTCCTGCATACTTGCAATTGCCAAATTCACCGACCCGCGTAAAATGCATCAGGTCCATTATTTTGAGATTGATCTCCGGCCTGCGTAAAACGCTTTAGGCTCATGACACTCAACCCGCGTAAAACGCATCAGGCTAGTCATCTTCTAGTAATCCGGGCATCGTCCTGCGTAACACGCATCAGGACGGTTCATTACCCTACGTAAAACACATCAAGGTCTCATGTGATCACACATTCACACACCAGTTATTATCTAGACCCCGCGTAAAACGCATCAGGACTACTAGGTGGTTACATGCTCATGTTATTCGTGCACACTCACATAATGCACGTGCTATGCCAATGCTCGATATGCACATTCATGGCTAAAACGCTTACACTCGGGCAACCAAATTCTACATTGAGCATTCAATTTCACTTGGCCACACACTTAGTAAATATCGCAACATGCTCAATTAGTGCCATAACGTACTCACTTAAGCAATTCAATCAAAACAACCATGGTACTTAATTGGCATACAAAATCACGCGATCAAGCCAATAGAATTACACATGCTTAAGGCCCACCAAGCATCTCATCATTTGGCCACACCAAGCACACAACATGGCATCACATAATCAATCATAAATTGTGCACAGTTCAGCCACTACATAGGCAATCAAGACACTCTAAGCATTTCACACAAAAGTCACACATTAATCGAACAAGGCCCAATTAACTCCATAATGAAAAGCCACCATACAGCCCCCTTTAGGTCACTAATCCACCTCCAAATCATCACATTGGGCTCTCGAAATTCACCAGACGACCAGCCACTACACGGCCCACACATTACACCCAAATTGACCAACATATTAGCCCAAACCAAGTCTACAATGATCAGCCAACAACCAGTCCATTCTAGGCCACCAAATCTCATTTAAATCATCGCACTAGGCCATCACAACATCACCCAAATCAGCCACCAAGAATACCATATCGGCGCACATACTACACTCCCCTATTAGACCCGAACTTGATCGAACTCGAGCCCATTCGACCCCACACTTCCAGCCATCGCACAGCACAATACAGGTTGCTAAACCTCGATCAAATCATCACCCTAGGCCCTCAAATCAGCCGCAACATCAGCCCCTAACAGCCTCCACCATTTAACCTCTAAAATACCCTAATTAACTCCTAAAATCCATCTAGAAATGTAAATTAGCCTAAATCGGGTTTAGGGTTGTACTCACTTGAATTCTTGGGCTTCCAATGGGGCTGGGCAAGTGGCAGGGACAGCTGGGCAGCGGCAGATCCGCGACGGAACAATGGCGGCGAGCGGGGGCTCTGGCAAGTTCCTTGCGCGACCGAGGAAGAGAAGAGGAGACAGGAGAGGGAGAGACACAGCGAGGGAGTGGAGAGAGAGGGTCAGGATGGTGATGGTGGGGTGAGGTAAGGGGGCAGCAGCACCAGCACCAACGGCGGCAGCTGCTTCCTGGCGAGCGACGGCGGCGGCGACGTGAGGCCGAGGAGGGAGGAGCTTGCGGGAGAGGGAAGAGTGGCCGGTGGCTTGAGGGGAGAAAATGAGAAGAGAGAGAGAGACTAGAGTGTTTAAAGAGAGAGTGAGATAGTGGGGTGGTTGACCAAACTTTCCAAATGCAAAGGTTGAAGTTTAATCTTGGCAAAACTCTTGGGGGCATTTTAGACCATAATTTCCAGCATTATTGGGCTGAAACAAATCAATATAAAACCTTAAAATAATCCTTAATTAACCCCAAAAATTTGGAATCCAAGTTTAGGGGTACAAGGGCAAAACGGTAATTTTCCGGTCCCAGGTCAAATTTCCAAATTTCGACTCTATTGACTCCATATATGAGTGGCAACATAAAAATGACGTTGTCCTTGCAAAATAGTCGCGTACGCCCACGAAATTCGACACCGAAGTCCGCACTCAATTCCACGATTAATTTAACTCAATTTGCAGTTTTAGCGTCTCTCACTAACGGACGGCTGTTTAGGGGTTACGCGTATTGACCTAGGGTACTCGAGTCGTGACGATGTCGATTTCCAGAGAACACGAGAATTTATCGCTAATCCCGGGGGTCACGGTCGTTCGAAACAAGTTCGGAATCGTTCATCGTGCACGCACTCTCGGTCGTGCGGAATCACCCGCTATTCAAACGCGCGTCGTCGGTCGAACCCAATCCGTCACTTTCCTTAAACCGGCCCACATTTGTACAAAATATTCTCTTGTCGTATCTCGGAATTGGACTCAATTTGCGGTTGAGTTTTTGGGTCCACGTACCGTTTTTCCTAGTTAGCCTTTCCCTATCGATCAATATCCCGAAATTGATTAGATCCGAGCGAGACTTACAGAAACGCAATGAGAAATAATATCACTTTCATTGATAACAAAAGTGGGTCGAATTTCGGGATGTTACAATAAATTCCTCCACCGATTCCAGTTTCAAGCGAGTTTATAATCGATAGAAAGCCCACTCAGAGCACTACAAGAACCCCAACTTGGCCATCCCAAAATCGAGCCAAAAACCGACAAAAATCAGCCTAAAAGCCATTGGTCGCGCACTGTTCACCTTGTGTGGCCAACTTCAAAAATTCATATTAGGCAAACTGCAAGTCCAAATTAAGATCCATAAAATTCCACGGCTTCATAACACCCTAAACTACTAATTCTATAAAAATACGTAGCTCAACCACTAAAAATTTGGACTTCGCTGCTCAAATTTCCTAAAATTCCTAATTTAAACCCTAAATCAGAAAACTTCTCCGATCGGATGAACGAGGGGCGCGAATGCTTACTGGATGTTGCAATATGAAGTTGATCTGAGCTAGCGAGGCTCCGATGACGTGAGCCTTTCCTTTTTCTTCTTCTTCCTTTTCTTTCCCTTTCTCTCTTTTTCTTTCTTCTCCATTCTCTCTGTCTCGGCCGAGCAAGCTCTCGGCTTAAATGAGAAAAACAGAGCGTTACTGTAGCAACTTTTGACTTTTTGACTTTTTTTTTCTTTTGTAAATACCCAAATATTACAGTATGTGACCCGGATTGCGAAAAGGCGAACACCCATTTGGAGAGACGAACCGACAGCGGCTTGCTCTGCTCCTCAAAGCCCAAATGATTCCCGATAATAGCCTCCCCATGCTGATTCGAAGACGAGAGAGAGAGAGAGAGAGAGAGAGAGAGAGGAGTAATTGGCAAACACTACTGCGAATATGATCACAAAGTGATATGTATGGAGTGTGGTGCGACAGGGTGCTGATGCGGCAAGCTCGTCCCACCTACCATCGTCGTCGCCGTCCTCACCGTCGCGTCAACGGAACGCAGCTGGAGCTGAAGCTCTTATCTCGCCACTACCAAATGCCCAAGGAATCATTAAAACGAAGAGACATTGCTAGCGTTTGCACATGCACATTTTGCTCCGGACTCACCATTTTTTTTTAAAAAAAGTTGTACGAAAAATTAAAATGAAAAGGGTTTAATATTATGAAAAGCTTCAAATCATCATACTTAGGATAAATTTATCCTGGACAAATTTTTGTGACAACTAAAAACCCAAAACTGATACATTTGTGATAATTTTATCCTTTGTTACTTTTCGTTAAATTTGATTAATATCACGAAAAATCATAAACTGTATGATAAAATCTCAAAACGGTACATTCATTAATTGCCGTGTGTTATCCAACTTCGCAATGTGACGGTCAAATTTTGATAGAAATATTTTAATAGAATCTAACGAAAGGTAAATTAGTTACAAATATACTAGTTTGAGGTTTTTGACGATCACGAACATATTTTGGGATAAAATTGCAACAGATATACTAGTTTAGGATTTTTCGTGGTATTAACCAAAATGAAAAACAAACTCTAGAGATAGAGAGAAGAGAGGCAAGGAGAGAGAGAGAGGTCAGGTCGAAAGAGGAGGCTGAGTGGCTTTGCTTCCAGACCTAGAACTGGTAAGGATTCGATGTCCCACGCTTGGCTAAGGCACACAAAGCGACCTCGCAATTGCGGCATTGGATTGGCCATAAGGCCATACAACGTTAAAGCATGAAAAATGTAACCAAGTTCTCCACCTTGATTGATATCTTACGGGGTTCAATCTTCACTAATTATTGTGGTACCACCTGGTACCAAATGTTAGTTTCTCCATCTTACACAATTTCTGTATAATTCAAGAATTCTTACCTAGAATTCCTAAGGAAACAAGAAGAAAAATACGTGTTAAAGGTCTCCAATTTAGTGGGACGATTGGAATTTTTCTCAATAATGGCATGGGAGTGCTCTCTCTCTCTCTCTCTCTCTCTCTCTACATGCACGTCTTGTGTCTTCGCTTTTTATTTAAATTTCACAAGAGAATTTTTTTCTCGTGTCATGCCTTGCAATCAATATGTGAGACCTCAAGAGCCATTGCTTAAGAATAAATGATAAAAAGGGGCAAAAGAACACTACAAGTGCCATAACTTGTGTACGGCACTCATTTTGGTGCCATAAGTGTTTTTTTGGATCACTTTAGTTCTAAAATTGTTTAAAAACGATCACTTAAGTGCTAACTCAGGTGCCGTACACAACTTTTCACCGGAAATCCGACGTGGCATTTTTTTTATTAATTTTTAAGGCGACGTGGCTCGCTAGAGATTGGCACTTAAGTGGTCATTTTTCAAAAATTTTAACATTTAAATGATCGTCTTTAAAAAATTTTAGTACTTAAGTAATCATTTTTTAAAAATTTTAGCATTGAAATGATCTAAAAAAAACTTATAACACTTGAGTGATCATTTTTCCTCTAATTTGGCACCAAAGTGATCCGAAAAAAAGTTATTGCACCAAAGTAATCTCCGTACACAACTTATGGCACTTATAGTGTCCTTTTGCCGATAAAAAAGAGCTATTTTATCTTATAACAAATAATTATCAATAAGAAAAGACGCAATTATTGATAAAATTTGAGTATTTAAATATAATTAATTATAATCAGATGCAAGTCATTAAAGTCAATAGGTCAGAACAAATGCTGCACAATGAGTACTAAATAAATGCAGCAAATCCTATGTTACAATAAATAGAAGGCTTTCTTAGTTATCTAAAATCTTAGGTGGCATCAAAAGAGGTGATTTTTTAGCAATACATTGTTATTAAATGTGGATTTTATCAACGAAGGTGTGCTTGTTAAATAATTATTTAAGAAAATTTTACAAATTCAAATGCAAAGTCAATCTCGTGTTTTATGCCATCACAATTACGAAAAAGTACGCTTTTTCACATTTATTATATATAGCAAGTGTCTAACGATACTCGTTAACATGACCCATTAAATATTTATATAAGGTTTTTTTCTCAATTGGTATTATTTACCTGAGTCACTTGAACAAGAGTTGCTTAATTGTGACCTCTGATCAGATTCCTGAGGCCAATGTCTCTACGTAGTGACCTATGGCATCCAACTAAGGTCTCAACCGAGGTGCATCGACCCTATCACACAGGTCGGCGTAGGTGTTGGTCGGCCACGCCATCATTCTCTTTCCTAGCTATTTTTTCTCATACTTCATATTCTTTAAACTTGGTATTTATACTATCAAGTTGATACCTTAGTATTATTGTAGATTCAGTAACTATATCAAGAAAATTGGCAAATTATGAGATCCCCCTTTCGTTTGGACAAGAGAACGCAAAAATAGAGTTGTTCAAGTAAATGACGCCATCCACAATATATTTGTCTTTGGAACCATCTTATAGGCCAAGTTACTGATGTATGAGGGTACCTTTCATTTAAGAATTGTGGAAGTATTTTGTGACACTGATGGTGGATCTAATAATAATTCAAACACTAATACTTATATGCGCAATGTACGAATCCAATAGGTAATTTTAGGAAAAATTATTCAAAAAGTCATGAATCTATTATATTTTTAATAATTCAGTTTTAAACCTTTCAATCATGACAATTAAGTCCTAAAGATTTTCACATTTTGCCAATTGAGTTCATTAGGTCAATTTTGACTAGAAATCACTAATGTAGACGTTGTCTATCCTACGTGGCATGGTTGGCGTTGACGTAAACAATTTTTAATATTTTTTTTCGAATTTTGTATTAATTTTTTCATTTATTAATTTTTTTTATTTTCTTCTCTTTTCCTTCTTTACTTTTTTCCTTGATTGATTGTACTTAATTTGATTAACATAGATAGTCATTTAATAAAGCATATAAATAGGGTCACGTACTTTTAATTAGAAATATCGAAATATGCAAAAAATTTCTCTTATTTTTTGCATTATTCTCATCTCTCGGTTTATTTCAAAGCACCAAACCATTGCTTGTCAACATATGAATGGTCTCTCCATCAACTACCCAAACACTCGAACCATAGGAAATTCATTTTGTTAACATAATGAAACAATCATCAAACTGAAATTAGGCGATGGACCATTGCGATCATCAGATCTTCTTGTGAAGCTCAATCACCCACATGTTGTATGCGCGCAGAACGAATTTCGGTTCGTGGAACCCTGAGGCCCTCGCAAGCTCCGTGTACTCCCTCCGAGTCCGGTCCTTCCCCCAAGGGGTGATCCTGAGCATGTTCATGTCCATCAAGAACGTGCTCTGTGAGAGCTTGTCAGTCTTGGGATACTCTGCGATCACCACTTCCACAATCACCACTTTCCCTGTCGGCGTTAGTGCCTGCCAGCAATTCCTGAGCACCTTCACGCAGAAGTCGTCGTCCCCGCCATGGATAATGCACTGGTAATTATTAGAACGAGAAAATTAAATGTTACATTAGTTTAAAACACTGCACTTATTAGGTTTTCACGATACTAGAAATTCTGGTGTCCGAGTTATAATTGTCGTCAAATGGATCAACTAGCGCTAAAGCTAAGTTTAAATAGCAAGACGATTGGATGATTGGAAGAAGAAAACAATGAACCTTCAGGAAATGGACATCTGCTTTGGGAACGGCCTTCAGCATGTCCCCTCCAACATGCTCAACACCTGCAAACGAAAAAGAAAAGACCTTAAACCCGAAAAGAAAGAATTCAAGGTTTTGTGTGACACGTGAACTTGTTAGGTGAGTTCTCAAAAAGGTCTGCGAGCACAACCAAAACCTTCCAAATCTTTGGGATCGATTTTACCTGGAATTGGAGGAGCAGCTGCGATCACATGAGGCAAGTCATAATTGATGGCACGGATGTGGGGGTTCTGGGAGAGTATGATCCTCAGGGTCTCGCCAATGCCACCGCCCACGTCAACCACCGTCTTCGCCTTTGAGAACCCGCGGTAATGCTGAGCGATCTTGGGCAAGTAAATCGCTGATTGAGCCCTCATTGCCTTGTTGAACAAGTCGGTGAATCTCGGGTCTCGACCTCCACTCATGTAATCAAACAAGTGCATGCCGTTCGTGCGGGTGAAGAGATCTATTTCTCCTTCCTTAACTGCATCATTCAGGCAGTGCCTACGGAGCATGCAACACAAATTAGTATCGATGTGCTCTCAGTTTCAGGAGCTATCACAACCATCCGTTTCCATTCCTCCGGGGGTACTAGAGTAACATCATAGTCGCTCCTTTAGTATCCAGTTTACTTGTACCCATTACTATTTACCCTTGATCTAACTTTTCGATTTCCATTTACTACCAAGAAAACAATGAATGTATGGATTAAAAGTACGTTGGTCATATACACACGAACCATGTTTGCAGGACAGTCTTGTCTTGGAGTAGAAGATGAAGTGGGGCAAGAGAAGCTCCGACGTTGCCCACAAAGTACTTGCTCCGAGGCCCGAGGCCGTAGAGCCTCAGAGGACGGCCGCCTTTGTCCTCCGTGAGAGTGCACGAGGTGATGGAGTAGCTCGCGAGGAGCCGCAGCATCCGGTCAATTATCTCCGGTGCGCCCGGGTTGCCGATGGAGAGTTGAGCTGCGATCTCCGAGGGAGAGAGCTGGCCACTCTTAACCAGCAATTCCAGAATCCCCAGCTCAAAGACGCCTTTCAAGACCATGGGAACAAAAACCATTGAGGGAATCTCAAAGGCAGTCAAAATGTCTTTATCTTCATGGGTGGTTGTGAAGACTGGGGCTTCCTCCGAACTCATGTTGTCTTCTTTTTTCTTTCGACTGTCTTACTCTTTTGGATTTCCGCCAATTGATCAATTTAGAAGGGAAAATAGTCAAGATGTTTTGCGTGATCTGGGAGTGCGAATTTGCCTTTACATTTATAGTGCACACTTGGAGAAGATGGAAAGCTCTATTGACACTCTTTTTCCTTTTGATTTTTGTAAATTTGATTGAAGTTAGTCATTTCTTAAGAGGCTTTTTGCCCTACACATATAGGTAAAGGTGCACTTATTAATGTAAGCCATGAAAGGCTTGGGTTACTGGCTTGAAGTGGCAGCCCCTTAATGCACTTATGTTCTTTTCTATACATTACTCTCCTGACTTGTCCTCATCCCTACTTAGAGTACACCATTTCTATCATGCCGTGTTTTGATGTGTGTCCTGTCGAAATAGGAGTATAATATGATTATGGGTAATTCGAACACGATGCTTTATCCAAGTTGACCTATCTTGACACGAATATTACATGCCTACTATAGCAAGTTAAATGTCGCAACATGACTAAGTAATTTTTGAATATGTTCATCAATAGGAGACAATAGATTAATCTATTTGTAAATATATGTTGACCTGTGTACACCATAAATACATAAAACGCGTTTACATCACTTTAATTAAAGGAGTACTGTAAAATTAGTATTTGTCCAATGACTCTTGTTTGAAAATATGGTTTTTATTTTACCATTTACTCCCTTTGAAATTGGAGTTACTTTTATAAACTTGTAAAGATGAAAGAGAGTTTTCAAGTATGAGTATTTAATATGTCTCTGTGTCCTACCGACACAAATCCGTCTATCTCAAACTCAACCTGTTTAATTGCATATTTTGTGGAATTGCCGGCCCAATCTCAACTTTTTGGTGGTCCAAACTCCAAAAATATTCATCAACTTTTGCTCGGGAGACGAAAACTACCTCAACTTTTCAAATGACTAATAAAAACTCATGCGTTTTAGGGGACAAATGTACCTACCGTTAAGTTTTCAGTCCAATGCAAGCCAATGTGAAATATGCAGTTGCTAACAGCGACAACAGAGGCAAAAACTACCTCAACTTTTCAAATGACTAATAAAAACTCACAGACATTCTAGGGGACAAAAGTACCAACCGTTAAGTTTTCAGTCTAATGCAAGCCGATGTGGAATATCAAGTGGCTAACAACGACAACGTGTACGAAAAGGACATGTCAGCAAGAGCAAAAGATGTTGTAGACATGTTTGTCAAAGCCATACGACAGGGCTTCTAAAAAATGTGGTCATTTCTAATTCCTTTTCGGATTAACACCAAGAAAAATTCCAAATTGATATACATATGATAAATTTATCCCAAATTATTTTTTTAACCATAAAAACCTCCAAACTGGTACACCTGTGAATATTTATCCCGAACTATTTTTTTTACTACCAAAAACCCACGTGATAAGTTTGCTCCAAACTAATTTTTTGACAACTAAAAGCCCCAAACCGGTATACCTGTAATAAATTTACCCTCCGTGAGTTTCCGTTAAATTTTACTATTAAATTGCTAAGTTTGATGACACGTGATAGTTGACGGATGTACCAATTTGGGGTTTTACTACTCTGTTTGTACAAGTTTACTAATTTATGATTTTTCGTGATATTAATCCAATTTAGCGGATACTAATGGAGGGTAAATTTGTCACAAATATACCAGTTTGTGGACTTTAGTGATAAAAAAAATTAGTTTTTGATAAAATTATTACAGGTGTACCAGTTTAAGATTTTTTATAGTCAAAAAATTAGTTTGGGGTAAAATTATCATAGGTGTATTAGCTTGAGATTTTTCGTGATATTAACCCTTCCTTTTAAATGGGAACAATATGCTTCATTTGTGTTTCAAGAGACTGCCACAGCTCTTTTCTCTGGTAATTTGTTTCCGTAAAATGTCATTATCAGCTACATTATCAGTTTGCTTGGACAGAAAAATTTAGGTGTTCATTTCGTGAAAAATGTGTGATTTGAAAATCATTTTCCGAAAAATGAGTACTTATATTGTTTAGAAAAATTAGTCGGCAGAAATTATTTTCATCATTAATAATAAACTATCCCTAGCTATTTTCGTGTGTATTGAAAAAAATTTCATTTATTTATATTTCTAAATGATATATAGATGATTATTTTTCGGAAAAATATTTTCCAAATCACTTATTTTCTGTGAAACAAACGCATCCTTAATTGTGGATATTTTTGCCCATTGACTAAAGTTTGTGGGTTTTCTGGGCTCTTTCTCATAGTCGTGGTAATTTTGTCAGACAGGAAAAAATTCAAGTGTTTTCATGTCTTATTTGGCGTTTTTTGGTAGCTGAGTATTAACTCGTCTTTCTTTTTGTAATATATATAGACAAGAGAAGAACTGATAAAATAAAAATGTAAGAAAAAAGCCACATAAAAACCCCAAACTTCCTTACCAAAAAAAAAAAAAAAAAACCCCAAACTATGTCCACAGTGACATATTTATCATAAACTTTTTTCGTAACATTAAAAATCCCCAACTATGCCTACTGTGATTCATTTACCCTAAACTTTTTCTTGTAACATAAAAAACCCGAAACTTGTACCTATGTGACACATTTACCTTCCGTCGTTATATGATTTTTTAGTCAAAACAACGTAGTTTTTCTTTCACTTAAGCTTGTTAACACCGTTTACTTTTCTAGCGTCCATGCAGATAGAATTTTGAACAAATCTCATTGACGGAACTTTGACGAAGAGAAAAGTATATGTTTGAAATTTTTGTTGTCATAGAAAAAGTTTAAGATAAATGTCTTATAAGAGGTATAATTTAGGGTTTTTGATGGCTTTTTGCTCAAAAAGTAAAGAAAGTTCATAGAATGAGGACATAGGTATCATCCACCCACCCTCACTTTACTCGAACTCTTTTTTCTTTTACCTATGTGTGCGAGAATGGCTAGACTTAGCCTAATCGATGACTTACTAATCAATGACTTTCTCTGTCGCTCGGCAATCCACGAGTAATGCCACTGAATCTTTCCTTATTCTGAATATCCTCTTCTTTTTTTAAGAAATGCTAAAGATACTCACTTTTTTTAGTAATAATTATTTTCATAATAATGGTTTGGTAAAGATTAGGTTGGGTAATTTGACACTTTTGGAATGTTTCCCTCTTATTTAAACTTTTAATATAATTTGGTGAACTCATAGTAAAGAACGTTTGGTAAACATTTCTGAAATATCTTTGCATAGCGCATAGCATTTTATGATGTTTCCGTGCAACCTAGATATGAATACGAACTTGATTCTCACTCACTAAGAATGAACGACACTAAACCAACTTTATCGCCAATTGCATGTTATTTCTCATTTTCAACATTTCTTTTGTCTTTTGATAGTAATATCGGCTTAATCTAGTTCCATGGATACATCTAGGTTTAAATTATTTTTTTTTAAATTGCTCTTTTCGAAATATAGTATTAAAAATGGTAGATCATGGAGAAAGATAACATAATTTTAGGGAAGGATATAGGGAGTGGTGGAGAGCACACAATAGGAAATGGGGACTTTTTTTTTGACTTTTTATCCAATTAAAAATTTGATAAAATTAAATTAAAAAGTAGTGAGCCAAAAAGTGATCTCTCCTTTACCAGTAGTATAGATATAGATTCACCTATAGTCGGAACTACCAAGAGAACTTTCTTTTGTGCAACCGGAATAGCCTATAGAGCCGCATTATATCTCCTCATTATTTCTATTCACATCTAAATTTTGATGATCCAGTTAGTCATTCATTACATAAAAAAAATTAGGGATTGATCCCGACCCCTAGACACAAAAATTAGTTAAATTGCATATAGATATTAAAACCATTTTAATATTTATCGGACCGGCAGTGGATGTACGGATGTGGCAGGTTCTAAGTTGAATTGAATTGAGCCCATTACTATTTGTGAGGCTGTGATATACAAAGAATACAAACAACGACTTCTTCTATATATATCATATTAATGAAATGCATTAGTAGATAACATATATTACTGGTATTAGTTTTACAACCTAACAATAATATCATAGTATTCTAATTTCTCATCCTAAAGTTGATTTTCATATAATAGAAGACTTAAAAAATGAAACGAATAATTGAATTTTGGATTAGATTGTAAAATATTTTCGAAGGATTCTGCAACTATAAAATAAGACAAAATGAAGAATATAAACTCATAAAGGTATATATTGGATAGATTTGAAAAATATTTATAAAAAAAAACTAAAGTGCATTTTAGGGCTTAAAAGAGAAGTTGTAAATCCAAGTCTATTTGATCTTTAATTAGACTTCCATGAACATAATTGACCAAGAACTTGAAAATTGGAATTTTTTTCCGAGGCGAATGCGTCCTCAAGGAGTCTGGCCATCAAAATCATCATTAACACCAATGCAATAGGTGATACAGCAAATTCAGGGTTCATGTGACCATCATGCAACGTTGATTTCGCGAAAAGCTCCTCGACCTATATAACTCGAAAGCATTTTTAACCATCCTTTTTCCTAACTACTTATTTTCCTCAAATTTTGCATTCTTGTTTAGAATAAATATTTCAAAAAAAAATTGCATTCTTGTTTAAAGCATTTTTAACAATGCCATTTATACGTGCATTTTTAACAATGCCATTTATACATGCATTTTAAAATATCAAGCAATGTGAGTTCACGAAAGTAATTTTCCTCTGCGTTGCATAAGCTCTGACTATATTAACAGCTCCAAACGCACGTGTTTTGCGATATATATCTTTAATACAATAAGAGGATGTTAATACCTAGTTTTTAGTCGACACGTCATTAAAAGTAGAAAATTCGAGATTATGTTTCTGATCGCGACGGAACCCATTTATTGAACAAAAAGTATCGTTTTTTAATTCTATTTGTTGGCCTAGCTTTTGTAAACAATTTTCTATTCATTTTATGCAAAAACCCGAAAAGTCAAACGGTTGACTTTCGCGTTGATTTTTTGGTCAACCATTTAACCAAAAATCAACCGTGGGTCAAATTGGGGCTTTTCACATAAAAATATTCCTTTCAAGTTCAATTTCACTTTAGAAGTGGAAATTTCAGAAAAATTCAATGATTTGATCATAAAATCAAATTCTTAGTGAAAAGTCAACTTAGGTTTAACCATGGTCAAACCTTTGACCAAAAAATCGAAAAATACAAAAATTCAAAAATCATATAATTTTATATTCAATTTGACTTTGGTATTTGAAATTTTACAAAAATCGGTTTAGAATCAACTTTTTCCCAATTTGCGGAATTTGGTTCAAATAGGCCAAAAATGAAATTACTCCATTTCTAATCATTTTTTAGGTTAGTTTTCTTCACGATATTTGATCTAGAGGTCATATTATATTCAATTTTTGAACCAATTTTGTGATTCCAAGCCAAACGCAAAAATCCCCAATTTAGGCCCTAATCAGTGATTTTGATCAATTTTTCATGATTTGTGCAATTGAGATATGAATTAGCCTAATTTCTTATATGAAATCCAAATTCGAAATCAAATTTGGAAGATTCACATGAATTTGAGTCAATTTGATTAATTCAGTGATCCAACGATTGAGAAGTCTAAGAGTAAATGATCTAATTAGTACAATTCAACTTGACCCACTCTAAACTAATATCCAATTTGATGAATTGAGGCTCAATTTGGCTAATTGGACTTCAATTAAATTCATTAGTCTAGTTTGACCATGCAATTAACTCAAATTCGAGAACAATTGAGCTAAACAAGTTAAATTGGATCAATTTGTACATGAATTTCAAATTGGTTCAATCCAATTTAATTGAATTCAATATTAATTAGGTCAATTAATCATGATAGAAATCAAATTGTACAAAATTGGAATAAATTGAATCAAGGATTGAACCGGTTTAATCCGACTAAACTCAGGTCAAACCGGTCCAATCGGTTCATGTCACACCTCGACTCTACTCCAATGCTTTGCACTGATTGCCTCCTTGAATCGAACGGTGCGACATCCTAGGAATATGTCGCCGACTCGATTTTCTCACATCAGAGTTAAACGCGGCGGAAACAATTAATAAAACCAGGACAAATAAATTGGAGATCACCAGAATAACTAAGCACGCCCAACCGCCAACATTAAAACATTACAAAACCAAATATATACAATATTTGTTTACAAGCACACCGTACCCTTCTTGTTCCAACTATGTCTATCAAATCATACAGACAACACATTCCAACCACCACAATTCTACATCCAAAAAGGAGTAGACACCTAACTTTCCCAAAAATGGTACCCCTCAATGTCTACTTCCAGCCTCCTCGATCAACCCCGACGACCTCGTGACGGTGTCCATTCCGAATCCGACTCACTGTCACCCGAATCTGATTCCTCCTGGATCGTCGCCTCCACTGAGGACTCCGAATCAATTCCAATCTCTATCGGGTGGTTTATGTCACTCGATTCCCCAGGAGTCTCGTCCGGCTCTTCGGCAACGGGGTCTTCGTTTGGCTTAATCTCTGGCACAAAGAAAGGATTGTAGTCGTACTTGGATATGTTTTCCTCGCCCTCATTAGCTTCTACCTCATACTCTGGTATGTTTTCCTTATCATCCTTAGCTCCTATATCTGGCTCATCCTCACTTGGACCTTTGCCTAAATCCTCGCCATGCTCCTCCTCCGAATCACTCATCCAAGTCTATGTCCATAGGGTCGAATCCTGCCTGAGACTCTTCCGGATTTGGGTCCAAGTCATTCATTGAAGAACCCGGAGCTACTGGAATAGGGTGGTGTCCAGACTATGCTACACTAAGCTCTGTACTAGTCAACTGCCCATTAGGCGGGGGAACAGCTGCTGGGTCCCAATCCCCAATTCCGTCAAAGGGAACATCAAAACCGGTAATAGGGCCAAACTCATCCGGCCCATCTCTAAACGTCCAAGCTGTATACGTGTGAGCCTGCCATGGAGGATTTCCTACATCTACCCATATCGTCGAAGTATGCTTGATCCAAGTATACTGTTCGTCCATAGGGTACTCCATAAAGTTATTATCTATGTGCATCACTATACCAAAACGCTTTGGCGGCAGCGGTGGCGGCTGATTCATTATTCAGGCGAGTGATCTGAAATGGTTTGATTATACAACCATGAAATGCTTCTCAATAAGTTGCAACCTAAATCTTACCTAGACTACCACGTTATTCCAGACACAAATAGACACACAACCAATCAATTCACACAAACTCAAACCACAATTACAACAATCAATTTCCAAACACAAACCACAACATGCGAACTTCACACAAATCAAACCACACATCACTCACACATCAATCACACTGCATTCCCAACCAACTCGTCGTGCCCACACTTACTCAAACACTTTCCCGGCCCCGAGCATCACACGTCTCGGTCCTATCCTACATTCACACTCGATCGCGCCACAAGCATCACACGTCTTGGTTCAATCCCACATTCACACTTTCCTCAGCCCGCGCCAATGCGACAGGCCTACATGATCGAAACCCGAGCTTATAATGCCTTGGTCCGATCTCGGTCTCACCCGAGTTGATCGTGCCTTAGACCGATCTCATTCTTGCTTTTTCAAGCCTTAGCCTGTGCTAAATGCAGCAAACCTACGTGATCGCTACCCGAGCTTATAATGCTTCGGCCCGATCCCAAACTCACGTTCGCATACAATCACATCAAATTCCGTGCATACACTTGCACCACACACCCACAACATCACAATCACATCACAACACACGATTACGCATAAAACAACATTTTTCCACACCCAAACATTTTCAAATCAATTTCAGTCATTCACGGGACTTTCACAAAATTCCGAGACGGACCTAATGGTACCAGCCTCGCACCAAACAGCAACCCACAGCACATCACACTGCACATCACAGCCAATAAACAGTATTTTCTGCATCCAAAATCGCAATTTCACACTTCTGGTTCTTCACGACACTTGCACAAAATTCCGAGATAGACCTAACGGTACAAACCACGTCATGAACAGCACCCCACAGCACACTAAACAAGTAATCACAACATTGATCGGCCTCTAAATTTTTCGTCAAAACTCCTAGGATTCATTCCTAGGGCCCGCAAATCAACTTGGCCCATAAAACCATACCGAACCGCGTCTAACTAGGCCCGAAACAATCCAATATACTAGATAAAGTTTAGGTTGAACTTACTAAGCTCTAAACTATCGCGGTTAGAGCAAAAGCGGCAGCAAAACCCGAGATCTGACGGCAGCTTGCGGCGGCGGCGACGGTGGCTTGGGCGGTCGGCGGCATGGCTCACGGCCAAGGGACGCCGAGAGGGAGAGAGAGAGAGTCACGGTTGGATGGTGGTGAGGCGGTGGTGTGGCGACGGCAGTCCGGGACGGCGACGCGGCAGCGGTCCGACGATGGGGGAGGCTCACGGTGGGGGAGAGAGGTCGGGTGAGGGAGAGAGAGATGGAGCCGTGAGGGTGAGAGAGAGAATGGTCTTGACTTAACTTCCAAGTTTAGACCACTTTTTGCAAAATGACCAAAATGCCCCTCTCTAAGCTTTTTATCCGACGGCCCAGATTCGATCTTATCTTGAAATCAACAGCTCAGATCGAATCTCATCCAAAATATCCAAGGGCAATATTGTAATTTCTCAAAAAGTCCAAGTGCAAAATAGTCTTTTCCAAATTTGAGGGTAAAATGACCAAAATGCCATTTGCCCATAAAACTAACCCTTTAGAAATCCCTAGGGGTAAAATGGTTACTTTCTCTATTTCTCACCGAAATCGAATTTTTCTGAAGGATTCGGGCTCACTTGAAATTACACGTTACAACCGCAACGTCGTCCTAATGTTCTTTCGTGACTTCCTAATTTTCCGATATCCAATTTGGTCTCAATTTATTAATTGAATCCTATATAATGTAACTCGCGCATATCTCTGACTAACGGGCGGCTTTTAAGGAAATTCGCAAAATCGACCCGTAACTGATACTAAATCGAGTCCTGTGCAATTTATTCAGACCGTAACGACTTCGGTTGTCAATAAAATCGCAAGGATCGATCACTAGTTCCGATGAGTACGATCGTTCGGAATAAGTTCGGGGTCGTTCGTCAATTCATTTCGGAGTCTAACGGAATCACCCATGATCCACGTGCATGATAATAACGAATCGGCCCATCACTATTCTAAGATTAGCCTACACTGGCTCAAAATGTCACATCGATGATTTTATGGTCGAAATTTAGTTCACGGTTGAATTTCTCTAGTCGTACAAATTTAAATCCCTCATTAGCCTTTCCCTACTGGTTAGTATCCTGAGAATGATCAATTTCGGGCGAGACTAACTACAAGTACATTAACAAATAATTCATTACATAAATCTCCATATGAGCGAAATTTCGGAATGTCACAGTTCAACCCGGTTTGACCTGAATTGAACTGGTCCGATCAGATTGGCTATTTTCCGGTTAAAAATACGGCAATCGGCGGTTTGTTCCGACCAACCAAGGCCGGCCACATCCCTTTGAGCCTAAAAATGACAAAAATGCCCTTTAATGAAAGTTACGAAAATGCCCCTAAGTGAAATTACTAAAATGCCATTCATTAAGGATTAAGCAAATTAATTAAAGGGTAAGTAAATCAATCATGACCATTCATTTAGAATTGATCATGTTCATCCATAATGTTATGTCACCAATCCTTAGCCCTTAAAAAATATTCTTAATCATTAAGGATGCATTCTAGACATTTGGATCAATCTAAGAGCTAAGATTCAAAGTTGATGGGAGTATATAGTTTTTTTTTCCTCTAATATTAAGGAAGGCTCTCACATTTTCAGATTTAAATTCTCTCTCCTCTTTTCCCTCTCTCTTTCTAGCTCACGTATCTCTCTCCCTCTTGCTCTCTCTCTTTCTCTCTTGGCTGCCGGCCTTTCCACCTCCCGCCGGCTATTCTCCGGTGATCCCGAACCTCCAGCAGCCTTCCTTGGTGTTTTCACATGGCTATGGTGGCCAGCTTCCCACCGAACAGCCACCGGATCTCTTCTTTCTACTTGATTTTTCATTATTAGTTTATTAGCGCGAAATCGAGTCAGTTCTCACTATAGCTTGTGCACTCGATTCTCATAGGTTTGTCGAGCTTTCCAAGACTTCTCTGTGCTGCTCTTGATCTGAATATGAAGACCGGATCGTTTGATTGTGCGTCAAAGCATCATTAAATAAGGTAAGTACACTTGAATATTATTCTGTAAATTCGTGTACAGAGAAACCTGCATGTTTGAGATGCTGATTTCAACTCATTAATGTTGAAATTTTGCAAAATGATAAACTAGAGAGTCGTAAAGCACGTCTCAAGCTTCGATTTGATATATTGTATGCCTTAATCGGACTTAGTTTGCTAGGTCAAAACTCTTTCGGAAGTTAGGATCAGAATCTGGAATGTCTTGTTCAAGTCTGTTCTGATGATTTCCTAATTGACGTTGTGCTATTCTATGATTTTTATAATTTTCTACGATCGTTGTTTGAAAAAAACTTTCTTCATGAAAGTCTTAGAACACATCTTAATCTGTTCATCATAAAATTTTCATAAAATTCCGAGGATGTTAGGATTGTACGATCTGCAACGCCATTTATACATTGATATGGTGACAGACTAATTTCAGACTGACCTTCATCTGTTCTTTGATTTTTATAAATTCGTGTGTTCAAAATATGAAAAAGTTTTCTTCACAAAAGTTCACACTGAGATTGAGATCTTTCCAGTGATACTAATTTCATCAAAATCGGAATTCATTTGGATTTTCAAAATGAATTTTTATGTTCTAATCAGTATTTATGTTCAGATCTGATTTTCATTCCTTTAAAATCCAAAAGATGTTTCTCCGAATTTGATAAAGTTAGAGTCCTCCTTTGCGAAAACTCAAAACTAAAAAGTTGTTCCTTGGGGTCTCATTATATTGACTGGAAATTTTGAGGGCCTAATAGCAATTTTTAGAGGGTCAATTTGCTAAAAATTTCATATAAGGTCTTCTCGGGTTAAAATTCAATTTGCAGTTGAGTCCTTTGTGAAAACCGAATTTTATAAAAATTTGGAGGACTTCTTTACAAAAACTCAAAACATGAAAGTTGTCACACACGGAGAATCCTAACTGTATAAAAATTTTCACACGGTTTTGATAAGGTTTGTTATTTTTCCTGTCATTATTTTGAAATCCCTAACAGAACCGGATCTAATCTATCACCAAGAGTGAAATCATCTGTTTCATGAAAATCGGTGGGGATTTAGCAAAAATGGTTTGCTTAACTTTTGATCCTTATGACATAAGCTTTCTAATGACACATGAATCACTTCATTTGGATATCATTAGGTTAATTAATCACATCTGAACAGAAGTAATTCAAATTAGATAATAACTGAATAAATGGTCTCCTTATGAAGCCCACTTCCCATTGCTTGATTGGTTGAGAAATAAGGCCCATAGACTTGAATGCATGTTTTACTCATTGCTATACATGTGTTTGTTAGATGGATGTTAGGCCCGGTGCATGTTCGGCGAGTAGCCTATTATGGTCATTTAGAACTCGACTTTAGGAGTTAATTAATATGAGTTGCTATTTTGTGAATGCAAATGGTAGCTCATTATCATTAACCATTAATCAAATAATGTTAGAAGATTAAGTGGATGGTGAATCGAAATGCATGAAAAACAAAGGCCGATCCCGAGGCCTGTGCTTGACCAATGAATTGTTTGCACCATTGCTTTTCTTTAGTTATTCCTTTCTATATTGTTTGTCGTGAATGTATGTTGTGAATGTAAACGTCGACACCCGAGAGGCAGTTCATGGAGGGGATAATCCAAAATTAAAGACCAAGGCGATAAACCAATGTCCGATCCGGTTTTAATTTGTATTCAATTCATTCGTCCCCAATCATGTCTCTGGATTTCAATTTGTGTTGTAATAAACACCCAACAAGTTACTGGTTTTATTTTTCTCGCACTTAGAATTAGCTCGTCTTTTTAATACTTTGAGTGTTTATTTTACGAAATGTCTTTCAATGCAATTGATTGTTTCTTTTTTTTTTTTCTAGACTAAGATAGGATTAGTTTAGAATCTTAAATAAAAATACAAAAGCAAGATGCATGATCACCTAGTGGACTAAGGTTTTAACATGAAAATGGTTAAAAAAATAAATAAATGCATAACAATTTAGATAACAACCATGATAAGTTTAGCGGTACAGAAAGGATATTAATAGAAATATTAACGTAAGCTAGTCCCCGAACTCATGATCTCTGGTTTTCGTAGAAACCGAAACGAAATTCCCGCGTTTCGGTTGGGTATTTTAGCTGACCCCCGACCTAGACTAGTAGCAACTCCTAAAAAAGATAAAATTGATCCGCTATCACGCGAGATATGGATTTAGGGAAAATCTACGTTCATGTCATATGGACCGTTTCATGAACACTTATCTCTAAACCCGCCTTATCGAGTTCGGCTCTCGTGAGACAAGTCGCGACAGAGGAGTGTTAAAGTATTACCCTACGTCATTTGACTATTGGGTTCATTAGCCTAATACATGGTCTCCCTAATAGCTTCAAGCTTTTAGGTTGGACTTTCTAACAATGTGAATTTAGGAAAAGCTTCTACTCACCTGTCTGTCTTTCATGTGGTACAGAAAAGATCCACCGTATGTCTTATGATCTAATGGCCAGCCCAATGTGTGAAGCACAGCACCGGGCTCATGTTTATTCTCATCAATTTCCTAGACCTGCGCATGACAGTCGTTAGGAACATAAATAAGCTGAAAGGAAAAGAAAAAAGGAATACAAGTTTTCATCATGAAGCAGCCACCATATACATTTTTTCAGTAACTAATACAGCCATTTGATTAAAGAGAAAGAGGAAGAAGATAACAAAAGAAATAAATAAATATATCTGTCAACATGACTGCCATACCTCTTTGATTCCTAAAGCATACGTCTGATGTTGTGCCTGCACCTTTCCCCTTAAGTTGTATTTACTTATAATTTTCTGTTGAACACGAAAACTACAACTCACTTGATTCATCAACACATTGCACATGTAAACTTCAGGCACTAATTGCAGCCATGAGATCTCCAAACCTCGGATAGCGATCCCCGGCAACCCTCAGCAAGCAGCGTTAACTTTCCTGTATTCCTTTCTATAAGTAGTTGCCGCTAATATAAACAGACATAAAACAGTGACATAGAAACTGAAAGTAAAGACACTCTCCAAATGACTGTTAAGAGTGGTTGCAGAACATAACAAAATGGATGTGCAACTACCAATGATATTTTCTTCTTTTTCTTTTTTAATAAAAGAGAAACAGTTTAGTGAAAAATGGGAGAGACTCCAAAACCTTTTACCTGTGTTTACCAACTGAAAGGAGAAGAGGAGTATGAGCTAGTAAAAAATATAGCATGCTTCATTATGAGAAACATGGTAAGCTTGTTTACTGAGATTACAAATTCCCCTGGAATGATAATTAAAGGATTATCTAACATCTATTCTAACATGAATTTAGAAAAGTAGGTAGAATGGAGTTTTGTGGTAAGCCACATGTTACATCATGACAAAGCTCCGTTATACTATGACCTTAATTTCGACAAAACAAAATAATTACATTGTAGTGGCTCTAACACTAGTCAATCAAGAAAAGAGAAAGAATCCGATAATTTATTTTCATATTCTAAGGTATGGATTTCATAAATCTAGAAGATCCGATATAAATGTTAGTCAAACAAAGTCATCCTATTGAAA
Organism: Syzygium aromaticum; assembly: GCA_024500025.1. NCBI lineage: Eukaryota > Viridiplantae > Streptophyta > Magnoliopsida > Myrtales > Myrtaceae > Syzygium > Syzygium aromaticum. Next base: position 1,152,145 of record CM044892.1, read on the forward strand.
ATTTATCGTACACCAAAAAGATAGAAAGAAAATTTAACTTAGGGTGCATTCGTTTCACGGAAAATGAGTGATTTGGAAAACATTTTCCGAAAAATAATTGCTTATATCATTTGCAAAAAATAAATAAATAGAAAATTTTGTCATCCCTAAGAAAATAGTTAAGCATAGATTCTTATCGATGATGGAAACATTTTCCGTTGACTAATTTTTCTAAATGATAAAAGCAATCATTTTTTGGAAAATATTTTTCAAATTACTCATTTTCTGCGAAACGAACGCACCCTTAGTTTTCATCTCACAATCTGATAAAAAAATATGCATTCACACATTGTTGTATAGTAAGGTGGTTTTATGATAAATACAATTGCAATAAAAAATTCCAAAGTCAAAATAGTTTTGAAGTCATTCGTCAAATGAGACTTCAGCTAGTGAACGCTCTTCAAGGAGCGGATTTTTGTGAGCTGATGGATGCATTGGTGCATGCTTCCTGTGGAGAGAGAGAGAGAGAGAGAGAGAGAGAGAGAGAGAGAGAGAGTACCCTTCAATTCCACACCGTGCTGAAAAGTTTCCATCTTTGAACCATCTTTTGAGATGCCCATGTCATTAGTACCAATTCCAACAACATTGTCATTTGAATCATAAAGTACCTAAATAACTTTAAAACATTATGGGACGTGGGTGCACGAATTGCTGTTGATAAAACAGGAGAAAAATCATACCTCTCCAGCTGCAAAGCCTGGAAATATTTCTACACCAAGTTCTTCAGCTTTCACACCCATCCACCGTGTCAACTGACTCAGACTGCATCAATCATCAAGATAACCAGTTTCTTACCAAAAGGCTGATAGGAACTCAATGCTTAGAACCAAAAGGATAAATAGATGAAAGAAGTGCCAGAGGGAAAATGTCAGTATGTTGTGATCCAGACGCCGTAATGGAACAGGTAATTGGTCCAACAGTTTAAGGGACTCTCTCTCTCTCTCTCTCTCTCTCTTCCCCCTTAGAAAAGTCAACTAATGCTCGATGAGAACATTACAGACAGTATCTGAACAAAATTTTGAGAGGCTTAACCACCTGGTCAAGACTAATGTGTCATGCATTTGGTCATGCTCCTTTACTTGATGACTGAATCATGTTGTAAACTATAATATTCAGAAGTGAATTAATTGAAGGTAAACTGTCGATGCCTGATCTGAAAAGAACGGTCCCAGATTTTTCTTTCAAAATACTTTACAACCTGATAGCACAAATCTATGATTCATAGGACAGTATCATCTTAACTGTAATGTGGCGAAGAAGAGTCATTGTATCATTGAGACATGATATCAAAGGCACATAAACATAAGTTGGGTTTCTGGGTATTGACAATCAGTTTCAAATATCAAGAAGCATGTACACAGCCCAAAATAAGAACTGAATTTACTACCTAATAACATAGTTTCCCCTATTCTCAAAAGGGCAAGGAAGTGCAATTGCACGATCCATTGTGAGGCACCAGAACTTGTCTGATGAAACAGGTACATCAACTGGAGCCTGCAGATATATTTTAAGAAGATACATTAGGACAAATCATGTTCATCATTCTTTTGTAAAGCACCATGAGTTTACTGTTCCTTTTTCAATATTAATCTTTAAGAGCGATGATTGGAGCAATAAATCTTCTAAATTACCCTTCTGTCAAAAAATAGTTTATATTCATCAATTTTGAATCAGAGTACTATGTCATTTCCTAGGAGAGAATATCAGTTACCATTAGCAGTTACTAGGAGCAGCAAAACCTATCCTTGTATTTAAAATTTCACCCCAAAATTCTCATAAAAGCACAAATCATGTGAAAGCTCCCTTCAGCCAACAACAGCTGCCCATGTTATACATGTTAAAAATTGGCAAAAGTTCTGTTGAAATCCGAAAATCAGCTGGCAGCCTACATTTGGAAACACAACAGCCCACTACGGCTGAACAAGCCTAACGGCTAACTAGTTGCATGGAAGAAACATTTGGAAGAGACCAAAGATACGGAAAGAGCACTAGCCTGCATTCTGAAATTTGAGATAAGAGTGCAGACCACAACTAGAGGAGCTTTCAAATTTCTAATCCAACATTACCATTTCATGCAGTCAGCCGGTAATTGCAATTATACCAAAGAATGGCAACAATTTTCTGAAGGAAAAAGCCTACAAGAAATCGACGTACATGGAAGGACTCAATCGAACACCAGAATTCATGTAAAAGCCAAGGTTTTTCTTCAGATATCCACTAATACAAACATATACTGGACCACAGATAATATAGTACGAGAATCAAGTTCAACCTCTTCATTCCTCCAATCAGGGAGAAGTTCACTGAGCGCCCGAGGCTCGAAAACATTTCCAGATAGGACGTGAGCACCTAAAATCACCCAACAACCATCAAAAGAGTGGGCAAAGCATGCCCTCTTCATAGCACTATACCACAAATCAAACACACACAGCAACTGAAAGCCAAGAAAAGAGGCCCAAAGGATTCTGAAACTCGATTGCAACTCGAAGTAATGGGTAAAAAGTATACCAACTTGGGCTCCTTTCTCCACAACGCACACCGACAAATCGAAGTCTCTCTCCCGGCACAATTGCTTCAACCTTATCGCCGCCGACAAACCAGCAGGTCCAGCTCCGACGATGACGACGTCGTACTCGATCGATTCCCTCCCACCCGTCTCGCTACTGAAGCTCTTCGCTCCGCCCAAAAACCACGGAGCTCTCAACGACCCACTTTCGCATACTCCCGGTATGTGACCCGGATTGCGAAAAGGCGAACACCCATTTGGAGAGACGAACCGGCAGCGGCTTGCTCTGCTCCTCGAAGCCCAAATGATTCCCGATAATAGCCTCCCCATGCTGATTCAAAGACGACAGAGAGAGAGAGAGAGAGGAGTAATTGGCAAACGCTACTGCGAATATGATCACGGAGTGATATGTATGGAGTGTGGTGCGACAGGGTGCTGATGCGGCAAGCTCGTCCCACCTACGTTCGTCGTCGCCGTCCTCGCCGTCGCGTCAGTGGAACGCAGCTGGAGCTGGAGCTGGAGCTCTTATCTCGCCGCCGCCAAATGCCCAAGGAATCATTAAAACGAAGAGACATTGCTAGCGTTTGCACGTGCACATTTTGCTCTGGTCTCACCGTTTTATAAAAAAAAAAAGTTGTACAAAAAATTAAAATGAAAAGAGTTTAATATTATGAAAAACTTCAAATCATCATACTTAGGATAAATTTATCCCGAACTAAATTTTTTGTGACAACCAAAAACCCTAAACTGATACGTTTGTGATAATTTTATTCTTTGTTACTTTCCTTTAAATTTGATTAATATCACGAAAATCATAAACTATAGAATAAAATCTCAAAACGGTACAGTCATTAATTGTCACGTGTTATCCAACTTCGCAATGTGACGGTCAAATTTTAATAGAAATATTTTTATAGAATCTAACGAAAGGTAAGTTAGTTACAAATGTACCAGTTTGAGATTTTTTATGATCACAAACTTATTTTGGGATAAAATTGCTACAGATATACTAGTTTAGGATTTTTCGTGGTATTAACCAAAATGAAAAACAAGCTCTAGAGATAGAGAGAAGAGAGGAAAGGAGAGAGAGAGAGAGAGAGGTCAGGTCGAAAGAGAAGGCCGAGTGGCTCTGCTTCTAGACCTAGAACCGGTAAGGATTCGATGTCCCACGCTTGGCTAAGGCACACAAAGTGACCTCGCAATTGCGGCATTGGATTGGCCAGAAGGCCATACAACGTTAAAGCATGAAAAATGCGACCAAGTTCTCCCCCTTGATTGATATCTTACGGGGTTCAATCTTTACTAATTATTGTAGTACCACCTCGTACCAAATGTTAATTTCTCCATCTTACACAATTCCCGTATAATTCAAGAATTCTTACCTAGAATTCCTAAGGAAACAAGAAGAAAAATACGAGTTAAAGGTTTCCAATTTAGTGGGACGATTGGAATTTTTCTCAATAATGGCATGGGAGTGCTCTCTCTCTCTACATGCACGACTTGTGTCTTCGCTTTTTATTTAAATTTCACAAGAGAATTTTTTTCTCGTGTCATGCCTCGCAATCAATATGTGAAACCTCAAGAGCCATTGCTTAAGAATAAATGATAAAAAAGAGCTATTTTATCCTATAACAAATAATTATCAATAAGAAAAGACGCAATTATTGATAAAATGTGAGTAGTTAAATATAATTAATTATAATCAGATACAAGTCATTAAAGTCAATAGGTCAGAACAAATGCTGCACAATGAGTACTAAATATATGCAGCAAATCCTATGTTACAATACATAGAAGGCTTTCTTAGTTATCTAAAATCTTAGGTGGCATCAAAAGAGGTGATTTTTTTAGCAATACATTGTTATTAAATGTGGATTTTATCAACGAAGGTGTGCTTGTTAAATAATTATTTAAGAAAATTTTACAAATTCCAATGCAAAGTCGGTCTCGTGTTTTATGCCATCACAATTATGAAAAAGTATGCTTTTCACATTTATTATATATAGCAAGTGTCTAACGACACTCGTTAACATAACCCATTAAATATTCATATAATGTTTTTTTCTCAATTGGTATGATTTACCTTAGTCACTTGAACAAGAGTTGCTTAATTGTGACCTCTGATCATATTCCTAAGGCCAATGTCTCTACGTAGTGACCTATGGCATGCAACTAAGGTCTCAACCGAGGTCGCTATCACACAGATCGACGTAGGCGTTGGTCGGCCACCCCATCATTCTCTTTCTTAGCTATTTTTTCTCATACTTCATATTCTTTAAACTTGGTCTTTTATACTATCAAGAAAATTGTAGATTCAGTAACTATATCAAGAAAATTGGCAAATTATGAGATCCCCCTTTCGTTTGGACAAGAGAATGCATAAACAGAGTTGTTCAAGTAAATGACGCCATCCACAATACATTTGTCTTTGGAACCATCTTATAGGCCATGTTACTGATGTATGAGGGTAACTTTCATTTGAGAATTGTGGAAGTATTTTGTGACACTAATGGTGGATCTAATAATAATTCAAACACTAAAACTTATATGCGCAATGTACGAATCCAATAGGTAATTTTAGGAAAAATTATTCAAAAAGTCTTAAATCTATTATACTTTTGACAATTCAGTCATAAACTTTTCAATTGTAACAATTAAGTACTAAAGATTTTCACATTTTGCCGATTGAGCTCATTCGGTCAATTTTGACTGGAAATCACTAATGTAGACATTGTCTATCCTACGTGGCATGGCTGGCGTTGACATAAACAATTTTTAAGTTTTTTTTGAATTTTCTATTAATTTTTTCATTTATTAATTTTTTATTTTCTTCTCTTTTCCTTCTTTACTTTTTTTCTTGATTGATTGTACTTAATTTGATTAACTTAGATAGTCATTTAATAAAGCATATAAATAGGGTCATGTACTTTTAATTTGAAATATCGAAATATGCAGAAAATTTCTCAAACCTTTTTTTTTGCATTATTCTCGTCTCTCAGTTTATTTCAAAGCACCAAACCATTGCTTGTCAACATATGAATGGTCTCTCCATCAACTACCCAAACACTCGAACCATAGGAAATTCATTTTGTTAACATAATGAAACCATCATCAAACTGAAATTAGGCGATGGACCATTGCGATCATCAGATCTTCTTGTGAAGCTCGATCACCCACATGTTGTATGCACGCAGAATGAAATTCGGTTCGTGGAACCCTGAGGCCCTTGCAAGCTCTGTGTACTCCTTCCGAGTCCGTTCCTTCCCGCTAGGGCTGGTCCTGAGCAAGTTCATGTCCATCAAGAACGTGCTTCGTGAGATCTCGTCAGTCCCGGGATACTCTGGGATCTCCATCTCCACAATCACCACTTTACCTGTTGGCGTCAGCGCCTGCCAGCAATTCCTGAGTATCTTTACACAGAAGTCGTCGTCCCCGGCATGGAGAGTGGACTGGTAATTATTAGAACAAGAAAATTAAATGTTAGATTAGTTAAAAAACTGCACTTATTAGGTTTTCACGATACTAGAAATTCTCGTGTCGGAATTATAATTGTCGTCAAATGGATCAACTAGCGCTAAAGCTAAGTTTAATGGCAAGACGATTCGATGATTGGAAGAAGAAAACAATGAACCTTCAGGAAATGGACATCTGCTTTGGGAACGGCCTTCAGCATGTCCCCTCCAACATGCTCAACACCTGCAAACGAAAAAGAAAAGACCTTAAATCCGAAAAGAAAGAATTCAAGGTTTTGTGTGATACGTGAACTTGTTGGGTGAGTTCTCAAAAAGGTTTGCGTGCACAACCAAAACCTTCCAAATCTTTGGGATCGATTTTACCTGGAATTGGAGGAGCAGCTGCGATCACATGAGGCAAGTCATAATTGATGGCACGGATGTGGGGGTTCTGGGAGAGTATGATCCTCAGGGTCTCGCCAATGCCACCGCCCACGTCAACCACTGTCTTCGCCTTTGAGAACCCGCGGTAATGCTGAGCGATCTTGGGCAAGTAAATCGCTGATTGAGCCCTCATTGCCTTGTTGAACAAGTCGGTGAATCTCGGGTCTCGGCCTCCACTCATGTAATCAAACAAGTGCATGCCATGCGTGCGGGTGAAGAGATCTGTTCCTCCTTCCTTAACTGCATCATTCAAGCAGTGCCTACAGAGCATGCAACACAAATTACTATCGATGTGCTCTCAGTTTCAGGAGCTATCACAACCATCCGTTTCCATTCCTCCGGGGGTCCTAGAGTAACATCATAGTCGCTCCTTTAGGATCCAGTTTACTTGTACCCATTACTATTTACCCTTGATCTAACTTTTCGATTTCTATTTACTACCAAGAAAATGAATGTATGGATTAAAAGTACGTGGGTCATATACACACGAACCATGTTTGCAGGACAGTCTTGTCTTGGAGTAGAAGATGAAATGGGGCAAGAGAAGCTCCGTCATTGCCCACAAAGTACTTTCTCCGAGGCCCAAGGCCGTAGAGCCTCTGAGGACGGCCGCCTTTGTCCTCCATGAGAGTGCATGAGGTGATGGAGTAGCTCGTGAGGAGCCGCAGCATCCGGTCAATTATCTCCGGTGCGCCCGGGTTGCCGATGGAGAGGTGAGCTGCGATCTCCGAGGGAGAGAGCTGGCCACTCTTGACCAGCAATTCCAGAATCCCCAGCTCAAAGACGCCTTTCAGGACCATGGGAACAAAAACCATTGAGGGAATCTCAAAGGCAGTCAAAATGTCTACATCTTCATGGGTGGTTGTGAAGATTGGGGCTTCCTCCGAACTCATGTTATCTTCTTTTTTCTTTCGACTGTCTTAATCTTTTGGATTTCCGCCAATTGATCAATTTAGAAGGGAAAATAGTCAAGACGTTTTGCGTGATCTGGGAGTGCGAATTTGCCTTTACATTTATAGTGCACACGTGGAGAAGATGGACAGCTCTATTGACACTCTTTTTCCTTTTGATTTTTGTAAATTTGATTGAAGTTAGTCGTTTCTTAAGAGGCTTTTTGCCCTACACATATAGGTAAAGGTGCACTCATTAATGTAAGCTTTGAGAGGCTTGAGTTACTAGCTTGAAGCAGCCGCCCGTTAATGCACTTATGTTCTTTTCTATACATTACTCTCCTGACTTGTCCTCATCCCGACTTAGAGTACACCATTTGTATCATGTCGTGTTTTGATGTGTGTCGTGTCGAAATAGGAGTATAATATGATTATGGGTAATTCGAACAAGATGCTTTATCAAAGTTGAACTATCTCGACGCGAATATTGTCACGTCCCGAATCCCATCAAGCACGCAACATCCCTCTAGCTCGGTTGTACTTGTGCGCCGTCCTAGGAAACGTCGCCGACCCAATGATCTCATCAAAGTTGATTCGCGGCGGAAAAAATCATAATATCCCGGAAAATAAATATTGGAGAACCAAGGAGAAACAATTTACCAAACCACCAAATATAATATTACACTTTCAAAAACATTTACAATATCCACTATTAAAACCACAAAATATAATTTACATGCACGCTGAATTCTACACTATATGCCATCGATATAAAAAAGGATCAGCAACCTACTGAGTCATCACTATACCAAAAATGAGACAGTACTATTGGTGGAATGGTGTGAATGTAGACATAGCTAAACACGTGGCTAAATGCCTGGCGTGCCAACAAGTGAAAGCGCAACACTGTAGGTTTGGACGATTGTTGCGACCTTTGGAAATCTCAGAATGGAAATGGGAACATGTTATTATAGATTTTGTAATGGGATTACCAAAGAGCTAAAAGGGTTATGATTTCATTTGGGTGATTGTAGATAGCTTGACCAAGTCAGCGCACTTCTTGACAATGCGAAAAGACTTTGCGTTGGATTGATATGCGAAAATATGAAACGATAGAAGTTGATGACAGGGTGTCGTATATTGAAAGGCCAATAAGGATCAAGGATCGGAAATAACGAGTTTTGAGGAGCAAGACGATCCCGATGGTCAAGGTTGTGTGGGAAAATCATGGAATAGAATATGCTACTTGAGAAAGTGAAGAGGCCATGCAATGTCAAGACCCCTATTTGTTTGAGGAATTGATTGAGTTGTAAATTTCGAGAATGAAATTTTTATAAAGGGGGAAGAGTTATAACATCCTGAATTTTCACCTTTTTCCGGATTCAATGAAATTGATATTATTTCTCATTTCATTTTAGCAAGTCTCACCCGAAACTGATCATTCTCGGGATACTAACCAAACGGGAATCGCTAAATAAGAAAATGGTACGTGGACCATTTCATTGAATCCGGAAATAGGTCGAAATTCAGGATGTTACAAATATTACATGCCTACTAAAGCAAGTTAAATGTCAAGACATGACTAAGTAATTTTTGAATATGTTCATCGATAGGAGACAATAGATTAATCTATTTGTAAATATATGTTTACCTGTGTACACCATAAATACATAAAACGCGTTTACATCACATTAATTAAAGGAGTACTGTAAAATTAGTATTTGTCCAATGACTCTTGTATGAAAATATGGTTTTTAGTTTACCATTTACTCCTTTTGAAATTGGAGTTACTTTTATAAACTTGTAAAGATGAAAGAGAGTTTTTAAGTATGAGTATTTAATGTGTCTCTGTGTCCTACCAACACAAATCCGTCTATCTCAAACTCAACCTGTTTAATTGCATATTTTGTGGAATTGCCGGCCCAATCTCAACTTTTTGGTGGTCCAAAACTCCAAAAATATTCATCAACTTTTGCTGGGGAGACAAAAACTACCTCAACTTTTCATATGACTAATAAAAACTCACGTGTTTTAAGGGACAAATGTACCTACCGCTAAGTTTTCAGTCCAATGCAAGCCGATGGGAAATATGAAGTAGCTAACAACGACAACGAAGACAAAAACTACCTCAACTTTTGAAATGACTAATAAAAACTCGCAAATGTTATAGGGGACAAAAATACCAACCATTAAATTTTCAGTCCAATGCAAGCTGATGTGGAGTATCAAGTGGCTAACAGTGACAATGTGTACAAAAAGGACATGTCAGCAAGAGCAAAAGACTTTACAGACACGTTTGTCAAAGCTAGACGACATGGCTTCTAAAAAATGTGGTCATTTCTAATTCCTTTTAGGGTTAACACCAAGAAAAACTCCAAATTGATATACATATGATAAATTTATCCCAAATTATTTTTTTAACCATAAAAACCTCCAAACTGGTACACCTGTGAATAGTTATATAGAATTATTTTTTTGACTATCAAAAACCCACGTGATAAGTTTACCCCAAACTAATTTTTTGACAACCAAAAGCCCCAAACCAGTATACCTGTGACAAATTTACCCTCCGTTAGTTTCCGTTAAATTTTACTATTAAATTGCTAAGTTTGATGACACGCGATAGTTGACGGGTATACCAATTTGAGGTTTTACTCCTCTGTTTGTATAAGTTTACTAATTTATGATTTTTCGTGATATTAATCCAATTTAACGGATACTAATAGAGGGTAAATTTGTCACAAATATACCAGTTTGGAGGCTTTAGTGATAAAAAAAATTAGTTTTTGGTAAATTATTACAGGTGTGCCAGTTTGAGATTTTTTATGGTAAAAAAATTAGTTTGGGGTAAAATTGTCACAAGTGTATCATTATGAGGTTTTTTGTGGTAAAAAAAATAGCTCGGGATAAATTTGTTACAGGTATACTAGTTTGGGGTTTTTGGTGATAAAATCCTTCATCGCTTCTTGAAATCAGACTCGATTCATGGTCGAGTTCTTGGGTCTACGTACCGTTTTCCTAGTTAGCTTTTCTCCTTTGATCAGTATCCCGAGAATAATCAGTTCTGGACGAGACTTATTAAAATGAAATGGGAAATACATCAATTTCATTGATCACGAAAGTGAGTCAAATTTCAGAACGTTACAGATAAAATAAAAAAGTAAGAAAAAAAGCCACATAAAAACCCCAAATTATGTCCACAGTAACATATTTATCTTGAACTTTTTTCGTAACATTAAAAATCCCAAACTATGCCTACTGTGACTCATGTACCCTAAACTTTTTCTTATAACATAAAAAACCCCAAACTTATACCTATGTGACACATTTACCCTCCGTCATTATATGATTTTTCAGTCAAAACAACATAGCTTTTATTTCACTTAAGCTTGTAAACACTGTTTGCTTTTCTAGTGTCCATGCAAATAGAATTTTAAACAAATCTCATTGACGGAACTTTGATGAAGAGCAAGGTATATGCGTGAAATTTTTGTTGTCAAAGAAAAAAATTTAAGATAAATGTCTTATAATAGGTATAATTTAGGGTTTTTGATAGCTTTTTGCTCAAAAAGTAAAGAAGGTTCATAGAATGAGGACATAGGTATCATCCACCCACCCTCACTTTACTCTAAGTCTTTTTTCTTGTACCTATGTGTGCGAGAATGGCTAGACTTAGCATAATTGATGACTTATTGATCAATGACTTTCTCCATCGCTCGGCAATCCACAAGTAATGCCACTGAATCTTTCTTTATTCTGAATATCCTCTTCTTTTTTTAAGAAATGCTAAAGATACTCACTTTTTTTAGCAATAATTATTTTCATAATAATGGTTTGGTAAAGATTAGGTTGGGTAATTTGACACTTTTGGAATGTTTCCCTCTTATTTAAACTTTTAATATAATTTGGTGAACTCATAGTAAAGAACGTTTGGTAAACATTTCTGAAATATCTTTGCATAGCGCATAGCATTTTATGATGTTTCCGTGCAACCTAGATATGAATACGAACTTGATTCTCACTCACTAAGAATGAACGACACTAAACCAACTTTATCGCCAATTGCATCTTATTTCTCATTTTCAACATTTCTTTTGTCTTTTGATAGTAATATCGGCTTAATCTAGTTCCATGGATACATCTAGGTTTAAATTATTATTATTTTTTAAATTGCTCTTTTCGAAATATAGTATTAAAAATGGTAGATCATGGAGAAAGATAACATAATTTTAGGGAAGGATATAGGGAGTGGTGGAGAGCACACAATAGGAAATGGGGACTTTTTTTTTGACTTTTTATCCAATTAAAAATTTGATAAAATTAAATTAAAAAGTAGTGAGCCAAAAAGTGATCTCTCCTTTAACAGTAGTATAGATATAGATTCACCTATAGTCGGAACTACCAAGAGAACTTTCTTTTGTGCAACCGGAATAGCCTATAGAGCCGCATTATATCTCCTCATTATTTCTATTCACATCTAAATTTTGATGATCCAGTTAGTCATTCATTGCATAAAAAATTAGGGATTGATCCCGACCCCTATACACAAAAATTAGTTAAATTGCATATAGATATTAAAACCATTTTAATATTTATCGGATCAGCAGTGGATGGACGGATGTGGCAGGTTGTAAGTTGAATTGAATTGAGCCCATTAATTGTAAGAGACCGAAAATTATGAAATAGGAGGGGTGTAAACGTGGAAATACTGATTCATTAGGGAAAAATCGGTTGATATAGACATTATCCCCGGGAAAATCTTGAAGAGATATTACAAGAATGTCTTTGCAGTCGGATCATGGCAGACTTGAAGGAAAAGAAGGAACGGATTCGGCCATAAGAGGAGTATTATGGGCATTATATTTTTGGCCAAGAGCAGAACATACCAAGCAAAGAAAAAAAATATATTCCAACACGGTTAAATGGAAGTCTGATTCGTTCAAGCCAAAATCAACGGAGGGGCCCGAAAGGAAAGAATGTTTGTGGAGAAGTAAAGCAGCTAAAGTATCTTCTAAATATTTACTTGAATTATAACTCCTTGTACTTTTATAATTCTTAACGAAATCGCATTCCAAAAAACCATGGACACGAAAAGTATCTTCTGAATTTTTCGAATGTCACATAAATTAGTGACCTAATTGAAATTTCATAAATCTTATCCAAAATCTATACAAATTAATAATTATTGTGATTTACTAAATATATAATTAATGTAGAAATTTCTTGATGTCACACATTAAGTGCGAAAGCATTTGTAATCTTGGGCTCCGTCTTTGTAGGAAAATGAATGATTTGAAAAATATTTTTCTAAAAATGATTACTTGTATGTTTGAAATAATTAGTCAATAGAAAATATTTTCATTATCAACAAGAATATATGTCTAAATATTTTTGTGGATAATGAAAACATTTTTCATTTATTAATTTTTGTAAGCGATACAATTGATTATTTTGAGGAAAATATTTTTCAAATCATTCATTTTTCGTAAAACAAACAAAGCCTTGAAGTAAGGATTTGTCATAACCAAACCAAGCGCTTGTCCTTGTGATAACCCAACTTTTAGATTGACTGCTACTTTTTGATGAGTCTATATTTTATAGTGCATGCGCTTTGACTTTTATCCAATTCAAAACATTTGAAACGTGGATTCACATTTTTTTTAAAATTTCCACAGTATTTTAATTTTTATGAGAATCAAAGGAAAAAAGTACATATTGCTTATCTTGAAGAAGAAACAAACTAGCTCAAAAGTGTATGATTTTTCATGGATTAGCATGCCGGCAGGGACGTTCGATCTCAACTTGGGTTAACAAATTAGATCAAAAGGAAAAAAAAAAGAGGGAAATTGACCTAACTAATTGTTATAAGTAAACACAAACCGTCCAGTCCACGTATGATCAATAAGTTTCATCGGTATGGCGCCGGGGCGTGGCCTCCTCAAGGTTCTAATCGAATGGTTAGGTCATAATTTTGAATAGGCACACGCCGCATCCAAACCAATCATTCGCTCAAGTCTTGACTCAACTTTTGATTATTATTATCATTGTTCAATGAGATAGTAAGTGTTCGATTATTGGTGGCTTAGAAACTAACAAGAAGCTAGAATGAATCTTAATGTGGGTTGAAAATCAAATCACTTTTACCGTGCATGAATTGCATGGAAAGGGACAAGTCATCTTATTGTGGTAGGAGGATACTAAGCTTGATATGAGAGATTTGAAAAGGTTAGACCTGTTAAATGGGGAGGTTTGGTTGGGTCAAAAATGGTCTCACTCAAATTGACCCATTTTCATGCATTGCAAATCTAGTGATCCATTCTCAACCCGACCCATACCCAACTTAATCATATTGCTAAAATACTTTCATATTTAACCAAATTTAGGAAAACTCATATCCAAACCGAGTTGAAAGTGTAGAGTGAGTGAGCGTAAGATCAAGTGAGAGTGAGAGAGCGAAAAAAGAGTCATAGAGGTGGGTTGAGTCTAAGTAAATTGTAAATCTATTTAACACTCATATTATTTTGCATTTTACCTAAACTCATTTACTGAATATAATGAAATCAAATAAAGATTCAGCCCATCAAATATAGGTTGGGAAGTGGTTTCTTGTTTGATGCTCCACCAAAGATATATAGAAGAAGATCACGAAGCTCATGTTTGATGATTCACCGAAAATATAGGAAAGTTACAAAATATTTATTCCATTTGAAAACAAAGAGGGACACAATCAAGCATAGCGATTTAGGTGGATTTGTATAACTCGAGCACCCATATGTTGTGGGATCGGCAGGCTACTTTCACGGCTCTGAACCTGACCGCGTGGGCCATGACCTCAATTTCCTTCAACGTCCGATCTTTCCCTCCGGGAGTCATGCCCAACATGATCATGTTGGATGTGAACGTGGTCCGGGTCAATAGGTCAGTCCCTAGGTATTCCGGGCTCATCGGGTCTATGATCACCACCTTGCCTGACGCAGGCAATGTGTCCCAGTAGTTCCTCAGGAGCTGTAAGCCAAACTCATCCCCGAAACCGTGAAATTGCCATTGCAAAAAGAACAATAAACAAACTTGTTTGAAAACATGAACTATCAAGATTCGAGAAATAATTAGGATTCCCGATCACCAATTTGTCCCGACTAAAATGCTCATACATTGGAAATGTCGTAAACTAGGTTTGTTAAATTAATATCAACATATTCAAACGAACATATGCAGACGTAATTTGTTCGTTGCTTTTCATTTCATTTTCGAGAGCTAATTGATGAACAAGAATTTGCTGTGCCAAATATTTTGTCTAAAGTAACCTTCATTAAGAGAACGTCTCCTTTGGGTCCCTCCGACATGTTCCAACCTGCCATCAAGAAATGACTATCTCATATCGTCATCATTAAAATATAAGACGTCATCAGAATGGCCGATTCTACAGAGGTGGCAAATTTAAATGAAGAAAACAAAATCAACAGGCACGGAGAAAAGGATATACTTTCAACAAAAATTGAAATGAATTAGAAAGGTCCGATTCGTTTAGAGAATTAATCTAGCAGCATAGTTTGCATTAAGCTTTGTTTGCTCATAGAGGAAGGAGGAAATTTTACTTCTCTACAAGGAAGTAAAAAGACCCGTGATATGGCGAAAAAAATCGATTAGCGGGATAAGAGAGCCCCTCTTTGACGACGTAGGGTAGATCAAAGTTTATGCCCCGGAGATGGGGGTGCTTGGACAGTATGAGCCTCACGCATTCGCCGATGCCGCCGCCGACGTTAACGACTGTTCGGGCACCCTCGAATCCCCGGTAAGACTCCATGATTTTGCCCATGAAATAAGTGGACGCACACTACATGGCATTGTTGAAGGAGTGGTTGAACTCCGGGTCTGTCCCGCTGTAGTCGTAGACGATTGCGCCGCTCGCGAGCTTGAAAGGGTCGCCCCCTCGCTTAATCACAGCATCCTTTAAGCGAAACCTGCAGAGCAAGAATTTACGTACAAACCCCAGCTAGCAACATTTCCTCCTCCCGATCAAAAACATCTTTTCTAGATACTGTTTCCGGCCACGTGCCACAGCCAGCCAATCACGATATTCAATAAAGTGATGCTATGCTATAACTATTAAGGTAACTTCAAACAAAAACAAAAAAATGCAGATGCCTCTTATTGGTGTACTTGAGGCATTTAATAGCCTATCGCATACCTCTTTAAAATTGTGCATGGCATTCTCATATTTTTTAGCACGTCGAAATGTAACTCGAAACATTAAGCCAATCAATTTTGCATGAGATGCGGACAGAGAAGTTATAACTTGAACGTATCATAGATAATAAACTGAATTTAGACCATCCAACATGACAGATTCTACCAGATGTGACGGCCCATATCCATTTATTTACGTACCAACCGCTCAAGGAGACCTTGTCCATTAGAAAGAGAAACCACATCGCGATGTTCCTTTCTTGGTCGCCCACCAATAACTTGCTCTTGGGGCCCAAGCCATACAGCCTCTCTGGCCTCCCGGCTTTGTCCTGCGCGAGGGTGCACGAGAGGAAAGAGTAGCTGACGAGCAAACGTAGCATGCGGTCGATGGTGACAGTCGCATCAGGGTTCTTGATGGAGAGGCGTGACGCAATCTGGGTGGGCGAGAGCCGAACGGAGCTCTCGGACAAGAGCTCAAGGATGCCAAGCTCCATGGCGGCCTTCAAAACCAAGGGCACCGACGAGATCATGGTTTGTCCCACAGCGAAGAAGAGCTCATCATCTTCTTGTGGGGTGGTGACTACTAGGGTTTCGGCCAAACTCATGTTTGCTAATTCTTTAATGTCTTTTTGTCAATTTCTTTTTGCACTGTAGGGGGAGATTTCACTTTGGAGTGGAGAGTGACGATGGAGTCGCTCTTATTGGGTAACTGATGAGCTACGTGTCATGCTATATTTCTCAGGTTTCTTTTCGTAAAAACTACTTTTCTTGCCCCAGTATATTCCTTGATTTTTCCGGTTTTTCCGCTGTCCATATAAGTCTCTTACATTATAGCTTCTTCAGTGATTAGAGATCAATGAAATACGGCAAAATTATACGGCATGAAATACGAATAAATATGTATCCAGTCATTTTTCTTTAGAATATGTGAAAAATACTCACTGTCCGTCAAAGAGAAAATGTGTGACATTCCGAAATTTCGCCTATTTGAGATTTATGAAATGACTGATTTTATTAATGTACTTATAGTTGATTCTCGTCCGAAACTTATCATTCCTGGGATACTAACCATTAGGGAAATGCTAACTAGGGATTTAAATTCGTACGACTAGAGAGATTCAACCGTGAACCGACTTTCGGTCATAAAATTGTCGAGGTGACATTTTGAGTCAATGTGGGCCGATCTTCGGATAGTAAAGGGCCGATTCGTCACTGTCATACTAGTGGATCATGGGTGATTCCGTTTAACTACGAAACGATTTGACGAACAATCAAGAACTTATATCGAACGATCGTGCCCATCGGAACTAGCGATCGATCCTCGCAATTCTATTGACAACCGAGGTCCTCACGATTTGAACGAACTTGCACGTGACTTGATTTAGTATCAGTCACGAGTCAATTCTGCGAATTTTCCCAAAAGCCACCCATTGGTCTGAGAATCGCTCAAGTTACGTTATGTAAAATTCAATTATTAATTAGAGACCGAATTGGGAATCGGAAAATTAGGAAGTCACGACAGGACATTGGGACGACGTTGCAGTTAGAACGTGCAGCTTTGGGTGTTCTCGAATCCTTCAGAAAAATTCGATTTCGGCAAGAAAATGGGAGGTGACCATTTTATCTCTAAAACTTTACAGAGGGCTAGTTTTAATGGGCAAGGGCATTTTGGTGATTTTACCCTAAAGTTTGAAAAAGACAATTTTGCCCTTGGACTTTTTGAAAAATTCCTAAATTGCCCTTGGATATTTTGGAAAAGATTCGATCTAAACTGTCGATTTCAAGATAAGATCGAATCTCGACCGTCGGATGAAAAGATTAGAGAAGGGCATTTTGGCCATTTGGCAAAATGGGTCAAAACTTGGGCATAAAGTCTTGACCCACTCTCTCTCTCTCTCTCTCCTCATTCTCTCTCTTCTCTCTCTCCCCCATTCGGCTCTCTCTCTTTCTCTCCCTCTTGGTCGCCCTCTCCCCCGGAGAACGCCGCCGCACCGCCGTTCGGACTGACGCCGTTTCGTCCGCTGAGCCTCATGCTACCCAGCCATCGTTCCCCCTCTCTTTTGGCTCACCCTCACCCTCACCCTCTCTCCCCTCCCACAGCCGTGAGCCAAGCCGCCACTGCCGTGAGCCGATCGTCGCCCGCCGGGAGCCGATCGTCGCCGCCGTCACAAGACCGTCATCGATCACCGCCCATATCACTCTAGCCGCATTAGTTTAGAGTCGAGTAAGTCGCGATCTAAACCTCGCCTAGTTTATTGGGTATTATCGAACCTGTTTAGATGCAGTTTAGTAAAAATTAATGGCTGATTGGAATAACGGGCTTTAGGATTGAATTTGGGAAATTTTGATGAAATTTTAGAGGCTGATTGTATGTTGTGATGTGTTGTTCTATGTGTTGTAATGTGTTGTTTGGCGTGTGGCTGTGCCGTTAGATTCGGCTCGAGATTTCGTAAAAATGTCGTGAAGTGCTGGAATTGATTCGTCAATATTTGGGTGTGGAAAAATAGCAATTTGTATGTTGATTGTGCGTTCGCGATGTTGCGGAATTATAATAATATATTGAGTGCAATTGTGTGCACGTATTTAATGCTCGGTTGTGTGCAAGTGTAAGAGTGGGATCGGACCGAGGCATTTTAAGCTCGGGTCGCAATCACGTAGGCCTGTCGCACTTGGTGCTAGCTGAGGAATGAGAAAGTGGAAAATGGGATCAGTCCGAGGCACGATCAGCTCGGGCAAGATTGAGATCGGGCCGAGGCATTTTAAACTCGGGTTTCGATCAGGTAGGCCTGTCGCATTTGGTGCGGGCTGAGGAAAGAAAGTGAAAGTAGGATCGAACCGAGGCGTGTGATACTTGGGGTGTGATCGAGTGGGCCTGAGGCGTGTCTATGTGGGCCAAGAAAGTAATTGAGAATGAGACGTGTGGAATGGCAAGTGAAAGTGGGATCGGATCGAGGTGTGTAATGCTCGGGGCGCAATCGAGTGGGCCTGAGGCGTGTCTACGTGGGCCGGGAAAGTAATTGAGAATGAGACGTGTATGATGGCAAGTGAAAGTGGGATTGAACCAAGGAGTGTGATGCTCGGGGCACGATTGAGTGGGCCTAAGGCGTCTTTACGCGGGCGGGGAACATGATTGAGCAAGTGTTGGTACGATGAGGAAAATAAATGAAAATGATGTATTTGTATGCGATCGAGTGTGAATTGAGTGATTTGGCATGTGGTGCGAGCGATATACTTGTTTGAGCGCGAGAATGGTTGGCATGCTTATATGGTTTGAATGTTGTAATTATGGGCTAATGTTCAGGCTGCTTATGTCGAGAGTCCAGGTATGCGTAATTGTGCGGTTGGTGTTTGCGTGAATTGTTTGATTATGTGTCTGGAATTACGTGGTAACTTAGGTAGGGTTTAGGTTGCAACTTATTGAGAAATGTCTTATGGTTGTATCAACAAAACCATTTTAGATCCCCTGCTTGAGTTATGAATTTGCCGCCGCCACAGCGTTTCGGAATTCCCATGCACACCGACCACGATGTTATGGAGTATCCGATGGACGATAATTTTACTTGAGTTAAGCATACGACCATAGTTTGGGTAGATATAGGATTACTCCACTAGCAGGCCCACACCTACACTATATGGATATTTAGAGATGGGGTTGATGAGTTCAGCCCTGTTCGAGGCTTCGACGTCCCCTTTGATGGAGTTGGGGACTGGGATCTATTAGCCATACCCCCTCTCGATAGTGAGCTGACTAGCTTGAAGATTAGTCTGGTTCAGTCCAGACTTCATCCTGTGTCTGCAGTACCTGAACCCTTGGGAGCCGAGCATGAGTTGAAACCAGAAGAATCCCAAGGGGGATACGATCCGATGGACATGGATCTTGAGGTGATTCCCGAGGAAGGACAAGAAGGAGGAGAAGAAAACCCTGAAGCTGAACTGGAGGAGGCCCCAGAAGCAAAGCCTAAGGATGAACATGAGGACGTACTCGTGTATGAGTACAATCCCTATTATATGCCAAAGGTCAAGCCTGACCAGGAGCTAGTCGAGAAGGAGCGGGATGAGGTCCCAATGGAGTCGGGTGACATAGACCACCCGATAGAGATCGAAGCTGAGTTGGAGTCATCAGTTGAAGCGACGATTCGGGAGGAGTTGGATTCGAGTCTTAACGAGTCGGACTTTGAGTGGACACCGTCTCGTGGACGCCGGGGCTAGTGGAGAGGTTAGGAGTAGATCTTTTGAGGAGTATCATTTCTTTTTTTGGAGGAATAGGGAACCCAGGTTATTTACCCTTTTTGATATGTCGGTGTTTGTGGATAGTAGTGGGTGTGCATATATATTTTGTGGATTAGTAAGTGGCGGTATGGTATAAATTTGTTTCTAAATGGATATTGTATATGTTATATCGAAGTATAGTTTGGTTGGTGGTTTGGCAATCTAATTCTTCCTGGTGATCTCCAATTTTATTGTCTGGGTATATTTGATTGTTTCCGCCACGATTAACTCTGATGAAATTGTTGGGTCGACGACGTTTTCCTGGGTCGTCGCACACAATTCGACTGAGTATCGGGATGTTGCACGCTTGATGGAGTTCGGGGCGTGATAAAATGCGTAGCATCGTCTATACCTTTTGGCTACATGGTCCTATATTGGCTGCTTGTTATACCGACCAGATCTTACACGATCTTGTAGTTATTATCATGCTATAGCTAACAACCGCCCCCTCTACGAGGGAACAGAAAACAGTATCGTCGCCATCAGATTAAATTAAATCTTTTCTTCCACCAAATAATCTGAGTAATAGCTTGGATTAATGTTTTTGGGGAACAGAAACTGAAAGCAAAGGGACGACTCTCATCGCGTTCGTAAAAAGAGATTGTCATTCATTTGCATGCATGCTAGAGTTCAGTAGAAGGTTCAGCACACGTGTAAATCCGCCCTAAACTCCTTAACCAAGGTGACTTTTCTCTATTGTTTTTTTCTCTTTTCTTGTGAAAAGTTTTCTCTGCATTCACTTTCAAAGGTAAGGCTTAACACCAAAAAAGCCCCAAGAGGTAGGAGTGATTGATTTCCAAAATTGGGAACCGGATTGGTCCGGTCCGGTTCTAGTCCAATAGAACCAGTCACTTAAGGCTTAGTCAACATTTTACTAATTTTTGTCAATAAATTTATGTTAATGAAGTTCACTTAGGGTTTAGTTTACATTTTATTATTTTTTTTGAAGAGATAAAAAAAAGTATTCATAGTCGGTCTTGTCTGATCGGTGCGGTTCAATCTGGTTCGCCCTTGGAACCGGGAACAGGACCAACACTCCCGTGAACCGGACTCAACTAGCCGGTTCAGTCTAGC
Organism: Syzygium aromaticum; assembly: GCA_024500025.1. NCBI lineage: Eukaryota > Viridiplantae > Streptophyta > Magnoliopsida > Myrtales > Myrtaceae > Syzygium > Syzygium aromaticum. Next base: position 1,173,006 of record CM044892.1, read on the forward strand.
CTAAGCGGTTCCCAATTTGAGCGGTCCATTTTGCATACCCTACAAAGAGGTACATTCTTAATAAAGTTGGAGCGCCATGTGTGCACAATTAGCAAAAGACACAATATTTATGGAGTGGTTTTTGACAGCATCATCAAGGGCTTTACTCTTGGACAACAACGACTGGAGGGTAGACTCTCTTCCGCCATTATATCTGTAATATGATTGTGTTTTGCCCACACAAATAAGCAATGTCACTTTCCAAAATTAATTTAAGCTGGTAAAGCAAAGGTATTTTAATTCGAGCTCCCAATAAAAATTTATCACATCAATTTTTGTACAAGGCTTTCAATCACATAATACTAAGAGGTTTTTAGGTAGATTTCAATTAAATTAATTAAAATTTGTAAAATTCGAAAAGAAATGGAGTGTGGCCGGGGGATTCATTTTGAGTTGTAGGGAAGTTTCGATGTAAATAATAATGTTGCGTAAAAGGCCTCGAATAAGGATGACATTAATTTATCAAATAAATCTTTGTCTGAAGATCACAACCTTTGAAAATTTTAAAAGTCATTGATCTTCACGTTTGACTCTTTTGACGGCGTTGATTATAGACCATCTACTCCTTTCGACGGTACTCATTCAACAGTCATGAAGGAATTGCTGCGGAAATTTCTCCGTCTCAGGGTCTAGCGATGAGCACCAATCCTAGGTTGGATCGAGATTTGGATTGAACCGGCCGGTCTCGTGGTTCCCGCAAGAACCTATCCAGTTCCCGATTCCAAAAACTGGAAATCATAGTCGATCTAGTTCCCAATTCTTAATGTAGAATCGGACCAAAAAACCGAGACCGAACTAATAACCTTCATATTACTTCTGTTTTGATTGTTGCGATCGTTTATCTCACTCTTGCTAGTCTCTCTCTCTCAATTTCTTCTCTCAGCTCAGTTCTCTCTCCCCCACTCTCTCAGATTTTCAGTTTAGCTCTTTGCATTCTTCCTTCATTATTCAGATCTAGAGCCAATGGGGCTGCTTTGAAGTAGATAAAAATAGGGATGCAGATATTAGAGAACATATAAGAGTTGCATATTTGCTTTCCGAATTATGTGCTTTACAATTAGTGATGAATTCTATATATATACACTTAAAGAGCATCTCAAGTAATATATATTGACAATAATATTGGTAACCACTAGTAGAGATAACGTTCAAATCAATCTCGGATTGCTCATCATGTGGAGATTTTGATTGTGCTCAAATTATGGTGTGAGCCAGAGATATGTTTGAATCAATTTTGGATAGCTTATCATGTGAATATTCTGATTGTTCTTTGATCCTGGTGCGAGCCAGGGATAAAGTTTGATTCTAGTGCGACTTGGAACAAATGGCGGTGAACTGGTTCAACGTCCCCGGCAAGCTGACGGGGCTAAACAAACCGTCAACTTGGACCGTAAGAGACAAAACCAAGTAGACGATCAGCCTTCGATAAGAATGTTTGTATGCTGATCAACGGAGGAGATAAATTGAACGTACAGTTGTCCGCGGGTGAGATGCTCATGAATGAAGTGGTAATCACTCTTCACATGTTTTGTACGATCATTGTGACATCCTGAAAATTTGGTTCATTTGGGATTTATGAAATACTGAATTTTATGAATGTACTCGTAGTTAGTTCTCGCTCGGAACTGATCATTCGTAAAATGATAACCATTAGGGAAAGACTAATAGAGGAATTAAATTCGCTCGACTAAAGAAAATTTGATCGCGAATTGATTTTCGACCATGAAATCGCTGAAGTGATATTTTGAACCACTGTTGGCCGATCCAAGGATAGTCAGGGGTCAGTTCGCCACTGTCATAATAGTGGATCGCGGGTGATTCCGCTAGACCACGAAATGACTTGACGAATAATCCTGAACCTATACCAAATGATCGTACCCCTCGGAGCTAGTAATTGATCTTTGCAATTTTAATGACAACCGAGGTCGTCACGTATCGAACGAACTTGCACGTGACTCGATTTATAGTCAGTCACGAGTCGATTCTGCGAATTTCCCCAACAAGCCGCCCGTTAGTTTAAGAAACGCTCGAGTTGCGTTTAATAAAATTTAATTATTAACTTTAGCCCAAATTGGACATCGGAAAATTAGAAAGTCACGACGGAACGTTAGGACGACTTCACGGAAGACACATGCGATTTTTGGGTGAGCCTGAAACCTTCAGAAAAACTCAAATTGGGCAAGAAATTGAGAAAGTGATCATTTTACCCCTAAGAATTAATAAAGGGTATGTTTTAAGAGGGAGGGGTATTTTGGTAATTTTGCCCTAACTTTTTGGTTGGACAATTTTTCCCTTAGATTTTTATGAAATTCCCAAAATACCCTTGGATATTTTTGAGTAAGATTCGATCTCAGCCGTCAGTTTCAAGATAAGATCAAATCTGGACCGTTGATTAAAAAGATTAGACAAGGGTAAGATCGTAAATTGCCACTTTTAGTCCAATTTCTACTATTTGAGTCAAGACCTCTCTCTCTCTCTCTCTCTCTCCTCATTTCTTCTCTCCCTCATCTCACGGCAGCTCCTCTCCCTCACTGAACCAGCTCCCTCCCCTTGTCGCACTGCCGCACGCCGATCACCACCCGACCGGATCGCCACTGCCGCAAGTTGTCATCGTTCACCGTTGAGCCAAGCGTCGCCGCTTGTCAACGCCGTCGCAAGCCGCCGCTTGTCAATGCCGTCGTAAGCCGCTGTTAGATATTGATTTTGCCGCCACTTTCGCTCTAACCGTGATAGTTTAGAGCTTGGAAAGTCGCAATCTAATCCTTGCGTAGGACGTCGAGTATTTTCGGACTCGTTGGATGTGGTTTAGGGGATTTAGAAGTTGATTAAGGTGTTGATCATGGTTATTGGTGACTGATCATGGCTGTTAGTGGCTGATCGTGACTGTTAGTGGCTATTGCAGGTTGGATTAGACATCTGGGAATGAGTTTTGACAGATGAAATTCCGTAAAAATCGATTTGGACTTGAATCCGTGAAGTTCGGTGTGAATAGCGGATTCGCCATTACTGTACGTCTTGGATTTGCTATTTTTGTAGAGAATTTTGTGAGCCAAATTTAAGGAAGTTTTCTTCATGAAAGTTATTCCCAACATCTTGAAGTATGACATAATTTAATTTAGGAATTTTTGGAAATCATTTGAGGCCATTCGGAAGTCCATCTTTGGACCGAAACAAAACTGTCCGATTTACTGTTTACTCGACATTTTGGTCTGTTCGAATTTTTATAAATTTTTCTAGGCCTATTTTCAAAATACTTCCTTCACGAAAATTGTTGGGCACATTTGTGGCTATGACATATAAAAATTTCAAGGCTTTTCAAGGTGATTTGGGTATTGAAAGAAATATATTTTGAGGACAAAACGGTCTGTTGAAGCGAGTTGATTTCGTCTGACTTCAAGTGATCAAAATAGGTGCTTATAGTTGGAACTGGGTTTCGAGTTCTTCACGGAAAATGTTTAGCAAGATGTTTTACGCAATGTATCCAAATTTCAAAATTTCTGGAGTTCGTTTACTATTTATTTGGATGGGATTTCGGTTACTGTGTAAACTGACCAATTTTTACCCCGATTCTTTGGATGTTTGTTTTGATGAGCGGAATGGTGTGGGTGTCAGAGTTGAATAGTTGCTGCCTCGTGACCAGAATTTAGGCTTAAATTTGAATGTGTGATATATGAGTTGATTTGAGGATGAAATGAAGATGCTTCGAGGCTGGAGTGAGATTGAATAGAGTGTCAAATGTTGTGGGATGGAATTGGCGAGCTTAGGGCTCGATTTAAGGACAAATGGTGTTGATTTGGTGTGGGGTAGTATGGCTAAATTGTGGTGTTTAATATGTTTGGAAATGTCGAAATTATGCCTATGAACATGACTGTGTTTGTGGGCCCATAAACGGCCTTGTGTGTTTATTGAACAGTGATTTGATGAATTGAAATGTGCTTGATTATGTGCACGCGTGGGCCAGATTGAATTAATTGTTGAAATTGGCTATGTCGAATGCTGAGTGAGCATGTTTTACTTGTTAATTGATGTGTGCACGGGCCACGTGTGATGGGCCAGTTGGGTGTGGCATATGCTTGTCGAGCATGCGCATGAGTAAGAAAGTGATTGTGTGTGTGTGGTATGACATGAGAGATTGTGAAAATTGTGCCGTCCTGAGGCGTGTTACGCGAGACGATGCCCGGTATTACTAGAAGACTGCCAGCCTGAGGCATGTACTTCAACGCGGGTTGCGCAGTAGGTGTGTAAGTGTGAGAATGGGATCGGGCCGGGTATTACAAGCTTGGGCAGTGATCACGTAGGTTTGTTGCATTTGGCACATGCTGAGGCTTGAAAAAGCAAGAATGAGAATTGATTCGAGGCACGATCAGCTCGGGTGAGACTGGGATTGGACCGTGGCATTATAAGCTTGGGTTCCGATCATGTAGGCCTGTCGCATTTGGTGCGGGCTGAGTATTGGTTGGGCCTGAGGCGTGTACGGGTACATGGGCCGGATGTGGTGTGATGAATGGTCGCAGTATACCTGAGGCATGTACTTCAACGCGGGTCATTGGTGAGGAATGTGAAAGAGGAAATGAGAACGGAATGGATACGTGGGACGAGAATTTCACATGCGTGTGTTGCATATGACTAGATCGTGATTGAGTGCCGGTGTTCACATGTTAGAGTTTGGCAATATTAATTGATGTGCCTGCACTGTGGTGATTTCATGTGTGTGAATGTGTGTGTTTGTGTAATTGTTTAGAGGTATGTGATAGCCTAGGTAGGGTTTAGGTTGCAACTTATTGAGAAGTGTCTCATGATTGTATAAACCAAACCATTTCAATTAACTTGCCTGAACAAGGAATCAGTCGCCACCGTCGTCGCCAGAACGTTTTGATACAGTCATGCACACCGAGGATAACTTCGTGGAGTACACCCTGAATGGGCACCGTACCGAGGACGCAAGGACTAGTAAGGAGGTGATGAGCTAATGTTCGTATAGTACCGTTTTTGGTCAATAGGGTAATTGCCTCTTTTTGGTATATGGTATTTAAGGTAATCGTAGTGGGTGTACATATAAATTTTATGAACTCAAAGAATGACGGACGGGTATAAGTGTACTTATATGTAGATGTTGTAAATATATATATGATAATAGAAGGTTTGTAAGTGTTGGCCGTTGGGCGTGCAAGTTTAATTCTGGGGTTCTCCAATTTATTGTCTAGGTTTAATAATTTGTTTCCACTACGAATGATTATGATGCGAGACCGTTGAGTCGGCGACGTATTCCTAAGATGTCGCACCGTTCGGCTCTTGGAAGTGAGGTGTGGAAAGCATTAGATTTGACTTGGGGCGTGACAATCATGAAAACTGGATTTGCTCTAAGATAAATGGTAGAAAGGTTGTCGCACCAGAGTGTGGGTGGATGACGTGGTAGGGCATGGAGATCACGAAGAAGATACTCGATCCACATAACTTCAGTAATCATGTCAGCAAGGCACTTGTATTCAGCCTCAGCATTGGAGCATACCATAGTTCGCTATTTGCGTGAACACCAAAAGATAATATTACGGCCAAGAAAAACATGGTATCCGCCAATAGAACAACGATTATCATGATCACTATCCCCACCAGCATCAAGAAATGAATGAAGAGCCAACGAAGAAGTGCGAGTGAAAATAAGTTCATAAGGACTATTCGCCAAATACCGAAGAATGCATTTCATAACCTGGCAATGCACAGTGGTAGGAGCATGAAGGAACAATCAAGCAGTACTCACTGGGTACACAATATTAGAACAGGTTAGAATTAAGTATTGAGGGGCACCCACAATGCTGCAGTAGAAGAGAGGATTAGGTAAGGGCTCCTCTTTATAAATGGTCGACGTTTCATCGGTGGTGCATGGGGTGAAAACATCACAAGCATCAAACATCTTTGCACAATGTAGAATCTCACGAGTGAACTTGGCTTGATGTATATGAAGTTTGTCGGAGATAGATTGTACCTCAACACCCAGAAAATAGTGTATAGGTCTAAGATCCTTGATGGCAAATTCACCATGTAGAGCATGCAAAAAGAGCTTGCGGTGGAGCATTGGGAGAGCCGGTGAGGATTATTTCGTCCACATAAACTAATAAGAAGATGTTGTAGAATGTAGAATGATGGATGAACAAGGACGAGTTAATAGTTGAGATAAGAAAACCAATGTTGGTGACATAGGAGCTAAGCTGCTTATACCAAGCACAATGTGCTTGCCTCGGACCATAAAGAGAGCGATCGAGAAGGTAGACACAGTGAGGTCGTTAGGGGTCAACAAAACCCTGAGGTTGGAACATATACAGCTCTTCAGATAAATATCTATGGGGAAAAGTATTGGAGACATCAAGTTATCGAATAGACTATCCTCAAGTGTAAGTGAGTGGAAGAATAGTAGGAATGATGACTGGTTGAGTCATTGGGCTAAATGTCTTACTATAGTCAATGCTAGCCTATAGATGAAAGCCCAAGTATGGTTTTGTTGCATTCTATTGCACCGTCGGAGCAAAGTTTGACCTTAAAGACCCATTTACAGCCAATAAGATGAGCCTGAGATGGTGGCGAAACCAATTCCCAAGAGTTATTCAAAATAAATGCAGTACACTCAACAACCATGACAACTTGCATCATCAGTGATTTAGGCATGTTGGGTCCGAGGACAATAGCAACGGTTTCCTCGGAAACTTAGATGGTAACCAAGAAAGATGTGGGCTTGAGAGTGAGGAGCTAACTTGTGTGGGGCATATGGCTATAAGTATGGAAATGCTACACAACTGAACACTTGTAAGAGAGATATATCGGGAGTTTATGGAAAAGAACCTGCTAGGGAGACAAGTTGTCTACAACGGGAGTTGCGAGCCGATTGATCAGGTGAACTGCAATCTCAAAGGAAAATTCCCAAAGATGAGAAGGATTAACAGCTTGGCCCATTAGATCAGGGCTAGTCTCAACTATATGTCGATGCTTACGTTCAATAGTCCCATTATGAAAAGGAGAGTACGGATAAGATATGCGTTGATGAATACCATGACTGAGATAATGAGAGTACATGGCAGAGGATAAGAATTCGGGTGCTCCATTGCACTGAATCATTTTAAGCGTGTAGTGAAGTTGAGTCTCCACAAGTGCAAGAAAGGCTTTAATACTGTTGAAAAATTAATCTCAAGATGTGGATGAATAGAGCCAAGTGAATCGAAAAATGTCATCAGTAAAATAGACGTAATATTTATAACCAAAAAGATAAGGTACATGGGATGGACCCCAAACATCAAAATGAACCAATTGAAGAAGAGAAGTATCCCTAGATTAGATAGAAGGGTGGGGATGGCAATGACTTTTACTAAGAGCACACGCCGTACATACGGAAGAGGGAGACCGTGAAAAGCTAGATTTTATTGAATTTAATAGAAGAATTACAATATCCGAGGAAGGGTGATGCCAGGTAGTGAGTGAATTGGTGTGGGAAGACACAAGCAAATGGAGAAGTTGTGAAGCTAGTGGGCGAGGCATATTATAGGCGGGAATCAAGGTTGCCTTGAAGAAGGATTTGACCTGTACATAAGCACATTGCAAGAAATATGTAAGGTAAAATAAGAAAACACACACTACAAAAAAAATGGATTTTTGCCACAAAAATTTGCGACGAAAAATTTGTGACAACTTTTGCAACAAAAAGCAAAATTCGTCGGAAATTAACAAGGTAAAATTTTTTGTCGCAAAATTCGTCGGAAAGTAGCGACGAAAAATTTTTCGTCGCAAAAATCGTCGGAAAGTAGCAATGAAAACTTTTTTGTCGCCAAATTCGTCGGAAATTAGCGATGAAAAATTTTCCGGTCGCGAAATTCGTTGGAAATTTCAAACAATTTTTCTCATAAATTTCAATTTTCCGGGTAGTTATTACAGTGTGTACTATTTTCGTTGCAAAATTCGCGGGAAATTTCCCACGAATTTTGCAACGAAATTCAATAGGTGCCTTTTTCAAATTCGTGGAAAAATACGTGGAAAATTTCCCACGAATTTTGCCACGAATTCAAAAAAATCCATATTGTTTGGGTTTTTTTGAATTCGTGGCAAAATTCGTTGGAAATTTCCCACTAATTTTGCCACAAAATAAGTACGTTCGGCATCTTTCAATTTCATTGCAAAATTCATGGAAAATTTTTAACGAATTTTCCCACGAATTTCAATTTTCCGGGCAATTATTTTAGTGTGTACAATTTTCATGGGAAAATTCATTGGAAATTTTCCACGAATTTTGCAACGAAATTCAATAGGTTCATTTTCAAATTCGTTAATTTTCCCATGAAAATTGTACTCACTGAAATAATTACCCGGAAAATTGAAATTCATGGAAAAATTCGTTAGAAAATGTCACTATGTTGTGATCCAGATGCTGTAATGGAACAGGTAATTGGTCCAACAGTTTAAGGGACTCTCTCTCTCTCTCTCTCTCTCTCTCTCTCTCTCTCTCTCTCTCTCTCTCTTCCCCTTTAGAAAAGTCAACTAATGCACGATGCGTACATTACAGACAGTATCTGAACAAAATTTTGAGAGGCTTAACCACCTGGTTAAGAATAATGTGTCATGCATTTGGTCATGCTCCTTTACTTGATGACTGAATCATGTTGTAAACTGTAATATTCAGAAATGAATTAAATGAAGGTAAATTGTCGATGCCTGATCTGAAAAGAACGGTCCCAGATTTTTCTTTCAAAAATACTTCACAACCTGATAGCACAAATCTATGATTCACAGGACAGTATCATCTTAACTGTAATGTGGCGGAGGGGTCATTTTATCATTGGAACATGATATCAAAAGCACATAAACATAAGTTGGGTTTCTGGGTATTGACAATCAGTTTCAAATATCAAGAAGCATGTACACAGCCCAAAATAAGAACTGAATTTACTACCTAATAACATAGTTTCCCCTATTCTCCAAAGGGCAAGGAAGTGCAATTGCACGATCCTTTTTGTTATTCTGGCTTTTCCAATTGCAAAGTTGGTAAGCAAAAGCCTTCTTGTATTTTTATTACCACGGAAAAAAAAAAGGATAGTTAGTGAAGGCCATTTGCATCGGTGCGTACTAGGAAAAAATTCCTGGAAAATTGAAAGCATAACAGGAACATTTTTATTCGAATTGAAATTAAAGACGGACACAATACGACATAGCGTACGGTGAGGATGCCATGGGAGAGGATTTTCCGGCGAGCGGATTAGGCAGTTTTATATAACTCGAGCACCCACATGTTGAGGTACCGGCAGCCTACTTTCACAAAGCTAAACCCGGCCGCGCGGGCCATGGCCTCAACTTCCCTCATCGTCCGATCTTTCCCGCCAGGAGTCAAGCCCAACATGATCATGTCGGAAGTGAACGTGGTCCGGGTCAATAGGTCGGTTCCGGGGTATTCTGGGCTGACCTGGTGTATGATCACCACCTTCCCCGACGCTGGCAACGCGTTCCAGCAGTTCTTCAGGACCTGTAAGCCAAACTCGTCCCCAAAACTATGGAATTGCCACTGCAAAGAAACAACAAAAAAAACTCGGCTGAAAACTTGATTAGAGAAATAATTAAGGCTCGCCCGATCGCCAATCTATCCTGAACAAAATGCACGTGCATTGAAAATGTCTTAAGCTAGATTCGTTGATGCAAAATCAATTAAAAATCAATGGCGAAATCATGTTCAAAGAAATTATGAGCTACGTAATTTACACGTTTCATTTCATTTCATTTCATTTTCGAGAGCTTGTGTGCCAAATAATTAATCTAAAGTAACCTTCAACATGAGGATGTCTCCTTTGGGGATGGGGTCAGTTACAAAGCTCCCTCCTACATGCTCCAAACCTGCCATCAAAAACTAATTGTAGCATTTAGTCGTCATTGCTACATAAGACGTCATTAGAAGGGCCTACTATATATAGGTGACGTAATTATAGGAATAAGGCAAACAACAGGCGTGGAGAAACGGATCTATTTTTAACATACATTGACATGAATTGGAAAGGTCCAAGTCGTTCAGAGAATTAATCTAGCAGCGTAATATGCATTAAACTTTGTTTTCTTATAGCAGAAGTAAGAAATTTTTACTTCTCTCGAGGGAATAACGAACCCGTGATATGGCGAGAAAATCAATTACCGGGATAAGAAAGCCCGTTTTTGACAACATAGGGTAGATCGAAGTTTATGCCCCGGAGGTGGGGGTGCTTGGACAGTATGAGCTTAAGGCACTCGCCATCACCGCCGCCGATGTCGACAACCGTTTTGGCGCCCTTGAATCCGTGGAAACAGTCCATGAATTTGCCCATGTAGATAGTAGACAAAAACTTCATGGCATTGTTGAAGTAGTCGTTGAGCTTCGGGTCTGTCCGGATGTAGTCGGAAATGATTGCGCCATTCGCGAGCTCGAAAGGACGTTTTCCCTCAATCACTGCATCTTTTAAGCGAAACCTGGAGAACAAGCATTTATGTACAAACCCTAGTTAACAACATATCGTCCCCCTGATCAAGAACATCTTCTCTCGCTAATATTATCGACCATGCGCGAACAGCCACCTAATCACAATATTCATTTTAAGTGATCGAGTGCCATCACAACCAAGGTAATTTAAAAAATAAAATAGATGAAGATGACTCTTATTGGTTTGCTCGATGCATTTAATATCCTATCGCATTACTTCTTCAAAATTATCTAGGGCATTCTCATATACTCAACCACACTGAAATTTAACTTCAAGTATCAAGATAATCTATTTTGCATGAGATGCGAATGGGATATTATTGCATGAACTTAGTATAGGTACTAATCTAAATTTGAACTATCGAGCATGGCGGGTCACATTTGGATGTGACGGTCCAAATTCATTTATTTACGTACCACGCGCTCAAGCAGACCTTGTCAAAGAGGAAAAGCAACCACGGCGTGCAGCTACCCCCTTGCTCCCTCACGAAGTACTTGCTGCTGGGGCCCAAGGTGTACATCCTCTCAGGCCGCCCGGCTTTGTCCTGCATGAGGGTGCACGAGAGGAAAGAGAAGCTGGCGAGCAAACGCAGGATGCGGTCGATGGTGACAGCGGCATTGGGGTTCTTGATGGAGAGGCGGGACGCGATCTGGGTGGGCGACAGCTGAGCAGAGCTCTCGGACAAGAGCTTGAGGATGCCGAGCTCGATGATGGCCTTCAAGACCATAGGAACGGTCGAGATCATAGCTTGATCGAAAGCGAACAAGAACTCTTCGTCTTCTTGGGCGGTGGTGACTACTAGGGTTTCGTCCAAACTCATGTTTCTGAATCCTTTTCTCTTGATGTTTTCTTAATTTCTTTCCGCACACTAGGAGAGATTCCGCTTTGTCGTGGGAAGGGAGAGGACTAAGAAGCTGTTAGAAAGGAGAGTGCGACAATGGAGTTGCTTTTATAAGGTAACTGATGAGCTGTGTGTCATGCTAGATTTCTCTTGTTCTTTCTTTTTTACATAAGAAAAAATAACCATTCTTGCCCTAGCATATTCCAAGATTTTACACAAGGAAGAGTTACACAGTACGAGATACGGATGGATATTGATCATCGTTATCCTCAAAAAGGCATGAAATAAACTCGCTTTCGGCTAAGGAGAAAACGTGCAGCATTGCTCTATATAACTTTTAGCGAAGTGGTGCAAACACACAACCAAAGAGAGTAGGCCTGCTTGTTACACCCACCAGATCTCGTGCGAGGTTGTACTTAATTATCATGCTGTAGCCAAGAGCGGCCGGCCTACAAGGGAAAAATACAAAGTATCGCAGCCACTACTAGATCAAATGCAATTGTCTCCTTTTCTTCTCCCAACTACTTTTAAAATTAATCTTGCTGAAAGGGACTACTCCTGTATGGGTTGGTAGAAGGAGATTGTCAAACAATAGAAGCTCAAAGAAGAAAAAAGCAATAGTAGATTCTACTTTTCTGCTAGAACTGCCACTACAAAAAAACGTGTAATTTGCGACGGAATTTTGCGACGAACTTTTTCCGTCGCAAATTTCCGACAGATTTTGTGACGGATTTATGCTTCCGTCGCAAATTAGCGACGGAAAAAAACCGTCGCAAATTTTGCAACGGAATTTGTGACGGACAACACATACGTCGCAAATTTGCGACGGAAAAAAATTCCGTCGCAATAATATAAAAACCGTTGCAAAATCCGTCTGAAATTTGCGACGCAAATAAGTTCGTCGCAAATTTGCGACGGAAAAAAATCCGTCACAAAACTTGCGACGGATATAGAAAACCGTCGCAAAATCCGTCAGAAATTTGCGACGCAAATAAGTTCGTTGTAAATTTCCGACGGGAGAAAGAGCCGTCGCAAATTTGCGACGTAAAAAAGTTCCGTTGCAAATTTTTGCGACGGAAACATAAATCCGTCGCAAAATACGTCGGAAATTTGCGATGGAAAGTAGGGTCGGTCGCAAATTTGCGACGAAATCGACCGTCCGTCGCAAATTAGTACTTTATTACCTGCTCAGATGTAAACCCTATATCTCATTCTCACACTCTCTCGAACCCTATATCTCTTTCTCACTCTCTCTCGCTTGTCGCTCTCCTACGTATGTCTGAAATCGGCAAAATCAGCATACGCACATATTAATCTCAGTGAAGTTTTTGTATCGGTAAGTGTCATAACTAGCTTCGTAACTATTCATCGTTGGATTGTACTTTCTTTTATTTGATATATGTTTATGTTCATTTTTTTTTTCATATTTGCATCACCGGTTTAACGACCAGCGACACCTCACTAAGTCAGCGAATAGGCACGCTGTTTTGCGACAAATATGCGAAAATTCCGTCACAAATTTGCGAAGGACCGTGGGATCTGTCGCAAATTTGCGACAGAACACTTGATTCCGTCGCAAACTTGCGACGGAACGTGGAATCCGTCGCAAGTTTGCGATAGAAGCAAGTGTTCCATCGCAAATTTGCGACGGATCCCACGTTCCGTCCCAAATTTGCGACGGTTAAATTCCGTTGCCATTGCACATTAAAAATTATTAAAAAATGATTCTTAATTGATATGTTTTCTTTGGGTATGTGTCTAATTGAAGGTCTCGCAATCCAAGTGGATGTTGCAATTATTTCCAAATTAACCACTTTCTCCTACCAATATTTCAATCAAATATTTGGGTAAGTTTTCTTTATATGGTAATTTTTTACTATTTTTGCAATTTCATATTAATTGTTGCGTGAATAACAAAAATTATAATTTGCAAAATTTTATGGTTTTAATTAAGAACAATAGATATGATCTTTGAAATATTTTACCATAATTTTTTATTTTAATACAGACACAATGCAAAGAGAAAGAGCTTGGATGTATAATAAGAACTTACTTGGATGTCAAGGATTGACAGATGAGTTTCGTACTGGGTTGGAACTATTTTTAGACTTTGCTAGTAGTAAATATGAGTTCATGGATGGAAATAAGTTAAGGTGTCCGTGTAAAAAGTGCGGTAATGGTAAATTTCTTGTGTGTGATCGAGTTAGAGAACACCTTATTAGATTTGGATTTACTCCGAACTATTATAATTGGACTTCCCATGGTTAACCATTTATATGTGATGAATGATATGAAAGAAGTGACTAATTTTCAGTTAGGGGAGATTGTGGTTATTATGAGCAATTGAACCCATACGAGAGGATGGTCATTGATGCAGCTAGTAATAATTTTGTCACAGAATCAAATCATGCAAGTACTAGTTTTACTCCTATACGTGAACAAGTGGGTACTAGTCGTGCTTCACAATTGGAAGATACAAGAGTAACGGGTTTTGCTGAGAATGTCTATATTGAAACTTTTCAATCTAATCAGTTCTGAGATGTGTTGAAAGTAGCAGATGAACCTTTATGGGCAGGTTGTGAGGATCACACTAAGTTATCAGTGACAGCCCGACTATTAAATATCAAGGCAAAGCATAATGTGTCTGAGGATTGTTTCAACTCTTTTGTTGAAATAATGCGGGAATCATTGCCTCGTGATAACATCATGCCAAGTGATTTTTATGATATGAAAAAGCTAGTGGATAACTTAGGTCTTTCGGTTATAAGGATTGATGTATGTAGTAGGGGTTGTATGATATATTGGAGAGATAATGAAAATACAGAATCTTGCAAATTCTGTAGCCAACCTAGGTACAAGATTAACAGAAGGCCGGGTCGTAATCAGAAACGTAGACCATGCAAGCAAATGTTTTATCTACCCTTAATCCCCAGATTGCAAAGGCTTTATGCATCTAATGCCACTGCTGAACACATGACTTGGCATGCAAATCATGAAACAGAAGAGGGTCTAATGTGTCATCCATCAGATGCGGAGGCATGGCAACATTTTGATAGAACATACCCTGAGTTTGCGATGGAGTCTCGGAACATCAGGTTAGGTCTCTGTGCCGATGGATTTGCTCCATTTGGGAAAACAGGAAAAAGTTATTCATGCTGGCCAGTTATCTTAACGCCGTACAATCTTCCACCTGGTATGTGCATGAAGACACCGTATATGTTTTTGCCATTGATCGTGATAAGACCGCAAAATCTGAAAAAGTTGATAGATGTTTATATGCAACCATTGATTGAGGAGTTACAACGGTTATGGGTTGAAGGTGTCTCTACGTATGATGTTTCAACCGATCAAACATTTGTAATAAAGGCTGCCCTTTTTTGGACGATAAATGACTTTCTAGCTTACGGAATGTTATCTGGATGGAGTACAGCTGGGATCTTAGGATGTCCGATATGCTTGGAGAGGTCAAAGTCATTTAGATTAAAACACGGAAAGAAACCCAGCTATTTTGACTGTCACAAACAATTTTTACCGCCAAGTTATCATTTCAGAAGGAATAACAAAGAGTTCATCAAGAATAAGACTGAAAGAACGCGTCCACCATTGAGGTTGACCAGCGATCAAATTTGGGAGCGTGTGCAGAACTTTCCAACTGTTGTTGAGAACCCGCACGGCACGACTTTTGGGTACGGAAGTACACATAAGTGGATAAAACGCAGTATATTTTGGGATCTACCATATTGGAAGGACTATCTTATTCATCATAATCTTGACGTCATGCACATAGAAAATAATGTTTTCGACAATGTCATAAATACTGTGATGGATGTCGCCGGAAAAACAAAAGACAACTTGAACGCAAGAAAAGATATGAGAGATATTTGCGATTGGCCAATACTAGCTGTGGATGCAAGCAGCAGGGGACCAAAACCGAAAGCAGTTTATACATTGGATAAGGAGCAGAGACGAGTTGTTTGTCAATAGTTGAAATCTGTATGGTTTCCTGGTGGATATGCTTCGAACCTCGGGAGATGTGTTGACTTGAATGAATGCAAGTTCACAGGTTTGAAGAGTCATGATTGTCACATCCTAATGGAAAGACTAATTCCAATAGTTTTGAAGGAAGTTCTACCAAACTTTTTATGGGGCGCTATTACAGAGTTAAGTAATTTCCTCCATGATATTTGCTCGACAGTGTTAAAGGCATCGCACATGGAAAAACTAGAGAGAGATATTTAAATTATTCTTTGCAACTTAGAAAGGATATTTCCTCCAGCGTTTTTTGATTTGATGGAGCATCTCTTAGTTCACTTGCCTTATGAGGCCAAAGTTGCAGGTCCCATCCAATTTCGATGGATGTATCCATTTGAGAGGTAATGTTTTTTTTAAAATACAGTTCAAATTAGTTTATCATATAATATGTTCCGATAAGTTTCTTTCTATTTCAACTAGATTCTTATATCATTTGAAGAAAAAAGTGAAGAATAAGGCACATGTTGAAGCTTCAATTTGTAATGCATATATTGTGGAAGAAGTGACAACATTTGCATAATACTATTTTGAGCCGCACGTTCAATGCAAGAGGCGGAGAGCAGGCAGAAATGATGAGGGCCCCAGTGATCCCAATTGTACAGCATTCTCTATTTTCAATTATCTAGGTCGATCAAGCGGCGCATGTCAGTTTCGTTATTTATCAGGCGAAGAATTTCATGCAGCCCATACTTATATTTTACTGAACTGCCTAGAAGTCGAGCCATATTTCAAGTAAGTGTAAATTATTAAAATATATGTTTTGTGTGTCAAATATTTGCTAATATTTATATGGTTTTTAATATTAGGATTTTTCAAACTGAAATGTTTGGACTACAACCAAATGAGTTTGACCGTTTGTGCAATGAACAATTTGCAGCATGGTTCAAGACATATGTAAGTTGCCTATGGATCAAAACCAAGTTATTAAAATTATATACATCATTTAGTAAAATATATATCATTCACTTTGCATGTGTAACCTTAGGTTTACAATAATTATGATGAAATTGGAGGGCAAGGATTGCTATATCATCTGTCATGGGGTCCACAGTTACAAGTTCGACGTTGGCCAGCATATTTCATAAATGGATATAATTTTCATACACAAGAATATGGAATGGGAAAATCCACAATGAATAGTGGTGTGTCTGTTCAGTCATCCAACGGTGGCAGTTCAGAAGATGATTTTTATGGCTTGTTGGATGAAATCATAGAGATTAAGTACCCTGGACCATTAATGATGCGGGTTGTGTTATTTAAGTGCACGTGGTTCGATTCGGTCAAAGGAATGAAGGTACACACGAAGTTCAATTTGGTTGAAATAAATCACAAGAAAAGATATATGAAGTATGAACCATTTGTCTTGGCACAACAAGCAATTCAACTACGTTATGCATTATATCCTAATTTGAAACATGACAAATCTGATTGGTGGGCTGTATGTAAAATCAAAGCACGGAGGAAAATCGAGGAACATTGGAAGGATAGAGCCTACCAATAAGAGGAAGTGTATAACACGGTTGAAATTGAGGAATATGACATACCAACTTTACGAGATCCGTGTGGAGCAACTGTAGATGTGGATCCAACTGAAATTTGCGAATTATATGTACAAGAATGTTCAAAATCTGATTTTCAGACAAATGACGAAGATGAAGACGAAAACGAAGATAAAGATTAAAATTTTTATCACAAAACACTACGGTTGTGTAATTATTAATGCTGTAAGTGCTATTTTGGTTGTTCTCATTATTGTTCTTGTTATTATTGTTATTATGCTTTATTATTATTATTATTATTGTTTTTATCGATCGTCCGAAATTTTGTCCCGAAATGCCGACAAGTCAAATATTATTAACGTGCCTTAACATTTCCGATATTCTAATTTCCATTGCAAAGTTTGAGATGCCAAAATTTTGGACTAAAAAAAAGACATAGCAAATTTATGACACAAATAAATGAGATGCTAAATTTTTGACTGAAAAAAAGACGTCACAAATTTACAACGATCATGTAGTATGCATATATTTGCGACCGTATCAACCTCTTCGTTGCACATTTTGTGACGGAATTTTTATCGTTTGAAATTTGTGACGGATTTTTATTTGTGGAAATTTTTTGTCGTTCGAAAATTTGCGACAGACATAGAAAGTCCGTCGCAAATTAGCGACGGACACAACATGTCCGTCTCAAATTTGAGACGGATTTTTTGTTTTCTGTTGGAATTTTTTTGTCGGTACAAAATTTAACCGTTCGAAATTTGGATGTTCGTCGCAAATTTCCGACGGCTTCCTTGTGTCCGTCGCAAATTTTCGACTGATTTACATATTTTATGTCGGAAATTTTTTGTCGGTACAAAATTTGCGACGAATTTGTTGAGTCCGTCGCAAATTTTGAGAGTGAAATTTACCGCTCGAAATTTGCGACGGATAATTTTATCCGTCGCAAATTTCCGACGGACAATATTCCACCGTTGCAAATTTGCGACGGACAAAAGATTTCCGTCGCAAATTTGCGATGGACAAACAAAAGATGTCCGTCGCAAATTTGCGACGGACAAGACGTCGTCCGTCGCAAATTTGTGAAGGATTTACATATTTTCCGTCGGAAATTTCGAACGGTACAAAATTTGTGACGATTTTGTTAAGTCCGTCGCAAATTTCGAGAGCGAAATTTACTGTTCGAAATTTGCGATGGACATAAGGAAGTCCGTCGCAAATTTCTGACGGACATAAGGAAGTCCGTCGCAAATTTCCGACCGACAATATTCCACCGTCGCAAATTTGCAATGGACAAACAAAAGATATCCGTCGCAAATTTGCGACAGACACGATGTCGTCCGTCACAATTTTGCGACGGATATCTTTTGTCCGTCGCAAATTTGCGACAGACAAGATGTCGTCCGTCGCAAATTTGTGACGGATTTACATATTTTCCGTCGGAAATTTCGAACGGTACAAAATTTGCGATGATTTTGTTGAGTCCTTTGCAAGTTTTGAGAGCGAAATTTACCGTTCGAAATTTGCGATGGACATCCTTATGTCCATCGCAAATTTGCCATGGATTTACATATTTTCCGTCGGAAATTTTTTGTCGCTATAAAATTTGCGACGAATTTGTTGAGTCCGTCGCAAATTTTGAGAGCGAAATTTACCGTTGAAAATTTGCGATGGATAATTTAATCCGTTGCAAATTTGCGATGGACAAACAAAAGATGTCCGTCGCAAATTTGCGACGGAAATTCTATGGCCGTCGCAAATTTGCGACGGACCACTTATGGCCGTCGCAAATTTGCGACGAACACATGTTCTCCGTCTGCGACGGAGCACTTTTGTCCGTCGCAAATTTGCGACGGACCACTTGTGTCCGTCGCAAATTTGCCACTGCCATAAGTGTTCCGTCGTAAATTTGCAAATTATTTGCCTACAAAGGTCCGATCTCCACGCCCCCGAGCTCCGCCGTCGCCATTGCCGCCATCGCGCCGTCGCCACCAGCAGCTCCCTCCCCCGCCCAATGCCGGTCGCCACCCCCAGTCGCCAGCCAGCCGCCACGCCGCCCTCCCTGACCTCCGCCCGTTGCCGGTGGCCACCATAGCCACCCCGCCGCCCTCCCGGCCGTCGCTCGCCCCCCCCAGTTGCGCCCTCGCCATCCCAGCCGTCGTGGTCGCCCGTCGCCCGCCCCCCCCTCGACGTCTGCCCGTTGCCGGTGGCCACCCGAGCCGCCCTCCAACCGTCCCGCCCGTCGCCCGCCCCCCCCACCCCCCCCCCCCCCCCCCCCCCCCCGGCCGCCCGCCGCCTCGTCGTCCCAGCCATCGCCGCCTCATAGCTCCCTCCCTCGCCCGATGCTGGTCGCCCCGCAGGCTCGCCCGACCGTCGGCCGCCCCCCCGCCGGTCGCTCGCCCCCCTGTCCGCCTCGCCGCCGTCGCCCCCGCCTCACCGCCGTCGCCGTCGCCACCCCCGCCCTCTCTGCCGCCAACCAGCAGACGCCGCTGGCCAACCGCCGCTGACACCGTCCGGCCGCCTCCCACTCGCCGGCCAGCCGCTGGCCTTCCTCTTGGGGGCCGACGCCCTCGCCCCCGCCCGACGCCCTCGCCGCTGCCCAACGCCGTTGCCGCCGAGCTCCCCCGTCGTTCGCGCAGTTGTAGCTGAGTACCTGACCGACTAGTCACCATTTGGGTCTACACCCGCGCCGGGACCGCCACTGTTCAATTGGCCGGTTTTTATTGTCCTTAAACCAAGTATGCAACTCCCTAAACCCTAGTTAATATAATTAGGTAATTAATCGAACTTATTTAGGGATTATTTATGATCACTTTTCGTTGGTTAGGTTACGGCTCGATTTTAGGATTGCATGTGGATTTAATCGATGGTCGACTGATTAATTTGTCTATTATGTGGATGATTAAGCGTTGAATGACGATAGAGTGATTAATTAAGTGTTTTCACAGAAAATACTTGAAAATTGAACAATTGTATAAAAAATCATGAAAAATTACAGAATATTAAAATAACGGTATATGTTTGTAACAAATATGAAATTTAACCGTAAAAGTTTTTTAAAATTTTTAACAAATTAAAATTTCATAATATCATAAAAAGGCAAAAATTAATTGTGACCATCCATTTTTGAGTGAAATTTAGATTTATTAGTGTTCCGGGAATAAAATTATTTAAAAATGAAAATTTTTTATAACCTTATTAAATGGCTTAAAATAAATATGGTCACCCATTGGGAGGGAAATTTTTTGTTATTTGGATGAAAAAAAATTAAAAAACTATAAAATATCAAAACTGCACAGAATTGCCTACAAAACATGTGGCTATCAACTTGCATTGAAATTTAAATTTTTTCGAAGGCAAAAAAAAATTAAAAATTAAAATTTTTCAAAATTTCACAGAATGGTTTATAATACCTATGGCCACCCACTTGTAGTTATAATTAATTTTTTTAACATGCCCTAAAAAATATTAAAATAAAGAATGACAAAAATTTTGGAAATTTTACCTATTAGCTTAAAATACCTGTGGCCACCCAATTTTACTATGGAAAATTTTTTTAATTTCACGGAAAAAAAGTTTATATTAAAAAATCATAATTTTAAAACTTTTTCAAATTTTAAAATTTCAGAATTTTACAGAATGTCTTAGAATATCGGTGGCCACCAACTTTTAGTGAAATTTTTTTTTAGATCCCAAAAAAAATTTAAGAATAGTAACAATTTTTCTCTTACAAAACTTTACAGAATGACTTAGAATACTTGTGGCCACCCACTTCCAGTGAAATTTAATTTTTGTGTACGTGGTCAAAAAAATTTTAATCAAAATGAATGCGATTCATATAGTGATGTTTGATATCTGTGGCCACTCATATCGTGCTCATACATTGATGTTTCATATCAAAATGAATGAGATTCATAGTATATTTGTTCGTAGGAAATTGCACGTCATAAACACTCGTCTTCCGGTCATTGCAAGGAAGCATTTTCTCAGTCTTTCCATCAAAATGGTAAGTTTTGTCATGTACATCACTATGTGTCAGTAATACGTGTATACAGTTCTTTACATATTCGCATAACCTTCGTATTTGTCAGTATAAACGTGGATGTCATATGCCTAAAAGACAAGCCTCTTTCCCATCCTCGTCCCTATCCCTTTCCTCTTCCCCTATCCCGTCATCTAACCCTCAACCACAATATGGTCTGTCACAATATGGACATGTTGGCCCTTCCTCCAACACTCAACAATTTCCGACAGGACTTGACCACATGCGAACTAAATGTCCTCCAGTTCAATTTCCTTTAGCTCCATCTGCTTCCGTTTCGCCCCATTATCCGGCGGAACAATCGAATATGGACGGAAACAGAGGTCAAGAAGATAACCGATTCTTCATATGCCCATTTGAAGATTCGTAAGTACTTCTTTTTTATTTTAATATATGTAATATTTAGGGCTTTAGATATTGATGTCAACTGAATTGTCGATGTTGCACAATATAATAATTTTGCAGATTCACGGATGCGACGTCTACTGTGATGGAATTGAACAAAATAGTAAGAAACTTTTGGATGGGAGAGTATACTACTTACAGAAAGGTTCCACAAGAAGCGAAAGAATTGTGGTGGAATGAATTCAAGATAAGTTTTACATATTTTATTTTCTCACAATATAATTTTGGTGTAGTATATTGATGGTGAAGAATGATGTAAACGGACCGTAACAATTCTATAGTTTTCAATACCTAAAGGACCAAATATTTTCCCCGACATGAACTTTACGAAATCTGTCTATATTTGTCTGGTGCATGGTTATGGGTATGTGATCATCATAATAACTTTCAATTTGTGTTTTTAATTATTGCAGCGGAAGTTCAAGTGGGAGGAAGCGGAAGACAATGAAGTGAGAAGAATTTTCGATAAGAAAATCAGTGATTTTATGCGAAATGTCATAAATAGAGCGAAGATCAAGCAAGTGAAGCCGTCTTTCTTTACAGCTGAAAATTGGGCGGCAATTAACAGATTTTGGGCATCTGAATAGAGTCGGCAACTCTATGAGCAGAATAAGAAGAATCGATCTTCTAGTTCTAGTGATGGGTCCGCCACATATGCTGGGGGCTCTATCAACATTGCGGAGCATCGCAAACGACTGATAAGTCTGTTAAATGAGTTATAAGTTAATTTAATTCAATTACTCATGTTTACATTTTGTAGGCACAAGTATTGGGGACGGAACCGACATTTGCAGCTGCATTCGAACGCACGTTTCAAAAGAAAGATAAGACATGGACTGGCGATCGAGCAAAAGTTATTAAGGTATGTAAGGTTATACTTTGGCTTATATGTAAACTATAATGAAAACCGTGAATACTTTTAATATTTATGGTAGTGATTTTATTTTCATATACATTGTTAATGTAGGAAAAATATGATGAGTTTGTAATGAGCAGTGCTAGTGGTAGTGATGATTGTCCTGAGTCTGGGCCATTAGTTGATAATATGGCATTATGGATGGAGGCAATGGGTGGGGTGAAAAAAGGAAAAATATTTGGGATGGGATCGTTGTCAAGGATGTACATGCCGAATAGTCCTGGAAGTTCATCATCCACTGCGACTGGTCGAAGGAGGTCACGACAAGACGAGCAATTGACCCAAGAAGTGCATCGTCTGAATAATTTACTTGTTCAGAAGGACGAACAAATAAATAACTTGGAGCAACAAATGAGACTCGTAATGCAACACCTTAACCTCGATCGCTATGACGATCCTCCTGTACCTCCAGTCAATCCAATAGGTCATGGGCACAACGATGACTAACACATTGATGCCGAGAATGCTGCTGCTGCTGATGATGATGATTTTTTTCAGCCTTTCTAGTTAAATTTTTCAAAATCGTGGGTAAGTTTGCTTCACAATCTTGGTTTTTCATAATTTCACTTATATTCATATGTAAGAACATTCATGTTTGTCCTGAAACGTAGTTTTGTTAACTCTCTTATTATTTTATATCTAGTTCCACATCCATGCATAAACGCTATTTTTATATTTTGGACTGATTTATGTATAAACATTTCCTCAGGTTTAGACAAAAGTGACTACTTTTGATGTCCTGCCAAGGTACCAAAGCCGCGACTTCTTGTGTATGGTTTTTCTGCGTTTTCTATGGTTGTCCTGTCTCTTAGTTCATGTTTTGAATGTATTGTAAGATTGGCTATCAAATAATATTGTGTTAGACTCTGCAACTTTCATTCAGTTATTTGTTTTAATTATATGTCATTGTGGCTGGTTTGTCAGAATTTATGATTTGTTCATTTTTCTGTTTCAATTATATGTCATCATATCCTTTGTTTGATGTGGACAAGAATTTATGGCCGAAATGACGAAAAAATAGCGACGAATGTTTTACGCCGAATTTTGCGATCATTACAGTTTGTCGCTAATTTGCGACAAATACATTTTGCAACGAATTTTGCGACGAAATTTGCGATGGATAGTATTTGTGGCTAATTTGCGAATAATTTTGCGACGAAATTTGCGCCAGAGTAAATTCGTGGCCAATTTGCGATGAACATTTGTGACGAATTTTGCGACGGATATAGTTCGTCGCAAATTTCCAATGACGAAATTTGCGCCGAAATTTGCGACGAAATTTGCGACGGATAGAGGTCGTCGCAAATTTGCGACGAAATTTGGGACGGATCGACTTCGTTAGAAATTTGTGACAGAATTTCTGACGAAATTTGCGATGGACTTACTTCGTCGCAAATTTGCGACGAATTTTGCGACGGATATAGTTCGTCTCAAATTTCCAACGAAATTTGCAACGAAATTTGCGACGGATAGAGTTTGTCGCAAATTTGCGACGAACCTTGCGACGAAATTTTGCGACGGATAGTGTTCGTCGCAAATTTGCGATGAAATTTGCAATGAATTTTGCGACGAAATTTGTGACGCAAATATCGCAAATATTCCGTCACAAATTTGCGACGAATTTTGCGACGGATTGTATTCGTGGCTAATTTGCAACGAATTTTGCGACGAATTTATTGCAACGAACTTTTAAATTTTCCGTCACAAAATTTTGCGACGACCTAGTAGCGACGGAATTTTTTCCGTCGCAAAATTCGTCGCAAATTCTATTTGCAACGGATTTTGCCAAATTTTCCGTCGCAAATTTCGTCGCTAATCCGGTGTTTTTTTGTAGTGTGCTCACCCGAAAAGATACACAAGGAAGAAAATTAAGTGCCCCAAATTCTAGAACCATAAATCTATTTTACAGTATATGTAAAACGAATTGAATCTTGGTGTGTGTGTTTGTTTGAGTGAAAGAGATTTCTAGGAATTAATTTTTTGAACTTTCACGTGTTTAGTTTGTTGAAAATGATCACTCAGCGGAAAACCATTTACAATTAAAGAAAATATGAATGCTTTAAGTTAGAAGAGCGAATTCCCTAACTTGAAAAAGGGAAAATATTTTTCCAAATAATGATTTCCCAGAATGTATTTTCCTTGGGGCGTGTTTGTTTCAGGCAAAATGTCATATAAAGGAAAATGATTCATGGAAATGTGGAAAGCATTTTCAATAAAAATATTTTCCTTCTTTTAAACTAGGGATTCATTTTCCTAACGTTAAGCATGAATATTTTCTTTGACCATATACGAATTTCTATCGACTAATCATTTTTAACAAACCAAACGAATGAAGGGAGGAAGGAGAAGGGAAGCTGGGCCGGGCCGAGCATGGTGGGGGGGGGGAGGGGGGTGGGGAGAAGAAGAGGCTGGGCCGGTGCGGGGGAAAAGGAAGGAAGGGAGGAAGTAGGCTGGGCCACAGGGAAAGAAAAAGGGAAAAGAAAAGGGCCGAATCGGCCCAGCCTTGACCCAGCCCAACTCGATTATTATTTTTTTTAATACTCTAATAGACCCTATTAATATAAACATGCCTAATTTCTATATGCAATGCATTTAAATAGAAATACTTTTTGTTTTAGGAATTAAAGAAATTTAATTCCCAAATTTTGTGCAAATGATTTTTGGGCAAATTAAAAATAGGTGTCAACAACTGCCCCTTTTTGAAAGTGAGCTCATAGAGGTTGAGTTTGCAAAGATTACATTCAAAGACAAAATGACACCTAAATTTGGCCCATGCATGCTTAATGAACGCTATTTTTGGCGAGACTGTGAGTCCATTTTTTATGCGATAAGATGATGCGTGCTAAAACAAATAAAAACATACCTGGGGCTACTTATCTTGCTGAAGGGTAAAGTAATTCCAGATAGTTGGTATCATGTGTCGAGGACTCGAATCTGTCTTCGGTCGCCTCGATTGAATTTCCTTTATCTAGGACTCGAACCTCTCTTTGATAGCCTTGACGAAAGAAATTATTTGTCTAGGACCCGAACTTTCCTTCGGTCACCTTGACTAGGGGAAATCGCTTGCCTAGGACCTGAACTTATCTTTGGTCGCTTTGACTGGATTTCATTCGTCCAGGACCCGAACTTTTCTTCAGTCGCCTTGATTGGAGGAAATCGCTTGCATATGACCCGAACTTATCTTCGATCACTAGCTGGATTTCATTTATTAAGGACCCGAACCTTTCTTCGGTCACCTTGACTGGGGAAATCGCTTGCAGAGGAACCGAATTTATCTTCGATCACCTTGATTGGATTTTATTTGTTTCAGACCCGAACCTTTCTTCGGTCATCTTGACTGGGGAAATTGCTTGCACAGGAACCAAACTTATCTTCGATCGCTAGCTAGATTTCATTTGTTTAAGACCCGAACATTTCTTCGATCGCCTTGACTGGGGAAATTGTTTGCACAGGACTCGAACTTATCTTCGATCGCCAGCTGGATTTCATTTTATCAAAGTACCTGTATCTTATAAGGAGTACCTGAAAAGACTTGATGTGAACATAGGGGGTTAATCCCATGCTCAGGAGAGGTCCAATGTTCAAAAAGTACCATAACAATCGTAGGTACAATGCTTTTTGGAACCAGGCATGGATAGAGTATACTTACCTGGGCATGTTCCTGCTTCTTAAGGGCATATCTCTTGTCAAACAGGCAAGTTTTATGCAAAGACATATGTGTTTATGGGAGAAATAGACAATTAAGGTTATTCTAAAATATCATATGAAATATCTTGACTGCCAGTCAAGATGCATTTCTCTTTCAAAGAGACACCTGGTTGACTCCTGGGTAGTTTGAAAAGAATTCATAATTTTGGAATCGGGCAAGGGTAGATTGTATTTTACCTGGGCACGTTCCTATATATACATACGGATTCATCAAAGAAATATACAACCGAGGCTATTCTAGAATATTGTATGAAATATCTTGATTGCAACTTTAGATGCATTTCATTTTCAAAGGAACACCTATTTTACCTTCCGGGTAGTTTGAAAAGAAATCTTAATGAAATACCCAGTGTTTTTTACCTAGAGGTTTAATGTATCATCTGCTGAATAACCAACTTTTTTCGGAGCATCTCTCTTGGGATGATAATGAGGGCTTCTCCAGTGCCCGAATTTTCGTGTCATATTACTTGGGATTAAAAATATGAGTTGTGAAAGACGATTAGCATAAACATGCATGCCTTCATCAAGGATAGATAAGCTAGGCTATTCCAGAATGTGTATTTATGTAAGGTGATTTTGCCATGTTTGCGTCACCAAACATCCACTGAGGGTCAATCAAGATAATTTTCACTCCCAAGGTGGACTTATCGAGATGCTGAACGAGAGACCTTCAGTTAGAAAGGACTTTCCACTCGCTCTCATTGAAAAGGATTGTTTGTCCCATCCATTGAGGTGGGAACATCGAGAACACTCAATTTGACCGTTATTACATCAACAAGGGTTTGAGTTTTCTCGCAAATGGTACGACGCTGCCAATCTGAGAGGTTTTCTTCAGGGTCGTAATGCTAGCTTGGTCAATGGCTTAACAAAGGAGATTGTCCAAGTTAAGGCCATGAAAAAAAATATCCTGCAACTATCTTCGGGTTTATAAGTCAAGAACCCTACAGAACGAGATAGAAGTAGTCATGCTTGCACTTCCTCAAGTGTTACTTATAAACATTTGAAACTCCACGTTAATTTAAGTACCCTAGTTGGAAGAAACTTTATGAGGGATGTAACATAGGCTTGATTCACGAGTTGGGAAACGAAATGATTATTAGGCTCAAAATATGTGTAAAGGGTGAGAATTGGTGATCATTTTGGCATTGTCACCAGTCCTTTTCTCTACCGTCAGGATCCTTTTGGAAAACTCCCCAGGTAATCCGATGCTTTGGCTTCCAAAACAGCTTTTTCTTGAGGTGCTTCTGTGTCAAGCATTTTCCTAGATACCATTCAATTTCTGTCCCAATTGCTCTCTCCAGAATAGGTTCGTCTTCATCCATCATGACAGATCTTTGTTAAGACAAAGTTTTTAAAGTAGAGATTTGTATCGCAGAAGAGCTCAAGTTTTAACCATTTAGGGTCATCTATTCTACAGCACTTAACAACTTTGAAGTATTTAAGAGCACCTTTCTTATGTTTAGAGATCTCCTTAGCTAAAACTTTATTGTTTTTCACAGTAGTTACCCAGAAATTAGGGACTCTTTTCTCTTCATCTTTTTTATCGTTTTTCTTCTTCTCCTTTTTCTTTTTCTTTATTATTTTTTATTCATAGGCATTGGTCTCCCTTTTTTTTTTTTTTAATGTGTCAGGAAGGTTCTTGGAGTCTCCATCTTCATTCGGTACTTTGGACCATGATGCTCAAACTGTGGTGACTTTTGCCTTGTCCCAGTGTAGGGAATGATCACCAACTGGGCTTATACGAAATGAAGTCGCCGGCTCAATTGGGCTAGCAAGGGATATAAGTGTATGAGATAGAAGAAGAATTACTCTTCGTCATTCCAGGGCATTGAAATCATCGTGAGTGTTCATCTGTAAAAATAATGCTAAAAAATTATTGTAAGTGAGAGCAAGAAAATTTCTATTCATCTTTTTTCATCTTGTGCGAGCTGCTGCGGTTGATGATCATAGAAAATTTTAGATATTACAAACTCCTCATCCTTCTTGTCTTGTTCAGTTCCTAAGTAAGAACATCACTGTTATGAATAACATATTGGTATTTTGGACAGGTTCTAATTAGTTTGCTGCTCCTCTTTTGACAAAGCCCTCTTAGCCTTAACCATCCTGCTGTTGATGGTGTGCTTATCTTGGAGGACCCTATCGAGGGCCACCAGGTTCGTGAAGGCGATGAGGTCGAAGTCACAAGGGTGGTGATCGAAGGGAATAGGTGCTTTTCTTGTTTCCTCTGAATTTGAATCCTTCCTGTGATGCTGATTTATCTCAAGTTGTCCCAATGTGAGGTGGTTCTTGATAGGGGTAATTTAAAAGGAATCTCCGAATGCATGGGCTCAAAAATAGACAAGTAAAGCTTTACCAAAAAAAAAAAAACAAGTAAAGGATCAATGGTAGTGTATAGGGCAAAGAAATGAACTGCCTCTCGTCACTTTGGTTACTGTATCTTATGCGAGAAATCCCTTTACCTTGTAGAAATGAAACTTTTTCGCTCATCTTGCAAAGGTTTGGCACGTGAGAATGTGTATAGACTAAGGATTGCCTCTTATCATCCTGACACATCTTGTTCAAGACATCGGAGTAGTTCAACACATTTGTCGAATTGTCAAGATTTTCACAGGAAATTGATGAATTAAATAGGTAATATTACCATGCAAAATTCTTTTCAAAAGATATGCAATGTACTTGGAGGAAGGTTAAGCATTTGTTTGTTTTAACATGTTTCTTTATTCTTGTTTCTTTCTGCCCTTATGTGAAAAGTTTGTAAGGAAAGAGATACTTACATATGTTGTAATGGCAAGGCAAATTTGCAAGGTAATAATAAAGACCACGTTAATGAATGGCTCTTTGAGGGATAGAAATTGGGAACGATGCAATATTACCCTTCGTGATTCCTTTTATTTAAGACTAGATTGACAACTCCTTGAGTTTTCTCGGATGTCGGTAGTTCCTTCTGACGAAACATGAGCCTATGTTAAAAATGATATGATTGTGGGTAAATTGAGAACGATACGAATTACTCTTTTTCCATTTTGTCTTTAAAGCTAGTAGAGTCTTTTTTCTCTCATGGTTAGGCACGAAGCTCAAATGAAATCCTCTATAATTGGGATGCTTCTAAATAGACTGTCCTATTATCGACGCATGTTGTGTTGATGCGGTCCCAGCATATTGAGGAGTTTCCCGGGAGTCATATGATTCCTGACATGCCCAGGGCATGTGTAATTGCTTGCATGGGGATCTTCAAAACAAAGCTAATTTCTGCTTTAAGGGTTTTTGACAGATGTGGGCATGAGTACCATTAAGACCTTTGAGGTTGTCGAGCTTGGCCTTGACACTATTTTGCCATATGCGAAGTCCTTTCTAGTTAGATTTGCCGCTAGGAATGTTCTTATCGATAACTTTTCTATCAATTCCCTTGTTATCAATAGGAACATAGAAATTATTTCAAGGATAGTACTTCTTTACAGCATCATAGTTGACTGGGTTAGAGAATTGACGTCCATCCATCTCAGTCAGAATTAAAGCCCCTTCAAGGAGTGTCTTTTTTACAATGTAGGGACCCTTGTAGTTTGGAGCAAACTTACCTCCAAGTTCAGGGGGTAGTGGTAGTACTTTTCTTAGAACAAGATCGCTTGCTTCGAAGTGTCTTGAGCGCACCTTTCGGTTGAATGATCTGGCTACCCTCTATTGATAATATTACCCATGACAAAGAGCCTTCAACCGTTTTTCATCGATTATATTCAGCTGCTCCAGTCTTTACTGCTTCCACTTCACCTTAGACAGTTTCACTTGGGACAATACCCGCAGCAAGGGAATTTCTACCTCAATAGGTAGGACTGCTTCCATGCCAAACACCAGGGAAAAAGGGGTTGCCCCGGTGGATGTCCGAATTGATGTTCGGTATGCCATTAATGCAAAAGGAAATCTTTCATGTCAATTTCGGTAATTCTCAGCAGTTTTGGCTAAGATCTTCTTGATGTTTTTGTTGGCAGCTTCAACAGCTCCATTCATTTGGGGACGATAAGGAGATAAATTTAGATGACAGATTTTGAATTCACTGAGTAAATCATCAACAAGCTTGTTATTCATATTTGTTCTGTTATCTATAACGATGGTTTCAGGAATGCCATAACGGGTGATTATATCTCGTTTGATGAATTTCATCACATTTTATGCAATGACATTAGTATATGACACGTTCTCCATCCACTTGGAAAAATAATCAATTGCGACCAAGATGAAGCGGTGTACATTTGTTGCTTTCGAATTAATTGGGCCGATCACATCAATACCCCACATTGAAAATGGCCATGACTCTAACAATTGGTGTAATTCAGTTGGTGGGGCATTTATCTTGTTTCCATGGATCTGACAACGGTAACAATTTCAAACGTATCGGATGCAATCACTTTCTAAGGAAAGCCAGTAATAACTAGTTTGGTTATTTTCCTAGCCAACATGTGTCCATTCATGTATGGACCACATACTCTTTCATGCAATTCCTGCATAATTCGTGTTGCTTCTGTTGCATCTATGCATCTTAACAAAATAGAATCATAGGACCTCTTATACAAGTTCTCACCATCGACAAAGAACTTCATTGCCATCTTCATTATGTATCTTCTGTTTGCAGAGCTAATTCCTTCAGGGAACAGCTGTTCTTTGATATAGTTCATGATATCGTGATGGCATGATTTACCATCGGGCTCCTCGGTCACGGTCATGCAATGGGCTGGTCTAGTTAAGACTTTGATCTTCAGAGGTTTTATTTCTAAGCTATTGGTAACCTGTAACACGGATGATAATGTGGCCAGTGCATCGGTGAATTGGCTATGAGATCTAGATAGGTATTCAAACGAGATCTCATTGAATTCTGAAACCAATTCTTCTAGATAGTCATGATAGGTACTAGTTTAGTATCCTTAGTCTTCCATTTACCCACAGTCTGGAGTATGATTAAGGCAGAATCGCCGAACACTTTTAGTTTGGCTATTTTCATATCAATTGCTGCTTATAAGCCGAGAATACATGCTTCATACTCGATAATATTGTTGGTGCAAGGAAACACTAATTTCGTGGCTACAAGATAATGCTGCCCAACTGGGAATATCAAGAATGCCCCAATGCCAGAGCCAGATAGGTTTACTGCTCCATCGAAAAACATGGTTCATGTGTGTTCCTCTGTTGATAAAATATGGTCATCTAGGGGATCATCCTTATGTGTTTCCCCAGGGCATTCAGCTAGCATATTAGCAATCACCCAACCTTTCACTAATTTCTGTGATGATATTTGGATGTCAAATTCTGAAATTAGAATTTGTCATTTGGCTAATTTTCCCACTAATGCTGGTCGGTTAAGTAGGTACCGGATAGGGTCATTTTCAATTACAAGGAATGTCTAGTGGTGCAAAGTATATTGTCAGAGCCTATATAACACCCATATCAACGCGGCACATGTTTTTCTGATTCAGAATAATTCTGTTCCGAAATGGTGAATTTCTTACTCAGATAATAGATGGCACGTTCTTTTCCATCATCAGGGTAGCTCTGGGCCAACAGGGCTCCTAACGATTCACTGTGAATCATTAAATAGAGAGTTAGAAGATGCCTTAAGACTAGTGGAACTAGTACCAGGGGATTTATCAAATACTGCTTCAACTTTTCAAATGCTTCCCGACAATCCTCATCCTAATTAATCTGAGCATCTTTCTTGAAAAATTTAAAGAAAGGCCGTGCAGTCTTAGAGAGTTGGGAGATGAACCGAGCAATGTAATTCAACCTTCCCAAAAGGCTTCTGACCTTCTTCATTGTGGACGAGGGTTGCAGTTCACATATTGCTTTGACTTTTGAAGGGTCGACCTCGATCCCCTTGCTACTCACAATGAACCCGAGTAACTTACTAGAGGTCACCCCAAATATGCACTTCGCAGGGTTCAGGCGTAATTTGAACTCGCAAAACCAGCTGAATAGCTTCTTCAAGGCTTCAATGTGGTCCTCTCCGCATCTAGTCTTAGTGATCATGTCATTAACATAGACTTCAATTTCTTTGTGCATCAGGTCATGAAAGAGAATGACCATAGCACGTTGGTAAGTTGCCCTCTTCAAACCAAAAGGCATAACCTTATAGTGAAAGGTCCCCCATGGAGTGATGAACGCCGTCTTCTCCTTGTCTTCTTCATTCATCTTTATCTAGTTGTACTCGGAGAATCCATCCATGAAAGAAAATAATTCAAATCCAACGGTGCTATCCACAAGGAAATCTATGTGGAGGAGTGGAAAACTGTTTTTTGGACTAGCCTTATACAAGTCGCGGTAATCAATACAAACTCAAATTCGACCATCCTTTTTCTTTACTGGCACGATATTTGCTACCCAGTCCGGGTATTGTGAAACCTCGATGAACCCTACTTTCAACAGCTTTATCACTTCTTCTTCAATCTTTTTCGACAGTTCAAGTTTCATCCTTCGTAACATTTACTTCTTAAGAGGCATGTCAGGATTAGTAGGCAAACTGTGCTCAATAATTCGAGGGTCTAATCCTGACATATCAAAATAAGATCATGCGAAAATGTCTTGATAATCCTTAAAAAGAGCAACTAGACATATGGCGTTCTCTTCGGGAAGGTTGGCTCCAATCTTCACTTCTTTTGGATCTTGAGTACCGCTCAAATTGATGACAACAGTATCTTCGGTTGTAAGGGGCTTTAATTGTTCATACTGCTCCTAATTTCTTCGAATTTCAGCGAGGTCATCACTTAAATCGTCAGAATCGCTACTGTCAGTAACATCATCGGGCTGGACCGCACTAATTCCCTCACAAGTCGCAAGATCATGCTTGGAACACAAGGTAAATCGATCAGAAAAACAAATGGGGGGATAAAGATTTTCATTGTCCTTTTCCTCTTGAAACATTTTTTTAATAAATCGTAAAAATGTCTTTGATTTTCGAAAAGTTTTAGAGACGAGGAAGCATGAGATAGCCCGAGCATCATAATACCTTCCTTTTCGTGGCTGGATATCATCAATGGGCCGGTTTAGGATACTACCTCTTGCTCTCAAAACATTATTTATTTATAACACATGGATTTACAACCTCAAAAAAGGGAGAGTTCAAAATGACATTTCTTATAATAGAAATGATGGCAAAAAACAAAATACAAGGATAACGCCTTTTCTAGGGAATCATGCAAAAAAGATGAGAGGAATTCTACTCAAGTGGGCTTATGCCCATTCCTTCTACTGGTCCTTCATCTATTGTGCTGTTGAAGAAATCTTCGAAAGTATCGTTCTAAGAATCCAGCTCATCGATTCCTCTCTTTAGTGGTGTTAGCTTTTCCATGTTGTCCCATCTGCTATGAGTGCTATTCTGCTGGTCTTCATAAAAACTTGATGGCATCTGGTAGTCAACGTACTAGTCGAACTTACCACTGGGCTAGCCCAGGGTATCCATAATTGCCTTTCCCTTGCGCTCCTTATCAGAAAGCTAAGGAGCAACGGCACGAAGGCTAGGTACCACCAAGAGATCATCCTCACCATGACACAATCATAGGGCACGAAAAGTGAATGCCCTGGCATCCAGTAAGTCTTGAACTCTATTCTTCAAAGTATCGCAATCATCCAACGAGTGTCCGATCTCTTCCGAATGATAGTTATAAGATTTGGAGAGATCATAGTTGATGGAGTACTCAGGAGTATGGTGTTTTGGCCTCCTTGTGATTAGCCCATTCCGTAAAAGGATAGGAAATATCACATCAATAGATTTAGGAGCCGGTGAGTATCGTCACACATTGCCCTGCCACTGCAAGAGTTGGATTTCTCCGCAGATCATGTCAAGAAGGACTCCTGATGGTGGGTTTCCTCTCGAACCATTTTCTTGGGTCACTAGCTCCTAATCGGGCGACGATGGTGACATGTTCGAGATTTGGCAAATGATATCCATTAAGGATGTCAGCAAATCCTGTAACTTGCCTAACTGATGCTGCAAACATGCAAACAAATCAAGTGGGTAAGTACTCGTTTCTGAGGTCGAGTCTTCGTGTATAGCCCTTATGAAGACGTCGTCAAATAGAGTAACCACACTATCCAGCGTTTCTTCTTGTCCACAATCTTCTTTAATCAGCAGCTTGTCTAGGTTCCGATGTCGGTCAACAGCAACATTTACAGGAAGAGTCGAGGAGCTCGGGTGACTTGAACATTGGGCCAACTGTTTGAACCCCTCACCAGATTCTCCTGAGAGGTTAAGATAAATTTCTTCATCTTACAGTAATTTAGCAGGTGGCGAGAAAGTCTTCAGAATATAGGGAAGTAACAAACCAGATTGACCCTTTACGTGCCCCTTGTTGACTTGTGGGTTTCCTCCACGATACCCTAGGCCAGCTGTATGATGATTCCTGGTGGCCTGAATAGGCTCTCAGATGCCCCGACCTCCTCTGCCGGGTCCTTGGCCTGGGGTGAAGCCATTTCCAACCATATCCTTTCCTACCATAATTGAGGCTTTTGACATATCATGGATAAGAGGAGAAATCCCTCGATGTCCATGCACGGTTGATACGAGCTTGATAGACTGATAACTAGATTTCTCCCTACCATTTGGTTCAATGTACGGGATGACAGTTTCTTGATAAATTCAATGATCCTCTTCTCTCAGGACAGTAATTAGTTTTCCTTGGGCAACAAACTTCATACTTTGGTGAAGACTTGAAGGTACAGCTCCAGCAGAGTAAATCCAAGGACGGCCCAGTAGAAAGCTAAATGTAGTAGGGATGTTTATTACTTGGAACATAATATTGAATACGGTCGGGCCAATCTAGACATCAAGGTCAATTTCACCAATAATATCTTTCTTCATCCCGTCAAACGCCCGAACGGATGTTTTGGTACGGAGCTTAGACGTATCTACATTGAAACGGTGTAAGGTTGCCAACGGACATATATTCAAAGCTGACCTGTTGTCTATCAGAACTCGAGCCACGTGGGAGTTTTTACATTTAACAGAGATGTAGAGACCCTTGGTATATCCCTTTCCTTCGGCAGGAAATTCATCTTCTAAGAACGTTATCTGATCCTTCAAAAGGATGGATCCCACAAATGCTTCGAGCATGTCATGATCAATTGTCTTTGGGACGTTTACTTCGCTGAGTACTTTCATCAAGGATTTCTGATACTTCAAGGACATTTGAAGTAGTTCCAACAATGAAATCTGGGCAGGCAATTTGCGT
This sequence comes from Syzygium aromaticum, assembly GCA_024500025.1. Lineage (NCBI taxonomy): Eukaryota > Viridiplantae > Streptophyta > Magnoliopsida > Myrtales > Myrtaceae > Syzygium > Syzygium aromaticum. The sequence continues at coordinate 1,208,172 of CM044892.1, forward strand.
AACTGATCCACCACATTATATTCGTTGGCTTTGACAATGGCCATGAATTCTTTGACTTCTTCGTCAATGACAGGCTTCGGAGGCTGCGCATCAATTTGAGCATACGTTCGTCCTGACCTGGTAATTAGGTTGACATCCATCTCATAGGATCATGGGACTGCTTTGTCATTCTCGTACCGGTAAGGCTGAGGTATCTCAATCACTATGTGCTCCTCGATTAGAGGTACCTCAATCGTCAACTCCTCCTCTCCGTCCAGGCTATCAGATAAAGATTTGTTCACAAATGTAGGAATGGATTCACTTATTTCTACATTCAATGCTGAGAGTTCTTTGTACCAGTCGATGATAACCTCATAGATGGTGGCCACTATGCTAGTACGGTCGGCATACACAATCAAACCTACTTTCGCCATATTGGCAACCCTTTCTTTCATTATGGATAGGGACAATACTTCACTAGTAGGATAATACCCCGCTTTCACTAGGGTGTTGTAGACGTCAACAGTGTATATCCTTTCACTCTTGATTCGACCAAAGTTGAAAGTTGATATAGCATTAATTCTACTTTCATGTTCAGGTAGCGGGTTGTTTTGGACATTTGGTTTAGATGTTTAGAACGAAAAAGCTTTGGTGTCGAGCAAGTTTTGGATTTAGTGTTTAAAGGTGTAACAATCATCTGTCGAATGTCCTATCTTGTCCATGTGATAGTCACACTTCTTGGACGGATTGTAATTCGAAAACTTTCTGAGTTGGGACGTTTTGACTCGGTAGAAAGTAGGTTTTTCTTTCGAAGTATGGCCAGGACTTGAGAGAGGGATTCAGGCAACGGGATGAATTGTCTTTTCTTATATCGTTTCAAAGACTAGCGACTTGAGGTCGGCTATTGCTCACTACTCACTTGTATTGTCCGGGGAGGATGAATAGTCTGGGTGTATGCAATGTTCATATCCGTTAGGGATTTCTTCTCTTTCCTTGTGTTGAGTCTCTTGCTTGTGGAAGTGGGGTCTGTGAACCATCCGTCACACAATCCCATTTCAATTTGTTCACCCACAAGAATAAGGCGATTAAGAGATTCAGTAGTGGCACCAACCAAGCGGTGTCTGTATTCATACGGAAGGGACTTAATGAACAACTTCACTTGTTTATAATCAATGAGTTGGGGGGTAACTTGGGCAGCCAGGTTTCTCCATCTGGTGGCATACTCTTTGAAGGACTCACTCTTCTTCTTTTCAGTGTGTTTCAGATCGTCCCGAGTAAAGATGACGTCAAGATTGAATTGATATTGCTTGAGGAATGCATCAGCGGCGTCATCCCTATATTTGAAAGCATCCACATCTTTTGACATATATCATGTCAAAACTGGTCCCGTCAGACTTACTTGAAATGTCTGAATCATGAGGGGTTCATTATCCACGTACTGAGTCATTCGTACATGATACATGTGCAAATGGTGTCTAGGGCATGAAGTGCCATCATACTTCTCGAATTCTAGTGTCTTGAACTTTTTTGGTACTTTGACCCGTTTGTATATAGACAAATGAAGTGGAACAGCATGCTGCGGACCTTGTAGCTGTTTCAGCATCTCCTCAACCTTTACAAGGCGTTTGTCATGTTTTGTCATTGGTGCACTTTCGGGTTCAGCCTTCCTGACAGTTAGGGGAAGCAGATTGTTCTCTAGCAGGGGCATTTTACTATCGTTGCCAGAGGCTTTTTCTTTTTCAGTAGACGGTGGTGGTAACATCACCTCAATTGTTGCAGGCGTGGGGGTGAACTTGCCATTGATGGATTCTATTTGCTTGGTGAGGTTTTCTAGCGCATTAAAAACCATTTTCATTTCATTTTTCATATTATCGAGGCGGGCGTTTTCTTCGGCCATTTTTTATAACTACCTATGAAAATTGTGAAATGAATGAGTATAATGCTTAATAAAGAATCATTTCATGACCTAATCATAACATTATTACATATTTTCTTTATTTGCAAATAAAAAATGAAAAAAAATGGTTTTTATTAATATTAACATTACAGGCGGCGTCCTCGAGGTTCGAACCTCGGTTGCCTCGGCCCGTTTTCGCTTCACCCCAGATACCACTGGGTCGAAGGCCACGGTGGTGTCATTAAAGCGCAAAAATATATACATAGAATAAAAGGCGGTCCTAACTACATTAACATTAGTACAACCTATAAACACCTTTAAAAAGGAAAATCAAAACCTCTAAACATAAATACTAAGAAAATATAAAATATAGAGACTTTTAACAAAAAGGGCACCCTTCCCGGATGCTCATTCTATAAACGATGCGGAAGTTACAGTCTCCCGGAGCTGCTTATTTTCTCGGACAAGTTCCGCAATAAGTGTATCCTTTGTCCCCACAGTCCTTTTGAGATGATCAATCTGTGCCTAGCGACTGGGCTTGTTAGTTACATCTGAGACCTTTGGCTGTGGATCTGTCGGGATTTGATGATGTAAAATGTAGAACAGAAAAGCATGGTGGACCTTTTCCTGCCCCTTCAATAGCCTAGGCACTAGAATGTTCTCAAGCTGACATTTAGCCCATACCCCCTGGGTGGCATGAATTTCACCAGCGTAATTGTAGTTCGAGCGGGTGAATCGAACTTAAAACCGATCTGTCTTGAGGGCTGGCGGGATTTCCTAAAGGGCCTTATACTAGCGGGCTACCCAGTAGGGGTAGTAAGAAGTGATATCTGATAAATTGAGCAGCAGAACGGGGTTGTGGAATTGGTGGGCATAATGAGCTCGACCCTCATGGAACCATTTAATATGCCATATGAATGCCTTGGGATCGGGGTCTTTCAAAAAGTTTATCCAGGTAACGTAATCCTTATCAGGAGAATGACTTTTTAGAACCTCAAATCTTTGTATCGGGTGCATGAGATCATTGATTTTAAAAAGCTACATGAGGTGCCCAAATCCTCTCAAATGGGATAAAAACCAGATTTGCAAAATTTCTGGGGCAGCCCTCATGATTTTATCATCATTTTGTTTGAAATGGTTTAAAAACAAAAATGTTTCTACCAAAATTGAATTAACATAACTTAAGCTGGTGCAAATTTGTTTAGCCACATACGCAATCAAGAGGTTTATTGAATTTTTGCGCTGGGGGAAAATGACACATCCAAAAAAAGTAAGGATAAAAATCTTGATTTTTTGGCTCAGAGGTTGACTTTCAAAATATTCATTTAAGAAAAACCATAGGCATACATTACAATGAGCTTTAACGACTCTCTTCACGGTATCGCTCTTGGTTCGCAAAAATTGGGATAATTCGGGCAAAGGGGACATGCCTAAAAGTGGTTTGATGAGCTCAGATCCCAAAGGTTTTTCAATTATAACACTATACTCTTCCAGAGTCGAGGTCATTTCAAACTTACCAAATATGATAGTGGATGTCTGTGGGCACCAGAAATGTGCTAACGCTTGTATCATGCCAGAATGGATGTTGATTTTAAGCAGTGAAAGTAGGCAACCAATTCTTGCTTTGACATACTGTTGGCCATTCTAATCAAGTTAGTTCCACTAAGCCAGAAGTTTTTTCTTAGAGGTGGGGACGAATTGGACATCAGCTCTTCCTATCAGGTATAGAATGTAATCAACGGGTGGCCTAGCAGTAACAAATTAAATAAGTAAGTAGACTGCATAATAAAATAAGAAGGGATAGAATATATACCTTTCCTTGAACCGTGTCAATCACAACGACATACACATGAAGAATGAGGTTTCACTTCTATTTTAGACTGGTTCAACAAAATGAAATTAAAAGGGTGCATGACCATCACAGTCTCGCGTTGGTGTCAAGTCCTTTTAACCTCGGCCAAATCGAAAGGAATATCTTATAGTCACGCGAATAGTGGCTAAAGATACTTCTTTACGATTTTTAAAATAAATTTCGGGGAAAAGAAAAACAACCTCTCTATCACGGGCTCGCGTTCGAGGTCGTATCTTTCTTAACACCATCCTAAAATGCCTTATCGTGGCCCAGGTCCGGCAGCATGGTTGTGTGTGTAGCAATGTAGTGCTAAATCTTAAAAGCATGCACAAAAATTTAAAATCAACCAATTTGAACCTACAAGAACAAATAATACCTTAATGTTAAGATCATATCTGGAGTTCTCGCTGTCAAACAAAGATATTTTGAACAGGACAAAAATTTTGGCTTAAGTCCACTTTTTTTTTACAAAAAAGGTTCCTAACGGAGTCACCAGTCTGTTGAGACCGACCTCCCGGTTTTTTTTTCAGACATGCAAAACAGGGAAGTTTCGTTTGGTATGCGCTAAGTCTAAATTCGAGACTTAACTCAGGCCCTCTTAAGCCCATACCATATCGCGACTTAAGGTTTAGATTTTTTAACATGCAAGCGGTTTATAATAAGAAATCACTACTAATCGATTTGGGATGGGTGGATTAGAAACCCAAATAGGATGTTAGGAGAATCACCCTATTCCTACGAACTAGAGATTGACCAAGTTCGGGGACTTGATTACATTAGTCGGATAATTAATGCCCTTTCGATATCTTTTTACCCTATTCATTTCTAAAAATATTTGTCAGGCAATTTAGATTGATTTTAGGACCTTTCTCCTAACATGTGAGGTGATCAAACGAATGCATAATCAAAGTGATTAGTAGACAAAGTAGATATGCAACCTAAGGTTTTAGCCCTATTTAAGGCAACCAACATTTAAAATGCGACAAATCATGCAATTAAAGTCTAAATTAAAAACATGCATGGCGATAATACTAAAACAATACATGATCCTATAGGCTTATCTGAATAAAACATGGCGATTTATGCAATTAAATCGACATGCATAATAATACAATAATAAATTAAAACACTTAAACATATCACACAATTTTTTAATAAATAAATAATAATAATAATAAGAAATAGATATGGGAAATTTTTTTTTTAAATAATTTTTTTAAAATTTTTTTAATAAAATAAAATTTAAAAAAAAACGGGTTGGGTTGGCTGATCCGGGTTGATTAGAACCGACCTAAGTCAATGGATTTGACCCAGGGCGTTGACCCGGGTTGAATCAGCTGATTCGGGTTAAGTTTGACTCGAATTCACAGACTCGCGGGGGGGGGGGGGGGGGGGGGGACGCCAGCGGAGCCAAAATCGGCTGTCTGCCGGCCAACTCAGACCGGTGTTGACCTCGAGTCGGCCCTTAGGGCCACCACCAAACCTCACCAATTACTTGGGTCGGCGTCTAACCGCCAGCTCGCCGACCAGCGACCAAATCAAAACCAGCCTCTTTAGAACATTTTGTCGAACATCTGACATGCGCGAGGAAAATCGGAGGCTTTTGATCTCCTTGGGCAACTTGGTCAGCTCTGACGACTACAAGTCACTCCCAACTGAGAGTAGGGACCGGGACCGGCGACGTCATGGGCCGGGAATCGCGCAACATGGCCAGTGCGAGTCCTGGCCAAACCACACCAGAAAACATGGGAAAACAGGGATGGTAAGGATGCGCGGAGGCTCACCAGTAGATGACACTGCTGGGCGGCTTTCCGGCTACTCCGCAGGCGACAGCGATGCTACTGGTGCTCCGGCATGACCTCGGTTTGCTCCTTCTCATTCTCTATTCTCTCTTTTCTCTCTGTTTTCTCTCTCAATGGCTGACCCCTTTCTCAGTCTCCCTCTCCGGCTTATATGATCGACAACGATGGGCCCCTCTGCTCCGTTGCATCTACATGACGACGGTCCTATGCTACCCCGCAAATTCCGCGGCCATAGGCCGGTGCAGAGGGGGGGCCGATTCTGTAAGGGTAGAGAGGGAGAGGGGGGAAGGGAAAGCCCAAGAAACCAGGAGGGACGGGACTAGCCATTAAGGCCAGTCCCGTTGGTGTGCTCCTTTGGCCTTCCATTGGCTTGATGGTGACGGCAACACTGCTGCTCCAACGTTTGTCATGGCGGACGTCAAGAGCAAGGGCAAATAGGGGAGGGGAAAGGGACAGGGTGCTCGGGGGAGGAAGGAGAAGGGAAGGTGGATCGGGCTGGGTGTGGGGGGGGGGGGGAGAAGAGGAGGGTGGGTCCGCGCGGGGGAAAAGGAAGGAAGGGAGGAAGTGGGCTGGGCCACGGGGAAAGAAAATGGGAAAAGAAAAGGGTCGGGTCGGCCTAGCTCCGACCTGGCTTGACTCGATTTGTTTTTTAAACACTATTAATACAAACATGTCTAATTTCTATATGCAATGCATTTAAATATAAATATTTTTTGTTTTAGGAATTAAAGAAATTTAATTCCCAAATTTTGTGCAATTGATTTTTGGGTAAATTAAAAATAGGTGTCAACACCTCTCGCCACTGATTCCTTAAGCCATCTCTGTTCTTCAGGATAATTGTCCAAAAAGTTGTAAACCTATTATATAACGGTCAATTCAGTTATAAACCTTTCAATTTGTCATAATAGCCATAAACCAATTCAATCTTAAACCTTTTGACGATTTGCCAATTTAGTCATAAACCTTTTAATTTGTCATAATAGCCCTAAACCTTTAGAAAATTTACCAATTTAGTCATAAACCTATTATTTGGATAATTGGCTGGAAGGACTATATTAGCAAATAGTCAAAATATTTAGGATTGAATTGGCACAATTGAAAAGTTTCGGACTGAATTAGCACAATTGAAAATTTTAGGATTGAATTAACACAATTGTAAAATTTAGGACTGAATTGGCCGCCATACAATAAGTTTATGATTTTGTGGACAATCTTCCCTTTGTTCTTTCTATTAAGAACCCGGCACCCTATAATGTGGACCTATAGCTTGCCGGCGCTAGGGCTTTACTAGTTACTCTGATCAAATACAAAAAAAAATGTTTTAAAATTCGAACTCAAATGGGGAAAAGATTAAACACGAGACTTTATATTCTGTTAGGTGAGGTTTGTCTACACTCCCATGTAAAAATTAGAGATACAGAATGGCGTCTCATGATGGTAAATTGATGTAGCCTTGGGTCCGATGGTCGACTACTCTAACAATAGGATCAAGTGACTTGCACACACGAAAACTCCGTCACAAAAACGAGTAGAAATTTCAATTCCATGCTAGTTTGGGAAAATGGTCATAATTTTATTAATGCAGATTTGATCAACTTAATTCAAAGGCCAAATGGACGAAGACTCTTAGATCTACAACTTTTATGTTTTGAATTTTCTTATATAAGCACTATGGAGCTATCGATTTCAGAAGGAATTGGACAGTCGTGACTAATCTGGATACACAAAAAAGGATAGGAACTTCAATGGTTGCTCTTCTAGGCCTCAAAAGAAGTTGAATTGGCATCAATTCTTCTAGATTGATGCCTACAACTCTTCAAGAATGCAGACTCTAAATGCTTCGACTCTTCAAGGACAGAGTAAATCCTCATCTAAATTTTCAAGGGTTTTGAACTCTTTGAGGTTCAAGAGAATTGCACTAAGTAAATTTCATTAATCAAATTCAATCTGCTTTTTCACATAAACTTGATGGCATTTTATAGTACAACAAAAGAAAAGCATAAGACTAAACTCACATCTAGAAACTAGAAATGATTTAGGCACATAGAAACTAGAAGCTATTAAAGTACAATATTTCCAATGCTTATGGCCATCTCAAGGAGTCTTGTTGCAAGCTTCCAACGCATGGGAAATGACAAAGTCTTTATGATGAAGTCAAAGATGACACTCTTGATGATGAGGGCTTATCAATGAGGGACTTCAATTATCGATGAGGTCTATGGATATTAGGCTCATTGATGAGAGTGTTGCCGAGCTTGAATGCGTGTTAACCTTCTTGATTGAATGAGTCGGTCTTGAATATGGGCTACATCATGAATGTATAATTATGGCAGTGATAGTTTAGTGGTAATGAAACTTTTACACTCGTAATAGCAACTCTCCAAGTACAAATAGTAAAATTGACAATCATATAGTTCCACCTATTCATAGAGAAAACTCTTTTAAGAATACAAGCCACTTTCTACTTCTTTAATTTGGAGATTTACTACTAGTTACGAACATAGAAGGGGTTGAGGATAGGGGTGAGCATGGTTCCAAGGTAGGGCCAGGAACCTGAGAACCTAACAGAAACCAAGGTATGCAAGGTAGGTTCCAAATTCTAAAAATTCGGGAACTTATTTCGATAGATAAGGTACAGGTTCTAGATAGGTGAAACCTAGAATCTGGAACATTAAACCTTAAACAAGTTTTTAGTTTTTCTTGGTTTATATCTTCTTGTGATCCTACGATGTTCCATACGTTAGATGATGAGTGTATAATATGAAATTACTAGTCTAAGTTTTCATTTTATGACTTATTAATGTTTCATATTTTTTGTGTATCTAATATAAGTTGTGATCAATGTATCATAATAGCAAGTGGTGGTTATTAAAGGTGATGATTTGTTGATGTTCAATTAATAACACAAGTAGAACTTGGGTCCACCGTCGAGCTTGTGACAGGATAAGTTCTAGGTTCCAAGGTATGTAGAGTAGGTTCCAAGTTTCAGGTAGAACCTATACGGAATATAGAACCGCTCACCCCTAATTGAGGATGACTTAATAGGTCAACCATTATGAAAGAAGAAAAAAAATTAGTGCACCAGAATTTAAATTTTTTTTGCGAAAATGCAATCAAGTCTTACAACTTGTTTAATTAGTGTAATGAAGGTATTATGTTAGCTCCATCTAATTTGAATAACGAAAAATGTTGATGTGCCACTTTTAATATATTTTAGGGACATAAGAGGGTTATGTGGTGCCAAATACGCACCACGTTAGGCCAATTCTTTTTATGAAAAAAAAAGAGAGAAGAATGGAACATGGGGGTATTGGCACCTAAATTTGGCACCCAAAGATCTCTCTTGCATTTCATAAATATCATGGATCGAACCTGCCAACAATTACGAAATTTAATCCCTCAACAAAAATATTAACAATATATGATCTTATTGAAATATCCCACATCGTTTGACTATTGGGTTTATATGCGCTTTATATACAGTTGTTTCCATTCACCTAATAGTTTAAGTTTGGGTTATTAGCACGAAATCTCCAAACTAATATACCCGTGATAAATTTACTCTTTATTTTTTGTTAAATTTTACCATCAAATTATTGAGTTAGATGACACGTGGCCATTGACGAATATACTAGTTTGGGATTTTATCTCTTTATTTGCCATAAGTTTACCAATTTGTGATTTTTCATGGTATTAATCCAATTTAACGAAGGGTAAATTTGTCATAAGTGTACTAGTTTAGAGTTTTTTGTAATCAAAAAATTAATTTGAGAGAAATTTGTCATAAGTTTATCAGTTTGAGATTTTTTATGGTATTAATCCTTTAAGTTTTTGGGTTGCATTTTCTAATGTGATATTAGAGTCAGTTTCTATCCCAGTTTATTTTGTGTGTGGTCTGCTTTCACCATTGAATATAAACATAGGCGAGATTATGAATTGTTTTTTATTGGCCCGACATACGATCCGATCCCAAATTCAGACAAGGGCTATAAACTTGTCTCAACCTTCAAGATTGAGCTTCCAAAAGCTCGGCCTCTCTCCCTTGTTTTAGCCGAAATGGCGTGTGTAACTGCCACATATGCTTCACTCCAAGCATGGAAAGAAACAAAAGGGGATTTCGGCCGAAATTGGTGAGGAAAAGAAGAGAGGGATTCTGGCGGAGTGAGATACCAATTAAATCCCTAATCAAACATTGTAAATTCAAAGAAGTGAAAAGTGGGCGTGGCATTCATATTTCCAATTTGTATGAAGTATTCATGTAAATGTTAATATTGTGTAAAAGGGCCAAGAATGAAGACAATGTTAGATATCACCGAAGTGTCGTAGTGGGGAAGTATCAATCCTAAACTTATTGCATTTATATTAATTCAGTTTTAAACTTTTCAATTGTACTTTGAGTCATAAATATTTTCACGTTTTGTCAATTGAGTCCGTCAAGCCAATTTTGAATGAAAATCACTGACGTGGATGCTTGTCATCTTACGAGATACTACCGGTATTAACATGAACAATTTTTAATAATATTATTTTATTTTATTTTTCTTTTCTTTTCTTTCTTCTTCTTTACTTTTTTTCTTCATTTTTATTATTAAGGCCAGCAAGGCGCCGCCGACCACTGGGCGAGGACCTGCGAGCCCTCGCCAGCCGTGGGCCAAGGCCTACGGATGAAATTTTTTCCCTAATTAAGCACTAATCTACATTTTTTTTAATTTTTTGGAGAATTTCCCTATTTTTATTTTTTATTTCGTTATATATATTTTTTAAAATAAAAATTTATTAAACCCATCTATGCTTGATTTACATGAACATAGACCAAATCAGAACATGAATATCGTGATAACCAAGCTCGGATCAACAGTTTCAAGATTCAAACTTGGTTTGGGCATTTTATCGAACACTTGGTGCACGTCACATTACCCACACTAGTTACCTCAAGTCATGTTTATGGCTTTCAATCTTGATCTATAGAAGATCTTAAGCAGAAATAAAGTATCAATGCTATACTAAGACATAGAGGGAACAAGATTAACAAGTAATTTCATTGTAAAACACACACTAACACAATTGAAATTAACCTCAAATTCACGAGTTTGACTTTTTTGAAAATTTGGGTTTGAACCCAGGTAAGGCAAACTGGTTGCCTTTCCGAATATAAGTCCAAATAATTATCACATGCATGACATACAAGAAATATATGCTAGATATAAATACAAGTATGTGACATGGACCTTCAATTGCAACAAGTAGATCGGAGAATGACCAACTAAACACCTTGAACCATCCTCTCAAAATAGCCTACTCACAAGGTTCACTCTAGCTAGCCATGAACCAGTATGGATCAACTAAATTTTTAGTTCCAGTTCTAAGCGATCCCATGGTTCACACAGGAAAATGAAGACCAAACTAAGCTGACCTAGGCATCATTTGTAATCCCTGTACCATCCGTCAAGCTCACAAAGATAGGTAATGCATGAAAAAAGGCATAGCAAGTCAAACATGCAAAACTTTTAGAAATGTGTGAAGTGGCTCTTGACCGAGGAAGCCATGAGATTGTCCTTTGGCTCCTCCCGAGTTGGAAATGGGATTTGCAAAGCAAAATAACTAACAACGACGGTTTTTGTTGGTCTCCAAGACCAAATCTAGGACCTCGTTTGTCCACTCCATTGACACCAACACCGACTAGATCTATTCTAGTTTCACTCCCAAGTCTTGTTTTTCCTCAGATGTCCTCATTTTTCTAAAAATTTTTCAATTTGCCCTCCACTTGACCAACTGAGCTCAACACCTGCAAAAACTTTATCGGTTTATGGGCTTACTCCAGTGCATTCTTCTCGCCTTAATGCGAGCAAATCTAGAGCTGATGAAGGGATAAAGCCAAGCTTTTCTTAAGTTAGAGCATTCCTACTTTGACCACTAGTAATATTTTTTGGTTCAACATTCTAGTGTTTCTTTCAAAAGCTCACTATTTTCCAGGCTTGTGACCAATCCTCCAACACTAAGAAGAATTTCAGACTTCTTCCATTGCCCACGAAACGGGTATTTTTTGGGAGTCTTTAGGAGGCCTTCCAATCTCCATTTCAGATGTGACACCTATAATAGGAAAGATCTTTGAGTTTACTTTCCCTCTAGTTAAAGGATTTTGCTAAATTTGTCTAAAAGTTTCTGAAAATTTCACTTTCCTCTCAAAGGGTCAGTCTAAAATTTATGTGCAGAAGTTGGTTTTTTAAGTTGTTTTTGGGGGCTGTGGACAATTCTCTCAAGTGCCTCTTGTCTCCAACCTTTTATGCCTCAAAAGAGCGTGCTTCGGAAAGCTTATCCACTAAATTAAGCAGGCTTTCGGTGGGTCGTTGCCTACCCGCCAATGCTGCCACCAACTCTCTTTAACTTAGATTTTCAAACTTGTGCTGCTGCTAAGCTGGCTGATTTGGTTGAGATTTCGCACCACTTCGTCAGCTTTTCCATGGCCAATTTTTTGTCTATTTGCACATCTAATGGTCGCCTTCCACCTCAACCAGTGATCAGGCTTATTGGGCAGCTGAATTGGATATAGTGGGGCCACAAGTTGCTCATTCAGTGGATTCGAATTGTTACAAAATCGTGGACTGGGTTTTGGTAGCTGCTTTGAGTGCTTTAATCCATCAATTTTGCTGGAGTTTTTTTAATCAATTGGCAAGTTCATGTATAGTACTTTAAGTTTCTGATCATACTTTGCAATTTCCTCGACCCGACTTTGCAAGAAAGTCCCTCAAAGTTGGCCATTTTCTTGCCCAAGAGTGACCAATTTGATTCAATTTGGTCCTTGTGGCTTTATTTGATCAATTCAACCTGGCCCAAGCTCAATTTCAACCTTAATTAGAGGTCAAAATGATAAAAATGACGATTTAAGGGCTTGGGCGAATTTTGTAAAATTTGCAAATTTGTCCTCCAACTTTTGGAAATTGCATTTTGACCCCAAGTTGATGTTTCAATTGTAATCCGACCACCTTAGGGCTTGTGGCTAGTCACATCCAGACCTTGCCCCCAACTCTCTCTCTTTTTTTGGAAAGTAGTTTTCGAGAAATATATTTCCATTGAAAAATATACTAAATGCCTAGGTAAATCTATATGCAAGAATTTGAAATGAAATATTTTTGTGGAAAAACAAGTTCCAATTTTTTCCGAAACATGTAAACACAATCTTTGGGCAAAAATTTAGGTGTCAACAAGACTGAATTAGAAAAAGTGAAATAGATTTATGACATTTTAGATAATTTTCTCTGAGATTCCAACAATTGAGATAAGTTTGCCTTCCAAAATAAGAGAGAGTGCAATATCATCATTACTTTTCTTGGGAGCAATTCGATCCTGAAAACTTATTACATAAGCAAATGTATCATTGCATAGCATGTTTATTAAGCAAAGGAAAGTTAAACCAAGAGAGGTGGAAATTAGGGGGACTAGGGGGAGATGGTCTCTCCAACAGAGAGGCTTTGGAGATGTTCGTTTAGGGACGAGCGAGCGAGCCCTCCATCAGATCTTCTTGTGAAACTCGTACGCCCATTGATTGCGGACGCGACAAATGATTTCCGGACGTTGAAAACCTGCTAGACTTGCCAAGATCTTCAATTGTTTCCTCTTCCTTTCTTTTCTCCCCGGGAAACATCACGACATCGGAGATGAATATGCTCCTGGAAAGGACGTCTGTCTCAGGATATTCCGGCATTACTGTATCAACTATCACAAGCATTCCGAACTCCGGCAATGCCTTCCAGCAATTTCTCAGCAGCTTCACACACAGGTCGTCGCTCCAGTTATGAAGTACCCACTGACATCAAGCAAAGAAATTTGATCACTTTAGCGTAGGTCTATATATCAAATGATGGAAACTGTTGCAACTTCCTTCAGTTTGTGAATAATATACATTCTTGTATTATTGCGTTACTATGTCTGCCGTTCGAACAAGCAACGTGCAAAACTGCACCTCTATCTACTCTTGGGACGAATGGTAACAAGTAAAATATTTTCAGTAAACTCTCATAAAGAAATTTAACCCTTGCTGAACTCCTTTGCTACAGTCACCCTATTCTAGAGTCCTGGTGCAATCGCAATACATTTCTATGAAGATCATTAGTGATAGAAAGCTTTATTTTATTTTATTTTTCGTTTTTTGTAGAATTTGTCATTAGTTACTCCAAGTTCAAGCAAATATGAATATGTAAATAGCTCCGACATTACACATACTTTCTTAAGAAAATATATCAATGCCTATGTAGGAGATTCAATTCGGAACTATTATATGTCGAAGGTCCAATATTGTAATAATTTTAGAGGCTTTCCCCTACTAATCTCTCCTATGACATCTCTATATCGAAGCTCGCCCTTTTGTCACTCTTAAATTTTTAATATTGCCATCATTCACTTGTTACTCTAATATGGTAACGCAATTTGGTTTTAAAGAGAAAAAAAAGTAGAAAATTGGCTTGAGAAAAAGGATAAAATTGTAGGATTAATACTACGAAAAACCTCAAACTGGTAACCCTGTGACAAATTTACTCAAAACTAATTTTTTTACTATTAAAAATCTCAAACTGGTACACCTGTGATATATTTACCTCCCGTTAGTTTCCGTTAAATTTTACCATTAAATTACGAAATTGGATAATACGTAACAATCGACGAGTGTACAAGTTTCAGGTTTTATCCCTTCGTTTGTCACAGGTTTATTAATTTGTGATTTATCGTGGTATTAATCCAATTTTACGGAGGGTAAATTTGTCACAAATACATTAATTTAAAGTTTTTTATGGTAAAAAAATTAGTTTATAGTACCAGCCATCAATTCTAGCTTTGTCGAACACGAAAAGCAACATGAAGCGAGAGAGCCTCCATGCCCGTCGCCCACGAAGTACTTGCCTTTTAGCCCTAGACCGTACAATCTCTCCACGCGCCCTTTGTCGTCGCCTTTGCCCTAGACAAGATCACACGAGAGGACGCCAAAGCTGGCGAAGAGCCACAAGATCCTGTCAATCTTGACTAGAGCTTCCCTTGATGGAGAGGCTCGATGCGATCTCTCGAGGAGGGAGGCGTGGTCAGTCCGCGTCCAGCTAGGGTCTCGAGAATGGCCGTCGTGATGGCAGCTTTCAAGGCGGCCAGCATGCGTATCATCGATGCTTTTTCCAAGGCAAACAAGAACTCGTCGTCCTCATCCTTGGGTGTTTGAATATGGCCTTCATAGGTGTTCAGGGTTGATCGTGTGAGTTGTAGTCAAAAGCTGGAATGTGAGATTTGGATTTGTTGCTAGTTGGAGGCGTAAGATGGCACAGAATGGAACTTCTAATGACGACCGTTGGGTCGAGAGATAGAGAGAGCAATGACTTTTAGGTGCGTGCATGCTCTCAAAGTTCAACGATGGATAAAGCCGCTAGCAGTACGACATTTGTTGAGGTTCCATATCTTAGAGGTCCTATGCATTTTCTCCCACTTTGTCAACGATATATTAGACAGGTTAAGGGTAATTTCCATCAAACAAAATGAGATAGTACTTCAGACCAAGCCCTATTTTCAAGAACCTTCCTCAGTGTTGAAAAATTGGACCTTTGAGTCTAGCTGCAAGGCAGCTAGATGAAGGACCATTTGTCACACTCCGAACCCTATCGAGCGCGCAACACCCTATCTTTGCTCGAATATGACGTGACGTCCCAGGGACCGTCGCCGACCTAACGATCTCATCAGAGTTAATCATGGTGGAAGCAATATATAATTCCGGACAATAAATTTGGAGAACCCAGGGGAAAGAAAATCGCCAAATCACTAATACAAAATTTACCTCGATATATACGATATCCATTTATAAAACAAGCTTATGCCACAACCACTTTTTTGTCATCCACAAAGCATATATGCACACCGAGCTACTACTACAAACTGCCAACAACAAAAGATCAGTCACCTAGGTCAGCACTATCCTAAAATGAGACACTCCCAAGCTATCACTTAACTAGCCGAACTAGCTCCTACGCCCTTTCGATGGCGTCCACTCAGACTCGCTATCCTTAGCATCATCATCTGTATCCTTCTTAGGCACATGCTCATTCGAATACTCTAAGTTAGCCTTAATCTCGATAGGGTACTCTACAACATTATGCTCGGTATGCATAACAATCTCAAAATCCTGTGGCGGCGGCAAAAGGCTCATGGCTCAGGCGAGTGCTCTGAAATTGTTTTGTTGAAACAACCATGAGACACTTCACAATAAGTCACAACCCAAGCCCCACCTAGGCTACCACGTATTTCATACAGATCAAACACACCAACACTCAGCAACTACATACACGTACACAGACTGCACTTACCTGGGCATTTAATATGCGCCATCTACAGGTTAGTCTCAAACATATAATTTCCAACCACATGCGCATTTTGAATTAAATTCACGCGCAGAGCACATGTCAAGCACACAACACCTCGTTTCCATATTCCACTCGATTGTACACGTCTCATCGCACTACTTTCTATCAACTTGCTAGTGACCCGCGTGATGGTACCGCCTTAGGTTCACTGCAACCATCTCATAATCACAACAATCCATAGCCCGCGTATTGGTACTGTCTCATGCTATGTATCTTGCCCACGTAATGGTACCGTCTCAGGCTTAACATCCGTCACCTAGTGCACAACCCGCGTAATGGTACCGCCTCAGGTTGGCCAAATTCACAACACTCCTCGGCCCGCGTAATAGTACTGCCTTAGGCTCAACATTTATCACAACCCGCGTAACAGTATCGCATCAGGTTGATAGTCTTCCGGTAATACCGGGTATCATCTCGCATAATGGTACAGCCTTAGAATGGCACTATTCCCCGCGTAATGGTATCACCTCAGAGATTTTCTTAACCTCACGCACAACCTTTCACACCTTTTCTCAGTCACCCACGTGAACAATTCACACCCTAACAAGCCCAATTACCAGCCGATCAAACTCGGCCCATGCACAGATCAATCTCACGCATTTCCCACACTTAACTTAAGCCCAAACATTGTCAAATGACGATCCACTCAATTCAACCCATACATGCACACAACAACTCGCATTTCAATCAAAGAATTCACACACCAACCAGCATTCAAGGCCACCAACGGGCTCACATTCACAGCTACATACACAGCCACAAATCTCACATGTGCACATACTCGAGCATCGATTAAATGCATATCAATGCATCATTACCAACCATTTCAATTCAGCCTACATACACACGCATTCAAGTATCAATTCTAGTCATGAGGGTAGCAACTATTCGACCTCAACACTCCCACCATTCCGCTCATAAAAAATGAACATCCATAAAATCAGGGTAAATCTGGGCAATTTACATAATGACCGAAATCCCATAAAAATAAATAGTCAACAAACTCCAAAATTCTAAATTTTGGATATATCATAAAAAAAATCTTGATAAACATTTCTTATGTAGAACACAAAATCCGGATCAATATGCAACCGTGCCTTTTTGTCCCTTGAAGTCAGACCAAAATCAGTTCACTCTAACAGACGGTTTTGTTCTGAAAATACATTTCTTTCAACACTCAAATCACCTTGAAAATCTTTGAAATTTTTATTTGTCATAGATAAGAAAGTCACCAACAACTTTTGTGAAGGAAGTTTATTGAAAATAGATCTGAAAAATTTTATAAAAATTCGGCAAGACAAGAAGGTCGGGATGAACAGTGTTCCAGGCAGTTCGAAGATGGTCTAAAAATGGGTTTTCGTACAATCCAAATGGCCTCCAAAAATTCCAAATTTAAAATATGTTATACTTCAAGATGTTGGGAGCAACTTTTATGAAGAAAGTTTCCTCAAATTCGGCCCATAAAACTCTCCACAAAAATAGCAAATCGGACGGGTACAGTAACCGCGAATCCGAGAATCGCACCAAACCTCAAGGATTCAAACCCTAATTGATTTCTACCGAATTTCAACTGCCAAAACTCATTCCACCATGTCCAAACTAACATCCAATAGCCACATGAACATCCATGAACAAAACAAGGGGTCAAGCTCACTTTCAATCCATCTATAATCACTTTCATCAAATCCTAAAACCAACTAAACCGTATTTAAACGAATCCGATAATACTCGATATCCTAAATAGGTTTTAGATTGTAACTTACCTAACTCTAGACTAACTCGGCTAGAGTGGAAAGCGGCGGATCAGCGGTCACACGACGGCTTGCGGCGGCGGCGATCGGCACGGCGGTGAGCAGCCAAGGGGGAAAGGGTGATCGGGACGGAGAGAGAGGAGGGATTCGGTGGGGAGGGGGCTACCGTGGGGGAGGGGAAAGAATGAAGAGAGAGACAGAGATTTGGACTTAAAAAGTCCAAATTTGACTCCTTTTTGGTAAATTACCATCTTGCCCCTTTCTAATCTTTTTAATCAACAGCCCAGATTCGATCTTATCTTTAAATCAACGGTCTTGATTGAATCTTTTTCAAAATATCCAAGAGCAATTTGGGAATTTCATAAAATTTCAAGGGCAAAATTGTCCAATCCAAAAGTTAGGGCAAAATGACCAAAATGCCCTTCCCTCTTAATACTTGTCCTTAATAAACCTCTAGGGGTAAAATCGTCACTTTTCCATTTTTTTGACGAAATTGAATTTTTCTAAAGGATTCGAGAAAATCCAAAACTGTACGTTCCAAGCACAACGTTGTCCAAATGTCCTGTAATGACATCCCTAATTTTCTGATGCTCAAATTTGTATCTAATTAATAATTGAATTCTATATAACGTAACTTGAGCGTATTTCAAGCTAACAGGCGGCTTTTGGGGAAATTTGCATAATCGACCTGTGACTGACACTAAATCAAGTCACGTGCAAGTTTATTCGAATCGTGATGACCTCAGTTGTTATTGAAATCGCGAGGGTTGAACGTTAGTCCCGTCGAGCATGATCGTTCGGTATATGTTTTAGATCGTTCGTTATCTCACCTCGTGGTCAAATGGAATCACCCATGATCCACTCGTATGACAATAACGAATCGGCCCATAACTATCGTAAGATTGGCCTACATTGAGTCAAAATGTCACCTCGACGATTTTATGGTCGAAAGTCGTTTCACGATCGAATTTTTCTAGTCGTACGAATTGAAATTCCTAATTAGCCTTTCCCTAATGGTTAGTATCCCAGGAATGATCAGTTCCGAGTGAGAACTAACTACAAGTACGTTAATAAAATTATTCATTTCATAAATCTCAAATGGGCAAATTTCGGAATGTCACATCGTTTGCTAATTAAGTCTAGTAGGACATAGAAGCATAATTCTCTTTACTGCCAACCCTAGGATATCATTTACATATATAAATTACTAAAAGAAGCGGAATTCTATACATGGATTTGGTGGTTGCATTAATGTTTCTGAAACTTGAAATCACCTATTTTATGATATTCTTCTTCTTCAAAAATCATCTGGGCCTCGTACATCCTACAATGATATCATGCAATAATCGAAGAGGAATTGGCGACTGAGATTCTTATTGGGCTGGGGCTTCGCGAGATGCGAGGAAACGAGCTCTAGACTTCTGCCTCTAATGCTAATCTGAATTTGAATGATCGAACGTTTAATCGGAGCGTGAAGTTGTTTTAGTACAATGCGAAATATATATATCTCCGTCTATTGACGTTGTGGAACAAATTACTGTTGACGTAAGATTAAGGTTGAGACTTGCTTCAGTTTACAAGATAAAATTACTAGTGTTCGAAACATTGTTGGCAGCTTTAAGTAAAACGAGGTATTGGTCACTTTGCCCTTTCTTTTATATAGTATATTTTTTGTTCCTAGTTTTTACCAAAAAAGAGTTTTGAAGGAGAGAGTGCGCCACTAGTAGAGACCATTAAAGAGTGTCATTTATTAGAGATGAGCACGGTTCCAGAGTATAATCCGGAACCTGAAAATTTGATTGGTAGGAACATGTAGGTTCCAGGTTCCAATATATACAAGGTAAATTTCAGGTTTCAAAAATTAGGGAATCTATTTTAACAAGTAGGCTCCAAGTTCTAGGTAGTAGGAACCTAAAACATGTAATTGCAGTGTTTTTATAACGTTAGATGATGAGTGTACAATCTGAAACCACTAATTTGAGCTTTCATTTTATAACTTGTTAATATTTCATATTGTCACGCCCCGAACCCTATCGAGCTCGCGACATCCCTCTCCTTGATCAAATGAGTACGACATCTCAGGAATACGTCATCGACCCATTAAATCCATCAGAGCTAATTCACGGCGGAAACAAATTAACAAAAAATCCCGAACAATAAAATTGGAGAACCCCAAGAAGAAATAGATCGCCATACCACCAACATTTAAACATTACCCTTCCAAATATTTACAATATCCACTTACAAACATACATATACCTTGTCGCCTACTCCTTAGTCGACAATTCATACATGCACACCCACTACTATACATCACCACCAACATCTCCAAAAGGGTAGATAACCTAAGTCTTCTGTTCCTCCAAAAATGGTACTCTTCAAAACTTCTGCTCCAATCCTCCCCACTAGCCCCGACGTCCATGAGACGGCGTCCACTCAGAGTCCAACTTGTTAGCACTCAAATCTGACTCCTCCCAAATCGTCACGTCCACTGAGGACTCCGACTTGGCTCCAATCTCTATCGGGTGGTCTATGTCACTCGACTCTCCTACTGAGTCCTCATTCCGCTCTTCCTCGACTAGCTCCTCAACTGACTCAATCTCTGGCATATAGTAGGGATTATACTCGTACACAGGTACGCTCTCTAGTTCTTCCTGAGCCTCTGCTTTTGGAACCTCTTGTGGTTCCGCTTCAGGATCTCCTTCTTCTCTTTCTTGTCTTTCCTCGTGAATTGCCTCGAGATCCATATCCATCGGATCGTATCCCGCCTGGGATTCTTCTGGTTTTGGCTCATGCTTAGCTCCCGAGGGTTCAGGTTCTGCAGAAGCAAGGTGGAATCCAGACTGAGCCAGACTAGTCTCTAAGCTAGCCAGCTCGCCGTCGGGAGGGGGTATGGCTGATGGATCCTAGTCCCCGACTCCATCAAAGGGAACGTGGAAGCCTCGGACAGGGCCGAACTCATCAACCCCATCTCTAAACAACCATGCGGTGTAGGTGTGGGCCTGCTAGTGGGGTAATCCTATATCTACCCAAATTATAGTCGTATGCTTAATCCATGTGAAATTATCTTCCATTGGATACTCCATCACATCGTGATTGGTGTGCATGACTATTCCAAAATGCTCTAGCGGCGGTGGCGGTGGATTCATGGCTCAGGCGGGGACTATGAAATGGTTTGGATGAAACAACCATGAGACACTTCTCAATAAGCTGCAACCTAAATCCTACCACGTAATTCCAGACACGCCCAGACATACCACCAAACAAACCACACAAATAGCAATCCTACAATCACACATACCTAGACTCACAGCATACACAACCTGTACGTTAGACCGCAATCACAACATGCAATTTTCACACACATACTACAACACACATACTTTCCACTTATCAATACACACGTCAATCACACCACACTTCCAGCCTACTTGTCGTACCCACACTTGTTCAATCACTTTCCCAGCCTGCGTATTCACGCCTCAAGCCCACTCGATCGCGCCCTAAGCATCATACGCTTCAGTCCGATCCCACATTCACTTTCCATACCACACGTCTCACCCTCAATCACATTCCCGACTCGCATATTCACGCCTTAGGTCCACTCAATCGCACCCCGAGCATCACACGCCTCGATCCGATCCCACTTTCACATTTTTCTCAGCCTTATCCAAATGTGACAAACCTACGTGATCGTGACCTAAGCTTGGAATACCTTGGCCCAATCCCAATCTCACCCGAGCTAGTCGTGCCTCGAGCTAACCTCAATTCCCATTTTCTCATTCCTCAACCAGCGCTAAATGTGATAGGCCTACGTGATCACGACCCGAGCTTAGAATGCCTTGATTCGATCCTAATCTCGTACTTACACACATTCGCATTAATATACGTGCACACAATTGCACCTAATACATCACGACAACACAATCACATCGCAAACACGTGATAAATACACAATTTAGCATTTTTTCACATCCGAACTTCGTCAAATCAATTCCGGTCCTTCACGGCACTTTCACGAAATCTTGAGCTGGACCTAACGATACTAATCACACATCAAACGGCATGCCATAGCACTATGAACAGCCACTCACAATCTATACTTGGCCTCTAAAATTCCACCAAAATTTCCCAAATTCAATCCTAAGGCCCGTTATTCCATCAGCCCTTAATTTCTACCAACTCGCGTATAAACGGGTTCGAAAAAACTCGATAAACTAGGTGAGGTTTAGATCGCGACTTACTCGACTCTAGACTAACGCGGCTAGAGTAAAACGATCGGCGATAGGCGGCGGCTTGCGGTGGCGGTGACGTACGGCAAGCAGCGGCGAGCGATCAGTGAACGACGGTGAGCGACGGTGGCTTGCGGCTTGGGTCGGTCCCTCATGGCCAAGGGGAGGCGAACACGGCCAAGAGGGAGAGGGGATGGTGGTGGCATGGCGTGAGGCTTGATGGGGATGGGGGCGGCGCGGTAGTGTGGCGAACCAGACGGTGGCACGGCGACGGGTGGCGTTCGGCGGTGAGGGAGGCGATCGGGAGAGAGAGAGAGAGAGATGGAGCGGAGAGTGATAGAGAGAGAATGAAGAGAGAAAGAGAGCTTGGACTTAAAGACCAAGTTTTGACCAAAAATGGCAAATGACCAAAATGCCCATTCTTTAATCTTTTCATCCAACGGTCCAGATTCAATCTTATCTTGAAATCGACAACCCAGATTGAATCTTTTCTAAAATATCTAAGGGCAATCTTGGAATTTCTCAAAAGTCCAAGGGCAAAATTGTCTTTTCCAAATTTTAGGGAAAAATGACCAAAATGGCCTTGCTCAATATAACTAACCCTTTAGAAATTCCCAAGGGTAAAATAGTCACTTCCTATTTTCTTGTTGAAATCAAATTTTTCTGAAGGATTCGGGAACATCCAAGGTTGCACGTTCCAACCGCAACGTCGTCCTGATATCCTATCGTGACTTCCTAATTTTCCGATGTCCAATTCGGTCTCTAATTAATAATCGAATTATATATAATGTAACTTGTGCATATCTTAAACTAACAGGCGGCTTTTGGGGAAATTCGTAGAATCGACCTGTGACTGATACTAAATCAAGTCACGTGTGAGTTTGTTTAGATCGTGATAACCTTGGTTGTCAATAAAATCGTGATAATTGATAGCTAGTTTCGATGGACACGATCGTTCGGTATAGGTTCTGGATCGTTCGTCAATTCATTTCATGGTCAAACGGAATTGCCCATGATCCACTAGTATGATAATGGCGAATCAGTCCATACTATCCTAAAATCAGCCTGCATTGGCTCAAAATGTCACCTTGATGATTTTATGGTCAAAAGTCGATTCACGATTGAATTTCTTTAGTCATATGAATTTAAATCCCTAATTAGCCTTTCTCTAATGGTTAGTATCCCAAGAATGATCAGTTCTGGACGAGAATCAACTACAAGTACATTAATAAAATCAGTCATTTCATAAGTCCCAATTGGGCGAAATTTCGGAATGCCACACATATTCTTCATGTGTCTAAATATAAATTGTATTCAGTGGATCATAGCAGTAAGTGGTTATCATTAAAAGAGATGATTCACTGTAATTGTTCAATTAATAATACAGGTGAAACCTGGATAGACCCTATAATCGACCCTTGAACCTGTGATATGGTAGGTTCCAGATATTAAAAATTAAGAAACCTGTGATATGGTAGGTTCCAGATTTTAAAAATTGAAAAACCTATTATAATGGGTGGGTTCTAGGTGGAACCTATACGGAATATGAAATTGCTCACCCGTAATATCGATTTATGCAATGACTTCTCATTTTTATTGTATTTATTTGAATCGTAATGATAGGAAAACTAGTCTTTTGTATTCTATTTGGTGAATGATAAGCTTGTTCAATATTGTTACATTCATGTTCAATTTGTTTAACTAAAAATGAAATAAATAAATAAAAGAACCTATTAGACCCTAGAACTTACCTTGGAACTTGTGACAATATAGGTTCTAGATTCCAGGTTCCAACTAGTAGATTCTAGATTACAAAAAATGAGGAACTTGTGCTCGAAGGTAGGTTCCAGGTTTCTGGTGGAACTTGTAAAAAATCTGGAACCGCTCACTTCTATCATTTACGAACTAGAAAAAGTCAAAAAAGATGTATTGATTAACATAATTTATGAGTTTTGCCCCCAAAAAGTAAAGGAGAAGGGAGCTACGAACATAATGCATATTCATAGATGATGGCATTGCCTATGGTGCTATTGTTGAGAGAAAATATCAGTATATGTTCTATCAATAATTTGTCGCAAGAAAGTCTATCTTGTAGGTTCATAAATTCTAAACCCTTGAAATAATACGCTAGTCTTGTGAATCTGGAAACAAAAACAAAGTAATTGGCAGCCAAATCAAATTGTTAGAAGTAGGAGTGAGTAGTTATAGGTTCCTAGAACCTACCCATAGAAATAGCTTTATCATTTTTCGAAACCTGAAACATATCTTGTCACAGGTTCTAAATTCGATTCCAAGGTGTCGCGACCTACCTCACGAGCGCCGAACTCGGTAAGGCGGGTTTAGAGATAAGTGTTCATGAAATGGTTCATATGGCATATCATGAAAAATGATTTTATTGGAGTATAAATCTTTTGATCATCCATATGATCCATTGATCATGAACGTGGATCTTCCCTAAATCCATATCTCGTGTGACAGCGGATCGATTTTGTCTTTTTTAGGAGTCGCCACTAGCCTAGGTCGGGGGTCAGCTAGAATACCCAACCGAAACGCGGGAATTTCGTTTTGATTTCTACGAAAACCAGAGATCAAAGGTTCGGGACTAGCATACGTTAATATTTCTATTAACGCCCTTTCGGTACCACTAAACTTAACATGGTTGTTATCTAAGTTGTTATGCATTTGTTCTTTACCATTTTCATGTTTAAAGTCTTAGTCCACTAGGTGATCATGCATCTTGTTTTTGTATTTTCATTTAAAATTCTAAACTAATCCTATCTTAGTCTAGAAAAAGAAGGAAACAATCAATTGTATTGAAAGACATTTCGTAAAATAAAAACTCAAAATATTGAAAAGACGAGCCAATTCTAAGTGCGAGAAAGTAAAAACCCACAACTCGTCGGGTGTTTATTACAACACAAATTGAAAACCCGAGATATGATCGGGGATGAATGAATTGAGTACAAATTGAAATCGGATCGGACATCGGTTTATCGCCATCATCAAATGAATACAAATGGAGACCGGATTGGACATCGATTTATCGCCATCATCAAATGAATATAAATGGAGACCAGATTGGACATCAGTCAATCGCCTTGGTTTTTATCATTTCGAATTATCCTCCTATGAACCGCCTCTCGGGTATCGGTGTTTACATTCATAACATTCATTCACGACAAACAATGCACAAAGGAACAATCAAAGAAAAACAATGGTGCAAACAATTCACTAATCAAACACGGGTCACGAGATTGGCCTTTGTTTTTCATGCATTTCGATTCACCACCCACATAATTATCTAACATTATTTGATCAATGGTTAACGATAATGAGCTACCATTTGCATTCACAAAACGGCAACTCTTATCAATTAACCCCTAAAATCGGGTTCTAAATGACCACAATGGACTACCCACCGAACATGCATCGGGCCTAATATTCATCTAACAAGCACATGCATAGCCATGAAATAAGCATGCATTCAAGCTCATAGGCCTTATTTCGAAGCCAATCAAACAATGAGAAGTGGGCTTCATAAGGAGACCATTTATTCAGTTTTTATCTAATTCGGATTGCTTATGTTCAGATGTGATTAATTACCCTAATGACGTCCAAATGAAATGATTCAGGTTTCATTAGAAAGCTTATGAAATGAGGATCAAAAGTCAAGAAGAACATTTTTTTCTAAATCCTCACCGATTTTCCTGAAAATGACAAATTTACCCTCGGTGACAAACTAGACCCGATTCTGTTATAGATTTCAAAATAATGGCGGGAAAAATAACAAATCTTATCAAAACCACGTGAAAATTTTTGTGCAATTAGAATTCTCCATGTGTAACAAGTTTTGAGTTTTGAGTTTTTGATAAAAAGTCCCCCAAATTTTTATAAAATTCGGTTTTCGCGAAGGATTCAATTGCAAATCACACTTCAACCCGAGAAGGCCTTTTATGAAATTTTTAGCAAATTGACCCTCCAAAAATTGTTATTTGGTCCCCAAAATTTCCAGTCAATATAATGAGACCCTAATGAGCAACTTTGTAGTTTTGATTTTTTGCAAAAAAGGACTATAACTTTATCAATTTTCGAGAAACATCTTCTGAACTCTAAATGAATGAAAATCAGATCTGGACACAGATACTGATTAGATTGTGAAAATTCCTTTTGAAAATTCAAATGACCTCCGATTTTGATGAAATTAGTATCAATAGAAATATCTTGATCTCAGTGTGAACTTTTGTGAAGAAAACTTTTTCAAATTGTGAACACACGAATTTATGAAAATCGAAGAACATACAAAAGTCAGTCTGAAACTGATCTGTCATCAGATTCATGCCTAGATGACGTTGCAGATCGTACCATGCTAACATGCTTGGAATTTTATGAAAATTTTATGATGAACAAATTAAGATGTGCTCTACAACTTTTATGAAGAAAGTTTTTTCAAAAAATGATCATAGAAAATCATAAAAATCACGGAATAGCACAACATCAGTTAGAATATCATCAGAACAGACTTCAACATCATATTCCAGATTCTGATCCTAAATTCCGAAATAGTTTTGACATAGAAAATCAGGTCCAATTGAGGCATATGATATATCAAATCGAAGCTTAAGATGTGTTTTACGATTCTTTAGTTCATCACTTCACGAGATTTTGACATTAACGAGCTGAAATCGGCATCTCAAACATATAGGTTTTCCAGGATACGAATTTGCATAATCAACTTCAAATGCACTTACCTTGTTTAACGATGCTCCGACGCGAAATCGAGCGATCCAGTCTCCGTGTTCAGATCAAGGACAGCACGGAGAAGTCTCGGAATGCTCGGCCAACCTATGATAATGATTGCACAAAATATAGTGAGAATCGATTCGATCTTGTACTAGTGAACTAGTATTGAAGAATCAAGTCAAGAGACGAGATCAGGTGGCTGTTTAACGAGAAGCCGGCCACCACGGCGATGTGAAGACGCCGAGGAACGTTGCCGGAAGTTTGGGATCGCCGGAGGGAGTCGCCGATCAGCCGGTTCAGCCGCTTGAACCGGCTGATCACATCACCGGCATTACCGCCGGTGATGTTGCCGAGAGGTTGATCTGGCCGGAACTTGCTGTTCTGGCCACTGCTGAAGATGGTTGGTCTTGCGACCAGCCTTGGGCCGCCGTAGGGGACGTCGATGAGGCAGTGATCCGCCGGAAAAGCAGTCGACGAGAGAGAGATGACCGGCGAGAGAGATGGCCGGCGAGAGAGAGAGAGAGAGAGAACTTCATATATGAAAAAATGAGAGAGTTCTAAAATTTTGGAGGGAAAAAACACTATATACTCTCCTCAACTTTGAATCCTACCCTTTAGATTGATCCAATGGCCTAAAATGCATCCTTAATGATTAAGAATATTCTTTATGGGCTAAGGATTGGTGACATGACACTATGGATGGACATGATCAATTCTAAATAAATGGCCATGATTAATTTGCTTACCCCCTAATTAATTTGCTTAATCCCTAAGGAAGGGCATTTTGGTAATTTTCACTTATGGGCATTTTCGTAATTTTCATTTAAGGGCATTTTTTGTCATTTTTGGGCTCAAAAGGATGGGGCCGGCCTTGGCTGGTTGGAATGGATTGTTGATCGCCAGATTTTCAACCGGAAAATAGCCAGTCTGATCGGATCGGTTCAATTTGATTCAAACCGGGTTAAGCCAATTAGCCCTAAATTTGACCTAATTGAACTAGTTCAATCCTTGATTCCATTTGTTGTAATTTGATTCCTTTCATGATTAATTGAGCCCATTAATATCGAATTCAATTAAATTGGATTGAACCGATTTGAAATTTATGCACAAATTGATCCAATTTAACTTGTTTTTCTCAATTGCTCTTGAATTTGGGTAATTGCATGGCCAAGTTAGACTAACAAATTTAATTGAAGTCCAATTAGCCAAATTGAGTCACAATTCATCAAATTGAATATTAGTCTAGAATGGGTCAAGTTGAATTGCATTAATTGGATCAATTACTCTTAGACTTCTTAATCATTTGATTACTAAATTGATCAAATTGACTCAAATTCATGTGAATCTTCCAAAATTGATTTTGAATTTGGATTTGATATAAGAAATTAGGCTTATTTGTGTCTCAATTGTGCAAATCATGAAGAATTGATCCAAATCACTGATTAAGGCCAAAATTGGGGGTTTTTGTGTTTGGCTTGGAATTACAAAATTAATTCCAAAATTGAATATAAGATGACCTCTAGATCAAATGTCATGAATAAAACTAACCTAAAAAATGGCTAGAAATGAAGTAATTTCATTTTTGGCTGATTTTGAACCAAATTCCGCAAATTGGGAAAAAGTTGATTCTAAACTGATTTTTGCAAAATTTCAAATGCCAAAGATAAATTGAATGTAAAATCAGATGATTTTTGAATTTTTGCATTTTCTGATTTTTTGGTCAAACATTTGACCAAAAGTCAAACCCTAGTTGAATTTTCACTAAGAGCTTGATTTTATGATCAAATTTTCGAATTTTTCTAAAATTTCCACTTCTAAAGTGAAATTGAACTTGAAAAGAATTTTTTTATGGGAAAAGCCCCAATTTGATCTAGGGTTGACTTTTGGTCAAAGGGTTAACCAAAAAGTCAACCCGAAAGTTAACCGTTTGACTTTTTCGGGTTTTTGCATGAAATGAATAGGAAATTGTCTACAAAAGCTAAGCCAACAAACAGAATTAAAAAACAACACTTTTTGTTCAAGAAACAGGTTCCGTCGCGATCAGAAACCATAATCTCGAATTTTTTACTTTTAATAACGCGTTGGTTAAAAATTATGTGTTAACACAAGGTATACCCTAGTTCCACATGGATTATTATTTGAATAATTACGATAAACCATTACCTTTAATAACCACTACTGACCACAACTTATATTTAGAAACAAATGAAAGTTTAGACTAGTGGTTCTAAATTATACATTCATCATCTAACATTATTGAACACCGCGAGATCAAGCGAAGACAAAGGTCAAGAAAAAATACAAAAAATCTTATTTAAGGTTTTAGCTTTCAGATTTCACCTATCTAGAACTTGGAACTTACTTGTTGAAACAGGTTTCTAATTTTTGGAACCTCGAATGTACCTTGTGTGACATTCCGAAATTTCGCCCGTTTGGGGATTTATGAAATGAATTATCTATTAATGTACTTGTAGCTAGTCTCACTCGGAACTGATCATTCTTGGGATACTAACCATTAGGAAAAGGCTAATTAGGGATTTAAATTCGTACGATTTGAGAAATTCGATTGTGAACTGAATTTCACCATAAAATCGTCGGGGTGACATTTTGAGCCAGTGTAGGCCGATTTTAGGATAGTGATGGGCCAATTCGTTATTATTATACACATGGATCACGGGTGATTCCGTTAGACCCCGAAATGAATTAACGAACAACCCTAAACCTATTCCGAACGATCGTACTCATCAGAAATAGTGATCGATCCTCGCGATTTTATTGATAACCGAAGTCGTTACTGTCTAAATATATTGCACGCGACTTGATTTAAGATCAGTCACGGGTCGATTCTGCGAATTTTCCTAAAAGTTGCCCGTTAGTCAGAGATATGCACGAGTTACATTATATATGATTCGATTATTAAATTGAGACCAAATTGGGCATCGGAAAATTAGGAAGTCACGACAGAATGTTAGGACGACGTTGCGGTTGTAATGTGCAATTTTGAGTGAGCCTAAATCCTTTAGAAAAATTCGGGCGAGAAACGGAGAAAGTGACCATTTTACCCCTAAGAATTTCTAAAGGGATAGTTTTATGGGCAAAGGGCATTTTGGTCATTTTACCCTCAAATTTGGAAAATACAATTTTGCCCTTGGACTTTTTGAGAAATTACAAGATTGCCCTTGGATATTTTAGATGAGATTCGATCTCAAGATAAAATCGAATCTGGACTGTCGGATGAAAAGATTAGAGAGGGGTTTTTTGGTAAATTGCCAATTTTGGTCAAAATTTGATTTCCAAGCTTGACTATATTTTCTCTCTCTCCCCCCTCTCTTTCTCACTCTCTCAGCTCCACCTCTCTCTTTCTCCCTCCCGAACTCTCTCTCCACCGTGAGCTTTCCTACCATAGCCCTCCCACCGCCGATCGCCGTGTGCCGCACCGCTGCTGTAACACCCCAAATCTCGGGGTCATTCACGTGACGTCCCGTTCATTATTATCACAAGCGGAAGCATTTCTCGGGACAATCACAATTAATTCACACAACGGAAATAAAGACAAACAGCATCATGAGCAAACCTTATGTTTACAAGATGCGCAAACATATTTTATAAGCCAACTTAACTGACTTTAGGCATTTGTATACAACAAAACGTTATGGCTTGGGTGTCCTAAGCCCACTACTGCTTCTCGCTCATCTCTTTCCCCGAACTCTAACATGGCTCGAACTCCCCCTGTCGCCGCCGTCCGTTCGACCATCCTATGGACCTGAGAGGGAAAACGGGGGATGAGTCAGGGAGACTCAGCAAGTAAAAACACTAATATCAAGCAAGGATATATCGATCGCCATTAACATAAGTCGGCTCTTACCGCACCCGCATCGATGACAAATCAATAGCAAAGTTCAACCAGAGAACATCAAGCATGGCTATAACATGTGCACTTTGCCATTCAAGTCTCGATTCCATCTCAAAACAACATCAAGCATGAAACATGATAAAACCAAGGAAATGAACCAACTACGACCAACCAAACGATCGAGAAACGGTCCAAGCAAATCACGTCACAACGCACTCAACATCCTTTCCCGATATTAGGGAATTCACTTACCCAACCAACTAATTCGAATTAAAAACGAGAGGCGCGAGTCTCGGCGATTCTCAGTGGTTCTTGGGCTTGAACACGAACACTCGGGCCTCGGACGCGGCTTCCTCGTTCAATCAAACCACAAGAGAGACACGGCCTAATTGATAAGCTCTCTCTCTCTCTCTCTCTCTCTCTCTCTCTCTCTCTCTCTTTTTCTTGGCTAAATGGCCTTCCTCTATTTATAGAGGAGTAAGGCTAAGGTTTGGATGAGGTAAGCGCACGTGTCATCAGTGATGATGATGCAGGCACACGTGTCATCGATTCAATTAATGGCTCATGACTAAAGTCAAAGAAATGATGAATGGCCATAAATTCTCTCTCTCTCTCTCTCCTCACCCCTCTTGGCCGAAGCTTCCCTCTCTCTCTCCCAAGGCTGCCGTGACTTCTTCTCTTCCTCTTGGTCAATACTTGATGACCAAGCTTCATAATGGCTTCATAAATGGCTTGTGGAAAAAGAAGGCTAAGCAATCAATGCAAGCCATCAATTAGGCTTCTTGAACAAGCTTCATTCTTTCTAAGCTTGCTTCTCTATTTCGTTTTCCCCCTGGTCCGACCTCCGATCGAAGCATAAAATATCTCATTTGAAAGCTCAGAATGCGTACTTTAAATCATTAGAAGACATCAAGTCGAAATTCCAATGTTCTCATATAGAAAATGCTAAATCTTTGAAATCTGGCAAAACCGGACAGTTTTGCACTATTCACGAAATCGGACATAAAATCATAGTAAATGAACTCCGAAAATTCTCAAATTTGAATATGTCATAAAAAAGACCTTAAAAAACATTTTTCGTGAAGAACACAAGTTCGGAATCTTTCTGTAAACACCATTTTTAGTAGCTCAAAAACAGACAAAAAGCAGTTCGCTGGGACAGGATTCTGGTTTCTAAAATTAAAATCTGTCCAGAATCCAAATGATCTTGAAAAATTTCCAAATTTATACACGTTATATAAAAGGACGTTCTCAACAACTTTTCTGAAGGAAACTTTTCCAAAATCATCCCAGAAAAGCTTGTAGAAAATCAAGAATGTGGGACTATCACCGAAATACCCAATCTGGGCAGTTTTGCATGGTCCAAAAATCAGGCTGTCGTCCAACCCAAATCAACTCCAAAAATTCTGAAATTAATATGTAAAACTTCAAGATGTTTGGAACAACTTTCAAGAAGAAAGTATTTGGAAATTTGGATCATAAAAGTCTCCCCAAAAATAACAAAATGAAGGGGTACAAGGGATCCGAACTGGGTTTTCCAAAACAAAAGTAAAAATTTAGTTCCGATTGGAAAACCGCCAAACTTAAACCATAACCATTTCCCAGGGACTGAAATTGAGGATGTGACAGCTGCCGTCCTCGCTGAACCTCACGCCACCCTCACCACTGTCTCTCTCTCTCTCGGTCTTTCTTTCTCTGGCCGTGAGCCGCCCAAGCCACCGCCGTGAGCCAGCCGTCGCCGCCGCTTGCCACACGCCCGTCATCGCCGCAAGCCGCCGCATTCGCTCTAACCATGTTAGTTTAGAGTTTGGTAAATTCAATCTAAGCTTTGCCTAGTATATCGGGTAAATTTTGGACCCATTTAGATACGGTTTGATAGGAATTAGGGGCTGAACGGAATAACAGGCCGTAGGGTTGATTTCGGAAAGTTTCGGAGAAACTGTAAAGGCTTGTGTTGGCTGTGTTGGGCTGTTTGATGTGCTGTGGAGTGCTGTTGGGTGTGTGATTTGCAACGTTAGGTCCAGCTCGGGATTTTATGCAAGTGTCGTGAAGAACCGAAAGTGTGATATTATGATTTTGGGTGCGGAAAATGACTGTTTGCTGGCTGTGATGTGCCGTGTGATGTGCTGCGAGATGCCATTTGGTGCATAGTTGGTACCATTAGGTCTGTCTCGGGATTTTATGAAAGTCCCGTGAAGAACTAAAATTGATCTGAAAGTGTTTTTTTTTTTGGTAAGGGATTTGAAAGTGTTTGTGTGTGGAAAAATGCAGATTTATACGTGATTGTGTGTTGTGATGTGATTGTGATGTTGTGGGGTGTGAGGTGCAAGTGTGTGCATGGAATTCGATGCGATTGTATGTGAACGTGAGATTGGGATCGGGCCGAGGCATTATAAGCTTGGGCAACGATCACGTAGGTCTGCTGCATTTGGCACGGGCCAAGGATTGAGAAAGTGAGAATGAAATCGGTTTGAGGCACGACCAGCTCGGATGAGATCGGGATTGGACCGACGCATTATAAGCTTGGGTTTCGATCACGTAGGCCTGTCACATTTGGCACGGGCTAAGGAAAGTGTGAATGTGGGATCGGACCGAGGCGTGTGATGCTCGGGGTGCAATCGAGTGGCTGAGGCGTGATGACGCAGGTCGGGAATGCGAATGAGCATGAGATGTGGGAAGTGGAAAGTGTGAATGTGGGATTGAATCGAGGCATGTGATGCTCGAGGCGCAATCGAGTGGACCGAGGCGTGTTAACGCGGGCCGGGAAAGTGTTTAAGTAAATGTGGGCACGATGGGTTAGTTGTATATGTGGTGTGATTGACGTGTGAATTTATATATAGGAAGTTTGTATGTTGTGGTTTGCGCGTGAGGCTTGTTTGTTTTGATTATGGGCTAATGTGCAGGTTATGTGTGCCGCGAGTCCAGGTGTGTGTATTTGTGAATTGTTGTTTGTGAATTGATTGGTTGCGTGTTTGAATATGTTTGGAATTATGTGGTAGCCTAGGTAGGGTTTAGGTTGCAACTTATTGAGAAGTGTCTCATGGTTGTATATACCAAACCATTTCAGATCACCCGCTTGAGCAATGAATCAGCCATCATCGCCGCCGCCAGAGCGTTGTGGTATAGTTATGTATACCGATAATAATTTTGTGGAGTACCCCATAGATGAACAATACATTTGGATCAAGCATACTTCGACCTTGTGAGTAGATGTAGGACATCCTCCTTGGCAGGCTCGCACCTACACAGCTTGGACGTTTAGAGATGGGCCTGATGAGTTTGGCCCCATTACCGGTTTCAATGTTTCCTTTGATGGAGTTGGGGACTGGGATCCAACAGCTGTTCCCCCGCCTGATGGAGAATTGATGAGCACCGAGCTTAGTATAGCTCAATCCGAACACCACCCCGACTCCAGCAGCACCGGGTTCTTCGGTGAATGATTTAGACCCAAATCCAGAAGAGTCCCAGGCAGGATTCGACCCTATGGATATAAACTTAGATGAGATACCGGAGGGTGAGCTGGATGAGAAGTATGGCAAGGATCTAGGTGAGGATCTAGGTGAGGATGAGCCAAAAGCAAAGCTTAAGGATGGCGAGGAAAACATACCTGAGTACTACTATAATCCTTTCTTTGTGCCAGAGATCGAGCCAAACGAGGAACTAGTTGCAGAGGAGTCGGATGGGACCCCCGGGGAATCGGGTGACATAAATCACCCGATAGAGATCGGAGTTGAGTCGGAATCGTCAGTGGAAGCAACGATCCAAGAGGAATCAAATTCGGGTGACAGTGAGTCGGATTCTGAATAGACGCCGTCGTGAGGTCGTTGGGGTTGATCGAGGAGGCTAAGAGTGGTTGTTAAGGGGTATCATTTTTTGAGAGTTGGGTGTTTACCCCTTTTTAGGTGTATGCTTATGGTGGTTGGAATGTGTTGTATGTTTGCTTGGTAGACCGGGTTGGTAGTGAAGGGTACAAGTGTGCATGTATTTGGATATTGTATATATTTGGTATTGTAATGTTTTAAGAGTTAGTGGTTGGGTGTGCTTAGTTATTCTAATGTTCTCCAATTTATTCGTCTGGGTTTAATTATTTGTTTCCGTCGCGATTAACTCGGATGTGAGAAAGTTGAGTCGATGACGTTTTCCTAGAACGTCGCACAGTTCGACTTACGAAGGTGAGATGTGAAAAGCACTAGTAGAGTTGGGGGCGTGACACCTTGCATACCTTAGAACCCAAAACCCATAGGTTCTCACCGGTTAGTTTCTGAGGTTCTAGGCCTTATCTTGAAATCATGCTCACTCCTAGTTAGAAGTACATATGTAGGGAAAAGTACTAAAGAAAGACTCAATTGGTATCAATGTAAAATTATTTAAGACTAAATTGGTCTAATTGAAATATTTATGATTGAATTCAATAGGTTTAGGATTTTTCGGTACTTTTCCTTACAAATGCATGTAGATAAAAAGCTAATTTAACGATCCAAAAGAACAAGGGCCTAACTCCTGCTACAAATTGACAAATAAAAACTATTTTTCATATAAAAAAAGGACTCATTGCAAGCCCACGTGAATTGACTAAATTTAAATTGTTGTATTTGTGTGATATTTCCATAATATCTAATTTGTATCGTGTGATTGTCCGAATTACGTACTCTTATTTTGTGATAGCTTTTTCGTGACAGTTTCAGTTATAAATACAGATATTGCAGCTATTATAAAAAGTTTGGTAAATACACAACACCTCTAAAGCTATACAACATATGGCTACTTCGGTAAAATCATCTCACCAACTTTAAAAGTTGCACCTCTAAAATAGGTATTGCAAAACATACAAGTTATAACACTTTATAGCGACTCAAACACAGAGATTGTGGGCCCCAATTTCCGGTTCTAAGGAATGGGAAACCGATTGAACTTTTGTTGGAATCTAAACATATACATTGTTATATTTGCTAACCTTAATTAATTCAACAAAGAAGCTAGAAAAAAAAAATACATACAGCGGAATGAAGGTTTTGTTTTTTTTTTTATTTAAGGAATAATATCACCATTGTCCCTCTATTTTTCTCTGAAAATCAAAATAATCCTTCCAATTTTTTTTTGGGTTAAAAAATGTCCCTCGACTTTTTGCAAAATGTCAATACATAGTCTTCCATTGTACTTACAGGTCGATTTTTGTTGACACGCACCGTAGAATTAATGACACCGACTCTAGTGAATACACATGTCCAATCGAAATCACGTGTCATGTTATAGTTCGCTAAAAATTGTTATGAACCAAAAAGGCGCCACGTCTAACAGTGTAAAAGAAAATAAAATTGAGAGAGAGATGGAGGTCCATCACATTCGCCATAGCTGCGAGCTCAAGCAATAAGCTTGCAGCGACCATGGTCGCGATGGCCACAACAATTGGAGTTTCGAGTTGAGAAGCTCGAGGCCATGGCCGCTCGATGTAAGCTCGCTATCATGGCAACTCTATTGGTTGTCGTAAGTAGTTACAAATCATTTTTTTTTTTTTTGCATTATTGTGGATGTTTGAGGATTTTCTTCAAGTTTATCACTTCTCTTATTTTGTTTTTATTATACTCATATTTAAGAAATCTTACTTAGCGGGATTGTAGGAAATCCCGATAACCTTGATTTCATTCCAATTTTCCCAAACCTTGAGAAAATTAAAATTAAAGGGATAATGATAAAAATAGTCCTCGAACTTTGGCCAATGTGCAATGTAATTCTTGAATTTTTAATTTATATAATATAATCTTCGAACTTGAATTAATAGAAGGATTATATTGAACATTTTCTCATAGTTTAGGGACTAAATCGAACATATACAAAAAGTTCAGAGACGATATTGAACAAATTAAAGTTACAAGATCACATTGGACATTGAGTTAAAGTTTAGGAGCTAACTAAATAAATTAAAAGTTCATGAATCACATTACATATTGAGCCAAAATTTAAGGACTATTTATGTTATTTTCTCAAAATTAAATGCAAGAGAAGGCGACGTCTCTTTTTCCGGAGAAAACAGGTGCCCTTTGTATAATCATTTCCCCTTTTCTTTTCATTATCTCGGAAATGTGAAAGACTTCACTTCCGTCACTTTCGATCATGACGCACGGTGTACCAAGAGATCATATAATGGAGTTTAAAAAGAGAAACGAACCATTTTCCGTGTAGATTCCGAGCAGGGATCGTCCCCGCTTCTCCATTGACTCGTGCCTGCGTCTCCGTCAACTTTGCTCGCTTCCCATAAAATATGGCCGTGCCGACGCTCACCAACGCGCTTCCATGGCCACTGCATCATCATCATCATCTTCTTCGTCGCCTCCTTGTGCCGTCGTCCCTCAATGGGACCACGACATCTTCCTCAGCTTCCGAGGCGACGACACTCGCGCCGGCTTCATCAGCCACCTCCACACAGCCCTCCACCGCTGCGGAGTCTGCGTTTTCATTGACGACGAGCTCCGAAAGGGGGAGAGGATCTCCCTTTCGATCGAGCGGGCCATCGAGAGCTCCAGGATCGCCATCGTCGTCTTCTCCCCCAACTTCACCGCCTCCACCTGGTGCCTGCAGGAGCTGACCAAGATTCTCGAGTTGAAGGACTCCAGGGTGCAACTAGTCCAGCCGGTGTTCCTCCGTGTTGACCCGAGGGACATGCGAAAGCAGACCGGCATCTTCGCAGAGATCATGGTGAGGTATGAGGAGGCTTTTGGTGATGGTTCGGAGAGAGTGAAAAAGTGGGGAGACGTGCTCCGCGATGCAGCTAATTTGTCCGGATGGCATTTAGGCCACGGTTAATTGTCGAATTACTCTCAGCTAATTGACTGGATTCTCTTGATTGCCGTTTGTTTTGTGGAGAATTTCTGTTAGATTAAATCAGATTAGAACTCGCTAGAATTGGTAATGATAAAACTTGTTGCATAAATTTAGCAGCCTTGTTTGAGAAATGGAGTTTCAATTGAGTCTGCTTAGAAGAAGGAAGCAGGGCTATGTGTTTGGAACTGGAACTCTGACTTTCAGAGTATCATTGTTCGGATATATAACGCGGTTGCATTGACAGACATCGTTTTGCCTTATGCTCGTGAAATTGCTAACATGTGTTGCTTCGAAGTTTAAGGTGATGAATTGTAAGTCTCATTTTATTTGCCCAACTAGCTTCGAATCATGTATACCTTCCCTTATTGTTCACCGTGTATATCTCTATGGTTAAGCATTTTGATAACCGACAACATGATACCTATCATCACTTTTTATGTTTATGTCAAACTGACGTAGAGAAAAGCGATAACTTGGAAAACTCTTCCACGATTCGACTGGAATTCAATTCAATTCAATAATATCCCCCAGAACACAAAGCTGGACGTCCTTTAATAATGGTAAGACTCCTAAAGATATCTGAATTAATGAAGATAACATCAAAGCAAATCGAATCTAATCTTATCTAATAAAATTCCAACGAAATATTGATAATTCGAAATTGCCTAAAGTAAAAAAACTGTCAAATGGTCGTTTTCCCAAAAATCAGAAAAACTGCCAAGATTTCAGGCGATTACGGCGATCACATTCTTCAAGATAATCACAGGCTAACTGGTTTACATCATTCCTTCCCTCTTCGGAAAAACTCGCCCTCGAGTTATAATCAGGATAAATGAGTGTATCGAAAACATGATACTCAAATAAGTCTGTCATATTAAATGCAAGGGAAATATTGAGATCACCAGGAAGGTCAGCTACATAGGCATTGTCGTTGATCTTCTTCAGGATGTGGCAATGACCAATCTTCTTGTGCTTCAGTTTATTATAGCTACCTAACGCTTATTTCGCAGAAAAACCATTACCTCATCGCCTATCTCAAAAATTTTCGAACGTCGCCGTTTGTCAGCATCCTCCTTATACTTTGAATTAGAAGCAACCAATTGACTAGCAACAGCAGCTTGGACTTTATTAATTCTGGTCGCCAAATTCTCCGCCACGACACTATAGCCAGGGATCTTGGGCAAAAAAACCAAATCTAGAGTATGCTGTGGTGTATGCCCGTAAACGACCTGAAAGGGAGATATACCGGTAGAGCGGTTAACCGAGTTGTTGGAGGTGAACTCAGCAGGAGCAAGATACCGGTCCCACTGCTTAGGCATATCACCGCAGAGGTAGCGACTAATATCCGCCATAGTACCTTTTCACAACCTCCGTCTGACCATCCTTTTGGGGATGGAAAGAACTACTATACTGTAAATCAATCCCAAACAAATGCCATAAAGTACGCCAAAAATGGCTTAGAAATTTCATATCACGATCGAAAGTGATTGTCTTCGGCACACCATGGAGACGGACTACTTCACAAAAGAATAAACTTGCTACATGTGAAGCATATGAAGTTTTCTTACAAAAGATGAAGTGTGCCATCTTCGAAAACCGGTCAACCACCACAAAAACAAAATCTAAACCCCGTTGAGTGCGAGGAAGTCCCAACACGAAGTCTATCGATATGTCTACCCAAGGACCCGAAGGAATAGGCAAGGGGGTATAAAGACCAGTGTTCTGAGAGTAGCCCTTAGCGGTCTGGCAAATGTAGCATTTATTGACAAATTGCTCAAGTCTCGCTTCAGTTGAGGCCAATAGTACCACTCCTCCACCAAGGCTACAGTTTTATCTCACCCCAAATGTCCACCGAGAGTACTATCATGAAACTCTCGAATGAGTTGTTCACGCAAAGAACCATGAGGAATGCATAATCTATTGCCAAAGAACAAGAATTTTTCTTGAATTATCATATCGCCATGACAACTTGTTTCAGAAAACTTCTCCCATATCTCACCAAAATCACTCCGCCACAAGGACTGGCCATTAAGGCCAGTCCCGTCTCCCCCTGGATTCCCGAGCTCTCTCCTTTCTTCCCTCTCCCCCTGTCTCCTCTGCGTTGCCCAGAATCGGCCCCCCCTCCGCACCGGCCTATGGCCGCGAGATTCACGAGGCATAAACCGATGTAGGCCGTCGTCAGCCGACGTCGAGAGGCCGAGCAGTGGCCCGAGGCCACTATAAAAGTCGAAGAAAAAGAGAGAGAGGGGGTTGGCCACACAGAGAGAGAAACAAAGGAAGAGAGAAAGAGCAGAGCAAGAGAAAGAAAATAGAGGGAGAACAGAGAGAATAGAGAGAGAGAGAGTGTGTGATCGAGGCCTTGCCGGAGCAAACCAGCAGCGTCGCCGTCGCCGTGAAGTAGCCAGAGCCACGATCGGCCGTTTTGAGAGATAGAGAGAAAAACATAGAGAGAGAGACCGAGAGAAAAGAGAGAGAAAGAGAGGAGGTTCGCGCTTCTACAGGTCCCCACAGCCGTGCTGTTGACCATACACCTGCAGGAGAGCCTCCAGTCGCGTCGCCGAACGATGAGCTTTCCCCGGTGCTCTGTTCGCCCCTATTTTTGTGTCCGGCATGGCTGGGATTCGCGCCAGCCGTTTCACGTGAATCTCGGCCCATACCGACGTCGATCCCAATCCTCACTCGTCGCCGGAGGTGAGCCGTGGTTGCTAGGGCTGACCGAGTCACCGGAGGAGGTCAAGATTCCCTATTTGTTTTTGTGCCCTCCACCTGTTCGATAAAATTTCTCAATGAAACTGGTTTTTTAATCTGGTCGTTAGCTGGCGAGCGGCGGTCGGACAGCGACCCAGTGGGCGACGAGGCTTGGTGTTGGTCCCAGGAGCCTGATTTTGGTCAGTGCCGGCCTAGGTTGGCCGGCAAGAGGCCGATTTTCGGCTTCGCCGGCGCCTGCACACGCGGGTTTGGCTTGACCCGATTCAATTGACCCAACTCGGTCAACGAATGACCGGGTCGGGTTCGTTGACCCGAGTCGGTCCAACCGGTCCGGATCAACTGACCCGACTTAGGTCAACGACCGGGTTGGATTCGTTGACCCGGGTCGATTTTGCCAATCCGGATTAGCTGATTCGACCTGGGTCAACACTCGGGTCGGATCCATTGACCCGGATTGGTTCTGATCCGAATTCGTGACCCGACCTAATTTAATATTATATTATTGTTTTTTAAAAAAAAATTAAATTTTTTTACCGTATATATATTAAAATAAGGGTTTTTTTTTATGTGGTTTATCTAATTGTTTTATTTTGTTGTATGATTGTTATGTATGTTTTTAATTAAACTTTAATTGCATGATCTATCGTGTTTAAAATGATGGCTGCCTTAGTTAGAATTAGAACCCTAGGCTGCATGTATGTCTTTGACTGCTAATTGCTTCTAATTATGCGTTCGCTTGATCACCTCACATATTAAGAGAAAGATCTTAAAATCAATCCAAATTATCTGATAAATATTTTCAAAACAAATGAATAGGGTAAAATGGTACCGAAAGGGCATTAGCTATCCAACTAGTGTAACCAAGTCCCCGAACTCAATCAATCTCTGGTTCATAGGAATAGGGTGATTCTCCCATCACCCTATTTGGTTTCTAATCGACCCACCCCAAATCGATTAGTGGCGACTCCTTTTTGTAAATCACTTGCATGTTAAAATCTAAACTCTAAGTCGCGATATGGTATGGGCTTGGGAGAGCCCGAGTTAAGTCCTGAATTTAGACTTAGCACGTACCAGGCGAGCCCCTTGTTTTTTGAACATGTTAAAAAGAAACCACGGGACGTCGATCGCGACAGACTAGCGACTCCGCTGGGGAATTTTTGTTTTAAAAAAAGTGGACTTAAGCCAAATTTTTGTCTTGTTCAAAATATTTTGTTTGGCAGCAATGACTCCAGGTATGATCCTAATATTAATGTGTTATTTGTTCTTGCAGGTTCAAATTGATTGATTTTAAATTGTTGTGCTTGCTGTAATAATTTAACACTACACTGTTGCACACACAACTACGCTACCAGACCTGGGCCACGATAGGACATTCTAGGATTGTGTTAAGAAAGATACGACATCGAACGCAAGTCTGCGGTATAGAAGTTGCCTTTCTTTTCCCCGAAATTTATTTCTAAAAATTGTAAAGAAATATCTTTAGCCGCTATTTGGGTGACTATAAGATATTTCTTTCAATTTGGCCGAAGTTAAAAGGACTTGACACCAATGCGAGACTGCGACAGTCAGGCACCCTTTTAATTTTGCTGAACCAGTCTAAGTAAAAGTCGAACCTCACTTTTCATGTGCATATCGTTGTGATTAACATGGTTCAAGGAAATGTATATATTCTATCCCTCCTTATTTTATCATACAGTCTACTTACTTATTTGTTTTGTTACCAACAGGCCACCTGTCGATTGCATTCTATATACGATGAGAAGAGCCGATATCCAATTCGTCCCCACTCCCAAAAAAGAGCTTCTAACATGGTGGGACCAACTTGATCATAATGGCCAGCAGTATATCAAAGTAAGAATTGGTTGCCTACTTCCACTGCTCAAAATTAACATCCATTCTAGCATGATGCAAGCATTAGCGCATTTTTTGTGCCTACAGACATCCACTTTCATATTCGGCAAATTTGAGATGACCCCGACTTTGGAAGAGTATAGTACTGCCATTGGAAAACCTTTGGGATTTGAGCTTACCAAACATCTTTTAGGTGTGTCTCCCCTGCCCGAATTATCTCAATTTTTGCGAACTAAAAGTGATACCGTAAAGAGAGTCATTAAAGCTCATTGTAATGCATGCCCATGGTTTTTCTTAAATGAATATTTTGAAAGCCAACCTATGAGCCAAAAAGCCAAAATTTTTATCCTTGCTTTTATCGGGTGCGTCCTTTTCCCCAATCGCAAAAATTCAATAAACCCCTCAATTGCTTTTGTGACCAAACAAATTTGCACCGGCTTTAGTTATGTTAATTCAGTTTTGGCAGAAACATTTTTGTCTTTAAATCGTTTTAAACAAAATTATGACAAAATCACGTGGGCTATCCCAAAAATTTTGCAAATCTAGTTTTTATCCCATTTGAGAGGATTTGGGCACCTCATGCAGCTTTTTGAGATTGGTGACTTCATGCACCCGATACAAAGATTTAAAGTTCTAAAAAGTCATTCCCCTAATAAGGATTATGCCACATGGATAAATTTTTTTAAAGACCCTGATTCCAAGGCATTCCTATAGTATACTAAATGGTTCCATGAGGGTCAGGCTTGATATGCCCACCAGTTCTATAACCCCATTTCGCTGCTCGGTTTATCAGGCATCACCTCATACAACCCATACTGGGTAGCCCGCCAATACAGGGCCCTCCAAGAAGTCCCGCCGCCCCTCAAAACAGACATGTTTCGAGTTCAATTCACCCACTCGAACTACAATTATGCTGATGAAATTCGCACCATCCAGGGAATATGGACTGGATGCCATCTTGAGAACATCCTGGTGCTTAAGCTATTGAAGGGATAGGAAAAAGTTCACCATACCTCTCTGTTCTACATTACACATCACTAAATCCCGACAGATTTTCAGCCAAAGGTCCCAAATGTAACCAACAAGCCTAGTCACCAAGCACAAATTGATCAACTTAAAAAGCCTATGGGGACGAAGGATACGCTTATTGCGGAGCTTGTCCGTGAAAATAAGCGACTCCAAGAGATTGGAGCTTCCCCATCGTTTATAGAATGAGCATCCGGGGAGAGCGCCCTTTTTGTTAAAAGCCTTGTATTTTATTTAGTATAGATGTTTAGGGAGTTTGTTTTTCTTCTTTAAAAGTATTTTTAGGTTATAATATTGATAATATAACTCAGGCAGTTTTTATGCCTTATATAATATTTTTGCGACTTCATGACACCACCACAGCTATTGGCCCAGTGGTATCGGGTGTGAAGCTGAACGGTCCGAAGCGACCGATGTTCGAACCCCGGGGACGCCACCTGTAATATTTATATTAATAAAAACCTTTTTTTCTTTTTTTCTTCACAAATAAATAAAATATGCAATAATATTATGATTAGGTCATGAAATGATTCTTTATTAGACAATATACTCATTCATTTCAGCATTTTCACAGGTAGTTACAAAAAAAAATGGCTGAAGAAAACTCCCACCTCGATAATATGGAAAGCGAAATGAAAATGGTTTTCAACGCGCTAGA
Source organism: Syzygium aromaticum (assembly GCA_024500025.1). NCBI lineage: Eukaryota > Viridiplantae > Streptophyta > Magnoliopsida > Myrtales > Myrtaceae > Syzygium > Syzygium aromaticum. The sequence goes on from CM044892.1 coordinate 1,251,729, forward strand.
AAACATCACCAGGAAAATAGAATCCATCAATGGCAAACTCACGTCTGCGCCTGCAGCAATTGAGGTGATGTTACCACCACCGTCCACCGAAAAAGACAAAACTTCCGCCAGCGATAGTAAAATGTCCCTGCTAAAAGACGATCCGCTTCCCCTGGCTATCAGAAAAGCTGAATCTGAAAGTGCCCCGGTGATAGAACATGACAAACACCTTGCAAAAGTTGAGGAGATGCTGAAACAGTTACAAAGACCGCAACATGTTGTCCCACTTGATTTGTCTATATACAAGCAAGTCAAAGTACCAGAAAAATTCAAGATACCAGAGTTTGAGAAGTATGATGGCACTTCATGTACCAGGCACTATTTGCACATGTATCATATGCGGATAACTCAGTACGTGGATAATGAACCCCTCATGATTAAGACATTTCAGGCCAGTCTGACGGGACCAGCTTTCACATGATATATGTCAAAAGACGTGGACGCTTTCAAATCTTGGGATGACGCCGTCGATGCCTTCCTCAAGCAGTACCAATTCAATCTCGATGTCACCTTTACTCGGGATGATTTGGAACGCCTCAAAAAGAAGAAAAGTGAGTCCTTTAAAGAGTATACCACTAGATAGAGAAATTTGGCCGCTCAGGTTACCCCATAACTCATTGAGCATGAACAAGTGAAGTTGTTCATTAAGTCTCTTCCATATGAATACAGACACCACCTGGTTGGTGCCACTGTCGAATCCTTTAATTGTCTTGTTCCTGTGAGTGAACGAATCGAAATGGGATTATGTGACGGATGGTTTACGGACCCTGCTTCCACTAGTAGGAGGCTCAGCACGAGAAAGGAGAAAGAAACCCTAGCAGACGCAAACATTGCATACACCCAGACCGTTCAGCCTCCCCGAACAGTCAAGGTGAATAGTGAGCAGCAGCCAACCTCAAGTCGCCAACCTTCGAAGCGATATAATTAAAGGCAATTCACTCCGTTGCCCGAATCTCCCTCTTAGGTCCTGGCCATCCTCCGAAAGAAAAACCTACTGTCTACTGAGCCAAAACGTCCTAATGCAGAAAGCTTCTCGAATTACGATCCATCCAAGAAGTGTGACTATCTCATGGGTGAGATAGGACATTCGACAGACGATTGCTATACCCTCAAACACCGAATCCAAAATCTGCTTGATACCAAAGCCTTTTCATTCCAGACATTCAAGCCAAATGTTCAAAACAACCCATTACCCGAACATGAAAACAGAGTTAATGCCATATCCACTTTCGACCCTTGTCGAATTAAGAGTGAGAAGGTATGTATTAGTGACATCTATAACGCTCTAGTGAAAGCGGGGTATTATCCTACTGGTGAAGTACTGCCTTTGTCCTTAATGAAATAAAGGGTTGCCAGCATGGCAAAAGCAGGTGTGATTATGCGTGTCAAGCACACTGGTATAGTGGCCACTATCTCTGAGATCATCATTAATTAGGACGAAGAACTTTCAGCCTTGAATGCTAAAATAAATACATCCAGCCCTACACTTCTAAACAAACCTTCGTCTGATAACCCAGATGAGGAAAAAGAGTTGACAATTGAGGTATCCCTAACCGAGGGCATATAGTGATCGAGGTACCTCAACCTTACCAATATGAGAGTGACAAAGCAGTCCCATGGTCCTACGAATTGGAGGCTGATCTAGTTACCAGGTCTGGATAAACATATGCTCAAGCTGACGCACAGCCTCCGAAGCCTGTCACTGATAAAGAAGCCAAAGAATTCCTGGCCATCATCAAAGTCAATGAATATAGTGTGGTGGACCAATTGCGCAAGTTGCCTGCCCAGATCTTTTTGTTGAAACTACTCCAAACGTCCTTGAAGCATCAGAAGTCTCTGATGAAAGTACTCAGCGAAGTAAACGTACCAAAGTCAATTGAACATGACAAGTTGGAAGCATTTGTGGGGTCCATCCTTCTGAATGATCAAATAACATTCTTGGAAGAGGAGTTTCCCGCTGAAGGAAAGAGGCATACCAAGGGTCTCTACATCTCCATCAAATGTAGAAACTCCCATGTAGCTCGAGTTCTTATAGACAATGGATCAGCGTTGAATATCTGCCTGCTGGCAACCTTGCACCGCTTCAATGTGGACACGTTCAAACTCTGTGCCTCCAAAACATCAGTTCAGGCGTTTGACGGAATGAAGAAGGACACTGTAGGTGAGATCGACTTTGATGTCCAAATCAGCCCAACAGTATTCAGCATTTTGTTTCAAGTAATGGATATCCCCATTGCATTCAGTTTTCTACTAGGCCGTCCCTGGATTCATTCCGCTGGAGCCGTACCGTCAAGCCTTCACGAAAGTGTGAAATTTGTGGCCCAAGGAAAGTTGATCACAGTTCTTGGGGAGGAGGACCATCGAATCTACCAAGAAACCACCATCCCGTATGTTGAGCCAAGCGGTAAAGTGAAATCTAGCTATCAGTCCATTGAACTCGTGTCAATCATGCATAGGTATTGAGGAACTTCTCCCCTTGCCCTTGATGTGTCAAAAGCCTCGATCATGGTAGGGAAGATTATGGTTGGAAATGGCTTTACTCCAGGCTAAGGACTCAATAGAAGAGGCCGGGGCATCCGGGAGCCTATTCAAACCGTCAGGAATCATCATACGGCTGGCCTAGGGCATTGCGGGGGAAACCCACAGGTTAACAAATGGCACACGAAGGGTCAAACTGGCTTGTTATTTCCCCATATTCGGGAGTCCTTCCCGCCACCTGCTAAATTGTTGCAAGATGAGAAAATTTATCTTAATCGCTCAGGAGAATTAGAAGAGAAGTTCAAGCAGTCTGCCAAATGTTTAAGTCACCCGAACTTCATGGCTCCTCCTGCAAATGTTGATACTGACCGACATCAGAACTCAAACAAGCTCCCGATTGAAGAAGATTGTGGACGAAAAGAAGCGGTTGATAGTGTGGTCGCCCTATTTGACAACATCCTTATAGGAGCCATACACGAAGACTCAACCTCAGAAACGAGTACCTACCCGGTTGATTTGTTTGCACGTTTGCGGCATCAGTTAGGCGAGTTACATAATTTATTGACATTTTTAATGGATACCATGCATCAAATCTCAGACATGTTATCACCGTCGTCCGATCAAGAGCAAGTCACTCAACAAAATGGATCCGGAGGAAACCCACCGTCAGGGGTCATTCCTGACACGATTTGGCGAGACATCCAACTCTTATAGTGGTAGGACAATGTACGATGATACACTCCGGTTCCCAAATCCATAGAAGTGATATTCCCTACTCTTTTGCGGAAGGGGTTAATCGCAAGGAGGCTAAAACACCCTACTCCCAAGTACTTCATCAACTATGACTCCTCCAAGTCCTGTGATTATCATTCGGGAGAGATTGGGCACTCGCTGGATAATTGCAATGTTTTGAAGAACAGAGTTCAAGACCTACTGGACACCAGGGCATTCACTTTTCACGCCCCATGGCTATGTCATGGTAAAGATATCTGTTGATTGTACCTAGCCTTCGGGCTGCTGCTCCCGAGCTTTCTGATGCAGCGTGCAAGGGAAAGACGATTATGGATGCCCTGGGCTAGCTTAGTGGTAAGTTCGACTATTACGTTGACTACCAGTTGCCATCAAGTTTTTATAAAGACCAGTAGAATAGCATTCCTAGTGGATGGGACGACATGGAAAAGCTGACACTATCAAAGAGAGGAGCTGGATTCCTGGAATAACACTTTCGAGAATTTTTTTTGTCGGTGCAATAGACGAAGGACCGGTGGAGGGAATGGGCGCAGGCCCGCTTGAGTAAAGTTCCTCTCCTCCGTTTTGCATGAAATTCCCGAAAAAGGGACTATCCTTGTATTTTGTTTTTTTTGTCGTTGTCATTTCTGTTGGAAGAAATGTCTTTTTTGAACTCCCCCTCTTTAGAGGTTGTAAATCTATGTATTGTAAATAAATAACGTTTTGAGAGCATGAGGTAGTATCCCAAATCGGCCCGTTGATGATAAGCAGCTATGAAAAGGAAGGTATTCTGAGGCCCGGGCTATCTCATGTTTCCTCGTCTTAAAAGCTTTTTGAAAATCAAAAACACATTTACTATTTCATCAAAAAAATGTTCTAAGAGGAAAAGGATAATGAAAAATCCATATCCCCATTCGTTTTTCTAATCAATTTACCCTGTGTTTCAGGCGTGATCTTGCAACTTACGAGGGAATTAGTGCGGTCCAGCCCGATGATAGAGATACTCATAATAGCAATTCAGATAACTCAAGTGATGATCTCGCTGAGATCCGAAGAAATTGGAAGCAGTACGAACAATTCAAACCCCTTACAATCGAAGACACTGTTACTATCAATTTGAGCGATACTCAAGATCCAAAAGAAGTCAAGATTGGAGCCAACCTTCTCGAAGAGAATGCCATGCATATAATTGCTCTTCTCAAGGATTACCAAGATGTCTTCGCATGGTCTTACTCTAATATGCCAAGACCAGACCCCCGGATTGTTGAGCACAGTTTACCCACCAATCCCGACATACCTCCTAAGAAGCAAAGGTTACGAAGTACTAAACCCGAGCTATCGAAAAAGATCGAAGAAGAAGTGATGAAGCTGTTGAAAGTAGGGTTCATCGAGGTTTCGCAATACCCTAATTGGGTAGCAAATATCGTGCCAATTAAGAAAAACGATAGTCGAATTCGAGTATGTGTTGATTACCGTAACTTGAATAGGGTCAGTCCAAAAGATGACTTCCTACTCCCCCACATAGATGTTCTTGTGAATAGTACTGCTGGATTCGAATTATTTTCTTTTATGGATGGATTCTCCGGATATAACCAGATAATGATGAATGAGGAAGACAAGGAGAAAACTGCGTTCATTACTCCAAGGGAGACCTTTCACTATAGGGTTATGCTTTTTGGTCTGAAGAATGCCGACGCAACATATCAACGTGCTATAGTCACTCTCTTTCATGATCTGATGCACAAAGAAATTAAAGTTTATGTCGATGACATGATCGCAAAAAGCATATGCGGTGAAGACCATGTTGAGATCTTGAAGAAGCTATTTAATCACTTGCGCGAGTTCAAATTACACTTGAACCTTGCAAAGTGTGTGTTTGGGGCGACCTCTGGTAAATTACTCGGATTCATCGTGAGTAGCAAAGGGATCGAAGTCGACCCCTCAAAAGTCAAAGCAATATGTGAACTACAACCCCCGTCCACAGTAAGGGAGGTCAAAAGCCTTTTAGGAAGGTCGAATTATATCGCTCGATTTATCTCACAATTCTCTGAGACTGCACGGCCTTTCTTCAAACTCCTCAAGAAGGATGCCCAGATTAATTGGGATAAAGATTGTCGGAAAGCATTTGTAAAGCTGAAGTAGTATTTGATGGATCCCCCGGTATTAGTTCCACCAGTCCCAGGGCATCCTTTGACTCTCTATTTAATGATTCATAACAAATCGTTAGGAGCCCTGTTAGCCCAAAGCCACCCTGATGATGGAAAAGAAGGAGCCATCTATTATTTGAGTAAGAAATTCACCATCTCGGAACAAAATTATTCCAAATCAGAAAAAACCTGCGTCGCACTAGTATGGGTGCTACATAGGCTCCGACAATATACCTTGCACCACCAAACGTTTATAGTAACTGAAAATGACCCTATCCGGTATCTGCTTAACCGACCGGCGTTAGTGGGAAAATTAGCCAAATGGCAAATTCTAATTTCAGAATTTGATATCCAAATATCATCACAAAAATCGGTGAAGGGTCGGGTGATCGCTGATATGTTAGCTAAATGCCATGGGGAAATACATGAAGATGATTTTCCAGATGACCGTATTTTATCAATGGAGGAACACACGTGGACTATGTTTTTCGATGGAGCAGTAAACCTGTCTGGTTCTAGCACCGGGGCGATCTTAATATCCCCATATGGGCAGCATTATCCGGTAGCCGCGAGACTGATGTTTCCTTACACCAACAACATCGCCGAGTATAAAGCATATATTCTCGGCTTACATGCAGCAATTGACATGAAAATAGCCAAACTAAAAGTATTCAACGATTCTGCCTTAATCATACTCCAGACTGTGGGTGAATGAAAAACTAGGGATACTAAACTAGTACCCTATCATGACTATTTGGAAGAGTTGGTTTCAGTATTCGATGATATTTCATTTGAATACCTGTCTAGATCTCATAACCAATTTGTCGATGCGCTGGCTACACTGTCATCCATGTTACAGGTTACCAATGGTTTGGAAATAAAACCTCTGAAGATTGAAGTCCTAACCAGACCAACCCATTGCATGATTGTGACCGAAGAACCCGGTGGTAAACCATGGTATTACGATATCATGAATTTCATTAAGGAACAACAATTCCCCGAAGGGAGTAGCCCTACAGACAAGAGATACATAAGGAAGATGGCAACAAAGTTCTTTGTCGAGGGTGAGAACTTGTATAAGAGATCCTATGATTCTGTTTTGTTAAGATACGTGGACGCGACCGAAGCAACACGTATCATGCAGAAGTTGCACAAGAGAATATGTGGCCCGCACATGAATGGGCACATGTTGGACAAGAAATTAAAAAGATTAGGTTATTACTGGCTTTCTTTAGAAGGTGATTACATCCGACATTTTTGAAATTGTTACCGTTGTCAAATCCATGAAAATAAGATAAATGCCCCTCCAACAAAATTACACCAATTGTCTGAGTCATGGCCATTTTCAATGTGGGGCATCGATATGATCAGTCCAATTAATTCAAAAGCATCAAATGGACATCGTTTCATCTTGGTCGCAATTGATTATTTCTCTAAGTGGATCGAGGCCGCGTCATATACCAATGTTACCGCTCGGAATGTGATGAAATTCATCAAGCGAGACATAATTGCCCGTTATGGCGTCCCTGAGGCCATCATTACAGATAACGGGACAAATCTGAATAACTAACTTGTTGACGATTTACTCAATGAATTCAAGATCCGTCATCTGAATTCATCTCCCTATCGTCCTCAAATGAATGGGGCTGTTGAAGTTGCCAACAAAAACATCAAGAAAATCTTAGCCAAAACTACTGAGAATTACCAATATTGGCACGAAAGATTGCCTTTTGCGTTAATGGCATACCGAACATCAATTCGGACATCTACTGGGGCAACCCCTTTTTCCCTGGTGTATTGCATAGAAGCAGTCCTACCTGTCGAGATGGAAATCCCTTCACTACGGGTATTGTCCCAAGTGAAATTGTCTGAGGTGGAATGGAAGCATCAAAGACTGGAACAGCTAAATATGATCGATGAAAAGCAATTGAAGGCTCTTTGTCATGGGCAATGTTATCAGCAGAGGGTAGCCAGATCATTCAACCAAAAGGTACACCCAAGACACTTCGAAGCAGGCGATCTCGTCCTGAGGAAAGTGCTACCATTACCTCCCGAGCTCGGAGGTAAGTTCGCTCCAAACTACATTGGTTCATATGTTGTGAAAAAGACACTCCCCGGAGGGGCCCTAATTCTAACTGAGATGGATGGGCGCCAATTCTCCAACCCAGTCAACTCTAATGCAGTGAAGAAGTACTATCCTTGAAACAATTTCTATATTCCTATTTATTACAAGGGAATTGGCAGAAAAGTTGTTAATAATGACACTCTTGCGGTAAGTATAACTGGAAAGGACTTCGCACAGGACAAAGTAACATCAAAGCTGATTCTGGCAACCACGGAAATATCAATGGTAGCTATGCCCACATCTGTTAAAGAACTTTAAAATAGAGATTAGCTTTGCTGCGAAGTTCCCCATGCAAGCAGTTGCACATGCCCTGTGCAGCTAGGAATCAGAGCATCCACGAGAAACCCTTCAACATGCTGGAACTGTATTGACACAGCCTGCGCTGACAATAGAACCTTCTATTTGGGAGCACCCCTAGTTATAGAGGATTTTATTTGAGCTTCGAGACCAAGAGTATGGAGGAATAGGCTGAGACAGAGAAGATTGAACAAAGTAAAGAGGAGAAAAGACTATGCTAGCTGTGAAGACAAAATGGAAGAAGGGTAATTTGTATCATTCTCAATTTTCTCTCAAGCATCTCATTGCTAACATAAACTCATATTTTGACAGAAGGGAATTATTGACATTCGAGAAAACTCAAGAAGTTATCAATCTGGTCTCAAATGAAGGGAACCATAAAGAGTAATGTTGTATCATTCCCAATTTCTGTCTCTCAAAGAGCCATTCATTAATATGGTCTTTCATATTACCTTGCAGGTTTGCCTTGCTAATGCAGCATAGGTAAGTATTTCCTTTCTTACAAACTTTTCACATGAAAATAGAAAAAAATAAGAAGGAAGAAACGTGTCAAAATAATAAATGTTTAACCTTCCTCCAAATGCGTTGCATATCTTTTGAGAAGAACTTTGCACCGTAATTTTACCTGTTTAATTCACCAATTCACTGTGGAAATCTTGACAATTTGATGAATGGTGTTGAACTGCTTCGATGTATTGAATGAGAGGTGTCAGGATGAGGAAAGGCAATCCTTAGTCTATACACATTCTCACGTACCAAACCCTTGCAAGATGAGCAAAAATGTTTCATTTCTATAAGGTAAAGAGATTTCTCGCATAAGGTACGGTAGCCAAAATGATGAGAGGCAATTCATTTTTCTTTGCCCCATACACTACCATTAATCCTTCGCTTGACTATTTTTGAGCCCACACATTCGAAAATTAATTTTAAATCACCCCTATAAAGAACCACCCCACATTGAAGCAACTTGAGATAAATTGGCATCATAGGAAGGATTCAAACTCAGAGGAAACAAGAAAAATGTCCTTTCCCTTCGATCACCACCCTTCTAACTTCTACCTCGTCATCTTCACGAAGCTGACGATCCTCGACAAGGTCATCCAAGACAAGCACACTATCAACGGCAAGATGGTCGAGGCTAAGAGGACTTTGTCAAAAGAAAAACAGCAAACTGAAGCCCGTCTAAAATGCCAATATCTCATTGATAACAATGATATTTTCACTTACGAGCTGAGCATGACAAAAGGATGAGGAGTTTGTAATATCTAAAATTTCCTATGATCATCAGCTACAACAACTCGCACAAGGTGAAAAAGATGAATCGAAATTTTCTTGCTCTCACTTGCATTAATCTTTAAGTGTTATTATTGCAGATGAACTCTCGCGATAATTTAAGTGCCATAGGATGATGAAGAGCAATTTTTTTTCTATCCCATACATTTATATCCTTTGCTAGCCCAATCGAGCCAGCGATTTCATTTCGTACGAACCCAGTTGGTGATCATCCCTTACGCCGGGGCAAAGCAAAAGTCATCATAGTTTGAGCATCAAGGTCCAAAGTGTTGAATGAAGATGAAGATTCCATGAGCCTAATAATGTTGTTCTGTTCAAATTTGTTTAGGCTAGTCATGACAACACCAAAAGAACAGCACAAATGCTGAAAACTAAGGGCATGAAAAAGCAGTGTGCCTGGTAAAAGCAAGACCAATGCCCATAAATAAAAAACAAAGAAAAAGAAAAAAGGAGAAGAAGAAAAACGATAAAAAAGATGAATAGACGACCCCAAAAGATTTAAACTTGAGTTCTTCTTCTATACAAATCTCAACTTTAGGAACTCTGTCTTGACAAAGATTTGTCATGATGGATGAAGATGAACCTATTCTGGAGAAAGCGATTGAGACGGAAATAGAATGGTATCTAGGAAAATACTTGACGCAGAAGCTCCTCAAGAAAAAGTTGTCAAAGAAGCTAAAGCACGGGGTTTTCCAAAAAGATCCTGACGGTTGAGAAAAGACTGATAGCAATGCCTAGATGATCACTAATTCTCACCCCCTACACACATTTTTTGAGCCCAACGATCATTTTGTTCCTCAACCTGTGAACCAAGCCCACGTTACATCCCTCATAAAGTCTCTTCTGACTATGGCACTTAGATTAACGTGAAATTTCAAATGTTTATAAATAACGCTCAAAGAGGTGCGAGCAAGATTACTTCCATTTCATTTTGTAGGGTTCTTGACTTGTAAACCTGGATATGATTGCAGAATATTTTCTTTCATAGCCTTGACTTGAACAGTCACTTTTGTTAAACCATTGACCAAGCCAACATTATGACCATGAAAAAAACCTCTCAGATTGGTAGCGTCGTACTATTTACAAGAAAACTCAAACCATTGTTGATGTGATAATGGTCAGGTTGAGTGTCTTTTGTGTTCCCACTTCAATGGATGGGACAAACAACCCTTTTCAATGAGAGCGATTGCAAAATCCTTTCTGACTGAAGGTCTCTCATTTAACATCTTGAGAAAACCACCTTATGAGTGAAAATTGTCTTGATTGACCCTCGGTGGATGTTTGATGACGCAAACATGGCGAAATCACCTTGCATAAATACACATTCTGGAATAGCCTAGCTTGTCTATCCCTGATGAAGGCATGCATGTTGGTGCTAATTGTCTTTGACAATTCAGAGCTTTAATCCCCAGTGAAAGAACACGAAAATTCGGGCACTGAAGAAGCCCTCATCGTCACCCCAAGAGAGATGCCCTGAAAAAGGTTGGTTACTCAGCAGATGATGCATCAAATCTTTAGGTAAGAAACACCAAGTATTTCATCAAATTTCTTTTCAAATTACCCGAAAAGTAAACTAGGTATTCCTTTGAAAAGGAAAAGCATCTTAACTTGTGGTCAAGATATTTCATTCGATATTCTGGAATAGCCTCAGTTGTCTATTTTTTTGATGAATGTGAATGTGTGTACAGGAACGTACCCAGGTAAGTACATTCTACCCTTACTCCATTCCAAGATTATGAATTCTTTTCAAATTACCCAAAGAATAAATCAGTTGTTGCTTTGAAAATGAAATGCATCTTGACTTGCAGTCAAGATATTTCATATGATATTCTAGAATAGCCTTAATTGTCTATTTCTCTGATGAATACATATGTCTTTGTACAAAATTTACTTGTCTGACAGGAGACATGCCCTTAAGAGGCCGGAACGTGCCCAGGTAAGTATTCTCTACCCCTGCCTAGTTCCAAAAAAATCTACGTACCTACGATTATTATGGTACCCTTCGAACATTGGACTGACCCCTTTGTTCACCCTCCTGAGCATGGGACGGACCCCCCTCTATTCACATCAAACCCTCGGGCAAGAACCCCCAGGTACTCATTTTTTGAGTCTTTTCAAGATCTGCTGGCGAGGAGCCACCAGGCAAACCATCAAATCCTTAAGCGAGGACCCTGATGTGCTCATTGTTTGAGTTTTTCCAAGACTTGCTGGTGAGGACCCACTAGGCAAATCATCAAATCCTCGGGCGAGGACCCCCAGGTATCCCTTGCATATTGGATCGTTCCTCTGTTCACCAAAGCTGTCAGGCGCACCAGTCAAGGCAACCGAAGAAAAGTTCGGGCCCTAGACAAACAATTTCTCTCTTCAAGGCGACCAAAGAAGGTTCGGGTCTTGGACAAAGCAAAATCCAGTCAAGGTAACTAAAGAAAGGTTCGGGTTCTAGACAAATGAAATTCAGCTGGTGACCGAAGAAAAGTTCAGGTCTTGTGCAAGCGATTTCCCCTCAATCCCAGCAACCGAAGGTAGGTTCGAGTCCGCGACAAATGAAATCCAGCTGGCGACCGAAGAAAAGTTCTGGTCATGTGCAAGTGATTTCCTCCTAGTCACAGTAACCGAAGGTAGGTTCAGGTTCGCAACAAACGAAATCCAGCTGGCGACCAAAAATAGGTTCGGGTCCTGTGCAAGTGATTTCTCCCCAGTCATGGCAACCGAAGGTAGGTTCGGGTCCGCGACAAAAGAAATCTTGTCAAGGCAACCGAAGATAGGTTCGGGTCCTAGGCAAGCGAAGAAAAGTTCGGGTCCTATACAAACAATTTCGCTTATCAAGGCAATCGAAGATAGGTTTGAGTCCTAGACGAAGGAAATTCAGTCGAGGCAACCAAAGACAGGTTAGAGTCCTCGATACACGATATTAACTATCTGGAATTACTCTATCCTTTGGCAAGGTAAGTAGCCCCAGGTATGTTTTTATTTGCTTTAACACACATCATCTTATTGCATAAAAAATGGGACTCACAGTCTTGCAAAAATAGCATTTATTGACTATGCATGGGACAAATTTATGTGTCATTTTATCTTTGAACGTAACCTCTACGAGCTCACCTTCAAAGAGGAGCAGCTGTTGACACCTATTTTTAATTTGCCCAAAAATTAATTGCACAAAATTTAGGAATTAAATTTCTTTTATTCCTAAAACAAAAAAAAATATTTTTATTAAATGCATTGTATATAAAAATTAGGCATATTTGTATTAATGGGGTCTATCAGAATGTTTTCAAAAAAAAATTCGCTTTAGGCCGAGCCGGAGTTGAGCCGGGCTGGCCCCTTTTTCTTTTCTTCTTTTTTCCCCCTCTCCCTCGGGCCCGGCCCGCTTCCCTTTCTTTTATTCTTTTCCTTCCCCTCCGCACAGGCCCAGCCCGCTCCTCCCCTTCTTTTTCTCGCCCGGCCTAGCTTCTCCCTTTCCTTTTCTCTTTCCCCCCGCGTCGGCCTGGCCCAGTTTCTCCCTTCCTTCTCCCCCTCAGCGGTTGTCGCTTTCCTCTCCCCTGTTCGCCCCTGTTCCCTGCATTAGCGTGATGTCGCTGGACAGCCACGCCGCAGTCACCATCTAGCCAGAGCAGGGCCTGCGCAGCACGCCACAGGGATTGGCCATTAAGGCCAGTCTCGTCTCCCCCCGGATTCCCAAGCTCTCTCCTCTCTCCCCCCGTCTCCTCTGCGTTGCCCAGAACCGGCCCCCCTTTGCACCGAGCCGTGGCCACGAGATTCGCGAGGTATAGGCCGGTGCAGGCTATCGTCAGCTGACGTCGGGGGGCCGAGTAGTGGCTCGAGGCCACTATAAAAGCCAAAGAAAAAGAGAGAGAGGGGGTCGGCCACAGAGAGAGAGAAATAGAGTAAGAGAGAAAGAGCAAAGCAAGAGAGAGAAAACAGAGGGAGAACAGAGAGAATAGAGAGAGAGAGCATGACTGAGGCCTCGCCAGAGCAAACCAACAGCGTCGCCGTTGCCGTGAAGTAGCCAGAGCCACAATCGGCTGTTTTGAGAGATAGAGAGAAAAACATAGAGAGAGACCGAGAGAAAAGAGAGAGAAAGAGAGGAGGTTCGCGCTTCTACAGGTCCTCATAGCCACGCTGTCGACTATACACCAGCAGGAGAGCCTCCAGTCGCGTCGCCGAACGATGAGCTTTCCCCGATGCTCTGTTCGCCCCTGTTTTTGTGTCCGGCATGGCCGGGATTCGCGCTGGCCGTTTCACGTGAATCCCGGCCCATACCGACGTCGATCCCAATCCTCACTCGTCGCCGGAGGTGAGCCGTGATTGCTAGGGCTGACCGAGTCGCCGGAGGAGGTCAAGATTCCCTATTTTTTGTTGTGCCCCCCACCCTTTCGATAAAATTCCTTAATGAAATTGGTTTTTTAATTCGGTCGTCAGCCGGCGAGTAGCAGTCGGACGGCGACTCGGTGGGCGATGAGGCTTGGTGTTGGTCCCAAGAGCCTGATTTTGGTCGATGCTGGTTTGGGTCGACTGGCGAGAGGCCAATTTTTGGCTTCGCTGATGCCTGCGCACATGGGTTTAGCGTGACCCGGTTCAGCTGACCCGACCCGGTCAACGACCTGGTCGGATCCGTTGACTCGAGTCGGTTTTGCCGATCCGGATTAGCTGTTCCGACCCGGGTCGGATCCGTTGACCCGGGTTGGTTCCGATCCGAATTCGCGACCCGACCCAGTTTAATATTATATTTTAATTTTTTTAAAAAAATTAAAATATATATAAAAAATTTTAAATTTTTTTTTACCATATATATATATTTTTTTTTTTAAAAAGGGTTTTTTTTTATGTGGTTTATCTAATTATTTTATTTTGTTGTATGATTGTGATGCATGTTTTTAATGAAACTTTAATTGCATGATCTGTCGTGTTTTAAATGCTGGCAGCCTTAGTTAGAATTAGAACCATAGGCTGCATGTATGTCTTTGATTGCTAATTGCTTTTGATTATGCACTCGCTTGATCACCTCACATGTTAGGAGAAAGGTCCTAAAATCAATCCAAATTACCTGACAAATATTTTCAAAAAAAATGAACAGGGTAAAATGATACCAAAAGGGCATTAGTTATCCAACTAGTGTAACCAAGTCCCCGAACTCAATCAATCTCTGATTCGTAGGAATAGGGTGATTCTCCCATCACCCTATTTGGGTTTCTAATCGACCCACCCCAAATCGATTAGTGGCGACTACTTTTTATAAATCACTTGCATGTTAAAATCTAAACTCTAAGTCGCGAAATGGTATGGGCTTGGGAGAGTCCGAGTTAAGTCCCGAATTTAGACTTAGCATGTACCAGGCGAGCCCCTTGTTTTTTGAGCATGTTAAAAAAAAGCCCCGGGAGGTTGGTTGCAACACCATGGTCCTGCACAACCAAGTATTCATGACAATGGCATGGCAGATTTCGACAGTGATATGCTGTTGGAGGAATATTTGGTATATCCTCATCATTTCGACGGCCTTATTTTCTCATCGATTCATTTTACTAGAATGCTTCCTGATAAATTTTGCTTCCTTAGTATTCAAAAAATTTTCGAAGGCAGAGCTAGTCCGTGCAACTAATAATTTCTGCAATAAGATTGGAGTAGGCATTGCTGGTTCAGTGTATTGCAGGATACCAGATGATGGGCGGGAAGTAGTCATGGCCATGGGCCGGTTTCGGCCCAGAATTGGCCCGGTCAAACTTGGGCCCGGCCCGTTGACCAAGCCCGCGGTTCAGAACCGAAACCAGAACTAACCCGTGGACTATGGGCCTAGTCCCGGTTCCAGCAATTTTGGCACCGGCTCGGAACAGAAGGTTCTAGGCCCAATTAAAAAAAATTAATAAATTTAAATAAATTAATTAAAAAAAACAGAAAACCCGCAATAGGGCCTACACGTCTGCGCAAATATTTCGGGGACCTTTGCTTCTCATACCGAGCACGCCCACGTGAGTTTGGGAAAACCGAAATATAATCTGACGACATATGACCCCTACGCACGGAATGCGGGGGTTCGGATAGACTTAGGTTTTTGGGTCATTTTATGGCATATATATTGTGCTCTTTTTTTTTTTATAGATCATTGTAATGAATTGTAAGGTGCTTAAAGATAATTTATAAAGTTCAAACCCCCTCTTTCTCTCTTTTTTTCCTCAAATTTGATTACAATTTATATTGAATAATTCGTTATTTTATAATTTCATAATTCATTATTTTTTATTTCATAATTTATTTTTAAAATTTTTAAATTATGAACCGGAACCGGCCGATTCCGAACAGTGGCCATGACTAGCGGGTAGTGGCCATCAAGTGGACAAATGTACCTTACGAAGTCTTTGGAGACTGCATGTTTATCAGCGAGATCAAAAGTCTTCGTCATGTCAATCATAAGAATCTTATTCGATTGTTGGGATTTCATGCGAGACGTAGTGAGTGTGCCCTAGTCTACGAGTACACGAACAATAGCTCACTGTACTACCACCTTCAAACCATCAGAAGCTCAACTTTGATGTCCTGGAATGCACGGATCAAGGTGCCACTGGATGTCGCTAGGGGAATCAAGTACTTGCACGAATTCGCAGGTCCTCAAATGGTACACCGAGACATCAAGTCATCAAACATATTGCTACATGAAAACGGGACTGCAAAAGTTTCGGATTTTGGACTTTCTATAGTTCTTCCTGAAGGTGAAGCTTACTTTGAGGATTCTGTTGTTGGCACCTGGGGTTATTCAGATCCAGAATACTTCAAGACCAGAAGAGTAACGACAAAGAGCGATGTGTATAGCTATGGCATCGTGTTGCTTGAATTGTTATCGGGATGCAAAACAGTAGATAGGAATGTAGATGGCTGGAGATGGATTGTGAACGTAGTAGTTCCATGCATTGTTCAGGGTGAAATTAGTCAGGCTCTGGACCCAATCATGTCAATTCCAGGCCCTTTCGAGATGATGGCAGTGGCAGATATGGCATACCTTGCTATGAATTGTGTTCAGGAACGAGCTGATGACCGACCCTCGATGACTTGTGTAGTGGACCACCTAAGGAGAGCTTTAGCTCAATTCTCATCGGTGATGACATGAAAAGTAGCGGATCTTGCAAATCAAGTATATACTCATCCCCCTTGTGTAATAATGTAGAAGTTAACAGATCTCGCATATCAAGTTTAATGCTAGAAGAAGAAATTACCAGAGAAATCGGCAAGATTCAATAAAAACATTAGAGATCTAAGTAGTGATAATCATTGCAAGTTAATGTTTAGAGGTGAAAAGATTTTCATAGGTAACGAACTCTGTTTCCACTTCTCATTTTGACAACCCTGAGTTCATATTTATTTTGTCTTTATCCAAAATAAAGAGACAAGTTTATGTTCCCCACTATACGATCACACGAAAGATGGATGCAATAGAATCGATCCTTAATAATGCGTTGAGCTACGAATGTACTGGTGAACCAAACAAAATATCATGAACTCACCAAAACTGAATCAACTCACCAAAACCAAATTGTCTCAATATTTTTTTGAATTTTTTATTTTTCTTTTCTTTTTCCTTTTTTTATTTTCTTATATTTTCCTTCTTTACCTTTTTTCCTTTTCTCTTCTTTTCTTTTTTCACTTTTCTTTTTCCCTTTTTTCCTCCACCAGCCTCAACGAGGGCCACACTTGCCTAGCCTAGCAAGGGTAGTGCTTCGCCAAATCCGGCAAGGGAAAGGGCAAGGGCAACCCTTGTCCAAGTCCCGCGAGGGGAAAAGTGGGGAAAATAAGGAAAGAAGAGAAAAGGTAAAAAGGAAAAAGGAAAAGTAAAGAATGAAAAGAGAAGTAAATAAAAATAAAAACATTTGAAATTTTTTAGAATATTATTAAAAATTGTCTATGTCACCATCAGGTGTCTTACGTTGGCTATATCACATAGGACAGTCAAATCCACTTTAGTGATTTCCGACGGAAATTGACAATATGAACTCAATTGGCAAAAATGTAATAGATTTAGCATGTTTTGGACAATTTTCTGATATATTTTCACTCTAACTATTTAAATAAAAAAAATATGCATTCTATCTATGAGAGATAATGAGGATATCTGCTTTGATTCTTCATATTTCTCATGACGTTCATCTCCATATTTCTAATTGTGCTTATATTGATTGATTTAGTTACCTTAAATAGTTATTTGATAAAGTTTATAAGGCCATGCTTTTTCCACTCATAGTTTGGCTAAAACACTCTCCAACAAAGTGTTTGAACTATTTCACCCATTGTGGGTCCCACCTTTCAACAACTTAAACCTTCTCTCCGTGTCTTTTTTTGGTTTTGTTTGCAAGTTCACTTTCCTTCCTCTTCATCCCACCTTTCAACATCTTTCTTTCTTCGATATTTTCTTGGTCTAATTGGTGGTTGTGCAACATATGGAAGCCCTTCTCTGTTCAAAACCAACCCAATAAAATACAAAGGAGGGATTCTACTAGACTTTGCACTGGCACCAATAGACTTTACTAGCTAATATGAGAACATGCATTTGGTGTGCCCATTTGTTTTTATCAAGAACTGCAAATAAAATGGTAAAAAGTTTCAATAAACCTACTGAAATGAGAAGAAAATTGAAATTTGTTGGATAAAAACTCTTCATCCTTTACTGAGTCCGAACCATAACTAGACTAATATGTGCATCTTGAAATCATTGTACTAAACAGATTGCAGAAAAGAAAGAGGCCAATGGAAACTAATTCAACGAAATTTTCAATGAAAAGAATACTCAAAATTCACTCAAAATATCAAATGCATGCTCTGTCCACATAGGGTCAAAGAAATCACTGGGTTCAATTGTTAGAAGTTAATGGGATGATAAACCTTTTTTTCACTTGGTGAAAGCAAAACTCTTTAGGATTGGAAAAGACCTACTTTTCTCTTTCCACTATTCCCCATTAAATTTCAAAGGCTTCAACTAATAGAATCCTCGGAGTGAGAGAAACTCAGCAATGCCAAAAGGCCTTGCTAAAGATCATTTAATCATATTCAACAGTAAATGAAGAATGAATCAATACCTACTTTTCCTAGACATAAAAAAAGGAAGAAAAAGAAGAAAAAACACCTTTAGACTTTATTAATCTGAACCCATCACAAGGAAAATTATCATAGTACTCAACATTAATCAACACTTCAAATTTAATCAATTTATCTAGCACCCATCGTGAAAAAATACGCAAAAACCATCTCAAACATCAAAGAGATAGAGAGAAGGGTGAAGATAAATGAAAGTGTGAACTGCAAAAAAAGATTCCAAGAAAAAGGACACTGAGAGAATGCAGAGGATGCTGAAAGATGGGACCCACAAAGGATAATATGGTCAAAATAGTTTATTGAGAAGTGTTTTAGTCAAATTAGGAATGGAAAAAGTGCGGTCCAATATTTATTATACTATATACAAGAATATACATGAGTTAGACAATTCTTTCCTCTTAGTTTTATAGCTAGACAATCTAAAGGAAATTTTAATTGCACTTGCATCTTGAGTCCTCTCTTTGCCTCAAATAATGTGAAGGAGATGTGCTTCACGTGTGCACTCGGATGAACATCGGATGCAATGTGCACTAAGTGCATTCAAATTTTCATTAGATCATACCACTCTGATACCAAGAGAGGAATAATACGGAATAGAGAAATGTAGAATTTCCATTTATTTCTATATATATTATAATAAAAACTATTTAATACAAAAATAATATCATATTCGCTCCGTTTATTGAAAGCTAATTCATACAGCGCTTTCTTTCAAATAGTTCCATCTTCTTTGAACACAATCTACTTGAAAGCTAATTCGAAGGGCTTTCATGCTCAATTTGCAGACAATATTATTGTCTTACCACTAATTCTCTTTTCTCTTTTCAAATTTCATGGATTGACCTTCATAAATGGTACCGGGTGAGACTAGCTCCTCTTCGAGGTTGTACTGAGAGCGAGAATTTTGATTTGAACACGAGATACATCGTGTCCAAGCCAAGCAATCACCCACTCAAAAACTCTTTCTGGGTGACTTTCTTTTGTTATCTTGGAAATGTTTGTATGCTTTCAAGTTCCAGTTGAAGATTTCACTCTCGAACGTAAAAAAAAAGTCACGATTTGGCATTAATGGCGACTCTCGGGTACACTGATGTGTGTGGACAGGCAACTCTCGATGTCGCACTCGCACAGGCAACCGGAAAGTCAGCCCAACCGGGACTTGTTTGCAGCCTCAGTCGCAATCCAGTCTGAGCATGCATCTACGTCGAGGGGGAATGGACTCTACCTGTCTGGATCGCATTCGGTCGAGAATTTGCCGACCGTGATGGTAGAGATGCGAATAGCTGTATCCGTGTCGGATGTCATTATGAGATTGTTGACACCTATTTTAATTTGTCCAAAATTAATTGTAAGAAATTTAGGAGTTAATTTTTTAATTCCTAAAATAAAAAAATATTTCTATTTAAATGCATAGCATATAGAAATTAGACACATTTATATTAATAGGGTCCATTAGAACTTCAAAAAAAAAATTCCGAGTCGGGCCGGGTCGACCCGGCCCTTTTCCTTTTTTCTTTTCCCCCTCGCGCGGGCCCAGCCCGGCTTTCTTTTTTTTCTTTTCTTTTCCCCGAATGGATTGGACCTGGCCTGGCCCAGCCCCCTTCTCTCCTTCTCTCCCCCACATTGGTTGTCCCTTTCTCTCCCCTGTTCACCCCTGTTTCCGGCCGCAGAGCAACGAACGGCCAAGCGCCTCCACGCCGTCCTTATCAAGCCAAAGGATGGTCAGGGGAGCACGCCACAAGGACTAGCATTAATGGCCAATCTCGTCCTCCCCGAAAACCCGGCCATCTCTCCCCCTTCTTCCTCTCTTCCCCATTTCTCTGCCCTACACAGAACTGGCCCCCCCTACACCAGCCTAAATGGCCACAAAAGTCACGGGATAGAATAGGCCGGTGCAAGTCGTCGTTAATATGCGTATGGAGCAAGTGAGATGCATCGTCACCGACTATATAAGTCGAAGAGAGAGGCTGAACCTAGGTCGACCATTTGAGAGAGAAACAGAGAGAAAGAGAAGAGAGAGAGAGTAAACCGAGAGTCCGCCGAAGCG
This sequence comes from Syzygium aromaticum, assembly GCA_024500025.1. Classification (NCBI taxonomy): domain Eukaryota; kingdom Viridiplantae; phylum Streptophyta; class Magnoliopsida; order Myrtales; family Myrtaceae; genus Syzygium; species Syzygium aromaticum. The sequence goes on from CM044892.1 coordinate 1,271,959, forward strand.
AGAAGGAGAACTAGCAGTGTCGCCGTCATCTGCAGAGCAGCTAGAAAGCCACCCAGACGCGTCATCGACTAGTGAGCCTCCCCAGGTCCCGATCGCCTTTATTTCCCCTGTTTTGGCGTCCGGTTTGGCCGGGACTCACATTGGCCGTTTCGCGCGATTTCTAACCCATACTGTCTTCAATCCCGATCCCCACTCTCTGTCGAAGGCGAGTTGCTGCTGCCAGAGTCGATCGGGTCGTCGGACGAGGTCGAAACCCCTCGGTTTTTGTTGCGCACATCAACCGTTAGATAAAATGCCTTCATGAAGCCGAGTAAGTTTTGCTCGCTGGCCAGCGAGTAGGTAGCCGGATGGTGAGCTTGGTAGTTGGTGAAGCTTGGTGGTGGTCCTAGAGGCCGGATTTTTGGTTGGTACCGGTCTGGGTCGGCCGACAGAAGGCCAATTTTGGCTCTACCGGCACCCCTGCATGTCTGTGCATGCGGGTTTGACCCGACCCGGGTCAACGCCCTGGGTCAGATTCATTGATCTGAGTCGGTTCCGATCAACTCGGATCAACTAATCCGACTCGGGTCAACACCCTAGGTCAAATCCGTTGACCCGGGTCGGTTTTGACTCGATTCGAATCAACTAACCCGACCTGGGTCAACGCCCTGGGTCGGATCCTTTGACCCAAGTCGAATCCAATCGACCCGAATCCACTGACCGGACTAGGTTTAATATTATATTTTTATTTTATTTAAAAAAATAAAAAAACTTTTTAATTTTTTTTTCTCCGTATTTATTTTTTAAAAAAATTAATTAATTTTCTTCTTCTTCTTCTCTAAATTATGTGGTATATCTGATTGTTTTAATTTATTATTGTATTATTATGCATATTGTTATAATTCCATAAATTGCCATGTTTAAATTATACAAGCCTATAGGGTTATGTGGTAGTTCCTTGCAAGTTATCTTTACTACTGTTTTATTATTATCATCATGCATGTTTAAATTACTACAGTTTAAACTTGTTGTGTTTTAAATGTTGGTCACCTTAGTTAGGACTAGAATCTTAGGCTGCATATCTATTTTGACTGCTAATCGTTTTTGATTATGCACTCGTTTGATCACCTCACATCTTAGGAGAAAGGTCCTAAAATTAATCCAAATTGCCTCACAAATATTTTCAGAAATGAACAGGGTAAAAAGGTACCGAAAGGGCATTAGTTATCCAATTAGTTTAACCAAGTCCCCGAACTCATTTAATCTCTGGTTTGTAGGAATAGGGTGATTCTTCCATTACCCTATTTGGGTTTCTAATCGACCCACCCCAATTCGATTAGTGGCGACTCTTTGATAAAAATCACTTGCAGGTTAAAAACATAAACCCTAAGTTGCGAAATGGTATGGGCTTAGGAGAGCCCGAGTTAAGTTCTGAACCTAGACTTAGCATGTACCAGGCAAGCCCCCATTTTTGCTTGTTCAATAAAAAACAAGAGATCGGTCGCGACAGATTGGCAACTCCGTTGGGGACATCTTTTTTTAAAAAAAGTGGACTTAAGCAAAAAATTTTGTCCTGTTCAAAATAATTTTTGTTTGGCAGCGAGGACTCTAGGTATGATCCTGACATTAAGGTGTTATTTGTTCTTGCAGGTTCAATTTAATTGTTTATGAATTATTGTGCATGTTTTAATGATTTAGCACAACACTGTTGCACACACAACCATGCTGCCGGACCTTGGTCGCGACAAAGCATTTTAGGATGGTATTAAGAAAGATATGATCTCGAACACGAGCTCGCGATGTAGAGGTTGCATTTCTTTTCCCCAAAATTTATTTCTAAAAAATCGTAAAGAAATATCTTTAGCCATTATTCGCGTGACTATAAGATATTCCTTTTGATTTGGCCGAGATTAAAAAGACTTGACACCAACGCGAGATTGCAATAGTCAGGCACCATTTTAATTTCATTTTGGTGAACCAATCTAAATAAAAATTGAACCTCATTCCTCATGTGCATGTTGTTGTAATTGTCATGGTTCAAGGAAAGGTATATATTCTATCCCTTCTTATTTTATTATGCAGCCTATTTATTCAATTGATTTTTTACTGTTAGGTCATCTGTTGATTGCATTCTATATATGATGGGAAGAGCTGATGTCCAATTCGTCCCCACTCTTAAGAAAGAACTTTTAGCATGGTGGGACCAACTCAATCAGAATGGTCATCAGTATGTCAAAGCAAGAATTGGTCACCTACTTCCACTGCTCAAAATCAACATCTATTCTAGTATGATGCAAGCATTAACACATTTCTGGTGCCCACATACATCCACTTTCATATTTGGTAAGTTTGAGATGACCTCGACTCTGGAAGAATATAGTGTTGTCATTGGAAAGCCTTTGGGATCTGAGCTCATCAAACCACTTTTAGGTGTATCCCCTCTACCCGGATTATCCCAGTTTTTGCGAACCAAGAATGATACCGTGAAAAGAGTCATTAAAGTTCATTGTAATGCATGTCCCTAGTTTTTTTTAAATGAATATTTTGAAAGTCAACCCATGAGCCAAAAAGTCAAGATTTTTATCCTTACTTTTATCGGGTGTGTCATTTTCCCTCATCGCACAAATTCAATAAACTTCTTGATTGCGTATGTGACCAAATAAATTTACACCGGCTTGAGTTATATTAATTTGGTTTTGGCAGAAACAATGTTGTCTCTTAACCATTTTAAGCAAAATGATGAGAAAATCGTGCGGGCCGCCCCAGAAATTTTGCAAATCTGGTTTTTATCCTATTTGAGAGAATTTGGGCACCTCATGCAGCTTTTTGAAATCGATGACCTCATGCACCCGATACAAAGATTTGAGATCATAAAAAATAATTCCCCTGATAAGGATTACTCTACCTAGATAAACTTTTTGAAAGACATCGATCCCAAAGCATTCTTATGGCACACTAATTGGTTCCACGAGGGCCAAGCTCGTTATGCGTACAACCCTGCTCCACTGTTCGGTTTATCTGGCACCACTTCGTACTACCCTTACTAGGTAGCCCACTAGTACAGGGCCCTTTACGAGATCCCGCTGCCTCTCAAGACAAACCTGTTTCAAGTCTGATTCACCCGCTCGAACTACAATTACGCTGGCGAAATTCGTGCCATCCAGGGGGTGTGGACTGAATGTTAGCCTGAGAACATTCTTGTGCCTAGACTATTGAAGGGGCAAGAAAGGATCCACCATGCCTCTCTATTCTACATTCTACATTATCAAATCCCGGCAGATCTACAGCCAAAAGTCTCGGATGTAACCAACAAGCCCAATCGCCAAGCACAAATCGACCATCTCGAGAGGACTATGGGGACGCAAGATATGCTTATTGCGGAGCTTGTCCATGAAAATAAGCGGCTCCGAAAGACTGTAGCTTCCTCATCGTTTATAGAATAAGCATTCGGGAAGGGCGCCCTTTTGTTAAGAGCCCTTGTCTTTTATATTTTCCTAGTATTTATATTTAGAGGTTTTGGTTTTCTTCTTTAAAAGTGTTTATGGGTTGTACTAATGTTAATATAACTCGGACCGCTTTTTATTCTATAAATAATTTGTTTTGTGCTTTAATAACACCACCGTGGCCTTTGGCCCAGTGGTATCCGGGGATGAGCAAAAATGGTCCGAGGTGACCGGGATTTGAACCCCAAGGATGCCGCCTGTAATGTTAATATTCATAAAAGCTTTTTTTTCTCATTTTTTTCGTTGCAAATAAAGAAAATATATAATAATATTATGTTTAGGTCATGAAATGATTCTTTATTAGGCATTATACTCATTCATTTCAATGTTTTCATAGGTAGTTACAAAAAAATGGCCGAAGAAAACGTTTGTCTTGTTAATATGGAAAACAAAATGAAGATGGTTTTCAATGCACTTGAAAACCTCACTAAGCAAATAGAATCCATCAATGGCAAGCTCACGCCCATGCTTGCAGCAATCGAGGTGATGTTACCACCACTGTCTATTGGAAAAGACAAAGCCTCCATCAGCGACAGCAAAATGCCCCTGCTAAAGGATGATCCACTTCCCCTTGCCGTTAGGAAGACTGAACCTAAAAGTGCACCAATGACAGAACATGACAAACGGCTTGCAAAAGTCGAGGAGATGCTGAAACAGCTACAAGGCCCGCAACATGCTGTCCCACTTGACCTATTTATATACAAACGGGTCAAATTGCCAGATAAGTTCAAGATGCCAGAATTCGAGAAATATGATGGCACCTCATGCCCCAAACACTATTTGCATATGTATCATGTGCGAATGACCCAGTACATTAATAATGAACCCCTCATGATTCAAACCTTTGAAGCAAGTTTAACGGGGTCAGCTTTGACATGGTATATGTCAAAAGATGTTGACACTTTTAAATTTTGGGATGATCCCGCTGATGCATTCCTCAAGCAATATCAATTCAACCTCGACGTCACCTTTACTCGTGACGATCTAGAATGCTCTGAAAAGAAGAAGAGTGAGTCCTTCAAATAATATGCCACCATATGGAGAAACTTGGCTACCCAGGTTACCCCACAACTCACTGATCATGAACAAGTAAAGTTGTTCATTAAGTCTCTTCCAAATGAATATAAACGCCGTCTAGTTGGTGCCACTGCTGATTCTCTTAATCGTCTTGTTCCTGTGGGCAAATGAATTGAAATAAGACTGCGTGACGGATGGTTCACAGACTCCACTTCTACTAGCAAGAGACTCAACACGAGAAAGGAAAAGGAGTCCCTAACGGATGGGAACATTGCATACACCCAGACTGCTCATCCTCCCTGGACAGTCCAAGTGAATAATGAGTAGCAGTCGACCTCAAGTTGCCAGCCTCTAAAGCGATATAAGAAAATGCAATTTACTCCATTGCTTAGATCCCTTTCTCAAGTCCTGGCTATACTCCGGAAGAAAAACCTGCTTTCTACCAAGCCAAAAAGGCCTAATTCAGAAAGTTTTTCGAATTACAATCCGTCCAAAAAATGTGACTATCACATGGGCGAGGTAGGACATTTGACGGACGACTGTTATGCCCTCAAACACCGAATCCAAAATTTGCTCGATACTAAAGCCTTCTCGTTTTAGACATCCAAGCCAAATATCCAAAACAACCCGCTATCCCAACATGAAAGCAAAATTAATGCCATATTCACTTTCGACGTTGGTCGAATCAAGGGTGAGAGGGATATACACTGTTGACGTTTATAACACTTTAGTGAAAGCAGGGTATTATCCTACTGGTGAAGTATTACCCTTGTCCCTAATGAAAAAAAGGGTTGTCAGCATAGGGAAAGCGGGTTTGATTATGCATGTCGATCGCACCGGCATAATGGCCACCATCTCCGAGGTTATCATCAACTGGGACGAAGAACTCCCGGCCTTGAATGCCGAAACAAGTGAATCCATCCCTACGCTTGTGAACAAACCTTTGTCTGATAACCTAGACGAGGAGGAGCAGTTGACGATTGAGGTACCCCTAACCGAGGAGTACATGGTGATCAAGATACCTCAGCCTTACCGGTACGAGAATGATAAAGCAGTCCCATGGTCCTATAAATTGGATGTTGACCTAATCACCTATTCACCTCCCTCTAGGTAATCCTCGCTAGCTACATCACATGACACCGTTTCTCTGAATGGTCTTTGTGTCTAATTCCTCTTAATTTGGATGAATATACCTTACGTACGTTTCAGTAGATCATTGCATCTTTTTTCTCTACTAATTTGTTTCTCCAAAATGCTATTGTTAATCGCATCATCAGCTTGCTTGAGCAGATAAATTAATATTTATCCCTCAAATAAAAGTTCTTGAACGATTCATTTTTGAAAAATTCATGATATTTTTGTCCAACAGACAAATTTTAGGAGTTTTATATTTATTTGGCCATTTTTTGTGGCTAAGAGTGTTGACTTATCTTTTCTTTGTACACTACATATAGACAAAAGATGGGAATGAACAATAAAAAATGGATAAGTGCATTGAAAGTCCTAAAACTTATCACGAAAATAAAATCGAGTCCTAAAACTTTCAAAAAGTGCAATCCAGTCATAAAACTTGTCAAAAAAGTGCAATCAAATTCTAAAACTTTCAAAAAGTGCAATCAAGTTCTAAAACTTATCAAATTTGTCCAATAAAGTTCTTCCATTGATTGAACTTTTTTAAAGTCTTAGGATTTGATTGCACTTTCATTGTAAATTTTATGACTATATTGCACTTTTTAATAGTTTTAGTACTCGATTTCACTTTCATGATAAGTTTTAAGATTTTTAATATATTAATCCCAAAAAGATATAAAGAAAGTTCCTCACAGAGCTCTTTTCCGTTTCTCTATACCCCCTTTCAATTGTATTATTGTATAAATGTGATCATAAGATCACACAAATTATAGTATGATCATAAGGTCCCACAATTCAAAATACAATTAAAAAGTTTCATGTGCAAAATTCCTAAGTGATAAAATATATATCTAAGTTTTCAAATATATAATTTAACAAATTTAGCTTAGTTGCAACAACATAAAAAAAATCTAATACATGATTATGGCGTTGATAGCTATTAATGTAATATGGCCTCAAATTGATTTTTTGTAATTTATATAGGTGACATGGCTCACAGTAAGTTCATAAAAATTAAAAAGAATCAATCCATGTACTTATTTATATTGATGGACTCAAAGTTAAAATAGGTAGATATGGTAACTGTTTTAGAGAATCTTGATTAATAAGAATTTGAATGTAAGACACCATATGATTTTTGAAAAACATTCCATCAAAAATTGACAATATCTGGAAAATAGTGGATCATTTCATGGCTATCCAGTTCACCTGTTATTATGTCAATAGACATGCGACCCTACTGATAAAAGGAATGGGGAGGATGTTAGTATCACAAATGCGGGGTTCGACTCCTGCGCTCTGCCAAAGGTAAAACAAAAGTCAGAGAGTAAGAAGAGTTAGAAATAGGATAGACAAAAAAAAAATGAATTCATCTAGATAGCTTTACTTTTCCAAGTCATAGGGGCCACAGCCATATTAGGATACAAGAAAGTCGTTTGAACTATAACTGATAAATAGTAGTCATTTAATTGCGTAGATTCTAGCTCTTCATAAATTTTACTATTAGATGCGTAGACACACACTTATTTCTCACTAGACACAATTAAATGATGCTGAGGCAACTTTATTCTTCGTTTTAAAAATTTTCAATCTTTGATAGTAATGTTTGTAGAATCCCATTCCCTTATAATGCACATCACTATTTATATATCATGAGAAGATTAGGGGCCGCTCTATAGGTAATCGAGTCCTAAAAATTTCAAAAAGTGCAATCTAGTTATAAAACTTATCACGAAAGCATAATTGAATCCATAAGGGGATCTATGCTAAGAGCCGGCGAAAACAAGGTCAGCTTATAGCAGGTATGCTATCCCACATGGGAAAATCTCTTATTCAAGCCATTCAGGGACTGCCTATTAGCTGCAAAAATACCTGTAGATTTAGCTCAGAGCATAGAGACGCTCAGAGTGATTAAGATGAAGTTATGCCTAATGGGTCAAGCTACGTTTCTTAGAGGATCATGTCAGGCTTTGAAGAAAAGGATTTTTAAAGAGGCATGGAAGGTGAGAACTCTGAAATTTCACAACTTTCCCTTTTATTCCAAACCGTAGGATTACATGGCCTTATATAGGCGTCGGGGAATACATTGCTAGCCAAATAAAACAAAACACACCTAAAATGAGGTACATTATTGGACTTCTGTCCACATAAAACAAAACCCACCTAAAACTAAGTACATTATTGGGCACATCTAAAACACACTCGTAGAACACTTAAAACCTATTCATAGGTGAAACAGGACTTGGCTATGATATGCTATAATGAACAATGCCAGTTAGGTGAAATAGTACAAGTTTATCTTCATCCAGAGTTATAGTCATAATCTGAGCTGTCTGAGCCATTTGCACATTCATATTCTACTATCTGTCTCTGTGTCAGAATGTGTTCAAAATTATCTTCGGTAATCACTAGCGTTTGGTTCGAGGAAGAGGATGCATGTGTAGAAATGTCTGGAAGAGCTGTATTCGGAGTGTTTTGTGGCAACAGGAGTTCACTCCACATTCCGATGCCAAGGTTTGGTTGTGGATTTTGTTCAGGTAAGACTGGTTGAGGCAAAACTGGCTGAGGCCAATTTCCTAGTTGTGAGTAGTGAGAGGTAGAGCTGGCGTCAAGTCCAACAGATAAGGACAATAGTCCATAGTAGGGGTCTTAAGAGAGTGGTCCACCTTGTGGATCTTAAGATGATTATGCTGGATCTCAAGATGGTTGTGCTGGATCTCCTATGTCTAACATTGCATGATCTTGTGATGATCTGAGTTGTGTTTTTGCCGGTTCGTGTTCGTATTCGCTGAGTGCTTGTCTTTTTACGGATGAAGATCCTTCATGATCCCATGAAACGGGTGTGAAGTAATCACATGCTTCTTCTAGGATAATACAATTTTCTTGGCATAGGATCCTTTGGAGTTCCCTGTAATTATATTTAATAGAACCAATGCGACTGGAGAATGATTTATAGACACATGCAACTTGGAGTTGTGATTGAGGCTTGTAGATAGTAGTATGTATTACTGTAGGAGTATCGGAGATGATACCATTATTATGAACAAAAGTCCAAAGATGATAGAGGAGTACAGCAGTGTGTGTTTCTGGATCATCTCAAACTTTTTTCAATTACTTCGATAAAGAGTCGCTTCCAATAAACAAGAGGGTAAAACCATTTGAGCACAGTTAAAAGGTTCTCTCATGTTTATTGAGCCCAATGTAATCAGCGATAAGCAAGTTAGTTAATTGGAGAAGAAATTTTCCGATGGGAAACTCAATAGCTATTAAGTACTTATTGGTTAGATACCATAATAGCCATTTAAGTTTTTCAGGAAAATTATTTTTTCTCCAAAGTAATGGGTGAATGAACGGGTATCTCAAGTGTAATCCATAAGAGTGAAGAATAGATCCTCCATGGTGGCAAAAAAAGTCTATGTGACATTGCCACATGAGGTTATCAAAAATTTTAGTGAGCTTATCTTTTTGGATTTGCTCAATTATTTCTTGAAGATATTCCTGGTTAGGCCAATCTCGGAACTATTCAATTTTGTACTTGTTTGGCCAAAACGGGAAGGAATGCCTGAGAATATACATGTTGATTTTTGCTGATGCTTTTGGACTGGAAAGAAAATTTGCAAGCACATTCTTCTTTCTTATAATATGTTTGGTTTCAAAGGAGTATTTTGAAAACCATTGAGTCCATCTGAGTAGCTGAGGACAAGGGATCTGCTTCTACTTGAATTTGGCCATTTAGGGAAAAGAAGCCATATCCAGTTCTACTAGAAAATGGTGGCCAATAAGATGGAATTCAAACTTTTTTGTTCCATTTTTTACTACCAGAATTTCCATGAAGGTAGAGTGATAATGCATTTCTGCCTGAGAAAACTTGCTACTTTTGTAAGTGCAAAGACGTCGCTTACCATGAAGTTCTTCGAACAATATGGCCACCCAATATTTATCACTAGCATCAATCTGCAAAATTCTCTTTCCTATGGATGGGATTTGCAGAGGAGGAAGATCTTGTATAATTTCTTTGAGTTCCGCAACTGCTTTAGTTTGTGCCTTTCCCTATAGCACTAGATGGTTTTTTAACATCAGTTGCAAAAGAATTAACAACCTTGCAATATTCGGAACAAAATCTCTAAGATAATTGATTATTTCGAGAAATTGTTGAACTTGCTAGGTTGTAAAATCTTTTTCAGGAAATTGTAGTAATTCCCTAGCGATATGTGGTCCTGGATAATATGTACCTTTGTTAAGATGCATGCCTAGAAATTCAACTTTTTGTTTGGGCAATGGTAATCTTTTTCTGAGAAAGCATGATGCCATATTTTTTTCACAATTTCTGCAAATTGCTCAAGAAGTCGACATTGAGATTCTTCATCTAGGCTGTAGAGCAATATGTCGTCAATATAGATAGCTGCATGGACAAGATCGGCTGGAATATGTGACACATAGCCTTTTGGAATAAGGAAGGAGCAACCTTGAGACCAAATGAAAGGACTCGCCATTGAAAGTGTTGGTTGGGAATATAGAATCCTATTTTTGGTTTGTCATCAGGATGAATGCCCAGTTACCAAAATCCAGCTTTAAGATCAAACTTCAAATAAATATGGGCTTTAGTAATTCTTGCAAAAAGGGAATTTCGAAAGGGCAAAAGGAATTTGTCATCTTGGAGGAAAAGATTAAGAGGATGTGTCACGCCCTGCACCCTACAGTACATCACATCCCTCGTAAAGGTCGATTCTAGTGCAACGCCCCAGGACGCGTCGCCGACCCAACGCACAACACAGATATTAAAGCACATGTGGAAGCAATACAACACGCGGACAATTTTAAACCACATCACCAAGGATAGCCACACAACAAACAACATGAATAAATATACACTTGCATTGAAACTGGAAACCATATACATTATCCATTTACAGTCTGCGCTCAAAAATCAAAAGCGGGTCAATGGCCACTACTGACAAAAAGGGGTAAGTGGCCTAGGTAGTTAGGATTACTAACAACTAGAAGAGCTCTAGTTAAAAAGGTATTGGCCCTCTCATATCTAGGACTAAGGCTAACCTATGGCACCCAGTCCGAGTTGGATCCCGATGACTCAGAAGAGCTATCAGACAGCTCGACATCAGGGTCTAGAGAATCCTGCTCGGACTCGGCCCCAACTAACTCCTCGAAATCCATCAGCTCGGTCTCGTCCTCCGGCTCTATGTCCTGCTCCATAGGCTCAGGCTCCTTGTTTTTCAACTCCATCGACTCTGGGTCCGCGTTCCCCTCCTCCAGCATACAGTCGGGGCTTACCAGTTCCCCATCGGGACACTGGGGGTCAAGATCCTCAGCATCCGTCAGCGAAACCTCAAAAGATCGAAGAGGTCCGTAGGTCCCCTCCTGATCCCGGATACACCATGCTACATACCTATGGGCCTGGTTCAGATCCTCGCTCGCTTCGACCCAGACTGTGGAAAAATACCTAACCCAAAAATCCCCGTTCCCAGCAGGGTACACCGTCTCCTCCCGATCTATGCAAAGAGGAATCCCAAAATGGACTGGCACTAAAGGCATCTCAAGGCCGGGGGTCTGAAAGTTTGGGTTTAAATAACTGTGAAAATAAATCTCAGCAAATAGGTTTTCTAAACCTAAGCTAGGCTAACATGCACATCCCGACAGACACCAAATAAAACACAGTCTAACTAAAAGTGACTTAGGCCCTCGGGCCCAAATCCAATCATGTAACAACCCTGCAGGTTAGGCACTTTATATATATATAGCCAAACTGGCATAGAATTCAATCGCAGAACATATACACATATCACTTCACCACGACGTATGTCATGTATATGCACGTACTCATACTCATACTCATGCCTCATCAATGCACTCCTGCATACTTGCAATTACCAATTTCACCAACCCGGGTAAAACGCATCAGGTCCATTAATTTGATATCGATCTCCGGCCCACGTAAAACGCTTCAAGCTCATGACACTCAATCCGCGTAAAACGCATCAGGCTGGTCATCTTCCGGGAATCCGGGCATTGTCCTGCATAACACGCATCAGGACGATTTCACTACCCCGCGTAAAATGCATCAGGGTCTCATGTGATCACACATTCACGCACACTAGTTATTATCTAAACCCCGCGTAAAACGCATCAGGGCTATTAGGTGATCACATGCTCGTGTCATTCGCGCACACTCGTGTATGCACATGTGATGCCAATGCTCAAGACGCACACACATAGCCATAAAGTTCACACTTGGGCATTCAATAATTTCACAATGAGCAATCAACACGATTCGGCTATTTAATCCAAACAACGCCACAACATGCTCAGTTCACATTTTGATATGCCAATCAACATAATAGAACGCCCGCTAAGCAATTCAAAATACCCTTGCATGGTACATGATTTACACACAACAAATCACGCACTTAGATCAACATGAATTCAAGCACCCGAGGCCCGCCAAGATATTCCATTCTTAGTCACACTAGGCACGTGATGTGGCACCACAAAATTGTTCACAACCGAGTACAAAATTAGCCACTTAATCCACCAACCTAAACATTCCCAATGATCACACTATTGACCCCAAAATTAATCGCACCTTGTCCAATTCAATCCCGACATGGACAGCCACCAAACAGGTCATCCTAGGCCAATAAATATCCTCAAAACACTCCATTTGGCTCCCCAATATCATCTAAATCAGCCACCACGAGGACCAAATTAGGCACGCACTATAATCCGCAATTGAACCCGAACTTACCCCAAACTTGTGCCAATCCAACCCAATCTGTCCAGCCATTACACAGTCCTTTCTAAGCCTTCAAACCTCAACTAAAATTTTCATACTAAGCCATGAAATAGCCACAAGGATAGCCGCCACTCGGTCCACAAATTTCCTTCGCCAAATCCACAATTTCACCCAAATCAAGACGTCTATGCTTCACCTCATCACAGCACTCCACAACCCACTAAATCTCAATCAAATAATCACCCCAGGCCCTCAAATTAGCCACAACATCAGCCCCTAACCGCCTCCACAAAGTAACCCCTAAAATACCCTAATTTAACCCTTAAATCCATCTTAGAAATGCAAATTAGCCTAAATCGAGTTTAGAGTTGTACTCACTTGGATTTCTTGAGCTCCTAAACACGGCTGAACAGGTGGCACGATGGCTGAGCAGTGGCGGGGCAAGCAGCGGCGATGGGCGGTCTTCACAGCGGCGGCACCGGCGGCGGCTTGCGGACGGCGAGCCTAGGCAGAGGGGATGCTCATGCGACCTGGGAGAGGGGAGAGGGAGAGAAAATAGGGCGGCTGGCTGGTGGTGAGGCGTGGGACAGTGTCAACACACGGCGGCGGCTCCGGCGAGCGGTGGCGGTGGCACCGGGAGAAGGAGGAGCTCACGGGAGAGAGGGGAGAGGAGAGGTGACCGGCTGCTTGGGGGGAGAGAATGAGAAGAGAGAGAGAAACTAGAGAGTATATAGAGTGAGTGAGATAGTGGAGTGGTTGACCAAATATTCAAAATGCCAAACTTGCTCCTAATTCAAAGGTTGATGTTTAAACTTGGCAAAACTCTTGGGAGCATTTTAGACCATAATTTCCAGCATTATTGGGCTGATACACTTCAATATAAAACCCTAAAATAATCTCCAATCAACCCCAAAATTCGGAATACAAGGCTAGGGCACAAGGGCAAAACGGTAATTTTTCGGTCCCGGGTTAAATTTTCCAATTTTGACTCTACCGATTCCAAATATGAGTGGCCACATAAAAATGACGTCGTCCTTGCAAAAATAGTCGAGCACACCCACAAAATTTAGCATCGAAGTCCGTGCTCAATTCCACGATCAATTCAACTCAATTTGCAGTTTTAGCATCTCTCACTAACGGGTGACTGTTTAGGGGTTACGCGTATCGACTTAGGGTACTCGAGTGGTGACGATGTCGATTTCCCAGAGAACATGAGGATTTATTGCTAGTCCTAGGGGTCGCGGTCGCTCGAAACAAGTTCGAGATCGTTCGCCGTGCGCATACTCTCGATCATGCGGAATCACCTACTATCCGATCATACGTCGTCGATTGAACTCAATCTGTCACTTTCCTTGGACAGGCCCACTTGGCACAAAATATTCTCTCATCGTATCTCGGAATCGGACTCAATTTGCAGTCGAGTTCTTGGGTCCATGTACCGTTTTTCCTTGTTAGCCTTTCCCTATCGGTCAGTATCCTGAGATTGATCAGATCCGGACGAGACTTACTAAAACGCAATGAGAAATAATATCAATTTCATTGATAACGAAAGTGGGTTGAATTTCGGGATGTTACAGGATGATAGTTGATAACCAATCTCATCTTGCCTCTATTTTGCTCAGCACGTTTATTAACATAGAAAGCTTCACAAGCCCATTGAGAATTTGAAGTTTCAATAAGGCCTTGTTGTAACAATTCTAAGCATTCTTTTTGAGCAAGTGCCAAATGCCCTGGATTCATTCCCGAGTTACTTATTTTAGTAGGATTTATATCCTCATTTTTCTTGAAGGGGAGCCGAACATAGAATTCTGGGTTTTTCCACAGAGGATGAGAACATTTTTGGGAGAATTCAAAATGATTTTCTAAGCATGATTCCAACAGTTTCTGCATGGTTGGATCTAACAGACTCATTTGAATGGAAAAGAGTCTTTGGATATTGACGAATTCAGAGAATTGGTCTTTATACCTAAGTCTTTTCCAGGAACAATTTTCAAGTCTGGAAGTTGAGTCATGATATCCCACCCAATAATCAAGTCTTTATTGGGAAGACTAGATCTAAGAATTCTAGTGGTAATAGAGCACTGAAGGAAAAACTGAATAGACACAGCTGTGGTGCGAACATTTGTAGAAAAAGTGTCTCCTGAAGCAGAGTTGAAATATCAAACACAGGAAGTCTAGTATTCTTCAAGTAAAACTTTAGTGTCTAGGATTGACGCACTAGCGCCAGTATCTATGAGGACAATGACTAAAATTGGTTTGGCAAACTTTGAGAGATAGATTTTGACTGGGAAGTGGGGACAATGAAGTTGACCGGAATGTATATTGGGGTCCAGATTTTCAGGCTGTGATAATAGATGGAAAAGTTCTTTAGGCTCTGAATAAGAGTTTGCTTCACTAGGGGTGAGATAATAAGGAATGATGCAAAATGTTTGGTCAGTGGGATTTTCATCGACAGAGAACATGGATTCGATATCATCATTATCAAGAGAGATTCCTATCTCTAGTTCGATAATATGAATAAGATGATTATGACCTTTTTTTGCTTCGGGACAATTTTTGGCAAAGTGGCCCTTTTTGTTGCAAATGAAGTAACGATTTGGTTTCTTTTGTCCTATGAAGTTTCTTCGTTTCCACAGGAATCGACATTTCTTCCTTCTTCTGAAGTGCTTAGATATTTTCACTCGATACTTATTGAAGTGCTTGTTTTTCTTTGAATATTCTCTGTAGGAACCGTCACAATCTTTCTTTAAACATTTGATCTTCAAATATTGTTTGGAGCAAGCACCATCAAGTTCACGATTGTCTTTGATGTAATTTTTCATCATTTGTCTTCGGAGGCAAAGTTCATCAAGACAAAGATGAATTTCTTGTTGCAGTTCTCCAAAGGGGATATCAACAATTTTTCTTTGCTTGTTCAGAAAAGATCTCTCAACTTCTTGGGAAAGTTCTTTAGGAATGGAAGCTAAGAACACTTGTTTCAAATTCGGATCAGCCCCTAGGCCACAAAAGAGTTTAAGTATTTCTCTGTAATGGCGATCTAGGTGCTTTTTTTTTAAGAGAACAACATTTTCTTTTAAAGTATTCTCTTCTTTTGAGTTCTAGAAGATTAGCAGGTTTTCCTATGAAATATAAATAAATGATTCTAATGGCTTGGGAAAAGTTTTGAAGAAGAAGAAAAGCCATTTGATCTATTTCAAAAGTTGATTGCCACAAGTGTTTAAGGCTTCTAGTAAACCTTGTGGCAAATTTTAAAAGAACATCATATTTGCTTTCAACAGCAAGAGCTCTAGTGTTCAACCAAGCATGGAATTCATCCAATTTTTCCGGCCATTTGGAATAAGGAGTGTCATCAAGAGTGAAAAACTATTTAGATGAGGAAACAGAAATATGAGATGGGTTATTGATTTGAATAATCTCTTGTTCAGATGGATTTGGTTCCATGTCTTGTTCTGGTGGATCAGCCATGAAAATCGGAGGAGTAGTTGGTGGTACTTAAAAAGATTCAATGGAAGGAGTTGAAAAAGAAGACGAAGAGGAAGAGGATGAATGAGTCAGATTTTGAATCTAAATTTAGCAAATTTGATACATTTGCTACTTGGGAAGTACACTCTGGTAGATGTTGGTATAAATCAGCTTTTGGATTCTGTTGTTGATCTTTGCTTAAATCCCTCAGAAAAGATTCCAAAGGATTTGAGATTATCATTTGCTGGTCAGAACGCTTTTCAGGTTCTCCAGAGGACTTAGCAATAGGTTTTGCTTTTTCTTTCTTCTTTCCTTTCGGAGCTTTTTCATTTCCCGAATGCAATTGCACATTTCTGTTATATCACTTCTATCTCGTTGGGTAGAAGTTTCGGCTGCAAGAGTAGCTGTAGCAAAAATTGGGGAGTTTTGCATTGGTGGAAGAGAGTATCCGATTTTTGGAGAGAAAAAATCAGTAAGCTTAAATTTTCCTTCTTCAATTTCATTTTTCGGACTTTCAAGATAATGGTAGCCAAGATGCTGGCCTTATTCCAAAGCATGAAGTCTTTTCTGGAAATCCACAAGCACCTTTTTGATGGACTTGTCGTACCGTTGGATTTCTTGTTGCACATCAACAATTTTAGAGTCTATTGTCTTGAAAGCCTGATTTTATGCTAGAAAAGTTTCCGATTGCCGATTTAGAATAACCTAAGCAGCAGGCGTTCTTTTTGGCCTTCCACGTTCACCAACATCAGTGAGAGAAGGAATTTTTGAAGCTTAAAGGTATTGTCGCCGTGGATCAGTAAATCCCTCAGCAGCAGGAAAAGAAAGCTAAGAACTTTCACTAGGATTTAAAGGAGAGAAATCGGCTTCATTGAACATGGAGATAGATGGAAGTTGCCCGGTGGTTGGGTTTTCAGGAAAGACTGGGATTTCAAGTGGTTAAGAATTCTTCTTTACCCACTTTTAGATGGGTTTGTACAAAGGGGAAACAACGGATTTTTTATATGGAGGTGAAACTGGAGGTGATGGTGGAGATTATGGAGATGACGAAGTTGATGGGGATGATGAAAGTGATGTAGGTGATAATGAACCATAAGAAACCATAAACTGGTATTTGCTATTTTCTCCAAGGGTATCTATGGTTGGGTCTCCATCCAAATATCTTTGATAGAAGCTATCCTTGGCCTTCCTAGCATTTCGCTTAGGCCTGATAGCTGGATTTACTTCATCTGGGGAATTTGTACATGAAGAACACTAGCAAAAAGGATCCTAGAAATAGTGACCATAAGGGTCTTTGTAGTGATGGACAGGATGTCCATCACTTTTGAAGTAGTGAACCAACTTTTTTGGGTATGGTTCCTCAGGAACTGGGTTAGGAACACAGGGTTCTATCATAAAGACTGGAGAGGTTGGCTAATTTGATTGAGCTTTTCATAATTTGTTATTCAAGATTTAGGAAGAAGCTTGGCTAAATTTTCTTTTGGAATCTGCCGAGGAACATGGATGCAAGAGGCCTGATCATTTTGTATGGAGATGAATGGTGCATCTTCATTTCCATGTTGGAAATTCAGATCTAAGGCATGATTTTGGACTCTATACACCATTTGGAATAAGCAATCAAGTTTTAAAACTTATCATGAAAGTGCAATCGAGTCTTAAAACTTTCAAAAAGTACTAAAACTTGTCAAATTGATCCAATTAAATTCTTCCGTTGAATTATGGCTAGGCGAGGACTTAATATATCAAGTCCGAAAACTTGTTAGGAAAGTGTAATTGAATCCTAAAACTTTCAAAAAGTTCAATTAAGTCTTAAAACATATCACAAAAATACAATTAAATCTTAAAACTTTCAAAAAGTTCTATCAAACCCTAAAACTTGTTAAATTGGTCGAATTTTCTCGTGATCATGAGAAGATTAAGGGTGGCTGTATAGGCAATTCAAGTTGGGAACAAGAAGGTTCTCTTGGTAGTTGCATGAAGGCTACAAGTTGTGACCACAGGTGAAGGCGAGCATGGAACGATAAATTTATAATAGAGTTCTACCTTTTCTTTCACTTGAGTAAATTTCAGAGTGCACCAAAAACATCATGTCCACATATGTTGAATGAAGTCTCACGTTTATAACGTCAGACAAGGGCCCCCAAGATTATATTAAGTAGGAAAACATATTTGATTTTGAATAGATCTATCACAGCCAAAGAAATCGTTTTGAAAAAAATTGTCCAAAACGTCCTAAATCTATTGCATTTTTGCAATTCAATTACAAACCTTTTAATTTTGTCAATTGAGTCTTAAACCTTTTAAGAGTTTACCAATTGAGTCCATATGGCCAATTTTGACAGGAAAGTACTAAGGTGGATGACGATTGTCCTACATGACATAACCAGCACTAATATAGACATTTTTAATAATATTTTAAAATTTTTTTATGGTTTTTCTCTTTTTTTTGGAGTGATGGCTGATAACCTTCGCCAGCCACTAGATGAGGGCTTACCGCCATTAGAAGAGGGCTTGCGGCCTCGTTGTGACCGGCAAGGGCTTGGTGACCATCACTAGATGCCTTTGCCAGCCATTGCGAGAGTGTGACAACCTCGCTATAGCTGTTGAGGGCCTAGGTAAGGGCCATAATGCCCTCATCGGCCAAAGTGAAGTCGCACAAGCCCTTGCCAGACCAACCCTTGCTTGGACTAGATCATGCAAGTGCGTCGCAACCCTTGCCAGATTTGGGCGAGGGCTCATGTGCCTTTGCTTTGGTCGACGAGGGCCGCCAAGTCCTCGCCTAGCCACAATGAGGGCTGCAACACCCTCGCTAGCCATCACTCCAAAAAAAAAAAGAAAATAATGAAGAAAAGGAAAAAAATAATAAAAATTCAAAATATTATAAAATATTATTAAAAATGTCCACATTAGCTTTGGCTTTGTCACGTAGGTTGGCTAGACAGCCAACATCCACTTTAGCAATTTTTGGCAAAATTTGGCATGCTGTCAAAATGCTTACATCTCAATTGATAAAATTAAAAGGTTTAGGATTGAATTGGTAAGAGTGTAATATGTTTGAGACTTTTTGGATAATTTTTCTCAATCACTCTTCTACTGTGGATGCACTTTGACTTTTATTAACTCGAGACACTTATAATGTAAATTTAGTTATAATTGTTTTTAGTTTTTTAAATTTTGATGAGAATTAAAGAAAAAGTACTTTTTTCTTATCTTTAAGTGGAAACAAACTAGGTTTAAAAGTAGCGCAAAAGCCACCAAAACCCTAAATTATATCCACTGTGATACATTTACCCTAAACTTTAATGTGACATGAAAAATTCTAAACTTGTAAATATTTGACACATTTACCTTCTATCACGATTCTATCAATGAGAACCATTAAAAATTTGCCTATGTGGAAGCAAGAAAGCAAACAGTATTGATATGGTGCCCACTTAGCTTAAGTAAAATAAAAATGACATTGTTTTGGCTGAAAAATCATCTAACAGAATCTTGACAGAAGGTAAATATGTCGCATAGGTACAAGTTTGGTATTTTTTATCTTATAAGAAAAATTTTATGGTAAATGTGTCACTGTGAGCATAAATTGGATTTTTTTATGTAAAAAGGTTCCAGGTTAATTGTGTTAGAGTTCGCACAGTTTGGAGTTTTTTGTGACTTTTTCCCTAAAAGTTATGATTATTTGTAGATTAGCAAGCCTACAAGTAAATTCAATCTGCAGTTAGATTGACAAATTAGATCGATGCATCTAGGTTTATAATTGAAAAAAAAAACGGTTTTATTCTTTTTGAAATGTAATATTAAAAATTTTACATCATCGGAAAGAAATAAAATTTTTTGGAAAGATAACGACCTCCCTTCAATTGATCGCTAAAAACAACCTTTTGTAAATAGTTGGCTAAAATACCCTTCAAATTAAAAATTCTGCTTTTTAAATTATTCTCCCTTTATTTACTCGTGGCAAGATCTACTTTGCCTTGTTCATTAAGTTGATGCTTGCGCTAGGCATTACAAAATCCATAACTTTCTTACGGTGTTCATTTGAGTGCTATAATTTTTTTATCACTTGAGTGTAATAATTTGTGTACGATGCTGACTTGAATGTCATAACATTTTCGAGTGAATTTTTCAGTTATGGTATTCAAGCTAGAAATTATACCACTTAAGTAGTCGGAAAAAGGGTCATGACACTCCACTACTCCCTCCCTTATCCTACGGACGCCCCTCTTAATATATATATATATAGAGAGAGAGAGAGAGAGAGAGAGAATATATATATATATTTCTCGCTGATGCCCTCTCGCCCCCGTGCTAAGCGATGGTCATGACCTTGAATCGACAATGATCTGAGCCAGCAAAGCCCCTAATTTGATTTGCTGCTTCGAATGAGCTCTTAAGCTGAGGTTGCAATGGCACAAGCTTGGAGTTGGAGATAGGGAGGAGCGGTCTCGGTCCAAGGTGTCGGTGTGTCGATGGAGAAAGAGAGAGATGCAGACGCAGCGGATAAGATGTAAAGGACAAGAGGGATGGTCATGCTACGACTGAAGAGTGACGTGTGCAGTGGTAACGGCACGTGAAAGCCAAGGATGGTGGCAGCGTGGAGTGGTGGACTCGACATGGGGTAGGAGCGGAGGCAAGTCCATTTGAAGTTTTGAGGCATCAAGAGAGTCTGTTAATTATTTTAGGAGGCAGCGAAACGATGAAATTTTCTCTTAGTACTTCTTTGCTCATCTTGATCGAGAAAAAAAGGATACTTTAAGTTGCAGCAAGAGCATCGACTTAATGAAATCGAAAGGGAATTATTATTTCAATAATCAAGGAAACTGTTGTAAATAATTTACTTGAAAGAAAAGAAATAACTAATTTTCTAATACATCTCTAAATGATTGATTGAGTGATTAAACGCTTGATTTGAATTGGCGGATTCCTTGTTCAAATCACTTCTCCCTCTCATATTGATCCAACTTATTCTTCTTCTTTAGGAGAAATCGGCAAGCAATTATTATTTCAGAAAAGCATACAAAGTAATTGAAAAAAAAAACCTTTAGTAAGTCAATTTACTTGAAATAAAACAAATAACAAATTGCCAAATAAAGCTTAAGGATTGACTAACTAAACAATTAATTTAGTACGGCACATCCGATGAGCTCATGTAACATCAATTTAATTTCCTTTTCCAAATTCTATTTTGTTTTTCTTTTCTCCCTTCGTAAATTAATTCCTTTTGCCGGCAGTGGAGACATCCGACAATTTTAGGCATTTGATAAGTTTGATCCAAGGGTGTGCAAAAACGAACTGCCCAAATTGGAAATCGCCTAGACTGAACCGGTCGATTTGGTCCGGTTCCTAAAAGTATTGGTCCGGTTTCCAGTTCCTAAAAGTGGGACTAGTGTCCGAGCGGTCTAGTTCCTTGTTCCAAGGGGGAACCGGACCAAGCCGGATCGACGAGACCAGACTGACTACATATACTTTTTTTTTATGATTATATGTAGTCAGCATAAGGAACACAATTCATTATTACATTGACTTGAATTGTTCACTTATTTCTGTGATTATGTGTAGTCGGAATGGGAAACGCAATTCTAGTTTCAAAACATATGGTATCAAGTAGTGGGGAAAAAAAATGACTGGTTCCATTGGACCGGACACCGGTCTGGTCCGATTCCCGGTCCTAGGACGAATCGGTCCAGTTCCCGATTTCACCTTGGAACCGGATCGAACCGGAAACCGATCACCTCTAGTTTGATCTCTATTAGTATTTCATGGCGTCCTTTTTGTTATTCTGGCTTTTCCAATTGCAGAGTTGGTAAGCAAAAGCCTTCTTGTATTTTTATTACCACGGAAAAAAAAAAGGATAGTTAGTGAAGGCCATTTGCATCGGTGCGTACTAGGAAAAAATTCCTGGAAAATTGAAAGCATAACAGGAACATTTTTATTCGAATCGAAATTAAAGACGGACACAATATGACATAGCGTACGGTGAGGATGCCATGGGAGAGGATTTTCCGGTGAGCGGATTAGGTAGTTTTATATAACTCGAGCACCCACACGTTGAGGAACCGGCAGCCTACTTTCACAGAGTTGAACCCAGCCACGCAAGCCATGGCCTCAACTTCCTTCATCATCCGATTTTTCCCGCTAGGAGTCAAGCCCAACATGATCATGTCAGAAGTGAACGTGGTCCGGGTCAATAGGTCGGTTCTGGGGTATTCCGGGTTGACCGGGTCTATGATCACCACCTTGCCCAATGCCGGCAACGCGTTCCAGCAGTTCTTTAGGACCTGTAAGCCAAACTCGTCCCCAAAACTATGGAATTGCCACTGCAAAGAAACAACAAAAAAAACGCAGCTGAAAACTTGATTAGAGAAATAATTAAGGCTCGCCCGATCGCCAATCTGTCCTGAACAAAATGCACGTGCATTGAAAATGTCTTAAGCTAGCTTCGTTGATGCAAAATCAATTAAAAATCAATGGCGAAATCATGTTCAAAGAAATTATGAGCTACGTAATTTACACATTTCATTCCATTTCATTTCATTTTCGAGAGCTTGTGTGCCAAATAAATAATCTAAAGTAACCTTCAACGTGAGGATGTCTCCTTTGGGGATGGGGTCAGTTACAAAGCTCCCTCCTACATGCTCCAAACCTGCCATCAAAAACTAATTGTAGCATTTAGTCGTCATTGCTACATAAGACGTCATTAGAAAGGCCTACTATATATAGGTGACGTAATTATAGGAATAAGGCAAACAACAGGCGTGGAGAAACGGATCTATTTTTAACATACAATGACATGAATTGGAAAGGTCCAAGTCGTTGAGAGAATTAATCTAGCAGCGTAATATGCATTAAACTTTGTTTGCTTATACCAGAATCAGGAAATTTTTACTTCTCTCGAGGGAATAACGAACCCGTGATATGGCGAGAAAATCAATTACCGGGATAAGAAAGCCCGTTTTTGACAACATAGGGTAGATCGAAGTTTATGCCCCGGAGGTGGGGGTGCTTGGACAGTATGAGCTTAAGGCACTCGCCATCACCGCCGCCGATGTCGACAACCGTTTTGGCGCCCTTGAATCCGTAGAAACAGTCCATGACTTTGCCCATGTAGATAGTAGACAAAAACTTCATGGCATTGTTGAAGTAGCCGTTGAGCTTCGGGTCTGTCCGGATGTAGTCGAAAATGATTGCGCCATTCGCGAGCTCGAAAGGGTCAGGTTTTCCCTCAATCACTGCATCTTTTAAGCGAAACCTGGAGAGCAAGCATTTATGTACAAACCCTAGTTAACAACATATCGTCCCCCTGATCAAGAACATCTTCTCTCGCTAATATTATCGACCATGCGCGAACAGCCACCTAATCACAATATTCATTTTAAGTGATCGAGTGCCATCACAACCAAGGTAATTTAAAAAATAAAATAGATGAAGATGACTCTTATTGGTTTGTTCGATGCATTTAATATCCTATCGCATTACTTCTTCAAAATTATCTAGGGCATTCTCATATACTCAACCACACTGAAATTTAACTTCAAGTATCAAGCTAATCTATTTTGCATGAGATGCGAATGGGATATTATTGCATGAACTTAGTATAGGTATTAATCTAAATTTGAATTATCGAGCATGGTGGGTCACATTCGGATGTGACGGTCAAAATTCATTTATTTACGTACCACGCGCTCAAGCAGACCTTGTCAAAGAGGAAAAGCAACCACGGCGTGAAGCTACCCCCTTTCTCCCTCACGAAGTAGCAAGTGGTGGTTATTAAAGGTGATGATTTACTAATTATTCAATTAATAACACAAGTGGAACTTGGGTCCACCCTCGAGCTTGTGATTGGAGAAGTTCTAGGTTCCAAGGTATATAGGGTAGGTTCCAAGTTTCAGGTGGAACATACACGGAGCATGGAACCGCTCGCCCCTAGTTGAGGATGACTTAATAGGTCAACCATTATGTAAGAAGAAAAAAAATTAGTGCACCAGAATTTAAATATTTTTGTGAAAGTGCAATCAAATATTACAACTTGTTTAATTAGTGTAATTAAGGTATTATGTTAGTTCCATCTAATTTGAATAACGAAAAATGTTGACGTGCCACTTTTAATATATTTTAGGGACATAAGGGGGTTATGTGGTGCCAAATACGCACCACATCAGGCCAATTCTTTTTATAAAAAAAAAAAAAAGAGACAAGAATGGAACATGGGGGTATTGGCACCTAAATTTGGCACCCAATGATCTCTCTTGCATTTCATAAATATCATGGATCGAACCTGCCAACAATTACGGAATTTAACCCCTCAACAAAAATATTAACAATATATGATCTTATTGAAATATCCCACATTGTTTGACTATTGGGTTTATATGCGCTTTATATACAGTTGTTTCCATTCACCTAATAGTTTAAGTTTGCGTTATTAGCACGAAAACCCCAAACTAATATACTTGTGATAAATTGATCCTCCGTTATTTCTTGTTAAATTTTACCATTAAATTATTGAGTTAGATGACACATGGCCATTGACGAATATACTAGTTTGAGATTTTATCCCTTTGCTTGTCACAAATTTACCAATTTGTTGTTTTCCATGGTATTAATCCAATTTAACGAAGGATAAATTTATCATAAATGTACCAGTTTAGGGTTTTTTGTAATCAAAAAATTAGTTTGAGAGAAATTTGTCATAAGTTTATCAGATTTTTTATGGTATTAATCCTTTAAGTTTTTGGGTTGCATTTTCTAATATGGTATTAGAGTCAGTTTCTGCCCTAGTTTATTTTGCGTGTGGTCTGCTTTCACCACTGAATATAAACATAGGCGAGATTATGAACTGTTTTTTATTGGCCCGACATACGATCCGATCCCAAATTCAGAAAAGGGCTATAAACTTGTCTCAACCTTCAAGATTGAGCTTCCAAAAGCTCGGCCTCTCTCCCTTGTTTTAGCCGAAATGGAGTGTGTAACTGCCACATATGGATCACTCCAAGCAAGGAAAGAAACAAAAGGGGATTTCGGCCGAAATTGGTGAGGAAAAGAAGAGAGGGATTCTGGCGGAGTGAGAAACCAATTAAATCCCTAATCAAACATTGTAAATTCAAAGAAGTGAAAAGTGGGCGTAGCATTCATATTTCCAATTGTTAAGAAGTATTCATGTAAATGTTAATATTGTGTAAAAGGGCCAAGAATGAAGACAATGTTAGACATGACCGAAGTGTCATAGTGGGGAAGTATCAATCCTAAACTTGTTGCACTTATATTAATTCAGTTTTAAACTTTTCAATTGTACTTTGAATCATAAATATTTTCACATTTTGCCAATTGAGTCCATCAGGCCAATTTTGAATGAAAATCACTAACGTGGATGCTTGTCGTGCTACGTGGCGCTACCGGCATTGACATAAACAATTTTTAATAATATTATTTTATTTTATTTTATTTTTCTTTTCTTTTCTTTCTTCTTCTTTACTTTTTTTCTTTTTTTGTTAAGGCCAGCAAGGCGCTGCCGACCACTGGGCAAGGACCTACGAGCCCTCGCCAGCCACGGGCCAAGGCCTACAGATGAAATTTTTTCCCTAATTAAGCACTAATCTACATTTTTTTTTTGGAGAATTTCCCTATTTTTATTTTTTATTTCGTTATATATATTTTTTAAAATAAAAATTTATTAAACCGATCTATGCTTGATTTACATGAACATAGACCAAATCAGAACATGAATATCACGATAACCAAGCTCGGATCAATATTTTCAAGATTCAAACTTGGTTTGGGCATTTTGTCAAACACTTGATGCACGTCACGTTACCCACACTAGTTACCTCAAGCCATGTTTATGGCTTTCAATCTTGATCTATAGAAGATCTTAAGCAGAAATAAAGTATCAATGCTATACTAAAACATAGAGGGAACAAGATTAACAAGTAATTTCATTCTAAAACACACACTAACACAATTGAAATTAGCCCCAAATTCACGAGTTCGACTTTTTTGAAAATTTGGGTTTGAACCCAGGTTAGGCAAACAGGTTGCCTTTCCGAATTCAAGTCCAAATAATTATCACATGCATGGCATACAAGAAATATATGCTATATATCAATACAAGTATGTGACATGGACCTTCAATTGCAACAAGTAGATCGCAGAATGCCCAACTAAACACCTTGAGCCACCCTCTCAAAATAGCCTACTCACAGGGTTCACTCTAGCTAGCCATGAACCAGTATGGATCAACTAAATTTTTAGCTCAAGTTCTAAGCGATCTCATGGTTCACACAGGAAAATGAAGACCAAACTAAGCTGACCTAGGCATCATTTGTAATCCATGTACCATCTGTCAAGCTCACAAAGATAGGTAATGCATGAAAAAAGGCATAGCAAGTCAAACATGCAAAACTTTTAGAAATGTGTGAAGTAGCTCTTGACCGAGGAAGCCATGAGATTGTCCTTTGGCTCCTCCGAGTTGGAAATGGGATTTGCAAAGCAAAATAACTTACAACGACGGTTTTTGTTGGTCTCCAAGACCAAAATCTAGGACCTCGTTTGTCCACTCCATTGACACCAACACCAACTAGATCTATTCTAGTTTCACTCCCAAGTCTTGTTTTTCCTCAGATGTCCTCATTTTTCTAAAAATTTTTCAATTTGCCCTCCACTTGACCAACTGAGCTCAACACCTGCAAAAACTTCATGGGTTTTCTAGGTTTATGGGCTTACTCCAGTGCATTCTGCTCGCCTTAATGCGAGCAAATCTAGAGCTGATGAAGGGATAAAGCCAATCTTTTCTTAAGTTAGAACATTCCTACTTTGACCACTAGTAATTTTTTTTGGTTCAACATTCTAGTGTTTCTTTCAAAAGCTCACTACTTTCCAGGCTCGTGACCAATCCTTCGACACTAAGAAGAATTTCAGACTTCTTCCATTGCCCGCGAAATGGGTATTTTTTCGGGGGGCTTTAGGAGGCCTTCCAATCTCCATTTGAGATGTGACACCTATAATAGGAAAGATCTTTGAGTTTACTTTCACTCTAGTTAAAGGATTTTGTTAAATTTGTCTAAAAGTTTGTGAAAATCACTTTCCTCTCAAAGGGTCAGTCTAAAATTCGTGTGCTGAAGTTGGTTTTTTAAGTTGTTTTTGGGGGCCGTGAACAATTCTCTCAAGTGCCTCTTGTCTCCAACCTTTTATGCCTCAAAAAAGCGTGCTTCGGAAAGCTTATCTACTAAATTAAGCAAGCTTTCGGTGGGTCGTTGCCTATCCGCCAATGCTGCCACCAACTCTCTTTAACTTAGATTTTCAAACTTGTGCTGCTGCTAAGCTGGCTAATTTGGTTGAGATTTTCGCACCCCTTCGTCAGCTTTTCCGTGGCCAATTTTTTGTCTATTTGCACATCTAATGGTCGCCTTCCACCTCAACCAGTGATCAAGTTTCTTGGGCAGCTGAATTGGATATAGTGGGGCCACAAGTTGCTTATTCAGTAGATTCGAATTGTTACAAAATCGTGGACGGGGTTTTGGTAGCTGCTTTGAGTGCTTTAATCCATCAATTTCGCTGGAGTTTTTTTAATTAATTGGCAAGTTCATGTATAGTACTTTAAGTTTCTGATCAGACTTTGCAATTTCCTCTACCCGACTTTGCAAGAAAGTCCCTCAAAGTTGGCCATTTTCTTGCCCAAGAATGACCAATTTGATTCAATTTGTTCCTTTTGGCTTTATTTGATCAATTCGACCTGGCCCAAGCTCAATTTCAACCTTAATTAGAGGTCAAAATGATAAAAATGATGATTTAAGGGCTTGGGCGAATTTTGTAAAATTTGCAAATTTGTCCCCCAACTTTTGAAAATTGCATTTTGGCCCCAAGTTGATGTTTCAATTGTAATCCGACCACCTTAGGGCTTGTGGCTAGTCACATCCAGACCTTGCCCCTAACTCTCTCTTTTTTTTGTGAAAGTAGTTTTCAAGAAATATATTTCCATTGAAAAATATACTAAATGCCTAGGTAAATCTATATGCAAGAATTTGACATGAAATATTTTTGTGGAAAAACAAGTTCCAATTTTTTCCGAAATATGTAAACACGATCTTTGGGCAAAAATTTAGGTGTCAACAAGACTGAATTAGAAAAAGTAAAATAGATTTCAAGAAATAACTCTCTCTTTTGTGGAAAAAGTAAATTTAGGCTAGTCACATCCAGACCTTGCCCCTAACTCTCTCTTTTTTTTGTGAAAGTAGTTTTCAAGAAATATATTTCCATTGAAAAATATACTAAATGCCTAGGTAAATCTATATGCAAGAATTTGACATGAAATATTTTTGTGGAAAAACAAGTTCCAATTTTTTCCGAAATATGTAAACACGATCTTTGGGCAAAAATTTAGGTGTCAACAAGACTGAATTAGAAAAAGTAAAATAGATTTATGACATTTTAGACAATTTTCTCATGAGATTCCAACAATTGAGATAAGTTTGCCTTCCAAAACAATAGAGAGCGCAATATCATCATTACTTTTCTTGAGAGCAATTCGATCCTGAAAACTTATTACATAAGCAAATGTATCATTGCATAGCATGTTTATTAAGCAAAGGAAAGTTAAACAAAGAGAGGTGGAAATTAGGGGGACTAGAGGGAGATGGTCTCTCCAACAGAGAGGCTTTGGAGATGTTCGTTGAGGAACGAGCGAGCGAGCGAGCCCTCCATCAGATCTTTTTGTGAAACTCGTACGCCCATTGATTGCGGACGCCACAAATGATTTCCGGACGTCGAAAACCTGCTAGACTTGCCAAGATCTTCAATTGTTTCCTCTTCCTTTCTTTTCTCCCCGGGAAACATCACGACATCGGAGATGAATATGCTCCTGGAAAGGACGTCTGTCTCAGGATATTCCGGCATTACTGTATCAACTATCACAAGCATTCCGAACTCCGGCAATGCCTTCCAGCAATTTCTCAGCAGCTTCACACACAGGTCGTCGCTCCAGTTATGAAGTACCCACTGACATCAAGCAAAGAAATTTGATCACTTTAGCGTAGGTCTATATATCAAATGATGGAAACTGTTGCAACTTCCTTCAGTTTGTGAATAATATACATTCTTGTATTATTGCGTTATTATGTCTGCCGTTCGAACAAGCAACGTGCAAAACTGCACCTCTATCTACTCTTGGGATGAATGGTAACAAGTACAATATTTTCAGTAAACTCTCAAAAAGAAATTTAACCCTTGCTAAACAAGAACTCCTTTGCTACAATCACCCTATTCTAGAGTTCTGGTGCAATCGCATTACATTTCTATGAAGATCATCAGTGATCTATGAAGATCATTAGTGATAGAATGCTTTATTTTATTTTATTTTTCGTTTTTTGTAGGATTTGTCATTAGTGACTCCAAGTTCAAGCAAATATGAATATATAAATAGCTCTGACATTACACATACTTTCTTAAGAAAATATATCGATGCCTATATAGGAGATTCAATTCGGAACTATTATATGTCCAAGGTCCAATATTGTAATAATTTTAGAGGCTTTCCCCGACTTATCTCTCCTATGACATCTCTATATCGAAGCTCGCCCTTTTGTCACTCTTAAATTTTTAATATTGCCATCATTCACTTGTTACTCTAATATAGTAACGCAATTTGGTTTTAAAGAGAAAAAAAAGTAGAAAATTGGCTTGAGAAAAAGGATAAAACACTACAAAAAAACATGTAATTTGCCACGGAAATTTGCGACGAGAAATTTCTAGTCGCAAATTTGCGACGAACTTTACGACGGATTTCATTTTTCGTCACAAATTAGCGACGATTAATTTTCGTCGCAAATTTTCAACGAAATTTACCACGAAATAAAAATCCGTCGCAAATTTGCATCGGAAAAAAGTTTGTCACAAATAGGCGACGGAAAATAAATCCGTTGTTAATTTGCGACAACAAGTTTTCCGTCGCAAATTTGTGACGGATAAAATAATCGTCACAAATTTGCAACGGATTTTGCGACGAAAACGAATTTGTTGCTAATTTGTAGTTTATCTGTCACGCCTCGACTCAAATCCAATGCTTTCCACACCCCACTTCCCTGAGTCGAACGGTGCGACATCCCAGGAATACGTCACCGACTCAATGGTTTTGCATTAAAGTCAATCGTAGTGAAAACAAATAATTAAACCCGGACAATAAATTGGAGAATACTAGAATTAAACTTGCACGCCCAACCGCCAACACTTACAAACCTTACATTATCATATATATTTACTGCATCCACATACAAGTACACTTATTCCCGTTTGCCATTCTTTGAGTCCATAACATGTATATGTACACCTACTACGATTACCTTAAAAACCATACACCAACAAGAGGCAAATACCCTATCTACCAAAAGCGGCACTACACGAACGCTAGCTCATCGCCTTCTCAGTAGTCCTTGCGTCCTTGGTACGGCATCCATTTAGGGTGTACCCCACGGAATTATCCTTAGTGTGCATGCATATACCAAAACGTTCTGGCGGCAGCGGTGGCGACTGATTCCTTGTACAGGTGATTTATTTGAAATTGTTTGGTTTATACAACCATGAGACACTTCTCAATAAGTTGCAACCTAAACCCTACCGAGGCTATCACGTACCTCCAGACAATCACACAAACACATGCACATTCGTGCACATCAAGTCATCACAGGCACATCAAATAATATTGTCAGGCTCAATTATGCGCACACCCACACTCAATCACAATCACGTTAAATGCAAACACGCACATGTACCATGCTCATCCCACTGTTCCTTCCATTCTCATTTCCTCTTTTACATTCCTCGCCAGTGACCCGCGTTGAAGTACACACCTCAGGCACACAGCGACCATTCATCACATCACTTCCGGCCCGCGATGAAGTACATGCCTCAGGCCATGTTTCTTGCCCGCGTTGAAGTACACGCCTCAGGCTTAACACCCACCACCCACTGCGCAACCCACGTTGAAGTACACGCCTCAAGCTAGCAGTCCTCCAGTAATACTGGGTATCATCCCGCGTTGAAGTACACGCCTCAGGACGGCACAACTTTCCGCAATTTCTCATGCCATGCCACATCACAAATTACTTAATCACTCGCATGATCCGCAGTCATATGCCATTCACTTTGCCAGTCACACATGACCTGTGCACGCAACAACTCACTAGCATTTTTCATGCTCACACAACATTCGATATGGCCAATTTAACACTAATTCAGTTCGGCCCACATGTGCACATAATCAAGCACATTTCAAACCATTAAATCACGGTTCAATAAATACACAAGGCCACTCATGGGCCCACAAACACAGCCACGTTCATAAGCATAATCTCAACATTTTCAAGCATATTAAACACCACAATCCAGCCATACTACCACACACCAAACCGACACCATTTGTCCTTAAATCGAGCCCTAAGCTCATCAATTCCATCCCACAATATCCGATACTCTATTCAGTCTCACTCCAGCCTCGAAACATCCTCATTTCATCATCAAATCATCCCATATAACACACATTCAAGCCTAAATTCTAGTCATGAGGCATCAACTATTCAACCCCAACACCTCCACCATTCCGCTCATCAAAACAAACATCCAAAGAATCGGGGTAAAATTGAGCTATTTACACAATGACCGAAATCCCCTTTAAATAAATAGTAAACGAGCTCCAAAAATTCTGAAATTTGGGTACGTTGCGCAAAACATCTTGCTAAACATTTTCTGTGAGAACTCGAAATCCAGTTCCAACTGTAAACACCCCTTTTGGTCACTTGAAATCAGACGAAAATCAACTCACTCCAACAGACCGTTTTGTCCTCAAAATATATTTATTTCAATACCCAAATCACCTTGAAAAGCCCTGAAATTTTTATATGTTATAGCCAAAAATGTCCCCAACAATTTTTGTGAAGAAAGTATTTTAAAAATAGGCCTGGAAAAATTTATAAAAATTCGAATAGACCAAAAAGTCGAGTGAACAGTAAATCAGGCAGTTTTATTTCGTTCCAAAGAGGGACTTCCAAATGGCCTCAAATGATCTCCAAAAATTCTCAAATAAAAGTATGTTATACCTCAAGAGGTTGGGAACAACTTCCATGAAGAAAATTTCATCAAATTCGGCCCACAAAATTCTCTACAAAAATAGAAAATCAGAGGGTACAGTAACCACGAATCCGAGAATCACGCTAAACCTTGCGGATTCAAACCCGAATCGATTTCTATCAAAATTCAACCGCCAAAACTCATTCCCCAACATCTAATTCAACCCGCAACAGTCACTAACAGTCATTATCAGCCACCAACAACCAA
Source organism: Syzygium aromaticum (assembly GCA_024500025.1). Classification (NCBI taxonomy): domain Eukaryota; kingdom Viridiplantae; phylum Streptophyta; class Magnoliopsida; order Myrtales; family Myrtaceae; genus Syzygium; species Syzygium aromaticum. The sequence continues at coordinate 1,304,122 of CM044892.1, forward strand.
CATCAACACCTTAATCAACCTCTAAATCTCCCCTAAACCGCACTCAAACGAGTTCGAAAATACCTGACGTCTTAGGTAAGGGTTAGATTACAACTTACCAAGTTCTAAACTATCACGGTTAGATCGAAAGCTGCGGCAAAATCAATATCTAACGGCGGTTTGCGATGGCGGTGACAAGCGGCGACAATCCGGTCGGGCGGTGACCGGCGTGTGGCGGCGCGGCGAAGGGAGGAAGCTGGTTCGGTGAGGGGGACGGGATGAGGAAGGAAGTGGCTAAATGGGCTGGATGAGAGAGAGAGAGAGAGAGAGCTGAATTATTGGTCTTAAAAAGGTTTGACCAACTTTTCCAAAATTTCAATATTGCCCCTCATTCACTTGGTCAATAATCTCCTAAGCCAAAATATCCAAGGGCATTTTGGTCTTTCAAATGGCTGAATTATTGGGGTTGATCTTATCCACTTACCATCCAATAATTTCCCCCAAAATTCGGAATACCCAAAAATAGGCCTAGGGGCAAAAACGTAATTTTCCGGTTTCGAGCAGAATTTCCACTTTTCGACCGTACCGACCCCAATTATCATTGGCCACTCTAAAATGACATCGTCCTCGCAAAAATATTAGCACACAACGCTGAAATTCGATGCCCAAGTCTGGATCCAATTTCACGATTAAAATCGCTCAATTACAATTTTAGGATCTCTTACTAACGGGCGGCTATTTAGGGATTACGCGTATCGACCTAGGTTCACTCGAGTCATGACGGATTCAATTACTGGGAGAACGTAAGGAATTATTGGTTATTCCAGGGGTCATGATCGTTCAGTTCAAGTTCGAGATTCGTTCACCACTCGTACTCTCGATCGAGTGGAATCACCCGCAATCTGATCGTACGTCATTGGCCAAACCAAATCCATCACTTTCCTAAGATTGGCCCACATTGGCCCAAAATACTTCCCTGTCGGTTCTCAAAATCAGTGCTCGATTAGCAATCGAGTCCTCAGTCCACGTACCGTTTTCCTAATTAGCCTTTCCCATTGGTCAGTATCCCGCAAAGGGCCAACTCCAGGCGAGACGTACTAAAATCAGATGAAAAATAATATCTACTTCGTTGGATCTCGGAAATGGATCGAAATTTAGGATGTTACATTATCAAACCTTCCCTGATATTCCACCCTCCGTTAATTTCTCTCTCTCTCTCTCTCTTTTTCCCATCTTTCGTGTGTCTCAAATCTGCAAAATCCGCACACACACAAATCAATCTCAATGAAGCTTTTTTACCAGTAAGTATCATAGCTAACTTCATAACTATTCATCGCTAGATTGGAATTTCTTTTTTTTATAGATTTTTTTTGTTTTTTTTTTGTAACTTCGTCGCCAGTTCAACGACCAACGATCGGCAATACCTCGCCGGCCTTGGGAGGATGCCGAACGGCCATGCCGGCCATGAGGGGACGCCGAGATTGCGTAGGAAATTTTATCCGTCGCAAATTTGCAACGGAATTAGGTTTCCATCGGAAATTTGCGACGAATATATAAAAATTCTGTTGCAGATTTGCGACAGAATTAGGTTTCCGTCACAAATTTGTGACAAATAAATTCCATTTCAGTCTCAAATTTGCGACGGAAACCTAATTCCGTCGCAAGGACAACCTCACCACTGCCCACATCCGGGCGACAGCGAGGTCAAACTCGCCAGACCGGCTACTAAAGAAACATAATGGGGAAAAAAGTGAAAAAAAAAATTGAAAAAAAATGGAAAAAAATTAAAAGATGATTCTTAAGTGATTATTTTTTTTAGGTACATGTCCAATTGAAGGTCTAACAATCCAAGTGGACGTTGCAATTCTCATCAAATTGACCACTTTCTGCTATCAAGATTTCATTCAAATATTTGGGTAAGCCTGCTTTACATGGTAATTTTTTCAATTTTTGCAATTTCAAAGTAATTATTGCATGAATAACAAAATTATAATTTTCATAATTTTATGGTTTTAATTAAGAACAGTAGATATGATATTTTAAATATTTTACGAAAATTTTTTATTTTAATACAGACACAATGCAAAAAGAAAAGGCTTAGATATATAATAAGAACTTACTTGGACGTCGAGGATTGACAGATAAGTTTCGTATTGGGTTGAAACTATTTTTAGACTTTGCTAGTAGTAAATATGAGTTCATGGATGGAAATAAATTAAGGTGTTCATGTAAAAAGTACGGTAATGGTAAATTTCTTGTATGTGATAAAGTTAGACAACATCTTTGTAGATTTGGGTTTACTCCGAACTATTATAATTGGACTTCCCATGGTGAACCATTTATATCTCATGAAGGATATCGAAAAAGTGACCAATTTTTAGTTAGGGAAGAATGTGGCTATTATGATTAATTGAACCCATACGAGAGGATGGTGATTGATGCAGCTAATCAAAATTTTGTTTCAAAATCGAATCATGCAAGTACTAGTTTTACTCCTACACGTGAACAAGTGGGTACTAGTCATGCATCACAATTGGAAGAGATAGAAGTAACGGGTTTTGATGAGAATGTTTATAATGAAACTTTTCCATCTAATCAATTCTAGGATGTGTTGAAAGCAGCAGATGAACATTTATGAGCAGGTTGTAAGAACCACACTCAGTTATCGATGACAACAAGACTGTTAAAATTTAAGGCAAAGCATAATATGTCTGCGGATTACTTCAATTCTTTTGTTGAAGTAATGCGGGAAGCAATGCCTGGTAATAACATCATGCCAAGTGATTTTTATGATATAAAAAAGCTAGTGGATAACTTAGGTCTTCCGGTTGCAAGGATTGATGTATGTAGTAGGGGTTGTATGTTATATTGGAGAGATGATGAAAATGCAAAATCTTGCAAATTCTGTAGCCAACCTAGGTACAAGATTAACAGGAGGCCATGTCGTAATTAGAAGCGTAGACCATGCAAGCAAATGCTTTATCTGCCCTTAATCCTCAGATTGCAAAGGCTTTATGCGTCTAAAGCCACTACTGAACATATGACTGGGCATGCAAATTATGAAACAGAAGAGGGTCTAATGTGTCATCCTTCAAATGCAGAGGCATGGAAATATTTTGATAAAACATACCCTAAGTTTGCGATGGAGCCTCGAAACATCAGGTTAGGTCTTTGTGCTAATGGATTTGCCACATTTGGAAAATCATGAAAAAGTTATTCATGTTGACTAATTATCTTAACACCGTACAATCTTCCACCTGGTATGTGCATGAAGACACCTTATACGTTTTTGACATTGATCGTGATAGACCCGCAAAATTCGAAAAAGTTGATAGATGTTTATAGGCAACCATTGATTGAAGAGTTACAATGGCTATGAGTCGAAGGTGTCCCTACGTATGACGTTTCTACTGATCAAACATTTGTAATAAAGGCTATCCTTTTTTGGACGATAAATAACTTTCCAGCTTACGGAATGTTATCTGGATGGAATACAGCTGGGATCTTAGGATGTCCGATATGTTCGGAGTGATCAAAGTCATTTAGATTAAAACATGAAAAGAAGCCCAGCTATTTTGACTGTCACAGACAATTTTTACCGCTAAATCATCCTTTCAGAATGAATAAAAAAGAGTTCATCAAGAATAGGACTGAAAGAACACGTCCACCATTGAGGTTGATCGGCGATCAAATTTGGGAGCGTGTGCGGGACTTTCCAACTATTGTTAAGAACCCGCACGGCACGACTTTTGCTTACGAAAGTACACATAAGTGGACAAAACGCAGTATATTTTGGGATCTACCATATTGGAAAGCTCATCTTATTCATCATAATCTTGACGTCATATACATAGAAAAGAATGTTTTCGACAATGTCATAAATACTGTGATGGATGTCATTGGAAAAATAAAAGACAACTTGAACGCAAGAAAAGATATGAAAAATATTTGTGATCGGCCAACACTAGATGTGGATGCAAGCAGCAGGAGACCAAAACCAAAAGCAGTTTATACATTGGATAAGGAGTAGATGCGAGTTGTTTGTCAATGGTTGAAATCTATGTGGTTTCCTGATGGGTATGCTTCGAACCTCGGGAGATGTGTTGATTTGAATAAATGCAAGATGACAGGTTTGAAGAGTCGTGATTGTCACATATTAATGGAAAGACTAATTCCAATAGCTTTGAATGAAGTTCTACCAAACTTTGTATGGGGCACAATTACAGAGTCAAGCAATTTCCTGCATGATATTTGCTCGACAATGTTAAAAGCATTGCACATGAACAAACTAAAGAGAGATATTCCAATTATTCTTTGCAACTTAGAAAGGATATTTCCTCCATCGTTTTTTGATTCAATGGAGCATCTCCTAGTTCACTTGCCTTATGAGACCAAAGTTACAAGTCCCATCCAATTTCGATGGATGTATCCATTTGAGAGGTAATTTTTTTTTAAAATAAAGTTCAAATTACTTTATTATATATTATGTTCCGATAAGCTTCTTTCTATTGCAACTAGATTCTTATATCATTTGAAGAAAAAAGTGAAGAATAAGGCACGTGTTGAAGCTTCAATTTGTAATGCATATATTGTGGAAGAAGTGACAACATTTGATCATACTATTTTAAGTCGCACGTGTAGTACAAGAAGCGGAGAGCAGGCAGAAATGATGAGGGCCCCATTTGATCCCAGTTGCAAAGCATTCTGCATTTTCAATTATCTGGGTCAATCAAGCGGCGCATGTCAGTTTCGTTACTTAACAGGCGAAGAATTTCATGTGACCCATACATATATTTTACTGAACTGCCCAGAAATTGAGTCATACTTCAAGTGTAAATTTGCAAATATATGTATTGTGTGTCAAATGTTTGCTAATATGCAAATGGTTTTTATTATTAGGATTTTCCAAACTTCAATGTATGGACTACAACCAAATGAGTTTGACCGTTTGTGCGATGAACAATTTACAGCATGGTTCAATACATCTGTAAGTTGCCTATAGATCAAAACCAAGTTATTAAAATTCTGTACATCATTTATTAAAATATATATTATTGACTTTGCTTGTGTAACCTTAGGTTCACAGTAATCATGATGAACTTGGAGAGCAAGGATTGCTATATCATCTGTCATGGGGTTCACAGTTAAGAGTTCGAAATTGGCCAGCATATTTCATAAATGGATATAATTTTTATACTCGAGAATATGGAATGGGAAAAGCCACAATGAATAGTGGTGTGTCTATTCGGTCATCTAATGGTGGCAGTTCAGAAAATGATTTTTATGGCTTGTTGGATGAAATCATAGAAATAGAGTACCCTGGACCATTAATGAAGCGGGTTATGTTATTTAAGTGTACATGATTCGACCTTGTCAAAGGAATGAAGGTGTATATGAAGTTTAATTTGGTTGAAATAAATCACAAGAAAAAATATATAAAATATAAGCAATTTGTCTTGGCACAATAAGCAATTCAAGTATGTTATGCATCATATCCTAGTTTGAAACGTGACAAAGCTGATTGGTGGACTGTATGTAAAATCAAAGCACGGAGAAAAATCGATGAACACTGAAAGGATAGAGTCTACCAACAAGAGGAAGTGTGTAACACGGTTGAAAATAAGGAATATAACATTCCAACTTTACGAGATCCATATGGAACAATGATCGATGTGGATCCAACGGAAATTTGCGAATTAAATGTACAAGAATGTTCATAATCTAATTTTGAGACAAATGATGAAGATCATGATCAAGACGAGGACGAAGACGAGGACGAGGACAAAGACAAGGACGAAGACGAAGACAAAAATGAAGATTAAAATTTTTGTGACAAAACATTAATGATGTGTCATTATTATTGCGACAAGTGTTATTTTGATTGTCATTATTATTATTGTTGTTGTTGTTATTATTGTTATTGTTATCATCGATTATTCTTATTAATTTAATTGATTATCGGAAAATTTGTCGCTAAATGACGACAAGTCAAATTTTATTCATGCTATGACATTTACGATATTCGATTTTCCATTGAATTTGAATCGTTGCTAATTTCGTCGCTCAATTTTAGACAACAAGTTATTCGTGACTACTGTTCATCGAAGAATTGGTAACGGAAGTGAAATTCACAGCAATTTTCCGACGGCTTTGAAAATGTCTTTTATTTTTGCAATCCGAAATAAATGAGAGGCAAAATTTTGGACTGAAAAAAAAATACATCCCAAATTGAGCATCGTAAAAAACTCCTTCACATATTTGCGACGGATTGTTTTTTTTGCGTCGCAAATTTGCGACGGATTTTATGTCTGTCGCAAATTTGGAAGGGAATTTTTTTCGTCCCAAATTTCCGATGGATTACATGTCCGTCGCAAATTTGCGATAGACAATTATAATCCGTAGCAAATTTGCGATAGACTTGCTTTGTCCATTGCAAATTTGCGACGGAAAATTATAATTCGTCGAAAATTTGCGACGGACATAAAATCAGTTGCAAATTTGGGACAGAAAAAATTCCCTCCCAAATTTGCGATGGACATAAAATCCATCGCAAATTTGCAGCGGAAAATATTTGTCCGTCGCAAATTTGCAACAAACATGCGACGGATTTTATGTCCGTCGCAAATTTGCGACGAACTTTTGTGTTCCGTCGGAAATTTCAAACCGACAAAAAATATTCGCTCTTAAATTTGTGATGGACTTTTTTTTCCGTCGGAAATTTGCGACAGATTTTTGTATCCTATTGCAAATTTTTTTGTCGGTTTTAAATTTGCAACGAACTTTTTTTTTTCCGTCGCAACCTCTTCTTCTTCTTCCCGAACCTCGCCCCGCCTCGCAAATTGTCCACTAGCCAGATCTGCTTGCTCGGAGCCGCCCCCGCCATCGCCATCGCCGCCCAGCCTCCCCACCCTGCCATCACCTTCGCCAGGTTGCCCGCGGGCCTCGCCACCCCGCCCCGCCCCGCCTTGCCCTTCTTCGTCGGCCAGATCTATTTGCTCGCAACCTCCGTCGCCGTCGCCGTTGCCGCCCAGCCTCCCCGCCCCGCCGTCCTCAGCTGGCCCACACGCCTCCCCACCCTACTGCGCAGCGGACTAAATCAGTCATCGTCGCCGTCGCCGCCCTCGCCCATGGACTTGCCGTTAGCGCCCAATTGCGCGCCAATCGCCGCCCAAGGCATCGTCGCCGCCTCGTTCAAAGTCAACTCCCAGCCACCGCCGTCGCCACCGCCCAGCCGCCTCCCAGCCATGGCCCGACACCATTGCCGCCGAGCTCTACCGTCATTCGCCCGGCCATGGCCGAGCACCTGGTCGACTAGCCACCATTTGGGCCCATGCTCACACCGAGTCCACCACTAGCCAATCGGCGTTTTTATTGTCCTTAAACCAAGTAAGCAACTCCCTAAACCCTACCTAATATAATGAGTATTAATCGGACTTGTTTAGGGATTATTTAGTATCTGATTGGTTGGCTAAGTTAGGGATCGATTTAAGGATTGGATGTGACTTTGATCGACGTTCAACTAGTTAATTTGTCCATTATGTCGCCGATTAAGTGTTCAATGACGATCGGGTGGTTGATTATGCGTTTTCTCATAAAATGCATGAAAATTGAACAATTCTACAAAAATTCATAAAAAATTCAAGAAAATTTAAAAAAGCCAGATTTTGAGAAAATAATAAATTTGGTGCTAAATTTTTTTTAAAAAAATTAATAAAAACCAAAATTTCAAAATATCACAAAATGGCAAAAAATAACTGTGGCCACCACTTTGAGTGAAATTTAGACTTTTTTAGGTGCCAAAAATAATAATAATAATAAATTCAAAATTTTCATAACTTTTTAAACTGATGGACAATACCTGTGACCACCCATTGTGAGAGAAATTTTAATATTTTTAGGTGCAAAAAAAATGAAAAAATTATAATAAAATATAACATTTCAAAACTTCATAGAATTGCTTAAAATACATGAGGCCATCCACTTTCACTGAAATTTAATTTTTTTAGGTGGCCAAAAAAAATTAAATATTTAAAAAATTTCAAAACTTCACAGAATGACTTATAATATCTGTGGCCACCCACTTTTAGTGAAATTTAAATTTTGTAACGTGCCGTAAAAAAATTAAAAATACAAAACATTAAAAATTTTCATGACTTTACAAAATGGTTTAGAATACCTGTGGCCATCAACTTTTAGTGAAATTAAAATTTTTAAGTTCCCCCAAAAAATTTAAAAAAAAAATTAAAAAAATTAAAAGTTTCTAAATTTCAAAACTTTACAGAATGTCTTAGAATATCCTTGGCCACTCACTTTTAGCGAAATTGAATTTTTTTAGGTGCTCAAAAAATTTTACAAATAATAAAATTATTTTTATTACAAAACTTTATAGAATGACATAGAATACTTGTGGCCACCCACTTTCAGTTAAATTTAAATTTTTGTAGGTGCACAAAAAAAATTTCTTGGCCAAAAAAATTCAACAAATCAAACAGATTTGTCCTTCATAAGTCAATTTCTGGCAAGAATGCGAACAATTAATTTCTTCCAACATTTTGATTTTTTAAGCAGAATGATTACCATTCGCACCCTTACTTGTTTAATGCCAATCGTATGATTAAGTAGGTTAATCATGTGGTTGCTTTGCTTAAATGTGTGTGATTGGTTAACTATGGCCCGATCGTGTCAGTTGATTGATGATCGTGTGGCCGAGAACGAAGATCATGTGGCTGAAATTGATGTTTTATGGTTGATCTTGTACTTGATAAATTATCGTGTGGATCAACAAGTGGATTGTGTGGTTAATTATAGCTATTGTTGGCTTAGCATGGCATATCGTGCCCATATATTGATGTTTGATATCAAAATGAGTGCGATTCATAGTATATTTGTTCGTAGGAAATTGCACGTCATAAACACTCGGCATTGGCTCATTTTGAGAAAACATTTTCTGCTTCTACACCAAAATGGTAAGCTTTGTCATGTATATCATAATGCATCCGTAATACGTGTTATTATTTTTTAACATATTTGCCTAACCTTTCTACTTGTAGTATAAACGTGGAGGTCACATGCATAAAAGACTAACCTCTTCCTCGTCCTCGTCTCTATCCGTTTCCTCTTCCCCCGTCTCTTTCCTCTAACCCTTGAAATAACTAGCAAGAATCACCTAGAGGGGGAGTGAATAGGTGATTTTAAACAATTTATGCGGAAATGAAAGAACATAGTTGAGTCTGAATAAAATTCAAATTCAAAACAGTTTATATAGACAGTGCTCCTGATGTGCAGTGTGCAAAGTAATAAAATAGAGATAGAAAACCTGCACACAAGTTTATAGTGGTTCGGCTTATAGCAAGCCTACGTCCACTCTCCCACACTACAGCCTACTGGCTGGATTCCACTAATCAAATCAATGAGAAGTTACAGCAAGTTGTGCCGCTTAAACTCAAGCACTTCTCCCCGAAGCTGGTGCTGCTTATACCAAGCTGATAGATCACACTATCTCACACCTAAGCACACTTATAACACTGTTTACACCTCTCAAATGATTACACGTTTTAAGCTCACGAAAGACAAGAGATTGAATTGGAGTATGCTCAGACTATGGACTTGTTGATTCTGAATTCTATATTTTCTTCTGCTGCTCGTTGATCTCCTTAAATACTCCTCTATTTCTACACTAGCCGTTGGACAGCTATTAGAGGATCATCTTCCAATCTTCACTTTGGACAGATTTGTATAATAAGGATTGGGTAGCCGTTGGATGACAGATTTTGAATCCCAATGATTCTGATCGCCCATACAATCAGAATCTTGGTTTCCATAAGTAGAGCTTTGTCCGTTGTAATGCATACTTGTCGTAATCTTTTATTGTCAATCAATTTGATTTAGATTGATATCAAAGCTTTCCTTTTGTGAAATCCATACCGGATCACTAACTGTTATGTTTGGTTCTGCATTCTGCGTCTGCATCTGAAGAATTTCTGTGTCTGCATCTGAAAAACTTCTGTATCTGCATCTGAGGAATTTCTGCTTTTGCATTTGAAAAATTTCTGCGTCTGCATCTGAAGAATTTCTGAACTGATATTATGTGGGTCTTCAATAATGTATATGACAACTTGTAAAGTCTGACTAATTTCCTTTTGAGCTTCCAGAATATACATACCTCGAATAAATTAGTTCAGAAAAAGTATCAGACTTATAATAACTTGGAAGGTTTTGTCAACTTCAAAATTAATAGGAGTTTTCCTCAACAATCTCCCCCTTTTTGATGGTGACAAAGCTTTCCTGCAAATTAAATTAATTTAAGATTGATAATTATATTAAGCGCATTAAGCCACAGATTGAAATTGAAAAGGCAAACTCTGTTGATATCTATGTCTTTTTCTTCCTTTGTATGTAACCTGCATATGATCCTGCATATTGACATAAGTATATCCGCATATAATTTCTCCCCCTTTTTGTCGTCAGCAAAAAATAGAGAGAATAGATCAATGATATTAAACGATCAACTAGTCTAAATGTTATTGAAATTACAGACCATTAAGATAATTTTGGAGAGAAAACAGGCTACTTTTTAGAAGGGGTGCAAATCAGTTGAAAATTTTCCAGAATGGAAACAGCTTCTTCTATCTTGGAGGTGCATTCTCCCACTGCTTTGTCCATGTTGGTTAAACACAGAGCAATAGCCTTTTCAAGTTCTGCTTTATCCATAGCTGCCTAAACATTCTAAGTTTTGAAGTTTTCCTCAACAATGTTATGTAGATTCTTCAAATCATGTTCAAGAGCAGCCAGCTTTTCCTTAATCTCGAGTAGAAGAGATAGAATAGTTTCATTATTTGAAGGTTGTTCCTGGACATTTTCTTGTGCAGACTGATCATACCCTGTGACTGATTCTGGTTGATTCTCCCCCTGAGCAGGTGCTTGGTCTTTAAAAGCTACAGGATCTTCATGAATTGGTTCTGCAGTGTGTCCTGTTTCAAGGTGGTCTTCTGCTTCATCACTTACATCATGCAGAAGAATTTTTCTTTTCTTTTTGTTCACTTTGATTGGGGTAGGAGAGTCAGGCTTCTTGCTGGCTAGACTAGACCCTTTCTTTTGCCCTGTTTCTCTTGACTTTCCAGTAGATTTTACCTCCGACTGTTGAACTTCTTTTCCTCTTACTATTTCCCTGACACCTTCAAATAGCTTTATTTTGGAGAGCATTCTTTCTCCAACATACATACAGGGAATAAGGATCTTTCGCAAATCATCATGAATAGATATGTTTAAGAACATGAATATGCGAAAGATTAATGTACCATATGGTAATTGTCCCTTGTCCTTTTGCAATACTCTATACATATGAAAGATGATGATATGAGGAAGAGAAAAGGATTGACCTTTCAAAATGGCCCAAATGAGCTTGATTTCTGATTTGGAGATGTCAGTTTTAGAGGCTACCTTGGGTTTCAAGCAATTGATAATGATCTTATGCAAGATCACAGATCGTTTGGACAAGTCAGAGTAGGAAAGATGTTTCTTAGAATCTTGAACAAAATGTGGATTTTTAGAAGCTACCCTGGAAGCATCTTCAAGATTTACTACCAAAGGAGTAAACTTGGAATGTTTGGCTCCAATTATCTTAGCTAACTCATTCGCATGTAAGTCAAACTTCTTATCACCAATAGTGAATTGAATCCAATTTGGTGACAGAATTGAAAGATTGAAATAGAAGTAGGTAGTTAATTCAGCATGAACATTGGCAGATTGAAGGGAAAATTCATAAATCCCTAATTTCTGGAAAAGATGCTCTACGGAAATCTCTGCCTTCTTTAGGTAGTTAAAATCCACTATTCTGTGGTTCATGACTCCTCTTGCAAGTAACATTTTATAGAACATATTATGCTCAATGCTTCTGAATAATTCTCCTGTACCAAGCAAACCAGATGCTATTCCCACCTTCATCTCAAAAGTATCAAAAAGTCGAGCATCATCATTGGAAACAACAAATTTTGAGGCACTTACGGTCTTAGGGCTTATAGGAATAGATTCCTTTTCTGAAAAATTAAAGGTTTCTCCGACTTTTTCTTTACCCTTGTTGGAAGATGATTCTTTTGGTGTAGAGCTCGCTGGAACTGTTTCATGTTTAGAGCAAAAGAGAGTATAACTTTGCACAAGATGTTCTTCAGAGTAAAGATCATTGTCTCTCAGACATTCATGAAGAACGGACGCTGAAGCATTACACCTTTTCAACTTTGGATAAGTTTCCCACACAAATTTGATACTCCAGAAACGAAAATTAGCTTTACCAGACGATGTTGAACGCTTGGGTGGTGTCGCTTCGGAAGGAACTTCATGATGGTCTGAATCTGTATCTGAAATCTCTAGATGTTCTGCTAATGTAGTAGATTTGAAGTCTTAGTTGAGAATACCTGAAGATCTTCTCTTGAAAGGCATTGTAAACACTTTTTTAGGCAAAAAGTTTCGATCTTTGGAGAAGGAAGAGAAATAGGGGCTCTGAATATCGGAAGAGTCTTGAGGGTGAGGTACGAACTGATAGGGTTTTAATAAAAGTCGAACAGGTTTATAAACAAGAAGAAAAGTTTTTGGAAAAGAAAAGTATTTTTAGAAAGTATAAAAATGTAATCCCAAATAAGTATGTGCTTTTTAAGCAAAAAGGAACATGATAATATCAAGATAATATATTAGGCACAATTTAACAGATAAATTAGGAAACGTACCTGGTTTGCTTCCAAAACGATAAATATGATAATATCTTTCTAAAAATATACCCGCCAAAATTTGAAATATGGACGTACATTTCTTTAGAGTCTGAGAAGGACATTCAGACTGAGAATTTGAGTCTGAAAAGTTTCTGTCTAACAGATGATTCACTAAAATGAATACACAATGCACAGTTTATTTCTTATGAACTCAAATGAAGATTTATCAAGAGGTTTTGTGAATATATCAGTTAATTGATTCTCAGAATCAATGAATTGAATATTCACATCACCATTTTAAACATGATTTCGAATAAAATGATGCTTGATTTTAATATGCTTAGCTCGAGAATGAAAAATGGGGTTCTTTGTCAAATTGATTGCGCTTGTGTTGTCACACTTGATTGCAATATTTGATTCTTCAATAGCAAAGTTTTGTTACTGTTGCTTCATCCATGGAATTTGTGCGCAACAACTTCCCAAAGCTACATATTCTGCTTATGCTGTGGAAAGTGCAACTGTATTTTGCTTCTTTGAGTACCATAATACCAGCATATTCCCAAGCAGTTGACATGTAGCCGTAGTACTTTTCCTTTCCACTTTACATCCAGCTAAGTCAGCATCAGAATATCCAGTAAGAGTAAAAACCGAATCTTTGGAATACCAAAGACCTAGCATTAGATAAGTTCCAATATACTTGATTATCTTCTTAACTGCTGATAAATGAGATTCCTTTGGGTTTGATTGAAATCTTGCACACATACACACACTGAAAAGTATGTCTGGTTTTGATGCAGTAAGATACAATAAAGAACCTATCATGCTTCTGTATACCTTCTGATCAACCTTTTTACCATTTTCATCTCTATCTAATTTGGATGAATGAGACATGGGAATGTCTGTTTTCTTGCAATTTTTCAATCCAAATTTCTTAACAATATCCTTGGCATACTTCTCTTGACAAATGAATGTACCATTTTTTGTCTGTTTCACTTGTAGGCCAAGAAAGAATGTTAATTCTCCCATCATACTCATCTCGAACTCATTCTACATAATATTAGAGAATTCCCTGCAAAGCAATTCGTTAGAGGATCCAAAGATTATATCATCAACATAAATCTGAACAAGCAGAAAATCCTTACCCTTTTTCTTAATGAACAAGGTTGTATCAACCTTACCTTTGGTAAAATCATTTTGGAGAAGGAAGTTACTTAACCGTTCATACCAAGCACGGGGTGCTTGTTTCAAACCGTAAAGAGCATTTTTGAGTTTGTAGACATAGTCAGTCTTTTTTAGTTCTTCGAAACTAGGTGGTTGTTCTACATAAACTTCTTCTTTGATATATCCATTCAGGAAGGCACTTTTCACATCCATCTGAAATAATTTAAAGTTATGAAAACAAGCATAAGCTAATAATAGCCTAATGGCTTCTAACTTGGCAACTGGTGCATATGTTTCATCATAATCTATGCATTCTTCTTGAGAATAGCCTTTTGCTACCAATCTTGCTTTGTTTCTTATAACTTTCCCTTTGTCATTCAGCTTATTTCTGAAGACCCATTCCGTTCCAATGACTGGATGGTTTTTAGGTCTTGGTACAAGCTCCCATACTTGATTGATTCTGAACTACTGAAGTTCTTTCTGCATAGCTTCAATCCAGCTTTCATCGGATAATACTTCACCAACTTCTTTTGGTTTTATTTCGGATATCAAGGCCAAGTTGCTGACATTCTTCTTGTATTTAGATCGAGTCTTGATACCATCTTCTATTTCTCCAATGATGAGGTTCTTTGGATGACTGGATTTATGTTTTCAGTTTCTGTCAAATTTATCTTTCTGAATAATATCAGACTCTGAAGGTTGTGATTGAGTCTAGATTGCATCTTCTTTTACTTCTTCTGTATATTCGACAATATCTAGAAATTCTTGTTGAGCTTCTAATGATCCTTGAATGTTGGAAGATAGTTCAGATTCATCTTTGTGAGTCTGAATGTTTTCCTCAAACTTACCATTCATTATTTCTTCCACAGTCTGAGACTTCTTGTTGAAGACTCTATATGCTTTACTTGTAGTGGAATATCCAAGGAAGAGTCATTCATCTGCTTTCTCATCAAACTTGCCAGTCTGGTCATTTGGATTTTTGAGAATAAAGCATTTACAACCAAACACTCGAAAATATGAAATGCTGAGCTTTCTACCTTTGTAAAGCTCATAGGGGGTTTTCTCAAGAATGGGTCTGAGAAAAACTCTGTTAATGATATAACATGCTGTAAAAACTGCATCTGCCTAGAAATAGAAAGGAATCTTGCTTTCAATCAACAAAGTTCTAGCCATTTCTTGCAAGGAACGATTTTTCCTTTCCACAACACCATTTTGTTCTTGTGTATATGGAGTAGAAAAATTGTGTTGAAAACCATTTTCTTCACAAAAATCTGAAAAATTTTGATTTTCAAATTCTCCTCCATAATCAGTTTTAATGTAGGAAATGATATAGTTCTTTTCATTTTGAACTCTTTTTGCAAATTTTGAAAAATATGAAAATGCTTCATTTTTATGAGCAAGAAAGAACATCCAAGTAAATCTTGTAAAGTCATCAACAATAACTAGACAATACTTCTTATCACCGATACTTTGTGTTCTAATTGGTCCAAATAGATCCATATGAAGAAGTTGCAAGGCACGATCAGTGGAAACATGATGTATGGATTTAAAAGAACTGTTTTCCTAGAGTGCAGGCATTGCATAACTCTGTTTTCTTGTATTTTAAATCTGGCAAACCTCGAACCAGTTTCTTATTTGAGATCTTTGAGATTTGTTTCATACTAATATGCCTCAATCTTCTGTACCATAGATCTTCATCCTCTTTGATTGAGATTAAGCAATGAATGGAGCTTGGATTGACATCTAGAAGATAAATGTTGCCATGTCTTCTTCCTATGAATGTTTGAAAAGAATCTTTGCTTGTTCCTGAGCACGTATCTTCGTGAAAGTTGATTCTAAAACCTGTATCACATAGTTGGTTAATGCTTAACAGGTTATAGTTAAGTCCTTTTACCAATGAGACATCATTGATTGTAAGTCCTCCTATTTCAACCGTTCCTTTGCCAATGATTTTTCCTTTGGTATTTCCTCTAAAGGAAACTTTTCCACCATTCAGACTTTGTAGATCAATGAATATGTTTGAATCTCCTGTCATATGTCTTGAGCATCCACTGTCTAGGTACCACTTTCTTTTTCTTTTTGTGGTAACCTGCAAAAAATATAATATCTCAAGTTTTCTTTGGTACCCAGACTTGTTTGGGTCCTTCAGAATTAGTATAGGGTGTCTTAACAAAGTCTCTTCGAACAGGTCTCCAGACCTTAAGACATTCATTCTCAAAATACTGTGGGTCTCCACATTTTGAGCATTTGAGAGTACTTCGGCCTACAAGTTTTACAAAATTCATTTTGAAATGATTTATGTAAACTTGTCGAGGAGGTCTTTGTCTTATTCTCTCCTTGACCTTTGGAAAATCAATCAAGCTATCACTTTCCTTCACAAATCCGAGACCAGATTTGTTATAGTACGGAATTTGGATGGAAAGAACATGCTTCAAGGTTTCTGATCCTTTTGAAAACTTGGAAGTAATTTCTGCAACTTCCTGTTTCAAAGCAGTATTTTCCTTGGAAAGAAAATCTCGACTTTCCTTGATTTGTTGAAATTCCTTTTGTAAGAAATCGTTTTTTTCTTTTTGTGAAATATCCTATTGCCTTAGTGATGAAATTTCCTCTTTCAGAGAAGAGATTCTTTTAAGAGCAGCTTTAAATTCAAAGCATAGATCATCAATGTAATTCGATATTTCAATAGGCATTTTAGAATGCTTTACCTCGATTTCCACTTTAGTATCAGAATCTGAATCTGAGTCTGAATCTGACTTTGCCATTAGACAGAAATTCCAGATATCGTCGTCACTGTCTTCGCACTCTGTGTCACTCCAAGTTTCTGCCTTTAAGGCCTTCTTTGCTTTCTCAAATTTGGTCTTCTTCTTCAGAAGAGGACAGTTAGGCTTGATATGTCCATGTTCCTACAGTGAAAGCATATTATATCCTTTGATTTTTCTATTTCATTGATAGACTTCTTTTTCTCAAACAGCTTCTTTCCTTTGAGGTTTCTTCCTTTGATCTTCATCTTCTTATACTTCTTTATGAAGAGAGCTAGTTCTTCATCATCAACGTCTTCATTTTTAGAATCTGCATCAGAATCAATGTTAGTTTTTAATGCAATTGACTTATTACCTCTGGAATCATTCTCCTCATTCCGATGTTCAATCTCATATGATTGCAGAGTATCAATCAACTCATTTACTGATAGAGGCTCGATCCTTTGTGTCTCTCGAAGAGATGTTTTGATATTATCCCACTTCATTATGAGTCCTCTCAGTAATTTGTTGACTTTCATTGCATCTGGAATTGGTTGTCCTTGAAATACAAGACCGTTTACTATGTCAGTAAACCTGTCGTACATGTCAGCAATTGATTCTTCAGGCTTCATTTTGAAGGATTCATAATGGCCAAGCAAAAGATTGATTTGAGTTTCCTTAGCTCGATCTGTTCCTTCATAAGTAATGTGAAGCGTATCCTAGATTTCCTTAGCTGATTCACAAGCAGGAATTTTTTTATATTCAATAGGAGATAAAGCACAATATAAAGAATAAATTGCTTTGGAATCTAAGGTTTCTCTTTTGGATATCTCAGTTTGAGATAAAGGAGGATCTTCTGATTTGTTTGTATTTGCATTTTCTTTTGAATCAGAAGATTTTGGCTTGACTCCTCTGATGATGACATCTCATTGCATGTGATCAATTGACTTAATGAATGCCTTTATCTTATTCTTCCAGATGTTGTATTCCTTGCCATCAAAATATGGTGGTCTATTGTTACTTTGACCTTCAATGAGACCTGAAGCACCATAGCTAGCCATATAGATCGTTAACTCAGAAGTAAAACACTTCCATAAAAGAGCAACTGGCTCTGATACTAATTGAAGTAGCTAGCAAAGATCACCTAGAGGGCGGTGAATAGGTGATTTTAAACAATTTATGCTGAAATGAAAGAACACAGTTGAGTCTGAATAAAATTCAGATTCAATGCAGTTTATATAGACAGTGCTCCTGATGTGTAGTGTGCAAAGTAATAAAATAGAGATAGAAAAACTGCACACAAGTTTATAGTGGTTCGGCTTATAGCAAGCCTACGTTCACTCTCCCACGCTACAGCTTACTGGTTGGATTCCACTAATCAAATCAATGAGAAGTTATAGCAAGTTGTGCCGCTTAAACTCAAGCACTTCTCCCCGAAACTGGTGCTGTTTATACCAAGCTAATAGATCACACTATCTCACACCTAAGCACACTTATAACACTGTTTACACCTCTCAAATGATTACACCTTTTAAGCTCACGAAAGACAAGAGATTGAATTGGAGTATGCTCAAACTTTGGACTTGTTGATTTTGAATTCTGTATTTTCTTCTGCTGCTCGTTGATCTCCTTAAATACTCCTCTATTTCTACACTAGCCGTTGGACAGCTATTAGAGGATCATCTTCCAATCTTCACTTTGGACAGATTTGTATAATAAGGATTGAGTAGCCGCTAGATGACAGATTTTGAATCCCAATGATTCTGATCGCCCATACAATCAGAATCTTGGTTTTCATAAGTAGAGCTTTGTCCGTTGTAATGCATGCTTGTCGTAATATTTGATTGTCAATCAATTTTGATTTAGATTGATATCAAAGCTTTCCTTTTGTGAAATCCATACCGGATCACTAGCTGTTATGTTTGGTTCTGCATTCTGTGTCTGCATTTGAAAAACTTCTGTGTCTACATCTAAAGAATTTCTGCATCTGCATCTGAAAAACTTCTGTATCTGCATCTGAAGAATTTCTGTGTTTGCATTTGAAAAACTTCTGTATCTGTATCTAAAGAATTTCTGCGTCTGCATAAGAAAAACTTCTGTATCTACATCTGAAGAATTTCTACTTTTGCATTTGAAAAACTTCTGCGTCTGCATCTGAAGAATTTCTAAACTGATATTATGTGTGTCTTCAATAATGTATATGACAACTTGTAAAGTTTGACTAATTTCCTTCTAAGCTTCCAGAATATTTATACCTGGAATAAATTAGTTCAGAAAAAGTATCAGACTTAGAATAACTTGGAAGGTTTTGTCAACTTCAAAATTAATAGGAGTTTTCCTCAACAACCCTCAACCATAATATGTCCTATCACAATATGGACACGTTGGCCCTTCCTCCAATGGTCAAGAAGATATTGGGGGACATGACCACATGCGAACTGAATCTCCTCCAGTTCCATCTCCTTTAGCTCCCTCTCCTTCCGTTTCACCTTATTATTCAGCGGAGCAATTGAATAAAAATCGAAACAGAGGTGAAAAAGATAACTGGTTCATGATATGCCCATTTGGAGATTCGTAAGTACTTCATTTTTATTTTAGCATATGTAATATTTATGGCTTTAGATATGGATGTCAACTGAATTGTCGATGTTACACAATATCCGTATGACCGCAGATTCACAAATGCTCCGTTTGTTGTGAGGGAACTAAATAAAATAGTGAAAAACTATTGGATGGGACGGTATATTAATTACAGAAGTGTTCCACAAAAAGTGAATGATTTGTGGTGGAATGAGTTCAAGGTAAGTTTTACATATTTGATTTTCTCACCAACTAAGTTCGGTGTAGTATATTGATGGTCAAGAATGATGTAAAGGGACCAGAACAACTCTGTAATTTTCGGTACTTAAGGGACCAAATATTTTTCCCGAGATGAACTTTGCAAAATCTATCGCCGAATTGTCTAATGCATGGTAATGGATATGTGACCATCATAATAACTTTCAGTTTGGTTTTTATTGATTGCAGCGGAAGTTCAGGTGGGATGAAGAGGAAGAGAATGAAGTGAGAAGAATTTTCTAGAAGAAAGTTGGTGATTTTATATGAAATGTGATGAATAGAGCGAAGATCAAGCAAGTGAAGCCGTCTTTCATTACAGCTGACAATTGAGCAGAAATTAACAGAATTTGGGAAACTGAAAAGATTCGGCAAATCAGTGAGCAGAATAAAAAGAATCGATATTCTAGTTCTAGTGAAGGGTCAGCCACATATGTTGGAGGCTCTATCAATATTGGGGAGCATCGCAAATAACTGGTAAGTCTGTTAAATAAGTTATAAGTTAATTTAATTCAATTACTCATATTTACATTTTGTAGACACGGGAATTAGGGACAGAACAGACATTTACAGCTACATTTGAACGCACATTTCAAAAGAAATATAAGACATGGACTAGCGATCGAGCAAAAGCTATTAAGGTATATAAGGTTATACTTTGGGCTTTATGGAAAATAGAATGAAAATCGTGAATGCTTTTAATATTTATGGTAGATATATATAAAGTTATTTTATTTTCATCTATATTGTTAATGTAGGAACAATATGATGAACTTTTAATGAACAATGCTAGTGGTAGTTATGGTTGTGCTGCGTCTAAGCTATCAGTTGACAATATGGCATTATGGGTGTAGACAACGGGTGAGATGAAAAAAGGAAAAATATTTGGGATTGGATTTTTGTCAAGGATGTACATGCCGAATCATGCTGGAACTTCATCATCCAATGCGACTGGTCGAAGGAGGTCACGACATGACGAGCAATTGACCTAAGAAGTTAACCATCTGAGAAATATACTTGTACAAAAGGACGAACAAATAAATTCTTTGCAACAACAAATGGAAATCGTTATGCGACAACTCAACCCCAATCGCTATGAGGTTCCTCCTGTACCTCCCGCCAATCCAATAGGTGATGGGCACAATGATGAGCGACACAATGATGCTGAGATTGCTGAAAATGATGATGATTTTCTCAGTCCTCTCTAGTTATCCGTCCCAAAATCGGGGGTAAGCTTGCTTTACAATCTTTTATGACATAAGTTGACTCATATTCATATGTAAGAACATTGATGTTCGTCCTGAAACATTTTTTTTTTGTTAACCCTCTTACTTGTTTTTTTATACCTAGTTCCACATTCATGCATAAACGCTTCTTTTATATTCGGGACTAATTCAAGTATCTTTATTTATGTATCCACTTTTCATCAAGTATCGACAAAAGTGACTGCTTTTGGTATCCTGCCGAATACCAAAGCTACCCAATCTTATGTCTGGTTTGTCGATTTTTCATGATTTTTTAAGTAGAATCTATGGTTGTCCCGCCTCCTATGAATGTTTTGAATGTATTATAAGATTGGATATCAAATAGCATAATATCATACTTTGCAACTTTGCATATTTCATTATTTTTTGCGGACTAGCATCTTTCCTTCAGTTATTTTTTTCAATTATATGTCATTATGTCTGGTTTATTTGTTTTTTGTTACTGAAGCGGAATCTATGGGTGGCTCGTGTCCTTTGTTTATTTTGAATGTGTTACATGATGTTCATTAATGCATGCCTATTGATATGGACAAGATTTGATGGCCGAAATGGTGTAAAATTTGTGACGAATATTTAGAGACTAATTTTGCGACCATTACAGTTCGTGCTTAATTTGTGACGAATCAAGTTCATAGCTAATTTGCGACGAATACATTTTGCGACGAATTTCGCAACGAATTTTGTGACGAATTTTGTGACAAATTTGGTGACAAATTTTGCGACGAATAAAGTTCATGCTAAATTTGCGACGGATTTTGCGATGAATTTGGTGACAAATTTTGCGACGAATAATGCTTGTGAATAGTTTGCGACGAATTATTTAGCGACGAATTTTGCGACAAATAAAGTTCGTGGCTATTTTGCGACGAATTTTGCAACAAATTATTTGCGACGGATAGTGTTCGTGGCAAATTTTCTTTGGTATTCTGCAACGGATAGTGTTTGTGGCTAATTTGCGATGAATTTATTTCTGTCGCAATTTTGCGACAAACATTGAAATTTTCCGTCGCAAAATTTTGCGACGGCCTAGTTGTAACAGTCTGAATTTTCGATCCTTTTCCCGAGATTTAAGAAATGAAATTGATCAATGCATTATAGTGAGATCTCACCAGTAACAGTGCATTCACGGGATGCTAACCTTAGGGGTAGGGCTATTACGGGATTGAGTTCGCATGACCAAAGAACTCGACCTAGGTTCGACCTTCGACCATAAGGATTGACGAGGGAATGTTTTGGGCCAACAGAGACCTATCTAATTGATTGATCATGTCCGAAGGGAACTAGTGATGAACTCTCGCAATTATATGACAACCGAGGTCGTCCTAGGTAGAGAAAACTTAAACGTGATTTGACTTGGTGTCGGTCATGGGTCGAGAGCGCGTAATCCTAGAGAGCCACCCGTTAACAAGAGATAAACTAAAGTCGCGATTGTTCGATTCTAGTCATTTCTTGGAATTCGGGCCCAGGAATCGAGAATTTTGAAAGTGACAATTTTGAGCAGCCGATGACGTTTTTGGCTTGGCTAACCTTGGGGCCACCCATTTCTGCAAAAAAATGGATTTCGGTTCGGGATCGAAAAAATTACGATTTTGCCCATTTGGACCCCGATGTCGATTCTGAGGCCGTTTGAGATTATTTTTCGAGGCCGATGCCATTTTAGGGTGGCCACGCACATTTAGAGTTGTTACGGTCAAAAATTAGAATTTTGGCTCCGAAGTGAAAAATAATATTATTTTATTCCCATAACTTTGCAGTCGATTTTTCGAGGGCTTAAGAATCTATTTTCACGATTCCGACACCATATTATGTTGGCCACACATATTTAGAGTTGATTTGGACAAAAATTGAAATTTCGCCCTAGGACCGGAAAAATGACCATTTTGCCCCTGGGCCAGTTTCAATTCCGAATTTTTGGGAAACTATTTGGGATAATTATTAAGGGTTTTCAGCTACATTATTGGACCTTGGACACTTTTGCCCTTCAATTATTGGATTGGGTTAAACCTAGACCGTTGGATTAAGAGTAAAATGGTCAAGCGGCCCGGATTTGCAACACGTGGCGCCCTTTAGCCCCAATATTTGACCAAAATTTCTCTCTCTCTCCTCTCTCAGTCTGGCCAGACCACTCTCTCCCCTCTCCCTCATTCTCTCTCTTTCTCCCTTGTTTTCTCTCCTAGTAAAGGAATGCCGGAGCTCGCCGCCGCCGCACTGGAGCTCGAACAGCCGAGCCACCCGTGGCCGCCCTCTTCTGCTATGTACGTGACCATCGCCGCTCGCCAGCCACCCATCCACGGCAGCTCAGCCGCTCGCCCGCCTGACCGCCGACACCACTGTTGTTGCTGCTGCTGGTCCGGTTGTTCCAGCCCTGGTTTGTCTTGCTTTTTAGGGTAAGTGACCTCTCCAATTGTCGCCTAGGACCTCAAGTATTGTTAGGCTCGTTTAGGGTTCAGGTTTAGTTAAATGGTAGTTCGATTTGTGGTTGTTGGCTGATTTCTGGTTAGGTTGCTACTACGTCGCTAGTTTTTGCTATTTTTATTGTGACTTGTGTGGCCCGAATTTGAGGAAGTGTTCTCATTAAAGTTGTTCCCAACATCTTGAAGTATGACATACTTTAATTTAGGAATTTTTGGAAATCATTTGAGGCCATTCAGAAGTCCATCTTTGGACTGAAATAAAACTGCCCGATTTACTATTCACTCAACCTTTTGGTCTGTTTAAATTTTTATAAATTTTTCCAAGCCTATTTTCAAAATACTTTCTTCACAAAAATTGTTAGGGACATTTGCAGCTATAACATATAAAAATTTCAAGGCTTTACGAAATGATTTGGATACTGAATGAGTTGTATTTTGATGGCCTGAGGGGCTGACAGAGCAAATCGGATTTTGTGCGACTTTGAGTGTCAAAAAGATGTGTTTACAGTTGGCTCTAGGTTTTGAGTCTTCATAGAAAATGTTTATCAAGATGTTTTGTACAACATATCCAAATTTCATAATTTTTGGAGTTGGTTTACTATTTATTTCAAATGGATTTCTATCACTGCACAACTGCCCAGTTTAGACCCGATTTTATATATTTTCGATTTTTCTCTCTCTCGAGAATTATTCGGTGTTATCGTGGCATTTTGATGGGTAGTTTGATGCTTGAATGAGCTCGTATGTGTGATTGTGTTACTGTGATGTGTGAACTGATCATGGTTAATTTGTGTGATTAATTGGAATTGTTATGGCTAAATTGGGCTTAATTGATTGAT
Source organism: Syzygium aromaticum (assembly GCA_024500025.1). NCBI lineage: Eukaryota > Viridiplantae > Streptophyta > Magnoliopsida > Myrtales > Myrtaceae > Syzygium > Syzygium aromaticum. The sequence goes on from CM044892.1 coordinate 1,328,054, forward strand.
TATGTAATTTGTGATTGTGGGCTGATTGGGAATGTGTTATGGACTGTGCTTGGGCTGAATGTGGTGTGGTGGTGTGATCGTGCATTGGGGTCACGTGTTATATGTGTATGGTCGTGTGGTGTGTTCATGCGACAAGATTGTATAAATGTGAAATGTGGGTGAAGTGTGTATGTTTAGCCATGTGTATGTGTGACCGTGTGGCATGTATGGAGAGTGTGGAATTAAGGTACAAGAATGTAGGATTGGTTGGAAAAGTGATACCCTGAGGCGTGTTCGTTTACGCGGGGTAAGTCCGTCTTGAGGCATGTTCATTTACGCAGGGTAAGTCCGTCTTGAGGCGTGTTCGTTTACGCGGGATGATGCCGTCCCTGACGAGATGAGGATGCCCAGGCCGACGGGGTGTCGATGCCTGACGAGGTCAGAAGACCGTTGGCCTGATGCGTTTTACGCAGGCACCGTAATTAAGGAAAGGAAGAGGTAGGATTCCGTCCTGAGGCATGCTCGTTTACGCGGGACGATGCCGTCCTTGACGAGGTGACAATGCCCGGCCCAACGGGGTGACGATGCCCAACAAGGTCAGAAAACCATTGGCTTAATGCGTTTTACGCGGGCGCAGTAGTGGTGGAGTTGAGAATGAGCGGGAATTGGCTTGAGGTGCGAGGTTTGAGAAAGTGATGCATGGTGTGAGTTAGTGTGCGAGTGTGTTTGTATCGCGTGATGTGATGTTTAATTATAAGGTAAAAACTGCTAGACACGGTATGGGACGTGCTCAAGTGGTTTCTGTCTTATAATTAAGGCACGCGCGTGTCTGTGATTCTTTGCTGTGATGTGTTGGCTGTGTGTTATTATCTAATGTGCAGGAATGCGTATGATGAGTTCCAAGTAGGTTCGTATGTGTTTGTTAGCTTGGCTGATCGTTGCGTGTTATGCGTGTTTTGTTTGGCGGTACGTGAGTGCCTACGTGGGGTTTGGGGTTGTACACTTATTGAAATTCGTCTCATAGTTGTATAATCCACAATTTCTAACCCCCAGCCGTAAAACCGGGGAACCGCCTTCTCTTTTTGAAGTGCGAAGAGCTGCCCATGGTGCCTGGTGGATTCGCAGGCGATGCCCAAGAGATTTCCGGAGGATTGAGCCAGATGAATTAGGGGCAGAATGGAGAAGGGCGACCCTAGATTTTTCCCTAGGTCATTTTAGGGGTTGTGTAGATTGGGTAAACCGATAATGAAGTTAGGATAACCAGACCCCCGAGCTTTTATTTAAACGGTGGCTGAGGATGTTAGTCTGTATTTATGTTTGTAACATGATGTTTGTATATTTGGTGTTGTATAAATATGTGGTTGCTCGATTGTTCTGTTGTTCTACCCCGTTGTCGTTATCTTTCTGTTCGAGGTTTTGTTATTCGCTTCCGCATATGGCTCTGATGTTTGGGTTGGGCCGGCGACATTCCTGGGACGTCACAATAATTCAACCGGAGTGAGATGTCGCAAGCTCGTTGGGGGTTCAGGACGTGACACTAGTAGAGACGGAATTTTTTCCGTCGCTAAATTTGTCGCAAATTCGATTTGCGACTGATTTTGCCAAAATTTTCATCGCAAAATTCGTCGCTAATCAATTATTTTTTTGTGGTGAAATGGTAGGATTAATACTTCGAAAAACCTCAAACTGGTAACCCTATGATAAATTTACTCCAAGCTAATTTTTTTACTATTAAAAATCTCAAACTGGTACAACTGTGTATATTTACCCTCCGTTAGTTTCTGTTAAATTTTACCATTAAATTGCGAAATTGGATTGTACGTAACAGTCGACCGGTGTACAAGTTCAGGTTTTAACCCTGCGTTTGTCACAGGTTTACCAATTTGTGATTTATCATGGTATTAATTTAATTTTACGGAAAATAAATTTATCACAAGTATATTAATTTAAAGTTTTTTGTGGTCCAAAAATTAATTTAGAATACCAACCATCAATTTTAGCTTTGTCGAACACGAAAAGCAACATGAAGCGAGAGAGCCTCCATGCCCGTCACCCACGAAGTACTTGCCTTTTAGCCCTAGACCGTACAATCTCTCTGCGCGCCCTCTGTCATCGCCTTTGCCCTAGACAAGATCACACAAGAGGACGCCAAAGCTAGCGATGAGCCGCAAGATCCTGTCAATCTTGACTAGAGCTTCCCTTGATGGAGAGGCTCGATGCGATCTCTCGAGGAGAGAGGCGCGGTCAGTCCGCGTCCAGCTAGGGTCTCGAGAGTGCCCGTCGTGATGGCAGCTTTCAAGGCCGCCGGCATGCTTATTATCGACGCTCTTTCCAAGGCAAACAAGAACACGTCGTCCTCATCCTTGGGTGTTTGAATATGGCCTTCGTAGGAGTTCAGGGTTGATCGTGTGAGTTGTAGCCGAAAGCTGGAATGTGAGATTTGGATTTGTTGCTAGTTGGAGGCGTAAGATGGCACAGGATGGAACTTCTAATAACGGCCGTTGGGTCGAGAGATAGAGAGAGCAATGACTTTTAGGTGCGTGCATGCTCTCAAAGTTCAACGATGGATAAAGCCGCTACAGTACGACATTTATTGAGGTTCCATACCTTAGAGGTCCTATGCATTTTCTCCTACTCTGTCAACGTTATATTAGACAGGTTAAGGGTGATTTTTATCAAACAAAATGAGATAGTACTTCAGACAAAGCCTTATTTTCAAGAACCTTCCTCAGTGTTGAAAAATTGAAACTTTGAGTCTAGCTGCAAGGCAGCTAGATGAAGGACCGTTTGCTAATTAAGTCTAGTAGAACATAGATGCATAATTCTCTTTACTGCCAACCCTAGGATATCATTTACATATATAAATTACTAAAAGAAATGGAAATTCTATACATGGATTTGGTGGTTGCATTAATGTTTCTGAAACTTGAAATCACCTATTTTATGATATTCTTCTTCTTCAAAAATCATCTGGGCCTTGTACATCCTACAATGATATCATGCAACAATCGGAGAGGAATTGGCGACTGAGATTCTTATTGGGCTGGGGCTTCGCGAGATGCGAGGAATCGAGCTCGAGACTTCTGCCTCTAATGCTAATCTGAATTTGAATGATCGAACGTTTACTCGGAGCGTGAAGTTGTTTTAGTACAATGCGAAATATATATATCTCTATCTATTGACGTTGTGGAACAAATTACTGTTGACGTAAGATTAAGGTTGAGACTTGCTTCAGTTTGCAAGATAAAATTACTAGTGTTCGAAACATTGTTGGCAGCTTTAAGTAAAACGAGGTATTGGTCACTTTGCCCTTTCTTTTATATAGTATATTTTTTTGTTCCTAGTTTTTACCAAAAAAGAGTTTTGAAAGAGAGAGTGCGCCACCAGTAGAGACCATTAAAGAGTGTCATTTATTAGGGATGAGCATGGTTCCAGGGTATAATCCGGAACCTGAAACCTTGATTGATGGAAACATGTAGGTTCCATGTTCCAATATATACAAGGTAAATTTCAGGTTTCAAAAATTAGGGAACCTGTTTTAACAAGTAGACTCCAGATTTTAGGTAGGCAAAACCTAGAACCTGTAATTGCTGTGTTTTATAACGTTAGATGATGAATGTATAATCTAGAACCACTAGTTTGAGCTTTCTTTTTATAACTTGTTAATATTTCATATTCTTCGCGTGTCTAAATATAAATTGTATTCAGTGAATCATAGCAGCAAGTGGTGATCATTAAAAAAGATGATTCACTGTAATTATTCAATTAATAATACAGATGAAATCTAGATAGACCCTGTAACCGACCCTCGAACCTATGATATAGTAGGTTCCAGATTTTAAAAATTGAGGAACCTATTATAATGGGTGGGTTCTAGGTGGAACCTATATGGAATATGAAACCGCTCGCCCATAACATCGATTTATGCAATGACTTCTCATTTTCATTGTATTTATTTGAATCGTAATAATGGGAAAACTAGTCTTTTGTATTCTATTTGGTGAATGACAAATTTGTTTAATATTGTTACGTTCATGTTCGTTTTGTTTAACTAAAAATGAAATAAATAAATAAAAAAACCTATTAGACCCTAGAACTTACCTTGGAACATGTGATAGGATAGGTTTTAGATTCCAAGCTCCAACGAGTAGATTCTAGATTCCAAAAAATGAGGAACTTGTACCCGAAAGTAGGTTCTAGGTTTCCGATGGAATTTGTAAGAAATCTGGAGCTGCTCACCCCTATCATTTATGAACTAGAAAAAGTCGAAAAAGAGGTATTGATTAACATAATTTATGAGTTTTTGTCACGCCCCGAACCCCATCGAGCTCGCGACATCCCTCTAGCTCGGTCAAATGAGTGCGACATCTCAGGAAAACGTCACCGACCTAATACTCCCATCAGAGTTAATTCGCGGCAGAACAAATGCAATATCCATGAGAATAAAATTTGAGAACACCAGGAAGAAATATATTGTCATACTACCAACATTTTACTATACCTCAATATAAATATGTACAATATCCATTTACAACATACTTATACCTTACCGCCACCTTACTAGTCCACATAATATACATGCATACCAACTACTATTCATAATCACCATTACTTCAAAAAGGGATGGACAACCTGGGTTCTCTAGTTCTCCAAAAATGGTACTCTTCAAAACTTCTGCTCCAAATCTCCCCACTAGCCCCGGCGTCCATGAAACGGCGTCCACTCAGAGTCTAACTCGTTAGCACCCGAATCGTCGCTTCCACTTAGGACGCCGACTCGGCTCCAATCTCTATCGAGTGGTCTATGTCACCCGACTCCCCTACTGGGACTTCATCTCGCTCCTCCTCGACTGGCTCCTCAACTAGCTCAATCTCTGGCACATAATGGGGATTATACTTGTACATGGGTGCGCCCTCCTGTTTATCCTTAGACTCTGCTTCTGGAACCTCTTTTGGTTCCACTTCAGGGTTTTCTTCTTCTACGTCTTGTCCTTCCTCGGGAATTGCTTTGAGATCCACTTCCATCAGATCATATCCCGCCTAGGATTCTTCTGGTTCCGGCTCATGCTCAGCTTTCAAGGGTTCAGGTACTGCAAAAGCAGGGTGGAGTCCAAACTAAGCCAGACTAGTCTCCAAGCTAGTTAGCTCGCCATCAGGAAGGGGTATAGCTGATGGATCCCAGTCCCCAGCTTCATCAAAGGGAACGTCGAAGCCTCAGACAGGGCCGAACTCATCAATCCCGTCTCCAAACATCCATGCCGTGTAGGTGTGGGCCTGCTAGTAGGGTAATTCTATATCTACCAGAACTACGGTCGTATGCTTAACCCAGGTGAAATTATTGCCTATCGGATACTCCATCACATCGTGATCGGTGTGCATAACTATCCTAAACCCTACCCAGACTACCACGTAATTCCAGACATATCTAGACACACAACCAAACAAACTATGCAAACAGTAACCAAACATTCACACATACCTGGACTCTCGGCATACGCAACCTGCACGTTAGCTCATAATCCCAACATACAATTCTCACGCACATGCTACAACATACGTACTTTCCACATATCAATATACACGTCAATCACACCACACTTTCCAGCCCACTCGTCGTACCCACACTTGTTCAATCACTTTCCTAGCTCATGTATACACGCCTCAGGCCCACTCGATCGCGCCCCGAGCATCACACGCCTCAGTCCAATCCCACGTTCACTTTCCATACCACACATCTCATTCTCGATCACATTCCCGGCCCGCGTAAACACGCCTTAGGCCCACTCGATCGTGCCCCGAGCATCACACGCCTCGGTCTGATCCCACTTTAACTTTCTTTCCTCGGCCCACACCAAATGCGACATGCCTACGTGATCGTGACCCGAGCTCGAAATGCCTCGGTCCGATCCCATTCTCACACTTTCCTCAGCCCTCGCCAAATGAGAAAAGCCTACATGATCAAAACTCGAGCTTAACATGCCTCGGTCTGATCCCGATCTCACCCGAACTGATTGTGCCTCGGCCAATCTCATTTCTCATTTTCTCATTCCTCAGCCAGCGCCAAATGCGACAGGCCTACGTGATCGCGACCCGAGTTAAAAATTCCTCGGCCCGATCCCAATCTCACACTTACACACATTCGTATTAAGTTACGTGCACACAATTACACCCAATACATCACAACAATACAGCCACATCACAAACACGCGATCAACACACAAATCGGCTTTTTTTCACATCCAAACTTTGTCAAATCAATTCCGGCCCTTTACGGCATTTTCACGAAATCTCGAGTGGGACCTAACGATACCAATCACGCATCAAACAGCACGCCACAACACTCCAAACAACCACTCACAGCCAACACTCAGCCTCTAAAATTCCACCAAAAATTCCCAAATTCAATCCTACGGCCCGTTAATCAAACCAACCCTTAATTTCTACCAACTCGCGTCTAAATGGGTCTGAAAATACCTGATAAACTAGGCGACGTTTAGATCGCGACTTACCCGACTCTAGACTAACGCGGCTAGAGTGAAACGGGCGGTGATCGACGGCGATCTTGTGGCGTTAGCGACAATCGGCTTCCGGCGAGCGGTGATCGGCTTGGGCAATCGGTGGCGGCTGGTTCGGCGTGGCTATTCACGGCCAAGGGGGAGAGAACCAAGAGGAAGAGGGCAGACACGGCGGCATGAAGGTGGCGAGGCGGTGGTACGGTGCGGTACAGCGACGGTCTGGATGGCGGCGCGGCGACGGGCGGCGTTCAGCGGTGAGGGAGGTGATCGGGAGGGAGAGAGGGAGATGGAGCTGAGAGTGAGAGAGAGTGGAGCCAAGAGTAAGAGAGAGGAAATGAGGAGAGAGAGAGAGAGAGAGAGAGAGAGAGAGAGAGAGAGAGAGAGAAGTATTGTACTAAATAGTCCAATTTTGACCAAAATGCCCTTGCCCATTATAACTAACCCTTTATAAATCCTTAGGGGTAAAATGGTTACTTTTTCATTTTCTTGCCGAAATCGAATTTTTTTGAAGGATTCGGGAACATCTAAAGCTGTGACATTCCGAAATTTCCGCCGATTGGAATTTATTAAATAATTAAATTTTATGAGATGTGCTCGCAGTAAATTCTCGCCCGGAACTGATCATTCCTGGGAATGCTAACCATTAGGGAAAGGCTAATAGGGGAATTAAATTCGCGCGATTGAAGGAAATTCGATCGTGAATGGATTTCGACCATTAAATCATGTAAGTGATATTTTGAGCCCCTGTTGGCCGATCCGAGGATAGTTAGGGGTCAGTTCGCCATTGTCCTAGTAGTGGATTGCGGGTGATTCCGTTGGACCACGAAACGACTTGACGAATGATTCCGAAATTATACCAGACGATCGTACCCCTCGGATCAAGTGATTGATCTTCGCGATTTTAATGACAAACGATGTCGTCACGCACCGAATGGACTTGCACGTGACTCGATTTAGTATTAGTCATGAGTCGATTTCATGAATTTCCCCTGTAAGCCGCTCGTTAGCTCGAGAAATGCTCAAGTCGCGTTTAATAGAATTTAATTATGGAAATTTTGCCCAAATTGGACACCGGAAAATTAGGAAGTCACGCCGGAACATTAGGACAACGTTGCACGTGACACGTGTGAATTTTCGATACGCTCAAATCCTTTGGAAAAATTCGATTTGGGCAAGAAACGGAGAATTGGACAATTTTATCCTTGGGAATTAATAAAGGGCTAGTTGTGTTAAAGAAGGGCATTTTGGTAAATTGCCAAAGAAATGGTCAAAATTGATTTTTAAGCCCTTGACCCCTTTTTCTCTCCCCTCTCCCTCTCCTTCGTGAACCTTTCTCCCCCCCCCCCCCCTTTTTCTTTTTGGCCGTGGGTCTCCCCTCCTCCACCGTGTACACTCTCTCTCCCACCGCCGGCACCGCCGCTCGCCACCACCACACCGGACCATTCTCAAGCCACCGTCCACGCCGCCGTAAGCCACCATCACCCCCTCCCGCCGTCTCTCTCTCTCTCGGTTTCCCTCCCTCTCTCATTTGGCCGTGAGGTCCTCGGCCACGCGCAAGCCACACTGTCGCCGTCCAAGCCGATCGCCGCCACTTGGAAGTTGTACGTTGTCGCCGTCATCCCCGATTAAGTGCCGCCGCTTTTCGTTCTAGCCGAAAAAGTCTAGAACGCGGGTAAGTCGCGCCTAAACCTAATTTAGGATTTTGGGTATCGACAAGTGATTTTAGGCGAAACTGGGCATAGGATAGGTGCGGAATGGCATGAATTAGAAGTGGGTTCAGTTGGCGGGCCTTAGATTTGAAACCAGAAAATTTTTATTGGAAAATTCAGAAAATGGGGCTGCGAATTTACTGCGAAATACTGTTCACAAGCTGTGGATGACTGTTCACGGGGCTGTGAGGGTCCAACCAAGACGCAAATTAAATTTTTGGAACCTAGAAAGTAAGGTGAGAAAGTCCCGTGGAGGACCGGAATCGATTTGGCATCGTTTGGTGGGAGAAAAATAGCGATTTCTATGTTTAATGTGCGTATGGAAATTAAACCCAAATTAAGACTTCGGGTATCAATGGGCGATTTTGGGCGAAATCTGTATAAAGTTAGGTGCAGAATTGTATGAATTGGTAGTGGAAATTTTATGGCAGGCCTTAGGATTTAATTCGGGTATTAATTATTGGAAATTAGAAAATAACAGTGGCTGTGATTTACTGTTCATGGGGCCGTAATGGGCCGATCGGGACACAAGTTGGGTTTTTAGAATCGAGAATTTATGGTGAGAAAGTCCCATGAAGGACCGAAATCGATTTAACGTCGTTTGGTGGAAGAAAAATAATGTTTTATGTATTAACGGATTAGTGTTCGGCGAATTTTGGGGTTTGTCTCATGGATGAATTTATCGAGTTCACCTTGGGTGAAATTATGGCTGGAATTATGATGGTTTGGGAGCAAATTAGGCTTGATTAGGGCCTAATTAGGTTTAGTTGGGTGTAGGGTGATTAGGGTATGTGATTAGGACTTAATGAGGTGGTTTAAATGTGATTTAAGGCCTAAATAGTGTTATGTCCTGGTACTGTTCACACAGAACCGAATTTGTGCAAATTGCTTAAGTTGGGACTCATTGGGTTCATTGATTAATGACTTGAATTTAGGCAATTTGGTCGCCATTTAGAACTGGTATAAACTCTATTGGACGACCCCGTAATGGTGAGAATGTCTACTGAGATTAAGTTGCCTAAGGCGGGCCTTAGGCGCATTAAATTTATTTTGGAATAAATGCACGGAATGATTGTCGGTTTGATTGGACTAGAATGGGAATAATTGGGAGTGTCAATAATGTGTTGGATTCATTAAATTGAGGATGATTGCGTTTAGGATATTGACATTGAAAGTTGGCATTGGGTGTCCTGGCTTATAGTCCATATATCATGTAGTAGATTGACTGGAATTGGGCGCATTAGTGTGCGTGTTTGAAGTGATTCAAACTGTTGGCCTTCGGGTCGGGCCTATGGGTCGTTTTAATCACTTGTGACCTTCGGGTTGGGCCTACAGGTCGTTATAATCACTTATGACCTTCGGATCTAGCCTACAGGTCGTTATAATCACTTGTGACCTTCGGATTGGGCCTACGGGTCGTTTTATCAAACTGTTGGCCTTCGGGTCGGGTCTACGGGTCGTTATAATCACTTGTGACCTTCGGGTCGGGCCTACGGGTCGTTTTAACAAACTGATGGCCTTCGGGTCGGGCCTTCGGGTCGATTTATTGCTGAAAGTGGCCTTCGGGTCAGTATATCTGTGACCTTCAGGCTGAAATAATTGTGCATATTGGATAATTTGCACGTGATTATTGTGGATAAATGCCTAACCTGTAGGGTTGTAATATGAATGATTTGGGCCGTGGGCCTATGAAAATATCATGAATTGATGGTACACTGTATATATGTGTTTTAATTGCTGTCTGGAGGTACGTGATAGCCTAGGTTGGGTTTAGGGGTGAGCTTACTAAGAAATGTCTCACGGTTGTTTTCAACCAAACATTTCAGAGTCCTCGCTTGAGCCATGATCATATTGAGGCCGACTCGGAACCGTCGAGTGAATAAACAGCGGAGGAGGATTCATGTGGCAATGTCGAGGACAGTGTGTCAGAGTAGACATCTCCGAGAGGGCGTAGGGACTAGCTCTGGGAGCGAGGCAATAATTTGAGAATGCCATAATTTTTGGATAATGCTGATCTAGGATGCTGATCCTTTTTGTATTTTGGAAGTTAATAGTTATTGGTTCGGTGTGTTTGTAATCATAATGGATATTGTAAACATTTTGGTGTAAGTTTGGGTAAATGGGAACGAATATGTTCATTCTCCCTGATTGTTCTCCCCAGTTTTTGAATTGTCCGGGTTTATTTGTTGTCTGCCGCTGTGTTAGTAAATCTCTGATGGCATTTTTGAGGTTAGCGACATTCCTGGGACGTCGCTTGAATCGACCAGTAAGGGGTGTGGCGTGCCCGTTGGGGTTCGGGGCGTGACAAAAGCTGTACGTTCCAACTGCAATGTCGTCCTGATGTCCTGTTGTGACTTCCTAATTTTTCGATGCCCAATTCAGTCTCTAATTAATAATTGAATTTTACGTAACATAAATTGAGCGATTCTCAGACTAACGGGTGGCTTTTTTGAGAAATTCGTGTATTCGACCCGTGACTGATACTAAATCGAGTCACGTGCAAGTTCGTTCAGATCGTGACAACCTCGGTTGTCAATAAAATCTCAAGGATCAATGCTAGTTCCAATAGGCACGATCGTTCGGTATAGGTTCTGAATCGTTCGTCAATTCATTTCGTAGTCAAACGAATCAGTCGTGATCCACTAATATGACAGTGGCGAATCGGTCCATACTATCCTAAGATTGGCCTACATTAACTCAAAATGTCACATCGACGATTTTATGGTCGAAAGTCAGTTCATAGTCAAATCTCTCTAGTCGTACGAATTTAAATCCCTGATTAGCATTTCCCTAATGGTTAGTATCCCATGAATGATCAGTTTTGGGCAAGAATCAACTACAAGTACATTAATAATTCAGTCATTTCATAAATCTCAAATGGGCAAAATTTTAAAATTTCACAGTTTTGCCCCCAAAAAGTAAAGGAGAAGGGAGCTACGAACATAATGCATATGCATAGATGATGGCATTGCCTATGGTGCTGTTGTCAAGAGAAAATATCAGTATATGTTCTATCAGTAATTTGTCACAAGAAAGTCTATCTTGTAGGTTCATAAATTCTAAACCCTTGAAATAATACGCTAGTCTCATGAATCAGAAAACAAAATCAAAATAATTAGCAGCCAAATCAAATTGTTAGAAGTAAGGGTGAGTGGTTTCAGGTTCCTGTTCAGAACCTGGAACCTATCCATAGAAACAACTTTATTATTTTTTAAAACCTGAAACATACTTTGTCACAGGTTCCAAATTCGATTCCAAGATATACCCTAGTTCCACATGGATTATTAATTGAACAATTACGGTAAATCATTACCTTTAATGACCACCACTGACCACAACTTATATTTAGAAACAAATGAAAGTTTAGACTGGTGTTTCTAAATTAAACATTCATCATCTAACATTATTAAACACCACGAGATCAAGCGAAGACAAAGACCAAGAAAAAACACAAAAATCTTATTTAAGGTTTTAGCTTTTAGATTCCACCTACCTAGAACTTGGAGCCTACCCATTAAAACAGATTTTGAATTTTTGGAACCTGCAATGTACCTTGCATACCTTAGAACCTAAAACCCATAGATTCTCACCGGTTAGGTTTTGAGGTTCCAGGCTTTATCCTGAAATTATGCTCACCCCTAGTTAGAAGTACATATGTAGGGAAAAGTACCAAAAAAAAACTCAATTGGTACCAATGCGAAATTATTTAAGAATAAATTGGTTTAATTAAAATGTTTATGATTGAATTGATACCAATGCAATAAGTTTAGGATTTTTTGATACTTTTCCCTACAAATGCATGTAGATAAAAAGCTAATTTAACATTCCAAAAGAACAAGGGCCTAACTCCTGCTACAAATTGACAAATAAAAACTATTTTTCATATAAAAAATGGACTCATTGCAAGCCCACGTGAATTGACTAAATTTACATGCTTTGAGATTGTTGTATTTGCGTGATATTTCCATAATATCTAATTTGTATTGTGTGATTGTACAAATTACGTACTTTTATTTTGTGATAGTTTTTTCGTGGTAGTTTTAGTTATAAATACGGATATTGCAGCTATTATAAAAAGTTTGGTAAATACACACAGCACCTCTAAAGCTATACAACATATGGCTACTTTGGTAAAATCAACTCACCAACTTTAAAAGTTGCACCTCTAAAATAGGTATTGCAAAACATACAAGTTATAACACTTTATAGTGACTCAAACACAGAGATTGTGGGCCCCAATTTCCGGTTCTAAGGAATGGGAAACCGATTGAACTTTTGTTGGAATCTAAACAAATACATTGTTATATTTGCTAACCTTAATTAATTCAACAAAGAAGCTAGAAAAAAAAAATACATACCGCGGAATGAAGGTTTTGTTTTTTTATTTTATTTAAGGAATAATATCACCATTGTTCCTCTATTTTTGTCTGAAAATCAAAATAATCCTTCCAATTTTTTTTTGGGTTAAAAAATGTCCCTCAACTTTTTGCAAAATGTCAATACATAGTCTTCCATTGTACTTACACGTCGATTTTTGTTGACACGTACCGTAGAATTAATGGCACAGACTCTAGTGAATACACATGTCCAATCGAAATCACGTGTCATGTTATGATTCGCTAAAAATTGTTATGAACCAAAAAGGCACCACGTCTAACAGTTTAAGAGAAAATAAAATTGAGAGAGAGATCGAGGTCCATCACAGTCGCCATAGCTGCAATCTCAAGCTATAAGCTTGCAGCAACTATGGTCGCAACGGCCACAACAATTGGAGTTTCGAGTTGAGAAGCTCGAGGCCATGGCCGCTTGATGTAAGCTCGCTATCATGGCAACTCAATTGGTTGTCGTAAGTAGTTACAAATCATTTTTTTTTTTTTTTGCATTATTGTGGATGTTTGAGGATTTTCTTCAAGTTTATCACTTCTCTTATTTTGTTTTTATTATACTCATATTTAAGAAATCTTACTTAGAGGGATTGTAGGAAATCCCGATAACCTTGATTTCATTCCAATTTTCCCAAACCTTGAGAAAATTAAAATTAAATGGATAATGATAAAAATAGTCCTTGAACTTTGGCCAATGTGCAATGTAATTCTTGAATTTTTAATTTATTTAATATAGTCCTCAAACTTGAATTAATAGAATGACTATATTGAACATTTTCTCATAGTTTATGGACTAAATCGAACATATACAAAAAATTCAGAGACGATGTTGAACAAATTAAAATTACGAGATCACATTGAACATTGAGTTAAAGTTTAGGAGCTATACTGAATAAATTAAAAGTTCAAGAATTATATTACATATTGAGCCAAAATTTAAGGACTATTTATGTTATTTTCTCAAAATTAAATGCAAGAGAAGGCAATGTCTCTTTTTTCCGGGAGAAAACAGGTGCCCTTTGTATAATCATTTCCCCTTTTCTTTTCATTATCTCGGAAATGTGAAAGACTTCACTTCCGTCACCTTCGATCGTGACGCTCGGTGTACCAAGAGATCAAATAATTGAGTTTAAAAAGAGAAACGAACCATTTTCCGTGTAGATTCCGAGCAGGGATCGTCCCCGCTTCTCCATTGACTCGTGCCTGCGTCTCCGTCAACTTTGCTCGCTTCCCATAAAATATGGCCGTGCCGACGCTCACCAACGCGCTTCCATGGCCACTGCATCATCATCATCATCTTCTTCGTCGCCTCCTTGTGCCGTCGTCCCTCAATGGGACCACGACATCTTCCTCAGCTTCCGAGGCGACGACACTCGCGCCGGCTTCATCAGCCACCTCCACACAGCCCTCCACCGCTGCGGAGTCTGCGTTTTCATTGACGACGAGCTCCGAAAGGGGGAGAGGATCTCCCTTTCGATCGAGCGGGCCATCGAGAGCTCCAGGATCGCCATCGTCGTCTTCTCCCCCAACTTCACCGCCTCCACCTGGTGCCTGCAGGAGCTGACCAAGATTCTCGAGTTGAAGGACTCCAGGGTGCAACTAGTCCAGCCGGTGTTCCTCCGTGTTGACCCGAGGGACATGCGAAAGCAGACCGGCATCTTCGCAGAGATCATGGTGAGGTATGAGGAGGCTTTTGGTGATGGTTCGGAGAGAGTGAAAAAGTGGGGAGACGTGCTCCGCGATGCAGCTAATTTGTCCGGATGGCATTTAGGCCACGGTTAATTGTCGAATTACTCTCAGCTAATTGACTGGATTCTCTTGATTGCCGTTTGTTTTGTGGAGAATTTCTGTTAGATTAAATCAGATTAGAACTCGCTAGAATTGGTAATGATAAAACTTGTTGCATAAATTTAGCAGCCTTGTTTGAGAAATGGAGTTTCAATTGAGTCTGCTTAGAAGAAGGAAGCAGGGCTATGTGTTTGGAACTGGAACTCTGACTTTCAGAGTATCATTGTTCGGATATATAACGCGGTTGCATTGACAGACATCGTTTTGCCTTATGCTCGTGAAATTGCTAACATGTGTTGCTTCGAAGTTTAAGGTGATGAATTGTAAGTCTCATTTTATTTGCCCAACTAGCTTCGAATCATGTATACCTTCCCTTATTGTTCACCGTGTATATCTCTATGGTTAAGCATTTTGATAACCGACAACATGATACCTATCATCACTTTTTATGTTTATGTCAAACTGACGTAGAGAAAAGCGATAACTTGGAAAACTCTTCCACGATTCGACTGGAATTCAATTCAATTCAATAATATCCCCCAGAACACAAAGCTGGACGTCCTTTAATAATGGTAAGACTCCTAAAGATATCTGAATTAATGAAGATAACATCAAAGCAAATCGAATCTAATCTTATCTAATAAAATTCCAACGAAATATTGATAATTCGAAATTGCCTAAAGTAAAAAAACTGTCAAATGGTCGTTTTCCCCAAAATCAGAAAAACTGCCAAGATTTCAGGCGATTACGGCGATCACATTCTTCAAGATAATCACAGGCTAACTGGTTTACATCATTCCTTCCCTCTTCGGAAAAACTCGCCCTCGAGTTATAATCAGGATAAATGAGTGTATCGAAAACATGATACTCAAATAAGTCTGTCATATTAAATGCAAGGGAAATATTGAGATCACCAGGAAGGTCAGCTACATAGGCATTGTCGTTGATCTTCTTCAGGATGTGGCAATGACCAATCTTCTTGTGCTTCAGTTTATTATAGCTACCTAACGCTTATTTCGCAGAAAAATCATTACCTCATCGCCTATCTCAAAAATTTTCGAACGTCGCCGTTTGTCAGCATCCTCCTTATACTTTGAATTAGAAGCAACCAATTGACTAGCAACAGCAGCTTGGACTTTATTAATTCTGGTCGCCAAATTCTCCGCCACGACACTATAGCCAGGGATCTTGGGCAAAAAAACCAAATCTAGAGCATGCTGTGGTGTATGCCCGTAAACGACCTGAAAGGGAGATATACCGGTAGAGCGGTTAACCGAGTTGTTGGAGGCGAACTCAGCAGGAGCAAGATACCGGTCCCACTGCTTAGGCATATCACCGCAGAGGTAGCGACTAATATCCGCCATAGTACCTTTTCACAACCTCCGTCTGACCATCCTTTTGGGGATGGAAAGAACTACTATACTGTAAATCAATCCCAAACAAATGCCATAAAGTACGCCAAAAATGGCTTAGAAATTTCATATCACGATCGAAAGTGATTGTCTTCGGCACACCATGGAGACGGACTACTTCACGAAAGAATAAACTTGCTACATGTGAAGCATATGAAGTTTTCTTACAAAAGATGAAGTGTGCCATCTTCGAAAACCGGTCAACCACCACAAAAACAAAATCTAAACCCCGTTGAGTGCGAGGAAGTCCCAACACGAAGTCTATCGATATGTCTACCCAAGGAGCCGAAGGAATAGGCAAGGGGGTATAAAGACCAGTGTTCTGAGAGTAGCCCTTAGCGGTCTGGCAAATGTAGCATTTATTGACAAATTGCTCAAGTCTCGCTTCAGTTGAGGCCAATAGTACCACTCCTCCACCAAGGCTACAGTTTTATCTCACCCCAAATGTCCACCGAGAGTACTATCATGAAGCTCTCGAATGAGTTGTTCACGCAAAGAACCATGAGGAATGCATAATCTATTGCCAAAGAACAAGAATTTTTCTTGAATTATCATATCGCCATGACAACTTGTTTCAGAAAACTTCTCCCATATCTCACCAAAATCATTATCCTCAAGATAAAGAGAACATAGGTAATCGAAATCGACAACATCAGTGCGCACGGTCACAAGTGTCGCAGCACGTCGACTCAACGCATCTGCCACTTTATTTAAATGGCCTGCTTTATGACGAAGTACAAAATTAAATTGCTCCAGAAAAGAAACCCATCGTGCATGCATTCAATTTAAGTGCTTCTGGCTCTTGATATATTCAATAGTATGATGATCGGTGTTAAGAATAAATTCCTACTGATAAAGATAGGACTGCCAATACTTTATATCTCGCACGACAGCATAATATTCTTGCTCATACGTCGACCAACGCCGGCGAACTTCATTAAGTTTTTCACTAAAGAAGTCTATAGGCTTACCTTCTTGGGAAAGGACAGCGTCAATCCCAAAGCCAAAAGCATCACAGTCCAGCTCAAACACTTTCTTAAAATCAGGGAGAAGCATCACAATCTATCACAGTCCAGTCCGGAACTGTGGAGAGCTTTTCTTTTATAAGAGCAAAACTGGCCAAAGCTTCATCTCCCCAATGAAATTTGCCCTTCTTTAAACAGTCGGTGATCGGGGCCATAATAGTACTGAAATCTCGAATGAAACGCCTATAGAATATTGCAAGGCCATGGAAACTTCGAGCCTCGCCAACATTCTTTGCAACTAGCCAATTGCAAATCACGGCCACCTTATCTATATCAACGCGAAGTCCATCCACGCCAACAACAAAACCCAAAAACAAGAGGCGTTTTGTCATGAAGCTGCACTTTTTTAAATTAATGAATAATTTATTTTGCTGCAAGGTTAGCAGGACATCCCTCAAGTGCTCCTTGTATTGACACCCATCCGAACTATATATGAATATATCATTAAAGAAAACTACCACAAACTTGCCAATAAAAGGTTTGAGAACTTGAGTCATCAAACGCATGAAAGTACTAGGCACGTTAGTGAGTTCAAACGGCATGACAAGCCATTCGTACAAACCCGCACTTGTGTTGAAAGCCGTTTTCCATTCATTGCCAAAATAAATGCGAACTTGGTGGTATCTGCTTCAAAGGTTGATCTTCATAAAAATCTATGATCCAGCAAGTCTGTTTAGCATATCGTTAAGTCGTGGAGTCGGAAACCTATATGTGATAGTAATCCGGTCAATGGTACGACTGTCTACACACATACGCATGGTGCCGTCTTTCTTTAGCGTGAGAAGCGCAGGAACTGCCCATGGACTTTTGCTTTCACGCAAGAAGTCCTTTTGAAGGAGCTCTCCCACCTGCTCATGTAGAATCTGATTCTCCTTCGGATTCATCCGATAATGTGGCAAATTAGGAAGACTAGCACCTAGAAGAAAATCAATCTCTTGCTGGATATCCCTCAAAAGAGGTAATCCGTCAGGTAAATCATCAGGCATAACATCACAGAATACCTTTAATAAGGGCTTAAGAATGTCGGGAACACGAACCACAACTTGCTGGTTGCCCTTGTCCACAATCATATACATCCCTTCATACTTTCGGATGTTCATCATAACCCCTGCATTCTGCTTCTTCATAATCTGTGGGAAATTACTCTTTGATCTCAAAGTAATTTTAGTCCTTTTCCACACAAAAGAATATGTATTCTCCCTAGCTCGATGTGTAGCATTAACATCATATTGACATGGCCAACCCAGTAAAACATGACACGCATCCATCTCCACAACATTACAGAAAATAGTATCTTGATATGATTTTCCGATCAAAATAAGTAAACGGCATAATTGGTTTACCTTAAGTTATGCTCCCTTGCGTGTCCACCCGATCGTGTAGGGTGCAGGATGCGGCTCCGTCTTTAATTGCAAGTGATCTACCAAGGCCTCTGACACTATATTCTCGCAACTTCCGCTGTCAATAATGATATCGCATACTTTGCCGTTAATAGTACAACAAGCACGAAAAAATTGATTCCGCTAGGTATCTTCTATCCACGGAGCAAACAATAAACGACGTACAACACAATTAACTTTCTCGCCCACTTCATCTTCCACTCCCGCTCCTTCTTCCTCTTCCCAATCTTCCTCATACACATCTTTGTCATGTTCAACGATATTGGTCATTCTATGATGAGGACAATCGCTGGAACGATGGCCCAACTCGTTACACTTGTAGCACTTGATCGGTTGGGGCTTGGCATATGGATTCTCGGTATTCTGATTGGGAGTGCGATTGCTTGCTACAATTGCTTCCTTAGGCGTCCCAGTAGTAACCCTTGGAACTCGACTTGAATCAGGGGTTTGTTGACTAGAAGAACTTGTAACATCAGACTGTCTTCCTTTCCCGAATGACCCACGATCCAAATAATTACTACCACGAGTACTAAGGCTTGTCCTCTCCAATTGCATCTCAATTTTTCGCGTCATATCCTAGGCGTCTTCAACAGAGAATAGTCAATGCAAAGAAACCCGATCCTAGATATTAAGTCGCAAACCATTAATGTACCTAACAATTTGTTGTGCCTCAGACTCATCCAAGTTATTACAAGCGGAGAGTCGAAGGAACTCTTCCGTATAAGCTTGGACTGATCTATTCGATTGTCGGCAATTCTAGAATTGCTCAAATGACAGTTGCTCATAATCCGTTGGGAGGAACCTCTTCTTCAACTTTTGTTTCATCTGACCCCATGATCGAATAGGAGCCTTACCTTGTCGACGTCGTGTCAATTGAGTTTGTTCCCACCAAGCTGAAGTGCCACCCTTCAACTTGTACGCCACAAGTTTCACTTGGCAATCCTCGTCAATATCCATAGCGTCGAAGAATTTCTCGACCTGCCAAAGCCAGTTCAGGAAATTTTCAATATCCAAATTCCTATTGAAAGTAGCGAGATCTACCTTTAGTTGATACTGCTCAAGATCTCATCGATAGCCCCCCTGCCATCGATCCCCATGAACATGCTCCTCCCGGAATCCCCTATATCGACGACCACCACGAAGATGCATCTCCTGGAAATCTTCGTCTTCGTCTTCCGTATCCTCAACATAGTCTTGACGCCTATGTCAGGGGATTCCTCCACGCCCCATAGCATCTTCGGGATCACGAGCGACAGGAATTTGCTCGGCTGGAAGAACACCAGGCGCATGGTTTGTGGACAAACATTGGATGGCATCAAGGATCTCTTGAAACCTGCGATCGGTTTGATCCACAAACTGATTGAACTCAGCCCGCGTAATAGGCTCGTTCTCACGACCCTCAACAGTGGGGAGGTTGACATTCACGTTATTCACAATCGTCACAGGAGAAACCTACTTTGATACCAAATGAAGCAGAGAAAAGCAATAACTTGGAAAACTCTTCCACGATTCGACTGGAATTCAATTCAATTCAATAATATCCCCCAGGATACAAAGTTGGACGTCCTTTAATAATGATAGGACTCCTAAAGATATCTGAATTAACGAAGATAACATCAAAGCAAATCGAATCTAATCTTATCTAATAAAATTCAAACGAAATATTGATAATTCGAAATTGCCTAAAGTAAAAAAAAACTGCCGAATGGTCGTTTTACCCAAAATCAGAAAAACTGCCGAGATTTCTAGCAATTACGGCGATCACATTCTTCAAGATAATCACAGGCTAATTGTTCTACATCACAAACTCAAGGGCTGGAATCTAGCCAGTCCTACGGCCCAATAGATTCATACCTTCTCTGATTATGAGGAAGGTGTTATTTCTGATAATCCTTTCCATCAGCTTATTTAGTGTAGCTTAGCAGAGGATGTGCCCACCTTATGTTAAATAGTTTAATCTTTATAGAACCTTATGGTTGTTGTAAGATGCATCTTTTGGATATCTGGTACTTTCTCAAGAGCTCTAACAAGTAAAATATCAAATGTTGTTGTTTAGTTTTGTGGCTTAGCGGGTTGTCACATATTTTTAGTGATTGCAATTGGCAGTCTTGAATCTGAACTTACGCAGAAGATTGTTGAAGCAGTGTCAAGCAAGCTGCACCGCCCGTACTTAGATGTTGCGAAGCATCCTGTTGCTCTCGACAAACATATAGAGGCTGATAGAATGTCATTGCATACAGAGGACAATGGCGTTCGCATAGTGGGTATCTGTGGGATAAGTGGAATAGGCAAGACAACCATTGCTAAAGCTATATATAATATGATTGCTGATCAATTCAAAGGTAGTAGCTTTTTGACAAATGTCAGAGAGATTTCTTGGCTGTATGGCCAAGATAAACTGCAAGAAGCTCTTCTTTGTGACATTTTAGGGGACAAATCCATAAAGGTTGGCTACATTCAGACAGGTGTAGATTTGATAAGGCAAAAGCTTTGCAATAAAAGGATTCTGTTGGTTCGTGATGATGTGGATAGTACAAACCAACTAAGGGGCTTATTGGGTGAAAGAGGTTGGTTTGGTCAGGGGAGTAAAATAATTTTAACAACAAGAGATGAAGAAGCACTAGTCATTCACTGTGCACAAATGTAGAAGGTCGATGAACTAAATTATGATGATGCTCTTCAACTTTTCAGTTGGAATGCCTTTCAGGAACCATCCCCGACAAGAGATTACTAGCTTATCTCCTTCGGCCTTGCTCACGATGCCAACGGTCTCCCTTTGGCTCTTATCGTATTGGGATCTTTCTTGAGTGGTAAGAGTTTTCAGGAATGGAACTGTACATTAGAAAGATTGAAAGCCACTCCTGACAACCAGATTGGTGAGATTCTGAAAATTAGCTTTGATGGATTGGAAACTCATGAATAGTCTATCTTTCTTGACATCGCTTGTTTCTTCAAAGGGGGAGATAAAGATATTGTAAAAAAGCTGCTAGACTGTTGTGACTTTTAACCAGATAGGGGGCTCCAAATTCTCTCTCAAAAATCACTTACATATTTTGACTCGAACAAGATATGGATGCATGACTTGCTTCAAGAAATGGGTTGAGAAATCGTGCGTCAAGAATCTCCGAAACACCCTAGCAAGCGTAGCAAGCATATGAAAAGGCTTAGACTGATTATGGTTCGAAACATGCATATATCCGGATGCCCCGAGTATATTTCAAATGATTTAAGGTGGCTCGATGTGCATGGAAACGACTTGCCAGCAATTGTAGAGAGCTATGGTCCTGCACAACCTAGTATTCATGACAATGGCATGGCAGATTTTGACAGTGATATGCTGTTGGAGGAATATTCGGTATATCCTCGTCATTTCGACAGCTTTATTTTCTCATCGATTCATTTTACTGGAATACTTGCTGATAAATTTTGTTTCCCTGGTATTCAAAAAATTTTCAAAGGCAGAGCTAGTCCGTCCAACTATTGATTTCTGTGATAAGATTGGAGCAGGCATTGTTGGTTCAGTGTATCGTGGGATACCAGATGATGGGCGGGAAGTAATCATGACCACGGGCCGGTTTTGGCTTGGAACCGGCCCGGTCAAACCTGGGCCCCATCCGTTGACTAGGCCCGTAGTTCGGAACCGAAACCAGCCTGTTGCCTACGGGCCCGGTTTCGGTTCCAACAATTTTGGAACCGGCCCAAAACCGGTGGTTCCAAGCCCGATTCCAAAAAAAAAATTAAAAAATTAAAATAAATAAATTTTAAAAAAATAGAAAACCTGCAACAGGGCCTGCACGTCTACGCAATTATTTCGGGGACCCTTGTTTCTCGTATTGGGCATGCCCACGTGAGTTTAGAGAAACCGAAGTATAATCCGATGACATGTGACCCATGTACATGGAATGCGGGAGTTCAGATAGGCTTAGGTTTTGGGGTCATTTTAGGGCATATATATTGTGCCTATTTTTTTTTATAGATCATTATAACGAATTGTAAGGCGCTTAATGATAATTTATTAAGTTCAAGCCCCCTCTTTCTCTCTTTTTTTCCCCAAATTGATTACAATTTACATTTTGATTATAATTTATATTGAATAATTCATTATTTCATAATTTCATAATTCATTATTTTTTTATTTCATAATTTATTTTTAAAATTTTAAATTATGAACCAGAACTTGCCGGAACCAGCCCGAAACCAAGAGGAACCGGAACCGGACCGGAATTGGCCGGTTCCGAACCATGGCCATGACTAGTGAGAAGTGGCCATCAAGTGGACAAATGTACCATACGAAGTCTTTGGAGACTGCATGTTTATCAGCGAGATCAAAAGTCTCCGTCATGTCAATCATAAGAATCTTATTCGATTGTTGGGATTTCATACGAGACGTAGTGAGTGTGCCTTAGTCTACGAGTACATGAACAATAGCTCACTGTACTACCACCTTCAAGCCATCAGAAGCTCAACTTTGATGTCCTGGAATGCACGGATCAAGGTGCCACTGGATGTTTCAAAAAAAAAAGGTGCCACTGGATGTCGCTAGGGGAATCGAGTACTTGCACGAATTTGCAGGTCCTCGAATAGTACACCGAGACATCAAATCATCAAACATATTGCTAGATGAAAATGGGACTGCAAAAGTATCGGATTTTGGACTTTCTATAGTTCTTCCTAAGGGTGAAGCTTACTTTGAGGATTCTGTTGTTGGCACCTGGGGTTATTCAGATCCAGAATACTTCAAGACCAGAAGAGTAACGACAAAGAGCGATATGTATAGCTATGGCATCGTGTTGCTTGAGTTGTTATCGGGATGCAAAGCAGTAGATAGGAATGAAGATGACTGGAGATGGATTGTGAACGTAGTAGTTCCATGCATTGTTCAGGGTGAAATTAGCCAGGCTCTGGACCCAATCATGTCAATTCCGGGCCCGTTCGAGATGATGGCAGTGGCAGATATGGCATACCTTGCTATGAATTGTGCTCAGGAACGAGCTGATGACCGACCCTCGATGACTTGTGTAGTGGACCACCTAAGGAGAGCTTTAGCTCAATTCTCATAGGTGATGAAATGAAAACTAGCGGATCTTGCAAATCAAGTATATACTCATCCCCCTTGTGTAATAATGTAGAAGTTAACAGATCTCGCATATCAAGTTTAATGCTAGAAGAAGAAATTACCAGAGAAATCGGCAAGAATCAATAAGAACATTAGAGATCTACGTGGTGATAATCATTGTAAATTAATGTTTAGAGGTGAAAAGATTTTCATAGGTAACGAACTCTGTTTCCACTTCTCATTTTGACAGCCCTGAGTTCATATTTATTTTGTCTTTATCCAAAATAAAGAGACAAGTTTATGTTCCCCACCATACGATCACAACGAAAGATGGATGCAATAGAATCGATCCTTAATAATGCGTCGAGCTACGAATGTACTGGTGAACCAAACAAAATATCATGAACTCACCAAAACTGAATCAACTCACCAAAACCAAATTGTCTCAATATTTTTTGAACTTTTTATTTTTCTTTTCTTTTTTTCTTTTTTTATTTTCTTATATTTTCTTTTTTCACTTTTTTTCCTTTTCTCTTCTTTTCTTTTTTCACTTTTCTTTTTCAATTTTTTCCTCCACCAGCATGAGCGAGGGCCACACTTGCCTAGCCTAGCAAGGGTAGTGCTTCACCAGATCCGGCAAGGGAAAGGGCAAGGGCAACCCTTGTCCGAGGCCGACGAAGGGAAAAGGGGGAAAATAAGGAAAGAAGAGAAAAGGAGAAAAAAAAAAAAGAAAAAGGAAAAGTAAAGAATGAAAAGAGAAGTAACTAAAAATAAAAGAAAATTTTTAAAATAAAAAAAATTCGAAACTTTTTAAAATATTATTAAAATTTGTCCATGTCACCGTCGAGTGTCCTACGTTGGCTATATCATGTAGGACAGCTAAGTCCACTTCAGTGATTTCCGACCGAAATTGACAAGATGAACTTAATTGGCAAAAATGTAATAGATTTAGCACGTTTTGGACAATTGTCCCATATAATTTCACTCTAACTATTTAAATAAAAAAAATGTGCAATCTATCTATGAGAGATAATGAGGATATCTGACTTGATTCTTCATATTTCTCAAGACGTTCATCTCCATATTTCTAATTGTGCTTATATTGATTGATTTAGTTACCTTAAATAGTTATATGATAAAGTTTATAAAAGGCTCATGTAATATTTAAGGCCAGGCTTTTTTCATTCCTAGTTTGGCTAAAACACTCCCCAACAAAGAGTTTGGACTATTTCACCCATTGTGGGTCCCATCTTTCAACATCTTAAACCTTCTCTCCGTGTCTTTTTTTGGTATTTTTTGCTGGTTCCACTTTCCTTCCTCTTCATCCCACCTTTCAATATCTTTCTCTCTTTGATATTTTCTTGATTTAATTGGTGGTTGTGCAACATATTGAAGCCCTTCTCTGTTCAAAACCAACCCAATATAATACAAAGGAGGGATTCAACTAGACTTTGCACCGGCACCAATAGACTTTACTAGCCAATATGCGAAAATGCATTTGGTGTGCCCGTTTGTTTTTATCAAGAACCGCAAATAAAATGGTAAAAAGTTTCAATAAACCTACTGAAATGAGAAGAAAATTGAAATTTATTTGATAAAAACCCTTCATCCATTACTGAGTCCGAACCATAACTAGACTAATATGTGCAACTTGAAATCATTGTACTAAACAGATTGCAGAAAAGAAAGAGGCCAATGGAAACTAATTCAAGGAAATTTTCGATGAAAATAATACTCAAAATTCACTCAAAAAATCAAATACATGCTCTATCCGCATAGGGTCAAAGAAATCACTAGATTCAATCGTTAGAAGTTAATGGGATGATAAACCTTTTTTTCACTTGGTGAAAGCAAAACTCTTTAGGATTGGAAAAGACCTACTTTTCTCTTTCCACTCTTCCCCATTAAATTTCAAAGACTTCAACTAATAGAATCCCTGGAGTAAGAGAAACTCAGAAATGCCAAAAGGCCTCGCTAAAGATAATCTTTAATCTTTAATCAGATTCAACAAAAAATGAAGAATGAATCAATACCTATTTTTCCTAGACATAAAAAAAAGGAAGAAAAAGAAGAAAAAATACCTTCAGACTTTATTATTCTGCATCCATCACAAGGAAAATTATCACATTACTCAACATTAACCAACACTTCGAATTTAATCAATTTATCTGTCACCCATCGTGAAAAGCTATGCAAAAACCATCTCAAACATCAAAGAGATAGAGAGAAGGGTGAAGATAAATGAAAGTGGGACCTGCAAAAAAAGATTCCAAGAAAAAGGACACTAAGAGAATGCAAAGGATGCTGAAAGATGGGACCCACAAAGGATAATATGGTCAAAATAGTTTATTGGGGAGTGTTTTAGTCAATTTAGGAGTGGAAAAAGCGCGGTCCAATATTTATTATACTATATACAAGAATATACATGAGTTAGACAATTCTTTCCTCTTAGTTTTAGAGCTAGACAATCTAAAGGAAATTTTAATTGCACTTGCATCTTGAGTCCTCTCTTTGCCTCAAATAATGTGAAGGAGATGTGCTTCACGTGTGCACTCGGATGAACATCAGATGCGATGTGCACTAAGTGCATTCAAATTTTCAATTGGATCATACCACTCTGATACTAAGATAGGAATAATACGGAATAGAGAAATGTAGAATTTCCATTTATTTCTATATATATTATAATGAAAACTATTTAATACAAAATAATATCATATTCGCTCCGTTTATTGAAAGCTAATTCATACGGCGCTTTCTTTCAAATAGTTCCATCTTCTTTGAAACGCAATCTACTTGAAAGCTAATTCGAATGGCTTTCACGCTCAATTTGCAGTCAATATTATTGTCTTACCACTAATTCTCTTTTCTCTTTTCAAATTTCATGGATTGACCTTCATAAATTGTACCGGGTGAGACTAGCTCCTCTTCGAGGTTGTACTGAGAGCAAGACTTTTGATTTGAACACGAGATACATTGTGTCCAAGCCAAGCAATCACCCACTCAAAAACTCTTTCTGGGTGACTTTCTTTTGTTATCTTGGAAATGTTTGTATGCTTCCAAGTTCCAGTTGAAGATTTCACTCTCGAACGTAAAAAAAGGTCACGATTTGGCATTAATGGCGACTCTCGGGTACACTGATGTGTGTGGACAGGCAACTCTCGATGTCGCACTCGCACAGGTAACCGGAAAGTCAGCCCGACCGTGACTTGTTTGCAGCCTCAGTCGCAATCCTGTCTAAGCATGCGTCTACGTCGAGGGGGAATGGACTCCATCTGTATGGATCGCATTCGGTCAAGAATTTGCCGACCGTGATGGTAGAGATGCGAATAGCTGTACCCGCGTCGGATGTCATTATGAGATCAAAAAAGGGTGGGCAAAAAGAAACAGGGATCATCCCCGCGTCTCCATTGACTTGTGCCCGCGTCTCCGTCGACTTTGCCTGCTTCCCATAAACGATGGCCATGCCCGCTTCCTCTCTCCAACCCTCTTCCATGGCCACTGCGTTGTCATCTTCTTCTTCCTCGTCTTGTGCCGCCGTCCCTCGATGGGACTATGACGTCTTCCTCAGCTTCCGAGGCGAGGACACTCGCGCCGGCTTCGTCAGCCACCTCCACACCGCCATCCGCCGCATCAAAGTCCGCATGTTCATTGACAGCAAGCTCCAGCAGGGGGAAAGGATCTCCTTTTCCCTCGAGCGGGCCATCGAGAGCTCCAGGATCGCGATCGTCGTCTTCTCCCCCAACTTCGCTGCCTCCACCTGGTGCTTGCAGGAGCTGACGAAGATTCTCGAGATCAAGGACTCGAGAGGGCAACTAGTCCAGCCGGTGTTCCTCCGTGTTGACCCGAGCGATGTGCAGAAGCAGACCGGCGTCTTCGCGGAGATCATGGCGAGGCATGAGGATGCTTTTCATGGTTTTGATGGTGATGGTTCGGAGAGAGTGAGGAAGTGGAGAGATGCTCTCCGCGAAGCGGCTAATTTGTCCGGATGGCATTTAGGCCACGGGTAATTGTCGAATTGCTCTCAGCTAATTGACTGGATTCTCTTGATTGCTGTTTGTTTTGTAGAGAATTTCTGTTAGATTAAATCAGATTAGAACCCGCTAGAATCGGTAAAGATGAAATTGGTTGCCTAAATTTAGCAGAATTGTTTGAGAAATGGAGTTTTAATTGAGTCTGCTTAGAAGGGGGAAGCAGAACTCTGTGTTTGGAACTGGAATTCTCACTTTCAGTGTCATAGTTCAATTATGTAACGCGGATGCATCATCACCTTATGCTCCTGAAGTTGCTAACGTTTGTTGTTTCGATGTTTAAGGTGCTGAATTATAAGCCCCTTTTTTGTGTTTTTTTTTATGGCCAAGAGTTATTGGTCTCTAATTTGATCAACTAGCTTCGAATCATGTATACCTTACCTTACTGTTCACCGGGTATATCTCTTTGTGTAAGTACTTTAATAACTGATAACATGATACTCAGGGATAATGAAACAAATGGTCTATGAACTTTTAATTTATTTAGTATGGTCCATGAACTTTAACCCAATAAACAATGTGATCCTTGAACTTTTATTTTGTTTAATGAGGTCCCTATACTCTTGGTACATTTTTTATGTAGTCCCTGAACTATAAGAAAATGTTCAAATTCCTTCAATTAATTCATGATCAGGGACAACATTGAACATTTTCATATAGTCTGGGAACTAAATTGAACATGTACCAAAAGTTCAGAGACTACGTTGCATAAATTAAAATTTCAAAGATCACATGGCATTGAGCTAAAGTTTATAGACCATATTAAATAAATTAAAAGTTTAGAAACCGCATTGTGTCACGCCCCGAACCCCACGGTATGTAACATCCCTACCTTGGTCGAGAACTGCGACGTCCCAGGAAGCGTTGCCGACCCACACCCATACAGAAATCAAGCACAAGCGAAAGTATATAAAATATATATATATATATATATATAAACCCAGACAATTACAACATGAGCCACGGATAGCCATCAATTAACACCTCATGGAAAATAATTACACAATTATATTACTATTCAAAAACTCTTTGTACAATATTTACAAGTACAACAAAAACTGCACACGATCAGTAGCCACTTGGTTCAAAAAGGGATAAGTGGCTAAGGAGGTTAGGCTAAAACTAAGGAAGAGACTTACAGTCCAAAAAGTTTCGGCCCTCATCACCCATAGGCTAAGGACACTAGACACTCCTATGGCTCCCAGTCAAGATCGGACGACTCGGTAGGATCATCTGACAACTCCTTGGAGGCATCTTCGCTAGACCCTGACTCCTCCGAATCCATGGCCTCTGCCGCCATCCTCTCCTCTTCTGAATCCAGCTCTAACTCCGGATCTAAATACCATCCTAACTCCTCATCATCCTCAACTCCTATCTCGGCATCAGATCCTACCTCTGCGACTTCTCCGTCCTCGTCTATGTCCTGCTCCATGGCCTCGGGTTCATCATCTTCCTCCTCATCCATAGGCTCGGGGTCCTCCGCTAGCACACTGGGCTCCTCATCCATCTCTTCCTCCTGCCTCATCCACTCAGGCGTGGCCTCCGGATTGATCACCTCACCACCCGCTATAATTGGCTGCAACAACCCAACACTATCGACCGGGATATCGAAAGTCCTGAGGGGCTCTCCCTCATTCCCAACGGCGTCCCGGTGGCACCATGCCACGTACTCCTGCTTCTGATAATAATACTCGCCTATATTTAAAACCACTTCCGATCGGTATCTCACAAAAGCCTCCCCGTTTCCCGAGGGGTAGGTACTAGTATACTGCCGGATCTGCAACGAGATCCCAAAAAGTGGCGGGGGTCTCTCCATTCTCACGACCGAGGGTCTGAAAAGTTTCGGTTTAAACAACCGTGAGACGAATCTCGGTGAGTTCAACCCCTAAACCTAGGCTAGGCTAACATGCAATCTTCTAACCAGAAATAAACACTCAAGGCCACAATACAACAATAATCAAACAATTCTCTGACCCTGCAGGTTAGATAGTTGAATAAATAATAAACACGGCACATACGTGGCACATATAGTCACACGTACGCCAAACACATGCTTATGCACCGAGTCTCACATACTCGCATATTGATCAATGCATGTTTATGCATGCAAATGCCGTTGACATGTCATGCGCATTTCTCTGACCCACTGGCCCACACTGGCACACTTGCCCAATTCATTATTATTATTACGACTCGAGTCATCACTTTTTCACGACCCGGTGCGTCTAGCCTGCTCCAAAGTGCATGAGACGCGGCAACCAATTTGGCCCAGTGTCTCTAGCCTGCTTCAAAGTGCATGAGGCGCAACACTAACTCCTTGCGAACCAAAGCCTGCTTCAAAGTGCATGAGGATGGTCGCCTTCTGGACATACCGGGCATCGTCCTGCTTCAAAGTGCATGAGGACGGTATCGACCCGAAGGTCACAACCCGAAGGTCACTTAGGTGATCACACAATTCATTATTATTTGAACCCAGCGTATAACGCTTCAGGGTAATTTAAGTGATCACATACTCATGGCAAGCAAGCATTCTCGCACAATTTCCCCAAATGCCACACTCTAGGCATACATAATGCGTGTCCATGTTATGTAATGCAATGCACCATGAGCACAAATGAAATTCAATCACAACTAAACACAATTTACGTACAATCAATCAACCCGGTAATTTTCTAATGGACTCCTAAACTGGTTAATTAATCCAATTTCTCTCCCCAATAAATCCTCAATGAATTGCCGTAATTTTCCCGACAATGATTTTTTTACTAGTCAATTCTCAACCCAGTCTAAAATACACTGATAACACCTAAACCAGTCCAGAAAAGCGCACTATCAGTCCTAATCCGGGTTTAGAAATTTTATTCACCTAACCCAAGCTCGCGACAACGGGGAACGGTGGCCTATCACTGGTGAACAATGAAACTGGCGGCGAATTTCCGGCGACGGTGTACGGATCGGGATGAACAGTGACCCGTACGGCGACATGAACAATACCACCTGTACGAACAATTGTACGGCCGGCGAGGCGTCGGTGACGGCTGCGACGTGCCGTACGGTCGGGATGAACAGTGACCGTACGGGGGACGTGAACAGTTACCGTACGGTCACTATACGGCCGAGGTGGAACGACGACGTATGAAGGTGCTAGACGACCGGGTGTCGACGGAACGGCGATCGGAGCTCCAGCGAAGCTCCGGCGTTACTGTTTGCGGAACGGGAGTGGTGAATAGTGGCTGTTTTGGTTCTGTTTTAGCTGAAATCAAGGCTGATGGTGGCTGTACAGAGATGGAAATGGTTGCTGGTGGTGTTGGCTTGGCGGGGACAGCTCCGGCCGGTACTGTTCCGGCGTGAACAGTACCGAAAATGCAAAAACGGAAGCTGCAGAACCAGAAAACGTGAAGAAGAAGAGGAAAAATACTGGGAAAAGTGGCTGAATGGTTCTACACGTGAGAGAGAGAGAGATATTAGGTCAAATGGGTCAAAGCTTGACTTAGTAGAGTCCAAGTGTCAAGATTTAGGGCTATATGACACTTTTGCCCTTGATCCAAGGGCTAATATTGATCCATATCCAATAATTCAAGGGCATTTTGGTCATTTGTCCTTAACTATGGTTGACCAGACCTGGTTTAGCCCTAACTAACCTTGGTTAATCCGAAAATTAAATCTAAAATTCGGAATTAATCAAAAATGGCCTAGGGGCATTTTTGTAATTTTCCGATCCCGAACTGAAATTCCAATTTTTAGTCATAATAACTCCAAACGCGCGTGGCCAGCATAATATGACATCATATTTCCAAAAATAGTCTCTTAAGCCCTTGAAAATCGACATTGACATCCGGGCCCTATTCCGTGAACGAAACTCGCTAAATCTCCAATTTCAAAGTCTCTCATTAACGGGTGGCTGTTTAGAGGTTACGCGTATCGACCTAAGGTTATCCATATCATGATGGCCTCAATCATTAAGAGAGAATGAGAAATTATCATTAGTTCCAGAGGTCACGATCACTCGGTTCAAGTTCAGGACTGGTTGGCCACGTGCACTTTCGGTTTGGCAGAATCACCTGCGTTCCTATTGTACATCGTTAGCCTTGGCCAAATCCAATCCATTACTCTTTCCTAAGATCGGCCCATGTTGGACCAAAATATTTCCTCAGCATCTCTCGTAATTGGTATCCGTTTCGCGATAGGGTCCCCGGTCTACGTACCGTTTTCTAGTTGGTCATACCCCATTGGTTAGTATCCCAAGAGTAATCAGCTCTGGGCGAGACTTACTAAAATGAAATGCGAAATAACGTCATCGAAATTTGGGCTGTTACACATTGTACGTCGGACAAAAGTTCATGAACCATTTGAATCATTTTCCCTAATACTTATCATAACTTTTATGTCTAAGTCCAACTCAAGGGCTGGTGTCAAACCAATTATTGCAGCTTAATTGATTCATATGTTCTCGGATCAGGAGGAAGGTGCTATTTCCGATAATCCTCCTCATCAGCTTATTTAGTTTAGTTTAGCAGAGGATGTGATCACTTGTACCAGATTAAGGAAGACAGTAAATAATTTAATCTTTGGAGAACCTTATGGCTGTTGTAAGATACATCATTTGGATATATGGTACTTCTTGAAGAGCTCTAACAAGTAAATATCAAGTTCTATTGTTTAGTTTTGTGGCTTGGCGGGCTGTCACATATTTTTAGTGATTGCAATTGGCAGTCTTGAATCTGAACTCATACAGAAAATTGTTGAAGTGTCAAGCAAGCTGCACCGCCCGTACTTGGATGTCGCGAAGTATCCAGTTGCTCTTGACAAACATATACAGGCTGTAAGAATGTTATTGCATATAGAGGATGATGGCATTCGCATTGTGGTATCTGTGGGATTGGAGGAATAGGCAAGACAACTATTGCTAAAGCTATATACAATATGATTGCTGATCAATTCGAAGGTAGTAGCTTTCTGGCAAATGTTAGAGAAATTTCTTGGCAGTATGGCCTAGATAAACTGCAAGAAGCTCTTCTTTGTGACATTTTGGGGGATAATACCATAAAGATTGGCTACATTCAGACAGCTGCAGATTTGATCAGGCAAAAGCTTTGCAATAAAAGGATTCTGTTAGTTCTTGATCATGTCAATAGCACGAACCAACTAAGGGGCTTATTGGGTGAAAGAGGTTCGTTTGGTCAGGGAAGTAGAATAATACTAACAAGGGATGAAGAAGTACTGGTCGCTCACAGTGCAGAAATCTATAAGGTCGGTGAATTATATTATGATGATGCTCTTAAACTTTTCAGTTGGAATGCCTTTCAGGGACCATCACCTACAAGAGATTACCAGCTTATCTCCCTCGGCTTTACTCACTATGCCAAAGGTCTCCCTTTGGCTCTTATTGTATTGGGATCTTTCTTGAGTGGTAAGAGCATTCGGGAATGGAACTGTACATTAGAAAGATTGAGAGCCATTCCTAAAGGCCAGATTGATGAGATTCTGAAAATTAGTTTTGATGGATTGGAAACTCATGAACAAGCTATCTTTCTGGACATTGCTTGTTTCTTCAAAGGGGAAGATAAAGATTATGTAACAAAGCTGCTTGACCGTTGTAACTTCTATCCAGACAGGGGGCTTCAAATTCTCTCTCAAAAATCACTTATATATGTGAACTCGAACAAGATATGGATGCATGACTTGCTTCAAGAAATGGGTCGAGAATTGATACAGCAGAATTGATACAGCAAGCACAGTAGACTATGGCATCATGAGGATATTATGAGAGTGTTACGAGAAAATTTGGTAATTTTTCATTCAATAAGATCTGTATTTTCTTCTTGTTTAAATTTTACTGGAGGTATGGCACTACAATTACATGATGTGTGGCGCTTTACCGTTGGTTTGACAATTTAATAGCATAGGTTCTTGCATGAAGACCCTATAAATGTTCATTAATCAATTTATGACGTATCTAACGTTGTTGTCGTGCACTTAAGGGTGCGCGCACAGAGTATTTTGTCTTACTGAGTGTGATTAACTCCTGCTCGTATGTTCGCTTTCGATTTGAAGGGAACGAACTCGGTTGAAGGCATTAAATTGGACATGCTTGAGCCTGAAGAGGTGTTTATGGGTGCAAAAGCCAGCAAGCAGATGAAAAGGCTTAGAGTGATTATGGTTCGCAACATACATATATCTGGATGCCCCGAGTATCTTTCAAATGACATAAGGTGGCTCGATGTGCATGGAAACAACTTGCCAGCAACTGTAGAAAGCTATGGTCCTGCGCAACCTAGTCTTCATCATTCCAGTCCCACCAAACCGTCTAAGAATAAGAAATATCATGGTCTGATCAAAACAATTTTACTTAGATTTGGATGCAAAGTTGCAGCATCAACAAACTGTCAAATTAATTGCAGAGATGCTCTGTCAAACTTTAGATGTATAGTCGCCACCCCACATAAGCTTGCCCAGGTTTTACGCTTCAAGAGACACAGGGATTATAGTCATAACAATGGCGAAGCAGATATTTATAGTGATATGCTGTCGGAGGAATATTCGGTATATCCTTGTCATTTTGATGGCTTTATTTCTTGATGGGGAAACTCAATTCCCGTTTGACATATTCGAAAACTATTCGAAACGAATTCGATCAATGCGGAAAACGTGCCCGAGAATCATCAACATGTATCACGGATCGTACGGGCATATCACACAACGAACATACCTGGTATTGTCACAGATTAAATGCTGCTTTGCGCTTCGAGAGTTCTTCGATTGCCGCGTTCTCGTTTTCGCTCCGAAGGAAAAACAGAGAATACGTTATTTTGAATAAGTGCGTTTGCTTATGAAAAACAATGACATCATCTTTATTCAAGGGGTGCCTTCTATTTATAGTGATAGATAATTAACTACCTCGTGGACCCTTGTAGCTCACGGGCCGGGCTTGGCCCATCTTGGGCGGTCCACCCATTATGTCTTTCATCTCCCACTCGCCCACGATGGGCTATGCACAACTTTCTTCCTTGCAAAGTTTATATTAGCAAATAATCCATACGACCAGCATACTACGAGAGCTCATTGTTATAAATTTGTTAGGAATATATAACAGCTCAAATTAGGCATTATCCAGAGTAGAATTAGTATGTAGTTCTCTAGATCAATCAGTCACATTTTATCTCTCTTGATCTCTTTTAGTATCTCATATATTGTATTCACAACTATGATTTACTCAAAATCATAATTGGTCGACCTGTGAATACAAATATAGAATGTGACATCATATGTTAAATTGATCTTCCTCTTTCCTTAAACCTCTCCATTTTGGTTCAACTCATTTTTCTAGAAATGTTCCGTTAGACCGAATTATCATGATCATTGGCAACATCCTAAGATAGCAAATACTGAATAGAAATTTTGAGAATAAATAGGAGTTGCGAGGGCACTTTAATTGAGAAAAAATATTTTCCTCAAGAGTCTTACACGACTTAAAAATTGAGATCATAATTTTTTTGTCACTCCTTATTGGTCGTCCCATGCATACGTAATATGAAATACATATTACGGTATTCTCTCCTTTTCGCATAGAGCGTATGTCTTTACTCTCAATACCATACAAATGATAGTTTAGACATACTCAATGTCTAACTTAAGTTCACAAATCTACTCTTGTCATAAGTGTCTATCAAAACTTCCATCTGGCATTTAAAGATAGGTAAAGTGAAAAATGTGGGTCATTTCACTTTCGGATATAATAATCTATATATATCCTCATCTTAACATTCTGTTAAGGCGACGTCCATGCTTCAAGCTTGAGCTCTCAATTATCACCTAGATAACAAACTTAAAACTATCTCATCTCTATTCATCACACAGTGAGTAGAGGCGATTACCCGTGTAAGTGGGCTAATCTCTCATCTATCTGACATACATTTTTCTATGTAATGTACTCAACATCGACATTTACAAACTTCATACAAACTTATAGGCTTTGATAATAACAAACTTCATTAATAGTGAACATTCAGGGAAAATTACAATATTCAATATATCATACTCTACACAGTCCTAGAGATCTCACATGACCATAGAAAACTTTTCTAGGAATCGGCTTCATCATAAGATCTACTATCATCCTTTGTGTAGATATGTATTTCACGTTCACTTCCTTTCGTGCAACCATGTCCTTGACATAGTTATATTTGATATCTATATGTTTGGTCTTTCCATGGTATTTGGGATCCTTAGTGTACGCTGTTGCTACTTGGCTATCACAATAGACCAATACTTGGTTTGCAGCATTCTTAGTAACACCTAAGTGATCCAAAAATCTTCAAAGCCAAACAGCTTCTTGTGCTGCTGCTGATAGAGCCACGAACTCGGCTTCCATTGTAGATAAGGCTACACACTGTTGTTTCTTACTGCTCCAAGATATAGTGCCATTATTCAGTAAGAACACGTATCCAAAAGTAGATTTCCTTTCTTTTAAATCTCCTCCCCAGTCTGCATCAGTATAGCCTTCAAGGTGTAGATCAGTTCCTTGATAAGTCAATGCATAGTCGGCACTTCCCTTTAGATATCTCAAGATTCTTTTGACGGCGATTCAATGTGCTTGACCTGGATTGGATTGGTATCTACTTACCATTCCAACTGCATAACAAATATCAGGTTTTGTACACATCATAGCGTACATCAAGCTTCCGACAGCACTAGCATATGGAACCTGTTCCATTTACTCCATTTATTGTGAAGTCTTAGGACACATTCTATCGCTTAATGCTTCGCCCTTGCAATATGAGTATCTATTGGTTTACAATTTTGCATACGAAATCGTTCAAGGATTTTATTCACATACATCTCTTGTGAAAGGGATAGGGATTTCTTTTATCGATCTCTTGAAATCTTAACTCCAAGAATGTATGCAGCTTCATCTATATCTTTCATTTCGAAATTGGAAGATAACCAATTCTTGACTGTTTTAACAAACTCCATGCTGCTTCCGGCAATTAGTGTATCATCAACATATAATGATAAAATCACAAATTGATCTTTGAATCTTTTGGTATATACACAATTATCTTCACTAATCATAACAAAATCATATGCCATTATGGCATTGTGAAAGCGTATATACCATTGTCTTGAAGACTGCTTAAGGTCATATATTGACTTCAATAGTCGACACACTTTGTGCTCTTGGCCTTTTGTAATAAAACCAACAGGTTGTTCCATATAAATTTCTTCCTCTAATTCTCTATTGAGGAATGCAGTCTTTACATCCATTTGATGTAATTCAAGATCTATACTAGCTACTATTGTCAGAATAAGACGAATAGAGGTAAATCTAACTACATGAGAAAAAGTTTTTTCAAAGTCAATTACTTCATGTTGATTATATCCTTTCGCCACTAGGCGAGCCTTATACCTCTCTATTGAGCCATCAGCCTTACGCTTTATTTTGAGAACCCATTTGTTCCCAGTGGCTTTGCGTCCTTTTGGAAGATCAACCAATTCAAAAACTTGATTTGATCTTAATGACTCCATTTCTTCTTCCATTGCAAGTATCCATTTTTCCTTATCATGGTACTTTAAAGCATCATTCACATTCTTCAGCTCATCTTCATCTTGTGGGGCGATTATGAAAGCTTCTCCTTTAATGTCAAAACATCGACGAGGAATCTTATTACAACTTGACTGTCGTATGGAATGCTGTACTCCTGATGATTCACCACGTTCCCACTCGAATTAGATAATGGTGGTGTTATCTCTTTAGGTGGTTGCAGTTGAGACTGGGTTGCATTCAACTTTCCATTTGTCACAATGCTCCTACTAACTTCACTATCACGATCCACAGATTCGTATAGTGAGTAATCTCTACCTACTTCGCCCTTTTTAGGAAATTCATTCTCTAAGAATGTGACATCCCATAATTCAAATTCAGTTATACTTCTGCTTTCTTGTTCACCTATGAATACATATCCTTTTGAGTGTTGTGAGTATCTTATTCAAATACTCTTTTTGCCTCTTGGGCGTAATTTTTCGTACTTGTGAGAAGACTCACGAGTATAAGCAGCACAACCCCAAGGTTTTAGAAAGCTTAAATCAGGCTTTCTGCCTGTCCATAACTTATATGGAGTAGAAGCAACTGATTTAGAAGGCATATGGTTGAGTATGTAAGCAGCAGTCAACAAAGCATCACTCCAAAAGGTGATGGGCAAGTTAGCTTGTGCCATCATTGACCTAACCATTTCCATTAAGGTTATGTTTCTTCTTTCCACGACACCATTTTGTTGAGGAGCATGTGGAATAATCAGTTGTCTTTCTATTCCCTTTTCATCACATAAATTTCTAAACTGATCAGACAGATATTCTCGACCTCGATCGGATTTTAATGCTTTTATTTTCTTGTCTAATGAATTTTCCACTATGCTCATAAATCTTTTAAAGCAATTTAAAATCTCGGACTTATGAAAAATCAAATCGACATGTCCGAATCGAATATGATCATCAATGAATGTGATGAAATAAACAAACCCGTGCCTTGCTTTTATATTCATTGGACCACAGATGTCAGTATGGATTAATTGTAAAGGAAATTAAGCTCTTGTTCCCTTTCCAAATGGTTTCCATGTCATCTTTCCTTTTAGGCAATGCTCACATATAGGCAAATCAACCTTTTTAATATTGCCCATTAAGCCATCTTTAGCCAATCGATTCAATTCTTTGTTGACCAATATGACCAAGTCCAGCATGCCACACGTTCGCATCATTCTCATAAGAATCAGATGATGTAAATAAGGAATAACTAATATTGACTTCACAATAGTTAACATCCAATACAATGAAACCATCTAAAAAATATCCGGAACCATAATAACTTGTTCCTAAAGATAAGTCTACACCATTGTTATGGAAGATTACATTAAAACCAAGTCTTATTAAAACCAGCACTGAAACTAAATTCCGACGAATCTCTGGAGCAAATAACACATCATGAAGAAACAATGTGCGTCAACCGCGCATAAGTAGTTGACAGGTGCCAATGCCTCTAACCTCTACTCTTGAATTGTTCTTCACGTATATCCACTTTGTTCCTTGTGGAACTCGTCGGAACTCCACGAAAGCTTCTCTGTCTTTCGCTACATGGTCTATGGTTCCCGAGTCTACAGTCCACAAAGGATTAGATTCAGTTAGAAATACTAAACTAGACACATAAGTAGCATTTTCAATAATGCTAAGGGTTTCTACCTTCTTTGGCTCACCACAGTCGCGAACAAAGTGACCATTCTTGCCACAGTTGTAACATTTCACTCTTGAAATGTTCTTCTTGAAAAGTCGTTTTCCTTTCTCTCGTTGGTTGTGCCTTGGCTTCTTCCCTGAAAGACTTGCTCCCTTACTTTTCCACTTCTTTGATCCAATAGGGTGCTTCCTCTTGGAGCCCGAAACTCCATGCGAGCTAGAACCAGCAAAGTAAATGTCAGTTTCTGGCTTAGCCGCCATGAGGCAATCCTCTTCCAGTTCAAGATGCCGCATAGCATCCTCGAAGGTTTTGATGCCCTCATTGTGGGTCAAATGGATCTTCATGTGCTCCCAACTTTGAGGCAAGGATCGGATTACTGCCTGCACCTATTGTTCATCAATGAGTATGTGGCCGGCATCCTTTAGCTCACTAATCATATTCGACATCTGCCTTAAATGATGTTTCATGGTCTTTCCATGGGACATCTTGTATGAGTCGAAATGGATAGTGAGTTGTCTCAATTTGGTCACAGAAGTTCAATCAAATCTTGATGCCAGTCCAGCCCACATGTCCTTGGCGTTTTGGAAACGTCCAAACTCTCACATGATGTCATTGTCCATGCTGCTCAACAATGTAATGCGAGCAAGAGAGTTCTTTCTCTTCCAAACAGCGAAGGCATCTTTGTCCCTCTTGTGTTAGGCAGTTGTCCTATCTTCAGGCTCTTCCATAATCTGGTTAAGAGCTTCGAGTGCCTCTTGCTCTTCCAGTACATATTGAATCTTGAGACTCCAAATCTCATAATTATCGCCATTCAATTTTTCTCCCTTATTAAGTTCAGCCACTATGTTCTTAGTTGCTAAAGCCATTGTATCTGAACATTTCAGACATATACGCATGAATTATTAAAGCCTATCTAAATGCCTCATCAACATCATGATTACATAAATTAATCATATTAATGAATAGTTTCACCAAAAAAATCTTAGAGTCGAAAGTTCACTATGTTCCCAATCATCGTCTAAAAATCTTAATTTGAAATTATTATTAACATGATCATTTATGTAACGAAATTAATTCTTCAAAAAGTTATACAAACTTTTAAGAATTTTCCCACATATGACATGACATATAATATGGCAATATAAAATGAGAAAACACCAAAAAATTCATAACCATATATTTCAAAACATATTCATAATTGTGTAAGAACATGTAATATCAACTAAAGACATGTACAGAATTGATTCCAAATCCTAAAAGAACAAAATCAAGTGTACCAATCCAACACATATACAGAAAAGAACTCATAAAAAACTTTAGAAAATTCTATTTTCTTTGGAACAAAAATGGAGTCTCCCGGAAAACCCTTAGATCCGGGCCATGGTTTGCGTCGAGATCCATTCAACGCAAGGGTTGATGTTCTTCTTGCCCCGACCCTTATGTATTCTTGCAGAAAATTCTCCACAAGCATCTTATAGCTTGGCCTCTTTAAGGTTTCTTTAACCTTATCAAGCATTCTTCCCAACTCCTCAAGAATAGTGCATTTTAAGGCTCCGACCATTACATATTCCGGTATTACAATACCGTTCCAAATGATATCTTGAATCATTTTGTTGACCTTGATGATGTGTTCCGTCATATCATCTCGAGTGTCCCATCGATAAAGAGCTAGCTTGATTCTTAATTTCTCAAGCTTTTCCTTTTGAGCCGTCGTTTTTGGGATTATCGGAGTGCGTCTCAAATGTACCATTGTTCTTGCAACGAATGCAGAACAAAAGGATTACTTATAATCCACGATACATCAAGATAAGGAATGCTTATTCATGTACATATGGCTTAGCATTTGTATTTCAAAAAATACAGAGAAATACTAAAGAAAATGCCAAAAAATATACCCCTAAGTATGTGTACATAGGGTTTATTGTGCATTTTCACATTCATAAGCGCAGTAAACATGTCATATGAATATATCATAATGTAGAGCATTCCGATATGAGCACGTCGATACAAAGAACGCCCAAATCGGAGTTCAAATGAGCTCGAACGGGCCGAAAGACCGCAATCGGTCATTCTGCCCGGTTGAACCGGACTGGTCCAACCGGTTTGACTGGTCAACGGTCAACCGGGTTGGGTCACCAGGTCGGATGGTCAACCGGGTCGGGTCAATGGTCCGCGCTCGATGACGTCACACTGACGTCATCATCGGCGATTGGCGGCAACCGACGCACCGTTTGGCACTACCACGCGTGGGCCTCACACGCCGTCGCGCCCGAGGCCCTTGCAGGCGCGTGAGGGCGCATGCGGCCTCCTCCGGCGACGCACCACCCATCATTTTACTCGTCTCGACGAGTACTTTATGTTTATGCAATAAAATTCAAGTTTTGACAAAAAAACAAAAATCGAAACACACATGAACAATTCGGCGACGCGAAGAAAACAAACCAAAAACGAGGCCGAAATGAAAAACGAGCATAATACACTTCAATGTTAGAGACGATATACATGCATGATCGGGAAACAAGTAAACGGGCTCTGATACTAATGATGGGGAAATTCAATTCCCGTTCGACATATTCGAAACCTATTCGAAACGAATTCGATAAATGCGGAAAACGTGCCCGAGAATCATCAACATGTATCGCCAATCGTACAAGCATATCACACAGCGAATATACCTGGTATTGTCACAGATTAAATGCTGCTTTGCGCTTCGAGAGTTCTTCGATCGTCGCGTTCTCGTTTTCGCTCCGAAGGAAAAACAGAGAATACGTTATT
The DNA here is from genome assembly GCA_024500025.1 of Syzygium aromaticum. Taxonomy (NCBI): domain Eukaryota; kingdom Viridiplantae; phylum Streptophyta; class Magnoliopsida; order Myrtales; family Myrtaceae; genus Syzygium; species Syzygium aromaticum. Next base: position 1,369,349 of record CM044892.1, read on the forward strand.
TTGAAGAAGTGTGTTTGCTTATGAAAAACAATGACATCATCTTTATTCAAGGGGTGCCTTCTATTTATAGTGATAGACAATTAACCACCTCGTGGGCCCTTATGGCTCACGAACCGGGCTTGGTCCATCTTGGGCGGTCCACCCATTATGTCTTTCATTTCTCATTACTTCATTTTACTGGAATGCTTGCTGATAGATTTTGCTTCTCAGGTATTCAAAAAATTTACAAAGGCAGAGCTGGTTCGTGCAACTAATGATTTCTCCGATGACAATAAGATTGGAGTAGGCAGCGCTGGTTCAGTGTATTGCGGCAGACTGTATGATGGACAGGTAGTGGCCATCAAGTGGACAAACTTACCCAAAGAAGGCTTTAAAGACTGCATGTTCATCAACGAGATCAAAACTCTCCGTCATGTGGATCATGAGAATCTTATTCACTTGTTGGGATTTCATGCAAGCCGTAGTGAGTGCGCCCTAGTCTATGAGTACATGAATCATGGCTCGCTGTACTACCACCTTCACATTATCGGAAGCTCAACTTTGATGTCCTGGAAGGCACGGCTCAGGGTGGCGCTGGATGTCGCTAGGGGAATCGAGTACTTGCATGAATTTGCAGGTCCTCGAGTAGTACACCGAGATGTGAAGTCATCAAACATATTGCTAGATAAAACTGGACTGCTAGAGTTTCGGATTTTGGACAATCCAGACTTCTTCCTAAGGATGGTTCTGATTTGGAGGAAGAATCATACTTGAATGCTGCTGTTGGCACCTTTAATTCTCAGGGTCCAGAATGCATCGACACCAGAAATTTTACGGGCACCAGGGGTTTTGTGGATCCAGAATACTACGTCACCAATAGACTAACGACTAAGCTCGATGTGTATAGCTATGGCATTGTGTTGCTTGAATTGTTATCCGGACTCAAAGCATTACATAGGGCTGAAGATGGCTCAATGGGTCATATCACGGACACTGTAGTTCCATGCATTGCTCAGGGCGAATTTGATTTGGCTCTGGACCCAAACATGCCAATTCCAGCCTCGTTCAAGATGGGGGCAGTAACAGATATGGCGTACCTCGCTGTGGATTGTGCTCAACAACGTGCTGAAGACCGACCCTCAATGACTTGTGTAGTGGACCGCCTGAGGAGTGCTTTAGCGCAATGCTCATCCACGTGACGGCAAAACATCACCAGCTTGTCTTTACTTTTATTTCAAGTTCCCCATTTTTGCTATTTAAGAAAGAATGTGGAATGTAAAGTACAACTAAGCGATCTTTTACTATAAAAGAACTAGGAATTTATTCCAGCAAAATACACTTTTCAACTTTGAAGTATAATTTCACTAGAACTATCTAAATAAAAGGTAGGCAATTTCTCTATTAGAAATAGTTAGGACATCTGCCTTGATTCTTCATATTCTCATGATGTGCATATATCTATGAGATTTTCCATATCTCACTTTGATTATGCTTATCTTGATTGATTTAGTTACCTTAGATAGTTATCTGATAAAGTCTATAAATATGCTCATGTTTATTATACTATATACAAGAACATACATAAATTACCCAACTCTTTCCTCTTAGCGGTCAAGCTAGATGATCTAAAGGAGATTTTGAATGCACTTGCATCTCGAGTCCTCTCTTTGCCTCGAATAATGTGGAGGAGATGTGCTTCAGGTGTGCACTTGGGTGTACATCAAATAGCTTTAATATCAACATCGAAATAATGTGGAATAGAGAATTGTGTAATTTTCATATATTTCTGTATACATTATAACAAAGACCATTTAAGCCTATTTAAGACAAAATTAATATCATCTACCTACAAGTTAGAATTGCACGGCGATTGTTCTGAAATGGTTCTAGTTGCATTCCAACTCTGTTTATCGAAAGCAAATTCATACGGTGCTTGATTTCAAATAGTTCCATCTTCTCTGTGCACAATCTACTTGAAAGCTAATTAGAACGGCGTTCGTGCTCGATTTGTTAATGTCTTATTACTGATTATGTTTTCTCATTTCGAAATTCGTGGATTGCAACGAAAGCATTGACGAACATTCATAAACTCTACCGAGCAAGGCTAGCTTGTGACATTCCGAAATTTCCACCAATTGAAATTTATTGAATAATTGAGTTTTATGATATATGCTCGCAGTAAATTCTTGCCCGGAACTAATCATTCCTGGAAATGCTAACCATTAGGGAAAGGCTATTAGGGGAAATTAATTTCGCGCGACTAAAGGAAATTCGATCGTGAATGGATTTCGACCATTAAATCGCGTAAGTGATATTTTGAGCCACTGTTGGCCGATCCAAGGATAGTTAGGAGTCAATTCGCCACTATCCTATTAGTGGATCGCAGGTGATTCCGTTGGACTATAAAACGACTTGACGAATGATTCTGAAATTATACCGAACGATTGTACCCTCGGATCAAGTGATTGATTTTCGTGATTTTAATGACAATCGAGGTCATCACATACCGAATGGACTTGCACGTGACTCAATTTAGTATCAGTCACGAGTCGATTCTGTGAATTTCTCCAACAAGCCGCCCGTTAGTTCGAGAAACACTTGAGTTGCGTTTAATAGAATTTAATTATTGGATTTTTGCCCAAATTGGACATCGGAAAATTAGGAAGTCACGACGGAACGCTAAGACGACGTTGTACATGACACGTGTGAATTTTTGGTGCGCTCAAATCCTTCGGAAAAACTCGATTTGGACAAGAAACGGAGAAAGTGACCAAAATACCCCTAAATGTTATTTAAAGGACAAGTTTTAAAGGTAAAGGGCATTTTGGTAATTTTGCCCCAAAATTTTGATGGGATAATTTTGCCCTTGGATATTTTGGAAATTACAAGTATGCCCTTGGATATTTTTGTGCAAGAATCGATTTGGGCCGTTGGATTAAAATTGTGAGACAAGGGTAATATTGTCATTTTACACTTGGGTCATTGGCACTATTTAAGTCAAATGTGGTCTTCTTCTCCCCATTCTTCTCCTCCCCTCTTGCCGTGAACAAGCCCCTTCCCCTTTCATTTTTTTTTCTCTTGGCCGTGAGTCCCCTTGGCCGTTCCTTCCTCCACCACCGGCGCCGCCGCTCACCGCCGCACGCCACACCGCCGGACCGCCACCTTGCCATCGCCATGCCACCCTCCAACCTCACCATCTCTCTCTCTCTTTCCTTCCCTCTCTCTCTCTCGCCGTGAAGCTTTTCCCCCAGCCGTGCAAGACCACGCCGCCGCCGAACCGTCGCCGTTCAAGCCGGACGCCGCCATGAGTCGTTCGCCTTCGCCATAGAGCGCCGCCGCTTTCCGTTCTAGCCGTTTTAGCCTAGAACGCGGTAAGTCACTTCCTAATCCCGATTTAGGATTTTGGGTATCGCCAAATAATTTTATTTTGGGTGAAATTGGACTTGTGCGGATGAGAAATGTTGGGGCTTTAGACCGGGAATGTATGGCGGGCCTTAAGGAATTAATTTGGAATTTTTGGAGGATGATTTGAGGGAATTTCAAGCTAAGAATCACTGTTCTCGAGCTATGATTCACTGTTCATGAGGCTGTGATGCTCAGTTCGGGACGCAAGTTGGATTTTTAGGACCAGTATTTAATGGCGAGAAAGTCCCGTGAATGATCGGAATTAATCCGACGCCATTTGGTTGGAGAAAAATAGCAATTATCGAATTTGAGACATGTTTCATTTATTTATAAATTGTGGTGATCTAATTGAGTGAGTTGTTGTGCGATTGAGTGACTGTATATGCTTGTCGAGTGCACACGTGAGTTTGATTAAATTAATTGTTGATATTGCCCATGCGAATTGTTGAGTGAGCTCTGTCTGCGTGTGACTCGATGCGTGCACGGATCGCGTGTGATGGGCTAGTCGTGTGTGATAAATGCATATCGAGCATGTGCATGAGTAAGGAGAAGTGTGGTGTGACAAGTGATTGTGGGAAAGTATGTGATAGTGTGTGAATGGGATCGGGCCGAGTATCGTAAACTTGAGCAGCGATCACGTAGGTCTGTTGCATTTGGCACAGGCTAAGGCTTGAAAAAGCAAGTATGAGAATCGGTCCGAGACACGATCAGCTCGGGTGAGACCGGGATTGGACTGAGGCATCATAAGCTCGGGTTCCAATCGTGTAGGCCTGTTGCATTTAGTGCAGGCTGAGTTGGGATCAGGCCTGGGCGTATGATGCTCAGGTCGCGATCGGGGCCTAAGACGTGAACAAGTACACGGGCCGGAAGTGATGTGATGAATGATCGCAGTGTGCCTGAAGCGTGTACTTCAATGCGGGCCATTGGCGAGGATTGAGGAAGTAGAAAATGAGAATGGAAGGAAGAGTGGGATGAGAATTGGCACATACGCGTGTTGCATACGATGTGATCGTGACTGAGTGCGAATGTGTGCATTATTGAGCCTGACAGTCTTAATTGATGTGCCTGTTTTGTGATATTGGTGTATGTAAATGTGTGTGATTGCGTAATTATTTGGAGGTACGTGATAGCCTAGGTTGGGTTTAGGGGTGTACATGCTGAGATTTATTCTCATGGTTGTGTAAACCAAACATTTTCAGAACCCAGACCTGAGACATGAATCCTCCACCTCCACCGCCACCACCCCCAGTACGTTTTTAGAGTTCCAGTGCATATGGAGTATGAGGTAGCTGAATTTCCGATGGGTGACTGGATGACCTGGATAAGACACACGACGACCGTGTCTGTAGAAGTGGGATAACTTGCCTTGGATGAGAACCATTTTTGGAGTGGAACGTCAGGTCATCGATTCCTTTTTTATTTTGGTAGTTTCAGTAAAGTGTGCACTGGTAGTCGGGGGTTTGTTTTATTGTATATATGAATGAACAAGTTGAACAAGAAATGGAAATGTATATATTCTCCAAATGTTTCTCCAGTTTAATTTTGTCCGAGTGTTTTATGGTTTCCATGTACGCAATTAAATCTCTGATGTTTAGATGAGGTTGGCGACAGCCTGGGACGTCGCAACTGTTCGACCGGAGGCGGGATATCGTGGGCTCAACGGGAGTTCGGGGCGTGACATAGCTCCTCTTGTAAGATGGTGAGGGTAGTTGATTTGAACATGAGATACATCGTATCCAAACCGTGTTATAATATTAATAATGTGATCCCACAATCATTTTATTATTCCTACACTCAATTTATTTCATTAATGGTCATTGCCCACATCTGAGAATGTGGTGACTACCCAAAAGTCACGATAGCGTATTCCATCAAAACATTATATGAAGGGGTGCAAATGAATATAAAAGGGTTTTCTAAGCTAAACTTTCTTATAATGAAAAAACACACCATCGACGTTCATAGGGCAATTGACTAGAGATACCCATTCATAGACCATTCAATGCTCGACGATTCAAGTTATCAATTGAACTACATTAATGGCCGGAGGTTAATAAAGAATCTTCACGTTTCCACAATCGATTTCGACTATACATGAGTTTTGTTCATGCATGAATAACCTGGCTCTTCGGTCTTTAGTATTTCCAACATTTGGTATCATAGTGTGGTTAAATCTTTGTCTTGATGAATTTTGTGTGATTTTGACTGAATTGTAAAATCAAGCAATTTGGGGCCAATAGAGAAATTGTCAATTCTGGCCAAATTCCAACTGCCCACTGCCTGTCTTCGGACCAGTAGCCCTAAGTTAATTGGCATATTGGTAATCGCCAGAGGCTATTGCAAGGCGGAAGTTGCGATGGTTAGAGTTTGCATTTTGGTAGAATTTTGCTTGATTCAGGCCGATGTCTTGGCCGTTTTCGCTAATTCTTGGACTTATGCGGTTGCGCTGGTGGTCTCCAAAACCCACCACTCAATTTGGTCTAAGATGGGCTGTCAAAGGAGACCCAGGCGATAGAGACTGGAGTGCGTATGCGAGTGATTGAAAAATCACAACATGTACGCGCCCGCGTTAGCCCTCAGGCGCTTACACGACACAGGCTATGCGCTGCCTCAGGCACATGCACGGTATGTGCTCGTGTATTAAAAAAAAATTGGGGCAAGTATCCTCTTTTGGCAATTTTACATTTCTGCCCCCTCTCCGCGATTTTACGCTTCTGTCCCCTCTCCTCTCTAAATTTACGATTCTACCCTTGACCGATTAATTTAATATTTTTCCCTTGCCGACATTAATTTGCCATTTTGCCCTTGCATGCAATTTGGTGAATGTTTGTGCATGTGATAAATGTCTAGTGATCCATTTACAATTTTGTTTAATTGGAGATTAGCTACGACATCTCTAATTATCTTAGATTATATATATTAAGAGGATTTGGATCACATATACATAAAAGGACATTGGTTGTAATTAATAGAATGAAATAGCATATTATATTTCTTAATTTACCCATAGGGATTAAGAAAAAGATTATGATTATAGTTTCATCATATAATAATTGTGAATCTATTTAAATTAGAAACTTAACATACATGCAGTTTTTATGTTATGTGATTCATATTTTACATTGGTAAAGCATGATGTATGTTTGATTTACCTCAAATTTTGTGACATAAACATGTATGTTTGATATGCAATTTTACAAACTGTGAATTTCTCTGAATTTGAAAATGATCTTTGTGACATTCCGAAATTTCGCCCATCTGGGATTTATGAAATGACTGAGTTATTAATGTGCTTGTAGCTAATCTCGCCCAGAACTGATCATTCTTGGGATACTATCCCGTAGGGAAAGGCTAATTAGGGATTTAAATTTGTACGACTAGAGAGATTCAATCATGAATCGACTTTCGATCAGAAAATCGTCGGGGTGACATTTTGAGCCAATGTAGGCCGATCTTAGGATAGTATGGAACGATTCGCCAATGTCATATTAGTGGATTACGGGTGATTCCATTTGGCCATGAAATGAATTGACGAATGATTCAGAACCTATATCGAACGATCGTGCTCATAGGAACTAGCGATCGATCCTCACGATTTTATTGATAACCGAGGTCGTTACTATCTGAATGAACTTACACGTGACTCGATTTAGTATCAGTCACGGGTTGATTCTGCGAATTTCCCCAAAAGCCGCCCATTAGTCTGAGATACGTATAAGTTACATAGAATTCAATTGTTAAATTGAGACCAAATCGGGCATCGGAAAATTAAGAAGTCACGACAGAACGTTAGGACGAAGTTGCGGTTGTAACGTGCAATTTTGGGAGTGCCCGGATCCTTCTGAAAAATTCAATTTGGGCAAGAAAATGGTAAAGTGACCATTTTACCCCAAAGTTTTCTAAAGGGCTAGTTTTATGCGCAAAGGGCATTTTAGTCATTTTACCATCAAATTTGGAAAAGACAATTTTACCCTTAGACTTTTTGAGAAATTACAAGATTGACCTTGGATATTTTGGATGAGATTCGATCTGGGCCGTCAATTTGAAGATAAAATCGAATCTAGACCGTCAGATAAAAAGATTAGAGATGGGCATTTTGGTCATTTAGCAAAAAGTGGTCAAAACTTGAAAGATAAGTCAAGACCTTTCTCACTCTCTTCATTCCTCTATCCCTCACTCACGGCTCCCTCTCTCTCTCTCCCCCCCGAACTCTCCCCCTCATCGTGAGCCTCCCCCTTCCGCAGTGTCACCGCAGCGCCACCGTCTCAGACTGCCGCCGCGCCACGCCACCCGTCGCCGCCGCTCCACCATCACATCGCCTCACCATCATCCCGCCGTTCCCTCTCTCTCTTTCTGTAACACCCCAACCTCGGGGTCATTCACGTGACGTCCCGTTCATTATTATCACAAGCAGAAGCATTTCTCGGGACAATCACAATTAATTCAAACAGCGGAAATAAGACAAACAGCATCATAAGCAAATCTTATATTTACAATACATGCAAACATGTTTTACAAGCCAACTTAGCCGATTTTAGCCATTTATACACAACGACGATTATGGCTTGGGTGCCCTAAGCCCACTACTGCTTCTCGCTCCTCGCTTTCCCCGAACTCTAACATGGCTCGAACTCCCCCTGTCGCCGCCGTCCGTTCGACCATCCTATGGACCTGAGAGGGAAAACGGGGGATGAGTCGGGGAGACTCAGCAAGTGAAAACACTAATATCAAGCGAGGATATATCGATCGCCGTTAACATAAGTCGGCCCTTACCGCACCCGCATCGATGACAGATCAATAGCAAAGTTCAACCAGAGAACATCAAGCATGGCTATAACATGTGCACCTTGCCATTCAAGTCTCAATTCTATCTCAAAACAACGTCAAGCATGAAACATGATCAAACCAAGGAAATGAACCAACTACAACCAACCAAACGACCGAGAAACGGTCCAAGCAAACCACGTCACAGCGCATCTCAACATCCTTTCCCGGTATTAGGGAATTCACTTACACAACCAACCAAACTCGAATTAAAAGCGAGTCTTGGCAATTCTCGGACGATTCTCAGGCTTGAACACGAACACTCGGGCCTCGGACACGGCTTCCTCTATTTATAGAACTCCAAACTTGCTCACCAAGTTGCCAATCCAAGCTTGCCCAAGAAGCTAGATGGCCATTATGAAGGGTTTCAAAGTCAAGTGTCATCATAGCATGCATTTAATGACATTAAATGCTCTTAATGAACTAAAATGATGAAGGGCCAAGGCTTATCTCAATCTCATTGGTCCTCTCTCTCTCTCTCTTTCTCTTTCTCTCTTCCTCACAGCTTCTCTCTCTCTCTCTCTTTCTCTTTCTCTCTTCCTCACGGCTTCTCTCTCTCTCTCTCTTCCTCTTGGCCGAATGGCCTTGCTCTATTTATAGAACCACAAAACTTGGGGCCAAAGTTTAGAATGAGGTCATGGCATATGTCATGTATAGGATGAGGTCATTGCTTACCTCATATGACCATTAATTGCAAGACATCATGAGGAACCCCAAAGTCCAAGCAATTAATACAAGCCATGATGAAGGACCAATAAATGTGGCTTCTACAAGAAGATTCAGCCCTTGACTTGGTTAAATTCGTTTTCCCCTGGTCCGACCTCAAATCAAAGCACAAAATATCTCATTTGAAAGCTCAGAATGTGTACTTTAAATCATCAGAAGACACCAAGTCGAAATTCCAACATTCTCATATAGAAAATGCTAAATCTTTGAAATCTGTCAAAACCGGACAGTTTTACACTGTTCACGAAATCGGTCTTGAAATCATAATAAATGAACTCTGAAAATTCTCAATTTTGAATATGTCATAAAAAAGACCTTAAAAAACATTTTTCGTGAAGAACTCAAATTCAGAATCTTTCTGTAAACACCATTTTTAGTAGCTCAAAAACAGACTAAAAACAGTTCGCTGAAACAGGATTCTGGTTTCTCAAATTAAGCTTCGTCCAGAATCCAAATCATCTCGGAAAATTCCCAAATTTACACACGTTATAGAAAAGAACATTCTCAACAACTTTTCTGAAGGAAACTTTTCCCAAATCAGCCCATCAAAGCTTGTATAAAATCAAGAATGTGAGAACATCACCGAAATACCCATTCTGGGCAGTTTTACACGGTCCAAAAATCAGTCCATCGTACCACTCAATTCAACTTCAAAAATTCTGCAATTAAAGTATGTAAAACTTCAAGATTTTTGGAACAACTTTCAAGAAGAAATCTTTTGGAAATTCGGATCACAAAAGTCTCCCCAAAAATAACAAAACAAAGGGGTACAAATGATCCGAAATCAGGTTTTCCAAAAACAAGAGTAAAACATTTTGTTCTGATTGGAAAACCACCAAACTTAAATCACAGCCATTTCCCAGGGACTGAAATTGAGGATGTGACACTCTCCCTCTCGGTTTCTCTTGGCCGTGAGTCTCACCGGCCGCCGCCCAAGCCACCGTCGCCCGCCATTCCTCACAATCGTCGCCGATCGCCACCGTCGACGCAAGCCACCGTTAGATCTTGGTTTTGCCATCGTTTTCGCTCTAACCGTGTTAGTTTAGAGCTCGATAAGTTCAATATAAATCTCGCCTAGTATATCGGGTAAATTTTGGACCCGTTTAGACGCGGATTAATAGAAATTAAGGGCTGAACGGAATAAAGGGCCGTAGGATTGATGTCAAAAAATTTCGGAGGAATTGTAGAGGCTACCTATTGGCTGTGTTAGTCTGTTTGATGGGCTGTGAGGTGTTGTTGGGTACGTGGATGGTACTGTTAGATCCAGCTCGGGATTTTATGAAAGTCCCATGAAGGGCTTGAATTGATTTGAAAATGTTTGAGCATAGAAAATGTAAATTTATGCGTGATTGTGTGTTTATGATGTGACTGTGATGTTATCGGCTGTGAGGTGCAATTGTGTGCACGGAATTCGATGCGATTGCATGTGAGCGTGAGATTGGGATCAAGCCGAGGCATTATAAGCTCGAGCAGCGATCACGTAGGTCTGTCGCATTTGGCGCAGGCTAAGGATTGAGAAAATGAGAAATGAGATTAGCCTGAGGCATGATCAGCTCGGGTGAGAATGGGATCGGGCCGAGATGTTCTAAAACTCGGGCTGCGATCACGTAGGCCTGTCGCATTTGGCATAGGCTGAAGAAAGAAAGTGAAAGTGGGATTGGACCGAGGCGTGTAATGCTCGGGGCGCGATCGAGTGAGCCGAGGCGTGATGACGCGGGTCGAGAATGTGATTGAACATTAGATGTGTGAAGTGGAAAGTGTGAATGTGAGATCGGACCGAGACATATGATGCTCAGAGCGTGATCAAGTGGGCCAAAGCGTGTTGACGTGGGCCAGAAAAGTGTTTGAGTAAATATGGAAACGACGAGTTGGTTGGAAATGGGATTTGATTGACGTGTGAATTAATATGTGGAAAGTTTGTATGTCGTGACATGCGCATGAGGATTGTTTATTATGGTTGTGAACTAATGTACAGGTTGTGTGTGCTAAGAGTCCAGGTATATCTGTTTATGGATTGTTGTTTGCGGATTGGTTGGTTACGTGTCTAGATGTGTCTGGAATTGCGTGATAGCCTAGGTACGGTTTAGGTTGCAACTTATTGAAAAGTGTCTTACAGTTGCTTCAACCAAACCATTTCAAATCACCCGCCTAAGCAATGAATCCGCCGCCGCCGCCAAAGCATTTTGGTATAGTCATGCACACTGATAATAATTTTGTAGAGTGCCTAATGGATTAGCGATATACGTGGATTAAGCGTACCTCGACAGTATGGGTAGATGTAGGATAACCCCCTTGGCAGGCTCACACCTACACAGCATGGACGTTTAGAGATGGGCTTGATGAGTTCAGCCCTGTCAGAGGTTTCGATGTCCCCTTTGATGGAGTTGGGGACTGGGATCCATCGCCCATACCCCCGCCGATGGTGAGCTGACTAGTTTGGAGACTAGTCTAGCTCAGTCTAGACTCCACCCTGCGTCTGCAGTACCGGAACCCTCAGGAGTTGAGCATGAGCCAGAACCAGAGGAATCCTAAGCGGGATATGATCCAATGGACATGGATCTTGAGGTAATTCCCAAGAAGGACCAAGAAGGAGGAGAGGAAAACCAGGAAGCAGAGCAGCAGGAAAACCTAGAAGCAGAACCAGGGAGCGAACAGGATAGCGTGCCAGTGTACGACTACAACCCCTGCTTTATGCCAGAGGATGAGCCAGCCGAGGAACCGGCCGAGGAAGAGCAAAATGAGGCCTCAAGGGAGTCGAGTGATATAGACCATCTGATTAAGATTAGGGCTGAGTCAGAGTCCTCAGTAGAAACGACGATTCAAGAGGAGTCAGATTCGAGTGACAGTGAGTCGGATTCTAAGTGGATGCCGTCGCGAGGACATTGGGGCTGACCAGGAGGCTGGGAGTCGATGTTGAGGGGTACCATTTTTGGAGAGTTTGGTGTCTACCCCTTTTGAGGTGTATTGGCTTTGTGTAATAGTGATAGTGTATGTTTTCTTTATAGACTAAATTGATGAAGAAGGGTACAAGAGTGCATGTAGTTGGATATTGTGAATATTTGGTATTGTAATGTTCTAAGTTTGGGCAATTGGGCGTGCTAGGTTAATTCTGGTGTTCTCCAATTTTATTGTCTGAGTTTAATTATTTGTTTCCACTGCGGTTAGCTCTAACGTGAGAATTGAGTCGGCAACGTATTCCTGGGATGTCGCATCTTTTCGACTCGTGATGATGAGGTGTCGAAAGCATTAGAGGAGTCAAGGCATGACAACCCGGCTTAATTGATATCAGAGCAAAGACAACTCGAGTTAAGTTTATCATAGCTTAGAGTGATAAGGAGTGGAGACCCAGAATAGAGATAGTTACTTAGAGGAACCTTAGTGAGCCATAGATATGCCTAGTGCTACACATATTCCAGATTGTTTGTTGTAATTGTGAATGATTGATTGTGAGGATGATTGGAGTGTAGGTGCGGCTAGACTCGAGGTACGTGCACGAACCCAATTGATATGGTTTGGTGCTGTGTAATTGATTGCCTGTTAAGTAGATTACTGTGTGAATTCACTGCCTAGGGCTAAACTGGATTAGTTGGCCTAGGTCTCTAATTACTGTATGAAATTATAACAAGCAGTAGAGTGATAGAAAGTTGGAACTATGAGCAGCGAAGGAAGAGGTGTGGGAAGAGGCCCAAGAAGGGGCGCAGGAAGAGGAGCAAGAGGTCGAGGTCGCGCTCATGCTAGAGCTGTAGAGGACCTTAGAATGGGTGCTAGAGCAGTAGAAAACCCTAAGGTTGGTACTGGAGTTGCAGTAAATCCCAGAGTTGATGTAAGGGTTGCAGCGGATCCTCGAGTGGATAGAGTGATAAAAGTCCTCAAGGAGGTTGGGGTTTTGATGGGTGTTGCGACCTAAAAAATTTTCATTTTTCGAGCTAATGGATTATTAAGACTAATCTTAACTCGAGCCCTCCCAAGCCCTACCAATTCGCAACTTAGGGTTTAAGTTTTTAACATGCAAATATTTTCATGCTTGGAGTCGCCACTAATCAATTTACGGTAGGTCGATTAGAAACCTAAATAAAATATAGGGAGATATGTTTTATTCCTACGAATCAGAGATTCTAAGCCCGGGGACTTGATTACGCTAGATCTAGTCTAACGCCCTTTCGGTACCTTTTCTTTTCAAAAATATTTTGGCATGCAGTTTGGATCCATTTCAACTTAATTACTAACATGTGAGGTGTTCATGCGGGTGCGCAAACCACCAATTTAACACTCAATAATTGAATATTAAATTGCAAGATTGGAAGAATTACTTACCTGGAAGCAACGCAAGCATCTGCATTGTTAGCTAGAAAATCACATCAATCAACCTAATATAATTTCTAATTAACAAGCAATTCACTCAATTTCTCTTTTGATTTTCACTTATTTAAATGAAATCTAATCTATATGCAATGACGTGCAAAAATGACATGCAATTAATGCAACCTAGCATGCAAACTATATGTCACGCGACGACGTGACCTAATTCTAATGGCAAGAAAATGATTTATTTTTGGTATTTTCTAATGAAATTCAGAATAAAAATATGCATAAAATAACATGCAACCTATGATGACTTAACATATCCTAACATGGCTTATTTTTGGGATTTTTGTTAAAATTCGAAATAATAAATTACTTAAATTAAGAATGCAATCTATCCTAATCTACCATAAAGCAATTCATTCTTTTTTTGGGGTTTTCATGAAAATTCGGAAAAATAACCTAAATAATCTAATAAGATTAGAATATTGCCTAATTTAAACTAGGAAATAGATTATCTCAAGTCCTAATTTAAATTAAATAATTACTCTATCTTTTAGATACATTTAGGGTTCCCTAAACATGCAAAACTCAAATTCAAATCCTAATTGATATTTTTGAATTTTCTGTTTAAAGGAAAGCAAATAATAAAAGAAGACAATGATAGCAACCACATTCAAATCGTCCACGCGATCCGCCAAATTGGTTTCAAACTCGGATTAGGCACAAAAATCGAACTATCGGTCATATCTATAGGGTTATAGATATTGACGGAAAGTTGATCGTTTAAATTTGGAAAGCAGATAAAGATCATTATCGTATTCAAGTGATTATGGATAGGATAATAATTTTCCGTATCGCCGCGTATCGTACCTTAGGAATAAGGTCAGATAGTCGTCCAGATACGTTGCTAAATTAGGAATGATTCCTAATTTTGAATATTTTCAAATATTGCGGATATATCGAACATTATCCTAAGATATCTAAATATCCACATGATATTCATGAAATATTCAAAACATGCAAATTAAGAAATTAAATATTCTGAAAAATATAGGATAATGTTCAATCACCTAATTTGCAGATAATCTCTAACTTTATCAATTTCGGAGAAACATCTTCTGAATTCTAAAGGAATGAAAATCAGATATGAACACAGATACTGATCAGATTGTGAAAATTCCTTTTGAAAATCCAAATGACCTCCGATTTTGATGAAATTAGTATCAATGGAAAGATCTCGATCTTAGTATGAACTTTTATGAAGAAAACTTTTTCAGATTTCGAACACACAAATTTATGAAAATTGAAGAACACACGAAGGTCAATCTGGAACTGATATGTCATCAGATTCATGCATATATGACGTTGCAGATCGTATCAGGCTAACACGCTTGGAATTTTATGAAAATTTTATGGTGAACAGAAAAGATGTGATCTACAATTTTTGTGAAGAAAGTTTTTTCAAAAAATGATCATAGAAAATCATAAAAATCGCGGAACAGCACAACATCAGTCAGAACATTGTCAGAACAGACTTCAACATCATATTCCAGATTCTGATCCTAACTTCCGAAATAGTTTTGACATAGCAAATCAGGTTCGATTGAGGCATATGATATATCAAATCAAAGATTAAGACGTGCTTTACGATTCTCTAGTTCATTCACTTCACAAGATTTTGACATTAACGAGCTGAAATCGGCATCTCAAGCATACTGGTTTTTATGTACACGATTTTACAGAACAAAGTCCAAGTGCACTTACCTTGTTTAACGATGCTCCGGCACGAAATCGAGCGATCCGGCCTCCGTATTCAGATCAAAAATAACACGGAGAAGTCTCGGAAAGCTCGGCCGACCACAGTGATGTGAAGACGCCAAGGAGTGTTGCCACAAGTTCTGGATCGCCGGAGGAAGTCGCCGATCAGCCGGTTCAGCCACTTGAACCGGCTGATCACATCATCGGCAGCAGCGTTAGCGGAAGGCAGCGACGTCGGCGGGCGGTTGAGGCGCGACGATGGCGGTGCGGCGGCGTGCGGCGTGCCCCCGGTGGTGGTGCGCGACGTCACTTTCTCTCTCACACTTGCCTTTCTCTAAAAATCAGATCTGAATTATGTGTTGTCCCCTCAAAATTCTGACCTAAACATGCTTATATAATACTAACCTAGGTCAATTAGATGGGCTCTCTAGTCCTAATGGGCTTAGACTTAGGCTTCGGCCTTAATCTAATTTCTGATTTTATTTAATTCCTAAGCGGGCTGAATTAACTTGAGTTTTAATTTAATTGAACATAATGGGCTGAATTAAGCTCAAATTAAAACCACCAAACCTATTTGACTCGTGATTTTCGGCCCTTACCTTTCCGAGCGAACCGAGTCCCATTCGATGAAATTTAAGTTTGTTCGCCATCACCGGTCCGATGCAAAAAATGCGATTAAATTAAAATGAACATAAACTATATATTATGCAATTTAAATATTTTTGTTTAGGGGTTAAAAATTAATCCCTAATTTTCTATGCAAATTACGACTAAATGATTAGTAAAATTTAGGTGTCAACAGCTGCCCCTCTTTGAAAGTGAGCTCGCAGAGGTTGCATTCAAAGACTAAATGATACCTAAATTTCAACTATGCAAATGCAATGAATGTTGTTTTTGTCGGGATTATGAATCCCATTTTTTAAAATGCAATGAGAAATGGTGCATGCTGACATGAATGGAAAACATACCTGGAATTGCTTACCTGATGTCGCGAGATAATGCAATTCAAGGTATGACTCTGATTTGTATGTTGTTCGGCAAATGTCTGGGCTCAGTCCCATAGGTTTTGCCTGATACACTGTTGATGAACTTCGGTGATCTGCAATTAAGTCAAAACACACGAAGAAAGCTCAACGTATCCAATCATCATCTGGATTCGCGAGAGCAGTTTGTAGCGAAAAAAATGTAAAAACGTTCCGACCTTTACAAACTACCTATACATCTCCATAGGTATTTGTAAAGATTTAGCCGCTGCGCCTATATCTTTGACTCATAGGTGCGTCACGGGGAAACTCAAGAGGATATTCCGATCCTTATGAGATACCTATACATCTCCATAGATACTCATAAGGATTCAGCCGCTTCACCTATACATCTCCATAAGTGAACTACGGGGGAACACCTGAGGTTGAGGAATATTCCGACCTTTATGAGATACCTATACATCTCCATAGGTACTCATAAAGATTTAGCCGTTTCACCTATACATCTCCATAGGTGAATCACGGGGGAACTTTTGAAGTTAAGAGGATATTCCGACCTTTACATATACCTGCTCATATGCAAAGATTTGGCCGCCTCACTTATACCTACTCATAAGTGAACTGCGGGGGAATACCTGGAGTTGAGAGAATATTCCGACCTTTACATATACCTGCTCATATGCAAAGATTTGGCCGCTTTACCTATACCTGCTTATAGGTGAGTAGCGGGGGAATACCTGAGATTGGGGAGAATATTCCGACCTTTATAAGATACCTATACATCTCCATAGGTACTTGTAAAGATTTAGCCGTTTCACCTATACATCTCCATAGGTGAGTCACGGGGGAATCTTCTCGAGATTGTGTAAAAATTTGTGATTTGGTGAACAAAAGGGCTAGCCCGAATGTTCGAGGGTTTCTTGACAAAGTACTTGGACATCATCGGAGGTACCTGAAAAGGGCTTGATCAATAGACACCTGAACATCATCAAAGGCATCTAGAGATCGCAACAAAAAGATCAAATATGGGACCTGACGATTGCTCGAACAGGTGGGGAATACCTAGATAGTCATAGGCATCCAAGGGATAGAGATATACTTACTTGGTGATATCTCCGACTTTTGAGGGTGTGTCTTCTGCTAGACACGGCTTTAAGCAACATGTAATATGCATTCGCATTATCAAGAACACATATACACACGCACTATGATTTCAACTGGTTTTTCATGCACGATGGTTTCGTCAAATCGGCATTACAAACTTCGCTGGGGATAAATCATGACAAGACAATCCGAATTCACAAGCGGGTATCTTGAAAATGTCGAATGAGGGACTTTCAATCCGAAAGGTCTTTCACTCATTCTCATTGAAAAAAGCTGATTTATGAGAATCTCTCTATCTCACCATCATCATGTGGACAAGGGTCCGAGTATTCTCGCAAGCGGTACGACCTTACCAATATGAGAGGTCTTTGCTAGGAATGTAACATGGCTTGGTCAATGGCTTAGCAAAAGGGACTCTTCGAGTCAAGGCTATTGAAAGAATATCCTTCGTAATCGTCTCCGGGCTTACAAGTCAAGAACCCTGCAAAATGAGATAGAAACGGACTTACTCGCACTTCTTCGAGCTAAGCTTATAAGCATCTGAAACACTACGTTAGTTCAAGTGCCCTAATCTGAAGAGACTTTGTAAGGGACGTAACGTAGGCTAGGCTCATGGGTTGAGAAATGAATGGATCATTAGGCTCAAAATGTGTATAATTGGGGTGAATAAGTTGGTGATCATTTTGGCATTGTCACCAGTCTTCTTCTTCACCAGGAATTATCTCCTCGGTAGATGTTCCATTAGCTTCGAGAGTTCATCACTTGATTCCTTTGAGACTTGTAGGATTGCTGCTCTACAGGGGATGATTTTGATATGTCATATTCTGACACATTTTTTGTTGAGCATTGGCTTTGCTTTTATCAGGCACACTGCTTTTTCTTGCCCTTCCTTCTCTCTTTTTTTTTTTTTTTTTTTTTTTTTTTTTTTTTTTTTTTTTTTTTTTTTGGACATTTAATACATGTTGCTTACAACGTAAACACTGGCCAGCTAATTTGACTGATTGACTTGCTGCTTGAACTCAGAAGCTCCTTGTCTTTTGCCTTCTATCGACACTTCGGATATGCTGTGTAGACAATGACGACTTTTGCCTTGCCCCAGTGTAGGGGATGATCACCAACTGGGTTTAAGAAATGAAATTGTAGGCTCAATTGGGCTTAGCAAAGGATAAAATGTGTATAGGATAGAGAAAGAAATGCTCTTCGTCATCCTAAGGCACTTGAACTTTCGTGTGAATTCATCTGAAAAAGCAACACTCGAAGATTGATGCAAGTGAGAGCAAGAAAATTTCAATTCATTTTTCACCTTATGATACCGATTTACCTCCAGTTTGCCCCAATGTGGGGTGGTTCTTGACAGGGGTAATTTGAATGAATTTCTCCAAGTGTTTAGGCTCAAAGTGGTGAAACAATGGATAAACTGTAGTGTTTGAGATAGAGAAATGAAATGCCTCTTGTCATCTCGGTCGTCGTACCTTTTGCGAAATAACTCTTTACCTTGCAGGCATGGAATTTTTTTGAACTCAACTCACTAGGGATTAATGCGTGGGACTGTGTATAGGATATGGCTTGCCTTTCATCATCCCAATGTACCTCATTCAACACATTCAATTTATTCCACATGAGTTATTAGATTGTCTAAATAGACTTCCCCTTTGAAGCTAATGATACAGACCGACAAAACCATGCAGAAATTAAAGCCAATGCAAACATCTTAGCTTGAAATTGTTCGAAATCATTTATTCATCAGTGAATTGTTTGCAATTCAAAACATGAAATCAAACATTTGAAAATTTTGCCGCAAAATTTGAGATTTTATCAGAGATAATACATCTTCACGGCATCAGAATTAACAGGAGTGGAGAACTCACGACCATCCATTTCTGCAAGAATCAGGGCACCTTCGGGAAGCACCTTTTTTAACCACATATGGACCAATGTAGTTTGGGGCAAATTTACCCCCAGGAATAGAAAAGACTGGCAGTACCTTCCTTAGGACTAGATCATTTACCTTGAAGTGTCTTTAACGCATTTTATGGTTGAAAGAGTTACCTACTTATGCGGCAACTGAATTGGGCGTTTCGTCTCACTTTCAGGCAGAACCTATTTTTACCTCTTTAGTTTCTCCGGAGTCACTCAGGTTAACGATGACAGTTTGGTCTACCGTCAGGACTTTAGGTCTTTCATGATGCTCAAGATCACGCTGAAGGTCCAAGGAATCATCAAGTTTGCCGACATCATTGGTATCATTCTCGGTTGCGTATAATTCATGATGTTGGACCATTCCCATACCCTCACGTGTCACAAGATTATCTCTGAAACATAAAGTAAGGGATTCAGAAGGACAAACAGGGCTAAACATTGCATTTTTTTTTGTAATTTTTGTTTTTTTTTTTTTTAAATTCTTTTCGAAAAAATTTTAACGCGAGGGAGCATGAAGAAGCCCAGGCCTCAGAATTCTCCTTGGACTATATTTTTCTTTTATCGGTTGGATATCATCACCGGACTGGTTTGATGTACCTCAACATGCCCTCAAAAAACTGAAAATAACATGTAATTTCATTGATCATTTCGAAATGAATTACATTTATTGAATGGAAATTGCAACAACCAAATCCTAGAAACGAGAACGGAAAGCAGCACCCGAGATGGGGCAAATCCTAAAAAGCAGTAAAAGCTCCCATGCAGGGGAGTGTGCGAAAAAGTAAAGGTTTTACTCTTGTGGGCCAGTGCCCATTCCCTCTAACGGTCCTTCTTTGATAGCTCCAATGAAGACATCATCGAATAGGGCAGTAATTCCTTCCATTGTATCATCAGAATCTCCTGTCATTTGAGGTGTTGGATTATCCATACCTCCCCATCCGTCGGGGACAATGTCACGGGGATCAACATAGAAACTCGGAGGTGCTGAGTACTTCACATAATAGTCGAACTTGCCGCTCGGTTGCCCCAAAGTGTCGATCACCTCATTCTCTTCATGCATCATTCTTGCAGGGCCTGGGAATGTAGTGCGAATGTGTGGAGGCAACCTACCACGCCCACGTTCTCCATCATTCGGCCCTTCATTGAATTGCTGTCTATTCTGCTCAACTCCTTGACCTTGACCTCGACCATATCCACGTCTCTCATTGTTCGGCACAGTTGATCCCTAGTACCCCAATCCAGAAGTATGGGGTCTTTGAGAGGCTTCGACCGGTCGGCGGATACCTTGACCATCTTTGCCAAGGCTTTCACCCGGGATGAAGCCCTGAGATACCATTACTCTTCCAACCATTACTGTAGCATCTGACACCTCAGGAACTGGCGGCGATGATCCTCTAGACGCATGAATGGTCGATACGAGCTCAAGCAACTGATAGCTCGATTCAATTTTGCAGTCCGGCTCAACATAAGGGATAGCCGTTGCATGATAAATTGGGTGCTCTTCTTCACCGTGTACTGTGACTAATTTCCTCTCTACCACGAACTTCACTTTCTGATGTAGACTGGACGGCACAGCTCCAGCAGTATGAATCCATGGACGACCCAGCAGAAAGTTGAATGCAGTGGGAATGTCCATGACTTGAAATAGGACGTTGAACACTGTTGGCCCTATCTGTATGTCGAGGTGGATTTCCCCCATCACTTCTTTCTTCGTTCCGTCAAAGGCTCGTACGGAGGTCTTCGCAGCATTTATCCTAGAAGGATCTATCTTGAGGCGGTGTAAAGTTGCCAAAGGACAGATGTTCAAGGCCGAACCGTTATCAATGAGTACCCGAGCTACGTGCGAGGCCTTGTATTTGACAGAAATATACAATGCTTTAGTATGTCCTCTGCCTTCTAGAGGGAATTCCTCATCCGAGAAGGCTATAAGGTCTTTGAGGAGTATGGAACCCACAAATTCCTCCAGTCTCTCATGATCGATCGTCTCAGGCATGTGGACTTCACTTAGCACTTTCATCAGGGCCTTTTGATGTTTGACAGACGTCTGGAGTAGCTCAAGTAGAGAGATTTGCGCGGGCATCTTGCGCAACTGCTCAACTATGTTGTATTCACTAGCCTTGATAACGGCCAGGAATTCTTTAGCTTCTTCATCAGTGACAGGCTTTGCAGGTTGAGCATTTGCTTGGCCATAGGCACGTCCAGATCTGGTGACTAAGTCAACATCGAGACTGTAGGACCAAGGGACTGCCTTATCATCCGAGTATTCATACGGTTGAGGTATCTCGATCACTATCCCTTCATCAGTTGCAGGCGTGTTTATTATGATCCCTTCATCATCGGTCGCGTCTTCGAGCGGGGGCATGTCTTCAGGTAAGGGATCGAGCTTGTCCTTTCCGGTGTTTAACGTAGCAAACTCTTCATCCCAGTTAATGACGAGCTCGGAGATAGTAGAGACGATGCCGGTGTGGTCAGCATAAACGATCAACCCAGCCTGTACCATCCCTGAGATTCTTTCTCTCATGATGGCCAAGGAAAGAACTTCATTAGTCGGGTAATAACCAGCTTTCACCAACTCGCCATAGACCTCAGCAGTGTATACCTTGGTGTTCTTGATTCGACCAGCATCGAAACAGAATATGGCATTTACATTGCCCGCGTGATCAGGGAGCGGGTTGTTCTAAACATTCGGCTTAGCAGGTTGGAACGAGAAAGCCTTCGTGTCCAGGAGGTTCTGGATTTGATGCTTGAGGATAGAACAATCGTCGGTTGAGTGTCCAGGTTCGCCCATGTGATAATCACATTTCTTTGATGGGTCGTAGTTATAAAACTGCTCAGGATTGGGCCGTTTTGGCTCGGGAGAGAGCAAGCCTTTCTTCCGGAGCACTGCCAATACTTGAGACAACGACCCAGGGAGGGGGGTGAATTGCCTCTTGTTGTTCCTTCTCTGAAAAGGTTGATGATCCGGATTTTGGTGCTGAGCTTCTGCTATTTGGATTGCCGGGGCTGGGTTAGTATTCCGCCGGGTTGGTTGGTTATAAGTCACATTCACTTCAGCTGCCGGTTCCTTCTCTTTCCTCGCACTAAATCTTTTGGTCGACGAGGACGGCTCGACAAACCACCCATCTTTCAGCCCTATCTCGATCTGTTCGCCTATGGAGATGAGTTGGTTGAAGTTGTCAGCCGGAATGACCACCATTCGATTACGGTACTCGAACGGGAGAGTCTTGATGAATATCCTCTTCAGCTCACTGTCAATAGGTTCTGGGACAACCTGAGCGGCTAGATTCCTCCATCTGATAGCATAGTCTTTGAAGGACTCAGTCTTTTTCATCTGAGCACGCTCGAGGTCATCGCGGGTTGGAGTGATGTCCGTTATAAACCTGTATTGCTTCAGGAAGGCCTCACTAGCTTCCTTCCAAGTTTTGAGGCCATTTATCTTCTTCATGAGGTACCAGTTCAGAGCAGGGCCGATCAAGCTCGCTTGGAATGCATGGATCATCAGGAGCTCGTTGTCAACGTACGAGGTCATTTGCACGTGATAGAGCTGCAAGTGGGCTTTTGGGCATGTGGTGCCATTGTACTTGTCAAAGTCCGACATCTTGAACTTCTTTGGGATTTTGATCTGTGAGTACAGGGACAGATCAATCGAGGGTGAATCCTGTGAACCCTCCAGCTGCTTCACTCTCTCTTCGAGTTTGTTGACTCGTTCATTTGGTTTGTCTTTGTTGACGATGATCTGGACGGGGTCATCTTCCAATTCAGGCATATCGTCATCTTCCTCAAGATCAACATTCTTTCCACCTTTATGCTTTGGAGCTAATGCCTCGAGGGATGTTGGAACGAGGATCGACCGAAGAGTCTTGATTTCAGCGGACATTTGCTGCATTGCGATGACGAGTTGCTTCATCTGGTCTTCCATACCAACAACACGCTCTTGCAAATTGGTTTGATCGGCCATTCTGGCTCTCGACCGTGTACGAATAAGCGATCGTGATCGGTCCGTAATTACCTAATTTGCATGAAACAGGCATACATAAGTGTTAAGCTAAATCGCACACCAATCCATGACATTGGACTAACCGTTCTGAATTGAAAAGACCTCTTTATTGAAATGACGAAAATTTTACAACGACTGATGACTCAAAATCAAACTGAATTAAAGACAAATGACTCAATTCCTAAACAAATTTAAAACTGAAACTAAAATGGAAAAAACAACTTCAAGCTTTTTATTTAGCTTTGATCTATAGACATATGGGAGGCGACTTTTTTCTTCAATTGCTCATAAGCTCGAGCTATCTTGGCTGCCTTTTCTTGAGCTTCGTCAGCCTTCCTCTTAAGACGGTTGTTCTCTGAGCGAGTAGCGGTCTTAAGGGGCACCTTGGGTATCTTCGGGAGTATGTCCTGCGGGATTTTGTGTCGTCGGATGTACTTGATCGTCGCGAAGTAGGACTTTTGCTCCCCCTTGAGCTGTTCTTCGGGTCGAGCTATCTTTAACACACGGCACTTCTTCCACATCTTTGTGAGTTGAGCTACGGTCTCTTCGTGGTCTTCACCCTCGTCGGAGAAATCGACATGGAGGAGCTCGGGTTGTAACGCCGGAGGGAGCCCTTGGAGAATCTGGTACTGCCGAGATACTCTGGCGGGATAGTATTCAATTGCGCCAGTGAAGCCCAAAAGTGGCACCGGTCCAACACCATTACACGTAAGCCGAGCTTCCTCGACATTGAACCAGTTAGCATGCCATTGGAAACCTTGGGGTCTAGCGTTTTTCATGAAAATGATTCATTCAGAATAATGATAATCAGGTTCATTCGCTTTTTTTTCTTTATAGCTTAAAACGGGGTGACTAGAATCACTGAGTACGGATATTTTGAGTAAATCGCCACATCCCTTTACGTGAGACAAAAACCAGATTTGCAATAGTTCAAGGGGTGCATGAAATGTTTTGTCAACATTTTGCTTGAATTTAGTGAGAGAAATGAAAGTTTCGGCTAGAATGGTGTTGACAAAATTCTTTTCAAGACAGACTTGTTAGACCAACCATGCAATTGACGGATTACATGCATTCTTGCAGTGAGGGAGAATGACGAACCCGAAAAATGCTAGTAGAAAGATTCTGCCCTTTTGAAAAGGTGTGGCTTTTTCAAAAGATTGGCTCATGAATGAAAAAGGACATGTTCCACGATTTGCTTTTAAAACTTTTGCCAGTTCATCTTTTCCGACATTCAAAAATTCTGACAACATTAATGTCGAATCAATTCCCAAAGGTGGTGTGATTAACTCCGATCCTAAAGGTTTTCCAATGAGCACACTATACTCTTCCAAAGTCGGGGTAAGTTCATGCTTACCGAATATAAAGATGGATGTCTCGGGGCACCAGAAGTAGGCTAATGCTCGAACGAGGCCGGTACGGACTTTGACTTCCAGTAGGGGGAGCAGCCTTCCGATGTGGCCCTCAACTAGCTTGCGGTTGGTCGGACTGAGTAGATTCCACCAGGCACGGAGCTCGTCCTTAGAAGCATCAAGAATCCGGATGTCTGCCCCTCCCATAGTGTATAGACCAAGACGCACGACGGACCTAATGTCATGGACCGACCAAAGAAAAAGGACGAAATGTAAATAGATTGCGAGATAAAGGTTGAAGAAAACTTACTTCACCGGGTAGGGAAATGGCAATCACATAGACATGCGCATGAAATGTGAGGTTCGATTTCTACCTAGACTCTGGCTTGCAAAATGGAGACGTGAGGATTACCGAGCTAAACCAGTCATGGTGGTGGTTAGGTTGGGATTCCCCTGACTCCGGCTTAGTCAGAGAGCCGACCCGGGTTGCAAAGGGCGCAACCGTGGTGGGTATTCAATGACACCATGAAAGAAAATTTCGGGTCCGAGGAGGGCGACCCGTACCACATGATTTTGGTCGGGGTATCCACTACCTCAGTACCATCCTAAACCTATACCGCCCAGGTCCGGCAGCGGGTAGTGTGTGCGGTGTAGTGTAAATGTAAGGCATGCACAGCAGGTTATATCAAACAGCGCTTCGTGCATAAATTAAACCATACATCCGAACACCTCCCTGCAAAACAAGGGTTAACAATCACGTCTCCCCTTATACCTCCCATTCTGCAAGAACATTTAACACCTAAAATGTTAGGGACGTACCTGGGATCCTCGCTGCCAAACAAAAATTATTTTTGAAATGAAAAATTGGCCTAAATCCACTAAGAGTTTTAACTCTAGTCCCCAGCGGAGTCGCCAAGCTGTTGCGACCTAAAAAATTTTCATTTTTCGAGCTAATGGATTATTAAGACTAATCTTAACTCGGACCCTCCCAAGCCCTACCAATTCGCAACTTAGGGTTTAAGTCTTTAACATGCAAATATTTTCATGCTTGGAGTCGCCACTAATCAATTTACGGTAGGTCGATTAGAAACCTAAATAAAACATAGGGAGATATGTTTTATTCCTACGAACCAGAGATTCTAAGCCCGGGGACTTGATTACGCTAGATCTAGTCTAACGCCCTTTCGGTACCTTTTCTTTTCAAAAATATTTTGGCATGCAGTTTGGATCCATTTCAACTTAATTACTAACATGTGAGGTGTTCATGCGGGTGCGCAAACCACCAATTTAACACTCAATAATTGAATATTAAATTGCAAGATTGGAAGAATTACTTACCTGGAAGCAACGCAAGCATCTGCATTGTTAGCTAGAAAATCACATCAATCAACCTAATATAATTTCTAATTAACAAGCAATTCACTCAATTTCTCTTTTGATTTTCACTTATTTAAATGAAATCTAATCTATATGCAATGACGTGCAAAAATGACATGCAATTAATGCAACCTAGCATGCAAACTATATGTCACACGACGACGTGACCTAATTCTAATGGCAGGCAAATGATTTATTTTTGGTATTTTCTAATGAAATTCGGAATAAAAATATGCATAAAATAACATGCAACCTATGATGACTTAACATATCCCAACATGGCTTATTTTTGGGATTTTTGTTAAAATTCGAAATAATAAATTACTTAAATTAAGAATGCAATCTATCCTAATCTACCATAAAGCAATTCATTCTTTTTTTGGGGTTTTCATGAAAATTCGGAAAAATAACCTAAATAATCTAATAAGATTAGAATATTGCTTAATTTAAACTAGGAAATAGATTATCTCAAGTCCTAATTTAAATTAAATAATTACTCTATCTTTTAGATACATTTAGGGTTCCCTAAACATGCAAAACTCAAATTCAAATCCTAATTGATATTTTTGAATTTTCTGTTTAAAGGAAAGCAAATAATAAAAGAAGACAATGATAGCAACCACATTCAAATCGTCCACGCGATCCGCCAAATTGGTTTCAAACTCGGATTAGGCACAAAAATCGAACTATCGGTCATATCTATAGGGTTATAGATATTGACGGAAAGTTGATCGTTTAAATTTGGAAAGCAGATAAAGATCATTATCGTATTCAAGTGATTATGGATAGAATAATAATTTTCCGTATCGCCGCGTATCGTACCTTAGGAATAAGGTCAGATAGTCATCCAGATACGTTGCTAAATTAGGAACGATTCCTAATTTTGAATATTTTCAAATATTGCGGATATATCGAACATTATCCTAAGATATCTAAATATCCACATGATATTCATGAAATATTCAAAACATGCAAATTAAGAAATTAAATATTCTGAAAAATATAGGATAATGTTCAATCACCTAATTTGCAGATAATCTCCAACTTTATCAATTTCGGAGAAACATCTTCTGAATTCTAAAGGAATGAAAATCAGATATGGACACAGATACTGATCAGATTGTGAAAATTCCTTTTAAAAATCCAAATGACCTCCGATTTTGATGAAATTAGTATCAATGGAAAGATCTCGATCTCAGTATGAACTTTCACGAAGAAAACTTTTTCAGATTTCGAACACACAAATTTATGAAAATTGAAGAACACACGAAGATCAATATGGAACTGATATGTCATCAGATTCATGCATATATGACGTTGCAGATCGTATCATGCTAACACGCTTGGAATTTTATGAAAATTTTATGGTGAACAGAAAAAGATGTGATCTACAATTTTTGTGAAGAAAGTTTTTTCAAAAAATGATCATAGAAAATCATAAAAATCGCGGAACAGCACAACATCAGTCAGAACATTGTCAGAACAAACTTCAACATCATATTCCAGATTCTGATCCTAACTTCCGAAATAGTTTTGACATAGCAAATCAGGTTCGATTGAGGCATATGATATATCAAATCAAAGATTAAGACGTGCTTTACGATTCTCTAGTTCATCACTTCACAAGATTTTGACATTAACGAGCTGAAATCGGCATCTCAAGCATACTGGTTTTTATGTACACGATTTTACAGAACAAAGTCCAAGTGCACTTACCTTGTTTAACGATACTCCGGCACGAAATCGAGCGATCCGACCTCCGTATTCAGATCAAAAATAACACGGAGAAGTCTCGGAAAGCTCGGCCGACCACAATGATTTGAAGACGCCAAGGAGTGTTGCCACAAGTTCTAGATCGCCGGAGGAAGTCGCCGATCAGCCGGTTCAGCCGCTTGAACCGGCTGATCACATCATCGGCAGCAGCGTTAGCGGAAGGCAGCGACGTTGGCGAGCGGTTGAGGCGCGACGACGGCGGTGCGGCGGCGTGCGGCGTGCCCCCGGTGGTGGTGCGCGACGTCACTTTCTCTCTCACACTTGCCTTTCTCTAAAAATCAGATCTGAATTATGTGTTGTCCCCTCAAAATTCTGACCTAAACATGCTTATATAATACTAACCTAGGTCAATTAGATGGGCTCTCTAGTCCTAATGGGCTTAGACTTAGGCTTCGGCCTTAATCTAATTTCTGATTTTATTTAATTCCTAAGCGGGCTGAATTAACTTGGGTTTTAATTTAATTGAACATAATGGGCTGAATTAAGCTCAAATTAAAACCACTAAACCTATTTGACTCGTGATTTTCGGCCCTTGCCTTTCCGAGCGAACCGAGTCTCATTCGATGAAATTTAAGCTTGTTCGCCATCACCGGTCCGATGCAAAAAATGCGATTAAATTAAAATGAACATAAACTATATATACCACCCACCTGGGTGGCACTGCTGGAACGCGCACTCTTCCTCTCGCAAAAGGTTGAGTGTTCGAATCCCGGGCTCCGCAGGGTGACTTAACCGGTGGCACGTGTGTGGTGGCTAGCACGTGTCGCCTCCAGGGTTTACTCCCCGGCTGTCGGCCGTGCGGGGGTTCCCTGGGTTATCAAAAAAAAAAAAAACATAAACTATATATTATGCAATTTAAATATTTTTGTTTAGGGGTTAAAAATTAATCCCTAATTTTCTATGCAAATTACGACTAAATGATTAGTAAAATTTAGGTGTCAACAATGGGCAGGCAAACTCAAGAGCGAAATGCCACCATTGCCCAAGCTATTGAGGCTGCATTAGCTGTGGTTGTAAATGGTAATAATAAAGATCAAGGACAGGGGCAGGCGAATGCTAATCAACTGATGCATCAGCTAGTCGAGTAGTTTCTGAAGTTGATGCCCCCTAAGTTTGATGGCAGAGGTGATTTAGAGACTACGTCACTAAGGGTAGAGGAGTTGGAGAACGCTTTTGAAGTACTGGGATATAATGATGAGGAGAAGGTGACGTTAGCAGCTTATCAATTGCAAGGGAATGCAAATGATTGGTGGAAGGCCACCAGAGGACGGGTATTTCCTGCTGGGGTTGCACTGAATTGGGCAATGTTTGTAGAAACTTTTAACAATAAGTATTTTTCTAAGAGTGCCCAGAAATAGAAGTTGGCGGAGTTCATGAGGCTTCGCCAGGGGCAGAGGACAGTAGATCAGTACGAGGCTGAATTCACTAGATTGGCTAAGTTTGCCCCGCGAATGATGGAAAATCCACTAGATCGGGCTCGGAGGTTCAGAGATGAGTTGAGATCAGTTCTTCGCAGTCAGATGATTTCCCAAAACCTGAGGGACTATAATGAGATTTATGAGTGAGCCCAGGCAATTAAGCAGGGTATAACAGATAGGGCTGCCGTTTCGGGATTGAGGTTTGCCTAAGGTAGGGACAATCATCGTTTGGGGAAGAGGCCAATGATGGATAATCGACGTCTTGTTCCCCCTTGTTAGAAAGAATGTGGGCAAACTCGCTTGTTTTCAGAATGGTCCATGTCGAGTATATGGAGAAAGGCATGGAAATGGACCGTGTCCAAGTAGGAACATGGTATGTTACCGATGTGGCGAAATAAGCTATCAAGCGAAGAATTACCCTAATAATAGATAGGCTAGACCGCCAGCATTACCTCCACCGCCCAGAGTCGAAAATCAGGTTGGGCCACCTGTACCCCCGAACCAGAATAGACCGCCGGCACAAGGACGAGTTTATGCAATAGCTAGAAGGGAAGCAGAGAATGCGCCAGGCGTGGTCACAGGTATGGTTTCTCTCTATGATCATGCTGCGTATGCTTTATTTGATCCGGGACGTTGCATTCGTTTGTGTCTAATCAATTTGTTAAATTAATTGGTATGGAACCGCAACTGCTTGATGTGATGTTGTGTGTGACCACCCCCTTGAATGATAAGATTCTAGTTTCGTTGGGGTGTCTCGATTGCAAGATTGTAATTGGCGATAGGAAAGAGAGAATTGATCTAACAGTCCTAGCAATGTACGACTTTGATGTGATAGTAGGGATGGACTAGCTAGTTAAACAGAGGGCGATGATGGATTGTGGTAGCAGGGTGATCTAATTTAATTCTATTGGACATCCGGAATTCAAATTTGTAGGAAATCGAGGAGGAACCTCGATTCCTTGGATTTCGTCACAGGAAATGACGAAATTGTTAGACGAAGGATATGAAGGATTTCTAGCAGCTGTAGTGGATTCGATGGCTAAGGAGCCGAGGCTAGAAGATATAGCCGTGGTGCGCAATTATCCCAATGTCTTTCCTTAGGAATTGCCGGGATTGCCACCAGAAAGAGAACTAGAATTTGTAATCGAGTTGGTACTAGGAACTGAGCCAATCTCGAAAGCACCTTATAGGATGTCGTTATCGGAGTTGAAGGAGTTAAAGGTGCAAATGCAAGAATTATTGGACAAAGGATTTATTCATCTAAATGCGTCTCCATTGGGAGCGCCGGTTTTGTTTGTGAGGAAGAAGGATGGGTCACTGAGATTGTGTATTGATTATCGACAGTTAAATCAAGTGACCATTAAGAATAAGTATCCTTTGCCAAGGATTGATGATCTGTTTGATCAGCTGCAATGGGCTTCGGTATTTTCTAAAATCGATTTAAGGACTGGGTATCACTAGTTGAGGATTAGAAATGATGATATATCGAAAACGGCGTTCAGGACAAGGTATGGACATTACGAGTTTACAGTAATGCCATTTGGATTGACGAACACCCCTGCTGTGTTTATGGATTTAATGAACAGAGTGTTCAAGGAATTTTTAGACCAATTTATCATAGTCTTTATAGACGACATATTGGTGTATTCGAAGAATCCTAAAGAGCACAAATTTCATCTGAGCAAGGTTTTGCAGACTTTGAGAGAGAACGCACGGTACGCTAAGTTTAGCAAGTGCGAGTTCTGGCTTAATCGAGTTGCTTTTCTTGGACATGTGATCTCGGGAGATGGAATTTCAGTAGATCCGGCGAAGATTGAAGCTGTAATGGAATGGCCGAGGCCAACAACAGTAACGGAAGTTCGAAACTTTTTGGGCTTAGCCGGATATTATAGGCACTTTGTGGAAGGGTTTTCGGCAATAGCAACACCGTTAACACATTTGTTCAAAAGGAAACAAGGTTTAAATGGACAGATAAATGTGAAAGGAGTTTTCAAGAGTTGAAGTATTGATTGACGATGGCACCGGTATTGACTATTCCGTCAGGACCTGGAGGGTATGAGATATATAGCGATGGGTCGTTGAAAGGATTGGGGTGTGTACTGATGCAACATGGGCGAGTAGTAGCCTATGCATCAAGGCAGTTGAGGCCACATGAACTAAATTACCCGACGCATGACTTGGAGTTAGCCGCAATAGTGTTCGCCCTGAAGATTTGGCGATATTATTTATGCGGAGAGAGATTTTAGATTTATACTGGCCATCAAAGCCTCAAGTATTTATTTTCGCAGAAAGAACTAAATATGAGACAGTGACGTTGAATGGAGTTGCTGAAAGACTATGACTGTGATATTCTATATCACCCCGGAAAGGCAAACCGGGTAGCAGATGCGTTAAGCTGGAAATCAAGCATTGCGCACTTGATGGTCAAGGAATGGACCCTATTGGAGAAAGTGTGAGACTCGAAGTTTAAGTTTGAAGTAAGTCGAGTCTCGAGCCTATTAGCCTCGCTCAGGATTGAGCCAGAAATTCAGGCTAAAGTTAAGGCTTTACAGTCTATAGATTTAGAGATACAAAAGATTATAGAGATGGATGCTACTAAGAGAAAACCGGACTTCCAAGTATTCAAGGACGGGATATTGAAGTTCCAAGGTCATTTGTGCGTGCCTGACGATGCAAAGCATAAAGAAGAAATTTTGTCGGAGACACATCGGAGTAGTTATAGTATCTATCTGGGGAGCACGAAAATGTATCAAAATTTAAGGCATTACTACTGGTAGAATGGCATGAAGGTAGACATAGCCAGACATGTGGCTAGATGTCTAACTTGCCAGCAAGTGAAAGCGCAACACTGTAAGCCAGGAAGATTGTTACAACCTTTGGAAATCCCAGAATGGAAATGGGAACATATCACAATGGATTTTGTGATGGGATTGCCGAGAAACCAAAGAGGCCACGATTCTATATGGGTGATTGTCGATAAATTGACTAAATCGGCACATTTCTTGATTGTGCATAAGGATTTCACACTAGATCGATACGCTGACTTGTATGTGCAACAAATGGTTAGGTTGCACGGGGTGCCAGTGACAATTACATCGGACCGTGATCCCAGGTTTACCACCAATTTTTGGAAAAGTTTGCAGACAGCGTTAGGATCAAAGTTGCAGTTTAGTACTGCTTATCATCCGTAGACGGATGGCCAATCTGATAAGACGATTCAGACTTTAGAGGACATGCTTCAGGCATGTGTGTTAGATTTTCAGGATAAGTGGGTAGAACAGTTGCCATTGGTGGAATTCGCGTATAATAATAGTTTTCAGCAGAGCATAGGAATGGTGCCTTTTGAAACACTATATGGTAGGACATGTCGGACGCCCGTGTGTTGGAACGAAGTGGGAGAAAGGACTATAACCGGGCCAGAGTTAGTAGAACAGTCGGTTGAGGCTGTTAAGATTATACGTGAAAGGCTGAAGACTGCGCAGAGCCGTCAAAAGAGTTACGCAAATAGACGGCAAAGAATTTTGGAATTCCAAGTGGGGGATCACATGTTCCTTAAGGTATTGCCTATGCGAGGATTATCTCGGTTTGGTAAGAAGGGAAAGTTGAGTCCGAGATGCGTGAGACCTTTCGAGGTGCTGGAAAGGATTGAAGTATTAGCGTATCGCCTTGCATTACCACCAAACCTATCACAAGTGCATAACGTGTTCCACGTATCGATGTTGAGGAAGTACAAACCGGACCCAACGCATGTACTAAATCACGAAGAGATAGAAGTTGACGACAGAGTATCGTATGCCAAAAGACCGATAAGGATCGAGGATCGGAAGGAACGAGCTTTGAGGAATAAGACGATCCCGAAGGTCAAGGTAGTATGGGAACATCATGGGACTGAAGGCGCGACTTGGGAAAGTAAGGAGTTGATACAACGTCATTACCCCTAATTGTTTGATAGTTAGTTAGATTGTAAATTTCGAGGACGAAATTTCTATAAGGGGGGAAGAATTGTGACATTCCGAAATTTCGCCCATTTGGGATTTATGAAATGACTGAGCTATTAATGTACTTGTAGCTAGTCTCACCCGGAACTGATCATTCTTGGGATACTAACCAGTAGGGAAAGGCTAATTAGGGATTTAAATTCGTATGACTAGAGAGATTCAATCGTGAATCGACTTTCAATCAAAAAATCGTCGGGGTGACATTTTGAGCCAATGTAGCCCGATCTTAGGATAGTATGGATCGATTCGCCAATGTCATATTAGTGGATTACGGGTGATTCTGTTTGACCACGAAATGAATTGACGAATGATTCAGAACCTATACCGAAAGATCGTGCTCATAGGAACTAGCAATCGATCCTCACGATTTTATTGACAACCGCGATCATTACGATCTGAATGAACTTGCACAGTCATGGGTCAATTCTGTGAATTTCCCCAAAAGCCGCACGTTAGTCTGAGATACGCACAAGTTACATAGAATTCAATTGTTAAATTGAGACCAAATCGGACATCGGAAAATTAGGAAGTCACGACAAAACGTTAGGACGACGTTGCGGTTGTAATGTGCAATTTTGGGTGTGCCCGAATCCTTCTGAAAAATTCAATTTGGGCAAGAAAATGAGAAAGTGACCATTTTACCCCAAAGAATTTCTATAGGGCTAGTTTTATGTGCAAAGGGCATTTTAGTCATTTTACCCTCAAATTTGGAAAAGACAATTTTGCCCTTGGACTTTTTGAGAAATTACAAGATTGTCCTTGGATTTTGGATGAGATTCGATCTGGGCCGTCGATTTCAAGATAAAATCGAATCTGGACTGTCGGATGAAAATATTAGAGAGGGGCATTTTGGTCATTTGGCAAAAAGTGGTCAAAACTTGAAAGATAAGTCAAGACCTTTCTCACTCTCTTCAGTCCTCCCTCCCTCACTCACGGTTCCCTCTCTCTCTCTCCCTCCCGAGCTCTCCCCCTCACCGTGAGTCTCCCCCTTCTGCCATGTCGCCGCCACGCCGCCGTCTCGGATCGCCGCCGCGCCACGCCACCTGTCGCCGCCTCTCCACCGTCACACCGCCTCACCATCATCCCGCCATTCCCTCTCTCTCTCCCTCTCGGTCTCTCTTGACCGTGAGTCTCACCAACCACCGCCTAAGCCACCGTCGCCCACCATTCCTCACGATCATCGCCGATCGCCACCGCCGCCGTTAGATCTTGGTTTTGCCGCCGCTTTCACTTTAACTGTGTTAGTTTAGAGCTCGGTAAGTTCAATCTAAACCTCGCCTAGTATATCGAGTAAATTTTGGACCCGTTTAGACGCGGTTTAATAGAAATTAAGGATTGAACGGAATAAAAGGCCGTAGGTTTGATTTCGAAAAATTTCGAAAGAATTGTAGAGGCCGCGTGTTGGCTGTGTTAGTCTATTTGATGGGCTGTGAGGTGCTGATGGGTACGTGGATGGTACCGTTAGATCCGGCTCGAGATTTTATGAAAGTCCCGTGAATGGCTTGAATTGATTTGAAAATGTTTGAGCGTAGAAAAATGTAAATTTATGCGTGATTGTGTGTTTATGATGTGACTGTGATGTTGTCGGGTGTGAGGTGCAATTGTGTGTACGGAATTCGATGCGATTGTATGTGAGCATGAGATTGGAATCGGGCTGAGGCATTATAAGCTCGGGCAGCGATCACGTAGGTACGTCACATTTAGCGCAGGCTAAGAATTGAGAAAATGATAAATGAGATTGGCCTGAGGCATGATCAGCTCGGATGAGAATGGGATCGGGCCGAGATGTTCTAAAACTCGGGTTGCGATCACGTAGGCCTGTCGCATTTGGCGCGGGCTAAGGAAAGAAAGTGAAAGTGGAATCGGACCGAGGCTTGTGATGCTCGGGGCGCGATCGAGTGGGCCGAGGCGTGATGACGCGAGCCGGGAATGCAATTGAGCATGAGATGTGTGATGTGAAAAGAGTGAATGTGAGATCAGACCGAGACGTGTGATGCTCGGGACGCGATCGAGTGGACCGAGGAGTGTTGACGCGGGCTGAGAAAGTGTTTGAGTGAATGTGGAAACGACGAGTTGGTTGGAAATGGGGTTTGATTGATGTGTGAATTAATATGTGGAAAGTTTGTATGTCGTAACATGCGCGTGAGGATTGTTTGTTATGGTTGTAGACTGATGTGCAGGTTGTGTGTGCTGAGAGTCCAAGTATGTCTATTTGTGGATTGTTGTTTGTGGATTAGTTGGTTGCGTGTCTGGATATGTCTGGAATTACGTGATAGCCTAGGTAGGGTTTAGGTTACAATTTATTGAGAAGTGTCTCATGGTTTCTTCAACCAAACCATTTCAGATCACCCGCCTGAGCAATGAATCCGACGCCGCTGCCAGAGCGTTTTGGCATAGTCATGCACACTGATAATAATTTTGTAGAGTACCCAATGGATTAGCGATATACGTGGATTAAGCATACCTCGACAATATAGGTAGATGTAGGATAACCCCCTTGGCAGGCTCACACCTACACAGCATGGATGTTTAGAGATGGGCTTGATGAGTTCGACCCTATCAGAGGTTTCGATGTCCCCTTTGATGGAGTTGGGGACTGGGATCCATCGCCCATACCCCCGCCTAATGGTGAGCTAACTAGTTTGGAGACTAGTCTGGCTCAGTCTGAACTCCATCCTGCGTCTACAGTACCGGAACCCTCAAGAGCTGAGCATGACCCGGAACCAAAGGAATCCCAAGCGGGATACGATCCAATGGACGTGGATCTTAAGGTAATTTCCGAGGAAAACCAGGAAGGAGGAGAGGAAAACCAGGAAGCAGAGCAGCAGGAGAACCCAGAAGCAGAACCAGGGAGCGAACAGGATGGCGTGCTAGTGTACAACTACAGCCCCTACTTTATGTCAGAAGATGAGCCAGCCGAGGAACCGGCCGAGGAAGAGTAGAATGAGGCCTCAGGGGAGTCGGGTGACATAGACCATCCGATTGAGATTGGGGCGGAGTCAGAGTCCTCAGTAGAAACGACGATCCAAGAAAAGTCAAATTCGAGTGACAGTGAGTCGAATTCTGAGTGGATGCCGTCGCGAGGACATCGGGGCTGACCAGGAAGCTGGGAGTCGATGTTAAGGGGTACCATGTTTGGAGAGTTGGGTGTCTACCCCTTTTGAGGTGTATTGGCTTTGTGTAATAGTGATAGTTTATGTTTTCTTGGTGGACTAAGTTGACGAAAAAGGGTACAATAGTGCATGTAGTTGGATATTGTAAATATTTGGTATTGTAATGTTCTAAGTTTGGGCGGTTGGGCGTGCTAGGTTAATTCTGGTGTTCTCCAATTTTATTATCTGAGTTTAATTATTTGTTTTCACCGCAGTTAGCTCTGACGTGAGAATTGAGTCGGCGACGTATTCCTGGGATATCGCATCTTTTTGACTCATGATAATGAGGTGTCGAAAGCATTAGAGGAGTCGGGGCGTGACAATCTTTCTATGCTGAATGATGAAAACTATGAAGTTTGGAAGAAGTTAATCATTCTTTAATTGAGGTGCATGGATATTGATTATGCTATAAAGAAAGACGGGAAAATTTCAAATAAGTACCCAACGTGGCGTCATCTCTCA
This sequence comes from Syzygium aromaticum, assembly GCA_024500025.1. NCBI lineage: Eukaryota > Viridiplantae > Streptophyta > Magnoliopsida > Myrtales > Myrtaceae > Syzygium > Syzygium aromaticum. The sequence goes on from CM044892.1 coordinate 1,405,879, forward strand.
AAAAAGGGTCTAAAGTGGAAATAATGGCAAAAAAAAGGCATGAAGTGCCAAATCAGTTTCAAATAGGGGCCCGAAATGCCCAATTAGTCTCAAGTAAGGCTCTGGGTTCGCCTTTGGTCAAATGCTCACTGGTCAGTGAGCACATCACTATTTCGGCGATCGGAATAAGGGCAATTTCATTTTTAACTTTTAAAATTTTTTTTTGTTTCTTTTTTTCTCACCCAATCCGATGAGGGTCGACCTTCACCAGATCCGTACTTCTAGATTGCTTTCAGTCAAGAATTTGTTGACCGTTTACAAAGACTAACCATGTTTACAAAGACTAAAATTTCTCTTTGTATCCGTGCTTCTAGATCGTTTTCGATCAAGAATTTGCCGACCGTGATGGTTACGATGCGAATTGCGATACCCGCATCGGATGTGACTACAAGATCAAAAAGGGGAGGGCAAGAAGAGACGAGCCATTTTCCATGTAGATTCTGAAAAGGAAGCATTCCCACGTCTCCATTGACTCGTGCTTGCGTCTCCGTCGACTTCGCCCACTTCCCATAAAAAAAGATGGCCATGCCCACTCTCTCTCAAACCCTCTTCCATGGCTACCGCGTCATCAGCTTCTTCGTCACCTCCTTGTGCCATCATCCCTCGATGGGACTACTACGTCTTCCTCAGCTTCCGAGGGGAGGACACTCGCGCTGGCTTCGTCAACCACCTCGACAAAGAGCTCTACCGCAGCGGAGTTTGCGTCTTCATTGACTACGAGCTCCGGTGGGGGGAGAGGATCTCCCTTTTGCTCGAGCGGGCCATCGAGAGCTCCAGGATCGCCATCATCGTATTCTTCCCCAACTTCGCTGCCTCCACCTGGTGCTTGCAAGAGCTGACCAAGATTCTCGAGATGCATGGCTCGAGAGGGCAACTTGTCCGGCCGGTGTTTTTCCATGTTGACCCGAGCGATGTGTGGAAGCAGACCAGCGTCTTCGCTGAGATCAGGGCAAGGCACGAGGTGGTTTTTGGTGGTGATGGTTCGGAGAGAGTAAGGAAGTGGAGAGACGTGCTCCGCGAAGCGGCTAATTTGTCCGGATGGCATTTAGGCCACAGGTAATTGTCGAATTGCTCTCAGCTAATTGACTGGATTCTCTTGATTGCTGTTTGTTTTGTACAAAATTTATATTAGATTATACTAGATTAGAAGTCGCCATAATTGGTAAAGATGAAACTTGTTGCATAAATTTGGCCGAATTGTTTGTGAAACGTAGTGTCAATTGAATCTCCTTAGAAGAGGGAAGCAGAACTCTGTGTTTGGAACTGGAACTCTCACTTTTACAGTGTCGTAGTTCAATTATATAACGGGGATGCATTGAGATACATTGTTTCACCTTATGCTCCTGAAGTTGCTAACGTTTGTTGATTCGACATTTAAGGTGCTGAGTTCTATGTCCCTTTTGTTTTTTGGATGGCCACGAATTAGTGGTCTCTTATTTGCTCAACTATCTTCGATTCGCGTATACCTTACCTTAATGTTCACCATGTATATTGATGTGGCTAGTATGGATCACCTAGAGGGGAGTGAATAGGTGATCTTAAATAATTTTTGCAAATTTAAGCGAAAATGAAATATCACAGTTAAGTCTGAATACAATTAAGATTCAAAACAGTTTATATAAACTGTGCTCTTAATGTACAGTATGTAAAGTAAGAGATAAGGGATAGAAAAACTGCACACAAGTTTATAGTGGTTCGGCTTATAGCAAGCCTACGTCCACTCTCCCGCGCTAACAGCCTACTAGCTGGATTTCACGGTGTAATCAAAAGGAAATATAGATTCTGAGTGATAGCACTCTTGTGTATGATAGGACTCTCTATCTCACATAATCACTCTTACAAAATGTCCCTCAAGATCTTAATATTTAGCATAAGAATGACAAGAGAAAGGATTGGAGTATGCTCAGTCTTTGGACTTGTTGATTCTTGATTCTATCATTTTCTTCTGCTACTCGTTGATCTCCTTAAATACTCCTCCACTTCCAAACTAACCGTTGGACAGCTTTCAAAGGATCATCTTCCAATCTTTACCTTTAACAGATTTGTATAGAAAGGATTGAGTAGCCGTTGAATGACAGATTCTGAATCCCGCTGATTCTAATCACCCATATAATCATAATCTTGGTTTCCATAAATAGAGCTTTATCCGTTGTAATTCATACTTGTCATAGGGTTTGATTGTCAATCAATTTGACTGAGATTAAGTCAATCAAAACTTTCCCTCTGTGAAATCCATACCAGATCACTAGCTATTATGTTTCGTTCTGAATAAGTTTTACTTCTGCGTCTGAAAATTTCTACGTCTGCATCTGCATAAGTTCTGCGTCTGCGTCTGCATAACTTCTACATCTTCATCTGCATAACTTCTGCGTCTGCGTCTGCATGACAAAGTTTGATGATCATAAGTCTGAATCTGAACTTTTGGTTCTGAGTCTGAACTTTTGTTTCTGATATATCCTTCTGATGACATAATGTCTCTATTTAGAATCCTTGTCGATCATCTCTTGAGTGGCATTGTGATCGGCAAAAGATGTGATCTTGGAAAAGGAAGAGAAGGAGACTCGGAGTATCGTGAAAGTTAGGAGAGAAAAAAAGGGTTTGTACTAATAGGGTTTTTGAGAGAAGAACGGTATATATATAGTAAAAGGCTATCATTCAAAAGTATATTTTAAGCACAAATGATCAAATAGATATATTGGAATATTTACCTGATTTGCTTTCCAAAATTTGACGAATACGAAAATGTCCTACTAGAAATATCAAAAATAATCCCGCCAAAATTGAAATTATGACATATATGTCTTTTGAGTCTAAATTGAATATTCAGACGGAGAACATTTGGGTCTAAAAAAAATTCATGTCTGACAGACACTTTAGGAAAATAGATAAGTAATGCACAGTTTATTTCTAATAAACTCAAATAATGTCTTATCAAGTGGTTTTGTGAATATATCAGCTAATTGATTCTTAGAATCAATGAATTGAATATTCACATCACCATTATGAACATGATATCTAATAAAATGATGCTTGATTTCAATGTGCTTGGCACGTGAATGAAGAATTGGATTCTTTGTCAAATTGTTAGCACTTGTACTGTCACATTTGATTGCAACATTTGAATCTTCAATAGCAAAGTCTCGTAACTGCTATTTCATCCACAGAATCTGTCCACAGCAACTTCCCAAAGCCACATATTCTGCTTCTACTGTAGAAAGTGTAACTGTGTTTTGCTTTTTTTAGTACCAAGACACCAACATATTTCCAAGTAGTTGACATGTACCTGTAGTACTTTTCCTGTCCACTTTACATCCAGCTAAATCAACATTAGAATAACCAGTAAGAGTAAAATCTGAATCTTTGGAATACTAAAGACTTAACATTGGATAAGTTCCAATGTATTTGATTATTCTCTTGACTGCAGCAAGATGTGATTCTTTTAGGTCAAATTGAAATCTTGCATACATACAGACACTAAACAATATATCAAGTCTAGATACAGTAAGATATAACAATGATCCTATCATGCTTCTATATACCTTCTTATCAACATTTTTACCATTTTCATCTTTATCCAATTTGGATGTGTGAGACATTGAAATGCATGTTTTCTTGCAATTCTGCAATCTAAACTTCTTGACAATCTCCTTTGCATACTTCTCTTGGCAAATGAAAGTACCATCTTTGGTTTGTTTTACTTGTAGGCTAAGAAAGAATGTCAATTCGTCTATCATACTCATCTCGAACTCGTTCTGCATATTCTTTAAGAATTCTTTGCAAAGACGTTCATTAGATGATCCAAAAATGATATCATCAACATAAATTTGAACAAGTAAAAAATTTTTACCTTGTCTCTTAATAAACAAGGTTGTGACAACCTTACCTTTAGTGAAGTCATTTTGCAGAAGGAAATTACTCAACCTTTCATACCAAGCACGAGGTGCTTGTTTGAGACCATAAAGGGCCTTTTTGAGTTTATAGACATACTCAGTCTTCCTTGGTTCTTCAAAACCAGGTGGTTGTTCCACATATACTTCTTCTTTGATGTAACCATTCAGGAAAGCACTTTTCACGTCCATTTGAAACAATTTAAAGTTATGGAAATAAACATAAGCTAATAACAGCCTAATGGCCTCTAACCTGGTAACTGGTGCATAGGTTTCATCATAGTCAATGCCTTCTTCTTGAGAATAGCCTTTTGCAACCAGTCTTGCTTTATTTCTTGTAACTTTCCCTTTATCATCAAGTTTGTTTCTAAATACCCATTTTGTTCCAATTACTGGATGATTTTTAGGTCTTGGTACAAGTTCCCATATTTTATTTATTCTGAACTGCTGAAGTTCCTCCTGCATAGCTTCAATCTAGCTTTCATATGATAATGCTTCACCAACTTCTTTTGGTTCAATTTCTGATATCAATGCCAAGTTATTGATATTCTCTTTGTGTTTAGATCTAGTTTTGATACCATCTTCTATTTCTCCAATGATGAGGTTCTTCAGATGACTGGATTTATGTTTCCAATTTCTGTCAAATTTTTCCTTCTGAGTATCATCAAGCTCTGAGGGTTCTAATTGAGTCTGGATTATTTCTTCTTTTTCTTCTTTTACAAATTCAACGATATCTAGATATTCTTGTTGAGCTTCAGATAATTCAGATTCATCTTTATGAGTCTAAATATTTTTATCAAATCTTACATTCATTGTCTCTTCCACAGTCTGAGAATTCTTGTTGAAAATCCTGTATGTCTTACTTGTAATAGAATATCCAAGGAGAAATCCTTCATCTTCTTTCTCATCAAACTTACTAGAGCGGTCATTGGGATTTTTAAGAATAAAGCATTTGCAACCAAACACGTGAAAGTATGAAATGTTGGGCTTTCTACCTTTGTAAAGCTCATAGAGGGTTTTTTCTGAGAAAAGCTCTGTTAATAATATAACAAACTGTAAAAATTGCATCTGCCCAAAACTGAGAGGGAATCTTGCTTTCAATCAACAGAGTTCTTGCCATTTCTTGCAAAGAATGATTTTTCCTTTCCACAACACCATTTTGTTCTAGTATATAGGGAGTGGAAAAATTGTGTCGAAAGTCATTTTCCTCACAGAAATCTGAAAAACTTTTATTATCAAATTCTCCTCCATGATCAGTTTTAATGCAGGAAATAGTATAGCCCTTTTCATTCTGAACCCCTTTTGCAAATTTTGAAAAAAAATGAAAATGCTTTATTTTTGTGAACAAGAAAAAACATCCATGTAAATCTAGTGAAGTCATCAACTATAACTAAACAAAATTTCTTACCACCAATACTTTGTGTTCTAGTTGGTCCAAATAAATCCATGTGAAGAAGCTACAAAGCACGGTTAGTAGAAACATGACGTATAGACTTAAAAGAACTTCTTACTTGTTTTCCCAAAGTGCAGGCATTGCATAATTCAGTTTTCTTGTATTTCAAATCTGGCAAACCTCGAACCAATTTCTTGTTAGAGATTTTTGAGATTTGTTTCATACTGATATGTCCTAATTTTCTGTGCCATAGATCTTCATCCTCTTTGATTGAGATTAAGTAATGAGTAGAGTATGGATTCACATCTAGAAGATAAATATTCACATGTCTTCTTCCAGTGAATGTTTGAGAAAGATCCTTGCTTATTCCAGAGCATGTATCTTCTTGGAAGTTGATTCTAAAACCCGAATAACATAGTTGGCTTATGCTTATCAAGTTGTAGTTGAGTCCTTTTGCCAATGACATGTTATTGATCTTGAGTCCTCCAATTTCAACAGTTCCTTTTCCAACTATTTTTCCTTTGTTATTTCCTCTAAAGGAAACTTTTCCACCATTCAGACTTTGTAGTTCAACAAATATGCTTGAATCTCCTGTCATGTGTCTAGAACATCCGCTATCCAGGTACCATTTTCTTTTTCTCTTTGTGGTAACCTGCAAAAATTACAATTTCTCAAGCTTTCTTTGGTACCCAAATTTGTTTGGGTCCTTGAGAGTTAGTATAGGCTGTCTTAACAAAGTCTCTTCGTATAGGTCTCCAGACCTTAGGACATTCATTCTCAAAATGTTGTGGATCACCACATTTTGAGCACTTGAGAGCACTTCGACCAACAAGTTTGACAAAATTCCTTTTGAAATGATTTTTGTAAGCTTGTCGATGAGGTCTTTGCCTTAATCTCTCCTTGACCTTTGAAAAATCAATTAAACTGACACTTTCCTTTTCAAATCCGAGACCAAATTTGTTGAAATAAGGAATTTGTATAAAAAGAATATGTTTTAAGGTTTCTGAACCTTTTGAAAATTTAGAAGTAATTTTTTAAACTTCCTTTTTCAAAACAGCATTTTCTTTGGAAAGAAAATCTCAACTTTCCTTGATTTGATGAAATTCTTTTTGAAAGAAATCAATTTTTTCTTTTTGTGAAACATCATGTTGTCTCAGTGATGAATTTTCCTTTATTAAGGAAGAGATTCTTTTAAGAGCAACCTTGAAGTCTAAACATAATTCATCAATGTAATTTGCCACTTCAATAGGTATTTCAGGATTCTTTACCTCAATCTCAACTTTGTCATCTGAATCTGAGTATGACTTAGCCATCAAGCAGAAGTTTGAGATATCTTCATCATTGTCTTCACATTCTGTATCACTCCAGATTTCTGCTTTCAAAGCTTTCTTTGCTTTCTCAAATTTGGTCTTCTTTTTCAGAAGTAGACAATTTGGCTTGATATGTCCATGTTTCCTACAATGAAAGCAGATTACTTCCTTTGATTTTTCTATTTCATCAGAAAACTTCTTCTTCTCAAAAGGCTTCTTTTCTTTGAGATTTCTTCCTCTGATTTTCATTTCTTTGTACTTTTTATGAAGAGAGCCAGTTCTTCATCGTCAACATTTTCATCTTCAGAATCTGCATCATCAAAATCAATATTAGATTTTAATGCAATTGACTTCTTACCTTTGGATTCATTTGCCTTATTCAGTTTTTCAGTCTCATATGAATGAAGAGTTCCGATTAGCTCATTCACTGACAGAGGTATGATCCTTTGAGTCTCTCGAATTGATGTTTTGATATTATCCCACGGTTGTGTCAGTCCTCTGAGAAGTTTGTTGACTTCATTGTATCTAGAACAGGTTGTCCTTGATATGCAAGACCATTTACTATATCAGTAAATCTGTCATACATATCAGCAATTGATTCTTCAGGCTTTATTTTGAAAGACTCATATTGGCTATACAGTAGATTGATTTGAGTTTCTTTGGCTCAATCTGTTCCTTCATAGGTGATGTAGAGAGTATCCCGGATCTCCTTAGTTGATTCACAAGAAGCAATTTTTTTATATTCAACAGGTGCTAAAGCATAATAAAGAGAATAAATTGCTTTGGAATCTAGGGTTTCTCTTTTTGAAATCTCAGTTTGAGATAATGGAGGATCTGCTAACATACTTCCTTCTGTCTTTTCTTTTCAGTCAGAAATTTTTGGTCTAACTCCTCTGATGATGACACCCTATTGCATGTGATCAATTGACTTTATGAAAGCCTTCATCTTATTCTTCCAGATGATGTATTCCTTGCCATCGAAATATGGTGGTCTGTTGTTACTTTGACCTTCAATGAGACCTGGAGAACCAAAGCTAGCCATATAGATCGTTAGCTCAGAAGTAAAACACTTTAATAAACGAGCAACCTTGCTCTAATACCAATTAATGTGGCTAGCAGGGATCACCTAGAGGGGGTGAATAGGTAATCTTAAACAATTTTTGCAAATTTAAACGGAAATGAAAGATCACAGTTGAGTCTGAATACAATTAAGATTCAAAATAGTTTATATAGACTGTGCTCTTGATGTGTAGTATGTAAAGTAAGAGATAAGGGATAGAAAAACTGCACACAAGTTTATAGTGGTTCGGCTTATAGCAAGCCTACGTCTACTCTCCCACGCTGACAGCCTACTAGCTGGATTTCACTATGTAATCAAGAGGAAATACAGATTCTGAGTGATAGCACTCTTGTGTAGGACTCTCTATCTCACACAATCACTCTTACAAAATGTCCCTCAAAATCTTAATATTTAGCACAAGAACGACAAGAGAAATGATTGGAGTATGCTCAATCTTTAGACTTGTTGATTCTTGATTCTATCATTTTCTTCTGCTACTCGTTGATCTCCTTAAATACTCCTCCACTTCCAAACTAACCGTTAAACAGCTTTCAGAGGATCATCTTCCAATCTTTACCTTTGACAGATTTGTATAGAAAGGATTGAGTAGCCGTTAGATGACAGATTCGGAATCCCACTGTTCGTAAAATTCTGCACGTGTCAACGAACGTGTTAAACAAGTAATATAATGATAAGAAGAATATCGTCCCACAGAGATTGATGATAATAAACCAATTAAATATTAAAAATAGACTAATTCTAAAATTTATCCAACTGATCAAAATATAATTGAGAACAAATAAAAAATGACAATTTTTAAAAATGAAATTTTATAAACTAAAGGCAGATAATCAATCAAGTAAAATATGTTAGAGCATCCGATTTCATCATAACCACTAGATATGAATTTCATATCATTATGCATACAAGAACAATATCAAACATATGATAGTGCAATTTCCTAGTCTATTTACTATCCTATCTCTAGGTATAGCAAACCTACTCAATTTATCAATTCACTATATTTCTATGTGAATTTAAATAAACATAAGCGCATTAAAATCTGTGAATATTCCCAGTTTACAATGAATCTTTTGGACCACCTTATCACCGAAAGCTACACAAATAACATGGTATATTTTTATCCACATTTAATTTATGGTTATATATTATAATAAGCAATTGCATATTATTACTTTTCAGTCTCAAACATGCACATCAGATTATTCAAGTGGTGGCCATTCACCTAAACGCATTAAGCACAATAATATAAAACTCACATGAATGAAATTACTTGCAAAGCATAAAAAGCATAAAATTCATATCATCATGGTTAGGCTACATCGTAGCTCTAACAAAGAAAATTAGAACATAATAGAAGAAGAAACGATAATAGAAATTAAACCAAACATCTTGAATCAAAGAACAAGAATTCTGTCACAACTTTTGTCTTCTCTTCAAAATTCTTGAAAAACTCTTAGAACACTGAAAACAAAAACGATCTCTCTCTCTCTAAAAACTTTATGTTCTTCCAAGTTATCCTATTTATATAATAACATTCAAGACTCTTCTCACAAGGCAATTACTTCTTTTTTCGCATAAAATTAGGGAATAAATTGCAGAATTCCCAATGTGATATCCACCTTCTAACTCTTCTCTGGGTTGCATATTCATTTCCTTCTTTTTGCCATATTTTCCTTATTTTCTCCATATCTCAATATTCTGCATAAGCAAGGAAATATTAGGTAAATAAAAGGAAATCCAAATATATTCTAACAAATATTGCATTATTTGTTGCCTAAAATAGATAAAATAACTCTATTTTTATAGAGTTATCAAACCCCAAACTTAACATTTTGCTAGTCCTCGAGCAAAAGCAAGATATAAGACATACTCAAACTAACAGCCCCCTCCATGACTTCCTTCCATAATTGCTCAAAATCACAATTCAAAGAAAAACACAAATTTCATCCAAACCTTGAGATTCATAAGTTAAAACCGATTCTAACTATGTGATCCAAGTGTGTGTGTGAGTCCTCATCTTTTCGAATTATATGCAATCCAAATAAGTTCACATTGGTATGCAATCTCTCAAAAACTTTTTATAATTATAACCAAATCTCATAAGTTTGCTTTTCATTCCTCTCTCCACTAATGTAAGCTAATCATTCAACCAAAAATCAATAGGACTTT